>CP125977.1:86298913-87703080 GCA_030063025.1 Avena longiglumis | reverse complement strand
TAGAGCGTCCAGCTACGGACAAGATGCAAATGGGGCTAAGAGCCCTGAAGAATAACCAATGGCGTCCATAACCCTGCCCAGGCCAAGCCGGAAGGGTAACCCTGCTAACGACGTCAATCTCAAAACCTGCTTAAACAAAAGGGGTGCCGACAATGGGCAAAGGAAAAAGAGAGCGGTCAAGATCGAGGCCAAGACACAGCGAGGCTAGAATTCGGTCCTCGCCTACATAGGTATGGTGGATCAAGGCAGCGGCAAGATGCACCTAACACCCTATAGAGACTCGATACAATGGCGGCAATCGGAGAGGGTAAGAAAGACCTATTCGAACCAACGGATACTACCACCAAACAAACCCATCCGTATTTCCCTCGAGACCAAACGAGGAAGTCAACCAGGAACTCACACGCTTGGCGCTTTATTTATTCAGTTATCGTTGCAGCAATTACTAGTCAGGTATAGATAATCATCCTGAGAAAATAAGCAGTGGGCACTTTTATTTAACAATTCCATTGTAGTTGCAACACTTACTAGTCAGATACAATTGGCATGAGATATCCCAAAACCCAGCAGTTGTTGGTACTTTTATTTAGCCATTCCATTATAGTTGCGATACTTACTAGTCAAATACAATGGTCGCAAGCGACAACCCAAACAAGCAATTGTTGGCAGTTTTATTTAGCCATTCCATTATAGTGAAGCTGATTACTAGTCATTATAAAGTCAAATTTATAGCACTACTTTAGTTATAGTTGTCTATGATCGAGATACTGTGCTCCAAGTCGTCCATAACCGCGGACACGGCTTTCAGAAAGTTTTACCATGCAGGGGTGCACAAATAGCAACACACACTCGATCAACCTCGGAAAAACCAAATCAAAACCCAACGAGGCCTTCACGACAAAGCAATCACAAGATTCAGAAATATTTCAGGGGGCCACCCCATTAAGCTACCCGCAACGAAGTTAGCTGACTCCGAGACGGACTCAAGGTTTGCGCCAGTGGCTGTAAACGACTGGGAACCCAAAACTGGGCTTGTCGATACCGCGTAAACACTCCGCTTACCTAAACAGTACAGGTGCTCCTCGCACAATCGTAAATAAAGCAGTAAAGCATGGCATAAGTACAGGATCATAAATAAAACCTCAAACTAGTTTGTGGCCCCAAGAAATAAGAATGAATCAATCTCTGGCTCAGGGGGGTCAAATAATCCTCCCGGATGTGGATATCGCGAATATTCAAGGAACAGGTATCAAGTACTCGGGGTCCTACGGGACACAAGTGGACGGTTAACAACCAAATAACATCTATTGCCCACCTGTGCCTCTGCTTACTTACTTCAATTTTAGTTGTTAAACAGTAAATAAAGTCTTGATCAACTCCAACGATAAACATGCGGCAAAAACTCCAACAACTGTGGTACTTGGCGACACGCAACAACACTTGAGCAAGCGACTACGACGCGCAATTCCAACTACCTACCAAACAACAGGTAATAGGATGTGTCCAAGGCAATATAAGGCTGCAAGGGATATCACGGGTACGAAAACTAGAGCATCGCAACACAGATAGCAATAGATCAACAGGAGGGAATAAATACTATAAAAGTAAGATGGGTAGAAAGGGGGAGATGCTCGCCTGAAAAGCACTGCCGAAGGTTCATCCGAAGATCGGGTCGACACTCTCATCAACTCAACGGCCTTATCCACGAAGAAGCAAAACACTAGAATAAACACCGGATGCACTATTTAATACAACGGCAGAAGATCGGGCATGATGCATGTATGATGTATGACATGGCAAAGGTGCGGCGCAATTAGGCAATATTAAGCGGAACCGGGGTCCCGACAATTAAATGTATGGTTCTAGAAGTTTAGATACCCCGCCATTTAAATGTTGTAATAACAAGGCAAGATAAGTTACCGGTTCGCTACACAAATTTAAATGAGGCCAATATAAGACTAGATTTGCCCGCATATGGGCCCCATATTTAATTATAAGGTGAATCGGCATAAGGCCCCCAAACCACATGACAAGTATGCATGCATAAACAATTAAATATGCAACAATTTGTATGTTATTTACAAAATAAGGGTCTCAGGAAAAGGGGTCACACATCTGGGTTCGGGAGATCCTGGTTTCGGGGGTTCAGGGTCCGGGCTTGGGGTTCAGGGTTCGACGGGACCAGCGGGATCGGATACAAGGTGGAGAACTTGGCGTGCCGGTAAGAAGGACTTGGTTCGGTGTCGGGGCACATCGGATCTTCCCTGGTCGGTGCCGATCTTGTCGTCGATGGCGAACTTGAGTGGATCGGGTACCGGGGTCTTCGGATCCGTGAAGTAGATCTTGTCGCACGGTGTCTGGGAAGACGAACTTGGCGTATTCGCGTCGGCGATCTTGGCGTTCGGGTTCTCAACGTCGCATTCGGGAAGGAGGTCTTGTTGCATCCGGGGTCGTCGGGTCATGTCGTCGGTTTTGTTTTTGCACGGCGGAGATCTTGGCGTCCGTCTCGTCTTCAGTGTCGAACTTGCGTCAGCGATCTTGGGGGTTCGAAGGGGGGGGACGGTCGCCGGGATCATCTTGATTCCATGAAGTTCTGTCTTGAGTTCTTTGCTTCTTGAATCTCGCAGCTTCCCAATCACCGTCAAAGCACCAACACCAAACCACTTCCACCAGCACTTCTCCGCTTCTACCTCACCACACCAAAACGCCTAACAAAGCAGCCAACACGCACTTGACAGGAACTTGGGGATGCCAACACGAACGAGCAGCTGCAGGCCTCGGGGTCAAAGCACGGCTCGAAGCAAGGCGGCGGCGCACAGGGGTAGAGGCAGCAAGGCTCCAGGGAGGCCAAACTATAGCGGCGGGGCTCGATGCCATCGTGGCGAGCCGGCGAAGCAGTGGCGCAGAAAGGCAGACGAGGGTCCCAGCCGAGGAGGTGAGGGTGACAGCGATGCTCAAAGGAGGCGGCCGACGCGAGGCAAGCTTGCCGGGCGCGAGCAAGGAGGGAGCGACGGGCCAGGGAAGGACGGCGGCTCGGCAGGGACGACGGGAGGCCGGGCGGAGGCCGACGGCCCGGCAGGGCAGTGGCGAGCCCGAGGCGGGAGGAGGGTCGTCAAGGCGGGCGCGGAGGAGGAGGCGGACG
The DNA here is from genome assembly GCA_030063025.1 of Avena longiglumis. Lineage (NCBI taxonomy): Eukaryota > Viridiplantae > Streptophyta > Magnoliopsida > Poales > Poaceae > Avena > Avena longiglumis. Next base: position 87,699,938 of record CP125977.1, on the reverse strand, counting down.
GTCGGCGAGGCGGGGACCGGCGAGGAGACTCAGCCGCAGAGCTCATGGGAGGTGGCGGGGGGTGGCTGCACTGCCATGGCGAGGAGGCGGCGAGGTGAGAGAGAGGCGGGCGATCGGGGAGAGGAAACGAGAGGCAGGCATGGGTGGGACCGGGGGGGGAAGGTGGGCGTCTGGCAAGGCGTGGTGGGCGTGTGGGTGGGGCCCAGGCGGCTGTGGTGGGGTTGGTGGGCTGTGTGTGCTGTGGTGTAGTGTGTGCTGTGGTGTGGGTCCGGCGGGTGAGGTGGAGGGAAGAGGGGGTGTTTGGGGGTGAGGTGTCAGCGGGAGAGTGGTTGGGGGGAGAGAGAGGATGAGGTGGCAGGCACCGATTGGTGCGAGTGGTGGAGGGCTGGGGTAGAATAGGACTGGGTAGGTTATTTGGTATAAAAGGTTTTAGGGGGACTGGTTTAGGACTAGATATTTATTTTCGGGTTTTCTTTACACATCATTTTAAAGAACCTTTGTAAATCATTTAGTCAAAACAAAATAACTGGACATCCGAAGTTTCATTTGGAATTAGGACGGGGTGTTTGCAAAACAAAATAGACCTTTGTAAAATAGTTTTTATCCAACAGATGCATGATGATGTCATGATGATGCAATGCGCACAAAATACCAAGCGATTTTCTAGTAGTGGTTTTGCGGGATGCCACAATTCGACACCACTAACAATTGATCTCGCCCTCAAGATCCGCCTCATGGTACCAGAAAGAAGGCCGGTGATCTGAATCTTCTCGCATCGTGTAGATCCTCGCGACACCACTAACAAGGGTTCTTTCTCAGCTTGAAAATGGCGACACCACCAAAAAAGGGTCGTTGCTCATGTTCGTCAAGAGAACACTCCGGATAAACAACAGACGAAGATAAAGGTCTCAAAAGGGTAAGGCCACCTCTAACTTCCGCGGAAGGAGTATAACTGCAAGGATTCACCATTCAATGTGCAAGAGCAAATGATAAGAGTAGTCGGATGGTGATCAGTCCATCGCGCACCCAAAGCATTACTCTGCACATGAATAGGAAAGTATGCAACCAACTCTCTGAATGAGACTGAAGATCTCGACAAGCGAGGTTCGGAACAAAGGAGTGATGCAGACTCTGCATTGGATCTGGCGTAGATGATGTCGTCGCGTCGGAAAACACCGAAAGGCACAAACAAGGAACAAAGAATGATACCACAGTAGACGGATTCCTCAGACAGCATGAACACCGGATGGTAGAACACCGTTAACAAAGGAGGAAGCGAAACCCTGAAGGTACGACGGAACCCAACCACGAGAAATCCTGGACTCGAAGAGAGAGAAGAGAGCGAATTCAAAACACGCAGAGGTGAGAGGAGAATAGCAGAGGGGTAAGGAGTAAAATTAGACCTAATCAGAACTATCCAACCGATTTTCCAAAATAGTTTTGACACTCTACTTCGGCCGTTAGCTAGGTTATCCTACAGGCTAGACTTGTGGGGTATCGCAACTGCTGAGCTCTGATACCACTCTGTAACACCCTCAGAATCGACCCTATGCAAGTTTCAGCGATTCCCGCCAAACCCGCATAGAAACGATTCAAAGGTGCCCACCAGGCACTTTCGTGCGGGTGGAAAACGAAGTAATAACATTACACAACAGTCCTCGATGGGACCCACAGAACAGATATATATACAACAACGACTCAATGAGTCAAGAATACATATATAATATACAAAGATTCAAATCACCTTGAAAACTATAGAGCGTCCAGCTACGGACAAGATGCAAATGGGGCTAAGAGCCCTGAAGAATAACCAATGGCGTCCATAACCCTGCCCAGGCCAAGCCGGAAGGGTAACCCTGCTAACGACGTCGATCTCAAAACCTGCTTAAACAAAAGGGTGCCGATAATGGGCAAAGGAAAAGAGAGAGCGGTCGATCGAGAGGCAAGACAGCGAGGCTAGAATTCGCGAGGCTAGAATTCAAGGTCCTCACCTACATAGGTATGGTGGATCAAGCGGCGGCAAAGATGCACCTAACACCCTATAGAGACTCGATACAACTGGCGGCAATCAGAGAGGGGTAAGAAAGACCTATTCGGAACCAACCGGATACTACCACCAAACAAACCCATCCTGGTATTTCCCCCTCGAGACCAAACGAGGAAGTCAACCGAGGAACTCACACAGTTGTCAGTTTTATTTATTCAGTTATCGTTGCAGCAATTACTAGTCAGGTATAGATAATCATCCTGAGAAAATAAGCAGTGGGCACTTTTATTTAACCATTCCATTGTAGTTGCAACACTTACTAGTCAGATACAATTGGCATGAGATATCCCAAAACCCAGCAGTTGTTGGTACTTTTATTTAGCCATTCCATTATAGTTGCGATACTTACTAGTCAAATACAATGGTCGCAAGCGACAACCCAAACAAGCAATTGTTGGCAGTTTTATTTAGCCATTCCATTATAGTGAAGCTGATTACTAGTCATTATAAAGTCAAATTTATAGCACTACTTTAGTTATAGTTGTCTATGATCGAGATACTGTGCTCCAAGTCGTCCATAACCGTGGACACGGCTTTCAGAAAGTTTTACCCTGCAGGGGTGCACAAATAGCAACACACACTCGATCAACCTCGGAAAAACCAAATCAAAACCCAACGAGGCCTTCACGAGAAAGCAATCACAAGATTCAGAAATATTTCAGGGGGCCACCCCATTAAGCTACCCGCAACGAAGTTAGCTGACTCCGAGACGGACTCAAGGTTTGCGCCAATGGTCAGAACGATCGGGAACCCAAAACTGGGCTTGTCGATACTGCGTAAACACTCCGCTTACCTAAACAGTACAGGTGCTCCTCGCACAATCGTAAATAAAGCAGTAAAGCATGGCATAAGTACAGGATTGTAAATAAAACCTCAAACTAGTTTGTGGCCCCAAGAAATAAGAATGAATCAAGCTCTGGCTCAGGGGGTCCCATAATCCTCCCGGATGTGGATAGCGTGAATATTCAAGGAACATGTATCAAGTACTCGGGGTCCTACGGGACACAAGTGGACGGTTAACAACCAAATAACATCTATTGCCCACCTGTGCCTCTGCTTACTTACTTCAATTTTAGTTGTTAAACAGTAAATAAAGTCTTGATCAACTCCAACGATAAACATGCGGCAAAAACTCCGACAACTGTGGTACTTGGCGACACGCAACAACACTTGAGCAAGCGACTACGACGCGCAAGTCCAACTACCTACCAAACAACAGGTAATAGGATGTGTCCAAGGCAATATAAGGCTGCAAGGGATATCACGGGTACGAAAACTAGAGCATCGCAACACAGATAGCAATAGATCAACAGGAGGGAATAAATACTATAAAAGTAAGATGGGTAGAAAGGGGGAGATGCTCGCCTGAAAAGCATTGCCGAAGGTTCATCCGAAGATCGGGTCGACACTCGCATCAACTCAATGGCCTTATCCGCGAAGAAGCAACACACTAGAATAAACATCGGATGCACTATTTAATACAACGGCAGAAGATCGGGCATGATGCATGTATGATGTATGACATGGCAAAGGTGCGGAGCAATTAGGCAATATTAAGCGGAACCTGGGTCCCGACAATTAAATGTATGGTTCTAGTTGTTTAGATACCCCGCCATTTAAATGTTGTAATAACAAGGCAAGATAAGTTACCGGTTCGCTACACAAATTTAAATGAGGCCAATATAAGACTAGATTTGCCCGCATATGGGCCCCATATTTAATTATAAGGTGAATCGGCATAAGGCCCCCAAACCACATGACAAGTATGCATGCATGAACAATTAAATATGCAACAATTTGTATGTTATTTACAAAATAAGGGTCTCGGGAAAAGGGGTCACACATCTGGGTTCGGGAGATCCTGGTTTCGGGGGTTCAGGGTCCGGGCTTGGGGTTCAGGGTTCGACGGGACCAGCGGGATCGGATACAAGGTGGAGAACTTGGCGTGCCGAGAAGAAGGACTTGGTTCGGTGTCGGGGCACATCGGATCCGCCCTGGTCGGTGCCGGGGCACATCGGATCCGCCCTGGTCGGTGCCGATCTTGTCGTCGATGGCGAACTTGAGTGGATCGGGTACCGGGGTCTTCGGATCCGTGAAGTAGATCTTGTCGCACGGTGTCCGGGAAGACGAACTTGGCGTATTCGCGTCGGCGATCTTGGCGTTCGGGTTCTCGACGTCGCATTCGGGAAGGAGGTCTTGTTGCATCCGGGGTCGTCGGGTCATGTCGTCGGTTTTTTTGTTGCACGGCGGAGATCTTGGCGTCCGTCTCGTCTTCAGTGTCGAACTTGCGTCGGTGATCTTGGGGGTTCGAAGGGGGGGACGGTTCGGTCTCGCCGGGATCAGTCTTCGGATTCCATGAAGTTCTGTCTTCGGAGTTCTTTGCTTCTTGGAATCTCGCAGCTTCCCACCGCACTGTCAAAGCACCAACACCAAACCACTTCCCCCAGCAGCACTTCTCCGCTTCTACCTCACCACACCAAAACGTCTAACAGCAGCAGGCCAACACGTGCACTTGACAGGAACTTGGGGATGCCAACACGAACGAGCAGCTGCAGGCCTCGGGGTCAAAGCACGGCTCGAAGCAAGGCGGCAGCGCACAGGGGTAGAGGCAGCAAGGCTCCAGGGAGGCCAAACTACAGCGGCGGGGCTCGATGCCATCAGGGCGCTGGCCGGAGACACGGAAGCCGAACGGTGGCGCAGAGGAGAGACGAAGGGTCCCGCAGCCGGAGGAGGTGAGGGTGACGGCGCTGCTCAAAGGAGGAGGCAGCGGCCAACGCGGAGGCGAGCTTTTCGGGGCGAGGCAGGCGGGGAGGGGAGCGGACGGGCCGGGGAAGGGAGGACGGCGGCTCGACGGGGACGGACGAGGGCGGCGGAGGCAGCGAGGCCGACGGGAGGCGCGCGGCCAGGCCAGCCCAGCGGCGGAGGAGGGGTCGTCGTCGGGCGGGGAAGAGGGCGCGGAGGAGGGGAGCGGACGGTCGGCGAGGAGGCGGGGACCGGCGAGGGGAGACCTGGCGGCTGCAGAGCTCGCGGGAGGTGGCGAAGGGGGGGTGGCCAGGCACTGCCGGCGGCGAGGAGGGCGAGGCGAGGTGAGAGAGAGGGGCGGGGCGCGTCGGGGGAGAGGAAAACGAGAGCGGCACGCGGGGAGGGGAGCGGGGGAAGCGGGGTGGGGCGCTGCGCGCTGGCGTGCGTGGTGGGCGTGTGTGGGTGGGGCCCAGGGGTGACGAGGTGGTGGGGTTGGTGGCTGTGTGTGCGTGCTGTGGTGTAGTGTGTGCTGTGGTGTGGGTCCGGCGGGTGAGGTGGAGGGAAGAGGGGGTGTTTGGGGGTGAGGTGGCAGCGGGAGAGTGGTTGGGGGGAGAGAGAGGATGAGGTGGCAGGCACCGATTGGTGCAGGTGAGGTGGAGGGCTGGGGTAGAATAGGACTGGGTAGGTTATTTGGTATAAAAGGTTTTAGGGGGACTGGTTTAGGACTAGATATTTATTTTCGGGTTTTCTTTACACATCATTTTAAAGAACCTTTGTAAATCATTTAGTCAAAACAAAATAACTGGACATCCGAAGTTTGATTTGGAATTAGGACGGGGTGTTTGCAAAACAAAATAGACCTTTGTAAAATAGTTTTTATCCAACAGATGCATGATGATGCAATGCGCACAAAATACCAAGCGATTTTCTAGTAGTGGTTTTGCGGGATGCCACATACAAGCACAGCATTTCGGGTGTACTACAAAGGTGTGTCACCATCGGTGACGGTAAAACCATCTTCCAAGACATCCACGAGGGCTTCTGCGGCCATCACGCACGCAACCGCTCCCTTGTCGCCAAAGCTCTACGAGCTGGATTCTATTGGCCAACGACCATGAACGATGCAAAGGACATCGTCCGAAGATGCAAAGGGTGCCAAAGGTTCACTGACAAACCACATGCAACCGAGTCAGAGCTCAGGCCCATACCTTTGGCCTGGCCCTTCGCCCAATGGGGCCTCAACATGATCGGCAAACTGCCAAGGTCCTCGAAAGGAGGGCACGTCTACCTCCTTGTCGCAGTCGACAAATTCACCAAGTGGATCGAAGCCATGCCGGTAACTAACCAAAAGGGCAAGACTGACGTCAAGTTCTTTGAATCCATTGTCTACAGGTTCGGCGTACCGCATAGCATCATCACCGACAATGGATCGAACTTCATCTCCAAAGAATTCCAAGACTTCTGCGAAGGCCTCTGAATCAACATCACATACGCCTCTGTGGACCACCAGCAAACGAACGGGCAGGTGGAAAAGGCCAACGGCCTAATCGGTGTTGGCATCAAGAAACGCCTCATGAGCCCACTCGAGCGACTCGCCGGAGCCTGGACGATAGAGCTACCCTCCGTCCTATGGAGCTTGCGTACCACGCCAAACAGCTCCACCGGCTACACGCCGTTCTTCATGGTGCATGGAGCCGAAGCCGTGCTACCAGCCGAAGTACGCCACCAGGCCCCCCGGGTTGTCGCTGTAGGGGTTCGTAGCATGGAAAACAAAAATTTTCTACCGCATGCAAACAAACAAGCCAAGATCTATCTACTAGATTGTAGCAACGAGTCGATAGAGGAACTCACCCTCGAAGATTCCAAAGCGGTTAACGAGAGCAGATTCTCGTGGGTGATGTAGTCGTACTCTTGCCGATCTCAAGATCGCGTAGACGATCCTTCGGTATGCGTTCGGCAGCGCTCCCGATCGGTCACACGTTAAATTTTCGGCGAAGACCTTCCTCTCCTTGTTCCAAAGAGGCGGAGGTTGTAGCACTCTCCTCGCGATTCCGGCAGCACGACGACGTGGTACCGGAAGTAGAGGGGAGATCTCGCAGGGCTTCGCCTTAAGCCGGAGCGAGTATGGTGGACTATGAGATAGCCCTCGACGATCTAGGGTTTAGACACGCCGAGGAAGAGGTGCTAGTGCGGCGGTTAGGGTTTGGGGCTTGCCCAAGTCGGCGCCAAGGGGAGCCCTAGGAGGTGGCAGCAGCTGCAGGAGGTGGCGGCACCAAATTAGGGTTTAGAGGAGAGGATACTTGTATGTCTTGGAGGGGCAGCCCTGCCCCTCCCTTTATAGGTGGGAGGTGCGGCCAAGGGGAGGGGAGTCCCTCCCAACTCGGCTTGGAGGTGGGCCGCCGGTTGGAGGAGGGAACTCCTCCAGAACTCGGTTTCAAACTTCCTCCTCCTCTTTCCAAAAACCGCCGTTTGACTTTTCAAACTAGCTGTTTGACTTTTCAAACTAGGATTTGAATAAACCCTATATTTTGGACAGCGAAGACACCTAGTACATAATGCAATCATACCAACTTGATATAACACTTTCATGTACCCCTTCCCCTCCGGAGTGCCGGTCATTCCGGAACCTTCTAGAACATTCCCGATGAAAACACCGGAATCATTCTCCAACTCCGAAACATGACTTTCCTTATATGAATCTTATTCTCCGGACCATTCCGGATCTCCTCGTGATATCCCGGATCCCATCCGAGACTCCGAACAACATTCGGTCTCTTACTCATCATTCCATAACTACTCAACAACATCGAATCCTTAAGTGTGTCTCCCTACGGTTCGTGAATTATGCGGACATGATCGAGACTCTTCTCCGATCAATAACCAATAGAGGAATCTGGAAATTCATATGGCTCCCACATATTTCTACGATTACTTTGCGATCGAATGAACCACTTACATATGATACCAATTTCCCTTTGTCTCACGATAGTTTACTTATCCGAGGTTTCGATCGTCGGTATCTCTGCATACCTAGTTCAACCTCGTTACCGATAAGTACTCTTTTCTCGTTCCCGTGGTATGTGATCCCTTGTGAGCCAGTCACATGCTTGCAAGCTAATTGGATGACATTCCACCGAGATGGCCCAGAGTATACCTATCCGTCATATGGATGGACAAATCCCACTCTTGATCCATGTGCCTCAACACATACTTTCCGAACACTCAATGCCACCTTTATAGCCACCCAGTTACGGTGTGGTGTTTGATGTCATCAAAGCATCCTTCCGGTGATGGTGATTAACATGATCTCATGGTCGAAGGAATTAGGTTACTATGTATCAGAAAGCTTATAGAAAATGAACTATATTAAATGACTTGATCTTTATGCTACGCTTAACTATAGGAGTATGTCCATCACATCATTCTCCTAATGATACGACCCTGTTGTTAATAACATCTCTATGTTCATGATCAGGAAACCATGATCATATATTAACCAACAAGCTAGTTTAACAAGAGGCTTTACTAGGGACTCTTTTATGTTTACAAATCACACAAGTATTAATGTTTTCCGTTAATACAATTATAGCATGGTATGTGAACATTTATCATAAGTATGAAGATATGATAATAACCACTTTATTATTGCCTCTTGGGCATATCTCCAACAGTCTCCCACTTGCACTAAAGTCAATAATCTAGTTTCAAACCTTTGTGTATTCAACACCTATGGCTTTCCGGTGTTGTATGTACACATTCGCTAGTGGTCAACTGATCTCCGGATCTGACACTTCCAGGTCCGTGTGTAATTGCATGTATTTGCGTCTCTACGCATCACTCATTCTCTTAATGAGATGGCTTTGTATAAATTTGGTCCTTTGGTGAGACCTTTAGTTCTTTGGGGTTAAAACATGTTGATAATATTGTCGTACAATATATCTTCATAGTATTATCCCGCTGTGAACTACACCTAGTTTGATAACAAACTACTTGACACAAATGCCCTCTTTTGCTGCTAAAATAGCAGTCATATACTTAGCCTTTTGTTGTAGTATCTGTCACAATGTCTTTAACTTTGGAACTCATCCAAATCCATTATGGAACTTACTTTCCATTATATTGTGCCACCCTTAGCTTAGATCGAGATAAACTTAATTTGTACTTTGTGACAAAACTAGTATCAATGTAGTACTTTTACAATGAACTAACCATCTATTTGTCACTTCTACAAATAATATACTCTTAGTTCTTCCAAAAGATTATAAGAATATCCTTACTATCGTCCAATGATCATATTATGAATCATTCTGGTATATGCTTATAACATTTAGAGCATAGGACATATCTGGATTTGTACATATCACAGTATGATTGATATAAATACTCTTTGTGATTGCATACATCAAGTATCAATCTATACTTGAATCTTTGTTTTACTTACCAAGTGTCAATACACTTGAATATATCAATATTGAACACATTCAATCCTTTCTGTGCAACAAGAACCTATCTTGTAGTTTCTATATTGAACTCATTCAATATCTCATCTATGTACTTCTGGCACAACCATATTAGCGTCTATTCATGCCAAATATTTGGGTTTTGCCTAAGTCTTTCATCGAGATGAAATTCTTATCGTGTGTTAATAAAAGATACATTATTTCCAATCAACAATATGTCTTCCACATAATGTATTAGAAACATGTCTTAGCGCTCCCACTTAATTTCTTACAAATGCAAGCATCTTCATCATCTCTGATGAATTTAAACTCTTTTAACATTTTCATCATAGTGAAGATTCTAACTCCGCGATGCTTACTTCAACCATTGAAGTTTGCATATGCTTTTAGCATCCTTTGAATTAACAAAACCCCTATGGACCATGTTATTCACATGTCCTAGGTAACAATTCTATTAGAAGAACTTGTTTTGTTTATTCAACTACCATATAACAAAATTATATGTAGTGGTTGCTACACTAATCCGTCTAGACTAAATATCACTATGAAAGATCAAATCTTATCATAGTCAACTTTTGAACATTGTTGTGAACTTTTTCCCAACATGTCGACTATTTCATAGATGTAAAACATCCATGTCTATTTCTTTATAGATCCAAACACGACTGTAAGGTCTTACACCTTTCTCGAGGGTCCTTCAAGTTCAAAACTTGATTTCTCGTGTATGGAACTATCACGAATTATATGGCTTCAAGCCATTTGACGGAGTCAGGGCTCATCATCTCTTCTTTGCATGTAGTCGGATCATTATTGTCAAATAATGATTTAACTCTCAAATCTTGGTATTTGATTGTTTACCCGACCTACTTGTTTCAATAGGAACTTAGATCTCCGTGACCACAACCTTTGAGGTACATGAGCCATGAGCATTGTTGCTACCTCCGGAACACTTTTCGGCGCTGCGCAACTTTGCACATATAGGTAAGGTTCTTTTAACCTTATCAAAGTTCTATTGTCCTCCCACTTAACTTTTCACGAAAATTCCTTCTCAAAGAAACTTGACGTTCTAAGCAACAAACACTTTTGTCTCCGGTGTTTATGGAGGAATACTTAACAGTTATACAAAGACAGGTTCATCCGACTTTGGTTGCACACATCTTTCTTATGCATAGCATACCAATGTTTTAAGAAAGGACTACTTGGGTTTTATCCCAAACCATAACTTTATATGGTGTCAATTCAACGGATTATGATGGAGCTCTTTTCAGTAGAAAAACGGTAATATCTAAAGCTTTTAATCTTTAAAATATAATGGCAGTTTTATGAATTACACCTTCGATCTTACCATGTCAAACAAGGTTTAATTACATATCTCGAACGCTCCATACTCTTATGGTGTTTCGGGAAATGCAAATCCATGGAACGATTCCTTAAATCTTAGGTATTATGCTAAACTTGTAACTCAAATATCTTCCTTTATGATCTTATCATAAACTATTTATATTCTTGTTACAATGATTTTGCACTTCATCTTGAAAGTCTTTGAAATTTTCAAATGTTTCATACTTCATCCTTATTAAGTAAATATTCATATATTCACTCAAATTTTCGAAGAAAGCATATGAAGTTGAAATCCATCGCTTTTGACTACACATGATGGACTTTGTACAACAATATGTACAAGTTCCAATAAGCTAGTCATTCGTTCCCTTTTGGCCTATGAACGAAGTTTTAATTATCTTTAGGAAAGTTTCACAAGCGTCATATGATCAAAATCAAAATACTCCAAAATTCCATCCACATGGAGTTTCTTCATGTTTTCTTTCAAATATAATTTAAACGGCGATGTCACTTCCTAAGTGATCTATCAATCAATTTGTCTTTCGACATTTTTAGCATTAGTTTTATGGATGTGATTTCTCCAACGAGATTTGTGAATCATCCATCTTTTATGGATTACGGCAATTATTTGAACAACCCTTTTGTTCTCATAATACCTGATAAAACAAATCTTGAAGGCAAACTTTGATGTTTAACGAGCAACACAATAACCCTTTATTTGTTCTCGATGAACATCATCACATATTCTTTTGCTATTTACCTAGGCCATTGTAGTTCATGAATTGTGTTGTTTCGTATGACGATTCACACCAACAAATTCAGTATCAAATACTTAAGAACCACATTGTTTAATAAGCAAAGAATATAGCCATAACATGTATATCATCTATATACTTAAACTGAACAATTCCAGTCTTTCCTTTTCTGCCATATATTTATGAGATTCTCTTTCAGTATTTCCTTTTCTGTTTGAAAGAATCGATCAACATCAATAGTGGAGTCATACATATGACACATAGTCCAAAGCGTGTATAATTAAATACCAATGTCTTTGGACTTGCACTTTGAAGTAGATCACCATCATCAAATGTTTAGTGTACTTTCAAATTCCATTCTTTAGTAATCTCTTGGTGTAGTAAATATTTTCTCTACATCAAATATTCACCCTTATCATGGAATGATCCATGATCAAGCTACTTTTAGCTTATAACGGTGAATCATGGGTATAATGTTGCTCTCCAAATCCTTTTGGAGGATTAGGACAACTAGTGTCTCCAACCTTTTGCAAATTCTCATCAAACATGAGAACATGACTTTTGCCATATTATACTCTATCATGTTGCAACCAAAACTTCGTTTCAGATATCACAATATCTTCCACACATCATGGTTTCTGAAATAACTCTTTCAGATCCTAGATAACCTTGATATTAAGACAATCCTTTGAATATCAAGAATCATGGAGACAAACATGATACTCATACACTAACTCTTGGAATTGTCACTCTTGTTTTAATACCAATTATTAAACTTCATGGAGTAACCGGAACTTACTGAAAGTTTGCAATAGGACTTTTAAACTTTAGATTAACACTTCAAAACAATACGATACCAGTTCGTAAAGTAACTAACCAGAATTCTATAGTTCTACCATCTCAATTATAACTAAGCGCAAGGTGGTAAACGGATGCCAATGACTACAACAACTAGGCAAATTCACTTTGATTTAATTTATGATAAATAGTGTTCAACTTTTAATTATATTGCCGTTGAACTCCCACTCAAAACAATATCCCTCACATTGTTTTAGTGATCACACGAACTAAATCCACCACATCAAAACCGATCATCACGAGAGTTGATGTAGCTTCAATGGCGAACAATCAACATGTTCATCATATCTACTATATGACTCATGCTTTACCTTTCGGTGATCCGTGTTCCTGAGACCATGTCTGTACATGCTAGGCTCTTCAAGATCAAACCTTAGCTTCTGCATGAGCAAATCTGGCTTGCCCACGTTGTATACACTTGCGGAATCTAACACACTCGATCATCACGTGGTGCTTCGAAACAACAAGCTTTAGCAACGGTGCTAACTAAGGGTGAACACTTTATGACTTGAAATTCATGTGCATGAGGGATCATCTTATAATGCTACCGTCATCTACTAAGCAATACAAGATGCATAAAGGATTAACATCACATGCAATTCATAATATGTGATATGATATGGCCTTTCTTCTTTGTGCTTCCGATCTCCATCTTCTAGCACGAACATGATCTCCATCATCACCGACATTGCATCAAGGTCAATGATGATTCTCCATGGTTGTCGCCCACGGCTTCAACTATTACAACTACCTTGAATAGACACGCTGGTCTTAACAAAATTAAAGACAACCATATGGCTCGCCGGTTGTCGACTTACAATAAGGAACATTGCATACATCATATATAATCACAATCATGGCCATATCACATCATCACACCCTGCAAAACAAAGTTAGACGCCTCTACTTTCTTTGCATATTTTACGTGGTTAGGGGCTTTCAATAAGTGTCGTTCTAACTTACGAACAAGAACCACAACATTGATACTAGTATTGTTAATCACCCGTTGTAAATTGGATCTTAACTATGCTAGGAGAAACAGGCACCCGCAAAGCCACTTATGCAATACAAGTTGCATGTCAAGCGTGGAGCAAGTCTCATGAACGATGTCATGTAAGGTTAGCCCGGGCCGCTTCATCCCAACATACCGCAAGATGCAAAGTACACAAGAAGCAATCGACAATAAAAGCATCAACGCCCACAATGACCATTGTGTTCTACTCGTGCAAATAGATCTACATATAGACACGGCTCTGATACCACTGTAGGGGTTCGTAGCATGGAAAACAAAAAATTTCTACCGCATGCAAACAAATAAGCCAAGATCTATCTACTAGATTGTAGCAACGAGTCGATAGAGGAACTCACCCTCGAAGATTCCAAAGTGGTTAACGAGAGCAGATTCTCGTGGGTGATGTAGTCGTACTATTGCCGATCTCAAGGTTCACTGACAAACCACATGCAACCGAGTCAGAGCTCAGGCCCATACCTTTGGCCTGGCCCTTCGCCCAATGGGGCCTCGACATGATCGGAAAACTGCCAAGGTCCTCGAAAGGAGGGCATGTCTACCTCCTTGTCGCAGTTGACAAATTCACCAAGTGGATCGAAGCCATGCCGGTAACTAACCAAAAGGGCAAGACTGTCGTCAAGTTCTTTGAATCCATTGTATACAGGTTCGGCGTACCGCATAGCATCATCACCGACAATGGATCGAACTTCATCTCCAAAGAATTCCAAGACTTCTGCGAAGGCCTCTGAATCAACATCACATACGCCTCTGTGGACCACCCGCAAACGAACGGGCAGGTGGAAAAGGCCAACGGCCTAATCGGCGTTGGCATCAAGAAACGCCTCATGATCCCACTCGAGCGACTCGCCGGAGCCTGGACGAAAGAGCTACCCTCCGTCCTATGGAGCTTGCGTACCACGCCAAACAGCTCCACCGGCTACACGCCGTTCTTCATGGTGCATGGAGCCGAAGCCGTGCTACCAGCCGAAGTACGCCACCAGGCCCCCCGGGTCGTCGCTGTAGGGGTTCGTAGCATGGAAAACAAAAATTTTCTACCGCATGCAAACAAACAAGCCAAGATCTATCTACTAGATTGTAGCAACGAGTCGATAGAGGAACTCACCCTCGAAGATTCCAAAGCGGTTAACGAGAGCAGATTCTCGTGGGTGATGTAGTCGTACTCTTGCCGATCTCAAGATCGCGTAGACGATCCTTCAGGCGCTGCGTTCCGGCAGCGCTCCCGCAGTCGGTCACACGTTTGGTACTCGACGAAGACCTTCCTCTCCCTTGTTCCAGCAGGCAGCGGAGGTTGTAGAACTCTCCTCGCGATTCTGGCAGCACGACGACGTGGTACCGAAAGTAGAGGGGAGATCTCGCAGGGCTTCGCCTTAAGCCAGAGCGAGTATGGTGGACTATGAGAGAGCCCTCGACAATCTAGGGTTTAGAAACGCCGAGGAAGAGGTGCTAGGGCGGTGGCTAGGGTTTGTGGCTTGCCCAAGTCGGCGCCAAGGGGAGCCCTAGGAGGTGGCGGCAGCTGCAGGAGGTGGCGGCACCAAATTAGGGTTTAGAGGAGAGGATACTTGTATGTCTTGGAGGGGCAGCCCTGCCCCTCCCTTTATAGGTGGGAGGTGCGGCCAAGGGGAGGGGAGTCCCTCCCCAACTCGGCTTGGAGGTGGGCCGCCGGTTGGAGGAGGGAACTCCTCCCCAACTCGGTTTCAAACTTCCTCCTCCTCTTTCCAAAAACTGCCGTTTGACTTTTCAAACTAGCCGTTTGACTTTTCAAACTAGGATTTGAATAAACCCTATATTTTGGACAGCGAAGACACCTAGTACATAATGAAGGGTTCGCAGCATAGAAAACAAAAATTTTCCTACGATGGGAACAACTATGTACCAAGATCTATCTACTAGATACAAACAACGGGCGGATGTATATCCGTAGAGAACATACCCTTGAAGACCGACAAAGCTTAACGAGTCCAAACTCGTGGTTGATGTAGACGATCTCTTGCCGATCTCAAGATCGAGAGGAAGTCCTAGCGCCGCAAAACAGCAAGATCCGCTCGCACACACGCTCGAGGCACGAGCAACCTCCGCCTCCTCGCTCCAGCGATGCAGCGGAAGCACAACTCTTTCTTGCCGAAAAGCCACCGGAACATGTATCTCGCTAGTCCGAGACCATGGGGATAAATTCTAGAGGGGAGAGAGATCCTTCACGAGGAGGTGTGATGTGAGAGGAGAGGGGGCCTTTTATAGGGAGAGGGGGCACCCAAGGGGCCATGCGCCAGCCATGGGGCTGCCCCCACCTCTTCCACATTCATGTGGGTGGAGCTCCCACCAAAATGAAAAGCCTCCACTCCCATTAAAAAGCCTCCACTCAAAAATCACTCACATGCATTAAATTTCCACCAAATTTAATGCAAGCTCTCATTTAAATAAAACTCTTTTATTTATTTATTCAGAATTTTGTTAATTACTTTAATTAACAAACATTCACATAAAACCCTTGCTAGTATTCCATTTCACATGCGTAACCAGTTGAGAATTTCAACCAAACAGCTTTTTGTCTAGTGAAATAAATTCTGCGCTTTCCTTTTCTTTTCAACATGAAACTTTTGCTCCAATTGGATGTCGGTGTCTCTTAAGTGTGTCACCCACGGTTCGCGAATAATGCGGACATGATCGAGACCCTCTCGATCAATAATCGAGCGGATCGAGACCCATACCGACTCCCACACATTCAACGATGACTTTCTTGTGATCGTCGAACCTTTACGCTAGTATCTTAATCCCTTTGTTTCGCGATATATTACATGTCCGAGATTCGATCATCGGTATCTCCATACCTAGTTTGATCTCATATCGACATGCACTTTTCTCGCTCCGTGATATAACATTCTAGTGATCAAATCACTTGCTTGCAAGCTAATCAATGTGATATCACCGAGAGGGCCCAGAGTATATCTATCCGTCATCGGGATGAACAAATTCCACTCTTGATCCATGAGCCTCAACATAACACTTTATTAGTTCTGAACCCATCTTTATAATCACCCTGTTACGGTGTGACGTTTGATGTTATCAAGAAACTCTTCCAGTGTTAGTGATTGACATGATCTCATGGTCTAAGGATTAGGATCACTTCGTAAGTTGTTATAGCAATATAAACTCAATGACTTTGATCGTAATGCTATACTTCGGATGAATGTTCATCACACCATTACACTAATGTTGTGACCTCGTTATTAACAACATCCAATGTCCATGATCAGGAAACCTATGATAAACTTGTTAAGCAACGAGCTAGTTTATAAGAGAGGCATAACTAGGAACTTTCTATTTGTTTATTAAACACACATGTATTAACGTTTCAGATTAATACAATTATAGCATGCAAAATAAACATTTATCATAAATAAGGAATACGATAATAACCACTTTATTATTGCCTCTCGGGCATATTCCCTTCAGTCTCCCACTTGCACTAGAGACAATAATCTAGTTTGAAAACTTTGTGTATTGAACACCTATGGCTTTCTGGTGTTCCAAATACGCAATTGCAAGTGGTTGACATAATCTACGGAGCTGACGCTTCAGGTCCGTGTGTATTTGCATGTCTTTGCGTCTTCACGCATCACTCATTCTCCAATGAGATGGCATTGTATAAATTTGGTCTTTCGGTGAGACCTTTAGTTCCTTGGGGTTAAAACACGTCGATACTATTGTCATACAATATATCTTTAGTGTTAGCCTGCTATAACCACACCTTAGTTTGATAACAAACTACTTGACACAAATTCCTCCTTTGTCGCTACTATAGCGTCATATACTTAGCCTTTTGTTGTAGTATTCACACAATGTCTTAACTTTGGAACTCTTCCAAATCCATCATGGAATTTCCTTTCCATTACATTGTGCCACCCATAGTTTAAATTGAGATAAACTTAATTTGTATCTTGTGACAAAACTAGTATCAATGTAACGCTTTACAATGAACTATTTGTAATTGTTTGTCACCTCTACACAAATATATTCTTAGTTCTTCCAAAAGATCATAAGAATATCCTCACTATCGTCCAATGATCATTTTATGATTCATTCTGGTATATGCTCATAATACTTAGAGCATAGGACATATCTGGATGTGTACATATCATGGTATGATTGATCAAAACATTCTCGTGATTGCACTCATCAAGTGTCAAAGCACTTGAATATTGTTTCACTTATCAAGTGTCGATACACTTGAATCTTGATTCAATTCCTTTCCATGCAACAAGAACCGTTTCTTGTTGATTCTATATTGAACTCCTTCAATATCTCATATATGTACGCTTTACAACCATATTGGCGCATACCATCCACTATAGACATTCACGCTAAATATTCGGGTTTTGCCTAAGTCTTTCATCGAAATGAAATTCTTAACCATTGTCAATAAAATATACATCATTTCTAATCAACAAGATGTCCTCCACATAATGTATTAGAAATATGTCTTAGCGCTCCCACTTAATTTCTTGCAAATGCAAGCATCTTCATCGTCTCGATGAAAACTCGTTTTCATCATGGTGAAGATTCCAACTCATGATGCTTACTTCAACCATTGAAGTTTGCATGCCCTTTTAGCATCCTTTGAATTAACAAAACCCTTTGGATCGTGTCATGTACACGCCCTAGGTAACCATTCTATTAGAAGAACTTTGTTTTGTTTATTCATCTACCATATACCAAATTATATGTAGTGGTTGCTACTTTAATGCTCAGACTAAATATCGCTATGAAAGATCAAATCTTGTCATAGTCAACTCTTTGAACATTGTCATAAAATACTTTACGACATGTCGAATATTTCATAGATGTGAGACATCCATGTCTGCTTTTATAGATCCAAATACACCGATAGGTTTTTACACCTTCGAGGGTCTTCCAAGTTCAAAACTTGATTTCTCGTATATGGAACTATCACGGATTTTATGGCTTCAAGCCATTTGACGGAGTCGGCCCATCATCGCTTCTTTGTATGTATTCGGTTCATCATTGTCAAACAATAATGATTTACTCTCAAATCTTAGCATTTGATTGTTTAACCGACCTTCTTGGTTCAATAGGAACTTTAGACCTCCGTGACCACAACCTTTGAGGCACATAAGCTATGAGCATTATGGCAGCCTCGAACGATTTCCGCAAGAACTCAAAGACATTTAGCTAAGGTTCGTTAACCTTATCAAAGTTCTATTGTCCTCCCACTTAACATTTATGAAAAATTCCTTCTTCAAGAAACTTTACATTTCAAGCGACAAACCCTTTTGTCCTCGGTGTTATGGAGGAATAACCAATTGTTATTCAAATAACCTACAAAGACATGCTCATCCGACTTTGGTTGTAAACATCTTACTTATGTTTAGTATACCAAAATTTAAGAAATGACAACTTGGGTTTTACCCCAAACCATAACTCCCATGGTGTCATTTCAACGGATCAATATGGAGCTCTTTTCCGTGTAAAAGAGGTAGTCTCTAACGCTTTAATCTTTTAAAACATAATGGCAGTTTTATAAATAACACCTTTGATCCAACCATGTCAAACAAGGTTTCCTTATAAATCTCCAACACTACATACCCCTACGGTCTTTCGGCAGATGTAAATCTAGGTGTTTTGCTAAACTTGCAACTCAAATAAATCTCTTTATGATAAAATCATAATTCATTTATTTTCTTGTTACACTTGTAACTCAAATAATCCCTTTATGATCAAATCATAATTCATTTATTTTCTTGTTACAATGATTTTCACTTCATCTTGAAAGTCTTTGAAACATTTTTCAAATATTTCATACTTGTTTCTCATTAAGTGAACATTCACTCAAATTTCCGGAGAAAGCATATGAAGTTGAAACCCATCGCCATTTAACGCACATAATGGACTACATACATCGATATGTATAAATTCCAATAATTTAGTCGTTCGTTCTTCTTTGGCCTTTGAACGAAGTTTTAATTATCACGTGGAAAGTCTCACAAGCGTCACTTGATCAAATCAAAGACTCCAAAAATCCATGAATATGGAGATTCTTCATGTTTTTCTTTCCAATATAATTTAAACAGCGATGTCACTTCATAAGTGATCTTTCAATCATTTGTCTTGCAACATTTTAGCATTAGGATTTATGGATGTGATTTCTTCAACTAGATTTGTAAATCATCCATCTTATATGGAATACGGTAATTATTTGAACAACCTTTGTTCTTATAATACC
Source organism: Avena longiglumis (assembly GCA_030063025.1). Classification (NCBI taxonomy): domain Eukaryota; kingdom Viridiplantae; phylum Streptophyta; class Magnoliopsida; order Poales; family Poaceae; genus Avena; species Avena longiglumis. Next base: position 87,680,467 of record CP125977.1, on the reverse strand, counting down.
TGATTCAAATAACAATTATTAAAACAAATCTTGAAGTCTTTCTTCAACTAGATTTGTAAATCATCCATCTTATATGGAATACGGTAATTATTTGAACAACCTTTGTTCTTATAATACCTGATTCAAATAACAATTATTAAAACAAATCTTGAAGTCAAGCTTTGATGTCAACGAGAAATACAAACAACGGTTTGTTTGTTTTTGATGAACATCATCACATTTTCTCTTGCTAGTTACTTAGGCCATTGTGGTTCATGAATTGCGTCATTCCGTATGAAATTTCATACCAACCAATTCGGTATCCAATACCCAAGAACCACATTGTTTAACAAGCAAAGAATACAACCATAACATGTATATCATATATATACCTAAAATTGGATATTTCCAATCTTTTCTTTTCTGCCAAATATATTTTATAGATTCTCTTTCAGCATTTCCTTTTCCTTTTAAAAGAATTTATCAACATGAAAAGTGGTGCCATATACATGACACCTAGTCCAAAGCGTGTATATTCAAATAATAATACCTTTGGACTTGCACTTTTGAAGTAGATCACCATCATCAAATGATCGGTATTCTTTCAAAATCCATTCTTTAGTAATCTTTTAGTGTAGTAAACACTTTACATACATCTTCTATTCATCCTTATCATGACGACATTCATGATCAAGCTACTTTAGCTTATAAAGGCGAATCGTGAGTATAACATTACTTTCCAAAACCCTTTTGGATGATTAGGATGTCTAGCATCTCCAACCTTCGCAAATTCTCATCCAACATGAGAACATATATTATACTCTATCATATTTCAACCAAAACATTGTTTCGTATATCGTTATATCCGCCACACATGATGGTTTCAAACAATTCTTTCAGCTCCTAGATAAACTTGATGTTTAAATCAAGAATCATGGAGGCAAACATGATACTTAAGATACTAACACTGGAATTGTTACTCTCGATTTAATACCAATTATTAAATTTCACGGAGTAAATAGAATTTGGCTGAAAGTTTGCAATAGGACTTTAAACTTTAGATTGACACTCAACACAATACGATACCGTTAAGAAAGTATATATCCAGAATTCTATAGTTCTATTATCTTAATTACAACTATGCATAAGGTGGTGAACGAATGCCAATGACTACAACAAATTATGCAAATTCACTTTGATTTAATTTATGATAAATTGAGTTCTACTAATCCAAATTAGAAATGAACTCCCACTCAAAAACGACATCCCTCGTGCCTTTTTGGTGATTACATGAACCAAATCCACTACACCAAGTCCGATCATCACGTGAGTCGGTGTAGCTTCAAAGGCGAGCATCAAATGGGCATCATATATACTATATGACTCATGCTTAACCTTTCGGTCCGTGTTCCGAGGCCATGTCTGTACATGCTAGGCTCGCCAAGTAAGAACCTTAGTATTCGCGTGTAACTGCTTACACCCGAGAGTGCTCGAGGATTCAAGTACACCCGATCATCACGTGATGTCTTGAAGCGAAACATTGTCGGTGCATACTTAAGGAAGAACACATTTTTATCTTGATATCTAAATGAGGGATCATCTTATTATGCTAATAAAACGCCAAACAAGCAATATAAGATGCTATCAAACATCACATGTTTATTAGTGGAATGATATGGTTCTCGCATATGATCTCTATCATGTGCATCGTGGTATGATCACTATCATACATTTATGTGTAAGTCCAAGGTCTATGGAGATTACACGTTATGTGTGTTGTAAGAGTATCATCTTATACTTCTACTTACAACATCACCACATCATAACACTAGCCCAGCAACAATCTAAACTAGACGCCTCTAATTTATCCATTGCAAGTTTTACGTGGCTTAGGGCTTCGAGATAGAACCGTTCTTACCTACGAACATGAACCACAACGAGGATAACCAAATTGTTGACAACTCGTTGCAAATTAGATATTGACTATAGTAGGAGAGACACCCGCTAGCCACTTATGCAAAACTAGTTGCATGTCAAGCGTGGAACATGTCTCATGTGCGAGGACATGTAAAGTTTGTCCGGGCCGCTTCATCCCACTATGCCACCAATATCCAAAGTACAACTAAGAAGCAATAAAATGATCATCATCGCCCACATAATCATATGTGTACTACCCGTGCAAAGTATCTACGCATAGATCCGGCTCTGATACCATCAAGGGTTCGCAAGATAGAAAACAAAAATTTTCCTACGATGGGAACAACTATGTACCAAGATCTATCTACTAGATACAAACAACGGGCGGATGTATATCCCCCTTGAAGACCGACAAAGCTTAACGAGTCCAAACTCGTGGTTGATGTAGACGATCTCTTGCCGATCTCAAGATCGAGAGGAAGTCCTAGCGCCAAGAAAAGCAAAGCATCCGTGCTCGCACACACGCTCGAGGCACCGAGCAACCTCCGCCTCCTCGCTCCAGCGATGCAGCGAAGCACAACTCTTTCTTGCCGAAAAGCCACCGGGAACATGTATCTCGCTAGTCCGAGACCATGGGGATAAATTCTAGAGGGGAGAGATCCTTCACGAGGAGGTGTGATGTGAGAGGAGGAGAGGGGCCTTTATAGGGAGGGGGCACCCAAGGGGCCATGCGCCCAGCCATGGGGCTGCCCCACCTCTTCCACATTCATGTGGGTGGAGCTCCCACTCAAAATGAAAAGCCCACTCCCATTAAAAAGCCTCCACTCAAAATCCACTCACATGCATTAAATTTCCACCAAATTTAATGCAAGCTCTCATTTAAATAAAACTCTTTTATTTATTTATTCAGAATTTTGTTAATTACTTTAATTAACAAACATTCACATAAAACCCTTGCTAGTATTCCATTTCACATGCAACCAACCAGCAATTTCAACCAAACAGCTTTCGTGTCTAGTGAAATAAATTCCTGCGCTTTCCTTTTCTTTTCAACATGAAACTTTTGCTCCAATTGGATGTCGGTGTCTTAAGTGTGTCACCCTACGGTTCGCGAATAATGCGGACATGATCGAGACCCTCTCGATCAATAATCGAAGCGGGATCCGAGACCCATCGACTCCCACACATTCAACGATGACTTTCTTGTGATCGTCGTAACCTTTACGCTAGTATCTTAATCCCTTTGTTTCATGATATATTACATGTCCGAGATTCGATCATCGGTATCTCCATACCTAGTTTGATCTCATCGACATGCACTCTTTTCTCGCTCCCTGATATAACATTCTAGTGATCAAATCACTTGCTTGCAAGCTAATCAATGTGATATCACCGAGAGGGCCCAGTATATCTATCCGTCATCGGGATGAACAAATTCCACTCTTGATCCATGAGCCTCAACATAACACTTTATTAGTTCTCGAACCCATCTTTATAATCACCCCGTTACGGTGTGACGCTTGATGTTATCAAGAAACTCTTCCTGTTAGTGATTGACATGATCTCATGGTCTAAGGATTAGGATCACTGTAAGTTGTTATAGCAATATAAACTCAATGACTTTGATCGTAATGCTATACTTCGGATGAATGTTCATCACACCATTACACTAATGTTGTGACCTCGTTATTAACAACATCCAATGTCCATGATCAGGAAACCTATGATCATCTTGTTAATCAACGAGCTAGTTTATAAGAGAGGCATAACTAGGAACTTTCTATTTGTTTATTAAACACACATGTATTAACGTTTCCGTATTAATACAATTATAGCATGCAAAATAAACATTTATCATAAATAAGGAATACGATAATAACCACTTTATTATTGCCTCTCGGGCATATTCCCTTCACATAATGCAATCATACCAACTTGATATAACACTTTCATGTACCCCTTCCCCTCCGGAGTGCCGGTCATTCCGGAACCTTCTAGAACATTCCCGATGAAAACACCGGAATCATTCTCCAACTCCGAAACATGACTTTCCTTATATGAATCTTATTCTCCGAACCATTCCGGATCTCCTCGTGATATCCCGGATCCCATCCGAGACTCCGAACAACATTCGGTCTCTTACTCATCATTCCATAACTACTCAACAACATCGAATCCTTAAGTGTGTCTCCCTACGGTTCGTGAATTATGCGGACATGATCGAGACTCTTCTCCGATCAATAACCAATAGAGGAATCTGAAATTCATATGGCTCCCACATATTTCTACGATTACTTGATCGAATGAACCACTTACATATGATACCAATTTCCTTTGTCTCACGATAGTTTACTTATCCGAGGTTTTGATCGTCGGATCTCTGCATACCTAGTTCAACCTCGCACCGATAAGTACTCTTTTCTCGTTCCCGTGGTATGTGATACCTTGTGAGCCAGTCACATGCTTGCAAGCTAATTGGATGACATTCCACCGAGAGGGCCCAGAGTATATCTATCCGTCATATGGATGGACAAATCCCACTCTTGATCCATGTGCCTCAACACATACTTTCCAACACTCAATGCCACCTTTATAGCCACCCGCACGGTGTGGTGTTTGATGTCATCAAAGCATCCTTCCGTGATGGTGATTAACATGATCTCATGGTCGAAGGAATTAGGTTACTATGTATCAGAAAGCTTATAGCAAATGAACTATATTAAATCACTTGATCTTTATGCTACGCTTAACTATAGGAGTATGTCCATCACATCATTCTCCTAATGATATGACCCTGTTGTTAATAACATCTCTATGTTCATGATCGTGAAACCATGATCATATATTAACCAACAAGCTAGTTATAGCGGTCAATCCACGGTCAAGATTCGAAGACGCCACGACACACTCGACGACAAGACGATACATAGTAGCTCGATCACGGTGTACCAGCCAGAGTCTCCGCAACTACCGACGGTCTGCCCAAGGACCTTCGTCGAAGGAGACCTCGTCTTGCAACTCAAGCAAGAGCGACCGAAGAAATTCGAGTCACCATGGGAAGGACCCTACATCATCACCGAAGTCATCCCAGGTGGCGCCTATCGCCTCAAGCACGTGGAGTCTGGAGTCGCATACTCCAACCCATGGAACATCGCACACTTGCGACGATTCTACCCCTAGATACCTACCCCTTTACTTTCAATAAGGCTATTCAGCCAAGGCTACTCAGCCGAACAATGTACCTCCTCCATTACGATATAAATAAAGCTAAGTGTCTTGCCCCAAAAATTTCGTTTTCCTATTCGCACTTTTACTTCATGCTACAAACGCACTCGGGGGCTCCCTCCACCTCACGATTTCGTCGACTGAGGATAACACGTGTACGCCTAAGTAGCTGACCACGCCAGGCTAACGAAAAGGACACGTATGCGAACAAAGCACTACGTGCTCAAACAACAACCAAACCTTTATAACAAAGGGCAAAACACGCCCAGTCAAATATATACAAATTTTACATTTATCTCTTTTATAGGAACTACCTATTCAGAAGAATAGCCTGAGCACGCTGCTCAAATAGATCTACAATCTCTTCGGCATACTGCCCTACAACCGCGTAATGCGGACGCATATCCCACACACCACCATCTAGTCGAGGGGGTGGTCCAGCCGCTACACAGCGGACAGATCTACATCAGGGCGATGCAGCCTCGCAAGAGATAATGCAGCCTTCACTCCCGCGACGAGATGATGCCGCACCACCTCCTTGACATGATTCACGTTCCGAAACTTCGACAGAAGACCAGAAAGGGTTGTTGGTGCAGCATCCAACGAAAACATCACATGCAGAACCGACATGAGCAAAGTTTGCACCTGACGAAGCACCCACGATACTTGGTGAACGCGATATTGCACCATCGCAAGGACCATAGCACGGTCACGATCCATCTAGAAGAACCTGCCGGCTTCCATGTCTTGTTGAGTCAAACAATTGACCCGAACAGCAACACGCTCCTTCTCCTCCCTTGGAGCAAGGTTAGCACCTGCAATACTTGCACAAAAGTAAGATGCAATGCCAGCAGGCGCATCCGAAGAAATAGGCAATAGCTCGAAGAAACTTACACTGAAGCTGCTCGGATAATCGAAGAAATTCCGCCATCAAGTACTCCTCTCTGGCAGCACTGCGATCCGCCTTGGACTTCCAAACGTCGGCATGGCCACGCACCCCAAGCAACTCTTTCTCGAGACTACGAACACGGTCTCGAAGAAACGCAAGCTGCGACGAATCATCCAAGGATGGCCGCAGCCGCGCTGCAGGCGAGGTGTCAACGGGATCAGCACCCGAAGGACCCTTGATCAGCAAAAAGGCAAAGACATGAACACGCAGACGAAGGAGCACATAACTCAACAAATTCATTAAGTGCATCAAAAGCCACTACGTGGCACAAGGATTTGTTCATCAAAATAATTACAACAAAAGAGACTACAACTATCCTATAGCTACAGCGCCTAAGACGCGGCACCCTGAGTAGCCTCGGAGCCGGATTGCCTCGCCTTGGCCTCCCCCTGCTGCCGTAGCGCGTACTCGGCCAGCAGATCGATAAGCTTCGGTCCATAACTCTTACAGCGAGCAGAATAGGTAGCGAAGGCTACCTCGGATCCATCAGCAGTCGTCGGCATTCGGGAAGTAACCTGGGGAAGGTCCAGCTCCGCTCCAGCCGCCAAAGCCATCGCCAGCCCGACGAATGCGTCGATGCCCTTCTTCTTGCGCTTGTACGCCGCAGGTGCTTCGGCTAACAGTGCCTCCGCCAGAGCGTCAACATCATCAAGGGCCGCGCCCTTGGGGACAAGCTCCTTGTAGAAGCGCCCAAGGACCTCCTTGGCCTTGGCGAGCGAGATGACGACGGTGCTGCAGTGATCTTTGACCGCTGCAGTAGCATCATCCAGAGCACTCCCGTGTTCCAGAGCACCGCGGTCAAACTCGATGCCCGCGGCATCTGAGGCAATAAAGACGAGGAATGAACAAAAGCACCACAGAAGAAAGACAAGAAAACCAAAAAAGACGAAGGTGAAGATACTCACCCGAAACAGCCTTGGCAGCCGCCATAAGCTTGCCAGCCACTTCTCTTTCACGCGCAGTCGCAGCAGTAGCAAGCTACTCCTCGCGGTCCGTGGCCTCCCGCTGCAGGCGCTCCTTAGCCTTGGCCGCAGTGGCCAGCTCCAGCTCGAGGCGCTCCTTCGCACCAATGGCGACCTCGGCCTTCTTCTCCGCTTGACCGAGGCTCTTTTTGAGAGCATCAATCTCACGAAGGGAGGTGTTGTGCTCCTCTGCATTCAAAAAATACAAGCGTTAGATAACAGACACGAATACACGAAGAAGCAAACATCAAGGCATAAAGATTTTGAAGCTGTTTGAGGTCGGCCAAGACTGTGCTGCACCAGTCGTTTGGCATCCTGCACAAAAGGCTGCAGGAAACAGACCTACTAGTCAAGAGAAGGACTCGGGGGCTACGCCCAAAATAAAGAGCAGAAACAAATTACACACACGAAAGCGCTCGGGGGCTCCCCCCGAGACTCAAAAGAAGAACACGCAACAAAAACTCCATTACAGACGCTCGGGGGCTTCCCCCGTGGCAGAACTACTCACATGATCCGACGGCGACGCCGAAGGTTCGCTAGCAAAACTCTAAGGCGCAACCACCTGAACCTCCTACGGAGGAGGGTTCGGAGCAGCGCCCTCAGAGGTAGCCACCGTCTGAGGAGGAGGAGACGCGACTTTCGACTCCCCCATCATCTCCCGAGCACCATCGCTGGAGGAGTCGTTGGAAGAGTGCCTGCACAAGGAAAAATTAGCACAAGTACAAAGTAAACAGGCAAGGACAAGCAATGCAGGACAAAGGAAACTTACGAGTCAAGCTCGCTCAGGTTGAAGACAGGAGGGGTCCTCCGGACTTTCTTCTCCTCTTTCTTCTCTTCCTTCTTTTCTTCCTTCTTCCGCTTCGCCGGCAGATGCGGCGCTATAGCCCGCACGGGAAGGGCAGGAATCGGAGAGGAAGAGCCTCCATGCCCACCACTGTGACGTTCAAAACATAGCGGGTTCCTAGGAGTCGGAGGAGTCGAGGCATCCGAAGACTCGCTGGAGCTCCGCGATTGTTTGCGAGTGTGGTCCTCGCTCGACTCGTTGGCATCTTCAGCCGGAGACCGTGCCGACGGCAGCTCGGACATGGAATCCACCACATCATTATCTGGAGCATCCGGAAATACTTCGGGTAATGGAGGCGACATGCCCGGCACTTTGAAGCTCTGCACAAAGAACAGAAAATTTGTTAGCAAACAAAGGCAAATACAATGCGATAAAATAGCGCTTACGCGGATCTACACCTATGGAATAGGAAGCGAAGAAGAAAAAGGAGGAGTCAGCGACTTCCCCGGGATATCCTCTCCAGCCTTGAACTTCAGCAGCGAACGAAGGGCCCTGTCGAGATCTCCCTGGGAGAATTTCTCAGTCGAAACCCTCGTCGGATCACGCCGACCAGCATAAAGGAACATCGGGTGCGCCCTAGCCTGGAGTGGATGCACCCGACGCTCAAGAAAAGTGCGGATGATATCCACACTGTTCACTTCCTTCTCCGGAATCAACTAGAGATCCTCCACTCGACGATAGAGAGCCTCTATCTCCGCCACCTCGCCATCCAAGATCTGGTTTTTCCAGGACCTTTTCGGCTCGATCTTTTGGGAGGGGTCGAAAGGAACAAGACCAAAATCCTGCCCAGGCACTACGGAGTCGGGGATATAAAACCATCGCCTCCGCCAGTACTGGAAAGATTCAGACATGGAAAAAGAAAAGAAAAGCAGATTGGGTTTGAGGGAGATGATGCAACCCCCAATGGGATAAAAACCATCCGAACCAGATTTCCTCTTCACGGAATAGAGTTTCCGGAAGAGGCCAAAGTGTGGCTCGATACCGAGCCAGCACTTGCAGAAAGTGATAAAACAAGCAATGTGAAGAAGAGAATTGGGGGAAAGATGGTGCAATTGGATATCGTACAGAAAAAGCAGTCCACGAAGGAAGTCGTGGACTAGGAAGGAAAATCCGCGAATGACGAAGGCAAGGAACATAACCCGAAACCCAGCGGGGGGACGGGGGATTACCTCGTTGCCTGGGAGTTTGACGGCCTCCCTATCCTGCGGGATCAAGCCCCGCTCACGAAGCTTGTGGAGATCACTCTCCCGCATCTCCGATCGCCGCCAGCCACCGTCGGTGACACGGGTAGCGGCAGCACTCTTCTTCCCTCCAGCAGCGCTGGTACCAACCGTAGAAGAAGACTTCTTCGGCTTTCCCATTGCGGTATGGCGGCGCCGGCGGCGAGAGCGCAAGATGGAAGAAAGAAATGTGGAAGGATATTCCAGAGCGCAGCACAAACTCTCAGAGAACAAGGAAGCAGTGAAACGAGAATAGCTGCGGTGAAAACAAACTAAAGTTTTCCCCAATGATTATAAAGACGAATACGATGCACGACAGCCGTCCATCGAGAAGACCTAACGCCAACGATAGTATCTGGCCATACACGTGTCAGCATCGCAACGAACCGTCGCTAACACGCCGTCCACTACGCGTGGAAATCGAGGCGACGCCGTAATTATCTCCACGTCGCGCGTGACCAGTCAATTCAAGGTCAGACAGTGGGACCCATGTTCGTCGAGTCAAGTCATCTCTGGCACAACAGACGCTTGAGGTCATCGATCATCAGCACTGACGTCATCAAAAGCTACACTAGCAGCAGCTACAATTTCTTCGGCTTCAAAGCTAAGAGTACTCACTCGAATCTATGATTAAACCAATTACTCGGGGGCTACTCCTATCAGGAGCGCTGGCCGCACACCCGAAGAATGAACAACACGTTACAAAACTGAATTGTTTCTTCGAGTCCTACGTCGAGTCTACGACTCCACTACGGACTCGGGGGCTACTCCCATAGAGAGGACGGATTTAAGCATCCGAAAATAATTTGTGTCCCACGGACCTGACACTGAACAACGGCTGAATTAAAGTCTCCGCTCGAGTCTACGACTCGAATAGACACTCGGGGGCTACTCCCATAGGGAGCGCTGGTCACGCACCCTATAAAATTTCGACTGCGATCCTTCGGATCAGTATGCAAAAACTTTTCGGCAACTCTACCCCAATTAACGCTAAGTGAGTAACATTCTCCTTGGCCACCTGAAACACCTCCGCGGTGACAAAATTCGGATGTTGTGTCTGCGACACAAAGATAAGACCTACAGATATCATCTGATGGCCTGGTAACGCACATGACTGCGCTCTGCTAGTATAAACCCGTGCCAACAGGCGCGATGAAAAATCCCGACGGGCGCGTTGGGTACATTAATTAAATTCACTGGAATTCCACTCTTGTAAGTCCTCCGCGGCCTGAGTCGAATTACGCCAGCATATGTTCCAGGTTCAAGTCGAGGGACTCGAACCTGAAGAAGATCATGTTGTTTTGTCCTAAGATAGTTAACTGACCCTGATCCGTTGGGAGAGTCAGGCACATGCATCAACAATTCCTACACATTCTCTTGAAAGACAGAGTTGCACCCGAAGGATTGAAGAGTCCTCAGCCGAATCTACGATTCGACTAAACACTCGGGGGCTACTGACATGGTTATACCCCACGGGTACACGATCTCGGCATACCTGGTCCAGCCCAAGGAAGGCCCACGACAAATATACGCCGGCCCATGAAGATTTTCGGGTGGCCAAGGCCCATGACGCCTTCGGATCCTTGGAGAGCAAGACTAGAGTAGATAGGAAATTCAAAGGGGTAAACCCTAGAACCTGTAACCGACTAGATCTGTGCCCGGTACCTGCCTAAGTATATATAAAGGCCAAGAGGGTATGACCTAATACTCTCTCATACTTCCGCATACACACCTCCATGCCAGATTGCATCTGTGCACCCCTATAATCACCGGTTCCGCTGTAATCAAGAGCAGAAAAGCAGGAGTAAGGTTTTCCCTCCGGGGGCCTGAACCTGGGTAAACCTTGTGTCCCCGTGTTGCTTGTTTTCTAACCGTTCCGCGATCTCCAGCATCCCCATCTTCTCCAAAACCCAAGTCCATAACAATGGGCATTGACGAGTCGAAACCTCGTCACCTTGTGACACACAAGGAATATGACAACGGCATTTTGCGAAAAAACCCTGGCAATTGTTTACTCTCAACCCGTGATCCCTCCTCTGGCCCCTTATATTAGTCACTGCGGTTGGTAAGTTGGGCTGATGTTGGGTCAGGACGTTTGGTGGGTACTGCGTGTGAGTGGCAGATATATATATATATATATATATATATATATAGAGAGAGAGAGGCGATGGGCTGCGGCCTGGTTGCGTTTTTTCTTTTCCCCTAAACCTTTTTATATTTTCTGTTTTCATTGCTAATCTTACATTTGTTTGCAATTTTTTATAAACTATTTGTTAAATAGCTGCAATAATAATGAAGTGTATTTAGATTCATTTTGGGAGCTTTTATTATGTAATGTTATAATTTCTTTATTTTCTTTTTATAGGTACTTCACCTTTTACTGTTTTGTAATAATCTTTGTGATGAATTTTCTTTCCATAATAAACCATGGATTTATATTAGGATATTTCCTTATTTGTTTATAAAACTTAGTTCTAGTTAACTTATAGTTTGGAGGGAAACTTTTATAATGATTCTATATCATTATTTGATGCATGATATTCTAAGGAATTAATATGGTTAATATTATTCCCATGAATCTAGGAAATATCAAGGTATATATTTTATTATAACTAACATAGGAGTTAGGGTTTGAAATTATAGATGTTTACCATGAGTTTTAGGAGATTTAATATACTTATATCTTTTATTCAGGTGTATAAAGATTAGTGGTTAAGACTTCTTGTCTTAATGTTTGTGATCAAAAAATGATATCACCATATAAAGTAAAATAGTAAGATTATCCTTTAGAATGATTTTAAAATATATAATTGATAATTATAGTTTCTAGGCACATAAGATTTTAATGTTTTTAGTGCCAAGATATGCTCAATTGATCTGCTATAGGAAAATATTCCTATAAACCATTGTGGAAATAAAATGAGTGATCAAATAGATGAAATAGATATTAAGTTTGATTATAGATTTAAGGTTGAGTGTTTATCAATAATTCCTGTCTTCATACTTTATAAATATCGTCTCTTACTTGAGGAATTCCTTTCCTAGATATACTACTCCTTTATATCCATCATCAGGTGTTAACATGATGAGCTTTACTACTTATACTTTTACTAATAACTTCTCCCTCTAAATCCATTTGTAAATCCAATGATCTTGACACTAAAGCTCTAAATACTTTCCTCATAGGAATATCTCCCACTTCTAGAATGCTTCTAATGACTCCAATCAATTTGAATGATTACTCTCTTACTTCATAAATTACTTTGTAATGTCACTTATAAATCTCAAAAGCTTGTCACTGAAGCTTTTCATATCTATACTTGGTTATATCCACTACTCCACTAATGATAACCTCTAATCCATTAGATGGTTACTTTTAACTCCAGTCATACACATCCTTTACCATCCATCACTAATATTACTCCAATAGATTTATATATCCAATTCTACTTTCCTCAAAAGCTTACTATCATTTAAGAGGAATAACACTACTTCAATAACTCCATGCTACTCTAGCTTCAGCTTAGTCATACTATCTTATCTCTTCTTATCTCCAGTAACTCATACACCAACTTCTCATTATACCAATATGACTTGTCATGACTAACCTAGGATAACATATCTATACTAGGGTTTAATCATGTTATAAACACCAATGTCACTTATACATGATATAATCATTCACTCTTAGTGACTTGAGCATGATCATTACAATCCTTTGATCATTTATAGCTTAGGTTTCCTATTGGATAATCAAGGCTTCATCAATACAATATTACTGGTGTATTATAATTATATTCTCGGTATCTCTTACTGAATAGAAGATATTATTCATTGACTATACCTACTTGATCCAATAGGATACTCCTGGTAACTATCTTCAATATTCATCCTTATAATCCTATTTGTTACCACATAATTATATCTTCCAGATAACTCTTCTATCCATTCAGGAGTGAGTTAGCTCCATCAATTATCATATTGATTTGATTCTCTTCAAACACTCCCATCCTATAGATGATATCTAGAACTAGCATTACCACCTACCTCTTATTACTTCTTTCTTTATAGGCTTAAAGTGATTATTATGGTAAGAACAAGAGTTAATAGATCAAGAATTGATGGGTTAATACTTGATAGATCAATAGTTGATTACCCAACATTGATGTTCAACAGATATTAGAATAAGGTTCAATAGAGATGATAAGGTTTGATATGGAAAGAAAGATATATGGTTAAGGTCTTGAATTGGTTTCCTTCCTATTCAACAAGTGATAGGAATTAGTGTTTAAGAACTACCATGATGCCCATGGTAGGAATGGATGAGAATTTGATAAATCAATATTTTGGTTATTGGATTCTTGTTACTTGATTTGTATTTTTAACTTGATTTTCATGAGTTGTGTAATGAATACTATGATATGATTACTTAAGGATCAGATAACAATCATCAAGCAATGTGTTGTAGTTTAGTTTTATTATATTTGATTTACCCTTAGATCGAATTATCTTTACCCAAAATAAGATTTTAGCAAAGGTCATATTGGAACTTATCCCAGTCAACTTGATGATCTACTTCAATTCCATCAAGTTGAGAGAAGCTTCAATCACGTTGATAAGTTTTATTCAAAAGCGCGAAAATTATCCGTATTTTCTATGCATGAATGCAATGCACACATCTGTGTTCAGCTTATTTCTACGCTCTAATGTTGGGATGTTACACTTACTTAGTCCTAACAAAATATGCTAGTTTGGGTCCGATGACATCGAAGACATTCCCTCATTATAATAGGGAATTCACGAAGACACAACTAATCTGGTGTTCTTGTTGTATTTTATGTCCCTGCTCCATTTTTCTCCATTCCTACATATTTTTTACATAGGGTCAATGTATGCGAATACTTCGTATTTTATTTACCTTATTGAACTTCACCTTTGATGTGTTTTGATGGAAGGATATGTCTTTGGAAGATAATAGTTGGTGTTTTCTGAGTTTTTGCATAAAGCATTTTTGTGTGTTTTTTTTGTACACAAGACTTTTTCATTACCAGGCTTGTTTTCATTTTTGTGTGCATATAACCCGTATGTGGTTTCTAATATAGTTTTATGTTTAGTTCTTTCATTAAGTCAAGTGTATCTAACAGAATATTGCATTTAACATATTGCATGTGATTTTTTCCTCATGTCCTACATTATTTTTCTTCGGTTGATGGATTTTTAGTTCCGTTAGCTTTTTGTGACTTCTTGTTTCTATGTGTAGACCAAGAGGGGAGAAAACAAAGAGTGTGATACAACAAATGTTACTCGGTATCCTGACAAGTAATTTTCATTTTTAGTGACAAAGTTAACTACACGATAAATATATGTCATCATAGATTTTGACTTGGAATGCTTGCTGATTTTTTAGAAAACAAATATTCACCTTCGGTTTTTGAAGTGGACTGGCAGAAACTTTAGATGCGTGCCTTCAAGGTCTAGTTGACCAAAAATACATTCTCATTAGAAAACATACTATCCACAATCTCTTGATTAACCAACTGACACAAATGAGTTTACAACATACCATGAGGATGGTCTTCAATTTTTCTTTCGTATTGTTTTAATTTGATTTCCAGCCTCAAGTCACTTTCTTCGCAAATAGGTTGACCTCTAGGAAGATATTATTTTATCATGATATTTTCATATGCTTCATGGTTGTCGCTTCAAAAAAATTCGTGTGCCCAGATTCTAGTATTCGACCAAGCACATAATGTCATATATTCACATATAGAAAAAACAAAAAAATGATGAGATATGACATGCACAAATTTGTATATCATTGGCTTTTCATCAACATTAAAGTTTTCACCATGAAACAAAGATTTTCTCAAAGCACTTAGTTTCATTTGGGGGATCCCAATAAGCACTAGCAGTAAGTATTTTATTGCCAGGTTACACAAAGTTGTCTTTATATATTCCTTTATATTTGTAAGCAAGTTTTGTTTCACTCTCCATGTTCATCCATCTAACTACAACAAGCTTCGTGGGTTTCCTATCCAGATAATATCGGGTTTAGGTAAAATTCCCTTTCGGAAGTATTTCCATATTGATTTTATGGAAAAGGAACATAAGAACTTATTGTTTAATTAAGACAAGAACACCAATAACTCATCTGCATATTAAATTCATACAAGTCAGTTGCAGGTCAGTTTATAATTGGATATGGAAAAGCATATGTCTATTGAGAATAGTGTTTGCTTGGATTTTGGTGAATTATAGGTTAAACAGTAAATATATGATCATAATGAGGCAATGAAATGTCACAAATGTTTATCATTGTACGATATGTCCTTCACATATAAATAATGAAGATTGGATGTACCTATTCTTTTATTGTTCCTTCAGCCAAATAATCAGGTCATATTTGTATATCGATTGCTCGGCTGGGCAAACAATGGAGGATACGTTTATTCATGCTAAAAGTGTGTTCTAAAATCCTTTCTTCGCTTTGTTATTTTGGCCACCTCACATATCCTGAAGTAGAGAAATGGAACTTTTTTTGAAAATATCCTGCCATCTTTCATGTCCTAGAAGACAGGCTTTGTCCATGAAGTCACCATACATGTGCATAGGGTGAAGGACAAGCATTCAGCTGATCTTTTAAAATGGATTAGCAATATTTTGCAGTAATAGATATCTTTGTTTTATTTTTGTATATATCCAATAAATATGTAAACTTTGGGTAACTTCAATAAATTAATGGTGGGTTTTGCCCCAAGTTTCGGTTCAAAAATTGTAAAAGGACTCTTAAAATCTTGCCATCTTGTACAACTTATCAAGTCGTTTGATCTATATTTTTTGTCTTCCGTTAGCAATGCTTCACTTTTTCTTATTTTATTGACCTCACCATATGTGTTTTTTCATGTAGTCACTTTTGTCTACACCTTTTTAACACCCCTTAGGCTGAACATTCATTTGGAAAAGATTCATGCTACAAGTTTGCTAAGGTCTTCAATTCATCATCAAATTTTGATGGGAACTAAAATCATTGTTCACATACCTACACAAAAAACATATTTAAAGTTTATTAAGTTTTTTTGTTTTTCATCTATTTTATGTTCTTTCAATTGAATCCCTTTTTAGAAATTTTCTAGATTATTTAGGATATCAAACACATTTTTCAGTGAAACAAATGACTTTGAAGAGTGGTTTGAAGCACTTGTGCACCACATGCTGAATTATTTTGTGAAGGTCCTTCTCAAAGTCAAAGGAAGACGTTGGCACATCATTCCTATATTCAAACTATTTTACAAGATAAATGACACACTACAACATCTAAAGTTTTAAAAAATTACCACTAAATGTTAAGCAATAGAAATAACTCAATAGGTTGTCCTTTTCTTTCTTGTTTTTATGTATCTTTGTCATATCTTCTTTATTTATATCTAGCATACAAATTCTTCAATTCCCTCCTTTTGTATGTGTGAAAAAAGTAGCAAAGAAGACTTCAACAAAGGAAAGCTTGGTCTAGCAACAAAGTATGGAGTACAAACAACAACATATCTAATTAATGATGAACACATTCCTACTAGTGATCAAACTATTGCCCAACATGATAAAGCCAATACTGATAGTGCATGTCACATGGGATTAATGAAGCACTTACCTATTGTCTAGAAAGCTTAACAAGTTGTCTAAATTAGGTAGTGTATTATATGTCTTACATTGATTCGTTCATTAGTTCTAGAACATCGGCACTAAAACATTTACTATTCTTATTATGATCTTTTGAAGAACTGAAGGAACAAACTCTCTCCATATGGGTAGATCCATACCAAATTCATTCCGATAAATTTTTAGTTATTTAGATTTTTCCTTGTCCCTTTCTTGATTTTTTTCACTAATTTTGTGCTATCTCATTTTTTCCATTTTCTTGCAAAACCCCAAAAATGAATCCAATTGACCTTCAACAAAACCAAGCATGCGTATGGATATACCAATTTTTATTAGAACTTTCCAACAAAAGATAATGTACAAATATCATAATCGTCTCCGGATAAAAATGAAGAACATCACACTTATGAAACCATTGTCGAAATCCTAAACACAAAATGGTTGTTGTGGGCAAAATAGGGGAAACCAGGGAGATACCCACAAAAGGGTAACAAGATGAACTCATTAATGATGATGTACAACAAGCACTCAAGCATAACGCACAATGACACAAAGCAATTAGAGTTTCTTTTTATTATTACTATAAAGTAATTACCTTTTTTGTTTATCAATGTTTGAAGGAATGGTAGAAACAAACTCTTACACTACAAAAACACCCCCATACCCGGCGGATTTTTGGGGCGGCATAAGCAAACAGAACCGGCAAAAGTTGGTTATGCAGCGGATGGGATATTCGTGGTGACAAGCAGCACGACAGTCGATTATTTTCCATGGAAAATTTATGTACGGTGTTAAATTGCATGCGGTAGCTGTCCATCGGTACCGGTGTTCCGAGACACCTCACTAACGCGAACCGGGGCAGTAATGACTGTAGGGGTTCGTAGCATGGAAAACAAAATTTTCTACCGCATGCAAACAAACAAGCCAAGATCTATCTACTAGATTGTAGCAACGAGTCGATAGAGGAATTCACCCTCGAAGATTCCAAAGCGGTTAACGAGAGCAGATTCTCGTGGGTGATGTAGTCGTACTCTTGCCGATCTCAAGATCACGTAGACGATCCTTCCAGCGCTGCGTTAAGCCGCTTCATCACATCGCGTTCGGTACTCGATGAAGACCTTCCTCTCCTTGTTCCAGAAGGTAGCGGAGGTTGTAGCACTCTCCTCGCGAGGCACCAAGGGGAGGGTGTAGCCAGCGGCTAGGGTTTGGGAAACACCCCAACTCGCCAAGTTGGAGGTGCCCTAGGCGGCGGCACAAGGAGGTGGTGGCGCCGGCGACTTGGAGGAGAGGGCTAGGGTTTTGGGTGTGAGGGGTAGGGGAGACCTACCCCTCCTTATATAGATGGAGGGTGGACGGTTGGGAGGAGGGAGTCCTCCCCCAACTCGGCCTCCTTGGCCGGCGGGTGGAGGGAGGGGAACTCCTCCCCAAGTAGGTTTCCTACTCTCCCTCCACCAAGCAAACTTGCCGTTTGACTTTTTCAAATTGCCGTTTGACTTTCAAACTAGGATTAGATTTCTCCCTTTATTTTGCCCAGCCAAGTGACCTAGTACATGATGCAACCATTCCATATTGTCATGACACATTCATGTACCCTTCCCTTCCAGAGTGCCGGACCTTCCGGACCCTTCTAGAACATTCCTGGTGAAAACGCCGGAATCATTCCCCAACTCCGAAACAGGACTTTCCTTATATGAATCTTATTCCCCGGACCATTCCGGATCTCCTCGTGATATCCCGGATCCCATCCGAGACTCCGAACAACATTCATTCTCTTACTCATCATTCCATAACTACTCAACAACATCGAATCCTTAAGTGTGTCTCCCTACGGTTCGTGAATTATGCGGACATGACTGAGACACCTCTCCGATAAATAACCAATAGAGAAATCTGGAAATTCATATGGCTCCCACATATTTCTACGGTTAATTTGCGATCGAATGAACCACTTACATACGATACCAATTTCCCTTTGTCTCACGATAGTTTACTTATCCGAGGTTTTGATCGTCGGTATCTCTTCATACCTAGTTCAACCTCGTTACTGATAAGTACTCTTTTCTCGTTCCCGTGGTATGTGATCCCTTGTGATCCAGTCACATGATTGCAAGCTAATTGGATGACATTCCACCGAGAGGGCCCAGAGTATATCTATCCGTCATATGGATGGACAAATCCCACTCTTGATCCATGTGCCTCAACCCATACTTTCCGAACACTCAATGCCACCTTTATAGCCACCCAGTTACGGTGTGGTGTTTGATGTCATCAAAGCATCCTTCCGGTGATGGTGATTAGCATGATCTCATGGTCGAAGGAATTAAGTTACTATGTATCAGAAAGCTTATAGCAATTGAACTATTAAAATGACTTGATCTTTATGCTACGCTTATCTATAGGAGTATGTCCATCATACCATTCTCCTAATGATATGATCTTGTTATTAACAACATCTCAAATGTTCATGATCAAGAAACCATGAGAATCAACAAGCTAGTATTATTTAAGAGGCTTTACCAGGGACTCTAATTTAGTTTACAAATCACACAAGTATTAATGTTTCTTGTTAATACTGTTATAGCATGAATGTAAACATTTATCATACACACAAAGATATAATAATAACTACATTTATTGTTGCCTCTAGGGCATATCTCCAACAATGACTTCACCCCATAAAATACGTGACGTTGACTATGAGTACCGCATGTGTGACTGTTCATGTTTGTCTTACTGACAGGTGAGCCCCACTGAAGTCCAGCCGTTGTCATTTGAATATTATAAGTAAAAAACACTCCTCCCCATGGAAACACTTTCTCTTCTACCTCACGCACTTCGTCATTTTTCAGCCTTTGTCTTTCTCTCTCCACGAAGCTTCGAGCGGCGGCGGCAAGAGTCGGTGGAGAGAATCGGCAGCGGTATCAGAAGTACCGCTATCGTTCCATTAGACAAGTGCGATGCCGGTGCGTGAAGTTTTTATTTGTCGATTTCATTGCCATTGAATTTCTCATTTGGTTTTTTTATTCCAGTGTTTATCCCCAAAATTTCTTGATTTCTTAACCCATAAATGCGCATTACTGTTTCTCTTTCAAGTTTGACGTTCCTAGAATACCAGAGCATATATGTGCCCTGCAATGGCACGGGGAACACGATGCGAACGCGTATATATCAATTCCCTAGCCATATAATCACCTGGCACACATGGCCTACGATAAGAACTTCGCAGAGGACATCGGCCGCAAGTTCCTCTTGTGCCATCGTCAAGGTGCAGCTTCATGTCGTTGGGTGCGATGGGTTGATCCAGAGCACCCAATCCACCTCCAACAATCATTGCATGAGCTCTAGTGGGGCGAGATGGAGGACGACAAACAAAGAAGGCAGGCCGCGTACGACAAATACATGGAACCTGTAATCAAGGAATTGCATAATGAGACGAATGATCGCGTTGCAACGCTGAGGGAGCGGAGCACTAGATTGGCTAGCATGGTGTAAGCCATTATAAATAAGTTGGAACAAGCTTGTTGATAGATGTAATTAGAGTTAGAGTTAATTATGTTCCCAGTATTAGTTCTTAGTACTAATTAATATTATAATAGATCGAGTAATATGTAGTGTTTTTTTGGTGACTTCTTCATTTTGGACAGTGCAATGCCACGACTCGTACACAATACTTGTGTACTGATATCTCCCCATATATGTAAATTACTAATTTTCCTTTTTTGGTGTGTTCTTTTGTTGGTTTGTTAATCAATATGAATGTTAATCAAATAGAATGCTAGGGAATATGCAACAAGTTTGACTTGCCAAAAAAAGAATAAGGCAAAGGTTGGCGTAGTTAAGAATCATACTAGTTCTTCCCCCTTTAACCACACATGTCGCTTTCATCCTTATCCAAAAAAAATCCCCCACCCCACCAACCCTAACCCTAGCCCCAGCTCCGCAGCGGTGTTGACCCAGCTGCGCTGACCTCTGCGGCACGCCGGACCGTACCATCCTCCGTGGAGGCGCTGACCCGTCCATGCTGACCTCTGTGCCCTTCCGGATCGCACCGTACGCTCACCTCCTACGCCACACCGGACCACACCGTCCTCCGCGGCGGAGCTATCCCCAGCCGCATATTCGTATGTCCACAATCCCTCGAACTGTCATTGTTTATTCAGGCATTAGGATTTGTTAGTATATAATTATTTTATGGTTCGATTTGCCTTGGGATCTAAAAACTAATATTGTTAGGTAGTAAGCAGTGATGTCAAACTGTCTTAATTTCCATGGTGAAAAACAACGGTAACAAAGTACCTATGTATCAACAACCTATGGCCTCTACCATGCGGGGTAAACTACTCTCGGTATACAGCTCTATCAATACAAGACACATATAACCATGAAAATGTACACTCTTCGACATAGGTTTGGCAATAAAGTTAACATGACCAATATTCTTTCATTTGGTGTTTTAGGTCCCAATATTCTATCACTAGAGAAATACTCCCTTCGATATAGGTTTGGAAATTAAACGGACATGACCATCTCAAGAAGAAAGAATCTGAAGCGAATTATTAGAAGTTATAGGCCAGAAATTCCATACTATGTTTGCTCCCTCAATAAAATTACACCTGCAAAAAAATATGGTAATTCTCTACCCTGTGTAGTACTATAATTCTCTAGAACTCCAACTATGCCTAGTACTATAACAATTTAAATTGTTCATGTCTTCCCTATGTAGTGCTTCTCATCCAGTTTCGCTAGGAAGCATATTATGCCTTACATATCTGGAGAAACCGTTCAAGCGAAGTCGTGTGATAATGAAACCACTGTTAGTTTCAGATCAAACTGGGGAGAATACGTTCACCAACACAATATCTAGGAAAGTGATGTTTGTGCCTTTCAGTTTGCAGTCAAATCGGGTTCTCTGATCGTGATGGTGCATCTTTTGTAGTGGTTTAAACTTGTTAAAATTAGTTGCATATTTTGTGAGCTGTGAACTTGTTGGTTTGAGATGTTATGTATATAATGAATGCTCATGTTAATTCAGCTGAAGTTGTATTTTGTGTGTTATGAGTTCTTTGTTATGTTGTTTGTTGGGCTGAGATGTAATATAGATATTAGATATTTAATGGGGGGTGAATTGCAAAATTGCCATATAACATGCACCGATAGAGATATTACGAGGCATTGCCGTTTTGTCGTAGTCTCACAGCTGCCATGACATGTACGCAGTGCCATGCTACATGGGTCATCGCGTAAACGCCTTGCTGCCTCGGAAGCGCTAGGTCGGTGGATAACATTTTACCGTGCCAAAAAATCCACCGCCGTTGCATAGTCCCAAATGTAGTTATCCTGAGCGGATTTTTTGTCGCGCCAGAGCGAGCGCGACGACTAAGGCTATGCCTCGGAGTATATAAGCACCAACACCCGAGCTCCGTGTTGTAATACTAACTGACATCCGGATGTCAAATATTCCTACCAAATCTACTATGGTAAATCCTGGATTTTTTTAATTGTTGTTTTATTCTTTTTCTCTCTTTGATTTTCACTGTGCACTACTAGCTACTACATCCTACAACAGCCCTGCCACCACACCATCGACCACTTTACCATGGTTCACAACATTGCTACAAGGGTTTGATACGTGGAGGGGACATTATTATGCATCGTTAAATGGATTTTTCATGGTGGCAAGTAATCTTCGAAATAACATTTCATACCCAAAATAGTATTGGACCCCATTTACTAAATGAACTCAATTTTATGCTGAAAACGAATGAAACAATGAACTGGATCAGCAAAGATTAATGATGTTAGGTCCCTAACTTTTAGAACGGTATAAATTGTGGGCACAATTTACCGCCCAAAGCGAAATATCAAAATTTACAAATTACTTTTTATGATAACGGTGAATGTACATATCTCAAACTTTGAAGACGTAAACTGTTTTATGTTACAATGAAAAAACCATCATTCACAGTAAAGAAAACCATCGTTGACCATCCATTATAGAAGCATTACACTAATCGGTTTACAACCGTGTAATTTAAAGAGCCCTAAGCTCAAGGCAATGCATAGCTAGTATGGTATATGCACTCTTCACAACTCACACGATTGAGGTCTCACACATTCGGATTACATAATTCACGTGGCATTCTAAGACATAACCCGGATATTATTCAATACGTAAGAGTATTGATACCAATAGGATTTAGGATCTCAAAGGAACCTGTTTAAGTATTCATCCACGGTAATGTATTTCACATGGGGGTAAAGCTCAGTGGCTTCAACTCCAAATGATGGGTCGATCTCAAAGTTGGTGTGGTCTCCCTTCACCCAGGCAGAGTGGCTGATTGCAAGTACTATATTCAGTGGCACCGGTGACTCTGAAACATAGCCAAGGAGCAAAAATCAGTACAAAATGGAACAAACACTCTTTGGGAGGAACAAAAAACATGGCAGTTAGTATGACCTTGAATCTGCTTCAGGACTTCGTCTTCTGGGATGTAGACCCTCTCAAGTGTCTTCGCATGTTTCTTCTCCCAGAGAGAGACAAGCTCGTTGTGAGACAAAGTGTTGTTTGGTGGCCTCAGATACAGGGTCTTGTTCAGGGTTCGTGGATCATCTACAGCTTTAACAGTGTATGTGCCCACATCGTCCTCGACGGAGAAAACCGCTTTTGTTGACAACACACACACACACACACATAAAACGCAGCAATATTTCAATTCTTGTTTGACTTAGAAAACAAGTTTTAAAAATAGACATTCCACTCTTGGAACAGAGTGTAAATCAGATTTACCTTTTACATTTCCATCACCTAAAATGAGAACCTTGTCGGTTGGAGGTCCAGTGACACCAACCTGTCCAAGGGTTGGCAGGAAATAACCAGCAAAAAAGTTGGAAGGGACATATGTGTAGGGAATCCCCTCAGCCTCAATGGCACGCCTTATACGAGCTTTCACAGCGAAAATCGACTTCGCAGGCTCAACCGCATTAACATGATCCACATCATTACCAAACTCTGACGGGAGAAATCTCTGCAAAGAGCTCATCAGAAAAGTGACATCAGAAATCCATTGTAGCAGTCTACCAGACATAAAAACAGCCACATTGTCATGTTTCGATAAACAAAATAACCACAAAACGATGCCATTCCATTTTCTTGTCTGCGACACGGTACAACTATTTCACATAAAGAAGTTCAATGGATGCGCAAGCCATTGTACTCTCCAGCAATATAGAAGATGAACTACTCCCTTTGTTGCAAGATATAAGATAGCTTGCGAAACATCTTATATTTTACAACAGAGGGAGCACATAATGTGTGCACATATAATATTTTGATATTGATGGTTTGAACCTCTTGGAGCTCACCTTAACATTTCCAGCTTCCTTGATTGCCGCGATAATGCGAGTTTGATCTTGTATCTGTTGGGAACCCACGGCCGAGATCACAACATCTGCGGACTTGATGGCTGCCACAAGGCTCTCATGGTCATATATATCACCCTTCATGACGGACAGTAACGTGAAAGTTAGACATCATCACTATACAATCTTATATACGACGTGACTATTTTAGGCACTGACAGAATCAGAGATTTAATTTTCCTTGCCAAATTTTAGTTTATTCTTGGATGTCATGAAAGATTGTTGGCTTGCGGCAGGATTATCAACTGTTCTGTCAAACAACAGAAGGTCTGTCTTATGAAGAAACAGAGACACTTCTATATATGCTCGCATGCACCTTAACATTTTATTCGATCGTCCATTTCTGTCTGATATGGCTTTTCAGTTGAGGTATTTTGCCAACGAGCTATGAGCCCATCCACCGTAGCACAGATCATTTGCAGGATTTTATCTCTAGCAAAGGTCATTTGCAGAGCACCAAATATAACTTCCTGGTTACGATAAATCCTGGAAATTTATTATTTTGTGCTTCTGTTGTCATTTCGAACCAACATCACACCGTCCTGTAGAGCCACCAACCTCACGAAACCAGAACAAAAAATAGAGTAAAACTGAACAAGAAACATAATAAAGACCTTGACGAGGGTGACGCCGGCATCGCGGAATCCCTGGAGGACGGCGGCCTTGGCTGCGTCCGCCGGCGTAGCGTCGCGGACGAGGACGGCGGTAGGGTGGCCCTCGCGTGCGCTGGCGGCGACGATGAAGTGGCCAATGTAGCCCGTGCCGCCTATCACGAGCACCCGACTCTTCTCGGACGCCATGGCAACGGAACAGAGCAAGGTAATAACAAGATGGAGAGGCTAGTTAAATTTTGAGAAGTTGGCAAATCAAATTGAGTTGAGTGGGAATGGACCATGCAGCCACTCGTAGTACTAATAAAGAGGAAAAGGCGAGTAGCTGAAGAGTCCGCGGGCCCAGGAAGAGTACGAGATAATTAGGTGAACAGGTTCACTGAATGTAGACGTGTTATCGGCAGATAGGTTAGGTTGAATGTACCATGATGTATACCAGGCAACACAAATTGTCCTGGGCCTAGTATCACGGTTTAAAAAAAAAATGAAAAATCCTAGAGTTCAAAGAATTTCTAGAAGATTGCCATGTATGCATAGGTTATTAGCTGGATTTGACGTTATCATGATGTGTAGGCAACACAAAATGTCCGGAGCCTCCATGTACACTAGTGCAGAGCCCCCCTTTAACTCCGGTTGGGAGGGCCCTCTAACAGCGGTTCCCCAACCGCTGTTGAGGGTTCGGTGTTAGAGGGGGGCCTTTAACACCGGTTCTTATACGAACCGGTGTTAAAAAAGCGTGGGGCTGCCGCGGCAGCCTTTAACACGGTTAGATCTGCAACGGTGTTAAAAGTTCTTCTGTGGCGAATTTGAAACGTTTTCTGCGGCGGCAAATCGGCCATCTCTGCCCGTTAAGGCGTATTTACGGGGAGGGGAGCGAGGAATCGATCGGCGGTATACACATAAATCGTCATCGGTACATACGAGTACATGAATAATTAAGCAACTATTATTATACACAAACATCGTCATCGGCACATACATCGTCATCGTTCATTTTGGTGGATATCTAAAGAGTTCTCCGCCAGCGTGGCGACCTCATCAAGTATGAACCCGCCAATTCCTCTTGAATGGCTCGTATGCGTTCAAATGGTAGGAGTTGGTCCGCATCCGTTCGATCTGAATATATATGAAGAATGGGCCGTCAATATATATATAAGAATAAAACTCAACACAATTGATGGTAATAAAATAATGTTGTGGACTTTGTTTACTTACTCTAAGTTGTTCTAGTGCGGCTTGGCCCGTCGCACATATCGTGTTGCGAATGAACTCGCAAACATAGTACCCACATAAGTTATTGCTGTGTCCCTGATGCGCACTTTACGAGAATAGAGAGTTCAATCAAAATAATAATCAATAAAGCATGATATAATGGAATTGGAAGCTAGCTAGTATTACTTACATTTTGGTCTACACATTTTAGTTCTTCTGACCATTCACCCACGGCCCTGCCCGTGAACCATATTCAAACCCTGTCCGACAAAGAAAATGGATAAAGGAGTAATTAATTACTTATTGTCACGAAAGTTGCCGATCTAGTGCGATAATATGATTGAAATTACCTCTGGAGCATCTCTCTAAAGTCTGCCCATAGCTCTTTTTCTTTTCGTAACGAGTCCATGACAAAGACTTTTCCTGAGTCGGGTTGAATGACTAGCAGAATAAAGTGGAACCTACGCACGCATAACTCATCATCAATTACACTTAACATCGAGTAAGCCGAAACAGAATGTGTACAAGAGAGAGGGTAACAGTACTCACGAGAAGTTGTAAGGCAATAGTATTTCCCTTTTGGTTTGTTGTCTCAGTAAAGACTTTAGCAAGTAATCTTCTGTTTGCCCGGGTTTGTCTCTTACCACTTGTTCATGAACTCTATTTGGGTCAACGAACCCAATGTCAAAAGGGCCTCCTTTCATGCATTCCATAACCTTTTTCCTGCATAATAGTATATACATATATGGTGAGCATATATATATATATACATGCAATTAATGAAGTGAATGAGATGAGATAAAAATTACAGAAATAGTACTTACACACAATAAAGGCTGATGGCAGATTTGTCGAGTTCCTTCTGATTGAATAGAAAATGCAAGTCTTGAATGTTGAAGTCGATTGCGTCGTCTCCGCACAAGAAAATCTGATCTCTTATATGCGCCGTGATCCATTCTACCTTTCTCGTCTTGCAGAAATCAAGGTACCACTTGTGCAATTTTCGCATCTTTGTTGGTAGAGTCTTGAGCTCCTCTTTCTTGACGAGATTCTTCCCATACTTCCATGGCTGTATGGGGTTGGCATCGCATTTGGGCAAGTTGTCTCCCATGACGTTCAAGTATGCAATGTAAGTCATCCCCATCTCATTGGCCTTTCTTTGTAGCTCTGCCTCGTAATCATTTACGGGAGGAGCGTCTCGTGTGTCGAACATTTGGAGCGGGGCACATGATTGGTTTTCCTGCTCTCCGAGCATCGGAACTGTTTTCTGGGGTGCCTCACGACTGCTACTTTTAGTCTCCCTACGGCGCCTTGCATCCGCCTTCAAAATTTTCTCCTTTGGCTCGGCCCGTCTAGGTGCAAAGAATTTCTTGACCTGTTCTTCCGAGATCCTATTGGTCTCCTCGTCGCTGCGATTCCACGGTAAAACCGGCAATGGCTTGGCGGAAGGCTGCGGGACGTAGTTTTTTGAACTCTTTGGCGTACGGTTTCCTGCGGATTTCTTTGTGGCAGTGCTACTGATGCTCCTCGTGGCAGTGCTCTTCCGCTTACGCTGAGGAGATGGATGAAGCACCGGAGATGGCTGACGGGCCGGAGATGGCTGACGGGCCGGAGATGGCTGCCGCGCAGGAGATGGCTGACGGGCCGGAGATGGCTGCCGCGCAGGAGATGGCTGACGGGCCGGAGATGGCTGCCGCGCAGGAGATAGCTGAAGCGGCTCAGACTGCTGACGCTGCGGAGACGGCGGGGGTGCCAGTGACCTCCAATTTGGAAGCACAATGTGTTCCTTCTTCCAAAGAATGGTTGTTTTCACTGCAAATTTGAGTTGAGTTTCCCCTTCACCTGTAGCATGGTCAAGCTGTGCTTCCTCATATTCCTTCACAACCTCATCCACCCCGACAATAGCATAGCCATCTGGAATCGGTCGGCAGTGGTAAGTTCCACCAGCTACAGGAGGTAAGGCATAGCCGACAGCCACCTTAATGGATAAGCCCATTAATCTCACATGCAGCTCAGCGTGTTTGCTCTCCGTGATCTCATCCACGGGGTATCGAGGACCCGTCATTTCAAGCGTGGGCTGCACGTTCTCCGTGGAAGCCACACTGCTTTTCCGCGCAGAGTCTGGGCCGCGGGCAGCTTCCAATGCAGGCTCTTCGTGCCGCTGAGATGGGCTGGTAGCTTGATGGTTTCATGTGCATTCACTTGCGCCTGCAGCGCCGCAAGTGCATGTTCTATCTGTGTCATCCGCTCGGTACGCTCTTTTTCTTTTCTGCCGCGTCATCTGTAAGAGTCGCTCCAGTCGGCAAACCCATCCTTCCACGTCATACCCCTTGTGCCTCGTGCATGTCCAGGGTGTTATTTTTACCGATGGCGCGTGTGAGCTGGTCATTCTCTCTGTCGGGATGGAAGGTCCTGGCGGATGTTTCCTCGTATGCCGTGATGAGTTCAGTGACGGGTTTGGCAAGGAGGGTTGGGAAGATACAATCCTGTTTCTGGGTCCAACCTTGCCCCGATTCCGTAGAACCAAGTCTTTGCACGTAGGTCCCACCCATCTATCTGGGGTGTGATCCCTCTCTCGCGCAGGGCCTTCTCAACTTCCTCCCACTTAGGCCTCTGAGATATGTAGCCACCTGACCCTGTCCTCTGGTGATATTCCTTCTTCAGGGCATTAAGCGTATTGGTTTCTGACATCTTTTTAGCTATAGCACTTTTTTATATGTCTCAAATTCGGGCCAGTGAGGTCTTATCTTCGCATAATATCGTCTTGAAATTTGAGTCCCGCGATTTGACAAATTTGTTCAATTTTGTCTTCGATTCTTGAAAGCGTCAGCCATCTTCTTTAGAGTCCACTCTTTGACCTTTTCCTTTATAACTGGTTGTTTTCATCCTCCTCTGGCGGAAGGGTGAAATTTACCAACAACGAATTCAAAGCGTTTCTTTGGATCTGTCATCAACAAAGGTACCGCCTTCTTTGGCTTATTCCAATTTTCAATTATGATTGGGATTTGGTCCCTAACAAGAACTCGACTGACGTACAAATTTGTCTGCGGCCTTCTTGGGCTCCATCGGCCTGCCATCAACACGGATCTTCGATCGTGAACTTTGCACGATCTTTCAACCGCTCGCGCCTCGCTTGCTCTTTTTCGTAGAAGAAGATGGTTGCTGGCTGGTCGATCCGGAGGGCTAAAAGAAGAAAGAAGCGTTAATTTGTATACACGAAAGTCAGCAGAGGCTTAATCAATGCATATACCTCGCCGGACTTTGTAACCATTAAATTGCGTTCACCGGAGTCTTCATCTTCTCCATGACTAGTACTTGAGTTGTCGTCATCATGTCCCTCCAAGTTCAGATATTGTGAGGTGTCCTCATCAATAATGTTCTCCATTATTTCTTCTTCTTCAAGGTTTCTACTAAGTGGATCCATAGTTTCTAAAACAATAATATTATCTAGAGTAAGAGTGTAAACATTCAAGTGGACTTGGATTCATACACAAATATACATATTATTCATACCAAAATACACAAATAAATACACAAATGAGTCAGAGGTCCAATTTGTATACATACACGTGGCAGACACGTGGCGCTCACCGGTGGGGTGACGTTGGTCTCGTCGGGCGGCGGTGCTCGTCGGACGGATGCGGCGGTGCTAGCGGCGGGCTCGTCGGGCGGCGGGCGGCGTCGGCGTTTAGGCGTGGCCTATGAGCTCCGAAGCGGCGGCGGCGAGACGCTCCTGCACGGGGAAGAGAGCGAGGTGGTCAGTTAGGGTTTAGGCGTGGCCTATTATAATATCTTTGCTATAAGCTATTTTATTTTTACTCCACATGCTTCTAATTCACATGTGCAAGGATTAAGGCCTAGATCGTCGGGGTCGATGTCACTACGTTCATCTCGCCCATCTTTGGCACCCTGGAATCATTCCGAGGGTCAATTGGCGATTATTTATTGGCGAACGGCACCGGCCAGCTCGGATCTTGCCGTGCGAGTCCACCTCGCGCCCAGCGAACTGTGCAGGTCGAACCGCGCCATCGCCCCAGCTTACCTGGTCCCTCGATGGCCCACGTGAAGCAGGTGCGTGCCCGCGCCGCCGCCGTTGATCACCGTCTACCACCGCGATGCGCCCCGCCGCCCCCAGTTGACGGCATCACCAACGCATCGCCAACGCCACTCCACGCCCGCCCCGCCGCCGTCTACCACTGTGGTTGTGGTCGCCGTGGCCAACCTAAGCGTAATGATACAATGTGGAGGATGTCCCAAGATAGGCCCTGCAGAGGGGATGCCACATCGGAGCTCGTACCCCACCTAGGCCGCATCGTGAGCTCGCACCCCATGGCCACCACCGGAGCTTGCACCCCACCTAGGCCGCCCCCGCAGCCGAGAGGGGAGGCCGTCCCCGTACCGCGCCTGGGCCCTGGGCCTCCCCGACGAATCCGCCTCCCTGACCCATCCCCTCCACTTCCCTGTCATTGGCCCCAATCCGTGGACGCGCTCGCGTAGCCGCTCCTGCCCGCCACACCCGATGACGCGAGCTACCACGTCAAAGCTGTCCTCGTGTCCGATTTGATCCTAGCTACTACTAATAAGTACAATGGAGGGGTTCGATTTCATCTTGGTACATCTGTTCGGAGGGGTTCGATTTCATCTTGGTACATCTGTTCGGAGGGCCCCAATCCGTGGACGCGCTCGCGAGAGAGCTCGCGTGGGGAGGCCGGCTCCGGCGAGGAACTGCTCGGGGGCGAGCACGGGGAGGCACGGGCGAGCACGGGGAGGCAACGGGCGAGCACGGCGACGACGGGCAGCTGCATGGCGGGCGGCGGCGGCGGCGTGGCGAGCGCAGACGGGGCGGCGTGGCAGAGCACGGCACGAGGCGGCGGCGGCACGTGGCAGGCGAAGCACGGGCGCCGCGATGAAACGAAGAAGGAGGAAACAGAGGGGACGACCAGGCGCGGTCCGCTAGCTCACCACAGCGTCGGGGTTCTTGTAGGCGCCGGCGTCGTCGGCTAATGCGCGCGCGATGGCGGTCGTCGGCTTGGCGCTGTGATGGCGGTCGTCGGCCGGTGGCGCCAGACGCTGTGGCGGTGGCAGCGCCGGCGGTGGCGACGGCGAGGGCTGGAGGGCTTCGGTGGCGAGGACGACGGCGAGGGGTTCGGGGCTCTAGCGGCGGTGGCGCGATCTGGCTCTGGGGGGAAGAAAGGAGCGAAGGGGCGCATTTAATACCACCCCCCTTTAACACCGGTTCGTGGCTGGAACCGGTGTTAAAGGGCGGAATTCGTTCATACGCACCGCCTTTAACACCGGTTCCAGCCACGAACCGGTGTTAGTAAGCGTTCACATTATTACCCCCTTTAACACCGGTTCGTGGCGGAACCGTGTTAAAGAAATCTGTGAAACAAAATAAATGCCTTTAACACCGGTTCTGCTCGAACCGGTATTAAAGGGGCATTTTCATGCATTAAAGGGCTTTTTAATTCAAAAATATGATATGAATTTAGAAAATTCATATCTTTTTCATTCAACTCGAGAAAATATGAATAATATATCATAATTTTCAGAAAAATAATATCTATCCATTCATGTAAATCATTTTATATTTACTTTACATGAAATTTTTAAAATAACTAAAACACTTACATATAAATTTTGATTATTCAATTCAAACAAAAATAAATTGTTAAATCCTAAAACTTTGAACATAAGAAATATTAAGCATCTAAAAATGATTTTATTAGATCAAATCATATTTTAATGCCGCATCTTTTGTATTAACATTTTTGAATTGATTGGATATTTAAATGTCGCATCTTTTGTATACACTTGAATCTCACCAAGCCTCGCTCAACTTGCATTGTTTTTTGATAAAATAGCATATTGTGAACCTAAAAATGTGTTGATGGTTTTTTGAATTAGCCATTTGGTGGTTGCTTCACAAAACTGTCCGTTTTTTATGCTCGGAAAATGGAAAATGCCTTTTTGGTGCGATAAAAAGGAAAACTCCTCTTGCAAACTATGCCTTGATTCTAGCCATAACATTGGTCATTTGACCCGAAAGCCAAGAAACCTCGAATGAGATAGGGTATTTTGAGACAGTTACATAAAGCCGAACTGGAACTGAAAATTAAGATACATAAAAGAACTGAAAATTAAGATACATGGCCAGATTAAGTAACAATCGGCCGAACTGGAACTGAAAATTAAGATACATAAAAGAACTGAAAATTAAGATACATGGCCAGATTAAGTAACAATCGGCCGAACTTGTTTCGAAATGTTGGAGTGATTCAGTCATGCTCCTACACTGTAATACTCACATCAGAAGTCGTACTCGCCGCCGCCGTCATCGCTGTCGTCGTCGGGGTTGCCGTAATTGAACCTCTGGAGAGTACGCGTGGGCTGGACTTGAGGGTAGCGCGTGGGCTGGACTTGAGGGTAGCGCAGACGGGGGTTAGAGTCGGCGGCAGTGTCATAGGCCATGACGCTCTGGAGAGTCCGATCGCCACCATAGCCGACGGCCTCGTTGAAGTTAGGAGGAGGTGGGCGTCCTCCTCATGCTGGCGGCGCCTCTCATGCCGATCCACGAAGAAGGCTTCCCAAGTAGGGAAATAGTCGGTATGCCATCCGGGATTCCTCCGCTGCCCGCGTGAGCTCAAGTAGTAGTGGTTCGTGATGGACATCCGCGCGCCACACCTAGAGGGACAGGAGGAACTGCACGCCTCGACGCCAAAGATCCAGCCGGGGACACAAGAGGCCAGCGGGGGTAGTTCGAGGCGCAGCGCCCGCCTCCCTCGGGGTTAGTGCTACGGTGGAAGCCATGGGAAAGAGTGATGAGGTTGCAGATATGAGTCTAGAGATGTGCAATGACAATGGAGGCCAACCCCCTACATATATATATAGTGAACTAGCGGGAAGAACTGGAGGGAAGAACTGGCGGGAAGAAAAATGGCAGGAAGAAAAATGGCGGGAAAAAATGGCGGGATGAACCTTTAGTCCCGGTTGGAGACACCAACCGGGACAAAACACGAGTCATCACTAATAATAGGGGTGAGTGCATGTCGACATTATGTCGTGCGGCGTGTACCTTGTCCCGGATGGTGTCACCAACCGGGACTAAAGATGAACCTTTAGTCCCGGTTGGAGACACCAACCGGGACTAAAGATGAACCTTTAGTCCCGGTTGTAGACACTATCCGGCACAAAACACGAGTCAGCACTAATAATAGGGGTGAGTGTCGACATTATTTTGTAAGTGTCAACACTATGTTGAGCTGCTTGTACTATAAATAGGCATCCTTGTGAGTCCAGTCCTCCATCCAGTTTGAGGCAGGGACACCACTACGGCCAGTTTCAGGGAGATGCCGACGGAGCCTGGCCTCCGCATCTCCGAGAATCGTCATAGAGGCACTCCCTAATATGTGAAATTAGTTAGCTCCCTGGTGTATTGATCTAGTTAGAGAAGTTACAAAGCTGCAAGATGGTTTTTGAGAGCAGGGACACCACTACGGCCAGTTTCAGGGAGATGCCGACGGAGCCTAGTCCTCCGGCATCTCCAAGAAACTGGTCATAGAGGCACTCCCTAATATGTGACTGCGTTTGGAGATCAGATCTTAATGGTAAGTACGAATCGGGACAACTTCTTCTCATAGTCCCGGTCCATCCACAAAACATGACTAACACTCAAGACATGTATTAATATTAAAAACATGAACTAGAGTTACATAATATGAGCATGAACTTCTTGGCATATGCCCTTCCTTTTGATCGCTTCAGACGTAACCATGGAGCATCTTCTTTACTTAACGGAATGCTTGGGTCAGTTTTCACTGTGAAGGGCGGAATTTCATCAAACTTATTATAATCTTCTGACATGTCTGTCTTGTCCTCGATTCCCACGATGTTTCTTTTCCCTGAAAGAACTATGTGACGCTTTGGCTCATCATATGATGTATTCTGCATATTTTTTTTTGTGGTCGGGGGGACATGTCCTTCACATAGAAAACCTGAGCCACATCATTGGCTAGGACGAATGGTTCGTCTAAGTTCTTCATAAGATTGTTGAGATCCACCGTTGTCATTCCGTACTTCTTGTCTACCTCAACCCCTCCTCCTGTTAGCTTGACCCATTTGCATCGAAACAAGGGGACCTTAAAATTAGGTCCATAGTCAAGTTCCTATATCTCCTCTATGAACCCATAATACGTGGTCTTTTGCCCATTGTCTTCTGCTGCATCCTCTCCCTCTGCGCACGTCGCCCCGCCCGAGCGCCGCCGCTCCCGCGTGTCCCCGTCCCCGCCGCCACCGAGCTCCGCTCCGCTCGCCCCGGCCGCCTCCCTTCAAGCTCCCGGCCGGCCGCCGCCCTTCCTCCACGCGAGCACCTCGCCGGCGCTCCTCCACCACCGCGAGGCCGCCTCCCAGGTCGCCCACGCCCGCGTCGCCCTGCCGGCCTCGCTCCTAGTCGTCTCCACCGCCCGGAGCCCTCTTCGCCTCCACCTCGACGCCTGCCGCCCACCCGAGGCCGCGGCCCTGCTCGCCTCCCCGCCGCCGCTCCCGATCGCCTCCGCCAGAGCCCCGCCGCCGTCGCCGGAGGGTCCTCCGCGAGCACCCCTCCCCGCACCCTCCTCCCGTCCGCAGCGTCGGGCCGCCTCCACGCCTCTGCCTTCCGCTGGTTGCCGAGCCACGTCGCCGTCCGAGCTGCGCCGCCCAGTAGCGCCTTGGTGCCCCTCGAGCTCCGTGGTCTCGCCATTGTCGGCCTTGGCCGCGAGCGTGTGTCTGTCTGCACGGTAGTTGTGTGCTCGTAAGATGTGTTGCAGAATCATCGACAAGAACTTCCTCGAACGACCCCGGCCAAACAAGGTTGTCCACTGACAAGACCTACTACGCGGGACCCGAAGGTCGAACCCGGCGCATTCTCCTTCCAACCCGAAGACCGATCCCGGTGTTTGAGACCGAACCCCAAGATCTGCCTCACGGGGCCGAACCCCGGAAACCCCGATGCTTTCGACACGGATGCCATGATCTTCGTCCCGGACGCCAAGACCCCCGGACCCGAAGACCACACGGGCAACAAGTACTCCTTCCCGGATGCGATGCTCGAGAACACGGACGGTAAGAACACCGACGCAGAACACCAAGTTCTTCACCTCGAACGCCAAGGTCAATGCGGCATCCCGCAAAAACCACTACTAGAAAATCACGTTGTTTTTGTGCATTGCATCTTCATGACCGCATGCTCATGTCATCATGCATATTTTGTCTCGAAACTATTTATAAAACCCTATAGTATTTTCTACATTATATCTTCTCTTCTATTCAAATTGTATTTCTTGCTATTTTCAACCGTGTAAAAGCTAGTTACAAAATGATTTAAACGAAACAAACATAATAAAATTAGATGTTTTAAAAATAATAATAAAATCTAGACCTAGTCCGGCCAGGCCCACTAGGCCCAGCCGGATGGAACCCTACCCCTAGAAACCCTACCCCAAACCCAACCACCCTCTCACCCCACCCCTCCTTCACCGCCACCCTGCTCCAAACTCCTGCCCCACCTCTTTTCCTCCTCTCACTCGGTGACCTCCCTCGGGATCCCGCCCTGCCCTGGTTCCACCTCCCCGAGACCAACCGCCTCCACGCTCTCTCTCTCCCCGCATGTGCCCTGTCCCCCTGGCCCACCTCCTGCCCTCTAGCCGCTCCCGCAACCCACCCCGCACCTGCCTCTCCCCCGACGCTTCTTCCTCCTCTCCCCTCCTCTCTGTTGCCCGCCTCGGCCTCCCTCCCCCATGCGCTCATCTCCCCCCTCCACCCTCTTCCTCCTCTGCCCCGCGGCCCAGACGCGTCCCAGCCTCCCGACGCAGCGCCGCCCGCCTTCCTCTTTCTTCCTCCTCCCTCCTCCGCCACCCTCCCTCAGCTCCGCGCCTCTCCCTCACCGAACCTTCTCCCCTCAGCGCATCCGTCGCCCCGCCGCTCAACCGCCCACTGCTCGCCGCCCCGCCCGTCGACCCTGGCGCGCCTGCCCCGCCTCCTCTGCAGCAAGCTCCACGCCAAGCCGCCACCGCGGTGCTCCTCCGGCCGCCCGCCGCTCCCTTCTCCCCGTCGTCCAGCTTCCCTCCCGTCGTCCGGCGCCCTTCCCCGAGCCCTCCTGAGCCTCGTGAGCTTCATGGCCCGTCCGCGGGCAGCCGGCGACCGAGCAGCGCCACTGCCTCTCTCCGCGGCTGGGCTGCCTCTGCGCCACACGTGGCCCCCTCTGTCGCGCCCATCTCCAGATCGAGACCGCCAGGGAGCCCGGCCGCCACCGCGAGTCCAATGCTGTTCCGCTGCGTGTACCAGTTGGCACCCCAAGGCCGTCAAGATCTTCGATGCAGAGACCTCGTACCGGCACCGACAAGATCTTCTCGAAGCGGGAACAACAAGAACTTCACGGACCAAAGGCCCCGTTCCCGGAGTCCGAACTGTCGAGCCCGAACCGTGGAAACCGAAGACCGATCCCGGCGTCCGCAGCCCTGGGACCCCGGACCCGAAGACCTTCCGCCAAGTACTCCGACCCGGACACCAAAGTTCGCCGAGAACCCGGGCATGCCAATTCTTCAGCCCGAAGGACACATATGCGACAAGTGCTTCTTCCCGGATCAGATGCCCGAGAACCCGGACGCCCAGGTCATCTACACGGATACGACAAGTGCTCCTCGAGGATGCCAAGTTCCTCACCCCGAAGGCCAAGACCAACTCGATGGCGCGGACCCGACAAGATCCTCGCAACGACAAGAACGACAACGAACCAAGTCCTTCGGCCTGGAACGCCAAGTTCTCTCCTTGAACGCCATGACCGTCTACATGGGCCGAAGACCACGGACGCGACAAGAACTACCCCCGTTATCTGAGAGCGATCCTGGAGTCCGAGAACGCCTCCGTCGAACCCTGAACCCTGAGACCGACCCCGAACCCCGGAACCAAGACCGTCGAGACCCCTAATGTGTGAACCCTTTCCCGAGAACCCTATTTTATAATTTGCCCACTATATAAATTGTTGCATATTAATTGTTCATGCATGCATATTGTCAAGTGGTTTGGGGGCCTTATGCCGATTCACCTAATTAAATATGGGGCCCATATGCGGGCAAATCTAGTCTCATATCGGCCTCATTTAAATTTGTGTAGCGAACCAGTGCCATCTTTTGACTTGATAATGCAACATTTAATTTGCGGGGTAGTTAAATAACTTGAACCGTTTAATTAATTGTCGGGACCCCGGTTCCGCTTAATATGACCTAATCGCATCGCATCTTTGCCATGTCATGCATCATACATGCACCATGCCGATCTTTTACCGTAGTATTAAATATTGCATCCGGTGTTTCTTCTAGTGTTTTGCTTCTTCGCGGATAAGGTCGTTGAGTTGATGTGAGCTTCGCCCCGATCTTCGGTTGAACCTTCGACAATGTTTTCAGGCGAGCATCTCCCCCCTTCTACCTATCTTACTTTTATAGTATTTATTCCCTCATGTTGATCTATTGCTATCTGTGTTGCGATGCTCTAGTTTTCGTACCCGTGATATCCCTTGCAGCCCTATATTGCCATGGCCACCTCCTATTACCTGTTGTTTGGTAGATAGTTGGACTTGCGCGTCGTAGTCGCTTGCTCAAGTGCTGTTGCGTGTCGCCATGTACCACAGTTGTTGGAGTTTTGCCACATGTTTGATGTTGGAGATGATCTCGGCTTTATTTATCGTTCACTTTAATTCCTGTTTAACAACTAAAATTGAAGTAAGTAAGCAGAGGCATCGGTGGGTGATAGATAACATTTGGTTTCCGAACGCCCACTTGTGTCCCGTAGGACCCCGAGTACTTGATACCTGTTCCTTGATTTATCGCGCTATCCACATATGGGGAATTATGGTCCCCCCTTAGCCAGAGCTTGATTCAGTCTTATTTCTTGGGGCCACAACTAGTTTGAGGTTTTATTTACTATCCTGTACCTATGCCATGCTTTACTGCTTTATTTACGATTGTGT
Source organism: Avena longiglumis (assembly GCA_030063025.1). Classification (NCBI taxonomy): domain Eukaryota; kingdom Viridiplantae; phylum Streptophyta; class Magnoliopsida; order Poales; family Poaceae; genus Avena; species Avena longiglumis. The sequence goes on along the minus strand of CP125977.1, from coordinate 87,642,475 downwards.
GAGGAGCACGCTGTACTGTTTTGGAAGCGGAATGTTTTCGCGGTATCGACAGTCCCCGTTTGGGGATTTGCTGTCGTTTACAGCCATTGTCGCAAACCTTGAGTCCGTCTCGGAGCTTGCTTACTTCGTTGCGGGTGTACTCCAAGGGGTGGCCCCCTGAAATATTTCTGAATCTTGTGATTGCTCTGTCGTGAAGACCTCGTTGGGTTTTGATTTGGTTTTTCCGAGGTTGATCGTGTGTGTGTTGCTATTTGTGCACCCCGGCCGGGTTAAAACTTTCGAAGCGTCATGATTATGGACGACTTGGAGCACAAGATTCTACCATAGACAAGCATAACTAAAGTTTATTGCTATAAATTTGACTTTATAATGACTAGTAATCAGCTTCACTATAATGGAATGGCTAAATAATACTGCCCACAATTGCTTGTTTGGATTGTCGCTTGCGACCATTGTACCTGACTAGTAAGTATGGCAACTACAACGGAATGGCTGAATAAAAGTACCAACAACTGCTGGGTTTTGGGTTTATCTCATGCTATCTGTATCTGATTAGTAATTGTTGCAACTACAACGGAAGGATTAACTAAAAGTGCCCACTGCTTATTTTATCAGGATGATTATCTATACCTGACTAGTAATTACTGCAACGATAACCGAATAAATAAAACTGCCAACTGTGTGAGTTCCTCGGTCGACTTCCTCGATCGGTGTCGAGGGGGAAACGCCAGGATGGGTTTGTTTGATGGTAGTATCAGGTTGGTTCCGAATAGGTCTTTCTTACCCCTCTCTGATTGCCGCCAGTTGCATCGAGTCTCTATAGGTTGTTCAGTGCATGCTGCCACGCCGCCACCACCATACCTATGTAGGCGAGGACCGCCAATTCTAGCCTCGCCGTGTCTTGGCCTCGATCTTGACGCTCCTCTTTTTCCTTTGCCCTTTGTCGGCACCCCTTTTGTTTAAGCAGGTTTTGAGGTCGACGTCGTTAGCAGGGTTACCCTTCCGGCTTGGCCTGGGCAGGGTTATGGACGCCATTGGTTATTCTTCAGGGCTCTTAGCCCCATTTGCATCTTGTCCGTAGTCGGATGCTCTATCATTTTCAAGGTGATTTGGATCTTTGTATATTATATCTGTATTCTTGACTCGTCGAGTCGCTGTTGTATATATCTGTTCTGTGGGTCCCATCGAGGACTGTTGTGTAATGTTATTACTTCGTTTTCCACCAGCACGAAAGTGCCTGGTGGGCACCTTTGAATCGTTTCTATGCGGGTTTGGCGGGTTTTCGCTAAAACTTGCATAGGTCCGTCGAGGTGTGTGAGTGGTATCGAGCTCGGCGGTTGCGATACCCCTGAAGTCCGACTGTAGGATAACCTAGCTAACGGCCGAAGTAGAGTGTCAAAACTATTTTTGCAAACTCGGTTGGATAGTTCTGATTAGGTCTGATTTTACTCCTTACCCCTCTGCTATTCTCCTCTTACCTCTACGTGTTTTGGATCCGCTCTCTTGTCTCTCTTCGAGTCCAGGATTTCTCGGGGTTGGGTTCCGTCGTACCTTCAGGGTTTCGCTTTCTCCTCTGATAACGGTGTTGCTACATCTGATCTTCGTGCTATCCGAGGAAACCTCCATCTACGGTGGTACCATTCTTTGTTACTTGTTTGTGCCTTCCGGTGTTTTTCCGACGCGACGACATCATCTACGCGAGGTCCGATGCAGAGTCTGCATCACCCCTTGTTCCGACCCTCGCTTGTCGAGATCTTCAGTCTGATTCCGAGAATGGATGCACGCTTTTCCACTGATTGTGCGGAGTAATAGTTTGGGTGCGTGATGGATTGGCCCCCATGCCGATTACCCTTTCTATTCGCTTTTGTACATTGAAGTGGATGAGAATGTATCGGTTCCCTCTTTCCATCGAAGCTAGAGGTGGCTTTTATTTGTTGATACCTCTACCTTCGACCTTTTGTTCCGGAGTGTTCTCTCGACGATCACGGACAACGACCTCTTGCTAGTGGTGTCGCGAGGACCTACACGAAGCGAGAAGACGCAGATCGCCGACCTTCCTTCCGGTGCCATGAGGCGGATCTCGAGGGCGAGATCCCTTGTTAGTGGTGTCGAATTGTGGCATCCCGCAAAAACCACTACTAGAAAATCGCGTTGTTTTTGTGCATTGCATCTTCATGACCGCATGCTCATGTCATCATGCATATTTTGTCTCGAAACTATTTATAAAACCCTATAGTATTTTCTACATTATATCTTCTCTTCTATTCAAATTGTATTTCTTGCTATTTTCAACCGTGTAAAAGCTAGTTACAAAATGATTTAAACGAAACAAACATAATAAAATTAGATGTTTTAAAAATAATAATAAAATCTAGACCTAGTCCGGCCAGGCCCACTAGGCCCAGCCGGATGGAACCCTAACCCTAGAAACCCTACCCCAAACCCAACCACCCTCTCACCCCACCCCTCCTTCAGCCGCCGCCACCCCTGCTCCAAACTCCCCTGGCCCCACCTCTTTTCCCGCTCCTCTCAGCTGACAGCCTCCCTCGGGATCCCGCCCTGCCCTGGTTCCACCTCCCCGAGACCAACCGCCCCTCTGCCTCACGTCTCTCTCTCCCCGCATGTGCCCTGTCCCCCTGGCCCACCTCCTGCCCTCTAGCCGCTCCCGCAACCCACCCCGCACCTGCCTCTCCCCTGACGCTTCTTCCTCCTCTCCCCTCCTCTCTGTCGCCCGCCTCGGCCTCCCTCCCCCATGCGCTCATCTCCCCCCTCCACCCTCTTCCTCCTCTGCCCCGCGGCGTCCCAGCCTCCCAGCCTTGCGCCGCCTTCCTCTTTCTTCCTCCTCCTTGCCTCCACCACAGCAGCCTCTGCGCCACCGCCCGCTCTCCTTCCTCGTGCCACCCCTCGGCTCGGCCTCCTCGCGCCTTCCCCCTCACCGAACCTTCTCCCCCTCCGCTGCCTGGCCGCATCCGTCGGCGACCCCTGGCGTCGCCGCCTGCCGTTCACCCTCCCGCTGCCTCCTCCCCTCTGGCTGGCCAATCACGCCGCCCGTCGCCCCGCCTGCCCGCCCGTCGACCCGCCATCCTGCTCCTCGTTCCCTCTGCAGCAAGCTCCACCGGCAAGCCGCCACTGGTGCTCCTCCGCTCCTCCCGGCCCTCTGCCCTCCCGTCGTCCAGCTTCCCCGTCGTCCGGCGCCTTCCCGAGCCCTCCCGTGAAGCCCGGCTTCGGCCCGCCGTCCGCCGTCCAGCGGGCCGCCGCCACGACCAGCGGCGCCGGCCGTCGCCCTCTCCGCCAGAACCTCTGCGCGCTGCCCCCTCTGCGAGCCGTCGCCGGCCTCCAGCACGACCGTGCCCCTCCGCCGCCACCAGCGTCCCTGAGGCCGCGCGCGTCCCGCATCGAGACCGCCAGGGAGCCCGGCCGCCACCGCGAGTCCAATGCTGTTCCGCTGCGTGTACCAGTTGGCACCCCAAGGCCGTCAAGATCTTCGATGCAGATACCTCGTACCGGCACCGACAAGATCTTCTTGAAGCGGGAACAACAAGAACTTCACGGACCAAAGGCCCCGTTCCCGGAGTCCGAACTGTCGAGCCCGAACCGTGGAAACCGAAGACCGATCCCGGCGTCTGCAGCCCTGGGACCCCGGACCCGAAGACCTTCCGCCAAGTACTCTGACCCGGACGCCAAAGTTCGCCGAGACCCCGGGCATGCCAATTCTTCGGCCCGAAGGACACATATGCGACAAGTGCTTCTTCCCGGATCAGATGCCCGAGAACCCGGACGCCCAGGTCATCTACACGGATACGACAAGTGCTCCTCGAGGATGCCAAGTTCCTCACCCCGAAGGCCAAGACCGACTCGATGGCGCGGACCCGACAAGATCCTCGCAACGACAAGAACGAAACCGAACCAAGTCCTTCGTCCTGGAACGCCAAGTTCTCTCCTTGAACGCCATGACCGTCTACACGGGCCGAAGACCACGGACACGACAAGAACTACCCCCGTTATCTGAGAGCGATCCCGGAGTCCGAGAACGCCTCCGTCGAACCCTGAACCCTGAGACCGACCCCGAACCCCGGAACCAAGACCGTCGAGACCCCTAATGTGTGAACCCTTTCCCGAGAACCCTATTTTATAATTTGCCCACTATATAAATTGTTGCATATTAATTGTTCATGCATGCATATTGTCAAGTGGTTTGGGGGCCTTATGCCGATTCACCTAATTAAATATGGGGCCCATATGCGGGCAAATCTAGTCTCATATCGGCCTCATTTAAATTTGTATAGCGAACCGGTGCCATCTTTTGACTTGATAATGCAACATTTAATTTGCGGGGTAGTTAAATAACTTGAACCGTTTAATTAATTGTCGGGACCCCAGTTCCGCTTAATATGACCTAATCGCATCGCATCTTTGCCATGTCATGCATCATACATGCACCATGCCGATCTTTTGCCGTAGTATTAAATATTGCATCCGGTGTTTCTTCTAGTGTTTTGCTTCTTCGCGGATAAGGTCGTTGAGTTGATGTGAGCTTCGCCCCGATCTTCGGTTGAACCTTCGACAATGTTTTCAGGCGAGCATCTCCCCCCTTCTACCTATCTTACTTTTATAGTATTTATTCCCTCCTGTTGATCTATTGCTATCTGTGTTGCGATTCTCTAGTTTTCGTACCCGTGATATCCCTTGCAGCCCTATATTGCCATGGCCACCTCCTATTACCTGTTGTTTGGTAGATAGTTGGACTTGCGCGTCGTAGTCGCTTGCTCAAGTGCTGTTGCGTGTCACCATGTACCACAGTTGTTGGAGTTTTGCCACATGTTTGATGTTGGAGATGATCTCGGCTTTATTTATCGTTCACTTTAATTCCTGTTTAACAACTAAAATTGAAGTAAGTAAGCAGAGGCATCGGTGGGTGATAGATAACATTTGGTTTCCGACCGCCCACTTGTGTCCCGTAGGACCCCGAGTACTTGATACCTGTTCCTTGATTTATCGCGCTATCCACATATGGGGAGTATGGGCCCCCCTTAGCCAGAGCTTGATTCAGTCTTATTTCTTGTGGCCACAACTAGTTTGAGGTTTTATTTACTATCATGTACCTATGCCATGCTTTACTGCTTTAATTACGATTGTGTGAGGAGCACGCTGTACTGTTTTGGAAGTGGAATGTTTTCGCGGTATCGACAGTCCCCGTTTGGGGATTTGCTGTCGTTTACAGCCATTGTCGCAAACCTTGAGTCCGTCTCGGAGCTTGCTTACTTCGTTGCGGGTGTACTCCAAGGGGTGGCCCCCTGAAATATTTCTGAATCTTGTGATTGCTCTGTCGTGAAGACCTCGTTGGGTTTTGTTTTGGTTTTTCCGAGGTTGATCGTGTGTGTGTTGCTATTTGTGCACCCCGGCCGGGTTAAAACTTTCTGAAAGCCGCGTCCGCGGTTATGGACGACTTGGAGCACAGTATCTCGACCATAGACAAGCATAACTAAAGTTTATTGCTATAAATTTGACTTTATAATGACTAGTAATCAGCTTCACTATAATGGAATGGCTAAATAATACTGCCCACAATTGCTTGTTTGGATTGTCGCTTGCGACCATTGTACCTGACTAGTAAGTATGGCAACTACAACGGAATGGCTGAATAAAAGTACCAACAACTGCTGGGTTTTGGGTTTATCTCATGCTATCTGTATCTGATTAGTAATTGTTGCAACTACAACGGAAGGATTAACTAAAAGTGTCCACTGCTTATTTTATCAGGATGATTATCTATACCTGACTAGTAATTATTGCAACGATAACCGAATAAATAAAACTGCCAACTGTGTGAGTTCCTCGGTCGACTTCCTCGATCGGTGTCGAGGGGGAAAGGCCAGGATGGGTTTGTTTGATGGTAGTATCAGGTTGGTTCCGAATAGGTCTTTCTTACCCCTCTCTGATTGCCGCCAGTTGCATCGAGTCTCTATAGGTTGTTCAGTGCATGCTGCCGCTGCCGCTCAGTCCACCATACCTATGTAGGCGAGGACCGCCGAATTCTAGCCTCGCCGTGTACTGGCCTCAGTACTGACGCTCCTCTTTTTTCCTTTGCCCTTTGTCGGCACCCCTTTTGTTTAAGCAGGTTTTGAGGTCGACTTCGTTAGCTGGGTTACCCTTCCGGCTTGGCCTGGGCAGGGTTATGGACGCCATTGGTTATTCTTCAGGGCTCTTAGCCCCATTTGCATCTTGTCCGTAGTCGGACGCTCTATCATTTTCAAGGTGATTTGGATCTTTGTATATTATATCTGTATTCTTGACTCGTCGAGTCGCTGTTGTATATATCTGTTCTGTGGGTCCCATCGAGGACTGTTGTGTAATGTTATTACTTCGTTTTCCGCCCGCACGAAAGTGCCTGGTAGGCACCTTTGAATCGTTTCTATGCGGGTTTGGCGGGTTTTCGCTAAAACTTGCATAGGTCCGATTCTGAGGGTGTTACAGTCAACCCGACACAAGGACGCTACAAGATCTTCGCGACGACAAGAACGACATCGACCCGGAAGAATCCGATGCGCCCCCGACACCGAACCAAATCCTCCTTCCCGGACGCCGTTTCCGCCGAGAACGATCCCGTCGAACCCTGGACCCCGAGACCCGACCCTGAACCCCGTCGAACCCCGGAACCCCAAGTTCGTCGAGACCCCTCAATGTGTGAACCTTTTCCCGAGCCCCTATTTTATAAATGCTAAATATAAAACCTGTTGCATAATAATTGTTCATCTCGCATGCATATCATGTGGTTTGGGGGCCTTATGCCGATTCACTTATAATTAAATATGGGGCCCATATGCGGGCAAATCTAGTCGTATATTGGTCCCATTTAAATTTGTGTAGCGAACCGGTGCTATCTTTTGTCTTGATAATGCAACATTTAAAATGCGGGGTATCTAAACATCTAGAACCATATATTAATTGTCGGGACCCCCGGTTTCGCTTAATATGACCTAATTGCATCGCACCCTGCCATGTCATACATCATACATGCATCATGCCGATCTTCTGCCGTGGTATTAAATATTGCATCCGGTGTTTATTCTAGTGTTTTGCTTCTTCGCGGATAAGACCGTTGAGTTGATGCGAGTGCCGACCCGATCTTCGGATGAACCTTCGACAATGTTTTCAGGCGAGCATCTCCCCCTTTCTACCTATCTTACTTTATAGTATTTATCCCCTCCTGTTGATCTCGCTATCGTATTTGCGATGCTCTAGTTTCCGTACCCGTGATATCCCTTGCAGCCATATATTGCCTTGGACACATCCTATTACCTGTTGTTTGGTAGATAGTTGGACTTGCGCGTCGTAGTCGCTTGCTCAAGTGTTGTTGCGTGTCGTCAAGTACCACAGTTGTTGGAGTATTGCCGCATGTTTAATGTTGGAGATGATCATGGCTTTAATTATCGTTACTTTAATTACTGTTTAACAACTAAAATTGAAGTAGGTAAGCAGAGGCACAGGTGGGCAATAGATGTTATTTGGTTGTTAACCTTCCACTTGTGTCCCGTAGGACCCCGAGTTCTTGACACCTGTTCCGAGATCGAGCGCGCTAACCACAGGTGGGGAGATATGGGCCCCCCATTGATTAGTACCTGATTTCAAAGTATTGTACTGGGGGCCACAACTAGTTTGAGGTTTTATTTACTATCATGTACCTATGCCATGCTTTACTGCTTTATTTACGATTGTGTGAGGAGCACGCTGTACTGTTTTGGAAGCGGAGTATTTTCGCGATATCGACAGGCCCAGTTTTGGGGTTTCCTGTCGTTTACAACCACTGTCGCAAACCCTGAGTCCGTCTCGGAGACCGGCCGACTTCGTTGCGGGTGTACTTAGTGGGTTGGCCCCCGTTCTTGCTTTGGGTCTGGGAACGTCGTGACTGAGGCCCCGCCGACATACCGATGGGTGTATGTTAACTGATCTCGCAAAAAGGGCCGAAGTGCTTGTGGATACTTTGGTGCACCCCTGCAGGGTTTAATCTTTTCGAGAAGCCGTGTCCGCGGTTATGGACGACTTGGAGCACAGTGCTTGACCATAGACAACCATAACTAAAGTTTACTGTTATAATTTGACTTGCATCAGATATGACTAGTAATCAGCTTCACCACAACGGAATGGCTAAATAAAAGTACCAACAACTGCTGGGTTTTGGGATATCTCATGCCAATTGTATCTGACTAGTAAGTGTTGCAACTACCACGGAATGCTTAACTAAAGTTGCCCACTGCTTATTTTATCAGGATGATTATCTACACCTGACTAGTAATTGTTGCAACGATAACTGAATAAATAAAACTGCCAACTGTGTGAGTTCCTCGGTTGACTTCCTCGTTTGGTATCGAGGGGAATACCAGGATGGGAATTGTTTGGTGTTAGTATGAGGTTGGTTCCGGATAGGTCTTTCTTACCCCTCTCTGATAGCCGCCTGTTTTAACGAGTCTCTATAGGTTGTTTAGTGCATGCTGCGCTGCCGCTCAGCCCACCATACCTATGTAGGCGAGGACCGCTGAATTCTAGCCTCGCCGTGTACTGGCCTCAGTACTGACGCTCCTCTTTTTCCTTTGCCCTTTGTCGGCACCCCTTTTATTTAAGCAGGTTTGAGATCGACGACGTTAGCAGGGTTACCCTTCTGGCTTGGCCTGGGCAGGGTTATGGACGCCATTGGTTATTCTTCAGGGCTCTTAGCCCCGTTTGCATCTTGTCCGTAGTCGGACGCTCTATCATTTTCAAGGTGATTTGGATCTTTGTATATTATATCTGTATTCTTGACTCGTTGAGTCGCTGTTATATATCTCTGCTCTGTGGGTCCCATCGAGGACTGTTGTGTAATGTTATTACTTCGTTTTCCACCCGCACGAAAGTGCCTGGTGGGCACCTTTGAATCGTTTCTATGCGGGTTTGGCGGGTTTTCGCTAAAACTTGCATAGGGCCGATTTTGAGGGTGTTACAGAGTGGTATCAGAGCTCAGCAGTTGCGATACCCCACAAGTCCAGCCTGTAGGATAACCTAGCTAACGGCCGAAGTAGAGTGTCAAAAACTATTTTGGAAAAATCGGTTGGATAGTTCTGATTAGGTCTGATTTTACTCCTTACCCCTCTGCTGCTCTCCTCTCACCTCTGCGTGTTTTGAATACGCTCTCTTCTCTCTCTTCGAGTCCAGGATTTCTCGTGGTTGGGTTCCGTCGTACCTTCAGGGTTTCGCTTCCTCCTTTGATAACGGTATTCTACCATCCGGTGTTCATGCTGTCTGAGGAATCCGTCTACTGCGGTACCATTCTTTGTTCCTTGTTTGTGCCTTCCGGTGTTTCCGACGCGACGACATCATCTACGCCAGATCCGATGCAGAGTCTGCATCACTCCTTTGTTCCCGAACCTCGCTTGTCGAGATCTTCAGTCTGAATTCCGAGGGTTGGTTGCATAATCCGCTTATTCATGTGCAGAATAATGGTTTGAGTGCGGGATGGAGTAGCTACCATACCACTACTCTTATCATTCGTTCTTGTACATTGAATTGGTGAATTAATGCGATTTCACTCATTCCACGGAAGTTAGAAGTGGCCTTTATCTTTTGATACCTCTGCCTCCGTCCTTTGTTTCTCCGGAGTGTTCTCTCAATGGACGTGAGCCCCGACCATTGTTGGTGGTGTCGCCAATTTCAAGATGAAGAAGGAACCCTCGTTAGTGGTGTCGCGAGGATCTACACGAAGCGAGAAGACGCAGATCGCCGACCTTCCTTCCGGTACCATGAGGCGGATCTCGAGGGCGAGATCCATTGTTAGTGGTGTCGAATTGTGGCATCCCGCAAAACCACTACTAGAAAATCGCGTTGTTTTTGTGCATTGCATCATCATGACCGCATGCTCATGTCATCATGCCACATTGCATTTGAGCATCGTCATCATCTTGCATTTGCTTGCATAAAACTATTTTCGGAAAAACCTATTTTCGTTTTCTAAACGCCCTGTCTTTGTTCAAAACCAAAACCCGGTCTCCGCATTTAGTTTGTTTTGTCTACCAGTGTTTTGCAAAGTCCCGTTCTAAATAAATAAATTGTTTAATTATTTTAGGGGGCAGCCGAACCGGGCCGATCCGACCCAGTTGGCCACCCCCAGTACAAAACAATCGGTCCACCAAAATCCTAAAACTACCCAACCTAGTCTACCCACCCCTCCAGCCACCTCACCCCAACCAATAATCACGCCACCTCATCACCTCCTCCCTATCCAACCCCAAACCGCCACAGCCACCCTCTCTCACCTCCCCTCTCAACCTGCCACACACGCACACCCGCTGCTGCGGTCCCACCCGACCCCACTTCCACCACACCACACCGCCCGCGTCCTCCTCTGAAGCCGCCCCGTCGCCTGGACCCGCCTCCTCTCGAAGCCTTGCCACCGCAGGCCAGCGCCGCCGCAGCCCCTCCTTCCCCGACCTCGAGCCTCCCCAGCGCTTGCCTGCTGACGCTGCTGCCTGGGGCCCTGGTGCCGCCCGCCTCCTCTCCTCTGCGCCGTCGCCCGCGCCTTGCCGCCTCCAGCGTCCCGTCCCGCCCGCCGCTCAGCTCGCCGCCTTCGCCTCCCAAGCTCCCAGCCGCCGCCCTTCCTCCCATGAGCACCTCGCGCTCCTCCACCACCGAGGCCGCCTCCCGTCGCCCACGCCGCCTGCCGGCCTCGCTCCCGGTCGTCTCCGCCGGAGCCCCTCTTCGCCTCCGCCCTCGACCGCGCCTGGCCGCCCACCCGACGCCGCCTCCCTTCGAGCTCCACCGCCGCCGGCCCTGCTCGCCTCCCCCCGCCCGCCTCGCTCTCAGTCGCCTCCGCTAGAGCCCCGCCGCCGTCGCCGGAGGGTCCTGCGCAAGCACCCCTCCCCGCACCCTCCTCCCGTCCGCAGCGTCGGGCCGCCTCCACGCCTCTGCCTTCCGCGGCTGGCCGTCGAGCCACGTCGCCGTCCTGAGCCTGCGCCACCCCAGCGCGCCTTGGTGCCCTGCGAGCTCCGGCGGTCCTGCCGTTGTCGGCCTTGGCCGCGAGCGTGTGTCTGTCTGCACGGCAGTTGTGTGCTCGTAAGATGTGTTGCAGAATCATCGACAAGAACTTCCTCGAACGACCCCGGCCAAACAAGGTTGTCCACTGACAAGACCTACTACGCGGGACCCGAAGGTCGAACCCGGCGCATTCTCCTTCCAACCCGAAGACCGATCCCGGTGTTTGAGACCGAACCCCAAGATCTGCCTCACGGGGCCGAAACCCGGAAACCCCGATGCTTTCGACACGGATGCCATGATCTTCGTCCCGGACGCCGAGACCCCCGGACCCGAAGACCACACGGGCGACAAGTACTCCTTCCCTGATGCGATGCTCGAGAACACAGACGGTAAGAACACCGACGCAGAACGCCAACTTCTTCACCTCGAACGCCAAGGTCAACCCGACACAAGGACGCGACAAGATCTTCGCGACGACAAGAACGACATCGACCCGGAAGAATCCGATGCGCCCCCGACACCGAACCAAGTCCTCCTTCCCGGACGCCGTTTCCGCCGAGAACGATCCCGTCGAACCCTGGACCCCGAGACCCGACCCTGAACCCCGTTCGAACCCCGGAACCCCAAGTTCGTCGAGACCCCTCAATGTGTGAACCTTTTCCCGAGCCCCTATTTTATAAATGCTAAATATAAAACCTGTTGCATAATAATTGTTCATCTCGCATGCATATCATGTGGTTTGGGGGCCTTATGCCGATTCACTTATAATTAAATATGGGGCCCATATGCGGGCAAATCTAGTCGTATATTGGTCCCATTTAAATTTGTGTAGCGAACCGGTGCTATCTTTTGTCTTGATAATGCAACATTTAAAATGCGGGGTATCTAAACATCTAGAACCATATATTAATTGTCGGGACCCCCGGTTTCGCTTAATATGACCTAATTGCATGGCACCCTGCCATGTCATACATCATACATGCATCATGCCGATTTTCTGCCGTGGTATTAAATATTGCATCCGGTGTTTATTCTAGTGTTTTGCTTCTTCGCGGATAAGGACGTTGAGTTGATGCGAGTGCCGACCCGATCTTCGGATGAACCTTCGACAATGTTTTCAGGCGAGCATCTCCCCCTTTCTACCTATCTTACTTTATAGTATTTATTCCCTCCTGTTGATCTACTGCTATCTGTGTTGCGATGCTCTAGTTTCCGTACCCGTGATATCCCTTGCAGCCATATATTGTCTTGGACACATCCTATTACCTGTTGTTTGGTAGATAGTTGGACTTGCGCGTCGTAGTCGCTTGCTCAAGTGCTGTTGTGTGTCGTCAAGTACCACAGTTGTTGGAGTATTGCCGCATGTTTAATGTTGGAGATGATCATGGCTTTAATTATCGTTACTTTAATTACTGTTTAACAACTAAAATTGAAGTAGGTAAGCAGAGGCACAGGTGGGCAATAGATGTTATTTGGTTGTTAACCGTCCACTTGTGTCCCGTAGGACCCCGAGTTCTTGACACCTGTTCCGAGATCGAGCGCGCTAACCACAGGTGGGGAGATATGGGCCCCCCATTGATTAGTACCTGATTTCAAAGTATTGTACTGGGGGCCACAACTAGTTTGAGGTTTTATTTACTATCATGTACCTATGCCATGCTTTACTGCTTTATTTATGATTGTGTGAGGAGCACGCTGTATGTGTTTAGGCGGAGTGTTTTGCGGTATCGACAGCCCGGTTTGGGGTTTCACGTTCGATACTGTCATAAACCGAGTCCGTCTCGGAGACCGGCCGACTTCGTTGCGGGTGTACTTAGTGGGGTGGCCCCCCGTGCTTTCTTTGGGTCTGGAAACGTCGTGACTTAGGCCCCGCCGACATACCGATGGGTGTATGTTAACTGATCTGGCAAAAAGGGTCGAAGTGCTTGTGGATACTTTGGTGCACCCCTGCAGGGTTTAATCTTTTCGAGAAGCCGTGTCCGCGGTTATGGACGACTTGGAGCACAGTGCTTGACCATAGACAACCATAACTAAAGTTTACTGTTATAATTTGACTTGCATCCGATATGACTAGTAATCAGCTTCACCACAACGGAATGGCTAAATAAAAGTACCAACAACTGCTGGGTTTTGGGATATCTCATGCCAATTGTATCTGACTAGTAAGTGTTGCAACTACCACGGAATGCTTAACTAAAGTTGCCCACTGCTTATTTTATCAGGATGATTATCTACACCTGACTAGTAATTGCTGCAACGATAACTGAATAAATAAAACTGCCAACTGTGTGAGTTCCTCGGTTGACTTCCTCGTTTGGTATCGAGGGGAATACCAGGATGGGAATTGTTTGGTGTTAGTATCAGGTTGGTTCCGGATAGGTCTTTCTTACCCCTCTCTGATAGCCGCCTGTTTTAATGAGTCTCTATAGGTTGTTTAGTGCATGCTGCGCTGCCGCTCAGCCCACCATACCTATGTAGGCGAGGACCGCCGAATTCTAGCCTCGCTGTCTTGGCCTCAAGATCTTGACTCCTCTTTTTCCTTTGCCCTTTGTCGGCACCCCTTTTGTTTAAGCAGGTTTGAGATCGACGACGTTAGCAGGGTTACCCTTCCGGCTTGGTCTGGGCAGGGTTATGGACGCCATTGGTTATTCTTCAGGGCTCTTAGCCCCGTTTGCATCTTTTCCGTAGTCGGACGCTCTATCATTTTCAAGGTGATTTGGATCTTTGTATATTATATATGTATTCTTGACTCGTTGAGTCGCTGTTATATATATCTGCTCTGTGGGTCCCATCGAGGACTGTTGTGTAATGTTATTACTTCGTTTTTCACCCGCACGAAAGTGCCTGGTGGGCACCTTTGAATCGTTTCTATGCGGGTTTGGCGGGTTTTCGCTAAAACTTGCATAGGGCCGATTCTGAGGGTGTTACAACCTTGATACTGCTCAGACATTCAAAAAAGATTTCCTTCTCTGCTTTGGTAAGAGCGTAGCTGGCAGGAGTTAAGTGGCATCGTTTACCCTTCCCGTTCTCAGGATGCATAGGCTCTTCAGGGGCCTTCAGACGTTGATGGTCCTGTCGTGCTTCCGGTGTATCTTTTGTCTTCCCATACACTCCTAGAAAGCCTAGCAGGTTCACGCAAACATTCTTCGTCACGTCCATCACGTCGATTGAAGAGCGGACCTCTAAGACTTTCCAATAGGGTAGGTCCCAAAATATAGATTGCTTCTTCCACATGGGCGCGTGTCCGGCATCGTCATTCGGAACAGATAGACTGCCAGGACCTTTTCCAAAGATTACTTCTAGGTCCTTGACCATACCAAATACCTCCTCACCGGTCCGGAGGACAGGCTTCCTCCGGGGTTCTGCCAGACGTTTGAAATGCTTGCCTTTCTTTCTTACTGGATGCAGGTTCAGAAGAAATCGGCGATACCCTAGGTACACAACCTTCTTACATTTATCCAAATATACACTTTCAGTATCATCTAAACAGTGTGCATGCATTGTATCCCTTGTTTGTCTGCCCTGAAATGTTACTAAGAGCAGGCCAATCATTGATGGTTACGAAAAGCAATGCTCGTAGGTCAAATGGCTCCCCTTTGTGCTCATCCCACATACGTACACCTGGTTTGGCCCACAGCTGTAAAAGTTCTTCAACTAATGGCCTTAGGTACACATCAATGTCGTTGCCGGGTTGCCTCGGGCCTTGGATGAGCACGGGCATCATAATGAACTTCCTCTTCACACACAACGAAGGAGGAAGGTTATAGATACATAGGGTCACAGGCCAGGTGCTGTGACTGCAGCTCACCAAAAGGATTCATGTAAATGCATTAGACCAAACCTTAAGTTCCTTGCGTCACGTGCAAAGTCCGGTACTCTCGACTTTTCTCACTGTGACCCATCGGCGGGTGTCTCAACATCGCGTCTTTCTTACGGTCTTCCATGTGCCATCGCAATAACTTGGCATGCTCTTTATTTCTGAAGATGTTTTAACCGTGGTATTATAGGAGCATACCACATAACCTTGGCGGGAACCTTCTTCCTAGGGGCCTCGCCCTCAACATCGCCAGATCGTCTCGTCGATCTTATACATGATGCAAAGGCATACCGGGCATGCATCCAAATTCTCATACTTCTCACCGCGGTAGAGGATGCATCATTAATGCAGGCATGTATCTTACGCACGTCTAATCCTAGAGGCGGACAACCTTCTTTGCTTGGTATGTACTTTCGGGTAACTCATTATTTCTTGGAAGAAGATTCTTCATTTTACCAACAACTTTGAAAATGCAATCGGTCACATCATTCTCGCCTTCCATTGCAGCAAATCCAGTGGCACCTAGCTTTTGTGGCCATCTTCGCAAGTTGGATACAACAATATTTTGTGATCCTTTAACATCTGCTCCAGCTTCTCCTTCTCCTTTTCAGTTTCACATTCTTCCTTTGCATCGGAATGGCCCGACCAAGATCGTCATCAGCGGCCCATCTGCCCTCTTGATCTTCATTATCTACCTCCGTTGCATTATCATCATATTCGGATACATATTATGATAGTTTTCATCATCCTCTTCTTCTTCGTTGTCTTCCATCACAACCCCTTTTCTCCGTGCTTGGTCCAACAATTATAGCTGGGCATGAAACGGATCGAGGTGGGCGTGAATGGTTCTGGTATTTGAGTAGTCTTTCTTG
Source organism: Avena longiglumis (assembly GCA_030063025.1). Taxonomy (NCBI): domain Eukaryota; kingdom Viridiplantae; phylum Streptophyta; class Magnoliopsida; order Poales; family Poaceae; genus Avena; species Avena longiglumis. The sequence goes on along the minus strand of CP125977.1, from coordinate 87,626,785 downwards.
TTCGACGGTGAACACACGGACAACACATAAAACCATTATGACCACGGTTTGCATTAGCCACAATGATGAAATTTTGGAGGCGTAATGTACTCGGAAGTGCGGCGGTCACCGTACATCCATTGCCGATTCATCTGCATTAATATGTAGTATATATCAAAAAATAATAGGTAGATGACCATTTATATATATAGTACATCAATGACACATGAAACTATAGTTGCCGACCTCAACCGAGACGGAAAGAGCAACAAGAAAGCTTATTTTGAGCTCTCGGGCATTTCACCGAACACCTCTAGTGCATATGAAAAAAACACAAACTAGCACTCTTCACACCCTCTTGCTAGGCTCCAAAATGTGAAAGAATGGAAGAGTGGGGTGTGTGTGGGCTAGGGTGGTGTCTTATATAGCCCCCCCCTTTAACACCGGTTCATGCCACGAACCGGTGTTAAAGAATGTGCCACTGGTGCAGGGACCTTTAACACCGGTTCGTGCCACGAACCGGTGTTAAATGGGGCTCCTTTAATGCCGCAGGGGCCACGCTGGTACGGCCCCCCCTTTAACACCGGTTCGTAGAAGAACCGGTGTTAAAGCCCCTTTTCGGGATCAACAAAAGACCTCGTTTTGACTAGTGGTATCACAATTTTTTTTACAAAAAAACTTGAAAAAATCCTAGAGCTGGAATATCAAAATACCATGTATATATAAATTAGTTAGGTTTTAGGTTAGCATGATGTATACTTGGCAACACAAATTGTTTCCCGACTCATGTAGCTAAGTTTTCTTTGCGAGAAAATGACATTCCATTAATTAGGAGACACAAATTACAATCCTCCTTATTGAGTTTAAGAATACTATCTGGACACGATCAAAGCCATACCGAGGTTATGGCTTCCGATCGCCCCACGTTGGTAAGAGCATCGCTAACCAAGTTTTGCTCACGCCTAATATGCACTACCTTAAACTCTACCAACACATTAAGAAGTCTCCTAATCTCCTTCAGCAAAAAGATTCCAGGAGACCTGTCCTTAATATTGTTGTTGATCATAGCCACCAAATTTAGACAATCCGTTTCAATGATTAATGGAAGGTCTCCATTGCGTCGTGAGCACACATCCTTCAATGCAGGTCATGAGTTCAGCCTCCAGTGGTGATGAGCAGGAGAAAATATGCCCGCACGAAGAGAAAATAATATCGCCTCTGTCATCTCTGAGCACCATGCCCAGGCCTCCTGTGCGCGACTCGGGATGGAACGAGCCGTCCACATTTAGTTTATTCTAGCCCACTGGCGGTGGAGACCATCATTTCGCCAATGCAGGATCAACAGCAACGTGTCGTCGTTTCCGTCTTCTTGCAAAGTCATCGGCTCCATCCCCTTAATGTGGTCTGCTTGGTTATCGAGTCGATGTAGCCTCAGAGAAATCGTCGTGAAGCTTCCACCGGCGGAGCAGATTTGTCGTGGACCACTTCATTTCTCACGTGCCGAATTCTCCGTAGAAGCATGATAATAATCCTCGCCCGCTCCAGCTCCGGTCTTCCATCTAGCAAGTGTAGCACCCACTCCACGCCGGTGTTGATAACTGACGAGGTAGGCGGCAGATGCCAGACTTCCTTCATTGCTTCCGAGAGTAGAATAGCCAGAGGACACCTACAGAAAGTGTGGAAGTTGTCCTCACGTAATCATGTAGCTAAGCTACTCATGTAATCATCTCAACCTCATACACCATCTTGTTATATTCATAATGGAGTTCTTATGATCAGCATTATGAGACGTCTCAAATTCATTCTTCACTCCTATGATATTCACTTAATCAAAATAGTCACAATATTATGTGTTACAACTGACAAGCTGACAATTAAAGAAATCGCAAGACGGTTAATGCGTTACAAGTTCAGAATAACACAGCTACACTACAAGATTAATTTACTTTCGCTTTCTTCCTATCCCTAAAGGGGAAGCAATATGATTAGATGGCACTTCGCAATAGTCTTTTCTTGCAATTTCTTCACTTATATGTCTTCTAATCATGAACACTTGTAGAAAACTCAATACTAGAGTGTGTTACTCGTGGCGAGTTCGTTTGCTATTTAAAACATGAAACGGCAACAACCCCCTCTCCCTCCCCTCCTCATTCTCAAAAACCGACTACAGTGTAATAATTTGCTGCAATAATAACATACATATCCTAGTAGGTCCAAAATCAAAACCGACACTAGGAAAGTCTTAAATAACCGACTATGATACTTTTTTTATCTTTGTTGATCCAACATCAAAACCGACTCATTTTTTTTCTTAGCCCTGGAGGACGGCGGCCTTGGTTGCGTCGGCCGGCGTAGAGTCGCGGACGAGGACGGCGGTAGGGTGGCCCTCGCGTGCGCTGGCGGAGACGATGAAGCGGCCAATGTAGCCTGTTGTTGGAATTTTTGCCTAAAATAGGCCCAGCCCATTTATTATATGCCAATAAATTTCTGAAATCCTAGAGGTCCATTTGGCTCATTCATGCAAGGCAAGAGCTGGGGCAAATATTTAGTCCCACATTGCTAGTTGAGTAAAAATTGGACCAGCTTATAAGGTGAGCTCTCCTACCACTTGGTAAAAGGATGAGAAGGAGAAGGAGAGAGTTCCACACGCTCGCTCCTCCTCCTCGCTCGCCTCGCCTCGTCACGACGTGGGTTGTGGAAATCTCGCCGAGCCGAGATTTATTTTGTCACGCATAAGAGCACTGCGCTACCTAGATCTTTCCCATCCCGTCTTGCGGCGTGCACCGCGATCCGGGACAGTAGGCCTCCGAGACCCCGCTGCTTCGAGACTCCCTCACAGATAGCGACTGCGGCGACGTCTTCCCCGATGAGGACTTCTTCCTCGACATCAGCACCCTCTTCCTCGACGACATGGCCAACGACGGTTCCAACGCCGGCGGTTCCTCTTCTGCTACTGCCGTGTATATCTTCTGTCTCAATCTTGTTCTGATCATATCCAAAGTTTTATGCCTTGCAGTTTGTTTGGTTATATGCCTTAATATGTATTCGCTATTTCACATGATTAGTATATTGCCTATTATTCTTAATCATGTTTTATCTAGCATTTATTATAGATAATTCGCTTGGTAAATTTATCTATTATTCAACAATCTAAAAATCTTATTTCAGGCAATTTGCCCCAAGTGGCTTTGTTGCTTCTATAAAGCCACCTGTGTTTGAAGGTGTGAATTACAAACGATGGCGTGCGAGAGCAGTGCTCTGGTTTCAGACCATGAGCTGCTATAACGACATCTATGGCGCACCTGAGGGGGAACTTAATCCCGCTCAGGAAGAGGCGTTCCAAAAAACATGATACCACTTTCAAGGCTGCCTTGATCAGCATCCTTGGCGACAATATTGTCGATTCATATCTGTCATTTAACAATGGCAAAGATATGTGGGATGCGCTCGAGAGAAAATTTGGAGTCTCCGATGCTGGCAGTGAACTGTATGTCATGGAACAATTCTATGACTATAAGATGGTTGATAACCGTTCCATTGTGGAGAAGGCTCATGAGATACAGTCACTTGCCAGGGAGCTTGAGCACTTCACTTGTGTGTTACCAGACAAGTTTGTTGCCGGAGGCATCATTGCCAAACTTCCCTAGTCATGGAGGAATTTTGCTACTTCTCTGAAGCACAAGAGACAAGAGTTCTCCGTGACGGATCTCATTGGGACTCTTGATGTGGAAGAGAATGCGAGAGCAAAAGACACACGTGCTCGAGGTACCGAGGGAGATTCTAATGCCAATCTGGTACAGAAAAGGTGAAGGGAATATGCCCTGAGAGGCAATAATAAAATGTTTATTATGTGTATTCCAAGTATATGATAGATGTTTATTTTGCATGCTATAATTGTATTAATACGGAAACATTAATACATGTGTATTTAATAAACAAACAGAAAGTTCCTAGTTATGCCTCTCTCATAAACTAGTTTGTTGATTAACAAGATGATCACGGTTACCTGATCATAGACATTGGATATTGTTAATAACAAGATCACAACATTAGTGTAATGGTGTGATGAACATTCATCCGAAGTATAGCATTACGATCAAATTCATTGAGTTTATATTGTTATAAACAACTTACGAAGTAGTCCTAATCCTTAGACCATGAGATCATGCCAATCACTAACACCGGAAGAGTTTCTTGTTGACATCAAACGTCACTCCGTAACTGGGTGATTATAAAGATGGCTTCAAATCTACTAAAGTGTTATGTTGAGAATCATGGATCAAGAGTGGAATTTGTTCATCCCGATGACGGATAGATATGCTCTGGGCTCTCTTGGTGATATCACATTGGTTAGCTTGCAAGCAAGTGATTTGATCACTAGAATGTTATATCACGGGAACGAGAAAAGAGTGCATGTCAGTAACGAGATCAAACTAGGTATGGAGATACCGATGATCGAATCTCGGACATGTAATATATCATGAAACAAAGGGATTAAGATACAAGCGTAAAAGGTTCCGACGATCACAGGAAAAGTCACCGTTGAATGTGTGGGAGTCAGTATGGATCTCCAGGTCCCGCTACTGATTATTGATTGGAGAAGGGTCTCGATCATGTCCGCATTATTTGCAAACCGTAGAGTGACACACTTAAGGGACACTGGCATCCAGTTGGATCAAATGTTTCATGCCGAAAGAATAAACAAGCGCAGGAATTTATTTCACTAGATACCGAAACAGGTTTTCGGATGAAATTGCATAAAGTGGTTATGCATGTGAAATAGAATTCTAGCAAGGGGTTATTTGTGAATGTTTGTCATTAAAGTAATTGACAAAATGCTGAATAAAATAAAAGAGTTTTATTTAATGAGAGTTTGCATTAAATTTGGTGGCAATTTAATGGAAATTTGAGTGGGTTTTTGAGTGGAGAAAATTGAAGAGCCATTTTGTGAGTGGAGTGTCCACCCACATGAATGAAGGAGGGGAGGGGCAGCCCCCATGGCCGGCGGCCACCCCCTTGGGTGCCCCCCTCCTCCTATAAAAGGTACCCCCTCTCCTCTCTCTCACTCACACCTCCTCGTGAAGGATCTCTCTTCCCTCTAGAATTTATCCCCCATGGTCTCGGACTAGCGAGATACATGTTCCCGGTGGCTATTCGGCAAGAAAGGGTTGTGCTTCCGCTGCATCGCTGGAGCGAGGAGGCGGAGGTTGCTCGGTGTCTTGTACGTGTGTGCGAGCACGGATGCGCTGCTGCTTTGCGGTGCTAGGACTTCCTCTCGATCTTGAGATCGGCAAGAGATCGTCTACATCAACCACGAGTTGAACTCGTTAAGCTTTGTCGGTATTCAAAGGTATGTTCTCTACGGATATACATCCACCCGTTGTTTGTATCTAGTAGATAGATCTTGGTACATAGTTCCCATCGTAGGAAAATTTTTGTTTTCTATGTTGCGAACCCTACAGTGGTATCAGAGCCGGATCTATTCGTAGATACTTTACACGGGTAGTACACATATGAGTATGTGGGCGATGATGATCATGTTGTTGCTCCTTAGTTGTAATTTTGGATATTGGTGGAATAGTGGGATGAAGCGGCCCGGACAAACTTTACATGTCCTCGCACATGAGACTTGTTCCACGCTTGACATGCAATTAGTTTGCATAAGTGGCTAGCGGGTGTCTGTCTCTCCCGCTATAGTCAATATCTATTTTGCAACGAGTTGTCAACAATTTGGCTATCCTCGTTGTGGTTCATGTTCGTAGGTAAGAATGGTTCTATCTCGAAAGCCCTAAGCCACGTAAAACTTGCAATGGATAAATTAGAGGCGTCTAGTTTAGATTGTTGTTGGGCTAGTGTTATGATATGATGATGTTGTAAGTAGAAGTATGCGATGATACTCTTACAACATACATAACGTGTAATCTCCATAGACCTTGGAATTACACATAAAGGTATGATAGTGATCATACCACGGTGCACATGATAGTGATCATATGCGGGAACCATATCATTTCACTAATAAACATGTGATGTTTGATAGCATCTTATATTGCTTGTTTAGCGCTTTGTTAGCATAATAAGATGATCCCTCATTTAAATATCAAGATAAGAATGTGTTATTCCTTTAGTATGCACCGATTATGTTTTCGTCGCTCCAAGACATCACGTGATGATCGGGTGTTCTTGGATCCACGACCATATTTCGGGTGTAAAACAGTTACACACGCGAATACTAAGGTTCTAACTTGGAGAGCCTAGCATGTACAGACATGGCCTCGGAACACGGACCGAAAGGTTAAGCATGAGTCATATAGTAGATATGATGCCCATTTGATGCTCGCCTTTGAAGCTATACCGACTCACGTGATGATCGGACTTGGTGTAGTGAATTTGGTTCATGTAATCACCAAAAAGGCATGAGGGATGTCGTTTTTGAGTGGGAGTTCATTCGTAATATGGATTAGTTGAACTCAATCTATCATACACTTAGTCTAAACTTTACAAATTCTGTTGTAGATGGCACCACCTGCTTTTAATTTCAATGTGTTCATGGTGAAAGAGAAACTTGCAACAAACGGTAGCAACTTTACCGAATGGGCCATGAATTTGAGGATTCTCCTCTCTGCTGCACAAAAGCAATACGTGCTAGAAGTGCCACTAGGCCCCCTACCTTTTGAGGATGCCCCTGACGAGGAGAAGAATGTCTATCAGACTCGTCAGGAGGACCACAACTTAGTTCATTGTAGCATATTGTATGGGCTAGAGCCGGAACTTCGAAAGCATTTCGAAAACGGCAATGCTTTTGATACAATGGGTGAGTTGAAAAAGATTTTAGACACACATGCTGCTGTAGAGAGCTACAACGCTTCATAAAATTTCTTTAGCTGCATGATGGAAGAGCACAGCTCCGTTAGTGAGCATGTACTCAAGATGTCGGATTATGCCGATAAGCTTGTGTCCTTGGGAATATCGATTCCCATTGACTTAGGCATCCATCGTGTTCTGCAGTCTCTGTCACCTAGCTATAAGAGCTTCATGATGAACTATAATATGCAAGGCATGAAGAAGTCTCTCCACAGCTTCACAATGCTTAAAACTGCGAAGTGGAGATCAAAAGGAACATCAAGTGTTGATGATCAATAGGAACACTGGTTTCAATAAAGACAAGAAGGGAAAATGGAAGGGAAGTAAGGGCGGCAAGTCGGTTGCCGTGCCTGAAAAGAAACCCCGAGTTGGACCTAAGTCTGATACCGAGTGCTACTATTGTAAGGGGACTGGCCACTGGAAGCGCAACTGGCCCAAGTATTTGGCAGACAAGAATGCGGCAAGGCAAACAAAGGTATATATGATATACATGTTATTGATGTGTACTTGACTAGTGCTCGCAGTAGCACCTGGGTATTTGATACCGGTTCAGTTGCTAATATTTGTAACTCGAATCAGGGGCTGCGAAACAAGCGACCGCTAGCAAGGGGTCAGGTTAAGATGCGTGTCGGCAATGGATCAAGCATTGATGTGATCGCCGTCAGAACGCTGCCTCTCCACTTGCCGTCGGGATTAGTAATAAACTTGAATAATTGTTATCTGGTGCCTGCACTGAGCATGAACATTGTATCTGGATAGTGTTTAATGCGAAGTGGTTATTCATTTAAATCCGAGAACAATGGTTGTTCCATTTATATGAATGAAATCTTTTATGGTCATGCATCGATGATGAATGGTTTATTTCTTTTGGATCTTGATAATAATGTTACACATATTCATAATGTTGATGCTAAAAGGATTAAACTAAATGATGATATATCCGCATATATGTGGCACTGCCGTCTAGGTCATATTGGCGTTAAACGCATGAAGAAGCTCCATTCGGATGGACTTTTGAAATCACTTGATTATGAATCATTTGATACATGTGAGCCATGCCTTATGGGCAAGATGACTAGAACGCCGTTTTCCGGTTCAATGGAACGGGCGACAGATTTATTGGAAATCATACATTCTGATGTATGTGGTCCAATGAGTGTGTCACCGCGAGGTGGATATCGTTATTTTGTTACTTTCATGGATGATTTGAGTAGATACGGTTATATCTACTTGATGAAACACAAGTCTGAAACCTTTGAAAAGTTCAAGGAATTTCAAAATGAAGTGGAAAATCATCGTAATAGAAAGATCAAATTTCTATGGTCCGACCATGGAGGTGAGTATCTAAGTTACGAGTTTAGCAATCACATGAAAGAGTGTGGAATTGTTTCACAACTCACACCTGCCGGAACACCACAGCGAAATGGTGTGTCGGAACGTCGTAATCGTACTTTATTAGATATGGTTCGATCTATGATGTCTCTGACAGACTTGCCATTGTCATTTTGGGGCTATGCACTAGAAACTGCTGCATTCACTTTAAATCGGGCACCATCTAAATCCGTCGAAAACACACCGTATGAATTGTGGTTTGGAAACAAACCTAAGCTGTCATTTCTTAAAGTTTGGGGATGCGATGTTTATGTCAAGAAACTTCAACCGGATAAACTCGAACCCAAAGCGGAAAAATGCGTCTTCATAGGATACCCTAAGGAAACTATTGGGTATTCCTTCTATCACAGATCCGAGGGCAAGGTTTTTGTTGCCAAGAATGGATCCTTTCTAGAGAAAGAGTTTCTTGCGAAAGGTGTGAGTAGTCGGAAGGTAGAACTCGAAGAGGTTATTGAACCTTATCTTCAAAGTATGGCGAGTAGCGCAGCACCGGAAGTTGTTCCGGAGTTGGCTTCACCTGTTGAAGAAGGAACTAATGATAATGATCATGAAACTCCGAAAGAGAGTACTACCGAACCTCGCAGGTCAAGCAGGACGCGTGAAGCTCCCGAGCTATACGGAAATCCTGTCATGAATTTCATGGTTGATGAAAATGATGACCCTGCGACGTATGAAGAAGCGATGATGAGCCCGGATTCCAACAAATGGTTAGAAGCCATGAAATCCGAAATGGAATCCATGTATGAAAATCAAGTTTGGAACTTGGTGGAATTACCTCACGACCGAAAGGCCATGGAGAACAAATGGATTTTCAATAGAAAAACTTATGCTGATGGTAATGTGACCGTCTATAAAGCTCGACTTGTCGCAAAGGGGTTTCGACAAATTCAAGGAGTTTACTACGATGAGACATTCTCTCCCGTAGCGATGCTAAAATCAGTTAGGATTATGTTAGCAATTGCTGCATATTTCGATTATGAGATATGGCAGATGGATGTCAAAACCGCGTTTTGTCAATGGTAATATTGAAGAAGAGTTGTATATGATACAACCAAAGGGTTTTGTCTATCCTAAGGATGCTAACAAGGTGTGCAAGCTTCAGCGATCCATCTATGGATTGAAGCAAGCATCACAAAGTTGGAATCTCCGCTTTGATGAGGTGATCAAAGAGTTTGGATTTGTCCAAACTTATGGAGAAGCTTTTATTTACAAGAAAGTGAGTGGGAGCAATGTGGCATTTCTGATATTATATGTGGATGACATATTATTGATCGGAAATGATATAGATCTTTTAAACAGTGTTAAAAGTTATCTAAACAGCAAATTTTCAATGAAGGACCTAGGTGAAGCGTCATACATATTAGGCATAAAGATCTATAGAGATAGATCTAGGCGCCTAATAGGGCTATCACAAAGTACATACCTTGAAAAGATTTTAAAGAAGTTTAAAATGGAAGATAGTAAGAAGGGGTTCTTACCTATGACACAAGGCACGACATTGAGTAAGACTCAAAGTCCGGCTACGGCGGAAGAAAGAGAGATAATGGACAAGGTCCCCTATGCTTCAGCCACATGCTCTATAATGTACGCCATGCTATGTACAAGACCGGATGTGGAACATGCTATTAGTTTGACTAGTAGGTACCAATCGGATCCAGGTTCAGAACACTGGAAAGCGGTCAAGAATATCCTTAAGTACTTACGAAGAACTATGGATATGTTTCTTGTATACGGAGGTGAAGAAGAGCTCTTCGCTAAGTGTTATGTCGACGCTAGCTTTGACACCGATCCGGAAGACTCTAAGTCTCAATCCGGATACGTATTTCTCATGAATGGCGGAGCGGTTAGTTGGAGGAGCTCCAAACAACCCGTGGTGGCGGGATCAACAACGGAGGCCGAATATGTTGCTGCTTCAGAAGCGGCTCAGGAAGCAGTTTGGATGAAGGAGTTCATATCCGAACTAGGTGTGGTTGCAAACGCGTTGGACCCAATGGTGATCTATTGTGACAACAATGGTGCCATTGCCAATGCCAAAGAGCCAAGGTCTCACAAGAATTCCAAGCATATTAAGCACCGGTTTCACTCCATCCGTGAGCATGTCAAGGATGGAGATATAAAGATTTGTAAAGTACATACGGATCTCAATGTAGCAGATCCGTTGACTAAAACTCTCCCTAGAGCAAAACATGATCTACACCAGAACTCCATGGGTGTTAGATATATCACTATGTAACTAGATTATTGTCTCTAGTGTAAGTGGGAGACTGAAGGGAATATGCCCTGAGAGGCAATAATAAAATGTTTATTATGTGTATTCCAAGTATATGATAGATGTTTATTTTGCATGCTATAATTGTATTAATACGGAAACATTAATACATGTGTGTTTAATAAACAAACAGAAAGTTCCTAGTTATGCCTCTCTCATAAACTAGTTCGTTGATTAACAAGATGATCACAGTTTCCTGATCATAGACATTGGATGTTGTTAATAACGAGATCACAACATTAGTGTAATGGTGTGATGAACATTCATCCAAAGTATATCATTACGATCAAAGTCATTGAGTTCATATTGCTATAAACAACTTACGAAGTAGTCCTAATCCTTAGACCATGAGATCATGCCAATCACTAACACCGGAAGAGTTTCTTGTTGACATCAAGCGTCACTCCGTAACTGGGTGATTATAAAGATGGCTTCAAAGCTACTAAAGTGTTATGTTGAGAATCATGGATCAAGAGTGGAATTTGTTCATCCCGATGATGGATAGATATGCTCTTGGCCCTCTCAGTGATATCACATTGGTTAGCTTGCAAGCAAGTGATTTGATCACTAGAATGTTATATCACGGGAACGAGAAAAGAGTGCATGTCAGTAACAAGATCAAACTAGGTATGGAGATACCGATGATCGAATCTCGGACATGTAATATATCGTGAAACAAAGGGATTAAGATACAAGCATAAAAGGGTCTGACGATCACAGGAAAAGTCATCGTTGAATGTGTGGGAGTCAGTATGGATCTCCAGGTCCCGCTACTGATTATTGATCGGAGAAGGGTCTCGATCATGTCCGCATTATTCGCGAACCGTAGGGTGACACACTTAAGGGACACTGGCATCCAGTTGGAGCAAATGTTTCATGCCGAAAGAATAAACAAGCGTAGGAATTTATTTCACTAGATAATGAAACAGGTTTTCGGATGAAATTGCATAAAGTGGTTATGCATGTGAAATAGAATTCTAGCAAGGGGTTATTTGTGAATGTTTGTCATTAAAGTAATTGACAAAATTCTGAATAAAATAAAAGAGTTTTATTTAATGAGAGTTTGCATTAAATTTGGTGGAAATTTAATGGGAATTTGAGTGGGTTTATGAGTGGAGAAAATTGAAGAGCCATTTTGTGAGTGGAGTGTCCACCCACATGAATGAAGGAGGGGAGGGGCAGCCCCCATGGCCGGCGGCCACCCCCTTGGGTGCCCCCCCTCCTATAAAAGGCACCCCCTCTCCTCTCTCTCACTCACACCTCCTCGTGAAGGATCTCTCTCCCCCTCTAGAATTTATCCCCCATGGTCTCGGACTAGCGAGATACATGTTCCCGCTGGCTATTCGGCAAGAAAGGGTTGTGCTTCCGCTGCATCGCTGGAGCGAGGAAGCGGAGGTTGCTCGGTGTCTTGTATGTGTGTGAGAGCACGGATGCGCTGCTGCTTTGCGGCGCTAGGACTTCCTCTCGATCTTGAGATCGGAAAGAGATCGTCTACATCAACCACGAGTTGAAATCGTTAAGCTTTGTCGTTCTTCAAGGGTATGTTCTCTTCGGATATACATCCACCCGTCGTTTGTATCTAGTAGATAGATCTTGGTCATAGTTCCCATCGTAGGAAATTTTTTGTTTTCTATGCTGCGAACCTTACAAAAGGAACTTCCAGCTTCACAAGTTCAAGAACAAAGGCAAGTTTGACGACAAAGGAAAGTTTGATGGAAAGAACAAGGCCTCTCAGTCCACCAGCTTCAAGAATAAGACTGATAAGAGGAAAGGTGCTTGTCATGTGTGCGGTGATCCTAATCATTGGGCTCCTGCTTGTCCCAACCGCTTTGACAAGCGCCAGCATGGGAAGCGCGGCAAGACTGCTAATGTTGTCATGGGCGACGATGAGATGAAAGATGTTGGATATGGTATATTACCTACTGTTCTTTCATTATGTCATTCTCCAGATTGGTGGATTGACACGAGCGCTAATGTACATGTCTGTTCTGATATTTCCATGTTTTCTTCATATCAGGTCAGAGGGACTCAAACCGTGCTGATGGGGAGAACGGCTCGCATGCTTCTGTTCACGGTGTTGGTACGGTCGATCTGAAGTTCACTTCGGGAAAGACCGTGCGCCTGAAGAACGTGCATCATGTTCCCTCAATAAATAAAAATCTTGTTAGCGGATCTCTTCTGTGTCGAGATGGTTACAAGATTGTATTCGAGTCTAATAAATTTGTAATTTCGAAGTATGGAACCTTTGTTGGTAAAGGCTATGAGTGCGGAGGCTTATTCCGCTTATCTCTGTCATATATTTGTAATAAACTTGTTAATCATATTTACACGAATTTTGAATAAAATGTCTAGCACTGTCGTCTTTGTCATATTAATTTTGGTTGTATGACGCGGCTAGCCAAAATGAATTTAATCCATGATTTCTCAACTGTTAAGGGATCTAAGTGCCAAGTCTGCGTGCAAGCTAAACAACCTCGCAAATCACATACGACTGCAGAAATGAGAAATTTAACACCACTAGAGCTCATACCTTCTGATCTTTGTGAGATGAATGGTGTGTTGACAAAAGGTGGAAAGAAATATTTCATGACTTTGATCGATGACTCTACGAGATATTGTCATGTGTATCTTCTGAAATCAAAAGATGGGGCTTTGAGTTTCTTCAAATTCTATAAAGCTGAGGCAGAAAATCAACTTGATCGAAAGATTAAGAGGCTTAGGTCTGATCGTGGTGGGGAGTATTTTTTCCAATGAGTTTGATTCCTTTTATGCGAAACATGGCATAATTCATGAGAGGACGCCTCCCTACTGACCCCAGTCAAATGGAGTAGCCGAAAGAAAGAATTGTACTCTAACAAATTTGGTTAACGCCATGTTAGACACATCGAGTCTTTCTAAGAAATGGTGGGGGGAGGCACTATTGACCGCGTGTCATGTCCTAAACCGAGTTCCCACAAAGAACAAAGAAATTACTCCATTCGAAGAATGGGAGAAGAAAAGATTAAAACTCTCTTACTTACGTACTTGGGGTTGTTTGACAAAGGTTAATGTACCAATCCCCAAGAAGCGCAAGCTTGGACCAAAAACCATTGTGTTTTTCTAGGCTATGCTTTTCATAGCATTGGTTATAGATTCTTGATAGTAAAATCTGAAGTACCTGACATTCATGTCGGTACAATCATGGACTCGACTGATGCGACTTTCTTTGAGGATATCTTTCCAATGAAGGATAAACCTAACTCTTTAAATCCGGAGATACCTAGTTCATCTAATCAGGAATTTGCTATATTCTCTGAACCTACCATTCCGATTGAACACTCTGAAAGTCCTAAGGAGGATGATAATGAAATTCCTAAAAGGAGAAAGAGACAGAGGACTGCAAAGTCTTTTGGTGATGATTTCATTGTGTACCTTGTGGATGACACTCCCACTTCCATTTCAGAAGCTTATGCATCTCCTGATGCTGACTACTAGAAGGAAGCTGTTCATAGTGAGATGAATTCCATCTTAGCGAATGAAACATGGAAGATCACCGATCGTCCTTATGGGTGCAAACCTGTAGGATATAAATGGGTGTTCAAGAAGAAACTAAGGCCTGATGGTACTATTGAGAAGTACAAGGCAAGGCTTGTGGCCAAGGGTTATACCCAAAAGGAAGGTGAAGACTTCTTTGACACTTACTCACCTGTAGCAAGGTTGACCACCATTCGAGTATTACTTTCTCTGGATGCCTCACACGGTCTTCTCGTTCATCAAATGGACGTTAAGACGGCTTTCCTAAATGGAGAGTTGGATGAAGAAATTTATATGGATCAACCAGATGGTTTTGTAGTAAATGGTCAAGAAAGAAAAGTGTGCAAGCTACTGAAGTCTTTGTATGGTCTTAAACAAGCACCTAAGCAGTGGCACGAAAAATTTGACAAAACCTTAACCGCTGCAGGCTTTGTTGTAAACGAATCTGACAAGTGTGTATACTATCGCCATGGTGGGGGGTGAGGGAGTCATCCTTTGTTTGTATGTTGATGACATACTGATTTTCGGAACCAACCTTAATGCAATTAAGGAGGTCAAAGATTTCTTATCTCATTCCTTTGAGATGAAGGATCTGGGAGTAGCTGATGTCATCCTAAACATCAAGCTATTGAGAGATGACGATGGTGGGATTACACTGCTTCAGTCCCACTATGTGGAAAAGATCTTGAGTCGTTTCGGATATAGCGACGTCAATTTTTCTCCTACATCGTATGATCCTCGTGTGTTGCTTCGAAAGAATCGAGGAAATGCTAGAGACCAAATAAGATACTCTCAAATCATTGGCTCACTTATGTATTTAGCTAGTGCCACGAGACCTGACATCGCCTTTGCTGTAAGCAAACTCAGTCGATTTGTCTCAAATCCAGGAGATGATCACTGGCATGCTCTTGAGAGAGTTATGCGATATCTAAAAGGCACATGAGCTATGGCATACACTATACCGGTATCCGAGGGTACTAGAGGGTTATAGTGATTCAAATTGGATATCCGATCTTGTGAGATAAAGGCCACGAGTGGATATGTTTTCACACTTGGTGGTGGCGCTGTTTCTTGGAAGTCTTGCAAGCAGACCATCTTAACGAGGTCAACTATGAAAGCAGAATTCACAGCACTAGACACGGCCACTGTTGAAGCAGAGTGGCTTCATGAACTCTTGATGGACTTGCCTGTGGTAGAAAAACCTATACCCGCAATTTCAATAAACTATGATAATCAAACTGTGATTATTAAGGTGAACAGTTCTAAGGATAATATGAAGTCCTCAAAACATGTGAAGAGGAGACTAAAATCTGTTAGGAAAATGAGAAACTCCGGAGTTATTGCATTGGATTATATCCAAACATCTAAAAACTTGGCAGATCCCTTCACAAAGGGTCTATCACGCAACGTGATAGAAAAATGCATCGAAGGAGATGGGTATGAGACCCACAATTTGAGATTTCCACAGTGGTAAACCACTCTATGTGATCGGAGATCCCGTGAATTAGAATTGGGAGACAAGCTATTGGTTAGCTGAGAGGAAAGTATCCCTACTTTAATAAACACCACTCCATAAAGATGCAGTACTTTCCTATTCTGCACGGCAGGTTGATTTATTATCTTAATGTGTTCTAAGTGGCTTATCCTAAGCAAAGATGTTGTCCTGCAGAACATCTTTTGAAGAACACACCTATATGAGTCTGACTGTTAAAACTTCGCAGTCTATGAGAGTAGGGTGCTCTCTAATAAACTCATGAAAGGTCATGGAGTATGACGTATAAGATCCACCCGCGGGGAAGTCCCACGGTAGCCTAGTATCGGTCAAGACTTTTTGTGAAGCTAGGTTCGCAGCAAACTTTCAATTCAAGGCATTTTCCACTATACAAGTTGCGGCCTAGTATAACATAAAGCTCTTGGTGGAAGTTCAACTTAACAGTCTCCACTATAGTACCGGTATATAAACAATGTTTTGGAACCAAAGGCAAACTTCATGTGCCTGTGGGATCTGGTGGGGGATTGTTGGAATTTTTGCCTAAAATAGGCCCAGCCCATTTATTATATGCCAATAAATTCCTGAAATCCTAGAGGCCCATTTGGCCCATTCATGTAAGGCAAGAGTTGGGACAAATGTTTAGTCCCACATTGCTAGTTGAGTGAAAGTTGGACCAGCTTATAAGGTGAGCTCTCCTACCACTTGGTAAAAGGATGAGAAGGAGAAGGAGAGAGTTCCACACGCGCGCTCCTCCTCCTCGCTCGCCTCGCCTCGCCTCGCCTCATCACGACGCGCACGCGCGCCGCGGGTTGCAGGAATCTCGCCGAGCCGAGCTTTATTTTACCACGCATGAATGGTATATGAATAGATGTATAGAAGCTGAAACGTTTGCTTTGAGTGGACTTTTAATACGAGTTAAATGAATACGAATTGAGTGGAGGTTGCCCGGTGGGCTTCCGCTTGTTCGCTTCATCTTTCGTCCATTCGTTTCATCTTCTGCGCAGTCTGTCTACCTTCCCCTCTGTGCCTATAAGAGAGAGAGGTCGCGCCTCCTCTCAGTTACACTGTCACACATCCTTTGCACCTCTAGTTCTAGAGCACTACGCTACCTAGATCTTCCCCATCCCATCTTGCGGCGTGCACCGCGATCCGGGACAGTAGGCCTCCGAGACCCCGCTGCTTCGAGTCCTGTACGGGAGAAGGGCGATAAGGTTTTTGGGGAGCGCTATCAGCGCGACTACTGGCTTCTTCACGGACTCCCTCACAGATAGCGACTGCGGCGACGTCTTCCCCGACGAGGAATTCTTCCCCGACATCAGCACCCTCTTCCTCTAGAACATGGCCAACGACGGTTCCAACGCCGGCGGTTCCTCTTCTGCTAATGCCGTGTATATCTTCTGTCTCAATCTTGTTCTGATCATATCCAAAGTTTTATGCCTTACAGTTTGTTTGGTTATATGCCTTAATATGTATTCGCTATTTCACATGATTAGTATATTTCCTATTATTCTAATCATGTTTTATCTAGCGTTTATTATGGATAATTCGCTTGGTAAATTGTTCTATTATTCAACAATGCAAAAACCTTATTTCAGGCAATTTGCCCCAAGTGGCTTTGTTGCTTCTATGAAGCCACCTGTGTTTGAAGGTGTGAATTACAAACGATGGCGTGCGAGAGCAGTGCTCTGGTTTCAGACCATGAGCTACTATAACGCCATCTATGGCGCACCTGAGGGGGAACTTAATCCCGCTCAGGAAGAGGCGTTCCAAAAACATGATAGCACTTTCAAGGCTGCCTTGATCAGCATCCTTGGCGACAATATTGTTGATTCATATCTGTCATTTAGCAATGGCAAAGATATGTGGGATGCGCTCGAGAGAAAATTTGGAGTCTCCGATCTTTGGCGATGGAACCTGTATGTCATGGAACAATTCTATGACTATAAGATGGTTGGTGACCTTTCCATTGTGGAGCAGGCTCATGAGATACAGTCACTTGCCAGGGAGCTTGAGCACTTCACTTGTGTGTTATCGGACAAGTTTGTTGCCGGAGGCATCATTACCAAACTTCCCCAGTCATGGAGGAATTTTGCTACTTCTCTGAAGCACAAGAGACAAGAGTTCTCCGTGACGGATCTCATTGGGAATCTTGATGTGGAAGAGAAGGCGAGAGAAAAAGACACACGTGCTCGAGGTACCGAGGGAGGTTATAATGCCAATCTGGTACAGAAAAGGAACTTCCAGCCTCACAAGTTCAAGAACAAAGGCAAGTTTGACGACAAAGGAAAGTTTGATAGAAAGAACAAGGCCTCTCAGTCCACCAGCTTCAAGAAGAAGACTGATAAGAGGAAAGGTGCTTGTCATGTGTGCGGTGATCCTAATCATTGGGCTCCTGCTTGTCCCAACCGCTTTGACAAGCGCCAAGATGGGCGCAGCAAGATTGCTAATGTTGTCATGGGCGACGTTGAGATGAAAGATGTTGGGTATGGTATATTACCTACTGTTCTTTCATTATGTCATTCTCCTGATTGGTGGATTGACACGGGCGCTAATGTACATGTCTGTTCTGATATTTCCATGTTTTCTTCATATCAGGTCAGAGGGACTCAAACCGTGCTGATGGGGAGAACGGCTCGCATGCTTCTGTTCATGGTGTTGGTACGGTCGATCTGAAGTTCACTTCGGGAAAGACCGTGCGCCTGAAGAACGTGCATCATGTTCCAATAAAAATCTTGTTAGCGGATCTCTTCTGTGTCGAGATGGTTACAAGATTGTATTCGAGTGCAATAAATTTGTAATTTTGAAGTATGGAACCTTTGTTGGTAAAGGCTATGAGTGCGGAGGCTTGTTCCGCTTATCTCTGGCATATATTTGTAATAAAGTTGTTAATCATATTTACACGAATTTTGAATCAAATGTCTAGCACTCTCGTCTTTGTCATATTAATTTTGGTTGTATGACGCGGCTAGCCAAAATGAATTTAATCCATGATTTCTCAACTGTTAAGGGATCTAAGTGCCAAGTCTGCGTGCAAGCTAAACAACCTCGCAAGTCACATACGACTGCAGAAATGAGAAATTTAACACCACTAGAGCTCATACATTCTGATCTTTGTGAGATGAATGGTGTGTTGACAAAAGGTGGAAAGAAATATTTCATTACTTTGATCGATGACTCTACGAGATATTGTCATGTGTATCTTCTGAAATCAAAAGATGAGGCTTTGAGTTTCTTCAAATTCTATAAAGCTGAGGCAGAAAATCAACTTGATCGAAAGATTAAGAGGCTTAGGTCTGATCGTGGTGGAGAGTATTTTTCCAACGAGTTTGATTCCTTTTGTGCGGAACATGGCATAATTCATGAGAGGACGCCTCCCTACTCACCCCAGTCAAATGGAGTAGCCGAAAGAAAGAACCGTACTCTAACAGATTTGGTTAATGCCATGTTAGACACATCGGGTCTTTCTAAGGAATGGTGGGGGGAGACACTATTGACCGCGTGTCATGTCCTAAATCGAGTTCCCACAAGGAACAAACAAATTACTCCATTCGAAGAATAGGAGAAGAAAAGATTAAAACACTCTTACTTACGTACTTGGGGTTGTTTAGCAAAGGTTAATGTACCAATCCCCAAGAAGCGCAAGCTTGGACCAAAATCCATTGATTGTGTTTTTCTGGGCTATGCTTTTCATAGCATTGGTTATAGATTCTTGATAGTAAAATCTGAAGTACCTGACATTCATGTCGGTACAATCATGGAGTCGACTGATGCGACTTTCTTTGAGGATATTTTTCCAATGAAGGATAAACCTAACTCATCAAATCCGGAGATACCTAGTTCATCTAATCAGGAATTTGCTATATTCTCTGAACCTACCATTCCGATTGAACACTCTGAAAGTCCTAAGGAGGATGATGATGAAATTCCTAAAAGGAGCAAGAGATAAAGGACTGCTAAGTATTTTGGTGATGATTTCATTGTGTACCTTGTGGATGACACTCCCACTTCCATTTCAGAATCTTATGCATCTCCTGATGCTGACTAATGGAAGGGAGATGTTCATAGTGAGATGAATTCCATCTTAGCTAATGAAACATGGGAGATCACTGGTCGTCCTTATGGGTGCAAACCTATAGGATGTAAATGGGTGTTCAAGAAGAAACTAAGGCATGATGGTACTATTGAGAAGTACAAGGCAAGGCTTGTGGCCAAGGGTTATACCCAAAAGGAAGGTGAAGACTACACTTACTCACCTGTAGCAGACCACCATTCGAGTACTACTTTCTCTGGCTGCCTCACACGGTCTTCTCGTTCATCAAATGGACGTTAAGACGGCTTTCCTAAATGGAGAGTTGGATGAGGAAATTTATATGGATCAACCAGATGGTTTTGTAGTAAATGGTCAAGAAAGAATAGTGTGCAAGCTACTGAAGTCTTTGTATGGTCTTAAACAAGCACCTAAGCAGTGGCACGAAAAATTTGACAAAACCTTAACCGCTGCAGTCTTTGTTGTAAACGAAGCTGACAAGTGTGTATACTATCGCCATGGTGGGGGTGAGGGAGTCATCCTTTGTTTGTATGTTGATGACATACTGATTTTCGGAACCAACCTTAATGCAATTAAGGAGGTCAAAGATTTCTTATCTCATTCCTTTGAGATGAAGGATCTGGGAGTAGCTGATGTCATCCTAAACATCAAGCTATTGAGAGATGACGATGGTGGGATTACACTGCTTCAGTCCCACTATGTGGAAAAGATCTTGAGTCGTTTTGGATATAGCGACGTCAATTTTTCTCCTACACCGTATGATCCTAGTGTGTTGCTTCGAAAGAATCGAGGAAATGCTAGAGACCAAATAAGATACTCTCAAATCATTGGCTCGCTTATGTATTTATCTAGTGCCACGAGACCTGACATCGCCTTTGCTGTAAGCGAACTCAGTCGATTTGTCTCAAATCCAGGAGATGATCACTGGCATGCTCTTGAGAGAGTTATGCGATATCTAAAAGGCACTGCGAGCTATGGCATACACTATACCGGGTATCCGAGGGTAGTAGAGGGTTATAGTGATTCAAATTGGATATCCGATCTTGTGAGATAAAGGCCACGAGTGGATATGTTTTCACACTTGGTGGTGGTCTGTTTCTTGAAGTCTTGCAAGGCACCATCTTAACGAGGTCAACTATGGAAGCAGAACTCACAGCACTAGACACGGCCACTGTTGAAGCAGAGTGGCTTCGTGAACTCTTGATGGACTTACCTGTGGTAGAAAAACCTATACCCGCAATTTCAATAAACTATGATAATTAAACTGTGATTATTAAGGTGAACAGTTCTAAGGATAATATGAAGTCCTCAAAACATGTGAAGAGGAGACTGAAATCTGTCAGGAAAATGAGAAACTCCGGAGTTATTGCATTGGATTATATCCAAACATCTAAAAACTTGGCAGATCCCTTCACAAAGGGTCTATCACGCAACGTGATAGAAAAATGCATCGAAGGAGATGGGTATGAGACCCACAATTTGAGATTTCCACAGTGGTAAACCACTCTATGTGATCGAAGATCCCGTGAATTAGAATTGGGAGACAAGCTATTGGTTAGCTGAGAGGAAAGTATCCCTACTTTAATAAACACCACTCCATAAAGATGCAATACTTTCCTATTCTGCACGGCAGGTTGATTTATTATCTTAATGTTGTCCTGCAGAACATCTTTTGAAGAACACACCTATATGAGTCTGACTGTTAAAACTTCGCAGTCTATGAGAGTAGGGTGCTCTCTAATAAACTCATGAAAGGTCATGGAGTATGGCGTATAAGATCCACCGGCGGGGAAGTCCCACGGTAGCCTAGTATCGGTCAAGACTTTTTGTGAAGTTAGGTTCGCAGCAAACTTGCAGTTTAAGGCATAGTCCACTGTACAAGTTGCGGCCTAGTATAACATAAAGCTCTAGGTGAAAGTTCAACTTAATAGTCTCCACTACAGTACCGATATATAAACAATGTTTTGGACCCAAAGGCAAACTTCATGTGCCTCTGGGATCTGGTGGGGGATTGTTGGAATTTCTGCCTAAAATAGGCCGCTCCTCCTCCTCGCTCGCCTCGCCACGCCACGCCTCGCCTCGCCTCGCCTCGTCACGACGCGCGCGCTGCGGGTTGCGGGTTGCGGGAATCTCGCCGAGCCGAGCTTTATTTTGCCACGCATGAATGGTATATGAACAGATGTACATAAGCTGAAACGTTTGCTTTGAGTGAACTTTTAATACGAGTTAAATGAATACGAATTGAGTGGAGGCTGTCCGGTGGACTGCCGCCTGTTCGCTTCATCTTCTGTCCATTCGTTTCATCTTCTGCGCAGTCTGTCTACCTTCCCCTCTGTGCCTATAAGAGAGAGAGAGAGGTCGCGCCTCCTCTCAGTTACACTGTCACACATCCTTTGCGCCTCCAGTTTCAGAGCACTGCGCTACCTAGATCTTCCCCATCCCATCTTGCGGCGTGCACCGCGATCCGGGACAGTAGGCCTCCGAGACCCCGAGTTACAGACGGGAGAAGGGCGATAAGGTTTTTGGGAGCTTATCAGCGACTACCGCTTCACACATACTCCCTCACAGATAGCGACTGCGGCGACGTCTTCCCCGACGAGGACTTCTTCCCCGACATCAGCACCCTCTTCCTCGAAGACATGGCCAACGACGGTTCCAACGCCGGCGGTTCCTCTTCTGCTACTGCCGTGTATATCTTCTGTCTCAATCTTGTTCTGATCATATCCAAAGTTTTATGCCTTACAGTTTGTTTGGTTATATGCCTTAATATGTATTCGCTATTGATTAGTATATTGCCTATTATTCTAATCATGTGTTATCTAGCGTTTATTATGGATAATTCGCTTGGTAAATTGCTCTATTATTCAACACATGTCGCGCCTATCACGAGCACCTGACTCTTCTTCGACGCCATGGCAACGGAACAGAGCAAGGGAATAACAAGATGGAGAGGCTATGTAAATTTTGAGAAATTGGCAAATCAAATTGAGTTGAGTGGGAATGGACCATGCAGCCTCTCGTACTAATAAAGAGGAAAAGGCGAGTAGCTGAGGAGTCCATGGGCCCAGGAAGTGTACGAGATAATCAGGTCCATTGAATGTAGACTTATTCTTGATATAAGTCTATTGAATCTAGACTTGCTGTATGGCAGCAGTGAGCCGTGTTCTCGGCAGGTAGGTTAGGTTGAATGTACTAGCATGATGTATACCAGGCAACACAAAATTGTCCTGGGCCTCCATGTATCACTGTTTAAGAAAAAGGAAAAATCCTATAGCTGGAAGAATTTCTAGAACATTGCCATATTATGTACTCCATCCGTTTTAAAATCCAAGATGTTTAGGTTTATGAAGAAAATAAATCTAGACTTGTTTTAGTACGTAGATTTACTTAATTTTAGGATAAATCTACATACTAAAAGAAGTAGTAAATCTACATACTAAAAGAAGTCTAGATTCATTTTCTTTACGAACCTAAAATATCTTATATTTTGAAATAGAGGGAGTATAGGTTAGCTGGATTTGCGTTAGCATGATGTGTACCAGGCAACACAAAATGTCCTGGCCTCCATGTATCATTTTTTTTAACAAAAAACATGAAAAAAAATCCTAGATCTGGAGGAATTTTTATAAAAATGTGATGTATATATAGATTAGCTAGATTTTAGGTTAGCATGATGTATACCAGGCAACACAAATTGTTCCCTGACTCCACGTAGTGCGATTCTTTTTTTAACCGAGGTCCTTTGATCAATTACGTACTTATGTAATCATCTCAACCTCATACACCATCTTGTTATATTCATAATGGAATACTTCTGATCAGCATATGAGATGTCTCGAATTCATTGTTCACTCCTATTATATTCATTTAATCAAAATAGTCACAATATTATGTGGTACAACTTGCAAAGCTGAGCATTAAATTAATCGCAAGATAATGTGTTACAAGTTCACAATAACAGAGCTACACTACAAGATTAAACTTTTTTCGCTTTGTTTCTACGCCAAAAGAGGAAGCAACATGATTAGATAGCACTTGGCACTTGGCAGTAGTGTTTTCTTGCAGTTTCTTCACTTATGTCTTGTAATCATGAAACACAGGTAGAAAACTCAATTTTAGAGTGTCACTCAAGGCAAGTTTGCTATTTAAAGCATGAAACGTCGACAGCAACCCCCATCATTCTCACAAACTGACTACAGTGACAGGAAACATACA
This sequence comes from Avena longiglumis, assembly GCA_030063025.1. Taxonomy (NCBI): domain Eukaryota; kingdom Viridiplantae; phylum Streptophyta; class Magnoliopsida; order Poales; family Poaceae; genus Avena; species Avena longiglumis. The sequence goes on along the minus strand of CP125977.1, from coordinate 87,603,013 downwards.
TAAACCTTGAAGAAACAAGGAAACCGCTAATCCTATGGTAAAAAGACAGAAACAATCGAAAATTACATACTCCCTTCGTTTAAAAATATAAGATTTTTTAGATTTGTGAAGAAGATGTATCTAGACATGTTTTAGTGTATAAGTTCAAACGAATCTAGACACTAAAATGTGTCTAGATACATCTCATTCACGTACATAAAACATCTTATATTTCCAAACGGAGGGAGTAGCTCCTAGGCTAAACCTTGAAGAAAGGAAAAATCGCATGGGCGATGTTGGTGATGAGTCTAACCATAAGGACACGACGCATGCACGTATCATCATAGCCTGATCAGAGATCTTGTGTTTCCACCGAAGACCCCATGCCCATCGTTGAAGCTAGTTGTACCATCATCTTTTGTCCTGCTATCGACACCTCAAAAGCTAGATACCACTAGGGGTGTATTGGAAGTCGGAGACATCCCATACCGCCTCGCCTCCTATCACTGTCGCACCACCTTCAATTCAGCAACACCAGGCATGAGTTGTCTCTATAGGGAGCTACCATGCATACCACCTGCGGTATCATGAATGACTTGGTGCCTCCACTGAGATACTGTGTGTAGCACCTGTCAACGACATGCATGAGTTGGCGCATCCACAAGAAGTTGACGTGTGTTGCACCTGATGAACCAGATCAAACCCGATATAGAGGTGGAGGGGATGTCCCATACCGCCAATGTCTTCGTAAGGACATCACTATCTCTCGACCCGGTCGCCACGTTGTCCACAGAACCATGGAGGTCGCCATCATCGAAGATCCATGGTCATCGTCCCAAAGGCCAAACTCCGATTAAACCCTTAGACTATTTTGTTATATATCTGACAAGGATAATACATAGTATTAGCTCAAATCTCAAAGATACATCTTCATCTCTCTCTCCCTCCCTCCCTTTCTCTCTCTCATTAGTCATTCCATACAGTCCAAAAGGCGTTATTTGGGTCAAACGGCCCAAAAGACACTCATTTTGGTCAAATCCTGCTGGTCGGTTCGTGTTCCATGCCACCAAGATGGAAATCCACATCACCTAGTCTTCACCTCCGTGCGTCAATGCTTCACCAGTGTTCTTGATTAAGTAGTAATGGAAGCTAAGTTTTTTCCAATGTAAGATTCTTAGCATGTTATTATAAGCAAAGTGTTGATGTATCCTGGCCCGCTGCAGCCATCTATGTCTCGTTTTCCCGTCTACGATCGGAAATCGACAGGTCCCCATCTTCTCTGCTTGCCGCATCAGCAGCGGGAGGGGGTGGGGACCTCGTACCTGCGCTCGGCGCTGTAGAACGATCCCTAAAATTAGAGTTTGGTCAACCGACATCAACACTATGGTGATTATGGCAACGTTGTGCGGGACAAGAATAAGGTGTACGCGCCTCCTCATTCACCTCGTCGGCGACGCTCTCGCCAATGGCGTCGAGGAGAGCAGGAATTCGTCTGATCACTGCTTTTATGAAATGGTCGATCTCATCCGGTCTACGTGTGTCATACGTTTGGTGTTTGAAGCTTTGGATCAATTCAAGTGTTCAATAACGACGACTTCGGCTCTGGGGCGCTGGTCCTTAGGGCACATGCACAAATACTTCCCGACTTTCATCAACGTCAGACCAGTTCCGGTAAGGTAGCGGCGCGTCAGTGGCTCCCTCTGGTGGCAGTAGTGGTCGTTAGGTGGTCTAAAGACCTCGATGTAATTTTTGTTATGTTTAGTGCCTTGTACTTCTTATGAACTCATGGAATAGATCCAATTCTTTCTAAAAAATTGCTGATGTAGCACTATAATAATGAGAAAAGCTATCAATGTTGTATCTTAACTAAGACCTTTCACAAGTAGACCTTGGCATATCTCGGGCCGGATTAATAGAACCTGATGCTAAATTTTTAGGACCAGCATGGTCTTCCCCGACCATCGAGCTTATAAATAAGGCCCGAGCCTGGCTTGATGCCCTAAAAGCCTGGCCCAGACGGCCAGATTCAGCCTAAAATCACCCATTTTGCTGAAAATTGAATTCCATTTTTTCAATACCCAGGTCTATTCACAACACATATCTTAGGAGATATTAAACTTTAAAGCTGGTCATAGTGCTAGTATCGTACTACTAGTATCATGCATATGATATTATTGTATGATACTATCTTCATAGTGCATGATATTATATGGTAGTATCATATTAGTACTATATTCAATGATTTAAAATTTTAATATAAAATTGTGTATAAAATTTATTTGTATGAGAATTTTCTAGTTTTACGTGTTATGATACGGTATCTATCTATGATACTCTAACCATCTTTTTCTTTATTAATTGTTGTGCCGCATCAGATTTTACCAGCATGACATGCATGATACTAGCTATGATACTCCCACTAGGATTAGCCTAAGAGACTATTACCCAATGCATTATTTTAAAGATAATATCTACATGACCAAATAAGCTTTCATTTAATGATTTTTTGGGTTCATGCATATTTTTTTTCCGAAAAGGAGCCACAGCCTCGACCATGGCCTCAACTTTATCAAGTTTCGTATGTATCTAGTTAAGTATTTAGACTAGATGTATTCATACATTGGTTATGTACATCCTAGCAGTACAGAGGCCAGGTGTGAACTCTACAGTTTGTATCACCTTAATGTAATATGTCTGAGTCTAATAAAGCTCCCTTTATCAAAAAAGATGTATGCATATCTAGACAAAGCTGAAGCCATTAGTATGGAGTGGAGGGAGTATGTATTTTTGGGTTCATGTATGCATGAGATTTGGACAAGATCTGGCGAATCGCGATTCAGGTCTGGTCGATGCGAGCTCTTTTAGATATACTACACTTAAAAACAATGCATTGGTGTGATCGTCCTTAAGATGTTGTAATTGTCAAGCTTCATGCACTAGCCAACGCAACCAAAAGTTCGAACTGATAAAAATGGCTAGTGCAATCCACTTATACACTTCAACACCCCCTCTCACGTGTGACGGGGAGAGTGCAACCGGAAGAGAGCGACGGCGCGCGAAACTCACGTATGACTCAAGAGGCCTATACGTGGACACAGAGGGGTCAACAACAATTTTAGGATAAATTGCGAAAGCCAGGGCTCGAATTCGAGACCTTAGGCTCTGATACCATGTTAAGCTTCATGCACTAGCCAATGCAACCAACTGTCCGAACTGATAAAAAGAGCTAGTGCAATTCACTTATACACTTCAACAGTAATATCTCCTAAGATAGCGACATAGCATGCTAAGAGACAATGCGTTGTAAAAGGGCTAAAAGTAAATGTCACTAGAAACTCTAGTGAAACACACGTGGGCAAAAAAAAAATCCCATTGAGCATTTCGTCTGGACACTGCTCCTAGTCTACTACCCGATACCATCTGCATCAGGTGGACAGAGTTACATAATTTACAGAGTTCTCAGACGAGAGCTGGCGAATGGCGATCGAGGTCTGGAGAAAATGTTGAGCTTTCTCGGGATGAACCGAGATGACTTGGACATCGGCTGTTTGCAACTCGATCTGTCGGGCGAGCTCTCCACTACACACTCGGCAGCATGAGCTACCCTTGATTCCGTTAGGAGCCTGAGCAGCTTAGCTGAAGAAGCTTTCGCCACATCGGTCCCATTCACCGACAGATCAACAAGGGCAGGGATGACACCTTCCCTCGTGACAAGAGCACGGCCCTCGGTGCCGCGAGAACACAACACTGTATAAAGAATGACAGCCGCATGCTCCTGCGCCTCGCGGCTTCCCGTGTCCAGATGATCCGAGACGGAGCCGAGACAATCGTCCGATCTGATGATAAGATCGGCGGCTTGTTTCGCCTCGCACAAGTTCCGTAGAATCTTCAGGCAATACTCTGTCAGGCTCACCTCACCGAGCAATGCAGACAGCTTGGCAATCATGTCTGAAGAAATAAGCAGAGGTTTTACATCGTTGCTGGAGGATAGCTCGCAGATTATCTGAAGAGCGAGCTCCAGGCACTCGCTGTCTCCGGTGTCCAGGGCTCCAATCACCGAAGGAGCCACGGAAGAGGCCATGAGAGGGGATCCCCGACAGCTTGGCTGGTGCATCAGTTCGTGAAGTATCAACAAAGCTTCCAGTTTCAACTCGGAATCGAGGAACGATACAATCAACTGCAGTGCATCTTCACTGATACTCCAGTGAGTAGATAGAATTCTGGTCCTGGATGAAAAGGAAAACCATACATTTTTAAATACGCACTGAATCATATACGGAGTACAAAACAAATTTTAGCTGGTTTCCCCTGCACAGCTGTTGTACCAGCATCCACTAAAATCTGCACATGAGCTATGCATATTCATACCTGCTATTGCAAAGAAACGTAAGAAAAAACTGAATTCCAGTTTTCTGAGCTTGCAATGTGTATCTGACATTGTCATTCTTAATAAATTGAAGGAATGCTTCTATAAAGCCATTAGAGAGCATATGCTGCCAAATCTGATTTTTACCATTCAGAACATTTTTCAAGTCCTTTATAGCCTTCCTTTGCAGTTCCACCGGAAGCACCGAGAGTTCATGAAAGAAATTTAGAAACATTTGCTGGTCAAAGTTGTCAAAGGACAAATACAACTGGCAATTGGCATTCGAATATAACTGGGCAAAACTGGCCTTGGACACACCCGTATCCCTCAGAGGGGATGATATGTAACTAGCGCCAGATGGTGCAAATGATGAACTGCTATGATCAGCCTTGTAATCCGTGTTTCTGTCAGAAATTAGAGGCACCGAGATACCGTGCAAACTGGATAAGGAGTGGGTAAAACTAGCCTTCGAGACATCTGTTTCCCTCACCGGGGATGATAAGTAACTAGCACCAGATAATGAAAATGATGAATTGCTATGCTCAAATATGTAATCTCTGTTTCTGTCAGCAATCAGAGGCACCGATATATCTTGCAAACTTGGTTGGGAGTAATCATGAAACTGCTCAGGCAAATAAGTGCATTCAGGCTTATGATCTTTGCACCAGTTGTAGATTACAGCCTGCATGCAAGTATTTTGAGTTATCGTAAAGTTTTTTAACTTCACTTTTGTCCTAGGGCAAGTATCATATCCCTTACTGAACCATCTCTCGATATTTTCTCTTTCGTAGGTTTGTCCAGAGGCTATTATCACTGGATCACACATCAGCTTCATAGATATTGGGCAGCAGAGCTCTGTAGGTGGTGCAGCAACTCCTGAAAAATTATTCTGATCTTCATATCTCCCAGTCTTAGAGCTAGTGTCTGGTGTGTATTTGTGAAGGGTACTGTTGTCACTGCCAATTAAAGTTGTACATATGATTGGACTTGCGGTATTTACCATTTCATTCTTTGCACCTATCTCAGGCTTGATGTCCTTTCCGTACTTCCTGACAAGATACAGGAAAAAATTGAGAATTCCATCCTTTTTGGGATCATTGCCATTCATCTTACTTAGTAATTTCTTGATTGCCCGTCTTTCAACTAAGATATCTTTTGGTGTTGTCAGATTTAACTTTGAACATGCTAGAAGAAATGTCTGGCATTCAAGCTCCTCTGTTGCATCTGACTGCCGAAGCATCTTCAGAATCGCTTTCCCAGCTTCCTCTTCTTTTGGATCAACATGGAATTTCATATCCCCAAGATCATCATGGATATCAACTATCTGTTAGAAATAGTCAGGTGTAAATATACTATTTGAAACCTGCAAGATCCATATCATCGTAGTAATAAATGCAATTATTTGGCAAACTGAAAGTTATGTAGACATATTTGTAATTTAAATGAAAAAGTACCATCATTAAACCATTTTGATTACTACTTCAACATATAGTTCCTAGAGAATTACTCTTTTCCATTGTTAACGAGTAAACCATGTAGCTAGTAATGACCAATTAAAAAAAAACGTTTGCCTGCGATGGAGTTATCTATGAAATTGAGTAAACTAGCCTGATTAGCCAACTGGGATGGAATCATATTCTGGATCAGAAACAAGCTTCGCCTCATAGAAATTCTAATCCTTTCACATCGCATTGCCGTTGCTTCTCCTGTAATAGCCTGAAATGTGTGTACACATATCAAAAAGCAATACTTAAGAAACCAACGAAACCCTTTTATCAAGAAAGGGGTCCAACAAAAATATTTAAGTAATATTTAAATTTGTTCCAATGATTTTTTCATCAAAAAAGGGTAACATACCAAATACAGACTACTACACTCAATGCAGTTCTGGATAATAAGTTTCCCTTTGTCAACTGTGTTGTATAGGTTGCATAGTTCCTCTATGCCCGCTCTGCATCCTGGTTGAGCAGCTTCTATTGATGGAAGAATAGAACTAACTTTATCCAACATCATTGTCAACTGACCGCACATTGAGCTGTGAACCTACAGAAATACAGCCAGAGGAGAATAGTTGCAATATATTTCTTTTGAAGAATATCAGAGTAAATTCCAGTTTTGAAGAATAGTTGCAACATTAATTACCCCATTTAGGATCTTTTCATCCTAATTACCCTATCTAGTGAAAGTTTTTCCAAATTTTACCCCTTCTAAAGATTTTAGAGCATTTTGACACGTTGATTTAGATTAATTTTGCAAGATAATTAATACCTGAACAAGAACCTCATGAAAATTCGTCGCAAAGAAATAGCCTCGTGAAAATGAAATAACAGATAGATAATAACATGCATATAAAAATAATATTTTAATACTATTGGAAGTTCTTGCTAAGATATTGCACTTTTAAGATTTAACAATACCTGCCAACACGTATAAAGAGATGATACTGCAGAAATATAATTACAAAAATAGTCTCTTTTGGGCCTACCATTCTTGCGGAGCCTGATTAGGTTTTTTGTTCCCTTATTTGGGTGTTCTCGGCATGTTTACACCTTAATCAAAACATGCCCTCCTTGCACTGTTTGTTTGGTTTCCCTTTTTCTAATTCAAAAGACAGAGCTTCTGCTGGTTGCTCCAAAAAAAGTGTCTCTTTTGCAAAGATAAAATGCATATTCTACACGACGAAAGAAATTCCACTATTTAGTGCCATATTTCGGCTTAATCATTTCAAACTATTATTTGAATAACAATAGTTGGACACATTATTTAGTATTTGTAGTATGGTATTGTTGCACACTTACTATATTAACTGTACACAGTACATTCAGGTTGAGATGAGATGTATATGAATAATGCCTAAAAAGAACTCATGGCCATTTACTTCTTCCCACATCTAAGAAAAAACAATAGGATAATTTCCTAGAAATAAAATAATGTGTTGAGACGATTATATGAGCTTTGGCTCAAAAGAAACCATGAACACTTATATGTAACCATAAATAGTAGTAAAATGAGGTTATGCCAGCAACCAATACCATACCTTAAGATTAGAGTTACAACGAGGTGTAGAAATCATTCCATCATTATTATTCTCCATGAACAAAAGCACTAATTAATCACACAAAATTCAACCTGCAAGTCAACACACGAAAAAGTGGTATCAGGCTACTAGTACATAAATGGATAGAATTACAACTGAAGAAAGTTTATTGATGCATGATTAATGAAAACTATAGTGCATGAGCCACATAATTGCAATAATTCTAATTATTTATGTTAAAATCCAAGAGATTTTATCAAAATATGTTCCAAAATTAAGCTAAAATGAAGAATGTATATAGCCACAGAGGATAATAATCACGGATGACATGGTTTCCATGTGGATGGGGTGGATCATAGTCTTAGATGCCAAAAGAATTCCGATACCCAGAAATCAAAGTTATTCAAGGATTGATCCTTCTCCATCTCCATCTAGAACCATGTAAAAGCCTGGATGGGGTAGATAATTCTGGTGTACTCTCCGCCCCATTGGTCATTGTGGTCTCCGAGTGGTGGAACATAATGCAATCATTGGCCCAGAAGTGTGAGAAGGGGTTGCCGCAACTGAAGTTTACTTTACACATAACCTATTTTGCGGTGGTCATGTTGGGGTACCTCTCGCGTCAAGATGAAGATCTGCTGGATGCTTGTCCTCCTTGATTTGGCTGGAGTGTCGAGTTCCGGAAGGCTCCGCCGGCGAACTCCCTTGGACGACTTATGCCTGGAGATTGCTAGATCGGATGGGATTTGGTCTTGCAGACCCATGCTTCTTTCTGACCATTTGGTTGCAGGAGAGAGCGGCAGGAAGATTTGCCATCATGGGACACGTCCTTTTTGTTACATGGTAAAGTCAGAGGCGAAGAATGGCATGGAAGCCGAGATCTGTGGACTAGAGCTGGTGGTTCGAGGCTTTGCGTTGATGGTGAACTTGTTTGGTGTTTCAGTATTCATAGCAGCGGTATGTGAGTGGGGGCATCAGCACATAGAGAAATTCAAAGTCTACCTTTCAGGGTGAAAATCCAAGGTTTGGCCTTAACTGGTTGTGCCTGGCAATGGTCTTGTTGAAGGTATTGTTTTAGGAGCAGGGATTTTTTTTCAGGGTGTAAAGCTAAGATCTATGATCGGGCAACAACGACGTTTGTGCACAATTTCCTTCTTGGAGGCGTCTCTCTTGGAGAACTTGGACTTCAAGTGTTTTCTTGGTGGTGTTTATGCTACTGTTGTAAGGACTGGAACATTATAGCGGGACTTTTTTTTTCATTTTTTAGCTCCTTATTTTTTTGGTTGTGTGCATCCATACTACCATTAGGGTATTGTGTTGTTGCAAGACTAGTGTAATTGATATCTTCATGATATTAATATATTATTTTTATAAAAAAAATTGGCTTCTGGGAACATTAGGCTGCATGACTTAGTTTTAATGGCGCCCAACTGAGTGGACACTGGATAGAGAGTAGCACCTATGAGGTTTTACTTTAAGAGTTCAAGCATGTACCCAAATAACTTGCCACCTCTATGAACATATCATCGCTTTTTGGTCTAAACAAAAACATAATGCCCACATCGGTTTCTATAAAAAACTATAATTTGGAAAATTAAAAATCATAACCAGAATAGCCTATGCCTAAAATATTTCACCGAGAAGGATTTCACAAGAAAAGATAATAGAGGGTGCAAGTAATGTTGTTTAATAAGCGTATACTCAAGTAGATCAACAAGATGATCATTTGATGACTAGCAAATTACTAGAAGCCAAAACTTGGATCTAGAAAAAAAACTCCTCTCAAGGGGTTAGGCTCATAAATAAAAGATTATAAAACGCACATACCAAGGATAAGTTGTTGCCCCCCTTGTCATCCTAGGGCGAGTTAGGTAGCAAACCCTATCTACCGTCCAAGGCCCTCCACCGCTTCTCCCCTCACTGCCGTCGGGATCGCAATCGCCCATACGGCAAAGACCGTGGTGATGGTGGCAACACGACACTCTTCTCGGACAAATTGTGGTGTCAATATGGTCCTCATTACCAACGACTATTGGTCGGCACACCACTGCATCTCTGACATGCTAGTTCATCCATATTAGTGGATCCGGGTTCAACTGGTGCACAATCACAAAGTTCTGATGCTAGCATGCTTTGTAGGGCTATCTCCAAGGGACACCAAGATAGTTTAATCCGAGTACTAGGTTGCGCAGATCTAGAAACATCAAACGTCAAGATGGTGATTGGAACATCGCTTTATGTCCAGGGTGAAAAGCCGCGTTCCGAAGTTTACTGACCAAGCAATGACACACTTCAAAAGGTATTGTCTTCACGCCGACGTTGTGCCTAGCTTGATGGGATACCTATCATGTATGACAATATTTTTCTTGCATGTCACAGGCTAGATTTGACGACAATGGCACTGAGTATCTTCTTTCTTTCTGAACGCGTAGCTTTGAAAGACGGTGACTTAGTTGTAGTAGTTTTTTATGATATCTTATCTTGGTTCAATTGATGTTATCTATTGACTTAGATGCTTATCAATCTTTTGACCTCAATACCTTTCCATCTATTTTAATATAATTGTGGTTGTTGTGTCGTAACGATATATTTTCGGACAAAAAGAGGCTGCCATGCTTTTTCGCAGGTGTTGTGCTTAAGTATAAACTTGCTGCGACCATGGGCAAACCTACAACTTCCCCAACACCTGGAGAGTCTAGAAATTGGCGCCAAGTAACACAAATGGCTTATGAGATAATTATATGCCCCGGTCCACCTCATAGGCTTCCGAGTGTGATGAATCATGTGGCGTATTTATGTTTCATTTAACTAGGCAGAATATTGGTTATATTTGTAGCCTGTCACATTTCTGATTCGGCTTCTTTTTGATATGTGTATGGCATGTCACACACATTTTTTTATTATGCTACTTTTAATCACGAGTTTTGGCTTGTAATAAATTATATATAGGATATATATGTACTATCTGTGATTCGGAGGCCCGGGAGTAATAGAAGCTTCCAATTTCTTAAGAAAACATCCGTGAACCGATATGCAGAACCCGAGAGGTTTGACTTTCTGCAGGAAACCACAATGAGCCAAAACTTGATAAGCAACTCACCTCTTTGTGGCGTACGTCCTCCCCTTGTTTTCAGCCTGTTGGAACAAACAGAGACGCGGAGGGAGGCTTAAAAACCAAGCAGTATTTAAGAAAATAAAAAACACGAAGAGGAAGAAAGAGAGAATAAGCGGGAGACTGAGAATCATACCTCTCGAGAAACAAGAATCTTCCGCTGCTTCTTGATTGGCCTTTCCTCTCTCTGTTTATTTTTCCCAAACAAAGAGACCGCCTCTTGCGCGCAGGAACTATTAGCTTGTTTCGGCGAGGAGAACCCCACTCTCCGCAAGAAAGGATCGGAAGGCAGAGGCACAGGGGTGCGAGCTCGACTGGAAGGAACAGAGCCACGGGTCAGCAATGGCTGCTCAGCCCCGCTGGAAACCATTGACGATCGCAGAAGGGGAAGGGAGGGAGGGATCCAGGAAGGCTGCTCGGCATCTCGCAAGTTGATTTCTCTCACTTTTTTTTTTCCTGGGAGAGAGCTCGGTGCGCGGCAGCCGGCAGCGGAGCTAGTGGAGGAACTGTGGAACGCACTGGATGGTCTGTGGACGCCACGGCGGTACCCTGTCGTCCAGGCTAGTAGTACACATGGACATGCTCTTCAGACTTCAGCAGGTGTATCAGATTAGTAGGGGCCTGGTTTAAACATCGAAGAGCTTGTGATTTAGTTTTGGTAAACTCGAAAGAAATACTACTAGCTGGCATGGACGACAGGCTACTGCGCTTTCGTATATTACTTTCAGAATTTAAATCTTGGGCTGATCGCTTCCATGACCCTTGGCGCAGCCGCGTGTTCTAACAGACTACCACACCGCCTCAGAGTCAGAACTGATCCATGGCGCAGTTACTCCGAGGTCTTCGTTTTCGTCCCCTTGGTGGCGATCCGTGGGACCCGCGTCGGTCACCAGCAGGCGAACTTTTTCTCCCTCGTTTATGTCTGTCACAGATATATTTATCCAATAAAAAATGCCATGAAAACTTCGGTTTTTTTTTCTTTTTGCCTAAGAGTCTCTTTACATATAAATCGCTTTCTTGGGGATTTGGAAGATTAAAACCCATATGAGAACTTTCTCATGTTTCGTATGCTTTTTCTAAGGATTCCTGTGCGCCATTTAGGAGGCTCTGCATTGACACAAAGCTCTTCAACGCAGGGTGGGGGAAAGGTTTCGCTGTCTATGATGTAGTCAAAGATATTTTGGTGTAAAATTCAATCAGGTAGTGGACATGTGCATTGCAACAAGTGTTCTTCAGTGTACATTTCTATAGAAATTAATGATGTGAGTTTTACTTTGAAGGTTGCGTCGTCGTCCAAAGTGACTTACATTTGCCGTCACCCGGAGTACGCAAAATATAATTATTTTACCCTACCGAGAAATATAACTAGTACATATGTTTTTTTTGTTTGTTTGAAGATATTTTTAAGGAACAATCAAAGTAGGAGAGAGAGACACACACACACACAGAGAGAGAGAGAGAGAGAGAGAGAGAGAGAGAGAGTTACTTGACAAGGTTAGAGGCCACACAAACTTCCCTGGGTGGTTAAAGCGCTGTAGAAATGTTCAATAGCGGCAAAATCAGCAGACAAAATCTTTTTCAGGTAGATAATTGGCATGATCTTTATATCACACATTAAGAGCCTTTTCAGGATTCAGCAGCAATGAAACACATGACTCATGATTGATAGAGAAATATAGACTAACAGAGTAAGTAAACACGCGGGGTACACACATAGTAACATAAAAATACATACAGATACATTAAACACTATACACATACATGATACATGAGAAGTACATTATTTGCACCATCAAAAGATAATTTCACTCAAAGTTATTGACATGAGATCTATTTTTGAAGATATTATGTAGGAAACACAAAGGTGAAAACGATTGGTAATAGGGACGAACTATTTGATACTTGCTTCATATTAAACTTGCTTTCTTCAAAATAAAAAAGCAAAAAAAACCTATTCTCTCATATCATTGCTCTGGCCTTGCCTCCCCGTACTTTGTCACATGCATCCTCTTACCAAACCACATGTCAACCAGAGCCGAGCTAGTACCCTTTTCTCTATGAGAAAGGCAACCCTTATCCTGATCTAAGGAAAGTTAGTTGCACACTTGATTTTTCGAGCTTATATGGGCTTTTTAGCACCAACCCTTGCGACACCTAAGTCTAGAATCATACATAGGACCCGCTTCTAATCGGAACTTGTAACAGCATGTACAATGGTGATATCTTAAAAATAACACGTAGGATAAAGCTGATGTGGAGAAAAGAGAAAGATAAAAAAAGTTGCTTTTCTCTTAATCTTTTTTGAGGGATGCTTTCTCTTAATTAATTAAGAGAAGAGATGATCCTTAACAATGATCTCTCATCTCATCTTCAGAGATGTTTGGTTACATAATATAAGACAAAATCTAAAGTGGAAAATCTTGGCCTGGGCCTGGCCCAGTCCGACCAAAAAGCATGATGGGCTGGCTCACCTCAACCTTCGGGCCTAAATTTCAGGCCTAGGCCTGAGATTTTCGACTGGGCCTCGGGCCGGGCTACCCATGCCAAGGAGTATCCACCATTGTACATGGTTAGCATGTTCTGTGCAAATGACATGCTTCATACTATCTTTTTTTTAGCAGCCGGCAGGAGCTCAGCCTTTTTTATTAGAAGGGATAATTAAACCGACATGATATAGAAATATATATTTGGCTTAAGGTGTAAACATGTCGAAGCAAACCACTGGAAAAAACAAAAAAAAACAATTATTTTGGCTCGGCTGGAATAGCCTGCCCATGCACGACATAAGTGCCCACTTTCTGAAGAATGTCGTCTCTAGCGATTGAGGCGACCTCAATGTATGTCATGCGCCGATTGTAACACCCTCAGAATCGACCCTATGCAAGTTTCAGCGATTCCCGCCACACCCGCATAGAAACGATTCAAAGGTGCCCACCAGGCACTTTCGTGCGGGTGGAAAACGAAGTAATAACATTACACAACAGTCCTCGATGGGACCCACGTAGCAGAGATATATATGACTCAAAGAGTCAAGAATACGAATATAATACACAAAGATCCAAATCACCTTGAAAATGATAGAGCGTCCGACTACGGACAAGATGCAAATGGGCTAAGAGCCACGAAGAATAACCAATGTTCATAACCCGAGGCCAAGCCGGAAGGGTAACCACGCTTAACGTCGATCTCAAAACACCTTAAACAAAGGGGTGCCGACAAAGGGCAAAGGAAAAAAGAGGCGTCGATCTTGAGGCCAAGACAGCGAGGCTAGAATTCGGCGGTCCTCGCCTACATAGGTATGGTGGACTGAGCGGCAGCGGCAGCATGCACTAAACAACCTATAGAGACTCGACATAACTGGCGGCAATCAGAGAGGGGTAAGAAAGACCTATTCGGATCCAACCTGATACTACCACCAAACAAACACATCCTGGCGTTTTCCCCTCGAGACCAAACGAGGAAGTCAACCGAGGAACTCACACAGTTGGCAGTTTTATTTATTCGGTTATCGTTGCAACAATTACTAGTCAGGTATAGATAATCATCCTGATAAAATAAGCGGTGGGCAGTTTTAGTTAATCATTCCGTTATAGTTGCAACACTTACTAATCAGATACAAATAGCATGAGATAACCCCAAAACCCAGCAGTTGTTGGTACTTTTATTTAGCCATTCCGTTATAGTTGCAATACTTACTAGTCAGATACAATTGTCGCAAGCGACACATCAAACAAGCAATTGTTGGCAGTTTTATTTAGCCATTCTGTTATAGTTGAAGCTGATTACTAGTCATAGCAGATACAAGTCAATTTATAACAGTAAACTTTAGTTATAGTTGTCTATGATCGAGATACTGTGCTCCAAGTCGTCCATAACCGCGGACACGGCTTTCAGAAAGTTTTAACCCGGCCGGGGTGCACAAATAGCAACACACACACGATCAACCTCGGAAAAACCAAAACAAAACCCAACGAGGTCTTCACAACAGAGCAATCACAAGATTCAGAAATATTTTAGGGGGCCACCCCATTGAGTAGACCCGCAACGAAGTAAGCAAGCTCCGAGACGAACTCAAGGTTTGGGTAGACGGCTATGAACGACGGGGAACCCAAAACTGGGCTTGTCGACACCGCGGAATCGTGTCCCGATCCTAAACAGTACAGGTGCTATCTGTCGCACAATTTAAATAAGGCAGTAAAGCATGGCATAAGTACAAGATAGTAAATAAAACCTCAAACTAGTTCGTGGCCCCAAGAAATAAGTATGAATCAAGCTCTGGCTAAGGGGGGCCCATAATTCCCCATATGTGGATAGCGCGATAAATCAAGGAACAGGTATCAAGTACACGGGGTCCTACGGGACACAAGTGGGCGGTCGGCAACCAAATATTTTCTATCACCCACAGATGCCTCTGCTTACTTACTTAGCTTACTTACTTCAATTTTAGTTGTTAAACAGGAATTAAAGTGAATGATAAATAAAGCCGAGATCATCTCCATCATCAAACAGGTGGCCATACTCCAACAACTGTGGTACATGGCGACACGCAACAGCACTTGAGCAAGCGACTACGACGCGCAAGTCTAACTATCTACCAAACAACAGGTAATAGAAGGTGGCCATGGCGATATGGGGATGCAAGGGATATCACGGGTACGAGAAACTAGAGCAACGCAACACAGATAGTAATAGATCAACAGGAGGGAATAAATACTATAAAAGTAAGATAGGTAGAAAGGGGGGAGATGCTCGCCTGAAAAACATTGCCGAAGGTTCAACCGAACATCGGGGCGAAGCTCACATCCACTCAACGGCCTTATCCGCGAAGAAGCAAAACACTAGAATAAACACCGGATGCAATATTTAATACTACGACAAAAGATCGGGCATGATGCATGTATGATGTATGGCATGACAGAGGTGCGATGCGATTAGGAAATATTAAGTGGAACCGGGGTCCCGACATTTAATTAAACGGTTCAAGTTATTTAGAAACCTCCGCAATTAAATGTTGTTTTAACATGGCAAAAGATAGTATCGGTTAGATGCACAAATTTAAATGAGGCCGATATGAGACTAGATTTGCCCGCATATGGGCCCCATATTTAATTATAAGGTGAATCGGCGTAAAGCCCCCAAATCACACAAAATGCATGCGAGATGAACAATTAATATGCAACAAGTTGGATTATATTATAAAAATAGGGACCGAGAAAAGGGGCACACATTAGGGTTCGGCAGATCTTGGGGATCCGGGGGTTCGGGGTCGGTCTCAGGGTTCAGGGTTCGACGGGGTTCGGTTCCGACGGGAGCGTTCTCGGCTACAGAGGTAGATCTTGTCGCATCCGCGGTCTTCGGGTCATGTCGACGGTCCTGGCGTTCGGGATGAAGTACTTGTTGCGTCGGGGTCTCGGTGTCCGGGGTGAAGTACTCGGCGTCCTCGAGGGAGTACTTGTCGTTCCGGGCTCTCGACGAATCTTGGCGTCCGAGAAGAAGATCATGTCGCATCCGCGGCCTTCGGGTACGGGTTCTCCGGGCTCCCATGTAGGAGATCTTGTCGTCGCGTCGAAGAACTCGGGTTCGGGGTCGGGTGTCGGTGGACTACTTGATGTTCTCCCTTAGAAGATCTTCGGGTTCCTGAAGACGAGCTTGTCGACCTTGGGTCCGGGTAGGCGATCTTCTTGTCCATGTAGGGGAGCTTGAGGTCTCTCGTGGCTTCGATTGTCGTGTCGGTGTCAACCTTGTTTATCGTCTTGAAACTTTAGTGTCGTTCCACCAACTACGACGACCGCGGCCCTCGTATCAAAGATCTTGGTACGGTTCGGTTCCCCAGGTCATCTTCAATCTTGCTAGCATGTTCATCATCCGTCATATCCGCGTCCACTTCAACAACATCTACACACCACCACAACTGCAACTTCACGTATCCAACTCCTCACACAAGCATCACATCCTCACACCACACAACTCCAACACGCCACCAGATTGCCATCTACACAACACCAACATCTCACCAAGACAGGGCATGGACCCGGCATGGGCACACGCGCGACAGAGAGGAGGAACGCAGGGGGGGCGGTGACCGACGCCAGGTCGCGACATGGACTTGGGCGCATGACAAGCTGGGCTCGCTGCAGTGACGCGAGGATCCTGGGCCGCGGGACAGAGGCGACAGGAGGTCGGGCTCCGCATGCGCGGTACAGCTATGGAGGAGGGCGCCACGTCTCGTGAAGAGGAGGCGACAAACTGCAGGATGCGAGAGCAGGGTGGCAAGGGGTACTCGACGAGGCTTGGCGGCCTCAGGAGGAGGTTGAAGGCGAGTGGTGGAGCGGGTTTGCGATCGGAGCTGGCCGGAGCGACGGTTGCAGATGCGGACGGAGGAGGGGAAGCGGGAAGGAGGCGACGCTGGGAAAGGGACGACGACCGTGTCAGAGCCACGGAAGAGGACCGACGACGCGCGAAGACCGTCGAGGGGATCAGGGGTGCACGGTCAGGATGCTTGCAGAGGGACCTGGTGGCAACGGGCCAAGGGGCCGGCGGCCGGAGCACGGACCAGGAGGAGCCGAGGGCGAGGTAGCCGAGCCCGGCCGGAGCGCGCGGCAGAGGGGAGGTCGCGGCCGGACGCGGGGTCCACGGGGCGAGGAGGAGGGCGCTCGCGGGGAGGCGCACGGGGAGCCGGCGAGGGAAGACGGAGCGGCGGACGAGGTGGCGCCAGAGGAAGGAAGGGGGGGCGGAGGGAGAGAGGCGGGAGTCGGCGCCGGAGGTTGGAGGAGGCGGCGGTGGGAGGTTGGGGGAAGGGAGGACGCGAGCGGGGGGAGAGGTGAGCGTCGGGAGGGAGCGGGGTTGGTGGTTATGGGGCCGGGGTCGCGCGGAGTTGAGAGAGAGAGGTGGGAGCGGGGCGCCAGGTGGGCAGGGGGGTGGACCGGGGCGAGTGGGTGCAGGGGCCCGACAGGGGAGCGCGCCAGTGGGGTCCAGGAGGGGTGAGGCTGGCGTGTGAGGAGGGAGAGAGAGGGAGTGGTTGAGGTGGCTGCTTTTGATTGGAGGGGAGATGGCCAAGGGTGAGGTGGCGAGTTGCTATAGGGCGGGGTGATGTGGAGGGTTTGGGGGTAGACTAGGACTAGGTAGCTGAGGGTTTTATGGTGGGCTGATTGTATTTTCTGGGGTGGTCGTTCGGGTCATTCGGCCCGTTCGACTGCCCCACTAAAATAATATAATTTTTATTTAACTTTTGCAATAAGCTTGTATAAATAGATTTTAGACAAACAAAAATATCCGGAAGCGTCCGGGGGTTTAATTTGAAATAGAAGGAGGGTAAATTTTAGAAAACGATTGTCTTTCGCAAATAGTTTTTAGGCAATATAATATGCATGATGATGACGATGCTCAAATGCAATGTGGCATGATGACATGAGCATGCGGTCATGATGATGCAATGCACAAAAACAACGCGATTTTCTAGTAGTGGTTTTTGCGGGATGCCACACCGATCCATAAAGATTTGTCTGATGCGTTCTTCCACATCACGTACAAAAAGCGTCCGCTAAGCCTGTTTGTTCAGAAGTTGCCTTTCATGCGATCAAGTCGTTCCACCAATCAGAAATGAAGGGGAAAGATTGGCCATAGCTTTCTGTAGTATCGTTGTCCCGTTGTTATGAAGGGACAGTCTTTGCAAATGTGGATGGCGGTTTTCGGTGCCGAGCCACATAGCTGGCAGGTTGGATCGTTAGGCCATCCTCTGATTATCAGCATATCTGCATATCTGCAGTGAGCAACTTTCCATGGAGCGCCATCCAGGAAAAAAGTTTGCAGTTTGGTTTAGCGTGTGCCGACCAGATTTTTTGAGCTTTGAATCTCAGAACGCATCCATTGAATTGAACGTGGTAGGCCGAGCTGGTGATGTACACTCCGTCGGACGTTAAGATCCATTGATGGGGTGTACACTGTCTTTTTTCTTGGGGGTATATTGACTCGATAATCCTATACTTACGGAAGAATGTTTTACGGACTTCACCTACGGACTGACGTGTTGATCGGTGGTTGAATCATGATCCTGAAAACATGGAAAAAAAATACTGCACCAATCCATGCCTTCACATCATCCCGTAAGTGTGTCTCCCTAAGTGTAGCATTACTAATATTGACTTGCTTCGTACTTTATTTGTTTTAGGGTATCCGACCTGCTTCGTATAACATAGGCCGGACCTGGGATGGGCTTTGGGCCTAGCAGAATTCCTCGCAATTTTACAAAATAATTCCAGCACGCGACTCCTCTGCTCTGTTGGCTGTTGCGCGTATCCATCCCTCTGGCTCCGACCTCTGCCGCGGCGATGGCGCGCCTGCCGCCAGCACAGCCGCCCGCGCAGGAGCTCGCACGCGACGCGGCGTCGCTCCTTGTGCCTCTTCCCTGCCCAAGGCTGGAGCAGAGGCCTCCTATTTGTTCGTTGGCATGCCCGGGAGGTGGAGGAAAGAGGTGAGGTCGCCGTGCCTGGTGGTCGCATCAGGATCAGGTCAGTTTTTTTAGTGGGAAACGATCAGGTCAATTCGCACGCCCGGAGATACATTTTGTACACCGGAAAAAAGATGTCTACATTTGCATGTATTTTGAATCATTTTAGTATATAGATATATGTAAATCTAGATAAATTTGTGACATCTTTTTTCTAGACGAAGGGAGTAGTAGATTGGGATTTCATGAATATTTGTTTTATTCGTAATCTAGGCTCTTCATATGAATTCTATCAACAGAAAATACCCGGTGGAACATGGTTCCACTCGCACCCACATGAATAGTAAATTTGAAAATGATACCATAGAAAAATTGAAAAAAATCTGAAATTTTGGGATATCAAACTTGATCGACCATTCTACTCACATGTGAAGTTTCGCGAAAAAATGACACCCATGCTTTTCGTAGTTAATAAAATATAATAGGGGCCTTAGTATTCATTAAATAGTGTTTTTTAATATAGCATCGATTTTGCCATTTTTGCCCAAAATACCATGGATGTCATTTCATTGTGAAGCTTTATATGCGAGTAGACCGGTCACTATGTAAGTTACAAAAAAGTAGATTTTTGATTTTCCATTGTATTTGTTTTTGAAATTTACTATTCATAAAAGTGCGTCAAACAATGTTCACCAAATTCCTGGCGCAAAGTACTTTCGTGATATCATAGTATAATAATGTTATATGACTTATGCCTCACAAATATATTATTAAGCTATAAATGTTTCTTGTGAAAGGTGTGTAGTGGATTTGCTGATGTGAAATTCTATTAATTATGTTCACGTCATGGATCCAGCTACGAGCCTATGACCAGGAGTCGTAGTGGGAGTCCTTCTATTTTTTCGATCGGATTCATTTCATTTCTCATATTAATAGTGCACCCATGACTATTATATGTTTTTTTTGGCAAAAGACTATTATATATTTTTAACTCTAAGTAAATAACACTGTGTTTGGATGTGAGAATTCAGGCCTGGTGTTTGCTATTTGGAATTCACGCGTTTGGGGTGGTCGTGGAATTACGGCCTGGAAACCGATCCGCCTCCCCCTCCTGTGTCCGCGCGGCCTTGTTCGATTCCAAGCAGATTGCCTTAGGATTTTGGAAGGCCTTGTCCTGAGAATCAAGTTATAGTTTCCAATAATTTTGACTAGTTCTGAAGGACAGGCATTAGTTATTTGGAGAATTAGTTGGTCCCTAGAGATAATACCTTATTTTCTTTCAGTCCAGCTTTCAATCAGGATGTGTACTGCAAGCATCGGATTCAAGCAGAAGCAGGAATGAATGAATTACAACTGTCCCGAACCTGTAGTCTCACTCCTTGACACCCCTCCCTGTCTAGTCGTCACTATCTGTCATCTTTTAATCATGGTCAACTAATTGCTCGACACAAGGTGGACGTCAAGGAGCACAAAGGTTTGGGCGCTTTGCAAGTTGTGCGAGCTTATCAGCTACAATATTCAGCTTACTTCTCACATTTTGACCCCAAATATCGGCAGCTGTTTGATGGTATAATCCAATCATCCCGATTGACAAACAGAGATATCTCTAGCCATCTAGCCAGGTTAGCAAAGAAGTTCCACAGCCTGCACTTTATCCACCCCACTGGAGACAGCAAACTGATATGTTGCACATTTATAGAGCCATCCTAAGCATCATGATTTGTAGGTAAGTCCACCAAGATAAACCTTCACATTACCATATAGTATTAGCTAAATAAGAATCTGACCTTGTCCAAAAAGAACTTCTAAAACAGAAAAACTTGTGTTTGAGCCGCTCCATCGTATTTATGCATTAATTAATTTCAGCATTATTATCAGTCGACAGGTCATATTTCTGTCCTTAGAAGTTGGAACATATTCTGTAAGCAGGGGCATAATAGATAGATAGTTATTCTTTCAGGGGGCTCATCGTATCTTGTCCAAAAATTATGCTTTTGCTCTTAAGCCACATATTCATCATCAGTCATCTGTCATGTGGTGTTCCTTACTTTTCTAGCAAGTCGACACACATCGCACGGCACCGACCATTCTATCGCGACTTTGATGATTCTGTAGTTTTAGTGACATCATACACACAATACTGTAATTCATGAATTATGACATATGGTACTCAAGGGATAGGGAGAGTAGGAAAGGGAGATCAGGGAGCAGGGAAGAGGGCATCAGAATATTGGGAAAATCAGCATCTTACCGTTCTCCGCAAAGAGAAGTCCTCCATAACTCCTTTTTGAACTGTTCATGAGGCGTAAGGGCATAGATTCTATCCCAACAGACACAAATTAGTGATGTCCTTTTAAAAAAAAAACCACAAATTAGTGATGTATATAGTGCTCTAATTGGTGCCGTTGCAAATTAGTTTTTCACTCAATAATAATATCCGGTCCATTCAAACATAGGAGAATACTGTTCTCATTTCTACAGCCTGTCGGAAGCTATCAAATATCAATGAAGTTCGATTCAGATATAATTCATTTCCTGATGAGCATTTTAACCAACACGGGCGGATGAGACCCAGGTCTCATGCAGGGTCAACCACAGGCATACAACCACATTCTTGCAGCCACACAATCTTTCAGATATATAGATTCCAGGGGAGCAACTTCTCTAAATATTGCATTTATAACATAACAGTTACCCAAACATATTTTTGAATAGCCCCATTTGGCCACACTGCTATCAGTTCCATATCAAGAGAACACTGCCGCGCCATCACTATTTGAGCAAGTGAGTTACAAAGTTGCAATGTTGGTGCGTCAGCATGACACATTTTTCATACTGGCATGGCCAAAAAGACTATATATGTGGAAATTGTTGGACCATGTCCCTCCACATGGAGGTGTGTTGGCAAACCAACATCAGCCCGTGAAAGTCCAACACGTTTCAACTGTAGATCAACGTTCGTATCCAACGGCTAAGGTGCTTCTTGGTTGAGGGGTAGAAAAGAAAACCCTAGCCACCCTTGGTGGCTATGTGTGAGTGTGAGACAGGGGCTGTGAGAGTGTGTGAGCAGAGCAAGAGAGAACACACAAGAACACCACAACCTAGTAAGAAGAGAGAAAGAATGTGAGGTGATTTCTGTCCAGATTTCTAAGATCTGACCAGTCTGTCTTCAAGCTGGTGTTTGGTGGCTTAAACATGCTTGGATTGGCTCCAAACTTGGTGAGCTTGTTCCTTGCTTTGAGTACTTCAATCTAGCTAGCTGGTTTGAGATTTGAGTCAGTGTAGCATCATATTTAGAGGTAGTTTAGTCGGTTTGAACTGCTGCAGTTTCAGCACAGAGCAGTTTTGATAGACGAACAGTTTGGATAGGCAAACGGTGTCCGATTAGCCTAAAATTTGGCATGTATGTTGGGTACTCATATGTTAGCTTGACTACCAAGTTTGTTGCTGATTGGATCTGCGGTTTAAAAGCAGTTTGCTGATTACCGAGTGGACATAAACTAAAATACTCTGCTTTGTTGTAATCTTTCTCTCAAATGGTTGTTGTTGTTGCTGGTTGGCAATGTGCTAAGTGTGTTATATATCACTAGATGTTCTAGAGAAGACTCTGTACCCAGGTTGCTCATAGTGAAGCTCGGTGGACCGGTTGGTCCGCACCCGTGATTTTTCCTTCTCATCTTATGACGGTTTTTCCACGTAAATCCTTGTGTCACCTATGCATGTGTTTATTGTTTTATTTTCGCTACATATATGTTGATTAAAACTATCCTCGGGATTCATCGCGAGCGGCGGAAGTTGTGCTTCTTCCCCCAACAGAAATAAGTCTAGACTGGTCCATGAAATCATGAACTTAATTATCCACATCACAAGGATGATGTGGAATACAGGTTCGGTTTTGGAAGAAAAGAAAAACTAGAATGGATAATTCTTAAAAATATTTATAAGAGAAAGTTTGTTTGGCAAATTCGATCATCTGAAGTCTGTCATGGCTATGTCAACTGTAAAACTTGTACGGGTAGGACAAAAAAACTGAATGCAGAAAACAATAGAAAATGCATGGTTGTGTCCTTGCGTGATATGGGTTGTGATATCACGAAGATCCAGATCAATGTTGGATGAAAAACTCTTCCAAGAAAAGATTAAAATTTTGAACAAATATTCCTTGTTGGCGACAGAGTTGAGAAAACATAACTATCAAATCTGGACCTTTATCCCGCAATGACGAGGCACGAGTCCAAGTTGGATCCAAATTTGAGCAACTTGGGCAGAGTTTGCACCTGCGCACCTCTGGATAATGAGTACTTTGAAGGGTGTCACATGAGAGAGTTGCATGAGCACGGATATGAAACCTTTCCTGATGTGTATACCATATCTTAAGGTACAACCAGGGCCGTCTCCAGAAATTAGGGCTCTGATGTGAAATGGAAACTCGGGCCTTAAAACTTGAAAAGGTGCGTACTTCATTATAAAACTTCAATTATGTGTTATTTTTCACAATATTTTGAAATATATGAAAATATTGATGCACAGGAGTAAGTATATTACCGGAGTTGGGCACCGGAAAAAAACACTCACACGCTCGCCCGAGGGTGGCGACGCGTCTCACCCCGTCCCTGACCAACCCTCCTTTCCCTATCGCCGCCGCCGGCAGGGGTCGTCGAGCGAAGCCCGGGCTGTTGGAGATATGCCCTAGAGGCAATAATAAATGTAGTTATTATTATATCTTTGTGTTTATGATAAAAGTTTACATTCATGCTATAATAGTATTAACAAGGAAACATTAATACTTGTGTGATTTGTAAACTTAAATTGAAGTCCCTAGTAAAGCCTCTATACATCACTAGCTTGTTGGTTAATAAATGATTGTGGTTTCCCTATCATGAACATTGAGATGTTATTAACAACAAGATCATATCGTTAGGAGAATGATATGGTGGACATACTCCTATAGATAAGCATAGCATAAAGATCAAGTCATTTTAATAGTTCAATTGCTATATGCTTTCTGATACATAGTAACCTAATTCCTTCGACCATGAGATCATGCATATCACCTTCACCGGAAGGATGCTTTGATGACATCAAACACCACACCGTAACTGGGTGGCTATAAAGGTGGCATTGAGTGTTCGGAAAGTATTGGTTGAGATACATGGATCAAGAGTGGGATTTGTCCATCCATATGACGGATAGATATACTCTGGGCCCTCTCGGTGGAATGTCATCCAATTAGCTTGCAAGCATGTGACTGGCTCACAAGGGATCACATATCACGGGAACGAGAAAAGAGTACTTATCGGTAACGAGGTTGAACTAGGTATGCAGAGATACCGACGATCATAACCTCGGATAAGTAAATTATCGTGAGACAAAGGGAAATTGGTATCGTATGTAAGTGGTTCATTCGATCGCAAAGTAATCGTAGAAATATGTGGGAGCCATATCAATTTCCAGATTCCTCTATTGGTTATTGTTCGGAGAAGTGTCTCGAACATGTCCGCATAATTCACGAACCGTAGGGAGACACACTTAAGGATTCAACGTTGTTTGAATAGTTATGGAATGATGAGAAAGATACCGAATGTTGTTCGGAGTCTTGAATGGGATTCGGGATATCACGAGGAGATCCGGAATGGTCCGGAGAATAAGATTCATATAAGGAAAGTCCTGTTTCGGAGTTGGGGAATGGTTTCGGTGATTTCATCGGGAATGTTCTAGAAGGTTCCGGAATGTCCGGCACTCCGGAGGGGAAGGGTACATGAATGTGTTATATCAAGTTGGTATGATTGCATTATGTACTAAGTGTCATCGCTGAACAAAATAGAGGGTTTATTCAAATCCTAGTTTGAAAAGGTCAAACGGCAATTTGAAAGTCAAACGGCTATTTTTGGGAAGTGGAGAGGGAGGTGGAAACCGAGTTGGGGAGGAGTTCCTCCCCTCCACCGCCGGCCCACCTCCAAGCCGAGTTGGGGAGGGACTCCCCTCCCCTTGGCCGGACCCTCCACCTATATAAGGAGGGGCAGGGCTCCCCTCCTAGACACACAACTCCTCCGCCTCTAAACCCTAGCCGCCGGCGCCGCCATCTCCACTGTCGCCGCCGCCGCCCTAGGGCAAACCGCCGCCGCCGCCTAGCTAACCCTAGCCGCCGGCTTGCCCCCTCCTCGGCGTGTCTAAACCCTAGATTGTCGAGGGCTCTCTCACAGTCCACCATACTCGCTCCGGCTTAAGGCGAAGCCCTGCGAGATCTCCCCTCTACTTTCGGTACCACGCTGTTGTGCTGCCGGAATCGCGAGGAGAGTGCTACAACCTCCGCTGCCTGCTGGAACAAGGGAGATGAAGGTCTTCGTTGAGTACCGAACATGTGACCGACTGCGGGAGCGCTGACGGAACGCAGCGCCGGAAGGATCGTCTACGCGATCTTGAGATCGGGAAGAGTACGACTACATCACCCACGAGAATCCGCTCTCGTTAAACACTTTGGAATCTTCGAGGGTGAGTTATTCCATCGACTTGTTGCTACAATCTAGTAGATAGATCTTGGCTTGTTTGTCTGTATGCGGTAGAAATTTTTTGTTTTCCATGCTACGAAACCCTACAGTGGTATCAGAGCCGTGTCTATATGTAGATCTGTTGCACACAATAGTCATTGTGGGCGTTGATGCTTTTATTGTCGATTGCTTCTTGTGTACTTTGCATCTTGCGGGATGTTGGGATGAAGCGGCCCGGGCTAACCTTACATGACATCGCTCATGAGACTTGCTCCACGCTTGACATGCAACTTGTATTGCATAAGTGTCTTTGCGGGTGCCTGTTTCTCCTAGCATAGTTAAGATCCAATTTACAACGGGTGATTAACAATACTAGTATCAATGTTGTGGTTCATGTGCGTAAGTTAGAACGACACTTATTGAAAGCCCCAAACCACGTAAAATATGCAAAGAAAGTAGAGGCGTCTAACTTTGTTTTGCAGGGGTGTGCAGTGATGTGATATGGCCATGATTGTGATTATATTTGATGTATGCAATGTTCCTTATTGTAAGTTGGCAACCGGCAGAAGCCATATGGTTGTCTTTAATTTATGTTAAGACCCGCGTGTCTATTCAAAGTAGTTGTAATAGTTGAAGCCGTGGACGACAACCATGAAGAAGCGTCATTGACCTTGATGCAATGCGGTGATGATGGAGATCATGTTCGTGCTTGAAGATGGAGATCGAAGCACAAAGAAGAAAGGCCATATCATATCACATATTATGAATTGCATGTGATGTTAATCCTTTATGCATATTGTATTGCTTAGTAGACGACGGTAGCATTATAAGATGATCCCTCATGCACATGAATTTCAAGTCATAAAGTGTTCTCCCTTAGTTAGCACCGTTGCTAAAGCTTGTTGTTTCGAAGCACCACGTGATGATCGGGTGTGTTAGATTCCGCAAGTGTATACAACGTGAGCAAGCCAGATTTGCTCATGCGGAAACTAAGGTTTGATCTTGACGAGCCTAGCATGTACAGACATGGTCTCGGAACACGGATCACCGAAAGGTAAAGCATGAATCATATAGTAGATATGATGAACATGTCGATTGTTCGCCATTGAAACAATATCAACTCTCGTGATGATCTGTGTTGATGTGGTGGATTCGGTTCGTGTGATCACTAAAACAATGTGAGGGATATTGTTTTGAGTGGGAGTTCACCTAGATTAATTTAACTATTAATAAGAACTCAATTTGTCATAAACTTAGTCTAAACTATTGCAAATATGTTGTAGATCAATGGCGGCCCCTACCATCAATTTTAATGCGTTCCTAGAGAAAGAAAAGTTGAAAAACAATGGAAGCAACTTCGCGGATTGGTTCCGCAATTTGAGGATTGTCCTCACAATTGGTAATTTGACCTATGTGCTGGATGCACTGGTGACCCTTTGCAGCTAATCTTGTCGCCGAAGTAAAGAATGTTTACCTCGCCGAAAGACTCAAGACTCACAGTCAAAGGTGTGCTATCTTGTATGGTTTAGAATCGAGCTTGAAAGGTTTGAGAATTCAGACCCACATGATATTGTCCATGATCTCAAATTGATCTTTGAGACTCACGCGGCAATTGAGAGCTATGAGGCTTCTGAAAAGTTCTTTAACTGCAAGATGGAAGAGGGCAGCTCCGTCAGTGAGCATGTGCTTAAGATGTCTGGGCACGCAAACAAACTTCAAAGCTTGGGTATAGTGATTCCTAATGCTTTTGGGGATTTACCGTGTCCTCCAATCACTACCACCAAGTTACAAGAACTTTGTGATGAACTACAATATGCAAAACATGAACAAGCAGTTGCCAGAATTGTTTGCTATGTTGAAATCTGCAGAAGTGGAGATCAAGAAAGAGCACCAAGTGTTGATGGTCAATAAGACCACCAAATTCAAGAAAGGCAAGTATAAGCAAAAGGGACACTTCAAGAAGGGTGGTAAGAAAGTTACCGCGCCGACGAAGAAGACTAGGGATGGACCTAAGCCTGATACTGAGTGCTTTTACTACAAGGGAGAAGGTCACTGGAAGCGGAATTGCCCAAAGTACTTGGCGGATTTGAAGAACGGCAACATCAAGAAGAAAGGTATATCCGATATACATGTTATTGATGTGTATCTCACTAGTACTCGTAGTAGTGCCTGGGTATTTGATACTGGTTCGGTTGCTCATATTTGTAACTCGAAACAGGTACTGCAGAATAAACGGAAGCTAGCGAAGAATAAGGTGACGATGCGCGTGGGAAACAGATCAAAGGTTGATGTGATCGCGGTCGGCACGCTACCTCTTCATCTACCATCGGGATTAGTTTTGTACTTAAATAATTGTTATTTGGTGCCTGCGTTAAGCATGAACATTATATCGGGATCTTGTTTATTGCGAGACGGTTACTTGTTTAAGTCCGAGAATAATGGTTGTTCGATTTATATGAGTAATATGTTTTATGCACATGCACCTTTGATAGATGGTATATTCTTATTGAATCTCGATAGTGGAAATACACATATTAATAACATTGAGGCTAAACGTTTGAAATCGAGCGATAACTCGACCTATATGTGGCATCGCTGCCTTGGTCACATTGGAGTGAAGCGTATGAAGAAACTCCATTCCGATGGACTTCTTGAATCACTTGATTTCGAATCACTTGAAAGATGCGAAGCATGTCTGATGGGTAAAATGATTAAGACTCCATTTTCTGGTATGATGGAGCGAGCTACGGACTTATTAGAAATCATACATACCGATGTGTGTGGTCCAATGAGTGTAGCATCGCACGGTGGTTATCGTTATGTTCTTAACTTCACAGATGACTTGAGTAGATATGGGTATATCTATTTCATGAAACATAAGTTCGAAACTTTCGAGAAGTTTAAGGAATTTCAAAGTGAGGTAGAGAATCAACGTAACAAGAAGATTAAATTTCTACGTTCTGATCGTGGAGGTGAATATCTAAGTTACGAGTTTGGCGAGCATTTGAAGAAATGCGGAATACTTTCATGATTGACACCGCCGGGAACACCACAGCGTAATGGTGTGTCCGAATGTTGTAATCGAACTCTCTTAGATATGGTTCGTTCTATGATGTCACTTACAGATTTACCGCTATCATTTTGGGGTTATGCATTAGAAACAGCCGCATTCACTTTAAATAGGGCACCGTCTAAATCCGTTGAAACGACACCGTATGAATTATGGTTTAGGAAGAAACCTAGATTGTCGTTCCTTAAAGTTTGGGGTTGCGAAGCCTATGTAAAGAAGTTACAGCCGGACAAGCTTGAACCCAAAGCGGAAAAATGCGTCTTCATAGGATACCCGAAGGAAACTATTGGGTATACCTTCTATCATAGATCCGAAGGCAAAATCTTCGTTGCCAAAAAATGGATCCTTTCTAGAGAAGGAATTTCTCTCGAAAGAAGTGACTGGAAGGAAAGTAGAACTCGACGAAGTTGTCGAACCTTCTCTCGAAATTGCAAGTAGCGCAGCACCGGAAGAAGTTCCTATGGTGCCTGCACCAGTTAGAGAGGAAGCTAATGATGATGATCATGAAACTTCGGTTGAAGTTGCTACAGAGCCTCGCAGGTCAACGAGAACTCGTACCACTCCAGATTGGTATGATCCCGTTATGAGTGTCATGTTGGTGGACAACACCGATGACCCTGCGACATATGAGGAAGCGATGATGAGCCCAGATTCCAATAAATGGCAAGAAGCCATGAAATCCGAGATTGGATCCATGTACGAAAACCAAGTATGGACTTTGGTGGACTTACCAGATGGCCGGAAGGCTGTCGAGAACAAATGGATTTTCAAGAAGAAAACAGATGCTGATGGTAATGTTATCAGATATAAAGCTCGACTTGTCGCAAAAGGGTTTCGACAAATTCAAGGAGTTGACTACGATGAGACTTTCTCACCAAGAGCAAAGCTAAAGTCTGTGAGGATTATGTTAGCAATCGCCTATTATGATTATGAGATATGGCGATGGATGTCAAAAAAGATTCCTCAATGGAGACATTGATGAAGAGTTTTATATGATGCAACCCAAAGGTTTTGTCGATCCTAAAGATGCTAACAATGTATGCAAACTTCAACGGTCCATTTATGGATTGAAGCAAGCATCCCGGTTGGAATCAACGTTTGATAAGGTGATCAAAAGTTTTGGTTTTATACAAACTTATGGAGAAGCTTGTATTTACAAGAAAGTGAGGGAGATCTCAGAGCATTCTTAATACTATATGTAGATGACATATTGTTGATTGGGAATGATGTAGACCTTCTTAATAGTGTCAAGGAATATTTGAATAATAGTTTTTCAATGAAGGATCTTGGCGAAGCAGCTTACATATTAGGCATAAAGATTTATAGAGATAGATCGAGACGCCTAATATCATTGTCACAAAGTACATATTTGGACAAATTTCTAAAGAGGTTTGGAATGGAAGATAGCAAGAAAGGGTTCTTGCCCATGTTGCCCAATACGACCTTGAGTAAAACTCAAAGTCCGACATTGGCAGAAGATAGAGAAAGGATGAGTAAGACTCCATATGCCTCAGCCATAGGATCTCTAATGTATGTCATGCTATGTACTAGACCCGACATTGCATATGCTGTTAGTTTAACTAGCAGATATCAAAGTGATCCAGGAGTGGATCATTGACAATGATCAAAAACATCCTTAAGTACTTGAGAAGAACTAAGGATATGGTTCTTTCTGATGGAGGTGATGAACAGCTCGTTGTTAATGGTTATACCGATGCTAGTTGGAACACCGATCCGGATGATTCTAAATCACAATCTGGATACGTATTTATTTTGAATGGTGCAGTAGTTAGCTGGAGGAGTGCAAAGCAAAGCGTTGTGGCGAGATCTTCAACTGAATCGGAATACATGGCTGCTTCGGAGGCTTCACAAGAAGCGATATGGATGAAAGAGTTCATTACAGAGCTGGGTGTGGTTCCTAGTGCGCTGGACCCAATGTCTATCTACTGTGATAACATGGGTGCTATAGCCAATGCGCAAGAACCAAGGTCACACAAGAAGCTGAAGCACATCAAGCTACGTTTTTCACGCTATTCGAGAACATGTCCAAGATGGGGACATAAAGATTTGCAAAGTACACACAGATCTGAATATGGCGGATCCGTTGACTAAACCTCTCCCGAGGGCAAAACATGACCAACACCAAACTGCCATGGGTGTTCGGTATATTACCATGTAATCTAGATTAGATGACTCTAGTGCAAGTGGGAGACTGTTGGAGATATGCCCTAGAGGAAATAATAAATGTAGTTATTATTATATCTTTGTGTTTATGATAAAAGTTTACATTCATGCTATAATAGTATTAACAAGGAAACATTAATACTTGTGTGATTTGTAAACTTAAATTGAAGTCCCTAGTAAAGCCTCTATACATCACTAGCTTGTTGGTTAATAAATGATTGTGGTTTCCCTATCATGAACATTGAGATGTTATTAACAACAAGATCATATCGTTAGGAGAATGATATGGTGGACATACTCCTATAGATAAGCATAGCATAAAGATCAAGTCATTTTAATAGTTCAATTGCTATATGCTTTCTGATACATAGTAACCTAATTCCTTCGACCATAAGATCATGCATATCACCTTCACCGGAAGGATGCTTTGATGACATCAAACACCACACCGTAACTGGGTGGCTATAAAGGTGGCATTGAGTGTTCGGAAAGTATTGGTTGAGATACATGGATCAAGAGTGGGATTTGTCCATCCATATGACGGATAGATATACTCTGGGCCCTCTCGGTGGAATGTCATCCAATTATCTTGCAAGCATGTGACTGACTCACAAGGGATCACATATCACGGGAACGAGAAAAGAGTACTTATCGGTAACGAGGTTGAACTAGGTATGCAGAGATACCGACGATCATAACCTCGGATAAGTAAACTATCGTGAGACAAAGGGAAATTGGTATCGTATGTAAGTGGTTCATTCGATCGCGAAGTAATCATAGAAATATGTGGGAGCCATATGAATTTCCAGATTCCTCTATTGATTATTGTTCGGAGAAGTGTCTCGATCATGTCCGCATAATTCACGAACCGTAGGGAGACACACTTAAGGATTCGACGTTGTTTGAGTAGTTATGGAATGATGAGAAAGAGACCGAATGTTGTTCGGAGTCTCGAATGGGATTCGGGATATGACGAGGAGATCCGGAATGGTCCGGAGAATATGATTCATATAAGGAAAGTCCAGTTTCGGAGTTGGGGAATGGTTTCGGTGATTTCATCAGGAATGTTCTAGAAGGTTCCGGAATGTCCGGCACTCCAGAGGGGAAGGGTGCATGAATGTGTTATATCAAGTTGGTATGATTGCATTATGTACTAAGTGTCATCGCTGAACAAAATAGAGGGTTTATTCAAATCCTAGTTTGAAAAAGTCAAACGGCAATTTGAAAGTCAAATGGCTATTTTTGGGAAGTGGAGAGGGAGGTGGAAACCGAGTTGGGGAGGAGTTCCTCCCCTCCACCGCCGGCCCACCTCCAAGCCGAGTTGGGGAGGGACTCCCCTCCCCTTGGCCGGCCCCTCCACCTATATAAGGAGGGACAGGGCTCCCCTCCTAGACACACAACTCCTCCGCCTCTAAACCCTAGCCGCCGGCGCCGCCACCTCCACTGCACGCCTAGGGCAACCGCTGCCGCCTAGCTAACCCTAGCCACGGCTTGCCCCTCCTCGGTGTCTAAACCCTAGATAGTCGAGGATCTCTCCTGATCCACCATACTTGCTCGGCTTAAGCGAAGCCTGCGAGATCTCCCTCTACTTCGGTACCATTTGTTGTCTTTGCGGAATCGCGAGGAGAGTGCTACAACCTCCATTTCTTTGGAACAAGGGAGAGGAAGGTCTTCGTCGATTACCGAACGTGTGACCGACTGCGGGAGCGCTGCCGGAACACAGCGCCGGAAGGATCGTCTACGCGATCTTGAGATCGGGAAGAGTACGACTACATCACCCACGAGAATCCGCTCTCGTTAAACACTTTGGAATCTTCGAGGGTGAGTTATTCCATCGACTCGTTGCTACAATCTAGTAGATAGATCTTGGCTTGTTTGTTTGTCTGCGGTAGAAATTTTTTTGTTTTTCATGCTACGAAACCCTACACGGGCGGAGCCGGCGGCGGCAGTCCTCCTCTCCCCGCACCATGGGAGCCGGTCGGGGCTGGCCTTTCCCATCGATGGCGTTGCTCCTCGGGAAGTTACGGCCCGGACTCTCTCCGGGTGGCGGTGGACGGCGGCGTCGTTGGTGTGGCGGCGGTGCAGCATGGCTAGGCCGAGCCACAGCGGGCACGACGGATGGCGTCGGCCTCCCCCGGGCCTGGATTTGGGCCTAGGCGGGCCAGCGCGTCCTCTGCGACTTCTTCCTAGCGGCGAGGCGACGACGCAGCGACAAGGCGGGGCCGCTCGGGAGCTGGCGCTGGTTCCTCCCGACCCAGACATGGGCTCCTCGGGCGCGGTCTGGGCTCTGACGGGCCAGCGCATCTGCGGATTTGGCGCTCCCTAGAGAAGGCGGTGGCGACCACGATCTTGTAGGTATAGCGGCGCAGCGGCCTGCCTGTCGCAACACGGCGGCACGGTCTTTACGGGCCCATTTGAGCCCGGCCAGGCCATAGCATGGTGTGACCCTGCTACTCTGCCCGGTCGATGACCGCCTCTCGGTGGTGGAGGTGGGATCCTCCCACATGGCTGCAGTGTTGTTGGCCCGTACTCGATCAATGTCGTTTCCCTCCGTATTCGGGCTGCTTGATACCTCCATGATGTGACGACGACTATGGTGGCCGCAAGATCGTGGTGGCGCACGCTAGCGGGCCAAGAAGTTGGTGGTGGTGCGCTAACACGCCCGGGTTTCTTCGTGGATGGGGTTAGGGAGAAATATTTGTCGGCTTGACCGACTTTGTCGTGGTGCCGGCCCTCGGGTGGCGCCATTTCTTTTTGGAGGCGTTACGGATATCCCCTGTCTACTATACTCTGAGTGCCGGGGGAAACCCTAGGTCCAGTTTGTAGTCTGGGCAACATCGCTGTGTCGACGGCGCTTCCCTTCATGAAGGTCCTGTTTTGGTACTGGGAGCGTCAGTGTGCGAGAAGCGTGGTAGGGCATTTTCGGATGGCGCAGCGGTGGTGGGTCACCCTAGTTTTGTCGCATCCCATTTCTTTTATGTCTTTTCTTTTTGGGCGTGTTTTAGCTGATGCCCCAACGTTTTTCGTTCTTCAAGCTCTTCCTTTGGGCGTTGTGCTGTCTAACCCAGCAGCGGTCTCACATGTATGCTTTATTATAAAACGGGGCGAAAGCATGTTTCAAGGAGTATATTACCGGAGTTGAAGCAATAAACCAAAATAATGTTCTACTAAAAAGCACCATCCATCTTTTCCTTCTGAAATGAAAATTTGAATCATATCTTCATAATTCAAGAGCTCATGATTATTCGAAAAGAAAAAAAATAATCTGAATGAATTCGAACACTACAAAACAATAAATTTTACGGTTATATAAATAAAGCAGAAGAATACCGTACCTAATATACACTTATGCCGTGAAATCTTAAAAATAAAAGTTGATAGCAGCAGGACATCACAGTCTTGGAAATATCTTGCAAATATTTAATCTTGGATAGTTGGATTGACAAGAGCAGGGCAACACAATTACACAATTCCAACTCCTTGTCAAGCTGCCGTCATAATTACAGAACAGTGATCTGTCATTGCTTAATAGGTTGATTAATTGATTTGATTTGAATTTCCAAGGAAAGGAGACATGAAGAGCACTGACTTACCAGTTAGGCCTTGTTTACTTCTCCGGTATTTTTATCCTCAAAAGGTGTGGAAATATGCGGGGATTTGGTGTTTATCCAATACTCTCAATTCTCCTCAAATATCCTTTCCAAAAAATACTTTATCATTATGGAGAGTTTTTAATCTAGCCAAAAATACACTAGTGTGGAAGAGATTTATGGGGATATTTCGAGAATATCCTCTTCAAACCCGGTCTAATAAACGATCTATCGAAAAATTTCAGGATCGAAATAATCCCTTGTCATCTTCTCAAATACTCTAGAAGTAAACAAGACCTTAGTCAGTTGCCGATTAGCTGAGTGGAGTCAAAGGCAGTTGGTGCATGAAGACTGAATTGCAGAATTCAGATCAGAGGAGAACTTCACGGGGACACCGACTCAGGTCAGGGCGTCGGGGCTGGAGCGGCGGGGCATAGCGTTGTAGATGGTCTTTGTGGGCGTATGTCCTTGGGCGTCAGGAGTCGAACTGGCCCGGAAATCACGATAAGAAATTGGGGAAGGAGACGGACAGATCCAAGTTGTGCTCCATATTCGTAGCCGGTCGTACTTCAGGGTCCTAGTTATGCGTGCCAACTTATTTTCTGCTGCTTAACACATAATTTTCAGTGATTTGGGGGGCCCATTTGTTCGGGGGCCTGTTCCGTCGAGCACCTCGAACATGCTCGTCGACGGGCCTGTTGCAACAAACTACTTCTTTCTCATATTTTTGTTATAACTACAGAACCTTCTTTCCTTCTTGGAAGTCTCTCTTACATAAACTTTCAGTTGTTGTCAAAGTCCAAAGTGTGCACTGTTGGATTATTAGGCATAATTGAAGGGTTTCGCGGCATAGTAAATCAAAATTTTCTACGGAGCGAACAAAGGGAAAGTCAAGATCTAATCTAAGAGATGCAAACAACGAGAGAGATTGGATTAGATCTTCATACCCTTAAAGATTCGCACAGCGGAACGTTCGTCGGAACGTGGGTGATGTAGTCGTACTCGCTTCTCCTCCTCGCGATCCGATCCGATCTAGCACCACAAGTGGCGGTGCCTCCGTGAGATGCACACGTGCAGCACCTCGACGTCTCCTCCTTTCTCGGACCAGCGAGTATGGTGGAGAGATAGATTGGATCTACAACACGACGGCGTGGTGTATATGGTGGAGAATTTTTGCAGCAGGGCTTCGCCTACAAACAGTCGGGAGGGAGAGAGGAAAGCTAGCAAGGCGGCTAGGGTTTGGAGGAGAGGTGTGTGTGTGGGGAAAGGGGGCGCACCACCCCTCTATACATAGAGGGGGGGGGGGGGCGGCCAGCCCTTGCCCCTCCTCCAAGCCTATCTCTAGTTTAAACAATTTAAACTCTCCCTTATCTAGAAATCCTATCTCTAGTTTAAACGATTTAAACTCTCCCTTATCTAGAAATTATATCCCGAGATTTAAACGAGTCAAATCTCTCTAGAATCGGCTGGGCCCTATGGGGCCTTGTGCCCCTGGCCCAATGTGGCCAGGACACTCCCTCATAGGCCCATGCCCCCTCCCGGAAGGTGGGGCCACGTTGGTCTCCTTCCGGAAGGTTCTAGAAGCTTCCGGTACAATACCGATTAACCCGGAACAATTCCGAACTCCAAAAACTGCACTGCCTTATATGAATCTTATTCTCCGGACCATTCCGGAACCTCTCGTGATATCCCGGATCCCATCCGAGACTCCGAACAAAAATTCATAAACCAATTATCCAATCTATCCTAGCATCGAGACACGTTAAGTGTGTGACCCTGCGGGTTCGAGAATATGCAGACATGATCTTCTATCAATAATCAACGGGTCAGGCACCCATATTGACTCCACACATTCATCGATGATCATATCGGATGAACCACGATGCCAGGATTCAATCAATCCCATATATATATTCCCTTCGTCTCGCGATATTTTACTTGCCCGAGATTCGATCGTCGGTACCGTCATACCTAGTTCAATCTCGTTCACAGCAAGTACTTTACTCGTCCGTAATCCGATATCACTTTGTGATTAACTCCTTAACCACATGCTTGCAAGCGGTGTTGATATCGATTACCGAGTGGGCCCGAAGTATATCTCTCCGACTTGGGAGGGACAAATTCCATCTCGATACATACAACCCAACAGATACTTTCCGATCACCTGAGAGACACCTTTATGATCACCCTCTCATAGGATGACGTTTGATGACCTCAAAGCTTTCTTCCGATACCAGGGAGTTGCATTATCTCATGGTCTAAGGAATACAATATTTGACATAGGAAAAGCTTCGCAAAGACGAACACGATGACACGATCTAATTGCTCTGCTTTGTTTGGGTCTATCCACCATATCATTCTCCCAATGATATGATCTTATTATCAATTGACAACTCATGTCTATGGGTTAGGAAACCTTAATCATCATTGATCAATGAGCTAGTCCATAGAGGCGTACTAGGGACACGGTGTTGTTTACAAACCACACAAGTATTAAAGTTTCCGCTTAATACAATTCTAGCATGGAACATAAACTTTATCATGAACAAGAATTATAATAATAACATCTTTATTATTGCCTCTAGGGCATAATTCCAACAGTCTCCCACTTGCACTAGAGTCAATAATCTAGTTACATTTGGCAACAATCTCACACCCATGGCACTGAGGTGTTGATCATGTTTTACACGTGGAAGAGGTTTAGTCAATGGATTTGCGACATTCAGATCCGTATGTACTTTGCTAATCTTCAGATCTCCATCTGCTATATAATCTCGGATTATATGAAACTTGCGGTTGATATGCTTGGTCTTTGGATGATATCTTGGTTCCTTAGCGAGTGCTATGGCGCCAGTGTTGTCACACAATATCTCTAGTGGGTCCAATGCACTTGGAACCATGCCAAGCTCAGTGATGAAGTTTCTGATCCAAACTCCTTCACTTGGCCTTCTGCGGCAGCCATGTATTCCGCTTCTCAGTAGATCCCGCGATCACGCTTTGCTTGCAGCTTCTCCAGCTCACAGCTCCTCCATTCAAAATATAAACGTATCCTGTCTGAGATTTAGAATCATCCTTGTCGGTGTCGAAACTAGCATCGACGTAACCTTTTACGACAAGCTGTTCATCACCCCCATAGACTAAGAATATTTCTTTAGTTCTATTTAGGTACTTTAGGATGTTCTTCACGGCTGTCCAGTGTTCCACTCCTGGATCACTTTGATATCTGCTCGTCAAACTAAGAGCATTGGACACATCCGGTCTAGTACACAGCATGGCATACATGATGGAACCTATGGCCGAGGCATAAGGCACTTTGCTCATAGCTTCCCTATCATTTACCGTAGCTGGACACTGAGCCTTGCTCAATATCTTACCTGACAACATAGGCACTGAACCTTTCTTTGCCTTATCCATTCTGAACCTTTTCAGAACTTTGTCTAGGTATGTACTCTGGCTTAAAGCTATCAGGCGTCTTTGTCTATCTCTATAGATTTTGATGCCCAATATATAAGCAGCTTCACCTAGGTCTTTCATTGAAAAACACTTGTTCAAATAACTCTTCACATCGTTAAGCATGTTGATGTCTCCGATAATCAATATGTCATCCACATACAGTGCAGAAGCGTCACCGAGCTCCCACTCACTTTCTTGTAGATGCAAGCTTCAGAGCAATTTGGAACAAATCCAAAGCTCTTGATCACTTGATCAAAGCGAAGGTTCCGACTCGAGATTCTTGCTTCAGCCCATAAATGGAGCTGAAGTTTGCATACTTTACTAGCATCCTTAGGAGCGACAAAACCTTGGTTGCATCATATACAACTCTTCATCAATGTTGCCATTGAGGAAAGCATCTTGACATCCATCGCCATATTTCATAATCATGAAACGCAACAATTGCTAATAAAATCCGAATGGACTTAAACATCGCTACGGAGAGAAAGTCTCATCGTAGTCAACACCTTGAACTTGTCGAAAACCTTTTCGACAAGCCGTGCTTTATAGACGGTAACATTACCATCCGCGTCCGTTTTCTTCTTGAAAATCCATTTGCACTCAACGGCCTTTGTCGCTAGGAGGATCCACCAAAGTCCATACTTGGTTTTGCTCATGGATCCCAATTGGTTCATGGCTTCCACCATTTCTCGAGTCTGGGCTCATCGCTTCCTCATAGTTCGTGGGTTCACCGTCTTCTACCAACAAGACAGTCAAGACAGGTTGCCGTACCACTCGGGAGGGCACGCGACCTTGTCGACCAGCGACGTTCGATGGCGAGATCGTCGGAAGCTTCATGATCCTTGTCATTAGCTTCCTCTATTGTTGGTGCAGTGCACGGAACAATTTCAGGTCTTGCGCTACTCTCCAATTCAAGAGAAGGTTCAATAACCTCGTCTAGCTCTACTTTCCTCCCACTCACTTCTTTCGAGAGAAATTCCTTCTCAAGAAAGGAACCGTTCTTTTGACAAACACTTTGCCTTCGGTTCGTGATAGAAGGTATACCCAATAGTTTCCTTAGGGTATCCTATGAAGACACATTTCTCCGCTTTGGGTTCGAGCTTGTCCGCATCAACTTCTTGACGTAAGCTTGCATCCCCAAACTTTAAGAAACGACAACTTAGGTTTAGCACCAAACCACAGTTCATACGGTGTCGCCTCAACGGATTTAGATGGAGCCCTATTTAAAGTGAATGCGGTTTCTAATGCATAACCCCAAAATGATAACGGCAAATCAAGAAGAGACATCATCGATCGGACCATATCTAATAGGGTTCGATTCGGCTCGACACACCATTGCTTGTGGTGTTCCGGTGGCGTGAGTTGTGAAACAATTCCGCTTGCTTTAAGATGCGTGAGAAAATCATAACTCAAATATTCGCCTCACGATCGGATCGTAGAAACTTAATATTTACATTACGATGGTTCTCCACTTCATTCTGAAATTCTTTGAACTTTTCAAAGCGTTTGATTTATGTTTCATTAAATAGATATACCCATATCTAATTAACTCATCGGTAAAAGTGAGGAAATAGCGATATCCACCGTCGAAACACTCATCGGTCCGCATACATCGGTATGTATGATTTCCAACAAGTCCGTTGCTCGCTCCATCATACCCGAGAACGGGTTTTGATCATCTTGCCCATGAGGCATGGTTCGCATGTGTCAAATGATTCAAAATCAAGAGACTCAAAAGTCCATCGAATGGAGTTTCTTCATGCGCTTTACTCCAATATGACCTAGACGATTGCCACAAATAAGTAGTATTATCACTATCTACTTTGCATCTCTTAGCCTCAATGTTATGGATGTGTGTTTCATCCCTTTCGAGATTTAGAAGAAATAAACCATTCACAAGAGGTGCATGACCATAAAAGATGTTACTCATATAAATAGAACAACCATTATTCTCCGATTTAAATGAATAACCGTCTTGCAATAAACACGATCCGGAAATGATGTTCATGCTCAACGCAGGCACATAATAACATTTATTAAGGTTTAAAACTAATCCCGAAGGTAAAACTAAGGAGAGCGTGCCGACGGCCATCACATCAACTCTTGATCCGTTGCCAACGCGCATCGTCACCTCATCCCTCGCAAGCCGCCGTCTATTCCGTAGCTCGTATTTCGAGTTACAAATATTAGCAACTGAACCGGTATCAAATACCCAGGCACTACAAGGAGGGCTAGTAAGGAAAACATCAATAACATGTATATCAAATTTACCTTTGATGGTGCCAGCCTTCTTGTCCGCTAAGTACTTGGACGATTCTTCCGGTGACCCTTGTCCTTGCAATAGAAGCACTCGAAGGTCCGGCTTGGGACCGACCTGAGCTTCTTCTCGGCAGGGCATTGCGCCGCCGCCCTTCTTGAAGGGCTTCTTTGCTCCTTACCTTTCTTAAAGGAGGGCTTGTTGACCATCAACACATGATTATCCTTCTTGATGTCCACTTCGCAGCCTTGACTTTGCGAAGTGCTCGTAATCGTATCGGTGGAACCAATCGATTATGAGTCACTACAAAACTTTTGTAGCTGGGAGGAGTGATTGCAGAACCACAATCTTGAGCTCCTCTGAATCGTGCATTCCAGTTGCTCAAGGCGTTGAGTGTAGCCGACATCTTTATGGCGTGCTCACTAACTAACTCCTTCCTCCATCTTGCGATTAAAGAACTTCTCGAGATCTCATATCTCTCGGAATGGGCTTGAGTCCGAAACATGGTTTTCGGCTCCTCGAGAATCTCAAAGGGCCGGATAGGTTTCAAAACGATTTTGAAGCTCGGTTCCATAGCAAACAACATGGTGCTCTTAATCACACCATAATCATCTTTCTTGGCGATAGACAGCTTTCTCATCACCGGTAGCGATTGCAAGGGGGTTACCTAACCTTTCTCAAGGACATAGTCCTTTTGTCCGCACAGAATGATTCTTAGATTGCGGAACCAGTTGGTGAAGTTAGACCCATTGTTTCTAAGCTTTTCTTTCTCAGCAAAAACGTTGAAGTTGAAGTTGGACTTGGCCATTGGATCTACAGTATTTGCAAGTACAATTTAGACTATGTTCATGATAAATAGTTCAACTTAATCAAATTACTAGATGAACTCCCACTAAATTCAACATCCCTCAAGTTGTTTAGTGAACACGATCCAAATTCACCACACCTAATCCGATCATCACGAGAAGAGATGTGGTTTCAATGGTGGACAACAAAGTGTCGATCATATCATTCATATGACTCATGCTTAACCTTTCGGTTCTTGTGTTCCGAGGCCATGTCTGTACATGCTAGGCTCGTCAAGTTAGACCCAAGTATTTCCGCGTGTGCAAAACTGGCTTGCACCCGTTGTATGTGAGCGTAGAGTCTATAGCACCCGATCATCACGTGATGCTTGGACACGACGAACTTTCGCAACGGTGCATACTTGGGGAGAACAC
This sequence comes from Avena longiglumis, assembly GCA_030063025.1. Taxonomy (NCBI): domain Eukaryota; kingdom Viridiplantae; phylum Streptophyta; class Magnoliopsida; order Poales; family Poaceae; genus Avena; species Avena longiglumis. The sequence continues at coordinate 87,561,811 of CP125977.1, read as the reverse complement.
AGTTTTTATCTTGATCTTTAAGTGAGGAATCATCTTATAATGCTACCGTCGCGATCTAAGCATGATAAGATACATAAAAGGATAAACATCACATGCATATAACTTTATGTGACATGGTATAGCCAATCTTCGCGCAATGATCTCCATCTTGTGCGTTCCGGCATGATCTCCATCACTCCACCATGATTGCCTCCACCACGAATAGCAACTACAACTATTGCTAACTACTTAGCGATAAAGTAAAGCTATTACATGGCGTATAATAAGTTGACTCGCAGGTCATACACAATTATAAAGACAACCATATGGCTCCTGCCGGTTGTGTACTCATCGACATGCAAGTCGTGAAACATTACAAAACATGATCATCGCATACAATATACACATCACATCTTGGGACATACCATATCACGTAAAACACTCCTGCAAAAACAAGTTAGACGCCTTTACTTTGTTGTTGCATGTTTTACGTGGCTTATGGGAGTAGATGCTAAGAACGATTCTTACCTCCGGAAAGCCACAACGGTGATATTATGGTTGCCAAACTCCGGTGTTAATCCCATGACAACTATAGTGAGAAACTGACATCCACCAGCGCATGTGTGGAACAAGCCACACGTCAAGTGCGGAGCGGTCTCATGACGACGTCGCGTAAGGTTGGCTGGACCGCTTCAATCTCACTATCCCGTCATAAGAAGAACACAAACAAGAGGCTTGCAACAGAAAACATCAACGCCGCAACAACCATGTTGCATTCTACTCGTGAAACACATCTACGCATAGATCTAGCTCGATACCCTTGAAGGGTTTCGGCATAGTAAATCAAAATTTTCTACGAGCGACAGAGGAAAGCCAAGATCTAATCTAGGAGATGCAAACAACGAGAGAGATTGGATTAGATCTTCATACCCTTGAAGATTCGCACAATGAACGCTCGTAACGGGCGTGGGTGATGTAGTCGTACTCGCTTCTCCTCCTCGCGATCCGATCCGATCTAGCACCACAAGTGGCGGTGCCTCCGTGAGATGCACACGTGCAGCACCTCGACGTCTCCTCCTTCCTCGGACCAGCGAGTATGGTGGAGAGATAGATTGGATCTAAAACACGACGGCGTGGTGTATATGGTGGAGAATTTCTGCAGCAGGGCTTCGCCTACAAACAGTCGGGAGGGAGAGAAGAAAGCTAGCAAGGCGGCTAGGGTTTGGAGGAGAGGTGTGTGTGTGGGGAAAGGGGGCGCACCACCCCTCTATATATAGAGGGGGGGGCGGCCAGCCCTTGCCCCTCCTCCAAGCCTATCTCTAGTTTAAACAATTTAAACTCTCCCTTATCTAGAAATCCTATCTCTAGTTTAAACGATTTAAACTCTCCCTTATCTAGAAATTATATCCCGAGATTTAAACGAGTCAAATCTCTCTAGAATCGGCTGGGCCCTATGGGGCCTTGTGCCCCTGGCCCAATGCTGCCAGGACACTCCCTCATAGGCCCATGCCCCCTCCCGGAAGGTGGGGCCACGTTGGTCCCCTTCCGGAAGGTTCTAGAAGCTTCCGACAAGATCGATTAACTTTAACAATTCCGAACTCCAAAACTGCACTGCCTTATATGAATCTTATTCTCCGGACCATTCCGGAACCTCTCGTGATATCCGGATCCCATCCGAGACTCAACAAAAATTCATAAACCAATTATCCAATCTATCCTAGCGTCGAGACACGTTAAGTGTGTGACCTGGTTCGAGAATATGCGTACATGATCTTCTATCAATAATCAACAGGGTGCAGGCACCCATATTGACTCCCACACATTCATCGATGATCATATCGGATGAACCACGATGCCGAGATTCAATCAATCCCATATATATATTCCCTTCGTCTCGCGATATTTTACTTGCGAGATTCGATCGTCGGCACCGTCATACCTAGTTCAATCTCGTTCACAACAAGTACTTTACTCGTTCGTAATCCGATATCACTTTGTGATTAACTCCTTAACCACATGCTTGCAAGCGGTGTTGATATCGATTACGAGTGGGCCCAAGTATATCTCTCCGACTTGGGAGGGACAAATTCCATCTCGATACATACAACCCAATGATACTTTCCGATCACGAGAGACACCTTTATGATCACCCTCTCATAGGATGACGTTTGATGACCTCAAAGCTTTCTTCCGATACCAGGGAGTTGCATTATCTCATGGTCTAAGGAATACAATATTTGACATAGGAAAAGCTTCGCAAAGACGAACAAGATGACACGATCTAATTGCTCTGCTTTGTTTGGGTCTATCCACCATATCATTCTCCCAATGATATGATCTCATTATCTATTGACAACTCATGTCTATGGTTAGGAAACCTTAACCATCATTGATCAATGAGCTAGTCCATAGAGGCGTACTAGGGACACGGTGTTGTTTACAAACCACACAAGTATTAAAGTTTCCGCTTAATACAATTCTAGCATGGAACATAAACTTTATCATGAACAAGAATTATAATAATAACATCTTTATTATTGCCTCTAGGGCATAATTCCAACAATAATTTCCACGATTAATTCCAGAATATAAATCATGACAAAACCAGCTACTAGCTCATGTAACTCGAACATACTAGATGTACTAAATAATAGGATGATCGGAAACAAATAACAGCTTAACATGTACTCGCAGAACATGATGAACAACCAAACAGGACCATGTAGCGCGTACCGTTCGGTTGTAGTAGTAGAAACTTTGGGGAAGAGTGATCGCAGCAGATGGCGACGAAGACGGCGGTAGGCAGCACCGCCTGACCTTGATGGAAGACGACCCGTGATGAAGAACTCGAGCAGTCGCGCAGAGCGCTTCCCAAAAACCTTATTCGCCCTCTCCCGTACAGGATCACAAGGGCGAGTGGTTCCGGAGACCTGCTCTCCCGTCCGCCGGTGCACGCCGGCAAGCGGGATGGAGTAGACTACGGTGACGGCGCAAGTAGAGAGGATGGCAAAACCCTAGATTGGTTTTCGGTGGTGTTGTGAGTAGTCACAGGACTTTATATAGAGCGGCTCAGAAACCATAACGGAGGCGCCAATGAGATTCCATAACCAGCGGCGCGCGCCAGCGTGACGTGAGGCGAGCGTGCGTCTGGCAAGGCGTCGGAGGAGCGTGTGTATCTCTCTTATTCCCACTCACTTACAAAGTGGTGCAACACTCCACCTTATAAGGTGGTGCAACTCTCCTCCAACTTTCCATGTGGGACTAAACTTTAGCTCCCACTCCACTCCCATGTGAGCTGCCACAAACATGGGCCCAAACACATATGGGCTACCACAAATTTGGGCTTTGAGATTTAGGAAAATCTGAAATACTCATGGGCCTAAATGGATTAGCCCCATTATTTCTAACAATCCCCACCGATCTCAAATGCCCATTTGAAGATTTGCCAATCCTTGCTACTTGTTTATATACCAGTGTTTCAGCAGACCGTTAAGTTGAACTTCCGCCTAGAAACTTGAACTACGCCTATCAACAACTTGAACAATGGACGAACCTTGAATTGCAAGTTTGGTGCCAATAGATTTCGCTCAAAATCATAACTAGTACTTGGTGTCAAGAGCCTACCCGGGTTGGAGCATATGCGTCATACTCCTGGTCTCTTCATGAGTTTACTAGAGATCACCCAGATCTCATAGACCGCATGCGTTCTGATCGAGCTCATATAGGTGTGTTCTTTCAAGAATGTCCTGGGGCGCATCTTTGCTAATTAAAGCCAACAGAAAAACATTAAGGCATGTTGCCAACCTGCCTTCTACATTATGAGAGTCATGCATCTTCACATAGAGGGTTTTCAAAATACTCTCCTCGGTCAAACCACTAGCTTGTTCTTCCTGTGTCCTAATTCACGGGATCTCCGATCACATATGTTGGTTACCACTAAGGTGTGACATCCATGGGTCTCAACCCCATCTCCTCGATGCACTTTCTATCACATTTCGTGATAGTCCCTTTGTAAAGGATCTGCTGTGTTTTGTCTATTTGAATATACGTATGCTTATTACTCCGGAGTTTCTCAATTTCGACAGATTTCAAACGTCTCTTCACGTGTCTTGATGACTTCGTTATCCTTAGAATTGTTCACTTTGACAATAACTTTGGTTGTCACAATTCAAAAGGATTGCCGCACAGTTTAACCACGTGCAAGTCCATCAAGAGCTCACGCACCATTCTCGACTCAACAAAGGGCGTGTCTAAAGCGATAAGTTTTGCTTCCATAGTTGACCTCGTCAATATGGTTTGTCTCTGAGACCTCCATGACATCGCGCCACCTCCAAGGGTAAACACATACCCGCCGTGGCGTAGAGTTCATCAACGCCGAGATCCAATTCTAATCACTATATCCTTCAGCATACGCAGGATTCCCTGAATAGTGAATCCCATAGCTCATTGTACCACATAGATAGCGCATGACCCTTTCAAGTGCATGCCAATGATCAATACCCGTTAGACATGAACCTACTCAACTTGCTCACAGAAAAGAGATATCGGGTCTTGTAGCGCTTGCTAAGTACATGAGAGAACCAACAACTTGTGAATATTTTAGCTGATCCGTTGGTTCCTTCTTATTCTTCGTAATGTCAAATCGATCATAAGGTGTTGGAGAAGTCTTGCCATCATTAAAGCCAAACCGGCTCAAGACCTTCTCAACATAATGAGATTCGTTAAAGTAATCCCATTCTCGTTCTTAATAAGCTTGATGTTGAATGACGCCTCTCCCAGATCTTTCATATCAAAACTCTTTGGTAGGAAAGACTTGACCTCATTTATCACTTTCATGTTTGTACCAAAGATCAGAATGTCATCCACATACAAACATAATATAACGCTATCGCCCCCACCATGGCGATAGTAAACACCTATCGACCTCATTAATGACAAAGCCAGCAGAAAGTAGAGTTCTGTCAAACTTCTCATGCCATTGCTTAGGTGCTTGTTTCAGGCCATATAAAGATTTCAATAACTTACACACCTTTGTCTCTTCACCTTTTACCACAAACCCATCCGGCTGATCCATATAGATCTCCTCTTCCAACTCTCCATTAAGGAAATATGTCTTCACGTCCATTTGATGAACGAAAAGACCATAAGAGGCAGCCAGGGATAGTAGTACTCGAATGGTGGTCAGTCTAGCGACAGGTGAATAGGTGTCGAAGTAATCTCCGCCTTCTTTCTGTGTGTAGCCCTTAGCTACAAGACGCACCTTGTACTTCTCAATAGTACCATCAGGCCTTAGCTTCTTCTTGAACACCCACTTACATCCCACAGGTTTACAACCATAGGGTCGTTCTGATAATTCCCAAGTTCCATTAGAAAGAATCGAGTCCATCTCATTTTGGACAGCTTCTTTCCAATCATCTGCATCAGGAGATGCATATGCCTCGAGAATGGATCCGGGAGTATCATCCACAAGGTACACGATGAAATCATTGCCAAAGGATTTTGCAACCTCTCTCTTACTCCTCGTGAGAGGTTCATCGTCATCCTTCTCAAGAAATTCCTCATGTGGTTGTTCGTAATTATCAATAGATGCACTAGATTCGTGAAGTATTTCGGAAGAAATCCTACCAATGCTATGCATATCTATCATAGGAAAAATATTCTCAAAGAATGTTGCATCACGAGATTCCATTATAGTATCAACATGCATATCAGTACCTCAGATTTAACCACTAGAAATCTATAGCCTACACTCGATGGAGCATATCCTAGAAAGATACAATCCAGCCTTGGGTCCAAGCTTGCTCTTGGGAATCGGTATGTTGACCTTCGCCAAACACCCCCAAGTACGCAGATCGAAAGTGATGGTTTTCTCCCAACCCACTCCTCATAAGGGGTCTTTTCTTTATTCTTGTTAGGAACTCTATTCAGACATGACATGAAGTCAACAAAGCCTCCCCACCATGCCTTTGATAAACCAGCAGTGGCTAACATGGAATTCACCAAGTCGGTCAGGCGGTTTTTCCTCTCGACCCCGTTTGATTGGGGCTAGTAGGAGACGTCCTCTCATGAATAATTCCGTGTTCTCGATGTAATTCATCAAATATTTTGGGAAAATACTCACCACCACGATCCGACCTAAGACGCTTGATCTTTCTCTCTAGTTGATTCTCAACTTCGGCCTTATAGATTTTAAAGTAGTCTAAAGCCTCATCTTTAGTTTGCAACAAGTAAACATAGCAGAATTTAGTAGCATCATCTATCAACGTCATGAAATATCTCTTTTCACCTTTTGTCAACACACCATTCATCTCACATAGATCAGAATGTATGAGTTCTAGAGGTGCCAAGTTTCTCTCCTCGGCAGCCTTGTGAGGATTTCGAGGTTGCTTTGATTGCACACAACTATGGTACTTAGAACCTTTGGCAATAGTGAAATTCGGAATTAAACTCATGCTGGACATCCGAGACATCAAACCAAAATTAATGTGACATAAACGAGAATGCCAAACACTGGTATCATCATTAACACCACCACAAATATGATTCACGGATTTATTACAAAACTCTGAAAGTGAAAACCGGAACAAGCGTCCGAACTCATAACCTTTACCAATAAATTGTCCATGTTTCGAAACAATGACTTTATTAGACTCTAAGACAACCTTAAACCCATCTCTACAAAGAAGGGAGCCACTAACGAGATTCTTGTTCATAGTAGGGACATGCTGCACGTTCCTCAGCTGCATGATCTTTCCGGAAGTAAACTTCAGATCCACCGTGCCAACACCACGAACAGAAGCATGTGATCCATTCCCCATTAGGACGGATGAATCCCGAGCGACCTGATAAGAAGTGAACATAGAGATGTCAGCACACACATGAACATTAGCACCCGTATCAAGCCACTAACACAGTGATTGAAATACTGAAAGAACAGTAAATAAATTACCATACCCATCAGTATTGCTAGCGGTCACGATGTTGACAGTCTTGGCCTTTTTCCCTCTGTGGTCTGCGCGTTCTGGACAATCCTTGGAAAAATGGCCGGGCTCTCCACAAGTGTAACAAGACAGTTCACTCTTGTCCCTGTTCGTCTTCTTCTTCTTGAAGGTTGTAGTCTTTACAGGCTTGTTAAAGGAGGGTTTGAAGTTCCCTTTGTTCTTGCCTACGGATTTGCCTTTCTGCACAAAGTTAGCAGTAGCAAGACCCTCTCCTTTCTCAGTAGTGTCCTTAGCCCGAGCCTTCTCCTCAACATCAAGGGACGCTATCAGATTTTCAACTGATATATCCTGTCTCTTGTGTTTGAGAGTTGTGGCAAAGTTCCTCCATGAAGGGGGCAACTTAGCAATAATGCATCCCGCCACAAACTTGTCGGGTAAAGTACACTTAAGGAGTTCGAGCTCCTTGGCAATGCACTGTATCTCATGAGCTTGTTGAACCACAAGAAGGTCCTTAGTCATCTTAAAATCATGAAAGCTCTCCATGATATACAGTTCACCGCCAGCATCTGCAGCACCAAACTTGGCATCCAGTGCATCCCAGAGCTCCTTCCCGTCTTTTATGTGCATAAACACATCATACAGACGGTCAACAAGAATGCTCAGAATACATCCCACAAAGACAGTATTAGCATCCTCGAACTTCTTCTGATCCTCGTCAGATATAGTTCCCTCAGGTTTGCCTTTACTGATGTGGAACACTTTCATCGTGGTCAGCCAAAGCTCAGCCTTGTACTGCCACCTCTTAAAGTGCACACCGGTAAACTTATCCGGCCTCAGTGCATCGGTAAAACCAGCCATTGTTAATTCAGGAAATTGCCTACAATAAGGTTTTTGGATTGTTGGATTATTAGGCATAATTTCCACGATTAATTTCAGAATATAAATCATGACAAAACTAGCCACTAGCTCATGTAACTCGAACATACTAGATGTACTAAACAATAGGATGATCGGAAACAAACAACAGCTTAACATGTACTCGCAGAACATGATGAACAACCAAACAGGATCACGTAGCGCGTACCGTTCGGTTGTAGTAGTAGAAACTTTGGGGAAGAGTGATCGCAGCAGATGGCGACGAAGACGGCGGTAGGCAGCACTGCCTGACTTGGATGGAAGACAACCCGTGATGAAGAACTCGAGCAGTCGCGCAGAGCGCTTCCCAAAAACCTTATTCGCCTTCTCCCGTACAGGATCACAAGGGCGAGTGGTTCCGGAGACCTGCTCTCCCGTCCGCCGGTGCACGCCGGCAAGCGGGATGGAGTAGACTACGGTGACGGCGCAAGTAGAGAGGATGACAAAACCCTAGATTAGTTTTCGGTGGTGTTGTGGCGGTAGCCGCGCAGGACTTTATATAGAGCGGCTCAGGAAACCCTAACGGAGGCGAACGTGGGCCGAGTCCACGTTACGCACGTTCGGGTCGGTTACAGTAGCCCACGATCCGGGAGCGACCCGAATAAGCTAACCGTTTGACACGTCTGTCAATTTTCCTGAGCAGCAAAATAAAGCTCGGCGAGATTCCCGCAACCCGCGACATGACGTGACGAGGCGAGGCGAGGCGAGCGTGCGGGCGTCGTCGGAAGAGGAGCGCGCGTGTGTATCTCTCTTATTCCCACTCACTTACAAAGTGGTGCAACACTCCACCTTATAAGGTGGTGCAACTCTCCTCCAACTTTCCATGTGGGACTAAACTTTAGCTCCCACTTCACTCCCATGTGAGCTGCCACAAACATGGGCCCAAACACATATGGGCTACCACAAATTTGGGCTTTGAGATTTAGGAAAAATCTGAAATACTCATGGGCCTAAATAGATTAGCCCCATTATTTCTAACATGCACCAGGACCACTGTTTGTGCAAGATAGTTCCGTGGTGCTCGTTAGAAACAAGTAGTTCAGCTATAGAACATACATTGGCTTGAGGATGAACGCATGACACATAGGCAAGAATATGATTGGAAAGTGGAGAAGCATATAGTCACTATTTTTACACAGAAAGTTATCTGTAAGATTCATTGTAAAGGCATCCTCAATGAGTCTTACTCTCCAGGACCATGAAAAAAGATAGTATGTAGCATACTCAAGTTCCTTATGTTAAGTCTCATGGAAACTATAATGTTAAGTCTTATGGAAAGTAAAAGCTTCAGAGGGTGCCTTAACTGCCTATGCTTGTTAAACCTCAGGAGCTGTCAGGCTATTCTGGTCGCAACAAGCAGAGGCAGTCTTGTATTGGTTCCACGAATTGCCGTATTTAATTCAACATGACGTATTTGTCTTGGTAATATCAATGGTCATCATGCCTTACTTTTGTTACGGTTTTCATGTGCTACTTGCTATGTATAAACTCCATAAAATTGCTGGTCAATTGACTATATTCTGACTTTGGATCTCGAATACCACAGGAGTTGTTATCATGCATATTTCTGTACTTGGAATATGACTAAAGCTGGAACCACTTGAAAGAGGGAAGCATCTTTGTAAGGAAAGTATGCAATTTATTGAACGAGACAGACTATGGAGGAAGTTCTGCTGTTTAATCTTGTTCATATTTATCGAGCATACAAGGTAAGTTTTACATTCCGTGTACTACAGTGTATACTGTTGATGCGGATTTCTTCAAGTCAGTGTGTCAGCTTTGTTACTGAGTAAAATGGAGCACCTCCGCTACACTATATATTCGGTTTGATCTCGATAAGTTCAATCAAATTTACCGGACCATATATCACAAGAATATTTGGGATCTACGTCAAACTAAAAGGTGCTCATAGTATTTAGCATGATGTATTCCTACTTATCAATAATTACGTAAAATAATAGCTACGAGAAATATATTAGGTTTGGTAGTCTAGTTCTAGGACAATGTTAAAAAATACATATTCTCCTGAGTATATGCTTGAGACGAATCTGGTGTTGTGTTTTTCTATTGTTATATATTTGGTGGTAAATAACCAGTGTACTTTTTTTGGAGCTGAAAACTGTAGGGGAGGCCCCGACAGTAAATTTTATTAAAGAGAAAAAATATTTACAAGAGAGGGGAATGTACATGAGGGCTTAGCCCAGAGCATAGCCCAAAGAGAGTTACAAAGCGTCTAGCCAGACTACAAGATAGGATTTTAGATCATCCTTCATTCTGTAAGAGAGAAGGAAGAGGTCTCTTTTAAAAGGAAAAGACCATGCGCTAATAGAGGGAGTGACATTATGAAAAATAAGGGCATTCCTTTGCTTCCATATATTCCAGGAGGCGGTTGCGAAGACCTCGAAGAAGAACGGCCTTTGAAGGTTGGATTTAGCAGTGGCCATCAACTGAGGGAGTTCTAGATTGTCTTCAAGCCTGATGTTGATGGAAAGCCAACATTGCTTACTAGAGTTGCAGCACCAAAAAAGGTGGTCTCTGGTTTCAAGATGTCCCTCGTCACAGAGGCTGCATATGCCATTATCGTCAAGAGAAAAAGTTTTCCTTAGTAGCATCTCCTTTGTGTTCAAACGATCATTGGCGAGGAGCCAGAAGAAAGATTTAATCTTGGGAGTACACTTTAATTTCCATATCCAAGAGGAAAATATGGGAGCATGAATGTGTTCAAAGTTCAGGTGATATATCTTGTTTGCAGAAAAGTGTGTACCCCAGCTATATGACCATAAGTCATTATCACCAACATTTCGGGTGGATCTTGTTTGGTTAACAAGGTGGTTGAACTCATGGAGTTCCTCAAACGCTTGTGCAGATAGAGGGAGGTGAAAAGCATCAATGGGATCATCCAGGCCAAGGATATTCTTGACCGAGGCTAGTTTGTCAATAGCAAAAGAGTGAAGTCTAGGAAACTTTGTCATTAAGAGATCCGTGATCCAATTGTCACTCCAGAAAGAGCGGTGTCACCCGCAACAATCAAAAAAGATGCAATCTAGTACATTTTTGTTGAGTTAAGACTTCACACAGCTCGGTACATTTTTATTGCTATAGGTATTTTAGTTATTTCTGTTTTCTCCTTGACTTCGGTTTATGTAGAGCATTACTCAAATACATTGACAACTCTAGAGTTAACAACTTGGTCACTGGGATAAGTTTGTTGTTAATTATTATGTGTTCTGGTTATTTCTAAAGCACTGGATAAGTATTAATGCTCTTCTCTGAAATGGAGGTTGAGACCCCTAGCCTCTTCATAAAAAAATATACATACGACCTTTATCTAAAATTTATTCAACAAAAATTCGGGCAAGAGCATACATCAAAACAACTCGAAGACACCACACAACACCTATATACCAGACAATGGGGGAAGATCGTGCCATCAGGGTCTTATGTCCTAAAAACACAAAAAACACCCGGTACCTGGGCATCACCAAGACACACTATGGAAAATGGGGAGAACTCATCGAATTCTGCAGGCTCTAAGGGAGCACCTGATGCACATGCTCCAGAAAGCCGTCACCACCATCGAACCACTGAGTCCTCTTCAGGGCGAAGATCCACATGGCCCTTGCCAGGCGTGCTGTCAACGCCGCCACGATGCCAAAAAGCACACCTGCCCTGCGCAAGCCCACAAATTCACGTTCGACACTGAGACCCCACTATGCCACGTAACGGATACCCGCCACCATCGATGCAGCGGATGCAACACCGCTCCGCCTCCTGCCACCTCTAACTTGCGACTGCTCCAAAAAGCGATGCCCTCGGAAGGGAGAGCGACATCGAAAGTGTCACAGTCGTCCGATCTAGGAGACCTGGATCTAGGGCTTCCCTCGAAGCAGTCCGAGCGAGAAGGCGATAGCTCCAAAGCCGATGCTCTAGTAAGGTAACGGCACATAGGCATCACCATCACCCGCCAGGACCGGAGTCAAAGCTCGATTTTCACCCCAACTGTACCTTCTCAGCTAAATTGCATCTGAGACTTGATGTGGGATCCAGAGATCCACCAGAAGTAGCCACCAACCGGTTGGTAGTCTCCAGCGAGGAGGGAGCCGCCACCGCCATGCCCGGGGCCGCTATGGAAGATTTCTTGTACTGCGGGAATAGCTTCACGCCTGCAACCGTGTATCACCGCCGGAGGTCAGTAGCAGAAACAACAGGGAGAACGGCCACAGCTCTCCAGGCCCACCTAGGCCTAGATCAAGCCCACTAGCACACCGCCACCACCCACCATTGATCCTCCTGCAGCCGATTCTGCCACCACGCAGCACCACCACTTGAGTCGTGGGGCATGTGCCACCAATATGCCTCAGACCGATGCTTGGGATGGTCCACTGCCATGCCGCATGGGCTTTGCCTGGTGGTGACCCTGGCGGCAAAATGAGGAGGAGGGGGGGTGCGGGAGCGGGATAGAGGCGCGAGTGCCCGCCGCGGCCGCACGGGAGCGAGGGGGAGGGGTCAGGACGTTTGCTCCTTGCACCTTGTTTATAAAAAGGAGTAAATTGAATGTGGAGATGCCTGAAAGCAGTTTTACATAATGACATTATCATAGTTCACTTAAATTGCAGGAGAAACCAAAATAAGAACAGTTTTACTCACTTCAAAATATTCTTTAGTTCGATGTCCAGTTTTTTTTTTTTTTGAGGAAAAGCCATCATGGCAACTTTATTGATAATCAAACAATTATTACATCGTCCACGAGAGGATTCAGAAAGGCAGATATACGTGTGTACAATCATACTTTTGTTCTGCCTATTTAATTATGCTTCATATAGAACTTATAATAGAAGCCAAATTATTTTCAAAATTTGTTAACTGAAGAGAAGACGCTGGAACGTGGATAGGAAAATCAAGATATAGGGAAATTCATAAAGAACTCAATAGATTAGGGGAAGCTATTTTTCTATTGTTATCAGTTATATATCATTGCCCTGTGCAACTATAGAGTCCCTTCACTTTTGGTCGTGTAGATACTAGATTTGGATCAGATGTAGCTGTCCCACTTGAGCACATGTTTGACTCAATTAAGAATCCATGATCCGAAACAAACCTTGCACCATAACAGTACATGTTAGATCTGTCCATCACACAGTTTCTACAAATGGATCTAGGTTAGCCCTGCATCCCATTTGTCCGCCATTCCAAAAGGAACAGACAAATTTTCAGGGTGGATATGGGTTTTATACATCACTTATCCATCACCTGGAATCCATAATCCCACGTGGGTTGAGAACTTAGATGAATAAACACATGGAGGGGGAGGGAGATGGACCTACTATGCTATCATATCTGACAGAAAAGGACAGATGTTCTGTTCCATTTTTATCATCCTGAATTAGACAAAACCCAAGAAGGCTTTTTTATTAGTCTGCACTAGTTCCTTTATTAGAAAAAAAAATACTCCACTACTGTCTACTAAGCTGGGTGGTTTTACATCCTTTGTGACAAGAGGTGCCCAGATTAAATACGATGAAAAACATTAGAAAGGGAGACAATTTTGTTCCATCGGTTGTGGGTTGCATATGAGAATCTGCACACATCTTTTCATTTTGGAAGTAAGGATTAAATGCTACATGTAAGGAATTCTATACAGCATGCAGACACAGGCTAAGACCTGTAATACAAGTCCAACATTCTATCATTAGTAGACTGTGACAAAAGAATCTTTGAAAATCTCTCGGAGGGTAGGTTGAATGTCAAAATAACAATGCTAGTTCTTTAGCTTCGAGGGTTAAAGGTACAATAATTCTCAACAAATGTACTACAAAATTCCTGCTTTCACAGAAAGGAATCCTAGTACAGAAAATTCGTGGTAATGATCTGCAAGTGATGGTGCATATTGTTTGTTCCTAATGTCTACCACATGCATTCAATCAGCGCTTTGTAAGGAGGAGAGACATCAATGTACGTTGAAATTCTCAGCACCCAGCTTTTTGTTACCCGAAATATTCTTCTATGGAAGTTTAAGATGTACTTGTGGAAATTATAGAATCCCTAAAATATTGTGTTGTATTGATCTAATCCTCTTAGGGATTAGGGATTATATAGACGTATAAACTTGGAGGACAAAAAGCATATGACTTGCAATACAAAATGAACTCTAAAGTCCTAGTCTATCTCTAGTTGTGTATGTATCCTAACATCCCCTTAGTCGTAGCGGAGTGAAGTGGACGATTACGACTAGATTTGAAGTCCGATGTCTTCTCCTCCTTGTTATCATCAACTGCGTCTTTGATTATCATGGCCAACACCTATGGGTGGTGACTGCGTCCCCTTCTGGTGTCTCTCTTCCCTCCCGTAGTCACAGCGGGAGTGTCGTGGATGCAGATGATGACGCGAACGCTGTTGACTGGAGTTGTTGCCGATGTGTAGCCGTAGACATTATTGTTGATGTCGAAGTCGACGTAGCCAATCGTGATGTAGCCGTGGTCGAGGTGGGTATGGTCGATGTCGTAGTCATCGTAGTGGTGTGGCCGCCAGCGCCCGTGGCGCAAAAAATTGCGCATTTTTTTGTTGTTGTTGACAGAGCTACCGTTGTGGACGTTTTGCATCTTGTAGAGGTACCGTCGGGGCGTCTCTTGGACGCGGTCATAAGTGAGATCGGAGAAACCCACCAAGCACATATATAAGGTTTTGCCAGAACCGTATGTGCGGCCGTAGGGGCATCACAATTGTGATACTGGTTTGTTGATGCAGTCGTCATTGTCGTGGATGCGGTTGATACCGTTGTCGGGGTCGTGGACGCGGAGATGCCATCATCGTGCCTTGCAGTTATACTGTCAGAGGGCGTCGTAGTTGTATGTCCATCATGTGGATGGGTATAGCGGCAGCAACGATGTGTCGACGAAGATGTTGATGAAGACCAAGTTGATGTAGACCTTGGCAATGATGTGTCGGCAATGAAGAAGTAGGCGTGTCGGCGATGATCATGAAGGCGTCCCTTGTGGTGACAATGGTGTCAATGCCGTCCTGCACGTGAGAAGTCGACGATACCATATAGAAAATATTGAATCACTAGAATATTGTGTTGTATTGATCTGATCCTCATAAGGATTATATAGACGTACAAAATTGGAGGACAAGAAGTCGATGACTTGTAATACAAGATGATTTCTAAAGTCCTAGTCTATCTCTAGTTGTATACGTATCCTAACAGTACTATGTATCACATAGTATGGACGTGGTTATTGTTTTGCTTCGATTCAAGGACTTGAAAACCTGTCGGAGAGGCCTGCTGATTCTATTGTTAAATTGCAGTGTAAGGTATGTTTGATCTATGAGTTCACCCAAGAGGTAACCCATTTGGGCATCATTCAAATAAATAATATTTTAGGAATATATTTTCTGTGTTAAGTAGGGATAACATATATTATAATTTGTGCCCCCTTAAAGCTTGATCAGCTGGTGCTTTAGGCATATTTAGCCTACGGTAATTACTAATCATAGTAGTCATTAGCCTCCTTAAAGTATTAGAGGCCTCTGCCAATGAACAAATAATCGCAGTGAAGATAGGGAGACAAAAAAGAGATGAAAGGGGCCTCCTCCCTCTCCCAACGCAGACCTGAGGTGATCCTGATTCTTCTATGCATTTCATTTCGTACACACCAAAGTAATGAAACTGTGAAACGAAAACCCCCTTTCTTTCTTCTTGTGGCTCCTATACAAGCTTGTGGTTCATTTGCCCACAGGTACTACCAATACCTCCATTCCACCTCCCCACCATTCCCAAGCATTATTCTCCAACTATCTAGCCTCTCCCACCCCACTATATAATCTGCACCATTTCCCTCACTCTTGTTGCATACAAACACAGGCCAAGCCACCAGCAGTGATCTAGTAGTAGTAGTACCAGTAGCCATCACAAATCACCTTACCTTTCTTCTTCTTGAGCCATTCCTTGAGAAGCCAGTAAAGGATGAGTTCAACATGGACGGTTTGGCAGAACGACCTGTTCGAGAAGGCGCTGTCCACGTATGACAAGGACACGCCAGACCGTTGGCAGAACGTGGCGCGCGCTGTGGGCTGTGGCAAGTCGGTGGAGGACGTGAAAAGGCACTATGCTGAGTTGACCCGAGACATTGGCCACATTGAGGCAGGAGACCTCCGCCAGTTCGGTGGCAGCAGCAGCGGCAGCGGCGCCTCCAGCCGCGGTGGCAGCAGCGAGGAGCGGAGGTAGTTAAGCAGTCTGAATCTTTTCACTTACGGACTACTGTTCCATCCATGCAAATATGAAATATATGCATCATTACATAGTGAGACCACACCGAGCTGCTGCATACTAGTCATGTGGCTGTGTGCAAAGGGCGGTGTTGCTTTCGGCCTGGCTTTGTGGGTGTGCACTCACTTGCGCTGGAAGCTTTTGCTTGTTTCATGCCCATATATTGCTTTCGTGCATTTTCCTGGCCTAATATGGTTTCTTGCTGTTCCCTTGAGAAACGACTTGTTTGTGCCCTTTTCACTGTCCATGTGTCTTCCCAATTGCTGCAAAATCTACTCGATTCATTAACAAATAGGATCTCTAGAAATTCTACCTGCGGTCACTGATTCGGTGGAGCGTGGTTTAATTTATGCATGTAAGAGTTCCCTGCCTGTCAGGAGTCCAGACTCAGGACCCAGGACCCAGGACCCAGGAGTGGGGGGTCCCAACTAGTCTTTGATTATTTTGACTGTAAGGAAAAGCTTATGTTCTCCGAATTGACCTTTGTTTTCATTTATGGGGTAATCTACATAGAACTATACATATCATTGGTTTCTTTACCATTCTTGATGAAGTAACGATCTTGACTAATTATGCAAACTACTACTGTTTTCTAACAATCTATCTTACATCTGAAACAAAGCCTTTTTGTCTGGCAAGTTTATTAAGATATCTACAAAGTAGTGATGAATATATATTTTTTAATTTCTATATGTATATCCTTTGAGTTATAATTAAATTCATTAAAATACGTGTTACTTCAATTTATGTCTGTTTATTCGTTATGTCATCCATATAACGGTAAGTGTATCTCATCTTACCGGTAGAAGATGTCACTTAGATTTGGAACTTCCTTTCTTGATGAGATCAAGTTTTACAGTGCACCTAGTTGTATGATGAACACTACCTTGGATAGTGCACCTAGGAGTATAGTAGAACATCGCATGCGCGTCTAGTTGTACGCAAGACAGATCAATGTGTGTGCATTTTCACTAGTAGGATCAATTGGATAGAATCATATAGTACATGCCAGCATTGGCTTTGTCCGAATATATTCACTTTTGCAAGTGTACAAGTGCTCGTTGCTTTTTGCGATCTAGCCTGCTGCGCTATCGTCCTTAAAGCTTGTTTGTCCTAAGCTAGACAGGAGCTCCCTACTCAGGGGATGCAGAATCTAGCTGTACTTATTTGAGAAATATTAGCCATTCCAGTTAAACCCATTTTCATGAGAATAGATTGTATGTACTACTCAGTCATAACTGTCCATGAAAGAATTATTGATTTGTGATTTGCAAAATACCTAGTTTTTAGATTTCATTGATGTTTTTAAAATCTTATTTTGCTAAGGAAATTTTATTATTCAATAGTAGGGTGCTTTCTTCAATCAAGTTTTACTTCATAGATGACCAAAACAATCTTGGATCACCTGTTTTTAAAGTGTAACAGTGGGAGAATTTCCCAATGCAACTTTTTTTGTTTCTTTAGCTATGACAATATTTACAAAGGAGTACAAAGAGTTAAAACCACTCCTGGATCAACTAAAACGTGATCATACTTTGTGTTGCTAAACAAAGCAAAACGTTGTATCTCAAAGATATTTCAATTAGTAAATTGTTGTTAGGTTTATCACAGTTAAATTTAGTCAGGTCTCAAGATAGTGAAGAACGATATGATAGCACATAACATAGAGTCCATCTGATAACATAACTAATCTCAAAAGCAGCTTATCTTTATTAGGCTAATAGGCTATGTTGTTTTTAAGCACATCAGACCCTTAATTGGTAAAAACCGTGTGCACAATATATCCTTAATAGAGCATGCTTTCGCTGAAGATCGATCTCATGTAAAGCATGCAGCACAGCCCCTTAAAGCTTGCTGTCTTTTCGACGGGCATAAAAGTAGCGATGCTCCTTTTAAACAGTTGATGTTTTGTTCTCTCGCATATGGACGTACAGGACAAATGCCAATCTCAGATTTCTCATCCTTGTCCATAGATCCTTCTATATATTGTTTCCAAATTAATGTCCTTCACCGGAAAGCACCCTTTGCTTTCTGTCTGTCGGCATCTCTCCCTATGTCTCTGCTTTTACAGAGGAAACAGTTCGAAATTATGAGCCACCCAAATACATGTTATAATTTCAGTTAATTGAGCATATTCTTATAATTCAATTTCATCTGTTAAATCATGCCTGTTAACCTCACTAACCCTCGACTGATTTTCTCTTTTTTTTTTCAGGCAGTGATCGCGCTGGGCAGGTGCAAGAAGGAGCTGGCGCCCTGGGCCTTGCACAGCTAGCATCATTCCTTTCCAGCATGAAACCAGTACTCCATCTACAACTAGATACATATGACCCAGCGCACTTCGATGATGATGGCCACAGAGACGAGGCAAAAAGTCCTAGGAATAATTGAGTCCCCCATCGGAGCTGTATCTTTCATACTTATATTTGTTATACATATATATGCCCAACTACGAGTCTTGTCCCCAGCTCTGGGTTGAGCCCTGGTACAGCGGGAGGTATCGTCTGGGAGCACTCAAAGGATGGCCGACAAGCGCGTTGGCAATGGCTTTGGAGGCCGGTATCTAAACTGCCGGCGTTTTAACGTCCAAATTTGAGAAAGATCACACAATTGGAGCATATTTACTACAACAAATGCAAATAAAATCAAATTTATTACAACAAATTGAATGATTTAAAGGAAATAGTTCTCACAATAATTTATATTAAAAATAAATCAAGCAAGTATAGGGGTCTGTTGGCTTGGGGGTTTTGAGGTGCATTTCCTCTGAGCGCCCGCAAATGCTCGACGAGATCTTATAGCTGATCATGCAGCTGGTCATTGCGGATTTCTTGATGCATGGCGAGGAAATCACCAAAATCAGCAGTCACCTCGTGATCGACCTCAGCAAAAGGGTCCATGCCCTCAAAGGGCAATTGATCAACCACTGGAGCATCGCGCTCACTCTCGAGGATCGTATTATGCATGATCATGCAAGCATTCATCACCTTCCACATATGTGATGTTGACCAGGTTAGAGAAAGGTACCTAATGATAGCAAAGCGAGCTTGGAGCATACCAAATGTTCGCTTAACATCCTTCACTTGGAAAACCAAGCTCTTGCATCAGTATGAGGTCGGAGACTATCTTCACGAAGGTGGCCCATCTAGGGTAAATACCATCGGCTAAGTACTAACCTTTGGTGTATTTCCTGCCATTGACCACAAAGTTCATCGCCGGGGAATGACCTTCTGTAAGTATGCCAAACACTAAAGATCGGGACAACACATTGATTTCATTGTATGTTCCGGCCATGCCAAAGAAAGCGTGCCAAATCCAGAAGTCATGATCTGCCACAACCTCTATTATCACACTGCACTCTCCTTTATGGCCTTTGTACATATCTTGCCAAGCAAAAGGATAATTCTTCCATCCCAATGCATGCAGTCGATACTCCCAAGCATCCCAAGAGACCCCCTAGCTGAGTTCTGTGCTAGTATATGAGTTGTATCTTCTTCATTTGTTGTCCTCAGATATGCTTTCCCAATGTATCCCACCACAGCACAACAATAAAACATGTACACACACTCAAATGCCATGGACCCGGTAATGCGCAGTTAGTCATCTTGAGTATATGTAGGAGCTCTGTATGAAAAAACATCGCAAGGTAGACGTGCACTTCTGAACAGAGGTGAAACCAACCAAACCGCTGCAGTTCTTCTTACAAATAAAATATGGATCAAACTATCGCACTCCATGCATAATCTTCATGAACAACTCCTTGTTCATTCTAAACCAGCGTAGAAACAACGCTTGTCCATGGGTTGAACCATCTTGAAAAAAATATATCGCCAACATCAGGGCCTCGGCCAGCCGCTACTAGTCTCTATTCTTCTTCTTCCCTGGCACTAAGCCACCACACCGAGGAGCTCACCAGCTGGCATGTAGGCAAATGAGGCCACCGATGATCAGAATACACTCTGCTTCATCGGCTTGCGTGGAGGCCTCCTCATGCATCATTTGCGCCATCATGAGCTCATTATCGCTATCCATGACCTAGGAAAAAAGGCCGAGCACCTTTTATGCGCGACAAGCTCAATAAGATTCGCGACCAAGAGGGACGCCCTTCTAGCCCTAGAGATAGCCACGACGATGCAGAGACCCAGTCGTCTCTGACGAGAGCGGCGACAGGCCTTCGTCACCTGGTGGCATGTGATCTCCAGTTTGCAACTTCAGTGGCGCTGAATCGATGGTGAGAGCGCGACGAGAACCAGGTGGGTGACTGCTAGAAGATGGGCAGCGCACTAGGTGGGCAATACTGGCCAGTAGCAGATCTGAGAATGACCGGCGGTGTTGGCGATTTGTGCGGTGGTGGAAAAGGAAGGAAGGAAGGAGAGGTGGGGAGAAGGGGATGGGGTTTGTCTTGTGGCGCTGGCAATGGGGCCTGACGCGGCCTTTCTAGCGTGGTACGCGTTGCCGGCAACCCCAGCCTGTGGCGGCTGCGGGCAGCAAGGGGGTGTTGGACAGATTAGTGGCCGGCCCAATCTACCGACAGCGGTTGGGGTCCTCCGTTGCGATCCGATTTTTGGCCTCCACCCCCCAATTCAGTTGGGGGCCAGGTTGGCGGGGCGCCCGTGGAGAAGCTCTAAGAGTATATCCAGTCCTCGTATGTAGTTCGACAATAGCATCGAACATGCGCTATGGTCGCATCGACACATGTTCCGTGTACACAGGGCACCTCTCCCAAGAGGCGACCCGAATACACCCCTCTCAATGGAAATTTGACCTTTTCTGCAATTTGGAAATTATGGAAATCAGAACACACCTAGTTTTAGCCATAAATTTAATGACCTCCCACACATATTACAATGCCGCATGCATAGCATGGAAATCGAATAGAAGGTAGCTCCTCCACCGTTGCCGACGGCTCTTCCATCGCCACTGGTGTTGGCACCACCGCTATTGGCGCCACCTTTTCCGCCCTCCTTCGTTGCACGATGGCGGCCCACTCCATCATACGACACTCCTTTACCTCCAGATCCATGTTGACGTGTCGCCCGTGAACATCATGAAATCATCTTTCATCTTTTTCATGGCAATTTTTTCCTTCTCGGCCTTGATTGTCTTGTCTTGCTTCTCCATCAAGACCGCCCACCATGCATTGGTCTCTTTCCGCCTCAAGGTCGAGTTAGATGAGACCTAGGTGACAGTTTAAATTAATGCTTGCACCCTCTCCAATGATGCCGCCCCAGCAATGGCCTTGAGAGTGCATGTGTGCCCTCATGTGTCATTTTGATAATTAATGATAAATTCTATGGTCTGGTGTGTTTATTGAGTCATACTTGTAGGTGTTAGGAATATGCCCTAGAGGCAAATAAAATGATTATTTGTTATTCCTTTTTATGATTATATTTTATTTTTTATGATATAATTGTTTCGTGTCTTGATTGTGAGAATCAAATAATAACTCAGAAGCACGTGTAAAGTCATAAACACCAAGTGTTCATCATTCTCATATGCATGACTAGCTCATTGTCAATTGCTGATCAAGTTTTTGTACCGAGGACCCTATTTGACAATAGGAGAATATACGTGCAAGCAGTCCAAAACTCTCAAAATGTTGTAGTTGCTTCTATATCAAGCGGCATCCATGATTATCATGTTTGCCGCCTATATAGTTAATCATTTAATCCTATGCATATTTCGTGGTGTCTATATTTTCTTCAGTAACAAGATGACTTTCTTTGTTTGCCGTTGGATACAGAAATTTTCTTACAAAATTTAGAGGACCATGCCTATAATATAGTGGCACATTCACTGGGTTCCAAAACTGCAAAGCTTTGCTTCTCGCATCCTCTATCTCTGCGTAGACCTCGCTCGTCCTCTCCAACCTTATAAGATCCATCTCTTGGCTCTCCAGTATTGTTGAATCCATCTCGATGCCGGATTCCATGGTAGGTGTGCAACCAACGGCTAGGGCTCATGCTTTTCACTTCCAGTCGCCTGAGCACAGAAAAACAGGGGACAGTGGCGAGGGAGACGAGAAGAGGCCTAAGGGGAGGCCATGAGAGATGCATGGTGGCGCACGACAAAACAGTGTGGTAGGAGGAGCAGCGGAGTGGAGCGGAGCGATAGAATATGGGAAACTGAGGGCTCCAATCCTCAAACCTGTCTACTGTTGAGGTGGTGGATCCCGGTGGCCGGGCCAAATAGCTGGAAATCTGGTGCCTTTTTTATAATAGGCCTAATGGTAGTGACAGGTCATAATTTCGCAAATACCAGGAGACATTTGTAATAAACCCATCATTAACCCTAACCAGCAATTCTTTGAGAGAAAACCTAGAAGAGCAATGCGTGAGATCCGGGGAGGATTACCACCTCCGACCTTGCCGTGGCGATCACGCGCCTGCCTAGGACTCCTGCCCGCATGCGACGCGCTATTTTCCCGTCTACTTCTTCTCTCACCAAGGATGGTATGGAGGCCTTCGATTGTTCTATGGTATGCCTTGGAGGTGGATGAAGTGGCCGCGGCGTGGTGGCATCATGAGCACACCCAGGCCTACACATTATGCAGCCAAACCTTTAGTTTTGTGAGAAAGGGTTGAACTCTGCTAGATTTGATCTATGATTACTTTGTGCATATCTAGGTTATTTATCTGAAATCTATATGCTAAATACTTCAGCGAGATATGACAGTTCGGTAATGTTATGTGACTTGTGTCTTACAAATGTATTAGGCTATAAAAATGTTGGGTGTGGATGAGCTAGTGTGAATTGGATATTGATGATTTCACGTCATGGGTTTAGCTCTAACCAGTCTTGCTTATCCTAACTCCAAATAAAAGCATCTCCACTCGTTCGGCGTTATCAGGCCAGATGGATGTAACTTTCGGCCTTAGAACGACCAGTTTCCCAGTCGCGTTCCCAGGCGTGGTTCCCAGGCAAGGAAAAATCGGTGACATTTCGCCGAATTCAGCTCAAATTCACATAGTTCGGCATAAATATGAAAACAAAGCAATATTCGATATGGTTCACCATAGAATGAAACACAACATACTTCAGCCTAGTTCGACCAGATCATGTTCAACATAGCTTCTATGTGTTGCTATTGCGTATCCATATGTGCTCACCAGATCATTCTGCAGCTGTTGATGCACTGCCAGGTCTCGGATCTTCTGACGCATGGCGATGAAGGCAGCCCGCGATGCCAGCACCTGGTGATCAGGCTCTGCAAGATCCCCTATCTGTAGTATGGCTCCTCCTGTTCGAGAAATCCATTGGATGCTTCCGCTCATCCTCAATGATCATGTTTTGCAAGGTCACACAACATTTTATCACTTTCCACATCTGATCTTTTGACTAGATTATAGAAGGAATCTTTCGACTAGGTCATAGAAGGGAACCGGACAACTGCAAACCTCTGTTGTAGCACACCAAATGCCCGCTCCACTTTCTTCTTGCAAGCTTCCTATTCCTTGGCAAACTAAGCATGATTGGGGAGCATGGAGCTTGAGATAGTCTTCACAAATGTTGGCCATCTTGGATAGATTCCATATGCAAGATAGTATCCCTTGTTATACTGGTGTCCGTTGATCTCAAAGTTCACTTGGGGAGCAAGACCCTTAACAAACTTGGCAATGACATTTGAGGATTGGAGGATGTTGATGTCGTTGTTCGATCCTGCCATGCCAAAGAAGGAGTGCCAAATCCAAATATCATGTGTAGCAAATGCCTCGAGTATCACAGTGCAACCTCCTTTGTGGCCTTTGTACATTTCCTGCCAAGCAAATGGACAGTTATTTCAGTGCCAATGCATGTAGTCGATGCTTCCAAGCATCCTAGAAAATCCTCTACTTTCATTGACTGCGAGGATCTGAGAAGTGTCTTCAACATTGGGTCTTCTCAAGTATTGTGGCCCAAACACTGCAATCACTGCCTTGCAGAATCTGTACAGCAATCGATGTCGGTGGACTCGGCTGTGCAGGGATAATCATCGGTACTGTCACCCGAAGCTCCGTATGCGAGCAACCTCATCGTCACCGTGCACTTCTGTAGTGAGGAAAATGCTACCATTCCGGTGCAGTCCTTCTTGCATACGAAATAGGGGTCGTACTCCCGGATGGCATGCACGATCTCAAGAAAGAGTTTCTGGCTCATCCTGAAACGGCGCTGAAACACGATCTCTTCGTGCAGCGGCTCATCGGCAAAGTATTCGGCATACAACATGTAGTAGCCCTCCATCCGCTGCCTTGATTTTCACTTCCTGTGACCCTTCGCCGAGCCTCCATGCTTCGGCGCTGCACTCTGCGTGTACAACCTGGCTAGGGAGCCAAGGATCTACATGTGATCTTCATCTTCGGCGACTGCGTCGGTCTCTTCCTCCAGCAACAGGGCGAACATCTCTTCGTCATCGGAGTCCATGGCCGAACCAGTAAAACGCCAAACACTTCGCCGGCGAGGTGGGAGGGAGCTCGGAATGAAGCCGAGCCACGGTAAAGGCTGGAGAAGGCGAAACAAGGCCTACAACGAGGGGAAACGATGCGGCGGCAGTGGGCCTTTCTATATCCATGGGTTCGGCTGGGCGGGGTCGTTCTTCGCCGGAGATGACATGGCGGCTGTAACATCCCAAAAATACTAAACTTAAATCATCAAACTCTAATCATCAAAATTAGGGTTAACAAAAACTTTTCTAATTAAAATTATGAAAGCATGCATATGTGTATGCATTTAAATTGAAATTATTTTGAACCAACTTGTTTGTGTGTTTCTTTGCTTGTAAAATGTTTCTTAGGTGAAATAAACATCATCTAAACATTTCCCAAACTTTTCCTAAGGACAAATAAATCAAAACCAATAAAATAAAGGAATGGTCATTTTGACCAATTTAACTCCCATGCCTACTTTGGCTGTATCAAACTTTCAGAATCTAATGGAAACTTTTCTGGATCTTTGCACCCCTTGAATGTACTCATAACAAGGTATCAAGGCCCACTTTGTGATCATCCAGAAACTTTCAAATGCATAGTTTAAATGACAATTCAAAATTGAATCTTTATCATATGGGAAGATCCCACTTTTCCAAAAACCACTCAAACAAGCTCAACTTTCAAAACCCAAGCATCTGCAGACTCACCAGCACCAATCTAGCAAACCCACCAAAAATCTTTTCAAAATTCAAAACTTGATTTCATGAGGCCATTTCATCAAACAGGTTGGAGACACAAATCATCAAAATCCTAAACACTATAGTGAGCAGTGATTGAAGCCTAACTTATTCCCTCTCTAGCTCACAACCAGCTCAGTAGATCATCTAGCTAACTAAACCAAGCACTAGCACCACTGTGAGCTTGCCATTGTCATCAATGGTGAACAGCCGAGCACACCCTTGCCACCCCATAGTCAACAGCAAGCTAGGAGCAGCAGCAAGCCTAGCCAGCATGTCTGGGAGGCAGCCCACCGTCCACCGCCATCCCCTGTCCCAGCCGTGAGCGTTGCCAAGCCCTGGACCACACGCACAAACCATGCTAACCTTGCCAGCGACCATGCCGAACGTGCGCCAGAGCGCCACCCTCGACCGAAGCCCACAGACCGCGCGCCGCCCTCGCCGCGTGCATACACAATCCCCACCGACCCAGGAGACCGCCAGACATCCTTGTTCGCCGCCTGCGTCAAGACCACCGCCGCCGCCGAAGACGCCCGCGCAGAGCACCATCGCGTTCCAACCAAGCCACACCGCCCCACGCCTCAAAACCATGTCATTGAGCATCGCCAGGGAACACCGCGCCGTCCCCTACCTTCGCCCATGCCAATAGCCGCCTGTAACATCGCCCCCGACGAGCTCACCTTGCGCCCCGTCGGTCCCCTCGCTTGACTATAAATAGAGGCCACCCCCAGTCGATTTCTTCACACCACCTGACTCCCCTCTTCTCACTGATCGTGCCACACCGTTCCCGGAGCAAGGCGAGCACCACCTCACCAGAATTTCACCGGAGCCCGCCGCCTCTGGAGAAGAAGGGCGCCATCGATTTCGTCCACCCCAGGAGCTGCCGCGACCACCCCTGAGTTCGCCGTCGTTGACTTTGTCGTTCGCCCGCCTCGCCAACCCTCGCACCCGGTGAGCCCCAGACCTCACCGCCGCGCTAGGTTTCTTTCTCGTCGGCGTTGCCTCGCGTCGACGATGACTCCCAGCCGTTGGATTAGAATCAGATCGAACGACCCACATTGCCCCGTACCGCTTCGCCCCTCCCTGTCTCACTGATGAGTGGGGACACCCACTTAAGCAGCTCGCGGGAGCACTGCGCTTAGCAGGACGGCTCGTTAACTTTTCCCGCGCAGCCCAGTTATTCAAATTAAACCTTTTCTATTTTATTTCAAACTCACTTCTGTATCTAACTTCAAAATTCAACCCAGATCGATTCAGTGCACCAAATTGAATGAAACTAATTTTGTTAGAAAGGTCTGGGAATGCTGAATCCAAGCCTGTTGGATTCAAGTCATTTGGATCTATACATTACCCATGGTAAAAATAACAAGGCAGGAGCTTTTCTGCATTCAAACAGTTTTCAAATTTAAACCATGATAGCTTTTGAATTGATTCCAACTCTGAAAAATCACATTTAACCATACCTTTCAGAATATATAAAAATATATAGGGTTACTTACAGAAATAATGTTCAAGTAATAAAAGAATGCCCCATAGGCATTTCTAGCCACTTTAATTAATTAAAATAAAAGGGTAAAACCTTATTAACACTACTAGAGAAAAGCCTATCCGAGGCGCACCAAAAAGCCTATCCGAGGCGCATATCACATGTGCCTCTAGCTTCAAGCCTCGGGTATTTCTGAAGATCTCGATATGCGCCCTATATTACATATGCGAGGCGATATGCGCCTCGCATAATAATATGCGAGGCGCATATCGATATGCGCCTCGCATATGTGAAGTATAGGAGGCGCATATCATATGCGCCTCGCATATGTTTCAGAATGCGCCTCGGATATTTATAGTATATGCGCCTCCTATAGTATCATATATGAGCCTCCGGTAATATTTTCGAAATTCAAGTTTTATAGACCACTATAAATAATAATATACAGATATTCAAATATACAATATAAGTCCAGAATACAGTATAAAGAGCACAGAATTTTTCAGAAACTTGCAATTTGCCAAAGCATAATAGAACCAACATGAATACAATACATTACACATCAATCATGACATACACGTTCATACATCAAGTGTTTGTGCCACAAGTTCACACCTCCGAGTACAAGTTCACAATCACATTACACCTCCGAGTACAAGTTCACAATCACATTACAACTCCAACGACGTAGCTCTACCTAGATGAAGTAGAACACATAACCTACCATTTCCAGTGTCGTTATTCAAATCA
This sequence comes from Avena longiglumis, assembly GCA_030063025.1. Taxonomy (NCBI): domain Eukaryota; kingdom Viridiplantae; phylum Streptophyta; class Magnoliopsida; order Poales; family Poaceae; genus Avena; species Avena longiglumis. The sequence goes on along the minus strand of CP125977.1, from coordinate 87,534,332 downwards.
CTGGGTTCAGGTTCAGGAGGATGGGTATTACGAGGCACTATACCAGGATCTCTACCAGAGGTAAGAAGCAGCAGAGTCAAATCCTGGAAAACATAAGGAACAGGCTTCAGACAAGTGTGAACTCTACAAAAGTGCATATTCATATGAACTGAGGATAAAACAAATGCATCAGTTTTACCCCTTTAAATCAATCATGATGTTCCTCTTTATGAATATATAGTAGTAATGACAAAAATTTCTCTTTTTTTTCTTATAGTATACTGTTTTTACTTCTACTACAAGGATCCACTAAAGAGGTCAAGTGACAGAGCAGTCTTTGAAAGATTACACCAAAGCATTCCATAGGTATGCCCAGAAACATTTAATAGAATGGTTACTTTGAGCTCAATTAATCCAGTATGTAAACTAATCCAGTAGTATCAATCAACCTTGATCTGAGCTAAACAATTATTTGACTAGATAGAATTTTTTTGCAGATCATCTATATCCAGAGAATTTAGTTGTATATTAAGACTAATTCTACTGCACTTTTTTCTCGGATAATCATATCATGCCTTCCAATATTTCAACGATTTGAGCCTACTTTCATTCTATCAAGAACATTTAAAACCCTTAATTGTACTGTTAACATGGCACAAGGCACAAGGCACATGGTGAGGCTCTCCCAATCACCATTAGCGAGAAACAGGAAGGCCATCCATGTGAACACGGTTTTAGGTTTTCAACAGCTACTTGAGGAACAATTGCCAGAATTTCAGAAAACATGGAACACGGAGCTGGGGTGGAGATGAATGAATCAAGGAGGTACTCTGAAAAATACTCATCATCAAATATGTAACGTGTAACAGTACAACCTTGCATTTTTTAGGCACTCTTATCTGTGTATTCATGGGTGGTCACTTCTGACAGATTTGTGCAAAACTTTATCAATAAGATGGACCAACCAAACTAAGGTGTGATAGTTGGGATCCCCCTATATATAATAATTTTCTTTCGGTCGACTAAATAATTACTTCTGTGTACAATCTTTGATGAGCATTCAAGGGAGCATGCTGTACATGTCAATATGAATTGCGCAACTCCAGACTAGCTGGCTAAGATTGCTATGAAATGATCAAACCTAAACAGAAACAAAGTTATAAGAAACACTTACATATACCGTGAAGACAACCACTACAACCATAACTGAAATCCCCCAGTGATCAGGGAAGTCGTTGATTAGATGGCTAGCCACAAATATACAGAATACCAACACTGGTGCAAGAATGAGGAATATAGTGAGAAAAAGTGATCTCACATCAGGTCCAAATATGAACCTCCCTTGCAAGAGAAACTCCTGAAAGAACAATCAAAGCTCTCATCAACAAAGATCAATTGATGAAAGTGAAAATGAAAATTGCAAAGGCAGAAGCAGTTAACTCAAAGTAGCATGTCATCAATGAAATATGATATGGTTTGCACAACACATTAAGGTTAACCATGCATGGCCAGTTCAGATGTCCTGTAGACAGAACCATCAAGAGTTTTCTTTTTCCAAACGCCAACACTACAAGATACTACAGTTTTACAGTTAACTCTGCATGGACTCCATCATAAAAGACAAAAAAAACTATTGGAGTACTGAAAAATTGATCTGTGAATGGACCAGCAGGAGGGGGCTGCATCCATTATAACTTCACAGCTAAGCAGCCTGATGAGAGTCATCTTTCTGCTGATGCCGGTAGTACCAAGCTTTTCTTCTCCGAGGTCGACCCCAGGTTTCGGAATGAGAATGTGCTGTTGTGCTGTATAGTTGGGGAAAATGACGCAGGTAATACAAATGTCGGCAGTTTTCTCGATTCCTCATTATCCTCACATGTTCCCTTGTTTTCTCGGGAGCTTTGCATCAGGTTCAATTTTGTTAGTCTCGTACAGTGTTATTTTTGTCACAGTCCCACATTGTGCTTGTGCTAATATATTCGGCTAACTCTTTATTTTCCAGGCGGGCACTGTTATGGCTGCCAAGACTACAAGCCTGTTGTTCATCCAAGTAGCCAAGCATACGGCGGTGGTAGAACTACCTTTATTGAGTTTCCTCGCTCAGACGGAGATAGCACTGATAGCGACTAGCTATAGTATGAAACACTAGATATAAGCAGTGCTGCCTAGCTAGTGTGGCTAATGTTCATTGTCACGTTGATACATTGAACGACTCAAGCTAGGGTGCAGATGAACAATTTAACATGGCTAGGTGCTGCTCGGTACTTCATTGCACACAGGGGAAGAGGGATAGGGGGAAGGGGAAGGGCTGGGAACGGGCAGGCTCTAAATTAAGCGGAATTCCAGCGTCAACGCGGTCGGACGCGGCAGGGCGCACGTCCCGGAGCCGCGCCGGCGGCAGAGGGGGGCAGCGGGACGACGGATCCCACGGCCGTACGTGTGGGCCAGATCAGGCACGAGGGACGTAACCGAATCGTGGCGGCGGAGGCAGAGCAGGAGCAGATAGGAGGAGGAGTTGGAGGAGGGAGGGAGACTTACACGTGTGGAGGCACTCGGAGACGGTGGTGGTGTCGCGGAGGAGGCGGTTGCAGAGGTGGCACGTCATGCACGCGGCGAGCAGCTCCCGCTTGACCATGACCTGCAGCTCCCTGCTGGCCCCGCTGCCAGCCCGCCGCCCTCTCTTCCTGCCCCTACCCATCTGCTCCTCCTCTTCCTCCCCCCTCGTGTCGTCCCCATCCTCCTCCTCCTCTCGTTCCTTGACCTCCTCTGCCGATGCCGCGGGCGCCTCTTCCTCGGTACTGGCTTCCTTCATCTCCGCATCCGCGTTGGCCTCTTCCGTAGGAGGCTTGGAGGCCTCCTGCAGGGGTGGGGGCGGTGGTTGGGCGTCGTCTTCTTCCTCCTGCTCCTGCGACGGCGCAAGTGGTGGGCGGGATTGGAGGCGGGAGGTGGCTGGGCTGTGGTAGCGCAAGTGGTGGGGCTTGGGAGGCCAGAGAGAGACGCGGGGCTGGGTGGCCGGCGGCGGGATGGAGAAAGGGGATCGAAGGAGGAGGATGGTACTTAATTTTATCTGTGGGAAAGGTCGTGTCGTGAGATAGCTTAGATCTGTGAGATGTGGGAAAGGTCGTGTACTAGCTGTGTGTTTTGATCTATACCGGATTATGCGAGGCGCATCTGGGCTAAATGCGCCTCGTATAATATGCAATACTAGACAAATAGGACAGTGCGCAAGTTTCTGTTAACAAACACACAACAGCCTAGTGGTAACATGCCTTGTCCTATTTCACTGGCCACCCAGGTTCGAATCCTAAGGTTAACAATTTTTTGGAAATTTATTTTAAAGGCCATTTTTCATGTAAAAGAATTGTCCAAACACAATATGAACTATAAAATATACTACAAATATTTTAAATATTTAAATATTGCTAAAACAACAAAAGTGAGTATTCTCAATGTATGTGTCTTGTCGATACATAATATTCTCAATGCAATATTATTATAACAAACACATAATGAAAATTAATAATGTTTTAGGAGGAGGAAGAAGTGACACAAGTGAGTGGGGTGGTAGTTGCCTCCATGTGCAAAAAGCTGGAAAAAAGTGGTGCCAGCTTATGCGAGGCGCATATTGCACAATATGCGCCTCCTATAATTCAAACTATAGGAGGCGCATATAGCAATATGCGCCTCGCATATGCGGCCACCTACAAGCGCCCGGGCCCGTATGAGTTACTTGAGGCGCATATGGCCATATGGCCATATGCGCCTCGCATATTGTCAAATATAGGAGGCGCATATAGCCATATGCGCCTCGCATATTCGTGCACCTACCAATACGCGGGCCCACACAGAATATGCGCGAAGATTCGCCATATGCGCCAGATATTATCAAATATAGGAGGCGCATATAGCCATATGCGCCTTGCATATTCGTGCACCTACCAACACGCGGGCCCACACAGAATATGCGAGGCGCATTCTGTCCATATGCGCCTCGCCTATCTGATATATAAGAGGCGCATATGATTAGAATGCGCCTCGAATAATATGGGGCTGCTAGATTCTGTCCGTACAGGGATTATAGGAGGCGCATTCTTATCATATGCGCCTCGCCTATTTTTATACTAGAGGCGCACATCGCAAAGTGCGCCTCGCCTATTTTTATAGGAGGCGCATATGCTAAATGTGCCTCGCATAAGCATGTCTCCTATAGCCTTTTCTCTAGTAGTGTAAATTGTGACACCACTTTAAATCACATTCCCTTGGACTACAATATGTGGTGATGACATGTGTCAACATGATCCCATGTTTGGTTTGGAGAATGTTAAATCTTAAGTAGTTTTTCAATGAGTAGAATTACTTTTCTAAAAATAAAAGGAATTAAACCAAGCTTTAATATTGTAATGTTAGAGATGATGCTAGATCATCTATAGAACCCTTGTGTGTGATGATTGCAAGTAGTTAAGTATTGTTTGGTGATTGTGTACCTCGTATTTATTCATAGACGATAGTGTTGGAGATATGCCCTAGAGGCAATAATAAATATAGTTATTATTATATCTTTGTGTTTATGATAAATGTTTACATTCATGCTATAATAGTATTAACAAGGAAACATTGATACTTGTGTGATTTGTAAACTAAAATAAGAGTCCCTAGTAAAGCCTCTATATAATACTAGCTTGTTGGTTAATAGATGATTGTGGTTTCCCTATCATGAACATTGAGATGTTATTAACAACAAGATCATATCGTTAGGAGAATGATATGGTGGACATACTCCTATAGATAAGCGTAGCATAAAGATCAAGTCATTTTAATAGTTCAATTGCTATATGCTTTCTGATACATAGTAACCTAATTCCTTCGACCATGAGATCATGCATATCACCTTTACCGGATGGATGCTTTGATGACATCAAACACCACACCGAATCGGGTGGCTATAAAGGTGGCATTGAGTGTTCGAAAGTATTGGTTGAAACACATGGATCGAGAGTGGATTTGTCCATCCATATGACGGATAGATATACTGGGCCCTCTCGGTGAAATGTCATCCAATTAGCTTGCAAGCATGTGACTGGCTCACAAGGGATCACATATCACGGGAACGAGAAAAGAGTACTTATCGGTAACGAGGTTGAACTAGGTATGAAGAGATACCGACGATCATAACCTCGGATAAGTAAACTATCGTGAGACAAAAGGAAATTGGTATCGTATGTAAGTGGTTCATTCGATCGCAAAGTAATCGTAGAAATATGTGGGAGCCATATGAATTTCAAGATTCCTCTATTGGTTATTGATCGGAGAAGTGTCTCGATCATGTCCGCGTAATTCACGAACCGTAGGGAGACACACTTAAGGATTCGACGTTGTTTGAGTAGTTATGGAATGATGAGAAAGAGTCCGAATGTTATTCGGAGTCACGAATGGGATTCGGGATATCACGAGGAGATCCGGAATGGTCCGGAGAATAAGATTCATATAAGGAAAGTCCCGTTTCGGAGTTGGAGAATGGTTCCGGTGTTTTCATCGGGAATGTTCTAGAAGGTTCCTAATGTCCGCACCGGGGAAGGGTACATGAATGTGTTATATCAAGTTGGTATGATTGCATCATGTACTCGGTGTCATCGTTGATAAAAATAGAGGGTTTATTCAAATCCTAGTTTGAAAAGTCAAACGGCTAGTTTGAAAGTCAAACGGCAGTTTTTGGAAAGAGGAGGAGTGGAAACGAGTTGGGGAGGAGTTCCTCCTCCAACCCGGGCGCCCACCCAAGCCGAGTTGGGAGGGACTCTCCTCCCTTGGCCGGCCGCCCCTCCACCTATATAAGGAGGGCAGGCTCCTCCTAGAGACACACAAGATCCTCCTCCAAACCCTAGCCCCAAGCCGCCTCCATAGCGCCGCCGCCCTAGGCAAACCGCCGCCTAGCTAAACCCTAGCCGCCGGCTTGCCCCCTTCCTTGGTGTGTCTAAACCCTAGAACACTGAGGGACTCTCTCATACTCCGCCATACTCGCTCCGGCTTAAGGCGAAGCCCTGCGAGATATCCCCTCTACTTCCGGTACCACGCCGTTGTGCTGCCGGAATCGCGAGGAGAGTGCTACAACCTCCGCTGCCTGCTGGAACAAGGGAGAGGAAGGTCTTCGTCGAGTACCGAACGTGTGACCGACTGCGGGAGCGCTGCCGGAACGCAGAGCCGGAAGGATCGTCTACGCGATCTTGAGATCGGGAAGAGTACGACTACATCACCCACGAGAATCCGCTCTCGTTAAACACTTTGGAATCTTCGAGGGTGAGTTATTCTATCGACTCGTTGCTACAATCTAGTAGATAGATCTTGGCTTGTTTGTTTGTATGCGATAGAATTTTTTTGTTTTCCATGCTACGAAACCCTACAGTGGTATCAGAGCCGTGTCTATATGTAGATCTGTTGCACGAGTAGAACACAATGGTCATTGTGGGCGTTGATGCTTTTATTGTCGATTGCTTCTTGTGTACTTTGCATCTTGCGGTATGTTGGGATGAAGCGGCCCGGGCTAACCTTACATGACATCGCTCATGAGACTTGCTCCACGCTTGACATGCAACTTGTATTGCATAAGTGGCTTTATGGTGCCTGCTTTCTCCTAGCATAGTTAAGATCCAATTTACAACGGGTGATTAACAATACTAGTATCAATGTTGTGGTTCTTGTTCGTAGTTAGAACGACACTTATTGAAAGCCCCAAACCACGTAAAACATGCAAAGAAAGTAGAGGCGCTAACTTTGTTTTGTGGGTGTGCGTGATGTGATATGGCCATGATTGTGATTATATTTGATGTATGCAATGTTCCTTATTGTAAGTTGGCAACCGGCAGGAGCCATATGGTTGTCTTTAATTTATGTTAAGACCTGCGTGTCTATTCAAAGTAGTTGTAATAGTTGAAGCCGGTGGACAACAACCATGGAGAAGCGTCATTGACCTTGATGCAATGCCGGTGATGATGGAGATCATGTTCGTGCTAGAAGATGGAGATCGGAAGCACAATGAAGAAAGGCCATATCATATCACATATTATGAATTGCATGTGATGTTAATCCTTTATGCATCTTGTATTGCTTAGTAGACGACGGTAGCATTATAAGATGATCCCTCATGCACATGAATTTCAAGTCATAAAGTGTTCACCCTTAGTTAGCACCGTTGCTAAAGCTTGTTGTTTTGAAGCACCACGTGATGATCGGGTGTGTTAGATTCCGCAAGTGTATACAACGTGAGAAAGCCAGATTTGCTCATGCGGAAACTAAGGTTTTATCTTGACGAGCCTAGCATGTACATACATGGTCTCGGAACACGGATCACCGAAAGGTAAAGCATGAATCATATAGTAGATATGATGAACATGTCGATTGTTCGCCATTGAAACTATATCAACTCTCGTGATGATCGGTGTTGATGTGGTGGATTTGGTTCGTGTGATCACTAAATCAATGTGAGGGATATTGTTTTGAGTGGGAATTCACCTAGATTAATTCAACTATTAATAAGAACTCAATTTGTCATAAACTTAGTCTAAACTATTGCAAATATATTGTAGATCAATGGCGGCCCCTACCATCAATTTTAATGCGTTCCTAGAGAAAGAAAAGTTGAAAAACAATGGAAGCAACTTCGCGGATTGGTTCCGCAATTTGAGGATTGTCCTCACAGCTGGTAATTTGACCTATGTGCTGGATGCACCGCTAGGTGACTCACCTGCAGCTGATGCTCCCGATGAAGTAAAGAATGTTTACCTCACTCGGAAGACTCAAGACTCCACGCTCAGTGCTATCTTGTATGGTTTAGAATCGAGCTTGTAAAAGGTTTGAGAATTCAAACCCATATGATATTGTCGAGGATCTCAAATTGATCTTTGAGACTCATGCAATTGAAATCTATGAGTTTTTTCCAAAAGTTCTTTAACTGCAAGATGGAAGAGGGCAGCTTCACTGCTGAGCATGTGCTTAAGATGTCTGGGCATGCAAACAAACTTCAAAGCTTGGGTATTGTGATTCCTAATGCTTTGGGGATTTACCGTGTCCTCCAATCACTACCACCAAGTTACAAGAACTTTGTGATGAACTACAACATGCAAAACATGAACAAGACGTTGCCAGAACTCTTTGCCATGTTGAAATCTACAGAAGTGGAGATCAAGAAAGAGCACCAAGTGTTGTTGGTCAATAAGACCACCAAATTTAAGAAAGGCAAGTCTAAGCAGAAGGGACACTTCAAGAAGGGTGGTAAGAAAGTTACCATGCCGACGAAGAAGACCAAGGCTGGACCTAAGCCTGATACTGAGTGCTTTTACTGCAAGGGAGAAGGTCACTGGAAGCGAAATTGCCCAAAGTACTTGGCGGATTTGAAGAACGGCAACATCAAGAAGAAAGGTATATCTGATATACATGTTATTGATGTGTATCTCACTAGTACTCGTAGTAGTGCCTGGGTATTTGATCTCGGGTTCGGTGCTCATATTTGTAACTCAAACAAAATGCCGTAATAAACGGAAGCTAGCGAAGAACAAGGTGACGATGCGCGTGGGAAATGGATCAAAGGTTGATGTGATCGCGGTCGGCACGCTATCCCTTCATCTACCATCGAGATTAGTTTTATACTTAAATAATTGTTATTTGGTGCCTGCGTTGAGCATTAACATTATATCGGGATCTTGTTTATTGCGAGACGGTTACTTGTTTAAGTCCGAGAATAATGGTTGTTCGATTTATATGAGTAATATGTTTTATGCACATGCACCTTTGATAGATGGTCTATTCTTATTGAATCTCGATAGTGGAAATACACATATTAATAACATTGAGGCTAAACGTTTGAAATCGAGCGATAACTCGACCTATATGTGGCAATCGCTGCCTTGGTCACATTGGAGTGAAGCGTATGAAGAAACTCCATTCCGATGGACTTCTTGAATCACTTGATTTCGAATCACTTGATAGATGCGAAGCATGTCTGATGGGTAAAATGACTAAGACTCCATTTTCTGGTATGATGGAGCGAGCTACGGACTTATTGGAGATCATACATACCGATGTGTGTGGTCCAATGAGTGTAGCATCGCACGGTGGTTATCGTTATGTTCTTACCTTCACGGATGACTTGAGTAGATATGGATATATCTATTTCATGAAACATAAGTCCGAAACTTTCGAGAAGTTTAAGGAATTTCAAAGTGAGGTAGAGAATCAACGTAACAAAAGGATTAAATTTCTATGTTCTGATCGTGGAGGTGAATATCTAAGTTACGAGTTTGGCGAGCATTTGAAGAAATGCGGAATACTTTCGCAGTTGACACCGCCGGGAACACCACAGCGTAATGGTGTGTCCGAACGTCGTAATTAAACTCTCTTAGATATGGTTCGTTCTATGATGTCACTTACATATTTACCGCTATCATTTTGGGGTTATGCATTAGAAACAGCCGCATTCACTTTAAATAGGGCACCGTCTAAATCCGTTGAAACGACACCATATGAATTATGGTTTGGGAAGAAACCTAGATTGTCGTTCCTTAAGGTTTGGGGTTGCGAAGCCTATGTAAAGAAGTTACAACCGGACAAGCTTGAACCCAAAGCGGAAAAATGCGTCTTCATAGGATACCCGAAGGAAACTATTCGGTATACCTTCTATCATAGATCCGAAGGCAAAATCTTCAAGGTTAAGAATGGATCCTTTCTAGAGAAGGAATTTCTCTCGAAAGAAGTGACTGAAGGAAAGTAGAACTCGACGAGGTTGTCGAACCTTCTCTCGAATTGCGAGTAGCGCAAGACCGAAGAAGTTCCCGTGGTGCCCGCACCAATTAGAGAGGAAGCTAATGATGATGATCATGAAACTTTGGTTGAAGTTACAGAGCCTCGGAGGTCAACGAGAACTCGTACCACCTGCATTGGTATGATCCGTTATGAGTGTCATGTTGGTAGACAACACCGATGACCCCGAGACATATGAGGAAGCGATGATGAGCCCAGATTCCAATAAATGGCAAGAAGCCATGAACCGAGATTGGATCCATGTACGAAAACCAAGTATGGACTTTGGTGGACTTACCGGATGGCGGAAGGTCGAGAACAAATGGATTTTCAAGAAGAAAACAGATCGATGGTAATGTTATCGTTTATAAAGCTCGACTTGTCGCAAAGGGTTTCACAAATTCAAGGAGTTGACTATGAGACTTTCTCACCAAGAGCGAAGCTAAAGTCTGTGAGGATTATGTTAGCAATCGCTGCATATTATGATTACGAGATATGGCGATGGATGTCAAACAAAGATTCCTCAATGGAGACATTGATGAAGAGTTGTATATGATGCAACCCAAAGGTTTTGTTGATCCTAAAGATGCTAACAAGGTATGCAAACTTCAAAGGTCCATCTATGGATTGAAGCAAGCATCCCGTTGGAATCAACGCTTTGATAAGGTGATCAAAGTTTTGGTTTTATACAAACTTATGGAGAAGCTTGTATTTACAAGAAAGTGAGTGGGAGCTCAGAGCATTCTTAATACTATATGTAGATGACATATTGTTGATTGGGAATGATGTAGACCTTCTTAATAGTGTCAAGGAATATTTGAATAATAGTTTTTCAATGAAGGATCTTGGCGAAGCAGCTTACATATTAGGCATAAAGATTTATAGAGATAGATCGAACGCCAAATATCATTGTCACAAAGTACATATTTGGACAAAGTTCTAAAGAGGTTTGGAATGGAAGAAAGCAAGAAAGGGTTCTTGCCCATGTTACCAATACGACCTTGAGTAAAACTCGAGTCCGACATCGCGTAAGATAGAGAAAGGATGAGTAAGACTCCATGCCTCAGCCATAGGATCTCTAATGTATGCCATGCTATGTACTAGACCCGACATTGCATATGTTGTTAGTTTAACTAGTAGATATCAAAGTGATCCAGAGTGGATCATTGGACATGATCAAAAACATCCTTAAGTACTTGAGAAGAACTAAGGATATGGTTCTTTCTTATGGAGGTGATGAACAACTCGTTGTTAATGGGTACACCGATGCTAGTTGGAACACCGATCCGGATGATTCTAAATCACAACTGGATAATGATTTATTTTGAATGGTGCAGCTAGCTGGAGGAGTGCAAAGCAAAGCATTGTGGCGAGATCTTCAACTCAATCGGAATACATGGTCGCTTGGAGGCTTCACAAGAAGCGATATGGATGAAAGAGTTCATTACAGAGCTGGGTGTGGTTCCTAGTCTACTGGACCCAATGTCTATCTACTGTGATAACATGGGCGCCATAGCCAATGCGCAAGAACCAAGGTCACACAAGAAGCTGAAGCACATCAAGCTACGTTTTCACGCTATTCGAGAACATATCCAAGATGGGGATATAAAGATTTGCAAAGTACACACAGATCTGAATGTGGCGGATCCGTTGACTAAACCTCTCCCGAGGGCAAAACATGACCAGCACCAAACCGCCATGGGTGTTCGGTATATTACCATGTAATCTAGATTAGATGACTCTAGTGCAAGTGGGAGACTGTTGGAGATATGCCCTAGAGGCAATAATAAATGTAGTTATTATTATATCTTTGTGTTTATGATAAATGTTTACATTCATGCTATAATAGTATTAACAAGGAAACATTGATACTTGTGTGATTTGTAAACTAAAATAAGAGTCCCTAGTAAAGCCTCTATATAATACTAGCTTGTTGGTTAATAGATGATTGTGGTTTCCTATCATGAACATTGAGATGTTATTAACAACAAGATCATATCGTTAGGAGAATGATATGGTGGACATACTCCTATAGATAAGCGTAGCATAAAGATCAAGTCATTTTAATAGTTCAATTGCTATATGCTTTCTGATACATAGTAACCTAATTCCTTCGACCATGAGATCATGCATATCACCTTTACCGGATGGATGCTTTGATGACATCAAACACCACACCGTAACTGGGTGGCTATAAAGGTGGCATTGAGTGTTCGGAAAGTATTGGTTGAAACACATGGATCGAGAGTGGGATTTGTCCATCCATATGACGGATAGATATACTCTGGGCCCTCTCGGTGAAATGTCATCCAATTAGCTTGCAAGCATGTGACTGGCTCACAAGGGATCACATATCACGGGAACGAGAAAAGAGTACTTATCGGTAACGAGGTTGAACTAGGTATGAAGAGATACCGACGATCATAACCTCGGATAAGTAAACTATCGTGAGACAAAAGGAAATTGGTATCGTATGTAAGTGGTTCATTCGATCGCAAAGTAATCGTAGAAATATGTGGGAGCCATATGAATTTCAAGATTCCTCTATTGGTTATTGATCGGAGAAGTGTCTCGATCATGTCCGCGTAATTCACGAACCGTAGGGAGACACACTTAAGGATTTAACGTTGTTTGAGTAGTTATGGAATGATGAGAAAGAGTCCGAATGTTATTCGAAGTCTCGAATGGGATTCGGGATATCACGAGGAGATCCGGAATGGTCCGGAGAATAAGATTCATATAAGGAAAGTCCTGCTTTGAGTTGGAGAATGGTTCCTGTTTTCATCAGAATGTTCTAGAAGGTTCCTAATGTCCGACACCGGGTTAGGGTACATGAATGTGTTATATCAAGTTGGTATGATTGCATCATGTACTCGGTGTCATCGCTGATCAAAATAGAGGGTTTATTCAAATCCTAGTTTGAAAAGTCAAACGGCTAGTTTGAAAGTCAAACGACAGTTTTTGGAAAGAGGAGGAGGAGTGGGAAACCAAGTTGGGGAGGAGTTCCCTCCAACCGGGCGCCCAAGCCGAGTTGGGAGGGACTCTCCTCCCTTGGCCGGCCCCTCCACCTATATAAGGAGGGGTAGGGCTCCCTCCTAGAGACACACAAGATCCTCTCCTCCAAACCCTAGCCCCAAGCCGCCGCCGCCTCCATAGCCGCCGCCGGCCCTAGGGCAAACCGACGCAGCCGCCTAGCTAAACCCTAGCTGCCGGCTTTCCCCCTTCCTTGGTGTGTCTAAACCCTAGAACACCGAGGGACTCTCTCATACTCACTCGCTCCGGCTTAAGGCAAAGCCCTGTGAGATCTCCCCTCTACTTCCGGTACCACGCCATTGTGCTGCCGGAATCGCGAGGAGAGTGCTACAACCTCCGCTGCCTTCTGGAACAAGGGAGAGGAAGGTCTTCGTCGAGTACCGAACGTGTGACCGATCAAGGGAGCGCCGAACGCAGCCTTGAAGGATCGTCTACGCGATCTTGAGATCGGGAAGAGTACGACTACATCACCCACGAGAATCCGCTTTCGTTAAACACTTTGGAATCTTCGAGGGTGAGTTATTCTATCGACTAGTTGCTACACTCTAGTAGATAGATCTTTGCTTGTTTGTTTGTATGCGATAGAAATTTTTTGTTTTCCATGCTACGAAACCCTACAGATAGTACCGACCAAGGATACGAAGAGGAAGGAGGATTCTACGAAGAAGAAGTCGTGGAGAACTTCAACCACTTCTCTGCACAAGGCAAGCCTAATACTACTAGTGAATGTGCAAGCTAATCCTTGCAAGATACCCTACTGATGCCACAAACCACTACTTTTTACCATGACCACTATATGCCTTAAGCATATGTGATTATATCCACTTGATAAACCAATCCTAGTTTTTACTTACAAGCTTTATACTTTATTTCTTTATCAAAGCTTTTACTTAGAGTTTACTTAAGTGAATTATAGATACTAGAAATATATTTGAAGGTTGCATAAAGAGCATAAAATTTGGCCTAAGCTAGATAATCTTGATGTCACCTTAAGGCATGAGATTGAACTTAGTTAGAACTCCACTAGTTTACCACCCCTCATTATTGCTTACCCCCACCTGTAGATGCTAGTGCTAAGCATAAAACTTGATCAACTTTAGATGGGAATACTTGGTGGAAAAATGGTTATGAAAACCTTGGAATGATGGATCATTCTATTGAAATATTTTGGACATGTGTTTCCAAACACCTGATGATTTTGGTGATGAAAATGTTGAGGCGTGAGCCTTAGCCCTTTATAAAAATGATGGTTGTCTGGATGCGATACCATTCCAATTTTATCGTACAACCACAATACCCGAATATTGGGTAGGGCTTGACTGGAAACTTATATACCTTAGTATTAGTTCCCTCACGGCCAAGGTCTGAGCTGAGGCTACCTTGTGAAGATTGTCCACCTGTGCAGTACCCAAGATGACAGTTGGTCATGGTTGGGAGGCCAAACTCATAGGAGAGGTGCTTATACTAGGGCGTGTAATCGAAAGGTTAGGATTGATTATCCGCATACTGAGTATGGTGAATTCAGGATTTGTTCTTGACGGATGTATCGAATGTTGTGGTGAAAGTGTACAATCTCTGCAGAGTGTCAAACTATTCGAATAGCCGCGTCCGCGGTTATGGACAATTGGAGTGGCCATACTGTTCCCCCGTTAGACTTTTCAAAATTACTTGTGAAATAAATTGAGACTTTGACTTGACCACAACAGGGTTGTGATATGAAATACAAATTCCCACTTAGGAGTTATAAAATTTTGACGAGCATTCGTTGCTTCTAAACTTAGTAGAGGTAAATCTGGTTTTTGCAAAACAACCCTAGAGCCTAGTGTCCTATTATCCCAAAACCCCTTTTACCTGTTAGTATTAGTTTGCGAGTACTTAAAGAGTACTCATGGCTTTATCCCTACCTATTCCCATGGCCAGAATATGAAGAGGAGTACCTTGAGGATGGACCCCAGGAAGGTTACGACAACTAGGATCATCTCCCATCGTCAGCATTGCCTGTGACCCCGAAGATGGAGCTTCGCCTACGCTACCGTTATTATTACGTATTCCGCTGCTTGATGTTGTATTAAGAACTGGATCATGAGATCCCTATTTGTGTAAGAACTTATGTATCATTTGGATGATGCACTATGGTATCCAATTCTGTTATGTCTCGCAAAAATGGTAATCCTGGTATTGCGATGTATGGCATAACAGGCATCTATGATTGAAAAATCCGGGTGTTGACAGCGGCGAGGGGGAAACTAGGAGAAGGCTCTGTGCCACGGGAGTGCCGAATCGCGGTGGGGAATGGATTGTGTCGCCGATAGAGTTGGCCCACCGTTTTTCCTTTCATCCGGCGTTCCTAGGCGACTCCCGGCGCCCTAGGTTTGGCCTAGAAACCCTGAATGTAATTTTTGGCTAAATTTGGCGAAAAATGGGTGCCTGGACGATTTTTCACCTCCGGATGATAAAACGGCCTAGAGAGTCCCTCCTGGGAATGGAGATGCTTTAACCATCTTAATCGTGGTGGGTTTCTTCTACTTTTTCCTTGTCCGGATTAATTTCATTTCTCATAATAACAGTGGACCATGATTATTATATGTTTTAACTATATAAAGTTTACGTAGGAATTCGAAGGCCTTGTCCTCTCGAGTAAATGACGCAAAACCACTACAGTTGAGGCAAAGTGACCAAAAACCTACCAAAATGCATGTTTTTGGTAGTTTTTTTTTTGAAGGATTGTCACCTTAGACTCAAATGTGGTAGTTTTGCGTCATTTTCTCTGTCCTCTCAATCAAGTTATGTGGTTTCCGATGATTTTAACTAGGATAAGGATTAGTTATTTGGAAAATCAGTTAGTACATAGAGATAATAAATTATTTTCTTTCAGCCAAGCTTTATATCAGGATGTGTACTGCAAGCACCAGATTCAAGTAGAGGCAGGAATTAATGAATGACAACTGTCGCAAACCTGTAGTCTCACTCCTTGTCGTCCCTCCCCATCTAGTGGTCACTATCTGCCCTCTTTCAATCATGGTCAACGAATTGCTTGACACAAGGTGGCACGCCAAGCACACATTGGTTTGGGCGCATTGCTATTTCTGCGAGCTTATCAGCTACTGTACAATATTCTGCTTATTTTTCACAACTTGACCCCAAATGCTGGCAGCTGTTTGATGGCATAATTCCAGTCAACCTGATTTGAGAAACATAAGACGTTTATCTAGCCGTCCAGGTTAGCAAATAATTTGCACAGCCTCCTCTTTATCCACCCCACTGGAGACAGCACACTGATATGCTGTCCATTTCATGAGCCGTCCCAATCATCATGTTTAGCTAAATACTCCCTTTGTTCCACAATAGCTCAACAACTTGCTAAAAAGGCTTATACAGTGGAACAGACGGAGTAAGAATTAGACCTTGTCCAAAAGCAACTTCTGAAACAGATAAATCGTATTTAGGCATTAATTAATTTCATCATTATTACAGATCGACATGTCATATTTCTGTCCTTACAAGTCTGAGCACATTCTGCCAGTAGGGACATAATTGATAGAGGTTCTTCTGTTAGGGGGTTTATCATATCCTATCGACTCATTATGCTTTTGCTCTTAAGCCACATATTCATCATCAGTCGTCTGTCATGTGGGGTTCCTTTGCTTTTTCAGCAAGTCGACACCAATTGCCCAGCACCGGCCATTCTATCGCGACTTTGATGATTCTGTAGTTTTGGTGACATCATACACACAATTTGTAATTAAGAAATTATGACATATGATACTTAGAGGATAGGGAGAGTAGGAAAGGTGAAGTAAGAGGGGAAGAGGGCATCAGAATATTGAGAAAATCAGCATATTACCGCTCTCCCCAAAGAGGAATCCTACACAACTCCTTTTTGAACTGTTCATGAGGCCTAAGGGCATAAATTCTATCCTAGTTGCCACAAAACTTAGTGATGTCTCATAGTGCGCTAATTGGTATCGTTGCAGATTAGTTTCACTCGTTAAAAAAAATTCATTCCATTCAAACATAGGAAAAAATTAGTTTCTCCTTTCTGCAGCCTTTTCTGAGGCTATCACATATCATTGAAGTTCGATTCAGATATAATTCTTTTACAGGTCGCAAGCAGGGCTCAACCACGCCTCTACCGCCACATTCTTGCAGCCACACAATCTTTCAGACATACAGATTCCAAAGGAGCAACTTCTACTAAATATCCCATTTATAACATAGCATGTACCCAACTTATTTTTGAATAACCCCATTTGGCCGCACCACCATCGGTTCCATAGGAAAAGAACAGTACTGCCGCACCGCCCCTATCCCATTGGATTAAGTGAGTAACAAAGTTGCCATGTTGGTGTATCAACTTGACACATTTTGTGAAGACTGCCCCATGGATTCATGAACTTAATTATCCACATCACCAATGATGATGTGGAATACAGGTACAGTTTCAGAAGAAAAGAAAAGATAGCTGGGGATAAATTTAAAAAATATTTATAAGACAAAGTTTGCTTGGTAAATTCGTTCATCCAATAGCTGTCATGGCTATATCGCTGTAAAACTTCTACGAAAAGAACAAAGAACCTGAATGCAGAAAACAATAGAAAATTCATGCCTGTTCCCTTGGATTATGGGGATTGCGATATCACGAAGATCCAAATGAATGTTTTATCAAGAACTCTTCCCAGGAAAGGTTAAAAATTTGAACAAATATTCCTTGTTGGTGACAGTTCAGAAACATTACTGTCAAAGATGGACCTTTATCCCCCAATGATGAGGTATGAGTCCAAGTTGGATCCAAAATTTGTGCAACTTGTGCAGAGATTGCACCGACTCAAATCTGCGCACCTCTGGATAACGAGCACTTTGATGTGTATCACGTGAGAGATTCGCATGAAAACGGATATGAAACTTTTCCTGATGTGTATACCGTATCTTTAGGTGCAAAAATCAACTTCTGTCTCTTCTTGTTATAACTATATAGAACCTTCTTTTCTTGTTGGAAGTCTCTCTTATAAAAAACTTACAATTGTTGTCAGAGTCCATAGTGTGCATCAGGACCACGGCGTGTGAAAGGTAGTTCTGTGGTGTTCGTTAGAAACAAGTAGTTCAGCTATAGAACATATATTGTCTTAAGGATGAACGCAGGACACATAGGCCAGAATATGATTGGAAAGTGGAGAAGCATATTGGTCAAGACTTTTACACAGAAATTTTATGCTCTCTGTGCCAAGTTATCAGGATGCATTGTAAAGGCATCCTGAATGAGTTTTCTCTCGGGGAGCATGAAAAGATAGTAGCTTTTACTCAAATTCCTTATGTAATTTCTCAGTTATTATAATGTTAAGTCTCATGGAATGTCAAGATTCAAAAGGTGCCATAACTACTGTAGCTTGTTAATCTCAAGAGCTGTCAGGCTATTCTGGTCGCAACAAGCAGGGACAACCTTGTATAATTCCATGGGTTACCTATAATTCATGAAACGTGAGATATTTATCTTGCTAATATCAATGGCCATCATGCCTTATTTTTGTTATGGTTTTCATGCGCTGCTTGCTATGTATCTAACTCGAAAAATTGCTGGTCAATAGGGTACGTTCTGACCATGAATATTGAATATTTATTAAGATAAACTAATTTTCCGATTTTAACTTGAGATCTACTAGACACAGTCCATATCCGACCAAAATTAATTTATTATGAAAACCAGTTCTGTTCACATTTACAAGTATAATATCATATCGAATATCATTGAGGTGGAAGAAGACTAAAACAATATGGAGATACAAGCACATATTTTGTGAATTTATATCTCTTTATATATTGATCATTGTCTGAAATTTCTGATGACGTGTAAATTTAAGACATGATTAATTTTTCCGAATAAATAAGTAGCAAACCAACAAAAAATTGAAGCACAATAAGCAACAATTTTAATGCATGAAAATTGAAATTCGGAAAGTAGGTAAAGGAAGAAAGTATAATTAGGAGGAAATAACTACATAAGAGATTACTGATATTCTAATATTTATCCACAACTGTTGGATTCTGAATTATAAAATTGAATCTAAGACTTCACATAGCTAAGATGAAAACTATCCGATCCTAAGTTCTACTAGTAGACATTTAATTATTTCTATTTCTCCCTTGACTTCAGTTTATATAGAGCATAACTCAAATATATTAACAACTCTAAAGTTAGTAACCTTGGTCACTGGATACGTATTAACGCCCTAATATTTGCAGTTACAACTTTGATTTTAAATAGCTGTTCACTGAACAGGAAGATGTCTGAAAGCAGTTTTAAATTAAGGATATTATCCTAATTTACTGCAGTTGCAAGCGAAACCATAATAAGAGCAATTTTACCCACTTAAGAAAAATCTTTACTACCATGTTGAGTTAACAGCAGTCGAGTGCACCCATGAACTCAGAAGGCATATATATGTGTGCACAATCATACTTATGTTCTGCATCTTTAATTATGCTTCATACAACTTATAGTTGAAACCAAATTATTTTCAAAATTATTAATTCAAGAGAAGACACTGGAACGTGGATAGGAATATCAAGATACTGGGAAACGAATAGAAAATTCTTTAGATTAGGGTAGATATTGTTTTTATTGTTATCAATTATATATCATTGCCCTGTTGCAACTATAGAGTACCTTCACTTTTGGTCGTAGATTTGGATCAGATCTAGCTGTCCCACTTGAGCACATCTGGCTCGATAAACAATCCATGGTCCGAAACAAACCTTGCACCATAACAGTACCATGTTAGATTTGTCTATCATACAGTTTTCTAAGAAATGGAACTAGGTTAGCTCTGTATCCAATTTGTCTGCCATTCCAAAAGGAATAGACAAATTTTCAGGGTGGATATGGATTTTATACATCACTATCCATCACCTGGAATCCATAAGCCCTCGTGGGCTGAGAAATCAGATGGTAAACATATGGAAGGGGAGATGAACCTACTCTGCTATCATTTCTGACGAACTAGACACATGTTCTGTTCCTTTTTATCATCCTGAATTAGAAAAACCCAACAAGGATTTGTCTTAGTCTCTACCAGTTCCTTTTGTTAGGAAAAAGGAATTTTCACTAGTTCGTAATACGCTGGGTGTTTCTTCACCCTTGTCACGAGGTGTACCCCGATTAAATATGATAAACAACAATTGAAACAAAGACAAGTTTATTCCACGTGCTGCGGGTTGTATAAGAGAATCTGCACACATCTTTGTAAAGGAGAGTATGGAAAACAAAATTTTCTACCGCATGAACACACACAAGTCAAGATCTATCTACTAGATTGTAGCAACGATTCGATAGAGTACTCACCCTCGAAGATTCCGAAGCGGTTAACGAGAGCATATTCTCGTGGGTGATGTAGTTGTTCACTTGCCGATCTCAAGATCGCGTAGACGATCCTTCCGGCGCCGCATTCCGGCAGCGCTCCCGTAGTCGGTCACACGTTCGATACTCGATAAAGACCTTTCTCTCCCTTGTTCCAGCAGGCAGTGGAGGTTGTAATTCTCTCCTCGCGAATTCGGCAGCATGATGGCGTGGTGTCGGAGTTTAGAGGGGAGATCCCGCAGGGCTTCGCCTTAAGCCGGAGCGGGTAGGCGGAGTAGGGAGATTCCTCGCAAACTAGGGTTTAGAGGCCGAGGAGAGGAGGTGGGGCCGGTGGCGCAAGGCGGCGACGGCGCTAGGGCGGCGGCGGCTTGGGTGGGGCTAGGGTTTGTGGTGTAGGCTTGAGGGGCATCCCCCTCCCCTCTATTTATGAGAGGTAGGGGCGGCTAGGGGAGGGGGAGGTCGAATCCTCCCCCAACTCCCTCTCCTCCTTGGATGGCGGTGGAGAGAGAGGAGGTTTCCTCTCCTCCCTCTGATACGTCCAATTTGCATCACCATTCTATATCATAATTTTCCTTTATTCATTGATATATTTCATATTAAGAGGTGTTACTTATGTCTTTTCATCTTTTTTTGCATGTTGGATGATTCTTGGAGGATGAACCGCCGGAGTCAGGATTCTGATGGAAAAAGAGGTGTTTTGATGCAATTTCACAAAGATCAGAAAAATACCAGAAAAACTACAGAAAATCATATTTTCTCAGAAGACGAAGAAAGCCAGAAGGGGAGGCGGAGATGGGCCATAGGCCTCCCTAGGCGCGGGCCACCCCTAGGCCACACCTAAAGGGGGTGTGGCCCACCTGGCCCATCTCTGGCTCTGCCATCTCGCTTATATCTTCCCCTCGAAACCCTAATACACGAGGAGTGACACAGAAAGATTTCGCCGCCTCTTCGGGGCGGAAAACACCGAGACAGAAAGAGCTCTCCGGCAGACAGATTTCTGCCGGGGAAATTCCTTCCCGGAGAGGGGAGATCATCGCCATCAACACCATCATCAAGCTAGACTTCATCGAGATCACCATCATCCACACCATCATTTCCACCAGCACCATCATCATCACTCCATCCCGCTGTAACAATTGTGTTGAATACTTGCATAGTTCTTACGAGAAACTTTCCCGGTGTTGATTACTATTGTAGTTGATGCTTGTGAGTGGAACCATTGGATTATTATTTATGTTCAGATTGTTATCCATCATCATATCATCTTTGATCTTGATCCATATGATGTCTTGTGAGTAGTTCGTTTAGTTCTTGAGGACATGGGAGAAGTCATGTTGTTTGTAGTGGATTTGTGTTGAGATATTATTCAATGGTTTAGTATTTAAGTTGTGGTGCTATTCTTCTAGTGGTGTCATGTGAACGTCGACTAAATGATACTTCACCATTTATGGGCCTAGGGGAGTGCATTGTGTATTTGGCTACTAATCGTGGGGTTGCCGGAGTGACAGAAACCTGAACCCCCATTAGGACACCATTGCACAAGGGAGCGCCGGATCTCATAGTTTAAGGTTGTGGTTAGGTTTATATCTTAATTGCTTTCCTGTAGTTGCGGATGCTTGCAGGGGGTTTAATCACAAGTATGTATTAGTCCAAGTAAGGTCGGTAATTAGCACAGGTTCACCCACACGACACTTACAACACCAAAGAAGGGTACTCAGCTATTTGAAGCGAAAGCACTTGACAGAATTCCCATGTGTCCCCGAGAATGTTTGGTCCTTATAAGTATTTCCACCGGCTTGTCCTTTGCTAAGAAAGGATTGGGCCACTTGCTGCAGTTATTCGTTGTCTTTATTACTTGCACTTTATTTCTTTGCTTTATCAGAAAACCCCTAAAAATCTGTTTGCTAAGTATTTATAGAGATTTCCTGCTCCATACCACTAGTCAACACCTTCTGCTCCTCATTGTGATCGACATTCCTATTTATCGTAAGTACTATGATACACCCCCTATACTTGTGGGTCATCAAGACTATTTTCTGGCGTCGTTGCCGGGGAGTGAAGCGCTATTGAAGAGTGGAACTGGTAAAGGAAACTTCTACTGTGAGTATTGCTTTTATATTTCTGTTTGTTACTTTGTTTCCAATATGGATAACCCACTTGGTTTTCTGTTTGGGAAAACTACCACTGTTAGGGTAGTAGATGAACCACCACCTGTTGAGATAGATCCTTTTAAGATACCTACAAGTATTGTTGATCGTGTTATGGATAATTATTATTTAGGGGATAGAACTGTCCACCTTGGTGATCATTTTCTTTTTATCCATGAATTATGCGGCTTGTTTAAGTGTGAAGGTATCACAACTGAACAAGTGAAGAAGAAGTTACTCTCTATATCCTTGAAAGGGAGAGCTGAAGAATGGTATAAGCTACTGAAGAATGGACAATCCATGGAATGGGAGGAAATAGTACCACTCTTTTATTATAAATTTTATCCTCCCAGTGAAATCCATAAGGATAGGAATCTGATATATAACTTTTGGCCTCGTGATGGAGAGAGTACAACTCAAGCTTGGGGGAGATTAAAGTTATTAATGCTTAAATGTCCTATTCATGAACTCCCTAACAATATTATTATCAATAACTTTTATGCTAGACTTTCTCTTCATGATAAAGATTTACTAGATGCTTCTTGTGCTGGATCATTCACATGAATGAAGGAAGAAGCTAAATGGGATCTCCTAGACCATATTCAAGAGAACTCTGAAGCTTGGGAGAATGACAAAGGGAGAAAGTCAGGTATAAATTATGATTATGAATGCATTAAATATTTTATGGGAACTGATGACTTCCGTGATATTAGTAATGAGTATGGTCTTGATTCTCAAGTTCTTGCGAGATGTTTCAAGGCCTTTGCCTCTTATATTGAAATTCCAAAAACAGAGTGGGACAAGTACAATGCTCCTTCTAAAGACATTGTTACCCATGTTCCTGCTAGCATAGAAGTTTGCACCGTTGATCCTATTTTGCCTGAACCTTATGTTGAGAAAATCCCTTTTCCTGCTAAGGTAGGGGA
Organism: Avena longiglumis; assembly: GCA_030063025.1. Classification (NCBI taxonomy): domain Eukaryota; kingdom Viridiplantae; phylum Streptophyta; class Magnoliopsida; order Poales; family Poaceae; genus Avena; species Avena longiglumis. The sequence goes on along the minus strand of CP125977.1, from coordinate 87,511,110 downwards.
ACATTCTATCATAGCTAATGTGGTTAGCAAAAGTGCATAGAAAACTGTGGAACCAGGTGAGCAAATAAATATTGAGGCTATGGTAGCTATTGTGAAAGATCTTGTCACTAAAAATATAGAGGATGAGCACATTGTCTTCTGTGAAGACGCTTCTAATATTGTCTCCCATCCTAGAAAAGCTAGTGTCCTTATGCTTTCTGTTAGACTTGGTGATCATTGCTATTATGGTTTATGTGATATTGGTGCTAGTTCTAGTGCTATTCCTTATGAGCTTTACAGGGAAATTATGCTTGAAATTGGTCCTTGTGAGCTTGAGGACATTGATGTGGTTATTCACCTTGCTAATAGAGAGACAGTCTGTCCTATTGGCATTGTAAGAGATGTGGAGGTTCTTTGTGGTAAGATTAAATATCCTGCTGATTTTCTAGTACTTGGTTCTGAAGCTAGTAAAACCTATCATATTATCTTTGGTAGACCCTTCTTGAATACTTGTGGGGCTATCATAGACTGTAGGAAGGACAAAGTTTTGACTAAGTTTGATGGAGAGTCTTATGAGTTTAATTTTTCCAAATTTGCTAAAACTCCTTATGAAAATGAATTGCCTAATGAGGATTTCAGGGTTGAACAACTTTCTGCTATTTCTCTTGCTCCTAACAATGACTTGCAGCAGTTTATGGAAGATCGTGAAAGCGATGTCTTCATGAAGGAAAGAAATGAGATTGACGAGGTTTTCCTTCGTCGGCCTGAGTTACTTAAGCATAATCTACCTGCAGAAGACTTGGGTACCACACTACCACCTAAAGGGGACCCTGTTTTCGAATTAAAACCTTTACCTGATAATCTTAAATATGATTATCTTGATGATAAGAAAGTATATCATGTTATTATTAGTTCTAAACTTTCAGTAAAGGAAGAAGAGAGGTTATTGGAAATACTGAAGAAACACCGAGGAGCTATGGGTATACTCTTGATGATTTAAAAGGGATTTCTCCTACTATATGTTAGCATGCTATTAATATAGAACCTGATGCAAAAACAGTTGTTGAGCACCAACACTGTCTAAATCCTAAGATGAAGGATGTGGTAAGAAGTGAGTGATATGTCCAAAACGTATCTACTTTCTCAAACACTTTGATATTGTTTCTTATCTAAACTTGTGTGATTTGGATACAACCAACACGGACTGACGCTATTTTCAGCAGAATTACCTTGGTGTCTTGTTTTTGTGTAGAAAATGAACTATCAGGAAAACTCCCGGAAAATATGCCAAAAATTATATTTCACCAGAAGATCCACGGAGCTAGAAGAAGAGACGGAGGGGAGGCCTGGGGGGCCAGACCCACCCCAGGCGCGGGCCTACCTGACCTCGCGCCTGGTGGGAGGCAGCTCCTCGGCCTCCCTCTGTGCCTATAAGTTGCCTTCTGACCTAAAAACTCACGGGGGTTCGATAGTTTTCTAGAAAGAGTTACGCTCCGCTGCCGCCACCAGAAACCAAGATTTGGATCCCGAAACTCCATTCTGGCACCCTGCCGGGACGGGGAATTTGGAGAGGATCATCGCTATCGTCATCACCAACGCATCTCCATCAACCACCGATGTTCCCCTCATCCATGAGTGAGTAATCCCCCGCTGTAGGCTTGGGGATGGTAGGGATTGGATGAGTTCTATCATGTAATCGAATAAGATCTGTTAGGGCCTAGTGCCTAGTATCTCTATTAGTGATATTTGACTTTGTTGCAACTTGTTGTGCTTAATGCTTGTCACTAGGGCCCGAGTGCCATGATCTCATATCTGAACTTATTATTGAATCATTATGATAGTATTGTTTGTGATCTTATCTGCAAGTTGTGTACACATATCATTGTCCGGATCCAAAGGCCCCAAAGTGACAATAATTGGGACAACCGGAGGGGATGGCTGTGGTGTGAGGATCACATGTGTTCATGGAGTGTTAATGCTTTACTCTGGTGCTCTATTAAAAGGAGCACCTTAATTGCCAGTAGTTCCCTAGAGGCCCACGCCACGGGCCGGATGTAAGATGTTGTGCAAGTTCTCATTGCGAGCACGTATCACTATATTTGGAGCACATGCCTAGGATTGTTTAGTACATGGATGCTTGTTATTATTTATCTGCAATGCCCTAGATCTTGAAGCTACATGTTTAGACTCGTCCATGCAATGCCCGTCCATACATCCCTATGCGTACCACACTCGAATCCTACTGTTACCGTTACAGTTACTATTGCTCATGTTTCACTATTGTTGTTGCTATTGTTGTTGTTATTGCTGTTGCTTTGCTGTTGCTACTGATAAACTTTTGTGAGCAAGAACTATTTCCAGGTGCAGCTGAACTGACAACTCAGTTGTTAAGGCTTGGAAGTATTCTTTGGCTCCACTTGTGTCGAATCAATAAATTGGGTAATACTACCTGCGAAGACTTTTGCGATCCCCTATACTTGTGGGTCATCAAGACTATTTTCTAGCGCCGTTGCCGGGGAGCATAGCTTTATTTGTAAGTTCACTTGGATCTATTATTGTTCACTTTTACTCCTTTCATCATGGGGAAGTCTCGTGATAGAAAGTTCCCTATTTTACCATCCACTACAAGAAGAGGTACTGTCCTAAACACCTCTGCCGCTCTTGATTCACCGTCTGTTATAAGTAAGCTTGTTACACCACCACCACATACTCATGCTACACACACTGCTACTACTGCTGAGTCGAAACTGCTTTTGATGCTCATGATGTTACTTCTACTGTGCTTGATGCGAGTGGTTCATTAGGTCCTTTTCTAGATGCTACTATGACTGGTCTAGGAAATACCGAAACTCCTAGTAAAGACATTGTTACACCTGTTATCTCACCTGAGGCTAGTGAGAGTTATGATATTAATGATGGTTACATTGAGTTCACTGATGATTTTGTTGAAGAGTGCCGAAACACACATGGTACTAGTGCTATTAAGAGTCTCCTTGCTAGACGTACTATTATGCCTAAGATGTCCTCTGATCCTAAGTTTGCCACTTCTCCCATAGATATTAAAGATGAAGATTATGATTTCTCTCTTGATTTATCTTATTTAGATATTGTTGAGAAAGAACCTTTTTGTGGGACTGAAAATGAGAGTGTTGTGGCTCATATGAATGAGCTTTCTACTATGAGTGCTTTGTTCTCTGACGATTTTAAGATGCGCAATTACTTTGTTGCTAAGATCTTCCCTTTTTCACTAAAAGGAGAAGCTAGGGCTTGGTTTAATAGATTACCTCCTGGTTCCATTGATAGCCCTGATTGCTTGATTGCTTCTTTCTTACAGAAATATTTTCCTCCCAGTGCTAGACATGCTGCTTTGCAGAGACTTTTTGATTTTAAACCGGGAGAAGAAGAGAAATTGCCTAAGTCATGGAAAAGATTCTATGCCTTGATTCATGCACATCCTGGATGTCCATTACCTAAGAATGAGCTTCTTGATATTTATTATAATGGACTAACCGATGATTCTATGACCTACCTAGATAGCTTTGCTGATTGTGTTTTTAGGAAAAAGGACTCCTAAAGATGCTAAAGAATTAATGACCAAGATAAGAAAGAATTATGATGATTGGACTTCAACTGAGCTGAATGCACCTGAGCCTATTACTCTTGAACCAGTTGTTCTTGAATCAGTTCCAACAGCAACAACAAAGAAGTGGAGAGTTATTGCATTAAATGATGAAGTGATGAAGGAAGCTAAGAAGTGTCTAAAGGATAAAGGTATTAGAGCTGAATATGTGAAGAATCTACCTCCTATAGAATAATTATGTAAGACAATTCCCCACTCATCTACTATTGAGGTACACTATCTCCAACACTTTGATGAAGGTGATATTCCTTATGGTAAGCCTCCTGATCAATGTTTAGAGGAACTTGACACATTTATTGTTAAGCAAGGGTATTTTAATAAACAGGTTCAGAATCATTTATTGGAAAACTCTAGAGCTATCCATGAGTTGAAAGACATTGTGAAAAGAACTTCTAATGATATTAAAATTCTTTGTAAACACTTTCAAATGGTTCAAACCCAACTTGATCATCTTGCTAAGGTACAAAAGGATATGCTAGTTAATGCTTTAGGAGATAAACATGCTTATGGAATTAGAACTAGGAGTGGTATATGAAAGTTTTAGCTGGAGGTGGAAGAAGACTCACACGAGTACTAGAATACACAGAGTCTGTTTCACAGCACCGCACTTGTGCTTTCCGTTTTTTCTCGTCAAATAACAACAGGTTACAAGCCTTTTTAAAGGGAAACATGCATGCACGGTCAAGCCACATACCGGCTTGATCCGATCTCTACTGACCACTAACACATGCACGCAGGCGTTTGAGTCACTCCCAAGTTTATCGATCAGTTTCAGCTAGCCCACAACGGCACGAACATACAAGACTCAACTAACTGTCTAATTCCTTGCTGCATGCTGATCCATACGACTCGGCCGCTTGGACTCAACGAATCTTCCTGCGTGTTGCTAACATAACCTGCATGCAGATCATCAGGCTACAAACTAATGCAACGGCACACACATATCTGGCCACTACACGCACGACGCCATGCGACGCTCACATCTTGGCATGACCATCAAGCCGTTCTCCATGTATCTTCTCTAATCCGCATGTACTTATTTTCTAATTAACTAATCATCTGCTTGCCCGTACACAGATGATCACTTCTATTCTTTGTGTACTTGCCGCAGCCTACTCCAACTACATGTATAAACTAAACTTAAACATGAAGAAACTTTTCAAAAACAACAAGGTTACTCCAACAATCACCTCCTTAACCTTGTTGGCATTTATTTAGGGCTCCACGCGGATTATCACAGCAGCGCCGGATGCTCGTCGATGTCCGCGACGGCAAGATGAGCCTGCTCCTTCCTCGGCTCCGTGCAATCCCTGGAGAAGTGCCCATAGTTCTGGAAGTTGTAGCAGCGGACCTTCTTGATGTCGAAGGTGCTCCTCTTCTTGCCGGCGCCGCTGCAGTCGCGAGCAAGCCACTCCTGCTCCGTGAGGAGCAAGCGACCTCCACCGCCATGGTCGTCGTTGCCGGCGCTCTTGTCCGCATCGCTCCGATCTTCCGCCGTCTTGAGCCTTCCCACAAGCTCCTCCATGGACATGGTTTTAAGATCAAGAAGTTGCTCAATTGCAATAGCTACCTGGGTGTACTTGGACGGAACGATGCGGAGAAGCTTCTTCACGACCTTTTCCTCCTTGAACTTCTTGTCGATAGTACGTATCTTGTTGGTGAGTCCGTTCATGCGCATGGCGAGCTCGTCGATCGTCTCCCCGCTCCTCATGTGGACGGCATCAAACTCCTTGAGGAGAGTCTGTGCCTTGGCCTCATGGACACGCGCATCGCCAACACGCATGGACTTGATGGCATCCCATGCCTCCTTTGCCGTCGCCTTCACAGCAAGCGTGGAGTGCATCTCCGGCGGCACGGCTCGCAGAATTGCCGCAAGCGCCGCTCGGTCCTCGCTGAAGCTCCCGGCTCCCTCGATGGCGTCCCATACGCCTTGGGACTCCATGTTCACCTTCAATGAGCGCCCACTCGAAGTAGTTCGTTGCCGTCAATGGCGGGTAGACGACGGTGCTGCTAGCCTGGTAGACGACGCGTTGCTGCACCACCACCTCGCGGCCACTACGCCATGTCGGGCTCCGGCCACGGCGTACCGGCGAGGCTGAGCCACCACGGCGACCCGGCGGGCGTGACGGAGTGCGCGAACCTTCCCCGGCCATGGCTCTGATACCAAATGAAAGTTTTAGCTGGAAGTGGAAGAAGACTCACACGAGTACTAGAATACACAGAGTCTGTTTCACAGCACCGCACTTGTGCTTTCCTTTTTTTCTCGTCAAATAACAACAGGTTACAAGCCTTTTTAATGGGAAACATGCATGCACGGTCAAGCCACATACCGGCTTGATCCGATCTCTACTGACCACTAACACATGCACGCAGGCGTTTGAGTCACTCCCAAGTTTATCGATCAGTTTCAGCTAGCCCACAACGGCACGAACATACAGGACTCAACTAACTGTCTAATTCCTTGCTGCATGCTGATCCATACGACTCGGCTGCTTGGACTCAACGAATCTTCCTGCGTGTTGCTAACATAACCTGCATGCAGATCATCAGGCTACAAACTAATGCAACGACACACACATATCTGTGCCACTACACGCACGGCGCCATGCGACGCTCACATCTTGGCATGGCCATCAAGCCGTTCTTCATGTATCTTCTCTAATCTGCATGTACTTATTTGCTAATTAACTAATCATCTGCTTGCCCGTACACAGATGATCACTTCTATTCTTTGCGTACTTGCCGCAGCCTACTCCAACTACATGTATAAACTAAACTTAAACATGAAGAAACTTTTAAAAAACAACAAGGTTACTCTAACAGTATAGCTACTCAAGATCCCTTATATCCTTAAGGACACCCTAAAAGAATTGAGTAGGATTCCCAACAAGGTGAGGATAGTGGTAGCCCTCGTAAGAGGAAGAAAAATAAACATAAGATAGTTGAGGAACCACTTGAACCTGCTGTAGATCCTAATAGTATATTTATCTCTGATGCTGAAACTGAGAGTGGTAATGATAAAAATGAGTCTCCTGATAAGGAGGAAGGTGAGGAAGAACCTGAGAAGCATACTAAGAACACTAGGTACACAATGGAAGATTTTATTGCTAATAAACATGGTAAAGAGAGAGAACCTTGGGAGATGGAGTTAGTGTTATGCCTTTTTCTTGCTCCAGGTATACCAACTATTCCTTGCTCCATTAAGAATAATTATGTTAGAACTGCTTTATGTGATTTAGGAGCTGGAGTTAGTGTTATGCATTTTTCTCTCTATAAGAGACTCCAGCTAGGAAAGTTTATACCAACTGATATTTCTTTGCAAATGGCTGATAAGTCAACTACTATTCCTGTTGGTATATGTGAGGATGTTCCTGTTCAAGTTGCTCATAATTGCATGGTCTTAACTGATTTTGTTGTGCTTGAAATGCCTGAAGATGATAATATGTCTATTATTCTTGGGAGACCTTTTCTTAATACTGCAGGTGCTATCATCAATTGCAATCAAGGAAAAGTAACATTCAATATTAATTACAAAGAGCACACTGTCTATTTCCCCAAGAAGGTTGTTAAGAGCATTGCCTGAATTCCATTGAAAATATTTAGAGCATCAAGGTTGGAGAAATATATTGTCCCATTCCACAAGAAAATTTTGAAACTATTATGATTGGGACCATTGCTATCAAGTATGAGGTAGCATAATCACCTTGTGGAATGCAAAGTTTTGTTTCATATAAGATTGTTTTGGTAAAAAGACTTGATCAACCTTGTTAACAAAAGGATTTTAATGAACAAAATAATGTTTCCATTGTGGTTATACTTGCTTTATTTTTCTTTTCTCCTTCCTAGTCTTTGCTTTAGTTTTAGTTTTACTAGTTGTTTGCTTGTTTGAGTTTCTTAGAGCTCTTGTAGTTTGGATTTTGGTTTGCTTTTGCTTCTTCTGAAAAAATTGTTTCTGCGAGAAAATCAATTTTCATACCCTAAAAAATGGCCAAAATAAAGTTTCCCGAAAAATCCCAGAAAATTCAAAATAAATTTTTCCTCGAAAAAAGGGGTAGAGTGGTACCTGAGATGACCCAGGGGGCCACCCTAGGCCACCAGACCCCTGGTAGGCGCGGCTTACCAGGTGGCGGTGCCTGGGGGGTCTGACCCACCTAGGTCCCTCCAGGCTGCCTCCTCAAAGCCACCTTCTTTCTCTCTCTCGAAAAACACCGGAAAACTTGCTCAAGCTCGAGCTCTTGCTGTTCTTGCTCGCGGTTTTCGATCTCCTTGTTCAGCCCATCTCAAGTGTTGATTTTTGGAGGGTTTGCTCCTTGGTATGTACCTCCTCCACTTATCCAATTAGATTTGTGATTGGTAGATTATATCTTGAGTATTTTTCTGCTATAGGTGACAGGTTCTTTGATGTTGCATGCTTGTTCTATGCTTAGAAACTTTGTTGTGATGCATGTGTAGTCCTCTAGCAAGTTCCTATAGTATTTTCTCATCATTTATCAACTTAGAAATCAGTTGGTTTGATGGTTGTTTAAAAATTTTAGAATAGGGAAGTCATGGATCACCACACCTTTGGTGACATATTTGAGAGTGATGAACCTAGAAGGGCAAGGCTTCCAAGGTCATCCACCAGTTCTAGACCCTCATATAATGAGTATCTAATCACTCCGCGATTTGGTGATGAGGGAGATGAAGGGGATGCACACCCCTCCACCTTTCCTTGTCAAACTTTCTTGCAAGCTGCTAGGATTCTTAATGATTTTATGACTTTGGTGCAGAAAGCTGGACTGACAAGTTACATGTAGGATGAGAGTGCACAATATGCTTTTCTTAGTAAAACATTTGTGGAGAGTTTCTCCTTTACCAATAGTATGTTCAATCCTTCCGTGTCTTTCAAAATTTATGGCAGGGCTCATTCTATGACATTGAAGAAATTTTGCAAGGCCCTGGGACTTGGTACAACAGGGTCATCAAAGAAGATTCAAGCTCTACCCGCTGAGTTATTAGAACTTTACCGAGGAATAACCAATGATGATGACCGTAGATCTCAGCGAGGGAAGATAAAGAACATTCATCTTCCAACCATCAGGTATTTTGCCTACTAGCTTGCGACCAGTGTTCTTGGTAGGCAGAACACTAGTAATATTTCCAACTATCAATTGGCCTTGTTAGCTGCTGCACTCAACAATGAAGACAAGTATAATCTTGGTTCTCGCATTGCTCGTCGTTTAGCTGCTAAGGGACCCATTTATGGGGGAATTATTGCTACTCGTATTGGTGCTGCCTTGGACATTGCTGTTTATCCACATGATACAGTTTTGGCTCCTCAGAGGCTTGATCTTGCTTCCATGAAGGCGCACCACTTTGTCACCACTAGCTCTACTCTTGATAACTTGGTTTATATAATGTTGTTTATTGACGGGGAAGAGAGAGAGATCCCTCTACCCCAAACCACTTTGCTCAGTATTTCTTAGGGACCTTGGTCACGCTCGAAGGCGGAGATGGATGAAGAGTTGGGCTCTCTGAACTTCCATGGGAACTATCAGGAGGAAGCACCCTCATATGACCCATCGATACATTACACAGGGGAGTCCTCGAGCTCGTACTAGGACGAGGGAGCTTCCTCGACATACTACGGAGGTGCATCTACTTGGGCACCATGGGATTGAGCCACACTTAGGCCAAAAGCCTAAGCTTGGGGGGAGGTATACCGACATCACACTCATATATATATCATGTTCGGTCGGTTCTTTGTATATCCATTGTTCCGCTTTCTTTTTGGTTCTTGTTGCTTCTTTCTCAAAAACCCAAAAATACCAAAAATATTTTCGTTGTTTCTCTTGGTTTGTTTCTTTGCTTTGGTTTGCCTTAAAAGAAAAATCCAAAAAGATTTTGCTTTGTTTGGTTTGGTTTGTTTTTGTTTGGTTTTTCTTTGTTTGCTTGTTTCTAAAAAACCAAAAAACACCAAAAATATTTATTGTTCTTCTTTGGTTTTGTGAGTTCTTTGAAGGGTTCAGCCGTCCTCAGTGGATTTTGGGTTTCATGTTATTATTCAAGTCACATGAGTGAAGAGAAATAATGAAGATTAAGACAACTCGAGGTGTGGTAAGAGGCTGGTAACGAACTCTATTTGTTTCATTTTTGTACATATACTCATCATAGTGAGCATGTTTAGCATGTTTGTGTAAGGTGTATATTATTATGGATGCATAGTAGTTCTTGCTTGTCTATGATTAGCTCTAGCTTGCTAATAATTTGTAGCATGTCATATGAATGTTTGCTTGCATTGTTTTATTCATACTTTGGTATGACATTGTGGTATCCTCCTCTGACTGTTCATGTGAATCAACTTGGCACATGCTCACGCATGCATATGACTAATCAATAGTCAGTAAGCCTCGATGATTTATTTTGCCTCAGATTTCTTGTATCACTTTCATGCCATAGTTAGTCATGTTTTGTTGCAAGCATGATTATGACAGCTATTGCTCTCTCGTTTGTCGCTCCCTCTCTATTGCTAGCCTTCACTTGCACTGAGTATGTGCTCTACCTGTGCTTCCAACTCCCCAAACCAATATTGCCAGTTGTGTCCACCATACCTAACTATTAGCATCATTTTCTATTTTAGTGCATATTCTATATACCGTGTTTTCTTCCAAAATAAAATGTTTGTCAGTTTTGAGAAAGTTATTTAGTAAAGCTCTCACGAACTTGATGGCACACTTTATTCCTTGCGCTTAATAATATTGAACCATTATGACTAGTCCATGAAAGTTATATGCTTGCTAATTATATACTGGGAGTCAGCAGAACCGTGCTGCCACAGGGAACACTTTCAACACTTTTTGGATATCTCATCCAGTTAATTCCTTGCTCTTTTGTTTATGGATGTCGACGATGTGAAATAAAAGGGGAGGTTGTGAGTTCATGGAGTTTATACATTGTGTTAGAGAAACGCGTGAGCTTCTATCCTAAGCCATGCTTAATCATGGTGGAAACTTGCAGCAACACCATAATGAGCATCTATGAAGCATCCTCAATAAAAAGCTATGCATATGGTAAATAAAAAGATTGCTGAGATGCTCATTGTCTGCTTGCCTTGTCATTTTGGTTATGGGAAAGATCCTGTACCATGTGCAAGGGGTACCCCATTGGCAGTTCTCGATGATATGCATGTATTTACAATGACAAGAACTTTCAGGTGACCAAAGTTGAGTAGCATTCAGAGCGACCCTCGTACTCAAGGGACTTGGGATTTCCAGTCTATGGTCTGTCAAGCATATGATTCAGAGTGGACCTCATTTTCACCTTAACCACATGAATATGCCTATGATAGGGCAATGTGAGCTCAAAGCTAATGAGTACCTTCCTTTCAGCATTGGAAAGCCTTTCAAACCTTCACAAAACCGTTTTCACAACTTTGTTGAGTCACCACTTATTCTATTAGCACCTTCTTGAGAGCATAGTTGTCATTCTTGTGTTTGTTCCAAAACTTGGTTAATTATGATGGGGGAATACCAATCGGGGTATACCCACGAAGCGGAGTCGCCAGCTGGATCGAGCCGAATAAAACCTAGCCCTGAGCGGGTCGACTCGCCAAGTACGGTGAGTGGCGCATGCTGGACCCAGACGAGTGGCGCCGACCGGAGGCCCAAGACGACGACTTCAATACAAAGCCCACCAAATACTTGTAAACCCTAACTGGCTGCATATATAAAGCCACCAGGGGCATCCCCACGGGGTAGATCATATTACATCATCTCTCACATTAGACTAGATCTAGTCTCTCCCTCCGCCTACGGTTGCTCCCATGTAAACCAATCTATGATCATATACTGGATTGACAGCAGGACGTAGCGATCCTCCACCGAGGGGACGTGAACCTGGGTACATCGTGTGCCAATCTCGCTCTCGGATTCTCCTACGTCGCCTTGCTCCCTCTACGTAAGCTACCCCCAGTATCATCTGCCGTGCAATACCACGACAGTTGGCGCCCACCGTGGGGCAAGCGGCGCTTGGAGGGTGATGATCCGGGCGGGATCCAGCAACATCTTCATCAGCGATCTTGGTGGCGTGGACGCGTACAAATTTGAATCACGTAAGTCTGTGCAGTTCACGCGGAGGAGTGGATTGATTCAGATAAAAATTCAATCTGATCAGCTGCGGCATGATTTTACTACTCTCGCCTGCAAAATCCTATCATGCAAAACATCACGCGCTCGATTGCAGGCGACAGGGACTAATGAGTTTTTTCCTATTCGATCTCGTTTCTCTCATGTATTGATTATTATATGTATACTTTATTTAGATCTAATCACTTGTTTTGCAATCTATATGCAACATATCACGTATGGATGGAGAGGTTGCTCTTTGATCGTGGCCTGGTAGGTCGGCTCTGTCCACGTTTACGAGATCAACGATCCGACGAAGACCAACATGCTTGAGGCAGAAAGACCAACGCTCGACGGCCTGCCGACGAGCATCGGCTAAACATGTGGCTAGCGGCGTCGAGAATTATTCTCTATCACGGGTGCTGTTTTTCCAATTATTTTCTTCATGTTGTAAATAGGTTTACAAATATTTTTTTCCCCAGTTTGTGCTGCCGCTTTGGTGTAGGTTTATCAGCACGAGACATCTTCAAAACTCTATTCGACGCTATACGGAAAACAAGAAGACACCTCCGTTCGCCGCGACAACTCCTCTGTCCACCAGAGTGCACAGTGCGAACAGAACCGTTGCGTCGACTCCTTCCGGTCAAACATCGCACCAGCCTGCCACGAACTCGACATCGGAGAATCGTCCTCGCGCCCCCTCCACGCTTGGGGACTACCCGTCGTGGTCTCACCCGCCATGGACTCTCCATGCTCAGAACTCGCCTAAACGCGGACACGCTTAAACGCGGACTCGCTAGGATCGGCGACTCACCCGCTGCATATTCGCCGTGGTGGGGGACTCGCCCGCCATGAACTCGTCATCAACGGTTCGCTACGTCGGCGACTCGCCCGCCTTATATTCGCCGTGCTCGGCAACTCCCCCACCGCGTCGACTCTGCCCGCATTTGACAGCTAAGTTTCTCTATATTCGTACATGCTATAAGTCCAAAACATAGTCATATTTTCGTTCAATTTACAAAATTATACTTGGGATCTGTTTCAGTTTTGTCTGTTGTTTATTCGCTTCCGTCGAAGTAGTAAGGCTGGGTATCAAAAGGCCGACGTTGTCTCCGGGTTCAACAGTCTGGCATCGCGTCCCTGTTACCCGGCAAACGTTTGATGCTGGAGGTCTGCCTACTCATGAAAAGATATGCATAAACCTTACAAACTACACATCGATCCACGTAACAAAAGTGCATTTTATTTCAATGTCTACAATTCGTACGTCTTACAATTGTTCAATATATTATGCAAGTACACCTTAATGCAATTGTATTTTCTCTCCTGCTTAGCAAAACGGTCTGGTGTCTTTCTCGCCGCTCGCCGCGATCGGGGACTCGGTGCCCGTCGATCGCTCGGCCTCGCCCCTCGCCGCGCTCAGGGACTCGGCGCAAGTCAGTCGCTCGGCCTCACCGATCGCCGCGCTCGGGCACTCGGCGCTTGCCGGTCGCTCGACCTCGCCGCTCGCCATACTCGAGGACTCGGCGCCCGTCGGTCGCTCGACCTCGCCGCTCGCCGTACTCGGGGACTCGGCGCCCGTCGGTCGCTCGGCCTCGCCGCTTGCGCTTCGGGATTCGGCGCCCGTCGGTCGCTCGGCCTCGCCACTCGCTGCGCTCAGGGACTCGGCGCCTGTCGGTCGCTCGGCCTCGCCGGTCGCTCGACCTCGCCGCTTGCCATGCTCGGGGACTCGGCGCTCGCCAGTCTCTTGATCTCATCACTCGCCGCGCTCGGGGACTCAGCGCTCGCCAGTCGCTCGATCTCGCCACTCGCCACGCTCGGCGGCAACCACTACTTTTTTCAGAATACACATCTCTATGACCCTCAAGTCGCCTCTACAAGCCAACTCGAGCCTCGGGGACTACTCCTAGGCATGATGCACGTACGCGTGGTTCCACGACCAGGGCTCGCCCTCATCGACTTGCCACCGCGAACTCGCCCTCGCATACTCAACGCGCTCAGGGACTCGCCACCGCGGACTCGCCCTCGCGTACTCAACACGCTCGGGGACTCGCCACCGCGGACTCGCCCTCGCGTACTCAACACGCTCGGGGACTTGGCGCGCTATAGACAACGACACTCGCCGGTCGCTCAACCTCGCCACTCGTCACACTCAGGGACTCATCACCGCGGACTCGCCCTCGCGTACTCAACACGCTCGGGGACTCGCCACCGCGGACTCTCCACTCGCGCACGCTCCATGTTCGGGGACTCGCCGCAACTACAGGCTTCATAGACACCCTGCGTCTTTCGCCAACTGGCCATCACCGACTGGCTCACACAGACCGCCTCCCGCTTCACGGTTCTTTTCTCTGTTCAGGAGCTCGTCGCCGATTCGCCACGACCCATCGTCAAGACTCTTTGCGCCCTGCCTCAAGCCCGCGTCGAATCGACAACGCGCTCGGGGACTACTGATGGGGGAATACCAATCGGGGTATACCCATGAAGCGGAGTCGCCAGCTGGATCGAGCCGACTAAAACCTAGCCCTGAGCTGGTCGACTCGCCAAGTACGGCGACTGACGCATGCTGGACCCAGACGAGTGGCGCCGACCGGAGGCCCAAGACGGCGACTTCAATACAAAGCCCACCAAATACTTGTAAACCCTAACTGGCTGCATATATAAAGCCACCAGGGGCACCCCCACGGGGTAGATCATATTACATCCTCTCTCACATTAGACTAGATCTAGTCTCTCCCTCCGACTACGGCGGCTCCCATGTAAACCAATCTATGATCATATACTGGATTGACAGCAGGACGTAGTGATCCTCCACCAAGGGGACGTGAACCTGGGTACATCGTGTGCCAATCTCTCTCCCGGATTCTCCTACATCGCCTTGCTCCCTCTACGTAAGCTACCCCCAGTATCATCTGCCGTGCAATACCACGACAAATTATGTCATGACTTTGATGCTTGTATCTCTAATATCTTTACTTCTAGTCTTCATGTGAACTTCAGAGGTGCCTTGGCATTTATATTGTGCTCTTCAAACAAAGGCAAGCGAGATACCACTCTATCATACCTTATTATGATGTTACCCTAAACCCTAAACCCTAAACCCTAAACCATCATATGAAGCAAAGTGTTCGCGAAAGTTCTTTTATCGCACTCAGTTTTCAACTGAATTTCTTGAGGAGAAGAAATAAGATAAGCTTGGGGGAGTTGATATGTCCAAAACGTATCTACTTTCTCGAACACTTTGCTATTGTTTCTTCTCTAAACTTGTGTGATTTTGATACAACTAACACGGACTGACGTTGTTTTCAGCAAAATTATCTTGGTGTCTTGTTTTTGTGCAGAAAATGAACTATCAGGAAAAATCCCGGAAAATATGCCAAAAATTATATTTCACCAGAAGATCCCCGGAGCCAGAAGAAGATACGGAGGGGAGGCCTGGGGGGGAGGCAGACCCACCCTAGGCGCGGGCCCACCTGACCTCGCGCCTGGTGGGGGTGCTGCCACCCCAGGCAGCTCCTCGGCCTCCCTCTGCGCCTATAAGTTTCCTTCTGACCTAAAAACTCAGGGGGGTCGATAGTTTTCCAGAAAGAGTTCCGCTCCGCCGCCGCCACTAGAAACCAAGATTCGGATCTAGAAACTCCGTTCTGGCACCCTGCCGGGACGGGGAATTTGGAGAGGATCATTGCCATCGCCATCACAAACGCATCTCCATCAACCACCGATGTTCCCCTCATCCATGAGTGAGTAATCCCCTGTTGTAGGCTTGGGGATGGTAGAGATTGGATGAGTTCTATCATGTAATCGAATAAGATCTGTTAGGGCATAGTGGCTAGTATCTCTATTAGTGCTATTTAACTTTGTTGCAACTTGTTGTGCTTAATGCTTGTCACTAGGGCCCGAGTGCCATGATCTCAGATCTGAACTTATTATTGAATCATTATGATAGTATTGTTTGTGATCTTATCTACAAGTTGTGTACACATATCATTGTCTGGATCCAAAGGCCCCAAAGTGACAATAATTGGGACAACCGGAGAGGATGGCTGTGGTGTGAGGATCACATGTGTTCACAGAGTGTTAATGCTTTGCTCCGGTGCTCTATTAAAAGGAGCACCTTAATTTCCAGTAGTTCCCTAGAGGCCCCGCTACCACGGGCTGGCTGGACAGAAGATGTTGTGCAAGTTCTCATTGCCAGCACACATGACTATATTTGGAGCACATGCCTAGGATTGTTTAGTACTTGGATGCTTGTTATTATTTATATGCAATGCCCTAGATCTTGAATTTACATGTTTAGACTCGTCCATGCAACGCCCGTCCATCCATCCCTATGCCTACCGCACTCGAATCCTACTATTACTGTTACTGTTACTATTGCTCATGTTTCACTGTTGCTGTTGCCGTTGCTTTGTTGTTGCTACTGATAAACTTCTATGAGCAAGAACTATTTCCAGGTGCAGCTAAACTGACAACTCCGTTGTTAAGGCTTGCAAGTATTCTTTGGCTTCCCTTGTGTTGAATCAATAAATTGGGTAATACTACCCGCGAAGACTGTTGCGATCCCCTATACTTGTGGGTCATCAATGAGGTATTAAAAATCGTTGATGCTTGTATTATTTACCCTATTGTTGATAGCCAATGGGTTAGCCCCGTTCATTGTGTTCCAAATAAAGGGGGAATTACTGTTGTGCCTAATGAAAATAATGAGCTTATACCCCAAAGAGTAGTGGCCAGGTATAGGATGTGCATTGATTTTTAGAAAGGTTAACAAATTTACTAAGAAATATCATTATCCTTTGCCCTTTATTGATCAAATGCTAGAAATGTTGTCTAAAAGACCCACTTTTGCTTTCTTGATGATTATTCTGGGTTCTCTCAAATTGCTGTGAAAGTGCAAGACCAAGAGAAGAACACTTTCACTTGTCATTATGGCACTTTTGCTTATAGGTGTATGCCTTTTGGTTTATGTAATGCTCCTTCTACCTTTCATTTATGTATGTCTGCTATCTTTCATGGTTTTCGTGAAGAAATTGTGGAGGTTTTCATGGACGATTTCTCCGTCTATGGAACTTCTTTTGATAACTGTTTGCACAACCTTGATAAAGTTTTGCAGAGATGTGAAGAAACCAACCTTGTTATTAATTGGGAGAAATGCCATTTCATGGTTAATGAAGGGATTGTTCTTGGACACAAAATTTCCGAAAGATGCATTGAAGTTGACAGAGCCAAAACTGAAGCAATTGAGAAGATGCCTTGCCCTAGAGATATAGAATATTCATAGTATCCTTGGTCATGCTGGTTTCTATAGGAGGTTTATTAAAGATTTCTCCAAAATTTCAAAGCCCCTTACCAATATTCTTCAAAAAGATGTACCTTTTTGTTTTTGATGATGATTGTAAGTAAGCTTTTGAAACTTTGAAGAAAGTTTTGACTACTGCTCCTATTGTTCAACCACCTGATTGGAGTTTACCTTTTGAAATTATGTGTGATGCTAGTGATTTTGCTGTCGGTGCTGTCCTTGGGCAACGTGTTGATAAGAAATTGAATGTTATTCATTACGCTAGCAAGACTGTAGATACCGCTCAAAATAATTATGCTACTACTGAAAAAGAGTTCTTAACTGTAATCTTTGTCTGTGATAAGTTTAGACCATATATTGTTGATTCAAAGGTTACTATTCATATTGATCATGCTGCTATTAAGTACCTTATGACAAAGAAGGACGCTAATCCTAGGATTATTAGATGGGTGTTGCTTTTACAAGAGTTTGATATGCATATTGTAGATAGGAAAGGTGCCGAAAATCCAGTTGCTGAAAACTTATCTCGTTTGGAAAACATTTCTTTTGACCCTTTGCCTGTTAATGATAGTTTTCCAAATGAGCAGTTGGCTGCAATAAGGGTAAGCCCGCATGAGAGTCCCTGGTATGCTGATTATGCTAACTTTATTGTTTCCAAATATTTGCCTCCAACCTTTACATCCCAGCAAAGAAGAGAATTCTTTTATGATCTAAGGCATTACTTTTGGGATGACCCATATTAAAGGAGTAGATGGTATTATGCGAAGATGTGTTCCAGAATTTGAACAACAAGAGATATTGAGAAAATTTCATGGCAGTGCTTATGGAGGACATCATGCTGGTGATAGGACTACATAAAAGGTTTTACAATGTGTATTTTATTGGCCTACCCTTTTCAAATATGCAAGGAAATTTTTCTTATCATGTGATGAATGTCACAGAGTTGGTAACATTTATAGACGCAATGAAATGCCTATGAATTATTCTCTTGTTATTGAACCTTTTGATTGTTGGGGATTTGACTTTATGGGTCCTTTTCCTCCTTCAAAAGGGTACACTCATATTCTTGTTGCTGTTGACTATGTTACAAAGTGGGTAGAAGCCATACCTACAAATAGCGTTGATGGTAAGACCTCTTTAAAAATGCTTAAAGATGTTATTTTTTCCTAGGTTTGGTGTGCCTAGATATATCATGACTGATGGAGGCTCTCATTTTATTCATGGTGGTTTTAGGAAAACTCTCGCTAAATATGATGTTAACCATAGAATTGCTTCAACTTACCACCCCCAAACCAGTGGGCAAGTAGAACTTTCCAATAGGGAAATTAAATCTATCTTGCAGAAGACTGTTAATAGATCTAGGGAAAAATGGGCTAAAAATTTGAATGACGCTTTATGGGCTTATAGAACTGCTTATAAAATCCTATGGGGATGTCTCCTTACAAAATGGTCTATGGGAAAGCTTGTCACTTGCCTTTAGAATTAGAACACAAAGCTTATTGGGCAGTGAAAGATTTGAATAGAGATTTTAAAATTGCTGGTGAGAAAAGATTGCTTGACTTGTGTACTTTAGATGAGTGGAGAAGTGAAGCGTATGGAAATGCTAGACTCTTTAAGGAAAAAGTAAAAAGATGTCATGATAGGAGAATTCTCAGAAGGGAGTTCCATGTTGGTGAGAAAGTTCTTTTGTATAGGTCTCATCTCAGATTTTTTGCAGGGAAACTACTCACAAAATGGGAAGGACCTTTTGTTATTGAGGAAGTATATCGTTTAGGTGCTATAAAAATATCTTCTTTGAAGGACGACACCACACAGGTGGTGAATGGTCAAAGACTAAAACATTATATTTCTGGAGATTCTTATAATGAAGATGTTGACATTATTCAAATGGTGACTCCGGAAGAATTTATTAGAAACCAAACACCAGAATCTGCAGAATCCGTCTTTAAATAGGTAAAAGTGGTGAAAACAGAAGGTTCGTGAAAACCATATCTTTTTAGATTTTTGATGTTTTTATTACATACGGAAGGTTACAAAACGAAACAGAGGAGGAAACGAAGGACAGGGTGGCCACACCCACCCTAGGCGCGGGCCCAGCTGGCCGCACCTGGAGAGGGTGTGAGCCCCTTGAGCTCTGTCTCTGCCTCGTTTTTGCACCAATACCTTCCTTATGCTTTGAAACTTCGTAATATATAACCCCCCGGGTCCCCCGAGGTTCGTGTATCGTGTTCTCATCGTGTTTCTGTTTCGATCTATTTCTGTCAAACCGATTCTCAGATTTGGAGTCACAATGTCTTCCTCTAGATCACACATGGAGGATTCCTCCGCAGATGTCATCAACCCGTACATGTATGAGTTGAGGATTCATTCCAAGGAGTTGATTCTCAAGGATGGGAAGGTGCAGATGAAAGAAGGTCAAGGCCCTAAAGGAGAAGGCAATCTGGAAGATAGGATGGAAGCATTGGAGCAGGAAGTTTTTAGGTTCAATAAGATGGCGGAACGCGAAGTGGATGTCATCCATAAGATGAGTTCAGAACTCATCGCCAAGCACGAGGAGGAGGTTGCTGCTTCTCGCTCCATCAGACCACCAACTAATTACAAGCACAACTCTACGACATACAAAATCAAAACTGTGAGTACGAGGCTAGATTTAATCGCATAAGCTCTGCTGCTAGTTTTAGATTGTGGAAACCAGGACGTCCTTTTTGGATGGGGAACCTTTGCCTTGGAAGTTTTATGATGACAAGAGAACACCACTACCACCGAAGGAGTAATTTGTCATCAGGTTTGGCATCCCCTTGGCTTGTTCCAAGCTTGGGGGAGTGTCGTGGTATCACATCATTATCTTTTACTCTTTTTAGTAGATTCATATCTTTGGTAGAGAAGTTATCTTATAGGTTGGTTTGCATTGTGGAAGTATCTCTCCCTTAGTTGATTATCTATGTATCCCTTGGTGTGAGTGCCTTTATGGATTATTAATGAGAAGTTTCATATTTTACTTTTTACACTTCTTATTTTAGTTTGCAATCTCTATTATATGATTTATCTTGTTGATCAGTATTGGTATCACTTCGGGAGCATCAAGTAGATCTAAATTGGTTTTGTCAAACCGAGCTCTGGTCAGTAGCAACACTTTTTGAGGTTTGAAAGGAAAAGAGAAAAAGCTTACAGGTATTTTGTATCATTTATTTTCTTTCTTGATTGGCCCATAAGCTTAGTATTCTTTATTTAAGATCTTTTGTGTCTTCAAGGAAGATTGCATGTTTGGCTTTATTACTTGCATGTTTGCTTGTTTCCTTCAACTCTTTTGCTTGCTACCCAGCCTTGCTAGACAAAAACCTGTTTTGAGAAGGACTACTTCTCATGCATCCAATCCCTTTGAAACAAAACTTGTGCCATTTGTGTCCACCATATCTACCTATTAGCATTATTGCTATTCCAAGCAAATTCTCAAGCTTCATATATCTTTAGAATTAAAAATTATTTTGTTATGTGAAAACTAGTTAGTAAAGCTCTCACGAACTTGATGGCACACCTTATTTTCTTGCCCCTAATAAATTTGAACCATTGTGTCATCGAAGTTGTATATGCTCGCATCTATACGTTGGGATTAGCAGAACCGTGTTGTGACGGGGAACACTTTCAACACTTATGGATACATATCTAGTTGATGTCATGCTCTTTTGTTTGCGGGTGTCGTCGGTGTGAAATAAAAGGGGAGCTTGTAAGTCCATGGAGTTATGTATGTGTGTTACAGAAATGCCTGGGACGCTAGCCTAAGCCATGCCTAATCATGGTGGAAACTTGCAGCATAACCATAGTGAGCAATCTATGAAGCATCCTCAATAAAAACCTATGCAAATAGCAAATAAAAAGATCGCTGAGATGCTCACTATCTGCTTGCCTTGTCATTTTTATTATGGGATGGCTCCTGTATCATGTGCAAGGGGTACCCCGTTGGCGGCTCTTTTGATACACATGTACTTACAATGACAAGTACTTACCGGTAACTAAAGTTGAGTAGCATGAGGAGCGGCCCTCGTACTCAAGGGACATGAGATTGCCAACTTATATTTCGTCAAGCATATACTCCATCTTTGTTCACTTATCTTCCTTGTTTGCACAAGACTCTTATCTACTCAGTATTACTTGAAAGCAATCATTGTAAAAAACCTTTTATGTTTGAGCAAAGAGTACTCCTATTGTGAAACTTCTACAAAAGCCTTTTGTGTAACTGTTTGCCAGCTGTCCTCTGACCAAGAACAAAAGTTTGCCAATTCCAATTATGATTTATCTTTATGCATCTCTATTGTGACTATACTTGTTGCAAGCTAAGTTATATAATGGTGAGTTGCTTTCTTCTATGAGTTGTGTAATGGTAAGTGTGATGCTTCTTGTCCGTATTCTTTTATCGACACTTCACACCATAAACCTGTGGACATGTTTACTGAGCTCAGTTTTCGCTTGGGGATAAGTGAAGGTCTAATCTTGGGGGAGTAAATACGTCCAATTTGCATCACCATTCTATATCATAATTTGCCTCTATTCATTGATATATTTCATATTAAGAGGTGTTACTTATGTATTTTCATCTGTTTTTGCATGTTGGATGATTCTTGGAGGATGAACTTCCGGAGTCAGGATTCTGACGGAAAAAGAGGTGTTTTGATGCAATTTCGCGTAGATCAGAAAAATACCAGAAAAACTACGGAAAATCATATTTTCCCAGAAGATGAAGAAATTCAGAAGGGGAGGCGGAGATGGGCCATAGGGGTCCACACCCCCAGGCATGGGCCACCCCTAGGTCGTGCCTACAGGGGGTGTGGCCCACCTGGCCCACCTCTACCTCTGCCCTCTCGCCTATATATTCCTCTCGAAACTGTAGGGTTCGCAGCATTGAAAACAAAAAAATTCCTACGATGGGAACACCTATGTACCAAGATCTATCTACTAGATACAAGCAACAGGTGGATATACATCCATAGAATACATACCCTCGAAGACCGAATAGTGTTAACGAGGTTGTACTCGTGGATGATGTAGACGAACGCTTGCCGATCTCAAGATCGTGATGAAGTCCATCTGGTCCAGCCGGTCCAGCACCATCAAGTCCAGCACCTCAAAGCAGTGGTGCATCTGTGATCGCACACACGTACGGGTACCCAGACAACCTCCGCGCCCTCGCTCCAGCGAAGCAGCGGAAGTAACAAATCCTTCCAGAAAAATCCACCGAGAACATGTATATCGCTAATCCGAGACCATGGGGAAATTCTAAGGGGGGAGAGAGATCCTTCGCGAGGAGGTGTGCTTTGAGAGGATGAGAGGGGGGCCTTTTATAGGGAGAGGGGGGCACCCAAGGGACCATGCGCCCAGCCATGGTGGGCTGCCCCCACCTCTTCCACATTCATGTGGGTGGAGCTCCCACTCAAAATGAAAAGCCTCCACTCCCATAAAAGAGCCTCCACTCAAAAATCCACTCACATGCATTAAATTTCCACCAAATTTAATGCAAGATCTCATTTAAATAAAACATTTTTATTTATTTATTCAGAATTTTGTTAATTAATTTAATTAACAAACATTCACACAAAACCCCTTGCTAGTATTCAATTTCACATGCAGAACCAGTTTCAGCAATTTCAACCGAAACAGTTCCGGTGTCTAGTGAAATAAATTCCTGCGCTTTCCTTTTCTTTTTCTGACATATCATTTCCTCCGAATGGTGTTGGTGTCCCTTAAGTGTGTCACCCTACGGTTCGCGAATAATGCAGACATGATCGAGACCCCTCTCCAATCAATAATCAGCAGCGGGACCTGGAGATCCGTACTGACTCCCACACATTCAACGATGACTTCTGTGATCGTGTGAACCTTTTACACTAGTATCTTAATCCCTTTGTTTCACGATATATTACAGGTCCGAGATTCGATCATCAGTATCTCCATACCTAGTTTGATCTCATTACCGACATGCACTCTTTTTCTCGTTCCCGTGATATAACATTCTAGTGATCAAATCACTTGCTTGCAAGCTAATCAATGTGATATCACCGAGAGGGCCCAGAGCATATCTATCCGTCATCGAGATGAACAAATTCCACTCTCGATCCATGTGCCTCAACATAACACTTTAGTAGTTCTGAAGCCATCTTTATAATCACCCAGTTACGGTGTGACGTTTGATGTCATCGAGAAACTCTTCCGGTGTTAGTGATTGACATGATCTCATGGTCTAAGGATTAGGATTACTTCTTAAGTTGCTATAGCAATATAAACTCAATGACTTTGATCGTAAAGCTATACTTCGGATGAATGTTCATCACATCATTACACTAATGTTGTGACCTCATTATTAACAACATCCAATGTACATGATCAGGAAACTTTGATCATCATGTTAATCAACGAGCTAGTTTATAAGAGAGGCATAACTAGGAACTTCATTTTTGTTTATTAAACATACATGTATTAACGTTTCCGTATTAATACAATTATAGCATGCAAAATAAACATTTATCATAAATAAGGAATACGATAATAACCACTTTATTATTGCCTCTCGGGCATATTCCTTTCAGTCTCCCACTTGCACTAGAGACAATAATCTAGTTTAGAAACTTTGCGTATTGAACACCTATGGCTTTCTGATTTTCCATATACGCAATTTCAAGTAGTTAACATAATCTTCAGATCTGATGCTTCAGGTCTATGTGTATTTACATGTCTTTGCGTCTCCACGCATCACTCATTCTCCAATGAGATGGCACTGTATAAATTTGGTCTTTTGGTGAGACCTTTAGCTCCTTGGGGTTAAAACACGTCGATACTATTGTCATACAATATATCTTTAGTGTTAGCCCATTGCGAACCACACCTTAGTTTGATAACAAACAACTTGACACAAATTCCCTCCTTTGCTGCTACTATAGCAGTCATATACTTAGCCTTTTGTTTGTCTTAACTTTGGAATACATCCAAATCCATCATGAAAACTCCATTCCATTTCATTGTGCCACTCATAGTTTAAATTGAGATAAACTTAATTTGTATCTTGTGACAAAACTAGTATCAATGTAACGCTTTACGATGAACTATTTGTAATTGTTTGTCACCTCTACACAAATATATTCTTAGTTCTTCCAAAAGATCATAAGAATATCCTTACTATCATCCAATGATCATTTTATGATTCATTCTGGTATATGCTCATAACACTTAGAGAATAGGACATATCTAGATGTGTACATATCATGGTATGATTGATCAAAACATTCTCGTGATTTGACTCATCAAGTGTCAAAGCACTTGAATCTTGTTTCACTTATCAAGTGTCGATACACTTGAATCTTGATTAAATTCCTTTCCATGCAACAAGAACCTTTTCTTGTCGTTTCTATATTGAACTCCTTCGATATCTCATATATACACGTTTGGCACACCCATATTAGCGTCACAGTCTATCCACTATAGACATTCATGCTAAATATTCGGGTTTTGCCTAAGTCTTTCATCAAAATGAAATTATTAACCTTTGTCAATAAAAATTACATCATTTCTAATCAACAATGTCACATCCCAAGATTTTCCAAATCTTGTAATGTGAAAATAAATGAATAAAATAAAACTTTGTTGATTTTCAGGACCAGAAGAAACTTTTTGAATTTAAATGGAACCTCAAACCCATTTGAATTTAATAAAATCCTAAAAAGGAATTTAATGAATTAAACATTTAATTAAAGGAAATTAAAAATGTTTTGGAATCTTTTAATAAAAGATTTGGTTTTTCAAAAGAAAAGGTGAATTTATAAATAAAGGTTATTTTATAAAGCCAAATTAAACCTTGAACAAACTTTGGAAGTTAAAACATTTTGTTTTGAATAAAAATAGCAAAGGTTTATTTAAATAAATTAATAAGAATTTATTATCCAAAATTTATTTAAGGTTTTACCATTTTTTTTGAAACATCAAAACTTATTAATTTATTTTAACTAAGTTTTCCAAGTATTTTATATTCTCTAATAAAACCTACTAAAAGTGTTTTAGCTTTATTTTAGATTTCAAAATAAATATCTCAATAAAACAAAACCCATTTGAATTAATAATGAAAGTCTATTTTTTATTTCATTATTAATGGACTCTAAAATAAAAGATTATTTTATTTTAAACAAATTTTCCAAATATTCTTTATTTCCAAATATTCTTTATTTCCAAATAAAATCTACTGATTGGATTGAAAGTATTTGGAGTTCAAATGAAGATTTTATTAAATAAACCAAACCCTATTTTATTAATAAACCACGGACCATTTTACTTAATTAATAAATAGAACCTAAAGAGATTTAAGATTTTAATTTTATTTTGGATTTTGGTTCATGTTACTAAACAGAACTAATTTCAATATTACCAAGTTTGAGTGTTGTTTGAATTGATTTGAACCTTGTTTGATTGTTTTGAAATTCAAAACAGGAAATAAATTAGAAAAAGGAAAAAGAAACAGAAACAGAAAAAAAAAAGATTAGACCAATCCAACCCAGCAGCCCAACTAGGCCCAGCAATCCAGCCCAGTTTTCCTCCCCGAGGAAAACGATTCACACTCAGTATCTGAACCACAGAGAGGCTGACGGCTGGACCCTTCCCCTCGCTCTTTCATCCCGGACCCCCTTTCCACTTGTTCTTCCTCCTCACCCGCACGACCCCTTCTCCTCCTTCGACACCGCCTCCTGGCCAATTCAGGCCAGACACGCCACCTCCTGCCTCCCGAGCACACTAGCAGACTCCCACTCCCGCACAATCCTCTCTGTGCTTTTCCGTCGGCAGGCGCCCGAATCTGCCGCCTCGACAAACTCCGAGCACCGCCGCGTCTGTCTCCAACTCCGGCGCGTTCCCCAGGTGAAATCCGACCGCCCCTCTACTTATCGATCACGCGAGCATCTTCGCCTTGGTTTTACGCACCTGAACATACTCCTGTCTTGCCTCCGCGTGATCTACAGCTTCGCCTTCGACCGCGGACAGAACCGCCCGACGCCGACGAAATCTCCGGCGAGCAATCGCCACCATTCCCGTGCGCCCCCTGCCTGGTCGACCACACGTTGAGCTTCCCCAGCCAACTGCGACCTCGGTGAGCCTACTCCCTTCCTCTCTCACCTTCTGTTTCGCCAGCGCCGCCACTGACCGACCGTCGCTGCCGTCCACCGCAGCGCAGCGCCGCCAGTTAGTGGTCTGATTGATTTCGTCCGTTAGATCTAGATCGTAAGGCTGTAATAGAACATAAGCGAAGAGGTATCGTGTGCCTCTGCGCCGCTCGATCTAAATGAGATCCTACGGTCTGCAGCGCGTGATCCACCCCGAACCGGTACCGTCCAACCAGAATGTGCCGCGTGTCCCCTGGTTTGTTTAAAAACAGATTTGAATCAGATTTATTTGCAAACTTCAAACCCTTGTAACTTTCAAACCACACGTCCAAAAATTACAAATTTTATGTCGTTGGATTCAGGAGAGCAAGACCTAGCCAACCATGCCCTTAGTTTAGCAAATAGTATCTAGTAGCTTATTTGAATTCGCAGAAACATTTGTATACTTGTTTAGAGTAGAAAAATTGTTTAAAATTGATTTTTAGGGTTAAATCTTTTGCAAATTGGTATGTTGTGACCTTAATGACCCTAGGAACCAACCCATGATTTTGAAAATGAAATTGGAAAAATTTAGAATGGATTAATTGAATTAGTCTATTTTTAGCTAAGTAAAGATAATGGTTTATTATGAAAAAGGATTTTTGAATAAAAACTTTGGGAAAAATATTTTGATTCAAAGATACTAGCCCAAGACACCAAGACTTGAGAGTTAGAAACTTTTGGTGAGAAACTTAAAGATTTTTGATTTGATAAAACCATTTTCCAGCACATAAAATGTTGAAAGGATTTTAAAATAGTTTTTGGGCAAAACCCTCTAACTAATGACTTTGCCATTTTGGTAAATGACCAATTTGGACCTTACAAAGTTAGAAACCTAGTGGAGACCATCCTTACAATAGAACCATCCTTTACATACTTATGCATGACTTAGATTCCAATGCCTCGTGAGTATGAAATTGTTTGTTTGACCTTGGTTTGGAATGTTAGTTGATTTTGTGTTTGCTTGATTGGCTTGTAGTGAATTTAGCAAAGTGTGAGACTATCAAGATCAAGGAGTGAACCACCATTCCCTAACAAAAAGGCAAGTTACACTATCATACAAAAGTCCTACTATTTTCATTATACTTAGTGGATTTTGAAAACATGCATGAAAATACTTTTTGTACTTAAGCTATGCTAATCCTAATAGGATTCCCTATACACTCCTTAGTGAAAATAATGTAGTTGTACATGCTTAGCCATGCTTTATTTTGAAAAGAGATACATGTTGAGATTTTGCAAAGGTTGAAAAAAAAGACTTGTGTTTTACATAATAAAACAAGGACTCAATGAAACACCAAAAAGACTTGTGTTTTACATAATAAAACAAGGACTCAATGAACCACCTAGGTGGTGGATACTTTAAGTTTTGGAGAAGGTGGCAACAAAAGGAACCATGTCTATGGGAATCACTTTGTGTTGTGCTCCAAAAGAAAACCACCTAGGAAACTTAGAGATTGAACATGTTTCTCCAATTGTGGCTTTCGTGTGCAACCACATGCTAATATGGCTCTGGATTGGTCAACTACATTGGGAAGACTGTCTTCAGTTAACCGGACATGGGGATCTGGAATACTTCATGGGTGCTGAAGGCAAGCTAGCAATGGTGTATGGAAGGACCCTTTGGAAAGACTTCGTCACATTCTCAATCTGCCAGTACTCCATCTTGGTGAGCACTAATCCAGTAGGCCACTGGTGGCAAAAGGATGGGATTGTGACATGTGGGTAAAGTCTACTCCTTCTGCAGAAGTTAATAAAATCTAAGTACTTAGCCGTGTCCCCGGTTATGGACAATACTGAGCAACTAAAGTTTGAACCATGGGAGATCTCGACATTCCAACTTCTAATATAAAAACTTGATGCACTTGGGGGTACCAAGGAATTCAAAGAGATTTTGTTAAGCTTGTTGCACTTGGGGTTACCAAGGTGCTCAAGAGCATGATGTACTTGGGGTTACCAAGGAACTCATGAGATTTGATAAAACGTGTTGCACTTGGAGTTACCAAGTAGCTCAAGGGATTTTTGACAAGGACTTGAACACTTGAGTTTCTACCAAGGAGTTCAAGGAACTTGTAAAAGAGATTTGACAAAGGACCAAAACCATTTTGAAAAGATAGGATAATTATTGCTTTATGCAAATAAGCCTTAAACTCTACTTAGCCAAATATGCATGTATTGATAAGATCCACTCATAATATACAAAGTAGTGAAACTTGCCAATACAATTCAAATGTATTGACCCTTGTGGCTGTAACTTGTAATGTTGCAGGTTTGATTGTCTTTAGTGAAGATTGATTGATTAGGATTACAAAGTCTATAACCAACATCTGCCTGTGGCACTTTGAAGATGATGGACCCCATGATTATAGATATTCCGCTGTAATGTAATGCAATGTAATGTAATAGCCAAATGAGCTATGTATGATGTAATAAAATTATGTTATTCCTGGTTATAAAGTTATGTTATGACCTTTGTTTCTTGATATTACATATTAACTGTGGATGCTAGCTATTGATCCAGGGACTAGCATTGTAAAACACAGGAGGAATCTACCTTACTAGGTTGAGACCTCTACAGATGGTATCAGAGCATTGTGTTGCCTGTAGGATTTGTAAACCCTAGGATTGGACAAAAACCCTTAGAAAAATAGGAGTTATATTCTACCCAAAACTTATTTACAAAAATACTTGTAAACTCTTTCCTCAACCATTTTGGTTTCAAATCTACATCTCTTCTATTTTAACTTGATGGAAAAACCTACCCATGACCAAGGACCACACTATGTGCAAAGGACTTCTTCAACACCTTCAACTCTAATGACTTCAACATCTTCAACTCTAATGACTTCAACATCTTCAGCCTAATCACCAAGGACTTTCCACATGGATATCACCAAGGACTACAAGTGAAACAAGGAAATCTTGCTTAAGATTGAGAGACTGAGGGAATGCAAAATAAGAAGGAGCCATCAACAACTTTGAAGTATTGTGACCAAGAGTTTTTCCCAAGGAAACCATGATCTCATACAAGAAGAATCAACCAAAGAAGGATGGGAAGATCACAAGTGAATCATATAGATGGACCACCATATTTTAGTTAAGTCAAAACACACCAACTTATGTGGTGTAACAAAAGTATTTTTGTTGCCTAAGTGTGTACTTGAACTTTGTTGTTTGAGTGAAAAGTTGTTTGTGATTGCATACACATTGCTTGTGTGAATTGTGATGTGTGTGATTAGAATTGATTCCTTAGAAATAACTTGCCTATTCTAACCTCCCTTCAACCCAAACAGATGACTACTCCAAAAGACTCCAAGGTTGATGACATCAACACCAACCAAGCTGACAGCATGAAAGATCTCATAGCAACCCAACACCAGTTGAACCAACTGACAGCTCAGTTCATAGCCAACAATAGTGATAAAGATCCAGCACTACAAAGGTTTTTGGAGGAACAATCCCAACTGATGCTTAAGGTGACTAATCAAATGATCAGCATGGAAGAAATCTATCCCAAAAGAGTGCATGATAACAAGGATGACAAGAATGTTATTCTAGATGGAGCCCCAGCTTGCATTATTTGTGGAGACAAGGATCATACTTCCAAGGAGCATGAAGGACAGTGCCCCAATTGTGAAGAAGAACATCCTGTTGGACAATGTCCCATCTCTCAAGCCACTTGTTACCTTTGTGAAGGAAATGACCATGTTCCTAACCAATGCCCTATCTACTCCATGGTGGAACAAAGGAAACAAGAGGGATCCAAGTCTACCAAAGGAAAAGGACCATTATACCTCCAAACAAGACAACCCAATTCAAAGGACTAAAGAAACTTAAGAAACAAAAGCAAGACATGAGCCTTGCACAATGTCGTAAATGTAAGGAAATGGGACACTACTCCAGCGGATGCCCAGAGAACAAGAAGAATAAAGAGATTGACCAAGTGTGGTGCAACAACCGCAAAGAGTTAGGCCACTATGTAGCAACTTGTCCACAAGAGCCACGTAAGGAACTCAAGGACATTCATTGTTTCAACTGCAAGAACCCAGGACACTATGCAAGTAACTGTCCAGAAAAGATGAAGAACAAGTTGAACAAGCCTATGGAGAAACTCAACCTTGGCCCATGAGTCAAGTATGGAAACAAAGAACTCAAATGCAAAAGTCTGCTTAGAGAAGTTTTCCAGGACCCAAGAAGGCCAATATGTAATTTTTGTTTGAAAATTTTTAAGGGTGGTAGTACCCTAGTTGTTTTGAACTTGCTTGTATCCCTAACCTCCCCAAATCTCGGGACGAGATTTATTTTAAGGGTGGTAGCCTGTCACATCCCAAGATTTTCCAAATCTTGTAATGTGAAAATAAATGAATAAAATAAAACTTTGTTGATTTTCAGGACCAGAAGAAACTTTTTGAATTTAAATGGAACCTCAAACCCATTTGAATTTAATAAAATCCTAAAAAGGAATTTAATGAATTAAACATTTAATTAAAGGAAATTAAAAATGTTTTGGAATCTTTTAATAAAAGATTTGGTTTTTCAAAACAAAAGGTGAATTTATAAATAAAGGTTATTTTATAAAGCCAAATTAAACCTTGAACAAACTGTGGAAGTTAAAACATTTTGTTTTGAATAAAAATAGCAAAGGTTTATTTAAATAAATTAATAAGAATTTATTATCCAAAATTTATTTAAGGTTTTACCATTTTTTTTGAAACATCAAAACTTATTAATTTATTTTAACTAAGTTTTCCAAGTATTTTATATTCTCTAATAAAACCTACTAAAAGTGTTTTAGCTTTATTTTAGATTTCAAAATAAATATCTCAATAAAACAAAACCCATTTGAATTAATAATGAAAGTCTATTTTTTATTTCATTATTAATGGACTCTAAAATAAAAGATTATTTTATTTTAAACAAATTTTCCAAATATTCTTTATTTCCAAATATTCTTTATTTCCAAATAAAATCTACTGATTGGATTGAAAGTATTTGGAGTTCAAATGAAGATTTTATTAAATAAACCAAACCCTATTTTATTAATAAACCATGGACCATTTTACTTAATTAATAAATAGAACCTAAAGAGATTTAAGATTTTAATTTTATTTTGGATTTTGGTTCATGTTACTAAACAGAACTAATTTCAATATTACCAAGTTTGAGTGTTGTTTGAATTGATTTGAACCTTGTTTGATTGTTTTGAAATTCAAAACAGGAAATAAATTAGAAAAAGGAAAAAGAATCAGAAACAGAAAAAAAAGATTAGACCAATCCAACCCAGCAGCCCAACTAGGCCCAGCAAGCCAGCCCAGTTTTCCTCCCCGAGGAAAACGATTCACACTCAGTATCTGAACCACAGAGAGGCTGACGGCTGGACCCTTCCCCTCGTTTCTTTCCCACTGACGACTGGACCACCTTTCCACTGTTCTTCCTCCTCACCCGCACGACCCCTTCTCCCTCCTTCGACACCGCTCCTGCCGATGGATTCGCGGCCTTAATTCGCTTTAACTCTACCACCGTTACCAGCTTTGATCACGCAGGTTGAAACGCCCATGCCTCCTCTATACTTCCCCTCGGACACCCCGCGCTGGCACGCCTTAGACCACCCCAATTTCCTCCTCGAGCTCCTCTGTTCCGACCACCGTCTCCGGCCAATTCAGGCCAGTACACGCCACCTCCTGCCTCCCCGAGCACACTAGCAGACTCCCCACTCCCAGACAATCCTCCCTGTGCTTTTCGTTCGACCGCGGGCGCCCCAGAACACCGTCCTCGACAAACTCCGAGCACCGCCGCGTCTGTCTCCAACTCCGGCGCGTTCCCCAGGTGAAATCCGACCACCCCTCTACTTATCGATCACGCGAGCATCTTCGCCTTGGTTTTACGCACCTGACCATACTCCTGTCTTGCCTCCGCGTGATCTATAGCTTCGCCTTCGACCGCGGACAGAACCGCCCGACGCCGACGAAATCTCCGGCGAGCAATCGCCACCATTCCCGTGCGCCCCCTGCCTGGTCGACCACACGTTGAGCTTCCCCAGCCAACTGCGACCTCGGTGAGCCTACTCCCTTCCTCTATCACCTCCTGTTTCGCCAGCGCCGCCACTGACCGACCGTCGCCTCCGTCCACCGCAGCGCAGCGCCGCCAGTTAGTGGTCTGATTGATTTCGTCTGTTAGATCTAGATCGTAAGGCTGTAATAGAACATAAGCGAAGAGGTATCGTGTGCCTCTGCGCCGATCGATCTAAATGAGATACTACGGTCTGCAGCGCGTGATCCACCCCGAACCGGTACCGTCCAACCAGAGTGTGCCGCGTGTCCCCTGGTTTGTTTAAAAACAGATTTGAATCAGATTTATTTGCAAACTTCAAACCCTTGTAACTTTCAAACCACACGTCCAAAAATTACAAATTTTATGTCGTTGGATTCAGGAGAGCAAGACCTAGCCAACCATGCCCTTAGTTTAGCAAATAGTATCTGGCAGCTTGTTTGAATTCGCAGAAACATTTGTATACTTGTTTAGAGTAGAAAAATTGTTTAAAATTGATTTTTAGGGTTAAATCTTTTGCAAATTGGTATGTTGTGACCTTAATGACCCTAGGAACCAACCCATGATTTTGAAAATGAAATTGGAAAAATTTAGAATGGATTAATTGAATTAGTCTATTTTTAGCTAAGTAAAGATAATGGTTTATTATGAAAAAGGATTTTTGAATAAAAACTTTGGGAAAAATATTTTGATTCAAAGATACTAGCCCAAGACACCAAGACTTGAGAGTTAGAAACTTTTGGTGAGAAACTTAAAGATTTTTGATTTGATAAAACCATTTTCCAGCACATAAAATGTTGAAAGGATTTTAAAATAGTTTTTGGGCAAAACCCTCTAACTAATGACTTTGCCATTTTGGTAAATGACCAATTTGGACCTTACAAAGTTAGAAACCTAGTGGAGACCATCCTTACAATAGAACCATCCTTTACATACTTATGCATGACTTAGATTCCAATGCCTTGTGAGTATGAAATTGTTTGTTTGACCTTGGTTTGGAATGTTAGTTGATTTTGTGTTTGCTTGATTGGCTTGTAGTGAATTTAGCAAAGTGTGAGACTAGCAAGATCAAGGAGTGAACCACCATTCCCTACCAAAAAGGCAAGTTACACTATCATACAAAAGTCCTACTATTTTCATTATACTTAGTGGATTTTGAAAACATGCATGAAAATACTTTTTGTACTTAAGCTATGCTAATCCTAATAGGATTCCCTATACACTCCTTAGTGAAAATAATGTAGTTGTACATGCTTAGCCATGCTTTATTTTGAAAAGAGATACATGTTGAGATTTTGCAAAGGTTGAAAAAAAAGACTTGTGTTTTACATAATAAAACAAGGACTCAATGAACCACCAAAAAGACTTGTGTTTTACATAATAAAACAAGGACTCAATGAACCACCTAGGTGGTGGATACTTTAAGTTTTGGAGAAGGTGGCAACAAAAGGAACCATGTCTATGGGAATCACTTTGTGTTGTGCTCCAAAAGAAAACCACCTAGGAAACTTAGAGATTGAACATGGTTCTCCAATTGTGGCTTTCGTGTGCAACCACATGCTAATATGGCTCTGGATTGGTCAACTACATTGGGAAGACTGTCTTCAGTTAACCGGACATGGGGATCTGGAATGCTTCATGGGTGCTGAAGGCAAGCTAGCAATGGTGTATGGAAGGACCCTTTGGAAAGACTTCGTCACATTCTCAATCTGCCAGTACTCCATCTTGGTGAGCACTAATCCAGTAGGCCACTGGTGGCAAAAGGATGGGATTGTGACATGTGGATAAAGTGTACTCCTTCTGCAGAAGTTAATAAAATCTAAGTACTTAGCCGTGTCCCCGGTTATGGACAATACTGAGCAACTAAAGTTTGAACCATGGGAGATCTCGACATTCCAACTTCTAATATAAAAACTTGATGCACTTGGGGGTACCAAGGAATTCAAAGAGATTTTGTTAAGCTTGTTGCACTTGGGGTTACCAAGGTGCTCAAGAGCATGATGTACTTGGGGTTACCAAGGAACTCATGAGATTTGATAAAACTTGTTGCACTTGGAGTTACCAAGTAGCTCAAGGGATTTTTGACAAGGACTTGAACACTTGAGTTTCTACCAAGGAGTTCAAGGAAATTGGAAAAGAGATTTGACAAAGGACCAAAACCATTTTGAAAAGATAGGATAATTATTGCTTTATGCAAATAAGCCTTAAACTCTACTTAGCCAAATATGCATGTATTGATAAGATCCACTCATAATATACAAAGTAGTGAAACTTGCCAATACAATTCAAATGTATTGACCCTTGTGGCTGTAACTTGTAATGTTGCAGGTTTGATTGTCTTTAGTGAAGATTGATTGATTAGGATTACAAAGTCTACAACCAACATCTTCCTGTGGCACTTTGAAGATGATGGACCCCATGATTATAGATATTCCGCTGTAATGTAATGCAATGTAATGTAATAGCCAAATGAGCTATGTATGATGTAATAAAATTATGTTATTCCTGGTTATAAAGTTATGTTATGACCTTTGTTTCTTTATATTACATCTTAACTGTGGATGCTAGCTATTGATCCAGGGACTAGCATTGTAAAACACAGGAGGAATCTACCTTACTAGGTTGAGACCTCTACAAACAAGATGTCCTCCACATAATGTATTATAAATATGTCTTAGCGCTCCCGCTTAATTTCTTGCAAATGCAAGCATCTTCATCGTCTCCTAATGAAAACTCCTTTTCATCACGGTGAAGATTCCAACTTCGCGATGCTTACTTCAACCATTGAAGTTTGCATGCCCTTTTTAGCATCCTTTGAATTAACAAAACCCTTTGGATCGTGTTATGTACACGTCCTAGGTAACAATTCTATTAGAAGAACTTTGTTTTGTTTATTCATCTACCATATACCAAATTGTATGTAGTGGTTGCTACTTTAATCCGTTTAGAATAAATATCGCTATGAAAGATCAAATCTTGTCATAGTCAAATCCTTGAACATTGTCGTAAAATACTTTACGACATGTCGACTATTTCATAGATGTGAAACATCCTTGTCTATTTCTTTATAGATCCAAATACGACCGACAAGGTTTTACACCTTTCTGGAGGGTCTTCCAAGTTCAAAACTTGATTTCTCGTGTATGGAAC
Organism: Avena longiglumis; assembly: GCA_030063025.1. Taxonomy (NCBI): domain Eukaryota; kingdom Viridiplantae; phylum Streptophyta; class Magnoliopsida; order Poales; family Poaceae; genus Avena; species Avena longiglumis. The sequence goes on along the minus strand of CP125977.1, from coordinate 87,475,722 downwards.
TATCACGGATTTTATGGCTTCGAGCCATTTGATGGAGTCAGGGCCCATCATCGCTTATTTGCATGTAGTTGGTTCACCATTGTCAAATAATAATGATTTACTCTCAAATCTTAGTATTTGATTGTTTCTCCGACCGGCTTGGTTCAATAAGAACTTAGACCTTCGTGACCACGACCTTTGAGGCACGTGAGCCATGAGCATTCTGGCTGCCTCCGGAACATTTTCCGGCGCTGCGCAGCTCAGCACATATAGCTAAGATTCGTTAACCTTATCAAAGTTCTATTGTCCTCCCACTTAACATTTATGAAAAATTCCTTCTTCAAGAAACTTCACATTTCAAGCGACAAACCCTTTTGTCCTTGGTGTTATGGAGGAATAAATAATTGTTATTCGAAATAACCTACAAAGATATGCTCATCCGACTTCGGTTGTAAACATCTTACTTATGTTTAGCATACCAAAATTTAAGAAATGACAACTTGGGTTTTACCCCAAACCATAACTTCCATGGTGTCACTTCAATGGATCAAGATGGAGCTATTTTCAGTGTAAAAGCGGTAGTCTCTAAAGCTTTAATATTTTAAAACATAATGGTAGTTTTATAAATAACACCTTTGATCCAACCATGTCAAACAAGGTTTCATTACAAATCTCAAACACTCCATACTCCTATGGTGTTTCAGGAGAAGTAAATCTAGGTGTTTTGCTAAACTTGTAAATCAAATAAATCCCTTTATGATAAATCATAATTCATTTATTTTTCTTGTTACACTTGTAACTCAAATAAATCCCTTTATGATAAAATCAAAATTCATTTATTTTCTTGTTACACTTGTAACTCAAATAAATCCCTTATGATAAAATCATAAACCATTTATTTTATTGTTACAATGATTTTCCACTTCATCTTGAAAATATTTGAAACGTTTTTCAAATATTTCATACTTCTTTATAATTAACTGAATATTCACTCAAATTTCCGGAGAAAGCATATGAAGTTGAAATCCATCGCTTACGCCTATACATAATGGACTACATATGTCACATCCCAAATTTTCGATTTGGTCTTGCATATCATTCATTGCATCGCATCATATCTTACCATGCATTACCGTCGAGTAGAGAGGATCGACGAAACGCTATTTGCGAAAATCTATTTTTGTTTCGACCCGAGTTTCCTGCGGGGAGCTTTAGAGGGACTTGCGACAACCACCCCTGTAGATTCGAGTTTTCGCACAAACTTCGACTGAAGGTTGTTCCCCTCGACGATACGAACCCGTAGGCGCGAAAATCGCTCCAATCGGAGTTCGTATGCAAAAGACTCGGGCTTTAGTAAACCAAGAGACTTGCAACAACCACCCTGTAGATTCGAGTTTTCGCACAAACTTCGACTGAAGGTTGTTCCTCGACGATCTGAACCCGTGGCGAAAATCGCTCAATCGGAGTTCGTATGCAAAAGACTCGGACGTTTAGTAAACGCGGAAAACGGTCCGAAAATCCGGACCGATTTCGAGTTGTAGTCCAACCGCGGACCGATTCTTTCTGTTTTTCTTTTCTTTTCTCACGTGAAGGATCAAATAAAAGGGCCCCACCGCCTCGGAAGTCGTGCCCGACCCCGCCTCCTCCCAGCCCCGCGCGAGCCGTGCCTCGCTGGCGCACGCACGCGCTCCAGGCGCCGCCGTCCGCCGCCGCTTTCGCCCGCCTCGCCGCCACGCCGTCGCCGCCATCGTCTGTTGTCGGGTTCGTCTCGCCGCTCTTTCCGCTTCCGTGCTTCGCGTCTCCATCCGCCCGCCGTCAAGCTGCGCCTGCAGATCGCCGCGTCTGCGCGCGTTGTTGTTCCGGAGCCGTAGTTGACCGTGTGTACGTGCAGGTAGAACCACGACGCGGAACCGACGCCGTCGCTGTCCGGAGCTCGCGGAGTTCGCTTCGCATCCGTTCGGTAAGACAGCCACCGTCGGATCTCGATCAGCGGCTTAGATCGTTCGTTGACTGGTCAGCACTCGACGTTGACTAGTCGGCGGCAGACGTTGACTGGTCAGACGTCCGATCGCCAAATCATCGTAACGCTGATTGGGTCAATTTCGTTAATCCTATTAGTTGGCAGATTTCGGTAGAATCTTGTAAATTGCGTAGAAATTAAACCGCTTGGCCAAAAATTGTAAATAAAATATGTACGCGTTCAGTGAGTCGTGTAGAATCTCGCTGTAGCTTTGGTTCAGACTTTTACTGTCAGGTTTAGTACAGTTTAATAAAACTAGTTAGTGGCCTTTTCGGAGTAATAAATTGTAGTAAAAGTTTCAGACTCCAAAAATCACGTGTGATATGTCCCTGAACTCGTATGAACGAGGGGAATCTCATCGTGAAATAAAAAGATAGGCTTACAGTAAAAACTTCTGCAGTATTTGTCTAATGGCATTCTGCAGTGTTTTAATTACTCGGGATGTTTTATAACTCCTTTTTGAGTAATTCCAATTGGTACTGTTTCTTATCAGCGATGCCTATGCGGTAGATTATTTCCAAGATTTTAACAGTATACTACCGGTAGTGAATTATTTAAGTTCTAGCTCTAGTAGTGATCACTACTTTTGGTTAATAATTTCCCTTGCGCCAAAATCTATTTTCCATGCATGTATTCGGTAGTAATATGTATTAGTACTATGTGGTGCAGCTGTAGCACCAATTAACTTGCCGTTCTTGCATTCATGCATCTTTTTTGTTGCATATGTTTGTGAATTGTTTGTTTATGAATGCAATTGTGTCGTGTAGATTGTGTGGAGTGCAACCCTTGCTCGTGTGTGGATTGTTCCTCCGACCGCTACAACCAAGGCAAGTAGATGCTACATTGTTCATGTTATCGTCCTACTATTTTCAATGCATTGTCGTGTATTTTGTAGATGCATGTGTAGGATGATACTATCGCTATGCTATGTCCTATTATGTGGTAGGACCCTCTTTGTAGATGAACCACCGTTGGTAGATGTGCTTAGCCATGCTATGTTGAACGAGGGCTGGGTTACATCATTGTTACTTGTTTTCTCAAAGTATTGGTTTGTGAAAACTAAAACAACTTAATCAATGAACCCCCTGGGTGTGATGGTATTGATAATTTTTGGTGGTTTCATTGCGGAAAGGCACCCAGGTATCAAGAGAGAATGATTGGCTTCTTTATTGTGTAGCTTACGTGTACAACCATGTGCCAATAATGAAATGGGCGGTTGGTTGGACTTAGTAGGTTGTGGTAACTCGAACCCGCGTATCCAGAGATGTAGAATTTTGGTAGGTTGGACCGGTGCGTCGGGATTGAGGAGCTACTTCGACAGTCTCTTCTTGGTCTTCTCCCTATCATCACCCTAAATGAGAGTGGTGGTACGAGCTGGGCTGGCCAAGTCACATGGGTAAAGTGTACTAACCTCTGCAAGAGTGTATAATCTAATCGATTAGCCGTGTCCCCGGTTATGGACATCTGAGTTGCTAGATATTGATTCCATGACATGTTTCTCGCTCATTCTAATTTCATAATTGTTTTAATATTGTTGGGTTAACTTAATTGGGATCTTTTCAAAGAAAATTCAAAACTGTTTATGAAAGTAGGACAAAGTTATTTGCAAATGCAAGTCAGACACAGCTCCACTTGCCAAATATGCATGTAGATGTTAGAACTATTGTCTCCATTACTAGCTCTACTTGCCATACATTCCATGTATTGACCCTTCGGGGCTGTTGCGTTTATGCTGCAGTTATTCCGATTCGATTGATCGTTATAGGCCACGGTACTCCACTCGGCACTTGTTCACTTGTGGGCAATTTGAAGATTGGAGGATTTACTCGCTTTGCTGCTACGAACAATTTGAGCTAGCTTTATGCTAAGCTTTTATATTGTAATAATGGTACTGGATCTTGTAGATCATGATACGGTTATTTGCTATGATTATCTATCTTACTCTATTGTGGGCCAATGAACCGATCCAGGATTGGCATGTCACATAGAGGCCACGGTCTTATCGTAACCGGGTGTCACAGGATGGTATCGAGCCGTGTCGTCATTGTAGGATCGTGACCTAGGATTGGATTAGGAAGCCATATAATTATTAAGCCTATATTAACACTGTCTTTTCTCTTATGCCTTTCACCTCGTAAATTCTTACCATATGCTATTCTCACACTTTCCTCTTTTACTTGATAGATGGGAGGCGTCGAGTATGTCACCATGGAGTCACCAAGGCCCTTTGCAAGGCATTAGCTCAGCTCTCTCGGTCATTGGGATTGCCACGCCTATGTTCAAGGGAAGAAGGCTGTATACCTATGGATATGGAGAGGATGCATGGGAGATCACTACCTTCATATTCAGAGATGCCGCATTGCCAAACCCAGCACTTGGTCTACACCAAGATATACTGCAACTGGGACTTGGAATCAACTTAGCCATACATGAAGCCCTGTCTCTTGATTGCCATAATGTCCGACACCTACTACCAGCAGATTCACCCTACCGTGACTATGGAAGGCGTGATGAAGAGGAACATTGTGGTTACCAGGCCAGGAACAACATGCCGCCCGTCGGAGGCACATAGAGGACATGGAAAGGGAGAATGGAGCTCTAGCGAGAAGGTGAGGATGATAAAGGAGATTGCATATTTTACTAGCAATGGTATGGTGGTCCAAGGACAGGAGATTGACACTCTGCATGAAGCTGTGGGAGTTCTGGAGAATGCCACGATAGCGGAGATGCGACCATAGCACATCTTCATGGTACTGCAGGGAGAACGCCCTGTAACATACAAAGCAACTGGGGGAGTCCAGGAAAGGGATCAAACTATTGAAGCTATGACAGCCCAGATTGCCGCTCTCCAAGCACAACTGAATCCACCCTCTGATGATGACAATGGAGATGATGGCAACAATGAGGATGATGATGATGAAGACGATGATGGTGGAGGAGATGAGGCCGTTGCTGTTGCAGCTGAGGATGAAGAAGAAGAGGAGGATCCAGAAGAGGTGGAGTTTGAAGTCTCAAGTGATGGTTCAGGAGAGGTGTACACTCCGCCGCCATGGTTGTACCGCGAGCCGAAGCGCCAACGCATGACCGCAAGGACCTATCTCAATCTCTTCAAGAAATAGATAGAAGTCCACCAATTAGACCACGTTAGGCAAATTCGTTAGGATTAGTCTCGATCGTTGTGAAGCTTAGTTCGTGCTAGATTAAAAGTGTTTAGTTGCTTATTTGTGTACTCCAATATCCCAGGATTTATTTGTGCGAATTTTAATGAAAGAGTTATGGCAATTTGGTTACTATCTGTGTGTTTTTCGCTGCAGTTTTTCTGCTGATACAGCAGTACTGCGCGATTTTTCATATTTTTCTGGTAACTCAGAAAAATCTGAAAAAAATTGGGCTGATGCGAAACTCTCTGTGCCATATGCACAAAAATTGGCTTAATTTTCTGATGAGTTTAAGTCAGGCGGAAAAATTCGTGATTGCTGCTGGACGGTTCTGGCAGAATTGCTGTTTTGGTTGATTAGATGATCTATTGTTTAGTTAACCATTGCCAACTCTTGCAAAACTATTTCAGTAGTTATGTACTGCTAGGATAACACCTGGGATGTTGCTGGATCGCTTGTTTGTTGATGTGTTGCTTGCTTGTGATTGTCTGCTATTGTTTGTTGTTGATTGCTCATATGCATGGGTAGAATCCTATTACCGTAGTTGATTCTTTCTAAACTTACCTATGCTGAACCGCAGATGCTCCCCGCCGTCAACCCACTGAGATGGAGCAGCTCATGGCCGCTCAGGCACAACTGACCCAAGTGATGATCCAGTTCATGGCGAATCAGAACAACAACAATGGAAACAATCAGCCTCAGGGAGATGCTCTCACCAGATTTCTGAGGTTAAGGCCAGCTAAGTTCTCTACTGCAACGGAACCAATGGTTGCTCTAGACTGGTTGCGTTCAGTCAACAAGGATCTAGTGACGGTCGGATGCACTGATGCTGAGAAGGTGAGGTTTGCCGCTCACCTACTGGAGGGACCAGCCGCTTCTTGGTGGGACACATTCCAGATCACCCACCCGCTGGATACCGTGACTTGGGCAATGTTTGAGGAAGGTTTTAGGACCAACCACGTGTCTTCGTGGAGTTCGAGCCTGAAGAGGAAGGAGTTCCAGCTTGCGCCAAACCAATCGCACCGTGGCGAGTACATTGAGGAGTTCAACAACTTGTCCCGTTATGCACGAGGATGTTGACACCGATGCCAAAAGGAGGAGAGATTCTGGATGGCCTCGGTGATGAGCTTTCAAGCTACTTGTGGTTTACTGCCCCACTTTCCGGAGCTTATGGACAAGGCCAGAATCTTGGAAGGAAACACAAGCGGTGGAGAACCGCAAGAGAAAGAACAACAATCACCACTCTGGTTCACACCACAAGTCTCGCACTGTATGATGGATACTCCAAGCATGGAGGAAGTGACCATGGGAGCCATGATCGTCACCACCATGGGGGAGGGACATCGTCATGACAACCATAGGAGCAGCCTCCACAACCACAAGGGAGGACACTCTCACCACTCTGGAGGACACGGTGGACATGACCGCAACCGTGATTGCAACCGTGAAGAAGGATCGAGTGAGGTGGCGTGCTTCAAGTGTAGCGAAGGGACACTATCGACAACTGTCCGGAGAGGAAAGGACTGAAGCCAACCAACGGCGAAGGCCACGTGAACCACATGAATGTGGAAGAGATTCCAGATGAGCCTGACCTTGTGATTGGTAAGTTCCCAATCAACACTTACCCTGCACTTATACTTTTCGATACTGGTGCATCGCATTCATTCATATCAAGGGCATTTGTGGATAAGTATAAGTTACCTACGGAGTCTATGAAAAGGTCTATTAGAGTGAGTTCACCTGGAGGAGATATGATAGCTAGTGCGGGATGCCGTGATTTAACTGTGAGGATTGGAACACACAACTTCATCGCACATCTAGTAGTGTTGGATTCACAGGGATTAGACGTTATTCTGGGTATGGATTGGATGTCTATGCATGGGGGACACATAGATTGTGCACAGCGAGCTGTTTCACTCGAAACCCCGGATGGTAAGAGGATTAGATTCAAGTCGGCTGCACGACCGGGAAGGTGTAAGTTGAATCATATTAAGGGGGTTAGCATGGATACTGTGCCAGTGATTAGGGATTACCCCGACGTGTTCCCGGAAGAGCTGCCAGGAATGCCACCTGACAGAGATGTAGAGTTTCTTATCGACCTGATGCCGGGAACAGGACCTATAGCAAAGAAACCATATAAGATGGATGTGGATGAGCTGAAGGAATTGAAGAAACAGTTGAAGGAACAACTGGAAAAGGGATTCATTCAGCCTAGTGCGTCGTCATGGGGAGCACCTGTTCTATTTGTGGAGAAGAAAAGCGACACCAAGAGATTAGTGGTAGACTATCGCTCATTGAATGAAGTAACCATTAAGAACAAGTACCCTCTACCGAACATAAATGACTTGTTTGATCAACTGGAAGGAGCAAAGGTGTTGAGAAGATTGATCTGCGATCGGATATTTCAATTGAAGATCCGAGAGGAGGATGTACCAAAACCGCCTTCACCACTAGGTATGGTTTATATGAGTATACTGATTATGTCTTTTGGACTAACGAATGCCCCGGCATACTTCATGACCATGATGAACAAGGTATTTATGGAGTATTTGGACAAGTTCGTGGTGGTGTTTATTGATGACATCTTGATATATTCCAAGGATGATCTTGAGCATGAGAAACATCTGAGACTGATTATGGAGAAGTCGAGAGAACAAGTGTCGACGCCAAATTCAGCAAGTGTGAATTCTGGCTTGACCATTGGGTTTCTTGGACACGTAGTGTCGGGAGAAGGAATTCTGTTGATCCAAACAAAGTGACGCAGAATAGAGTGGGAAGCGCCCAAGAATGCGGAGAGATTCAAGCTTTTGGGACTTCTTGGATATTACAGGAGGTTCATAGAAAACTTTTCCAAGATTGCTAAGCCGATGACCGAACTTCAAGAAGGAGAGGAAGTTTGAATGGTCGACGTATGTGAAGCCAGCTTCGAGGCTGAGCGTCAACTAGTGACCGCTTTGTTCTATGTTTACCGAGATCTTGAAGGATTTCCAAGTGTCTTGTGATGCCTCACGACAAGGACTTGGGAGTGTCTTGATGCAAGATGGGAGAGTAGTGTCATATGCCTCGCGACAACTCAAGCACCATGAGCGGAATTACCCCACACGACTTGGAGTTAGCGTCGGTGGTTCATGCGCTCAAGGTATGGAGGCATTACTTAATGGGAAAACAACGTGATGTGTACACCGACCACAAGAGCACAAGTACATATTTACGAAGGAACTGAACATGAGACAAAGGAGATGGTTGGAACTTATCAAGGACTATGATATGAATCTACAGTACCACCCGTGAAAGGCCAATGTAGTAGCGATGCTCGAGCCGGAAGGTTTATGCCAATGGATTGACAATTGGTGAATTGCACGAGGATTTGTGCAAGCAATTCAAGGACCTTAGACTGGAGGTAGTATCGAAGGATACTTGGCTACAATGGAAGTCCAACCAACGCTTGTGACGTAATCGGGAAGGCTCAAGTGGGAGACAAAGAGATAGATGAAGTTAAGGAAAAGATGAAGGAAGGTCGAGCAAGGGAATTCCGAGGATGAGCAAGGTACCTTGTGGTATGGAGATCGTTTGTGTGTGCCCAACGATCCGGAGTTAAGGAAGTTGATTCGCAAGAAGCTCATGACTCGCCGTATTCCATACATCCCGCAATACGAAGATGTATATGGACCTAAAGGACAGATTCGTGGAACAACATGAAGGAGACATCGAGCATATTGCCCTATGTGATGTATGTAGCCGAGTGAAGCGGGACACCGTGGTTGCCAGGACTGCTGCAACCATTGCCCGTGCCGGATTGGAAATGGGATAGAGTGGGAATGGACTTTATCACAGGATTGCCCAGGACCAGGTCAGGATATGACTCTATTTGGGTAGTGGTCGACCATTTGACCAAGGTAGCCCACTTTATACCGGTGAAGACGACCTATACGAGTGCAAAGTTGGCCAAGATTTACATGGACAGAATTGTGTGCCTACACGGAGTTCCCAAGAGTATCGTATCTGATAGAGGCACCCAATTTACCTCGCACTTCTGGCGCCAGCTGCACGAGTCACTTGGTACTAGATTGGAGTTTAGCATAGCGTTTCACCCACAGACTGATGGACAGACCGAGAGGGTGAATCAGATTTTGGAGGACATGCTAAGAGCTTGCGCCTTGGCTCATGGTTCTAGTTGGGATGAGAATTTGCCGTATGCCGAGTTTTCCTACAACAACAGCTATCAAACCAGCATCAAGACGTCACCGTTCGACGTCGTATGGGGAAACGGTGCGAACACCATTGCTATGGGATGGAGTAGGAGAACGTCGCTTGTTTGGACCTGATTTGATCAAGGACGCCGAGGAGAAGGTCGCCTTGATTAGAGATGCATCAAGGTAGCACAATCAAGACAGAAGAGCTACGCCGACGCCAAGCGCAAGGAGGTGGTGTATGAGATAGGTGATAGAGCATACCTCGTAGTATCGCCGCCGTGGAATTAAGAGATTTGGTATTAAGGGTAAGTGGCACCTCGATTTATTGGACCATATCGAGTCTTAGCACGCAAAGGAGAGGTTGCTTATCGCTTGAGTTGCGGAGGCTCTGTCTGTGTTCACAATGTGTTCCACGTGTCCCAGGTGAAGAAGTGTCATCCGGAGATGGTGGATACACCATTGAGAGATCTTTATCCGCTAGAGGAGGTTCACTTGAGAATGATTTGACCTATGAGGAGAAACCCGGTCAAGATTCTGGAGACAGCAGAAAGGACTACCCGTACCAAGACAATCAAGTTTTGCAAGGTGCAGTGGAGTCACCACACCGAAGAGGAAGCCACTTGGGAGCGTGAAGATGACATCCGAGAGGACTACCCACACCTATTTGCTAGCCGCGCCGAATCTCGAGGACGAGATTCATCTTAAGGGGGTTAGTCTTGTCACATCCCAAATTTTCGATTTGGTCTTGCATATCATTCATTGCATCGCATCATATCTTACCATGCATTACCGTCGAGTAGAGAGGATCGACGAAACGCTATTTGCGAAAACCTATTTTGTTTCGACCAGTTTCTCGGGGAGCTTTAGAGGACTTGCGACAACCACCCTGTAGATTCGAGTTTTCGCACAAACTTCGACTGAAGGTTGTTCCCCGAATCTGAACCGTAGGCGAAAATCGCTCCAATCGGAGTTCGTATGCAAAAGACTCGGACGTTTTAGTAAACCAAGAGACTTGCAACAACCACCCCTGTAGATTCGAGTTTTCGCACAAACTTCGACTGAAGGTTGTTCCCCTCGACGATACGAACCCGTAGGCGCGAAAATCGCTCCAATCGGAGTTCGTATGCAAAAGACTCGGACGTTTTAGTAAACCGCCGGAAAACGGTCCGAAAATCCGGACCGATTTCCGAGTTGTAGTACAACCGCGGACCGATTCTGTTTCTGTTTTTTTTTCTTTTCTTTTCTCACGTGAAGGATCAAATAAAAGGGCCCCACCGCCTCGAAAGTCGTGCCCGACCCCGCCTCCTCCCAGCCCCGCGCGAGCCGTGCCTCCCTGGCGCACGCACGCGCTCCAGGCGCCGCCGTCCGCCGCCGCCTTCACTTCGCCTCGCCGCTGCCGGCCACCCCTTCGTCGCCAGCCATCGCCTCGTCTGTTGTCGGGTTCGTCTCGCCGTCCTCTTTCCGTTCCCGTGCTTCGCGTCTCCATCCGCCGCCGCGCCGCAGATCGCCACAGACGCGACGCTTGTTGTTCCGGAGCCGTAGTTGACCGTGTGTGTACGCAGGTAGAACCACGACGCCGGAACCGACCGTCGCCATGTCCGAGCTCGCCGGAGTTCGTTTCGCATCCGCTTCCGAAGACAGCAGCCACCGTCCGATCTCAGATCAGCGGCTTAGATCGTTCGTTGACTGGTCAGACCTCAGACGTTGACTAGTCAGACGGCCCAGACGTTGACTGGTCAGACGTCAGCGCCAAATATCGTATTACCGGGTCAATTTCGTTAATCCTATTAGTTGGCAGATTTCGGTAGAATCTTGTAAATTGCGTAGAAATTAAACCGCTTGGCCAAAAATTGTAAATAAAATATGTACGCGTTCAGTGAGTCGTGTAGAATCTCGCTGTAGCTTTGGTTCAGACTTTTACTGTCAGGTTTAGTACAGTTTAATAAAACTAGTTAGTGGCCTTTTCGGAGTAATAAATTCGTAGTAAAAGTTTCGTAACTCCAAAAATCACGTGTGATATGTCCCTGAACTCGTATGAACGAGGGGAATCTCATCGTGAAATAAAAAGATAGGCTTACAGTAAAAACTTCTGCAGTATTTGTCTAATGGCATTCTGCAGTGTTTTAATTACTCGGGATGTTTTATAACTCCTTTTTGAGTAATTCCAATTGGTACTGTTTCTTATCAGCGATGCCTATGCGGTAGATTATTTCCAAGATTTTAACAGTATACTACCGGTAGTGAATTATTTAAGTTCTAGCTCTAGTAGTGATCACTACTTTTGGTTAATAATTTCCCTTGCGCCAAAATCTATTTTCCATGCATGTATTCGGTAGTAATATGTATTAGTACTATGTGGTGCAGCTGTAGCACCAATTCGCTTGCCGTTCTTGCATTCATGCATCTTTTTTGTTGCATATGTTTGTGAATTGTTTGTTTATGAATGCAATTGTGTCGTGTAGATTGTGTGGAGTGCAACCCTTGCTCGTGTGTGGATTGTTCCTCCGACCGCTACAACCAAGGCAAGTAGATGCTACATTGTTCATGTTATCGTCCTACTATTTTCAATGCATTGTCGTGTATTTTGTAGATGCATGTGTAGGATGATACTATCGCTATGCTATGTCCTATTATGTGGTAGGACCCTCTTTGTAGATGAACCACCGTTGGTAGATGTGCTTAGCCATGCTATGTTGAACGAGGGCTGGGTTACATCATTGTTACTTGTTTTCTCAAAGTATTGGTTTGTGAAAACTAAAACAACTTAATCAATGAACCCCCTGGGTGTGATGGTATTGATAATTTTTGGTGGTTTCATTGCGGAAAGGCACCCAGGTATCAAGAGAGAATGATTGGCTTCTTTATTGTGTAGCTTACGTGTACAACCATGTGCCAATAATGAAATGGGCGGTTGGTTGGACTTAGTAGGTTGTGGTAACTCGAACCCGCGTATCCAGAGATGTAGAATTTTGGTAGGTTGGACCGGTGCGCGTCGGGATTGAGGAGCTACTTCCCGAACAGTCTCTTCTTGGTCTTCTCCCTATCATCACCCAAAATGAGAGTGATGGTACGAGCTGGGCTGGCCAAGTCACATGGGTAAAGTGTACTAACCTCTGCAAGAGTGTATAATCTAATCGATTAGCCGTGTCCCCGGTTATGGACATCTGAGTTGCTAGATATTGATTCCATGACATGTTTCTCGCTCATTCTAATTTCATAATTGTTTTAATATTGTTGGGTTAACTTAATTGGGATCTTTTCAAAGAAAATTCAAAACTGTTTATGAAAGTAGGACAAAGTTATTTGCAAATGCAAGTCAGACACAGCTCCACTTGCCAAATATGCATGTAGATGTTAGAACTATTGTCTCCATTACTAGCTCTACTTGCCATACATTCCATGTATTGACCCTTCGGGGCTGTTGCGTTTTATGCTGCAGGTTATTCCGATTCTGATTGATCGTTATAGGCCACGGTACTCCACTCGGCACTTGTTCACTTGTGGGCAATTTGAAGATTGGAGGATTTACTCGCTTGTCGCTACGAACAATTTGAGCTAGCTTTATGCTAAGCTTTTATATTGTAATAATGGTACTCTGGATCTTGTAGATCATGATACACGGTTATTTGCTATGATTATCTATCTTACTCTATTGTGGGCCAATGAACCGATCCAGGGATTGGCATGTCACATAGAGGCCACGGTCTTATCAGAACCGGGGTGTCACAACATACATCGATATGTATAAATTCCAATAATTTAGTCGTTCGTTCTTCTTTGGCCTTTGAACAAAGTTTTAATTATCCCGAGGAAAGTCTCACAAGTGTCACTTGATCAAATCAAAGACTCCAAAAATCCATAAATATGGAGATTCTTCATGTTTTCTTTCCAATATAATTTAAACGGTGATGTCACTTTGTAAGTGATCTTTCAATCATTTGTCTTGCGACATTTTAGCATTAGTTTTTATGGATGTGATTTCTTCAACAAGATTTGTAAATCATCCATCTTATATGGAATACGGTAATTATTTGAACAACCTTTGTTCTCATAATACCTGATTTAAATAACAATTATTAAAACAAATCTTGAAGTCAAGCTTTGATGTCAACGAGAAATACAAACAACGGTTTGTTTGTTTACGATGAACATCATCACATATTCTCTTGCTAGTTACTTAGGCCATTGTGGTTCATGAATTGCGTCATTCTGTATGAAATTTCATACCAACCAATTCGGTATCCAATACCCAAGAAACACATTGTTTAACAAGCAAAGAATACAACCATAACATGTATATCATCCATATACCTAAATTGGATATTTCCAATCTTTTCTTTTCTGCCAAATATATTTTATAGATTCACTTTCAGCATTTCCTTTTCCTTTTAAAAGAATCGATCAACATCAACAGTGGCGCCATATACATGACACATAGTCCAAAGCTTATATATTCAAATAATAATACCTTTGTACTTGCACTTTGAAGTAGATCACCATCATCAAAATGATCGGCTTTCTTTCAAAATCCATTCTTTAGTAATCTTTTAGTGTAGTAAACACTTTACATACATCTTCTATTCATCCTTATCATGACGACATTCATGATCAAGCTAATGTAGCTTATAAGGATGAATCTTGAGTATAATGTTACTTTCCAAAACCCTTTTGGATGATTAGGATGTCTAGCATCTCCAACCTTTGTAAATTCTCATCCAATATGAGAACATATATTATACTCTATCATATTGCAACCAAAATATTGTTTTAGATATCGTTATATCTGCTACACATGATGGTTTCTGAAACAATTCTTTCATCTCCTAGATAAACTTGATATTAAAACAATCAAGAATCATGGAGGCAAACATGGTACTTAAGATACTAACACTGGAATTGTTACTCTCGATTTAATACCAATTATTAAATTTCATGGAGTAAACACAGTTTGCTGAAAGTTTGCAATAGGACTTTAAACTTTAGATTGACACTCAACACAATACGATACCAGTTCGTAAAGTAAATATCCAGAATTCTATAGTTCTATTATCTCAATTACAACTAAGCATAAAGTGGTGAACGAATGCCAATGACTACAACAAATTATGCAAATTCACTTTGATTTAATTTATGATAAATTGAGTTCTACTAATCCATATTAGAAATGAACTCCCACTCAAAAACGACATCCCTCGTGCCTTTTTGGTGATTACATGAACCAAATCCACTACACCAAGTCCGATAATCATGTGAGTCGGTGTATCTTCAAAGGCGAGCATCCATATGGTCATCATGTCAAAACATATGACTCATGCTTAACCTTTCGGTCTATGTTTCGAGGCCATGTCTGTACATGGTAGGCTCGCCAAGTAAGAACCATTGTATTCGTATGTGTAACTGTATTACACCCGAGATATGCTCGTGGATTCAAGTACACCCGATCATCACGTGATGTCTTGAAGCGACGAAACATTGTCGGTGCATACTTAAGGAAGAACACATTTTTATCTTGATTTCTAAATGAGGGATCATCTTATTATGCTAATAAAACGCCAAACAAGCAATATAAGATGCAATCAAACATCACATGTTTGTAAGTAAAGTGATATGGTTCCCGCATATGATCTCCATCATGTGCAACGTGGTATGATCACTATCATACCTTCATGTGTAAGGCCAAGGTCTATGGAACTTACACGCTATGTGTGTTGTAAGAGTATCATCTCATACTTCTACTTACAACATCACCATATCATAACACTAGCCCAGCAACAATCCAAACTAGACGCCTCTAATTTATCCATTGCAAGTTTTACGTGGCTTAGGGCTTTCGAAGATAGAACCGCTATTACCTACGAACACGAACCACAACGAGGATAACCAAATTGTTGACAACTCGTTGCAAATTAGATATTGACTATATTAGGAGAGATAGACACCCGCTAGCCACTTATGCAAAACTAGTTGCATGTCAAGCGTGGAACAGGTCTCATGTGCGAGGACATGTAAAGTTTGTCCAGGCCGCTTCATCCCACTATGCCACCAATATCCAAAGTACAACTAAGAAGCAATAAAATGATCATCATCGCCCACATACTCATATGTGTACTACCCGTGCAAAGCATCTACGCATAGATCCGGCTCTGATACCACTGTAGGGTTCACAACATAGAAAGCAAAAAATTTCCTACGATGGGAACAACTATGTACCAAGATCTATCTACTAGATACAAGCAATGGGTGAATATACATCCATAGAATACATACCCTCAAAGACCAAATAACATTAACGAGGTTGTACTCATGGATGATGTAGACGAACGCCTGCCGATCTCAAGATCATGATGAAGTCCATCTGGTCCAGCCGGTCCAGCACCATCAAGTCCAGCACCTCAAAGTAGTGGTGCATCCGTGATCGCACACACGTACGGGTACCCCGACAACCTCCGCGCCCTCGCTCCAGCGAAGCAGCGGAAGAAACAAATCCTTCCAGAAAAAGCCACCGGGAACTTGTATCACTACAACAAACTTGTCATATAGAGACGTTTCTAATGAGACGTGTTTATATTCGTCTTTAGAATTCTAGAGCACCTTCATGTAGGGACGTATTTTGAGACGTTCGGTATAACGTCACATTATTTATTTTTAGTAGATAGCCAAAGAAATAATAACGCTAATTTAAGGATATTAAGGACGTACACATGAGACGTTTTAGAAAACGTGTCAACAACCAAAAGTAATACAGTCAATAATATATATTAAAAATAATATATATATATAATAGAGATAATATACGTATCCTCTTCCGTGAACATCGATACTTAAAAAAAAATCCTTTCATGAAGACCGAACGGTAGTTATTGGATCCCCAATCGAAAAGGTATTCCACCAAAAAAAATGAAGAGGTATTGGTATAATTTTTTTCCGAATCGTTTTTTTAGATATCCGGACAAAACAACGACCATATATAACCTGTTTTTTTTAGATATCCGGCCAAAGCAACGACCGTATATATCCGTATATATAACCGCCACTTTATTTTCTTTGCTTTATATCCCTAAAAAGAGAAAGCTACCGAACGACGGCGTACACAATTCAAGCTTTTTCGTGCGGCATCAAACCTAGAATCTGCTCGGGTTAATCTTCTTCCTGGATCTGTCGCTGGACTTTGAAAGGTTAATTTCTATCTTCTTAGTTTGGGTTGTGCTTAATCTTAAGCTTTCATGTGGATCGGCTCATACACCAAGCATGGGAGTTTTTTCATGTCGGGTGGATGAATCTTATCTATTTAAATAATATGTTGTTCTCTGTACCTTTTTCTAAATCGGTGAAGTTATATATGATTTTTGTACTATTGAGAAGTAAAAGAGAACAAGATCTTACTCTATACTACTAAATAACATTAGGTATTCAATTCGCCATCTCTGTTCTGCTTCTTGTAGCAGGGAATCTGTGAATGTCAGCCAATAGGTGTTTTGACAGAGTAAAAGTAGACAATATGAATGGGAAGTACAGAAACAAAAGAAGGTTTAGATAAAGAGGAAAGCGAAAAAGCTTTCTAATCCTACCCAGTAGTTAGACTTTAACTAAACACATTCAGTTTGACAGCAATCACCATGCACGGCAGAGCATCATTGTACCTGCACTGGGTTAGCCCAGATTGTCTTGATCTTCAAAGGCAATAATGGTATTGCTTTTTAAGCATTTGGATGTCGATCATATTTCTCCCAAGCTGATACAATTACTGGCATCAATATTCAATTTCTCCAATCCCATTACAGGTTTCCTCCAGGTTTCTTTTGCTTCTTCTTTTATTTTGGTTTCCGTTATTAATGTCTGGCAGGTATGCACTGCTTCCCTTTGTAGTGAATCTCTTGGGCCAGACACCTGTTGTCCTGCATAGAAGTTTGAAACATAACTTGCTTGAACATGCAGACCTGGGTAGAGTAATGCAAAACACCACCACAATTAATAGTGCAGGCTGGTAGTAGGCTCCATGTCTCATTGGTGTCTCTCGTTATCTCTGGATTTTTAGATCACCGAAGGTCTCATTGTCAAGCTTCGGAGTGCATGATGCTGGTTTGGGATATTTTCCTGGACCTGTCAGTTAGAGCAGTAATATAATTATGTGGTGAGATCGATATTGGTGTTGCCAAACCGGAGTGACAATTTCAGTGGTTTGACATAACTCGTGCTTTTTTATGGTTGATTAAGCTAATCTGCAAAAGAACCATATGAATGAACAAGTCAAGTCTAAAATGGCCAAGTTAGTCGAAGCAAACCGAGGGATGTACAAGTTACAATCAACTAGTTATATATGTAGTACTTATCCTCATGCATATGTATCCAGTCTGGTCACCTGTTAAACTTTCTTTACATACTTTCTTTTACTGGTCTTTAAGTACTGTAGTAATATGTATCCAGTATGTTTTATGTTGACAATTTTAATCTGAAATTAGTGAACTATAGAAAATAAAGTTATGCAACTCCAGTCCCAGCGTCCCTTACATACTTGTATTTCTCTCGACCAAAGGTTTATGTCTTGCAGGACACATTGACATACAGTAACTGATTTGCTTTACTTTTATCCCTGCAGTATACTAAAGTCCAATGAATCGGGAATGGATGAGTAAACCAAGAGCAAGCGTTGAATATAAACATGGTGTTGAGGAATTCCTTTCTTTTGCATACCGTAAAGTCTCACTTGGTGAAAAAATCCTTTGTCCATGCGTGAAATGTGCAAACAAAACAAGACAAAGTTCTGATGAAGTGAAAATCCACCTACGTTGTGATGGTATTCTTCAAGATTATACTACGTGGGGTTTCCATGGAGAGGAATGTGATGCACCATCCATAGCATTTGCACACGTATCAGAGAACAATAAGAATTATGCTTTTCCTGGTAATCTTAGGAATAATGTTGTACAAGATGGCCACAAAAGAATGGATGACATGCTAGGTCTCGTAAATGCTGTATGTGGCACTACTTTCAGTAACAGCTATGAAACACTATCAATCCCATCTGATGTTGGTCAATCTGAATTTGTCGATATGGATCCTGATGTGGCTGATAGTTGGAATGTTCCATCTCATAAAGGTGATGGAATGAGAGAAATCTTCTTACAGGATGCGAACATAAAGTTGCACAACGGATGTGAAACCTTTTCAAGGCTGTCTTTTCTAGTCACCATATATCACTTGAAAGTCTTACATGGTTGGTCACAAAAATCATTTGCAGATCTACTTGGTGTATTGTCTAAATTACTTCCTCCTGAGGCAAAGTTACCAAAGAAATACCATGAAGCCAAGAAGATCATTCGTGTTTTGGGGCTTAAGTATGAGAAAATCCATGCATGCCCTCAAGACTGCATGCTTTTTCGAGGGGAAAGAGCTAACCAAGAGTCCTGTCATGTGTGTGGTACATCTCTTTGGTTGACTGATGATGAGGGAGATGCTCCAATTTTATCTAAGAAGAATAAGAAGTTACCGGCAAAGGTGTTGCGATATTTTCCTTTGATACCAAGGCTTCAACGGCTCTTTTCAACTACCAAAACATCTGATGACATGCGTTGGCATGATGAGGGACGCACTAAAGATAATTTTCTGCGTCATCCAGCTGATGGTGAGTGTTGTAAAGATCTCGATAGAAGATATCCCAAATTTGCTGAGGATGCCCGTAATGTACGCCTTGGTCTTGCAAGTGATGGTTTTAACCCGTATAGGAACATGAATTCAAAGCATAGTACTTGGCCAGTGATGCTTATTCCGTACAACCTACCACCTTGGATTTGCATGAAGCAAACATCTTTAATTTTGTCTATGATCATTCCTGGACCACATTCCCTTGGTAATGATATTGATATTTATTTGCAGCCATTGGTTGATGAGCTCCAACAACTGTGGAAGGGTGTGGACACATATGATGCTACTGCGGACGATAAATTTCCTCTAAAAGCTGCACTATTATGGACTCTGAATGATTTCCCTGCATTAGCTTACCTTTATGGTTGGACCACAAGTGGTGAACAGGGGCGAAGCTCCCCTTTGGGCAAGGTATGGCATCTGCCCTACCTTGAATTTTGGCAAAAAAAATCGCATCTAGGTGTTCATCAGTTGATATACAAACACGTCCTGGGAATTTTGCGTGAGTTCTAAATTCTGATGGAGAAAACGACAGCAAATGCCTAAATGGGCCTAGATCATGCGGAGCTGGGCCTTTATCCTAGCTGGGCCACGCACGGTGGAGAGGGAAAGAATCCTGCGCAGGCTGCCCGGTCTCTACCCCTTCCTATTCGATCGACTCCAGCCAGAGGCAGAAACCACGACACGACGGTCCTCGTCTGCTCGAGGCAAGTCATGGCATCACGCGACGGTGCCTAGCTGCTGGATTGCTCCCTCCATCGCGACTCCCCCTGCCGCCAGTCCAGCCCCGTGGTCCTGGCATATCCGGCGCCAGCAGGGTCTAGTCAGGCGCCTAGGCTATACGGTTTGACAGTCTACGTCTACCCTTTAGGGTTTCTAGAATTCTAGACTTCTTTCTCTGATTTTGTGGTTAAGAAACGATCAACATGGACATGAAGGGGAGAAATCTGCAGCCGCAAAGGGGGGAGGTATAAGTTTTCGATTTTGTGGTGAATTTTATGAAGTGTGAATTTATGAATTCTGTGCTAGATAAAATATAGGAAAACACAAAATACTCATGTCTTTAATCTTTGCATTGCAGATTTGAAAAGATATTTTGTGCCACTTTCTCGTGGTAGTCGCTCTAAACAAAGCACAAGAAACTATAAAATAAAAAGAAGTGGAAGAAGTGTCCGGAAATAGCTCTAAACCAAACACCCATGAAAGTGCGGATGTTGCACACCAAGAGCAAGAACAAGAAATGGAGACTTTTAGCTTTGTGTTTATCATGAAGACTTTTAGCTACATCGAGCGAGGGATATTCAAAACTCTAAATATTGGTGAAATTGAAAATGATTTTTAAAAGGAAGGTAGAGCTATGTCATTGTCTAGAACTTCAAGACAGCATTAAAGCTTCATTACCGGTACTTTGTATGTTCTACTTTGATTTAAATATGTTGCTATTACCATTGTATTAAGTGATTATGACATTACCATTGTGTCGAGATAATTTGAATTTTTTGTATTATTTTTTAGTGCTTTAAAGTTCGCCCAGCCTCAATTTGTTTTCGTCCTTCGCCACTGGTGGTGAATATGCATGCCCATCGTGTGCTGCATTTACAAAATCCAGATGGCTAAACAAAGGGAAGAAATGGTGTTTTATGGGTCATCGTCGATGGTTGCCAGAGGATCATGTATATCGACGTAGAGGGATGCAGTTTGATAAGATCAAGAAATGTAACTCGCACCTAAAACTATGACCGGCATTTCACTTTGAAGATGTTACAGGGAAGAGTGTTTGTGCTAGGAAAAAAGCCCAAAGTTGCTACCGAAAGAAAAGGCAAGAATGATAAAAATGGGAAAGCAAATGGTAAAGGTCAAAAACGTAAGAGAAATGTGACCACGAAAAGATCAAAAGGTCGTCTAGTAAGCGTGACAAAAGAAGCCGAGGATTGGTTTAAAAAAGTCGGTATTCTTTGATTTGCCCTTGGGAGCACAACAAGTTAAGGCACAATCTTGATGTGATGCATATAGAAAAAATGTGTGTGACAATTTAATCGGGACATTATTGGATATTGATGGCAAGACAAAGGATGGCTTTAACATACGGTATGACTTGGAGGAAATTGGAATTCGAGAAGACCTTCAACCTTTTCGAGATGACAAAGGAAAAGAGACATATCGACCAAAGACCTTTCACTATGTCTAAAAGAAGGAAATTCTTTGTTCAATAATCAAGAAGCTTAGGGCCTCGATGGTTATGTATCAAACTGTCTAGGTGTGTCAACATGAAAAATTGTACATTGAGTGGTATGAAAAGTCATGATTGTCATGTTACGTCTGAAATTCTTCCCATACACTTGATCTTGTTACTGAGAAAGAGGTCATGACAATAGTTATCCGATTGGCTAATTTTTTAAGAAGATATGTTCCAAAGTTCTAGAAGTCTCGAGCTTGATGAACTACAAGAGAGTATTGTGATGACACTTTGTGATATGGAAAAAATATTTCTTCCATCATTTTTTACTGTCATGGTGCATTTAATGGTGCACTTAGTCGAAGAAGTTAAACTTGGTGGTCCAGTGCAATACCGTTGGATGTATCCTCTAGAAAGGTATGCAATTTAAGTTTGATTTTCTATTTTGAAAAATTCATGAAAATAACATCCTTTTTACATATAGATCATTTGTTCGGCTAAAGTCATTCGTACACAATAGAGCTCAACCAGAGGGTTCAATTGCTGAAGGATATATTGCTGATGAATGCCTGACCTTCTGTTCAAGATTTCTAGAAGGAACTACACGTTTTACAAAACCAGCTAGAAACCCAGATCCTGAAGATAACACAAAGGATATGTATATGTTTGAGAGCGCTGGCCAATCAATTGGAAAGGGCACCATAGTAAGCCATTTCGATAACCACCTTCTTCTGCATGCACATCAATATGTTTTGCGGCACTCTGATGAGCTTAAAGATTTGCGCAGGTATGTATTACTCCCTCCGTTTCAAAATATAAGATGTTTTAGGTTTGTAAAGAAAATGAATCTAGACTTCTTTTAGTGTGTAGATTCATTCCAAAGTTGAGTGAACCTACATACTAAAACAAGTCTAGATTCATCTTCTTCACAAACCTAAAACATCTTATATTTTGAAACGGAGTGAGTACTTCTGTATTTACTTATTTTTAACACAACTTGATGAAATTGTGTTATCATGTAATTGGTCTATCTGTTGCAGAGAATTTCTGGACCATGAGAAGGGAAAACAATCCCCGCTAGCTAATTTGAAGCATGCTAACATTCAAAAGTTGATTAATGAACACTTTGCTGATTGGTTGGAACAAAAGGTACATTTAATCATGCTTCTACGAAATGGACTTGCATAAACAATGAACTAAACATAAATATCTTTTATATACAGGTTTTAGAACATGATGGACAAGGATTCAGTGAAGAGATAAGAGCATTGGCTGCAAAACCAAATAAATATGGTGTGCGTTACAGTGGCTATATTATTAACGGCTTTAGGTTCCACACTATGACCCGTGAGACGGGGCACGTCACACAAAATAGCGGCGTAGTGAACATTGCAGCCGATGGAGTTAGTTATTATGGCAGATTATCTGACATTTGGGAATTATCATATAATGATTATAAGGTTGTGCTCTTCAAATGTGATTGGTATGATGTTCATCATAAAGCTGGATTTACAAAGGATGATTTTGGATTCCCTCTTGTAAACTTCTCTCAGAAAATACACACCGGTGAGAAATTAGAGGATGATCCTTTTGTCTTTTCTTTTCAAGTGAAACAGGTTTTCTATGTGGAAGATCCGAAACATGAAGGATGGAACACAGTGGTTGGAGGCAGCCCACCACGTGATTTTTTTGATATGGGCGAGGAGCAATCATCAGATGAATCTGATGATAGTAGTGGGGATGAATCATCAGATGAAATATATTAGAGAAATGTGTTTTTAGTTCTTTGTAAGCAAATAGACAGGTTGTATTTGCTTTTTTCTTAGAGATCCTAATTTATACAATTGTCAAACAAGTTATGTACTTGAAATATTATCCTTTTTGAAGATATATATGCTTGTTTTACATGTACTAATAATTTGATCTGAGTGAGTCATACTACCATCAGGCTTTTATACGTAGCACCTCAAATTACGGGTCTGCTGGGACCAAGTTGTTTGTCGAAATCGAAAATATGCAGTTCCTAGTCTGCTACTACTCTGAATAAACTCAAAACACTGCACCTTCTTAAGTTCAGAGAACCTTGCGGCGACGCGGTACAGGGGCGGCGAGCGGCGGCACTAGGTGGGGAATCAGACAGAGGACACGAGCGGGACTGGGGAGATATGTGGCGGAATCGGGAACTTACCAGGAACATGTAGGCGCGGTCGGAGTTGACAAAGGAGCAGGACGTTGACGCCATGGACGACGCCGGTGGACGGCGATGCACACGAGCGGGGCGGGGTCGACACGGCTTTGAACAAGCTAGATGGGAAAGTCAGGGAGCTTCAGGCACTCCAGTAGAAGGCGGGGGAGACGAGCGGAAGCATCAGGTATCGCCAGAGGAGGGGATCGACGCGGCGGCGGTGATGGACCGGAGCGGAGGGAGATGAGCTCGGCGACGTCAACAGAAGGCCTCCTCCATCGATTCCTTCGGCAGAACTAACAAGGAGAGCACGACGAAGCTATCAGGCAGGTGGAAGGGCTTGGAGTGGTCTATGGAGACGGTGAAGACGTGGCCGCGGTGCGCTCGCCATGTGCTCGACACGCACGGACGCACCTGCTTGAGCTAGAAGAGACGTACTGTAGTATAATAGTCTTTGCGCTCAAATTATGTCAACGAATATAGAAGTACCCACATTTATTTAAATAAATTTCATACCATGTGAACAAATTTATACTTCCTCCGAACCCAGTTGAGTTAGATTTATCTAAATATTAATGTACATAGTCAAGTTTTAGTGCTAGATATATCTATATTTAGATAAACTTTTCTCGGGCTCCGAGAATGTGCGCCTCGCACTCCTTTATGTAGGGTTCGCGGAGCCAGTTCTCGGATCATAGCCCAAAAACATTTTAGTCTCCTCCACCGCTTCACCGCCGCCCCCGATCGATTCTACCCCAGCCGCCGCCATAGATCCACCCCCATTCAGCACCCCAACGCCACTCAAACGGTCGAGAGGCCGGTGGGTGCTGGGAGCTTACCGCCATGCTTGGTCATCAATGAGGCGCCGCATCATCGCAATAGAGATTGTTGCCTCCATTCCAATATCTCTATCCTTGCAATGTTCCACCACTTCTTAGTAACATCGTCCATGCTCGATGGATCCATCTTTCTAAATCCACTCTTTTGCTTTCTTGTTCCCTTCGGGTTTGTTCTTGTTCCTCTCACCATGATCACTGTCATCATCATCTAGCTTGATCATTGCCTCCTTGTTTGTTGCAACCTCTTGCTCCCTCATCTTCCATTTCTCACTAAACTCTAACAAGGTCCAACAATGTTGAAGGTTGAATGCCTTTCCATTAGAGGCCTCCATATCTTTGTACCAACGACCTTGAAGCATATTTGTAGTTGCGCAGTTTGGTGCTAGCAATGCGGGGAGAGAACTTTAAATGTGAACATTGCAGCAGATGGAGTTAGTTATTATGGCAGATCAGCAGCGGAGATGACACCACATGCTGATGTGTTGTCGGGTTTAGGATGCGACGAGTTTAGTAAGAAAAAGATAGATGCTAAAGGAAAAGAGGAAGAAGTTGGAGACCAAGATAAGGCACAAGAAGATGGTCTCAAAGGAAATATATGCAAAAGAAAAAAAGAGATTTGGCACACAAGATAGATGCAAACAATGTGGAGAGTTAGGGCATAGAAAAACAAATTGTCCAGTAAATGGACATAGAGAAAGGTAACATCTGTATTGTTGTATTAGTATCACATCTATACTAGCCTTAGTTCTAATGTGGAGGACGACATTGCCACGATCCGTTTATTTTTCATTGACCCTACAAAAGCAATCCAGGACTTCTTCTCCACCACAACTCAGAGCATCTCTAATAGATACCCATATCAGCCCTCATATAGCAATTTGGACTGATATGCGGGTTTAGGCTGTTGTTTTTTGGACAGGACAAACATCGCATCGATGGTTTGGTCCGGATTTGTTTTCCAGGCCGCAACCCAAAACTGCTCTCGGCGCCATGTATAGATGTGTTTTTTGAAGATCGCGGAAGTTTCCCTCCTCGCCTTTCCTCCTATCCTTTATATAGAGATAGGCAGGTCCCGGGCACAGATCGAGTCGGGTACAAGTTAGGGTTTGCCCCTTTGAATATTCTATCTACTCTAGTCTTGCTCTCCAAGGATCCGAAGACGCCATGGGCTTGGGCTACCCGAAAATCTCCACAGTTCGCATATATTCCTGTGGGTCTTCCTTGGGATGGACCAGGTATGCTAAGGTCGTGTACCCGTAGGATATAACCATGTCAACACCACTTCGGTCAAGGCATGTGTGGGACACCATGCCATAGTCGAATATCGTCCAATGTGGATGACCTCCAAAGTACAACTTCACGAAAGATCTCTGGTTTGTTTATTAAACAGACATGTATTAACGTTTCTGATTATCATTATCCAGGGCAACCGCGTCTTCCGGGCCAACATTGGGCTTGCGCCGACAAACTACCCGCTCCTGATAAACATATTTAAACTGATTATGGCTATGGCAAGTAGTTTAGTTTTCTCTTGTTTGTTTAAATTTTGTATAAACATATTTAAACTGACTATAAAATCGCTCGTAATTTCATGTTTGCACGAATTACAAAGTTATTTAAATTTTTTGATTCTTTTGGTACGGGGCACAGCTTGGAGCCGGCGCCCGCCTAATTCGTGAACCTATCCGGTGCCCCAATACGAATGGAGATGGTCTAATGATATTTTCTACTCTTTTGCCGAATTTTTGTCTCATTTATTTTTTCGTTTTGGCGCTAACTTTGTTAATTTTACCATTCACGGTCTAAAAGGAAATATTCACGCTTATTTTCCATCCTCGCGCTATTTTTTTTGTTTTACCGCTTAAGAAAATAGTCCCGCTTGTTTAAAGATTTTTTTTTGGTAATATATACCATGGCTGAGATTTTCCCTTCGTCTCCGTCCTTTCTTTAGACGAAGGGGAACCCCCCGCATGCATCTATCCAGCCGCCACCACAATTTCTTGAACTACTCATTCTTGAACTGCTCATCAAAGATCAGATCCACTGCAGTGTGCTTCATTCAAGGTTCATGCTCCATCAAATCCCTCTCGATTAGATGTTATACTTTCTGCAATTAAGTCAATCTAGGGCTGGCTAGTGTGTGTGCGTGTGCCATGGATGAGGTTCTGGGTGCAGGGGTCCCGGATCCATATCATCTGGATTCCTCTTAAGGCCTCGTTCCTTTCTTTGGGATTGAATCCAAGCGAGGAATTAATCCAGGCAGGGATTGGGTTTACCCCGTCCCTTCACCCAATCCATGTATGGATCGATTTGTGCTAATTTCTTAAATACCTGTCCGTTCGTTTAACCTATAGGGTTCGGGATTGCCGCTTGGGGTCCCTCTTGCACGTCATGGGATTTCTTCCATAGGTCTGGTGGCGAGAATATTTTTCAGATTGAATATAGGGCGATCCATGGCTCTGCAGGAGTAACCGCACGAAGCCTAAGAAAATTTAGGTGCTAGTAGTCTTTTCCATCACATGTCTGTATCCATCAGATTAATTTATGTGCTAGTATATTTTGACTTTTGCTTTTCTCATCACACGGTTGTATGCCCGCCTCTGATCAATTCAGGAGCTAGTACTCTTTTCCTGGGCATACCTTCTCATCCTATTTGTAGAGCACGCGTATCATGTTTTGAGGGGTTACAGTGTGTATTCAATTGGGTAATCTACACTGTCGCTAAAACATTGACCTAATCGTTAATCTGGTTTTATGGTTTGTTGGTATTTGAATTGTTTTCTGGACATCATTTCTTGTAATTTAAAGCTAGATATGGTGAGATCAGTATTTCCATTGTCGGGCTTTAATTTTCAGAAAAGAGAAGGAAATAGATTAGTCTATATTTGACTGGGCAACATATCCAAGAAAAAGTATCAAAAGTGACAATACGGTAAATTAAGTCACATAAATGAATTTGAGAAAAAGCTACAGGAAAATATTGCAAGCTCGAAGTAGTGTAGATTTATTAGGGAGAAAAATATGACAGTTTCAGCAATAGTAATAGAGTAACTACTTGTTGTTTACATGATTTCAGAGAAGACATTAGGGAGAGTTCAGTTTTGCAAGGCTGAACGCTGACAAGTTAGTTCTATTTTCTTGGCCTGTTCTACGTTTAATGTGAAGCTCGCGTGGGGATCAAATTTTACACATACCATGAGTATTGCTTTTCTTGACATGATATTATTTATTTCTCGTAAAAATCATGTGAAGCTATCTTATTTGTATATCTTGGAAAAAGTAAAAGAGAACTTCTTATCATCTATGCTACATATGTTCTGATATTTGGTTCTAAAATATCCAGCCAGTTCACAAAAAGGAGGTTCTTACATATTCACATTTACAACACTATAGTCATGCATAATACTGAACTATAAGTGATTTTTACTGTATATAAATGCTGACTTATTTTGCATTCATGTAGGAAAAATATTATGTCGGGTATACCTCGACGAGTACGAAAGATCAACTTTTCAGAACATGACGCGGAGAATATAGAGCTCAATGAAGATGGTTTACAAGGTCCTCCAAGGATTGATAACATATTACCAAGGATGCCTCATGAATCTACAAGCCCAATAAAGATAATTTGTAAGTTTTGCAATATCTTCTTCAGGATACGTATGGTTGTCATTTCCTGCCATTATGTGCATCATTGTGATATTCCTACATGCAGGGCCTAATGGCGACATGCGGCAAATTGTGGGGGTATTTCGAAGTAATTTTTTGTAGAATTTGAAAGGAGGAAAGATTATTGTGGGGACCGATCAAAATGGAGTTCCAAATGAAAGGTCTGGTTCCATTCTTAGCGTTATCTTGCTGAACTAGCACAAAATTCAACAATAGCACCATTGCATATTCCAAGATGGGACAACGAGATGTTTAAGCCAAAACAACAGAGATGATCGGACTTGTTGAGGTAAAAATTTACAACACAATCTTGTAACATAAATTATCATGTCCATTACCATTTCAAACAATACATTTGTATTATTGAAGGTAAAATTTGTCTACCCTCGAGACAATGCAACTTACACGAGACTGGATCCTAATGACACTTGCAAAAAAGTGGAGATCCTACAAATCATGCTTGAAGAAAAAATATTATAACCGTAACACAAGGTCATTGGATGAAATTTTGAAAGATGTTCCACCTGGTGTTAATGAACATCAATGGCTTACTCTTGTTGGAATCTGGTGTCAAGATTCCCACATGGTACTACATATTTATTTTCATATGTTTAAAACCAGATTCTCTGAAATCAGTTTTCTAATATTACAATTGTTTAAATCTTCCTTAATTGCAGAAAATATGTCTCAAAAATTCTGCATGTGCAAAGCAACAGAAGAACTCACACACAACCGGGAGAAAGGGCCATGCTCGGCTCCTAAAAGATATGGTATACATTTGTTATTGGAAAAAACAAAACATATTTTTATCAGAAATAAGATTACTAAACCATGTATTTTACTTTGTTTTATAGGAAACCTAAAGGAATGGAAAGGTCAGCAAGATTGAACTATGGGATCGAGCCCATAAAAGAAAGGACAACAATAATGATTCTGTAAATGATAACATAATGATGGTATGACTCTACTTTTTACATGTGTTTATATAAATAATGTAATCTAGTTCATCATATAAATAATGTGTTTACTTCATAGGTTACATCTGATACCGAGTTATCTAGACAAAAACTAGATGGCAAGGAATGTCTTTCATCCAAAGATGATAGTGTAGTGTCCAAAAGTATACTTGCAAAAAGAAAACTTCGAGGGTTTTATCATGATAAATATTGGAGTCATGTAAAGGTTTCTGAAGGAATGGTTTTTGTGGATGGATCTGAGCAAGATGAAGATGTTCTGTTCAAAGTACGAGCTATTGGAGATAATGTAGAAAACATTAAAGATGAGTTCCAAATGATGTGTGCGTTCATGGCAAAGAAGTTCCTAGGAGAGGATTACAGAAATGTATTGGAGTCTGCAGAAAATAATGAAGTTAGCACCTGAATCAATATCTTTGTTGAAAAATAAATCAAGCATCATCTATATACTCTTATCATGTTCCTGTTGCAGGTTGACCTTGATGAAGATGCTAACAATACCAATATCCAACGTGAAATAAATAATGATATTCAAAAATCATCCCATAATATGCACGCATCATCAAATACTTCCCAGGTGATGCAATAGTTTGTTTATTTAATATTTTCTTTGTTAACAAGAATTAATTTGAAGATCTTGTATTCCTTAAAGTATCGTTTGTTTTTTTTGTTTGTTGTAAGCAGGATTTGCTTCCTGAAAAGTGTCCAAGAATAAAAGATGGCAATGCAACTTCACCTGTTCCACATGAGTACAATATTACTAAGGTATGTTTGCAGGTTTTGCTTAGTCATGAAGCTGTGCCTATATCTTGGTATGAACTAAATTGGGCTTCAACTGTAGGAAGCACACCCAGAAATTTGTGCTAAAACCATCGTGGTTGTGTACCACATGAGCAGGTTACTAAGCGGTATATGCTACTGTGGACATGTATTTGAAATCGGTGTGCTTATATTGTTTTCTATAGTAATATTATTGATTATGGTTGTTCATTCACATTTGCAGAATTGTGTCCCGAAAATTATAGCAAAGAGTTATGCTAATTCAGCTTTAGGACGTCGGCGTATTCATCGCTATGGTGCAAAAACTTTCACTCACTCATCGACTATTTCTAAGTTTTTTTCGCATGTATAGCTCATATGATATTTGGCAGAAAAGAAAATAATGAAAACTCCACCAAAGCTGATCAAGGTCGTGATGTATCATCTTTCCCACATAATCAACCTTCTAATAAGGTATATACAAACAACCTATCTAAACCAAAGTGGTTTTGTTGTTTCATACATGTAATAGTGCCATTTTTAATGATGTTTTTCTTCAAAATTACAGGATAAACTTGAAGTCTATTTGTTTTCGGCAAACCCGAGAAATAGAGATAAAATTGTAGCAATAGGATCTTTGGTGAGTCAAGATAAAACATATGTGGTTGGAGGAAACATGCTTGGGATGAATTTTATGGAGTCCTTATTAAACATCCTACACCGATCGCGCATGAAAAATTGCTAAGACCATATAAAGATATCCAAACCGTCAAAGACGCCGTGGGTCATGTTATCGCTTGGCCTAGGTTCTATGTAAGGAAATTATCATATATACAGGCAATACATTTTATTCCAGTTTTGATGCTTGCTTGATTATTTATTTACAAACTTTAATCATTGTAGGTGAAAAAGAAAAAATCTAGCTCAACCAAGACGAGTAACAACCTGGTATGTTACAGTTCTTCTAAACTTTTGTCTTTAAGGGCTGAGTAAGAAAATCAACAATGATTTGATTTAGAGACCCACTTGTTTAAGTAATTTTGCACACTAGTACTTTACATATATCAAGTGTTTCTAATAGGACAAGTTAATAGTATGCCATGCGCCTCTTCCATTTAATATTTGTGAACAGCCTGGAGTTATTGGTACTGTTGTCCATCCCATATACATGTGAGCATACCCAACGGTCAAGTAGTCAGCCATTTGAATACTTGGATGTGGTTTGTAAGGAAATTCATCTTGGATACATGACTAGAAATTATAGAACTCTTGTCAACACATATTCAACAAGTGGGACTGAAATTTGATAGCTCCGGTTAAGTTTAGTACTTGATCATGGAATAGCTAAATTGGCAACACATGTACATAATCCATATATAGATGCATCTTATGGTTATGAGGATATTGCCAATCATGTAAGTACGGCAACATCAGGTTCTAAACATTTGATCATATCGACAAAAGGATGCAAGTTGTAGACAAGAATAGAAGATCTTTGTCATGCATGATTAGTATCAGATGCATTTTCATATTTAGTCAACTGAACTTGTCATCTAGCACTCTACTTGTTAATTCCTCAGAATTTCTCACTTTGGCCTTGACTTGATTTTCAGGTTAATTCTGGAGTTAAATAGGGAGCTAAATGTGACCGAAATGAATGAAGATGGAGGGGACAAATCATTAGTTTCTAACTAGATATATCTGTAGAGGAGTTTATAGGTTTTTTATGGCTTTTCTATTCATAAACTTTCCCGATTTATCCCTTAATTATTAATATGGATATTTGATTAAGTTCCCGATGTGGTTTGGTACTAATGAATTTATTTTGGTTTACTCTCTAATTTTCGATAATAGCTGGATACAATAGTCTAATCTTGTACGATCTCTGGATGCAATAACATATTTATGAAGGAAAAATATCAGTTTTTAATTAAAGTTTCAAATAAAAAAACTTATCCCAACACATATAAAATGCGAGACGCTAATATCTAAATACAAAGTAAAATAACGTATATACCGCCTGCCGTGAAATATAAATGTATGTACATACTACCTGCCATGAATTCGTATATACATGAATACGTATATACATAATGCGTATAAGATGACATAATGTATATGACCACGATAAAGCATCTCAAAAATATATTGAGACGCAAACTTAGCGTGTCTATTAAAACGTCTGTACATACGTATGCATGCTTTTTGAGCGTCGCTATGGGGCGTCTTTATGTACGTAGACACGTTTAGCAAGTGTCCTTATGTTACTTGAGACAGTGCATAAGAAGACGTTCCAATGACGCTTTATGAAAACGTCTGTATAATCTATTAGAGATGAAATATCACGTCCGTAGCCTTCAAATTTAGTGTCTCTACATGTCTAATGTGTTGTAGTGTATCTCGCTGATCTGAGACCATGGGGGGCCTTTTATAGGGAGAGGGGGAGCACCCAAGGGGCCATGCGCCCAGCCATGGTGGGCTGCCCCACCTCTTCCACATTCATGTGGGTGGAGCTCCCACTCAAAATGAAAAGCCTCCACTCCCATAAAAGAGCCTCCACTCAAAAATCCACTCACACTTTTATTTATTTATTCAGAATTTTGTTAATTACTTTAATTAACAAACATTCACATAAAACCCCTTGCTAGTATTCAATTTCACATGCAGAACCAATTTCAGCAATTTCAACCGAAAAAGTTCCGGTGTCTAGTGAAATAAAGTCCTGCACTTTCCTTTTCTTTTTTCTGCCGTATAACGAATGGTGTCGGTGTCCCTTAAGTGTGTCACCCTACGGTTCGTAAATAATGCAGACATGATCTAGACCCCTCTCTGATCAATAATCAGCAATGGGACCTGGAGATCCGTACTGACTCCCACACATTCAACGATGACTTCTGTGATCGTGTGAACCTTTTACGCTAGTATCTTAATCCCTTTGTTTCACGATATATTACAGGTCCGAGATTCGATCATCAGTATCTCCATACCTAGTTTGATCTCATTACCGACATGCACTCTTTTTCTCGTTCCCGTGATATAACATTCTAGTGATCAAATCACTTGCTTGCAAGCTAATCAATGTGATATCACCGAGAGGGCCCAGAGCATATCTATCCGTCATCGAGATGAACAAATTCCACTCTCGATCCATGTGCCTCAACATAACACTTTAGTAGTTCTGAAGCCATCTTTATAATCACCCAGTTACGGTGTGACGTTTGATGTCATCGAGAAACTCTTCCGGTGTTAGTGATTGACATGATCTCATGGTCTAAGGATTAGGATTACTTCGTAAGTTGCTATAGCAATATAAACTCAATGACTTTGATCGTAATGCTATACTTCGGATGAATGTTCATCACATCATTACACTAATGTTGTGGCCTCGTTATTAACATCATCCAATGTCCATGATCAGGAAACTTTGATCATCATGTTAATCAACGAGCTAGTTTATAAGAGAGGCATAACTAGGAACTTCCTTTTTGTTTATTAAGCACACATGTATTAACGTTTCTATATTAATACATTTATAGCATGCAAAATAAACATTTATCATAAATAAGGAATACGATAATAACCACTTTATTATTGCCTCTCAGGCATATTCCCTTCAGAAACCCTAATACACGAGGAGCGACATAGAAAGATTCTGCCGCCTCTATGGGGCGGAGAACACCGAGAGAGAAAGAGCTCTCCGGCAGACAGTTTTCTACCGGGGAAATTCCTTCAAGGAGAGGGGAGATCGTCGCCATCAACACCATCATCAAGATAGCATTCATTGGGATCATCATCATCATCCACACCATCATCTCCACCAGCACCATCATCATCACTCCATCCCGCTATAACAATTGTGTTAAATACTTGCACAGTTCTTAGGGGAAACTTTCCCGGTGTTGATTACTATTGTAGTTGATGCTTGTGAGTGGAACCATTGGATTATTGTTTATGTTCAGATTGTTATCGATCACCATATCATCTTTGATCTTGATCCATATGATGTCTTGTGAATAGTTTGTTTAGTTCTTGAGGTCATGGGAGAAGTGATGTTGTTACTAGTGGATTTGTGTTGAGATAGTATTCGATGGTTTAGTATTTAAGTTGTGGTTCTATTATTCTAGTGGTGTCATGTGAACGTCGACTACATGATACTTCACCATTTATGGGCCTAGGGGAATGCATT
The DNA here is from genome assembly GCA_030063025.1 of Avena longiglumis. Classification (NCBI taxonomy): domain Eukaryota; kingdom Viridiplantae; phylum Streptophyta; class Magnoliopsida; order Poales; family Poaceae; genus Avena; species Avena longiglumis. The sequence continues at coordinate 87,441,942 of CP125977.1, read as the reverse complement.
GTGTGTTTGGCTACTAATCGTAGGGTTGCCGGAGTGACAAAAACATGAACCCCCGTTAGCGTAGGGTTCACAGCATAGACAACAAAAAATTTCCTACGATGAGAACTATGTACCAAGATCTATCTACTAGATACAAACAACGGGCGAATGTATATCCGTAGAGAACATACCCTTGAAGACCGACAAAGCTTAACGAGTTCAAATCGTGGTTGATGTAGACGATTTCTTGCCGATCTCAAGATCGAGAGGAAGTCCTAGCGCCGCAAAGCAGCTGCGCATCCGTGCTCGCACACACGTACAAGACACCGAGCAACCTTCGCCTCTTCGCTATAGGGATGCAGCGGAAGCACAACCATTTCTTGCCGAATAGCCACCGGGAACATGTATCTCGCTAGTCCGAGAGCATGGGAGATAAATTCTAGAGAGGAAGAGAGATCCTTCACGAGGATGTGTGAGTGAGAAGTGAGGAGCGGGGTGCCTTTTATAGGAGGAGGGGGGCACCCAAGGGGGTGGCCGCCGGCCATGGGGGCTGCCCCCTCCCCTCCTTCATTCATGTGGGTGGACACTCCACTCAAAAAAATCCATTCAAATCCCTCCACTCAAACTTGCTATTAAATTTCTACCAAATTTAATGCAAACTCTCATTAAATAAAACTATTTTATTTATTCAGAATTTTTTCAATTACTTTAATGACAAACATTCACATATAACCCCTTGCTAGAATTCTATTTCACATGCATAACCACTTTATGCAATTTCACCCGAAAACCTGTTTCGGTATCTAGTGAAAAAAAATCTTGCGCTTGTTTATTCCAACTGAAGGGTTTCACGGCATAGTAAATCAAAATTTTCTACGGAGCGAACAGAGGGAAAGCCAAGATCTAATCTAGGAGATGCAAACAACGAGAGAGATTGGATTAGATCTTCATACCCTTGAAGATTCGCACAGCGGAACGTTCGTCGGAACGTGGGTGATGTAGTCGTACTCGCTTCTCCTCCTCGCGATCCGATCTAGCACCACAAGTGGCGGTGCCTCGTGAGATGCACTGCGTGCGCACCTCGCGTCTCCTCCTTCCTCGGACCAGGAGTATGGTGGAGAGATAGATTGGATCTACAACATGACTGGCGTGGTGTGTGGTGGAGAATTTACTGCAGGCTTCGCCTACAAAGCAATCGGGAGGAGAGAGGAAGGTAGCAAGGCTGCTAGGGCTTGGAGGAAGGTGTGTGTGGGGGGCGCACCACCCTCTATATATAGAGGCGGCCAGCCCTGCCCTCCTCCAAGCCTATCTCTAGTTTAAACAATTTAAACTCTCCTTATCTAGAAATTCTATCTCTAGTTTAAACGATTTAAAAACTCTCCTTATCTAGAAATTCTATCCGAGATTTAAGCAGTCAAATCTCTCTAGAATCGGCTGGGCCCTATGGGGCCTTGTGCCCCCGCCCAATGCGCCAGACACTCCCTCATAGGCCCATGCCTCCTCCCGGAAGGTGGGGCCACGTTGGTCCCCTTCCGAAGGTTCTAGAAGCTTCCGACAATACCGATTAACCGGAACAATTCGAACTCCAAAACTGCACCGCCTTATATGAATCATATTCTCGGACCATTCGAACCTCTCGTGATATCCGGATCCCATCCGAGACTCTAACAAAAATTCATAAACCAATTATCCAATCTATCCTAGCGTCGAGATCGTTAAGTGTGTGACCTGCGGGTTCGAGAATATGCGCATACGATCTTCTATCAATAATCAGCAATGGGTGCAGGCACCCATATTGACTCCACACATTCATCGATGATCATATCGGATGAACCACGATGCCGAGATTCAATCAATCCCATATATATATTCCCTTCGTCTCGCGATATTTTACTTGCGAGATTCGATCGTCGATGCATCATACCTAGTTCAATCTCGTTCACAAGAAGTACTTTACTCGTTCGTAATCCGATATCACTTTTGATTAACTCCTTAACCACATGCTTGCAAGCGGTGTTGATATCGATTCCGAGTGGGCAAGTATATCTCTCGACTTGGGAGGGACAAATTCCATCTCGATACATACAACCCAGATACTTTCCGATCACCGAGAGACACCTTTATGATCACCCTCTCATAGGATGACGTTTGATGACCTCAAAGCTTTCTTCGATACCGTGGAGTTGCATTATCTCATGGTCTAAGGAATACAATATTTGACATAGGAAAAGCTTCAAAAAGCGAACACGATGACACGATCTAATTGCTCTTCTTTGTTTGGGTCTATCCACCATATCATTCTCCCAATGATATGATCTCATTATCAATTGACAACTCATGTCTATGGTTAGGAAACCTTAACCATCATTGATCAATGAGCTAGTCCATAGAGGCGTACTAGGGACACGGTGTTCTTTACAAACCACACAAGTATTAAAGTTTCCGCTTAATACAATTCTAGCATGGAACATAAACTTTATCATGAACAAGAATTATAATAATAACATCTTTATTATTGCCTCTAGGGCATAATTCCAACAGTATCCCACTTGCACTAGAATCAATAATCTAGTTTACATCTGGCAACAATCTCACACCCATGGCACTGAGGTGTTGATCATGTTTTACACGTGGAAGTGGTTTAGTCAATGGATCTGCGACATTCAGATCCGTATGTACTTTGCTAATCTTCAGATCTCCATCTGCTATATAATCTCGGATTATATGAAACTTGCGGTTGATATGCTTGGTCTTTGGATGATATCTTGGTTCCTTAGCGAGTGCTATGGCGCCAGTGTTGTCACACAATATCTCCAGTGGGTCCAATGCACTTGGAACCACGCCAAGCTCGATGATGAAGTTTCGATCCAAACTCCTTCACTTGATGCTTACGCATCGACCATGTATTCGCTTTCTCAGTAGATCCCGCGATCACGCTTTGCTTGCGACTTCTCCGACTCACTCCTCCATTCAAAATATAACGTATCCTCGCGAGATTTAGAATCATCCTTGTCGATTATGTCGAAACTATCATCGACGTAACCTTTACGACAAGTCGTTCATCACCCCATAGACTAAGAACATTTCTTTAGTTCTATTTAGGTACTTTAGGATGTTCTTCACGGCTGTCCGATGTTCCACTCTGAATCACTTTGATATCGCTCGTCAAACTAAGAGCATTGGACACATCCGGTCTAGTACACAAGATGGCATACATGATGGAACCTATGGCCGAGGCATAAGGCACTTTGCTCATATCTTCCCTATCATTTACAGTGGTGGACACCGAGCCTTGCTCAATATCTTACCCGACAACATAGGCATTGAACCTTTCTTTGCCTTATCCATTCTCAACCTTTTGAACTTTGTCTAGGTATGTACTGCTTAAAGCTATCGAGCGTCTTTGTCTATCTCTATAGATCTTGATGCCCAATATATAAGCAGCTTCACCTAGGTCTTTCATTGAAAAAACTTGTTCAAATAACTCTTCACATCGTTAAGCATGTTGATGTCATTTCCGATAATCAATATGTCATCCACATACGATTACGAAGCGTCCGAGCTCCCACTCACTTTCTTGTAGATGCAAGCTTCAGAGCAATTTGGAACAAATCCAAAGCTCTTGATCACTTGATCAAAACGAAGGTTCCAACTCCGAGATGCTTGCTTCATCCATAAATGGAACTGAAGTTTGCATACTTTACTAGCATCCTTAGGATCGACAAAACCCTCGGGTTGCATCATATACAACTCTTCATCAATGTTGCCATTGAGGAAAGAAGTCTTGACATCCATCTCGCCATATTTCATAATCATGAAACACAGAATTGCTAATAAAATCCGAATGGACTTAAACATCGCTACGGAGAGAAAGTCTCATCGTAGTCAACACCTTGAACTTGTCGAAACCTTTTGCGACAAGCCGTTTTATAGACGGTAACATTACCATCCGCGTCCGCTTTTCTTCTTGAATATCCATTTGCACTCAACGGCCTTTCGGTCGCTAGGAGGATCCACCAAAGTCCATACTTGGTTTTCGCCATGGATCCCAATTGGATTTCATGGCTTCCACCATTTCTCGAGTCTAGACTCATCATCGCTTCCTCATAGTTCGAGGTTCACCGCCTTCTACCAACAAGACAAGAAGACAGGTTGCCGCACCACTCAGAGGGGCACGCGACCTTGTCGACTGCGACGCTCAAGAGCGAGATCGTCCAAGCTTCATGATCCTTGTCATTAGCTTCCTCTATTGTTGGTGCAGCGGCATCGAACAATTTCAGTCTTGCGCTACTCTCCAATTCAAGAGAAGGTTCAATAACCTCGTCTAGCTCTACTTTCCTCCACTCACTTCTTTCGAGAGAAACTCCTTCTCAAGAAAGGAACCGCTTTCATGACAAACACTTTGCCTTCTGCGTGATAGAAGGTATACCCAATAGTTTCCTTAGGGTATCCTATGAAGACGCATTTCTCGCTTTGGGTTCGAGCTTGTCCGCATCAACTTCTTGACGAAGCTTCGCATCCCCAAACTTTAAGAAACGACAACTTAGGTTTAGCACCAAACCACAGTTCATACGGTGTCGCCTCAACGGATTTAGATGGAGCCCTATTTAAAGTGAATGCAGCGGTTTCTAATGCATAACCCCAAAATGATAACGGCAAATCAGTAAGAGACATCATCGATCGGACCATATCTAATAGGGTTCGATTCCTGCTCGTACACACCATTCGCTTGTGGTGTTCCGTATGGAGTTGCGAAACAATTCTGCTTGCTTTAAGATGCGTGAGAAAATCATAACTCAAATATTCACCCCCACGATCGGATCGTAAAAACTTAATCTTTCTGTTACGATGGTTCTCCACTTCATTATGAAATTCTTTGAACTTTTCAAACGTTTCAGATTTATGTTTCATTAAATAGATATACCCATATCTACTTAAGTCATCGGTAAAAGTGAGGAAATAGCGATATCCACCGCGCGTCGAAACACTCATCGGTTCGCAACATCGGTATGTATGATTTCCAACAAGTCTGTTGCTCGCTCCATCATACTGGAGAACGGGGTTTTGATCATCTTGCCCATGAGGCATGGTTCGCATGTGTCAAATGATTCAAAATCAAGAGACTCCAAAAGTCCATCAGAATGGAGTTTCTTCATGCGCTTTACTCCAATATGACCTAGACGACAGTGCCACAAATAAGTAGTATTATCACTATCTACTTTGCATCTCTTAGCCTCAATGTTATGGATGTGTGTTTCATCCCTTTCGAGATTTAGAAGAAATAAACCATTCACAAGAGGTGCATGACCATAAAAGATGTTACTCATATAAATAGAACAACCATTATTCTCCGATTTAAATGAATAACCGTCTTGCAATAAACACGATCCGAAATGATGTTCATGCTCAACGCAGCACATAATAACATTTATTAAGGTTTAAAACTAATCCCAAGGTAAAACTAAGGAGAGCGTCTTGACGCCATCACATCAACTCTTGATCCGCTACAACGCCGCATCGTCACCTCATCCTCGCAAGTCAGCCGCTATTCCGTAGCTCTGCTTTGAGTTACAAATATTAGCAACCGAACCGTATCAAATACCTGCACTACAATGAGGGCTAGTAAGGAAAACATCAATAACATGTATATCAAATATACCTTTGATGGTGCCAGCCTTCTTGTCCGCTAAGTACTTGACGCTATGCTTCCAAAGGACCCTGTCCTGCAATAGAATCACTCGGTCCGGCTTAGGACCGGACTGAGCTTCTTCTCGCCAGGGCATTGTGCTTGCCGCCTTCTTGAAGGGCTTCTTTGCTCCCTTACCTTTCTTAAAGGAGGGCTTGTTGACCATCAACACATGATTATCCTTCTTGATGTCCACTTCCGCAGCCTTGACTGCGAAGAGCTCGTGATCGATGGAACCAATCTGATTATGAGTCACTACAAAACTTTTGTAGCGGGAGGAGTGATTGCGAACCTCCAATCTTGAGCTCCTCCGAATCGCATTCCAGCTTGCTCAATGCGTTGAGTGTAGCCCGACATCTTTATGGCGTGCTCACCAATGTAACTCCCTTCCTCCATCTTGCTAAAGAACTTCTCGGAGATCTCATATCTCTCGAACGGGCTTGAGTTTCGAAACATGGTTTTCGGCCTCGAGAATCTCAAAGGGCCCGGATAGGTTTCAAAAGATTTTGAAGATCCGGTTCCATAGCAAACAACATGGTGCTCTTAATCACACCATAATCATCTTTGCACGATCGATGACAGCTTTCTCATCACCGCGCAGCTGACAGGGGGTTACCTAACGCTTTCAAGGACATAGTCCTTTGTCCGCCGCATGTAATGATTCTTATATTGCGGAACCAGTTGGTGAAGTTAGACCCATTGTTTCTAAGTTTTTCTTTCTCAGCAAAAACGTTGAAGTTGAAGTTGGACTTGGCCATTGGATCTACAGTATTTGCAAGTACAATTTAGACTATGTTCATGATAAATAGTTCAACTTAATCAAATTACTAGATGAACTCCCACTAAATTCAACATCCCTCAAGTTGTTTAGTGAAAACGATCCAAATTCACCACACCTAATCCGATCATCACGAGAAGAGATGTGGTTTCAATGGTGGACAACGAAGTGTCGATCATATCATTCATATGACTCATGCTTAACCTTTCGGTTATTGTGTTCCGAGGCCATGTCTGTACATGCTAGGCTCGTCAAGTTAGACCCAAGTATTTCCGCGTGTGCAAAAACTGGCTTGCACCCGTTGTATGTGAGCCTAGAGTCTATAGCACCCGATCATCACGTGATGCTTGGACACGACGAACTTTCGCAATGGTGCATACTTGGGGAGAACACAGTTTTTATCTTGATCTTTAAGTGAGGAATCATCTTATAATGCTACCGTCGCGATCTAAGCATGATAAGATACATAAAAGGATAAACATCACATGCATATAACTTTATGTGACATGGTATAGCCTATCTTCAAGAATGATCTCCATCTTGTGCGTCCGCATGATCTCCATCACTCCACCATGATTGCCTCCACCACGAATAGCAACTACAACTATTTCTAACTACTTAGCGATAAAGTAAAGCTATTACATGGCGTATAAGAAGTTGACTTGCAGGTCATACACAATTATAAAGACAACCATATGGCTCCTGCCGGTTGTGTACTCATCGACATGCAAGTCGTGAAACATTACAAAACATGATCATCGCATACAATATACACATCACATCTTGGGCCATACCATATCACAGAAAACACTCCCTGCAAAAACAAGTTAGACGCCTCTACTTTGTTGTTGCATGTTTTACGTGGCTTTATGGGAGTAGATGCTAAGAACGATTCTTACCTACGGAAAGCCACAACGGTGATATTATGGTTGCCAAACTCCGGTGTTAATCCCATGACAACTATAGTGAGAGAAACTGACATCCACCAGCCGCATGTGTGGAACAAGCCACACGTCAAGTGCGGACCGGTCTCGCGAACGACGTCGCGTAAGGTTGGCCTGGACCGCTTCAATCTCACTATCCCGCGTCATATGAAGAACACAAACAAGAGGCTTGCAAAAGAAAACATCAACGCCCGCAACAACCATGTGGCGTTCTACTCGTGAAACACATCTACGCATAGATCTAGCTCTGATACCACTGAAGGGTTTCGCGGCATAGTAAATCAAAATTTTCTACGGAGCGAACAGAGGGAAAGCCAAGATCTAATCTAGGAGATGCAAACAACGAGAGAGATTGGATTAGATCTTCATACCCTTGAAGATTCAAGACAATGAACGCTCGTTTAACGTGGGTGATGTAGTCGACTCGCTTCTCCTCCTCGCGATCCGATCCGATCTAGCACCACAAGTGGCGGTGCCTCCGTGAGATGCACACGCGGCAAAGACCTTGACGTCTCCTCCTTCCTCGGACCAGCGAGTATGGTGGAGAGATAGATTGGATCTACAACACACGACGGCGTGGTGTATGTGGTGGAGAATTTCACTGCAGGCTTCGCCTACAAACAATCGGGAGGAGAGAGGAAGGTAGCAAGGCTGCTAGGGCTTGGAGGAAGGTGTGTGTGGGGAAGGGGCGCACCACCCTCAGATATAGAGGGGGACGGCCAGCCCTTGCCCTCCTCCAAGCCTATCTCTAGTTTAAACAATTTAAACTCTCCTTATCTAGAAATCCTATCTCTAGTTTAAACGATTTAAACTCTCCTTATCTAGAAATTCTATCCCGAGATTTAAACGAGTCAAATCTCTCTAGAATCGGCTGGGCCCTATGGGGCCTTGTGCCCCGGCCCAATGCGCCAGTACACTCCCTCATAGGCCCATGCCCCTCCCGGAAGGTGGGGCCACGTTGGACCCCTTCCGAAGGTTCTAGAAGCTTCGCACAATACCGATTAACCCGGAACAATTCAACTCCAAAATCTGCCTTTTATATGAATCTTATTCTCGGACCATTCCGAACCTCTCGTGATATCCGGATCCCATCCGAGACTCAACAAAATTCATAAACCAATTATCCAATCTATCCTAGCGTCGAGATACGTTATGTGTGACCTGCGGGTTCGAGAATATGCGCATATGATCTTCTATCAATAATCAACAGTCTGCAGGCACCCATATTGACTCCCACACATTCATCGATGATCATATCGGATGAACCACGATGCCAGGATTCAATCAATCCCATATATATATTCCTTCGTCTCGCGATATTTTACTTGCGAGATTCGATCGCTTGCATCGTCATACCTAGTTCAATCTCGTTCACAAAAAGTACTTTACTGCTCCGTAATCCGATATCACTTTGTGATTAACTCCTTAACCACATGCTTGCAAGCGGTGTTGATATCGATTCACGAGTGGGCCCAAGTATATCTCTCCGACTTGGGAGGGACAAATTCCATCTCGATACATACAACCCAATGATACTTTCCGATCACCTGAGAGACACCTTTATGATCACCCTCTCATAGGATGACGTTTGATGACCTCAAAGCTTTCTTCCGATACCAGGGAGTTGCATTATCTCATGGTCTAAGGAATACAATATTTGACATAGGAAAAGCTTCGCAAAGACGAACACGATGACACGATCTAATTGCTCTGCTTTGTTTGGGTGTATCCACCATATCATTCTCCCAATGATATGATCTCATTATCAATTGACATCTCATGTCTATGGTTAGGAAACCTTAACCATCATTGATCAATGAGCTAGTCCATAGAGGCGTACTAGGGACACGGTGTTGTTTACAAACCACACAAGTATTAAAGTTTCCGCTTAATACAATTCTAGCATGGAACATAAACTTTATCATGAACAAGAATTATAATAATAACATCTTTATTATTGCCTCTAGGGCATAATTCCAACACCAACTGGATGTCAGTGTCCCTTAAGTGTGTCACCCTACGGTTTGCGAATCATGCGGACATGATCGAGACCCTTCTCCGATCAATAATCAGTAGTGGGACCTGGAGATCCATACTGACTCCACACATTCAACGATGAATTTCCTGTGATCGTGGGAACCTTTTACGCTTGTATCTTAATCCCTTTGTTTCACGATATAATACATGTCCGAGATTCAATCATCGATATCTCCATACCTAGTTTGATCTCGTTACTGACATGCACTCTTTTCTCATTTCCGTGATATAACATTCTAGTGATCAAATCACTTGCTTGCAAGCTAACCAATGTGATATCACCGACAGGTCCCAGAGTATCACTACTAGAGAAAAGGCTATAGGAGACATGCTTATGCGAGGCACATTTAGACATATGCGCCTCCTATAAAAATAGGCGAGGCGCACTTTGCGATATGCGCCTCTAGTATAAAAATAGGCGAGGCGCATATGATAATAATGCGCCTCCTACAATCCCTGTACGGACAAAATCTAGCAGCCCCATATTATGCGAGGCGCATTCTAGTCATATGCGCCTCCTATATATCAGATAGGCGAGGCGCATATGGACAGAATGCGCCTTGCATAATCTGTGTGGGCCCGCGTGTTGGTAGGTGCACGAATATGCGAGGCGCATATGGCTATATGCGCCTCCTATATTTGATAATATGCGAGGCGCATATGGCCATATGCGCCTCAAGTAACTCCCGCGGGCCCGGGCGGTGGTAGGTGGCCGCATATGCGAGGCGCATATTGCTATATGCGCCTCCTATAGTTTGAATTATAGGAGGCGCATATTGTGCAATATGCGCCTCGCATAACCTGGCACCACTTTTTTCCAGCTTTTTGCACATGGAGGCAACTACCACCCCACTCACTTGTGTCACTTCTTCCTTCTCCACCAAGACAAATCTGGTCGCCCCCTCCTCCTCCCCACCTCATTTCCCCCATTGATTCACCATAGAAGCTTGCTCAACATCCATTGGTTGACACCCATATGTAAGTGAAGTCTCTTGCTCCTCTAGATCTACAACATGTCCATTTACTTCTCCTCCGGCTCTCTTGCGCAAGTCGTTGTTTGAGGAAGCGTGAAGGCGTTGCTTGCATGTATGCGCATTGTCGGAGACACCGACTATATGATTGTGTTGTGGTGCTACTTTTTGTGCAGGGATTTCATTTGAGATGCCAATGTTTCGCCGGAATGTCGATTTATTTCTTTTCCGCGAATTTCGCACTCATGGATGTCCTCTTTTAGGGAGGTCATGCGAATTTTTCCGATCGACGTCCATATATGCTCTAATTATTCTCTTGATCTTTGTACCACGCAGGCGGCCATGGTCCGACCACTGATCAACAAAGCCCGCGTGGATAGGTGGATGACATGCGCGAGGGCCGACATGGAACGTGCAAACAAGACAAAGATAAGATGTCCATGTCGGGACTGCAAGCTGATGTATCTGATAAGGCATGATTCCGGAATGCTGGAGTCGCACCTGCTTCGACGTAGTTTCATGGATGGCTACACTCGATGGATACGTGATGATCACGAAGATCAAGATGCGGTGATGATCACGAAGATCAAGACGCACCATGATCTCGAAGATCAGGGTGGTGGCACTGGACATGGACACGAAGATGATCAAGGTGGCGTCGGGCATGGACACGAAGATGATCAAGGTGGTGCCGACCATGATTCGAGCTGGTTGCGAGACCCTCATGTCCAAGATCTGCTTCTCAAGAAGACGAGTAACGCCAGAGCCGCCAGAGAGAAGGCTAAATGAGCAAATGGAGAAAGACGGTCACTCCATTGTTTGTGGATGCAACGACGGGATACCGTCTAAATGTAACGCTTAGGGCTCTCGAGATGAATGCGAAGACAAAATGACCGATGAGAACGTTTCGACGACAACATTGTATTACGCGTTATTCTTCCCAAGAAAGGGAACACATGTCCTAGTATAAGTCCTCTCAATGTGCAAGACATCTCGATACAAGAGAGGGACCAAGAAAGCTCCTAGGAAGGTGGTGTGGTACTTTCCTCTACTCTCCTCGCTTGCAGCGGTATTTCACGGACACGCACCTAAGGAAGCACAGCTCATGCGATGTATGGCCTTGAAAGAAAGAGGCCAAGACGATGATCCGGAGAAGGAGAAATGTTGAGGCACCCTTCGGATGCTTGCCGGTGGAAGGCGTTGGACCTACAATATTACCAACATTTTGGGAAAGAGTCAAGGAAACTTCGGGTTACGTGAGAACAGCGGACTCAATCCGTTTGGAAGCTTGAGCACACACAAAGACCTGGCCCGTGTTTGTATGGATCTACAACCTCCCCTGGTTGTGCATGAAGAAGAAGCGTAACCATGAGTATGCTCGTTCAAGGGCCAAAACAACCTGGCATGACATCAATCAGATCTCACGTTGTTGAAAGAGGAGTTGGCCATGTTATGGGAAGAAGGAGCCCGTACATGGGACGCCTCGAGACAAGAGTACTTTGACATGAGAGCGGTGATCACGACGGTGCAAGACTATCCTGATTCGGATACTTCTCGGGCAGGTGGTCCAAGGATTCTATGGGTCCGTTAGATGCAAGGATAATACAACGCATCAGCTACTGAAAGATCCCGGGTCCGGAAAACCGTGTTCCTTGGGGCTCGGAGGTGGCTTCCCAAGAATCACGCTGGAGAAAGCTAGGACATCTGCTCGATGGGACGATCGAGCTCGAGGAATCCCACCGAAGAGTGGCGCTGAAATCTACAAGCTATTGAATAATCGGAAGGAGTGCCTGCGCTAGGAAAGACCTGAAGAAGCGAGCCGTTCTTGAAGGTATGGAAGGCAGGTCTGTTTCAGGACTTGCCATACTGGAAGATCCTCCGCGTGCCTCATAGACTTGATCTCATGCATATCACGAAGAACGTGGGCGAGAGTCTGCTTGCCACCATCCTTAACACCGACAAGACCAAAGATGGGCCGAAGGCAAGGAACGACTTGAAGCATATGGGCATCAGGGATGAACTTCAACCACCACCTAGCGATGATGAGGAGGAGGACGAGGTGGAGGAGACAGAAACACAGAATAGCCTTCGTTGCAAGGGGAAAAAGGTTAAGAAGGGAGAGGTCAAGCTCAAGGCCTCATGCTTCACTCTGAGTAAGGAGGCCATACAGTTTATGAAGTGCCTCCTCGGAGTCAAATTTCCGAACGGCTACGCGGGGAAGATAAGCAGATGGCTAGACGAGGCGAAGCAGCGCTTCAGCGAGATGAAGTCTCACGACGTCGCCATGCTAATGACGCAGGTACTCCCGGTCGCGATCCGAGGAATAATGGATAAGCACATCCGTGAAACACTGTTTGGCCTCTGCAACTTTTTTGACGTCATATCTCGGAAGTCGATAGGCATTAAGCAGCTCACGAGGCTACAGGACGAGATCGTGGTGATAATGTGCGAGCTCGAGATCTATTTCCCCCCGCTTTCTTCGACATCATGCTTCATCTGCTTCTCCATGTCGTGGAGGATATCGTCCAGCTCGGTCCTGCGTTTCTGCGAAGCATGATGCCGTTCGAAAGGCTCAATGGACACATCAAGGGATATGTTAAGAACAAGCCCCGTCCAGATGGAAGCATAACAAACGGCTTCCTGGCCGAAGAGTGCATCTCTTTCTGCTCGAACTTTCTACAAACCGAGACCCCTCTTGGTATGCCATTCAACAAGCACCTCGGGAGGCTCGCTGGATGGGGTCACCATAAGGGTCGACGTGCAAAGCATGTCGACATGGAGGGCCGAACCAAGGACTTTGAAAGAGAAAACCTAGTCGCGCTTCAACACCTACAGGTGGTTGATCCATACATACATGAGCACAAAGAGTTTATCAAGAAGAATTACGCTGATCAGGGGCGCCAGGTCCAGAGGGAGGAAGATGTTATCAAGGAGCACAACTCCGGTTTCAGGCGGTGGTTTAGGGAGAAGGTCATAGCTAATCCACCGCAGGGCGAGTACTTGGAGGAAGATAAACTCATATTCTCATTGTCACAGGGCGCCTCGCACAACCTCATGACCTATCAGGCTTACGATATCAACGGATACACGTTCTACACAGAGGAAAAATACAATAACTGCAATTACCAGAACTCAGGGGTAACAGGGATATTCTACTCCGGCGACATCCCGGAAAGATACTACGGAAGGATCGAGGAGATTTGGCAGCTCGACTATGTTACGGAGAAGGTGCCGATGTTCCGTGTCAGGTGGGCCAAGAGCGTCGAGAAAGAAGACCGGTATTTCACCACGATGGTTATACTGTCAAAGACCACCAGCGCGAACGCACCCGCAAGAAATGAGCCTTGGGTTTTGGCTAGCAAAGTCGACCAATGCTGGTACATCAAAGACCCGTCAAAGCCTAGTCGGGTTGTCGTTAGGAGAGGCAAAAGGAACATTATCGGAATGGACGGAGTCGCCAATGAGCAAGACTTTGACAAGAACGACGACCCGAAGATAGAAGACGGGTATGGCAACCAAACACCGTACACCACAACCCTACCTAAGAAAGGACTTCCGCTCAAGAGAAGTAGTGAAGACGTCCCGGACCTAACCTATGCAACCGCGACAAAGAAGGGCAAGAAGACGACCATTGTCAAGAAACGCTAGCGCGCTCCGACCATTGTCAAGAACCGTCGTGTGTGTGTGGCCTACTATTATGTATCAAAACATTCTTAATTTTAATTATGTGTGTGTTATAATAATATTGCATTGAGAATATTATGTATCGACAAGACACATTCATTGAGAATACTCACTTTTGTTGTTTTAGCAATATTTGAATATTTAAAATATTTGTAGTATATTTTATAGTTCATATTGTGTTTGGACAATGCTTTTACATGAAAAATGGCCTTTAAAAAAATTTCCAAAAAATTGTTAACCTTAGGATTCGAACCTGGGTGGCCAGTAGTGAAATAGGACAAGGCATGTACTACCACTAGGCTGCTGTGTGTTTGTTGATAGAAACCTGCGCACTGCCCTATTTTTCTAGGGTTGCATATTATGCGAGGCGCATTTAGCCCAGATGCGCCTCGCGTAATATTATACGAGGCGCACTTTGCGATATGCGCCTCGCATAACCGGCACACATCGATCAAGTCACGCAGCGCTAGTACTACATCGATCAAGTCACACAGCCCAGATAGATCGAAGCCGTGGAGGAGGAGCCCGACGCCGCCGTGGAGGAGGAGCCCGACGCCGCCGTCCCCGTGAAGGAGGAGCTCGCCGCCGCCCCGTGGAGGAGGAGCCCGACGCCGCCGTCCCCGTGGAGGAGGAGCCCGACGCCGCCGTCCCCGTGAAAGAGGAGCCCGACGCCGCTGCCCCGTGAAGGAGGGCAGCTCCTCCGGCTTTGGCAATCCCTCTTCCCCTCTCCTCCCCTTCTAGGGTTTCTCAGCCGCTGCCGGCGTCCACCTCCGCCCTCCGGCGCGGTTCTTTCCCCGTGCCGTCGGCCGAGGTGTGAGCTTGTTCCCCGCCAGCAGTGGAGGCCGCTGCCGGCGTCCACCTCCGCCCTCCGGTGCGGTTCCTCTGCTTGCTTTGCCTCCGCCCTCCGGTGCGGTTCCTCTGCTTCCTCACGGTATCCTTCAACATCCTATGGTTGGTGGGACATCTCATTCTCCCCCAATCATTAGACTGAACCAGGTCTATTCCCTAGTGTACTAAAATATGTTCTTGCATGGCTTGTTCATGGATGCATGAATCGATTCTGAGTTCTTCTGTTTGTTCTATATTTAATGCATAAAAATTTCAGATCAGTTTGACTAATTTTCTTGCCCAAGGTTGGACTATAGGAATTGTTGTAGCTATAATTCAGTCGATTCTAGTTTATAGAAATATTGGAACAACCTAGTTTCCAGCGACTTCCATTTTGACAGGTGTAATCTGGATTAATGTTTCTTTCAAGTATCCGTTAGAAAACATACACATGGCTCCTGGTAACTGTACTATTTTCTCTGATTTGGTGATAAGTAGTGCTTTCACATCTTTGAAGTCATGCTTGCCATCTGTATTATTGTACTACTAGCTTAGAGAGTTAAGTCTATTTTAATATTGAGTCAACTAAGTAGATTTAACTGTGCATAGATGCAATATGGGTCATGTGTAGCCCACAATCTGTGGACTAGCTTAATTTTGACACAAGTAGAAATCCCATTGCAGTTTTGTTGTGGCAATAGTATATCTTTATACAACGACAAAACCATTTTCCCAAACAAGTTGGGTAGGCGCAATAATATATATCTTTATATGTTAGAAAATACATGTGTGGCTGGTGGTAGTTGTACTATTATATCTCTGATTTGGTGGTCAGTAGTATTCCCAGATCTCTAAATCATGCTAGCATTTGAACTGTTATGACTAAAAATCTGTTGGTTCTAGCTCGTGAAATTATTGTCTATAGTGAACCAGACTTAATCAGGTTAATCTTAATAATTTATTGTAGGAATTAGGCTAGATTTCTACTGTAGTAACTGACAACTAATCAGATATCTGACTACTTTTCATTCAACTGGGAGTATTTCCTAGCGTTATCAGAAACTGACCTCTAGGTTGTCATAATACTTGTTTCATAACTTCCATAGTTTGGCTGGCCTAGATGTATAGTGCCAGGAGAATAGCAAAATGTAGTTTAAATGTGCTGGCAACTGAGTTGATCAGTCACCGTGTTTGTGTATGCTGGCAGTATTGATGTGTTTGTGTTTGTGTATGCTGAGTTGATCAGTCACTAGGAGTATTGCCTAGCTATATGCTGGCAGAAAAATGGTTGTGTTTGTGTATGCTGGCAGCAAAATGGCTGTGTTTGTGTATACAGGGTTGGTGCCTCTGTCTATGTATGGCCTGGAGCATGATATATATACATGGTGTTTGTGTATGCTGGTAGCAAAATGGCTGTGTTTATGTATGCTGGGAGCAAAATGGTTGTGATGATGGCAGTTGATCCTTTTTGTGCAGGTTTTTCTTTTTGAGTTGCCAATGTTTCGCCGGAATGTTGATTCATTTCCGTTCCGGCGAATTTCTGGCACTCCTAGACATAGAAAATTAGCAAAGTTCATGCCAAAATTTTCTGTGAATTTTTGTGCTTATTAGTTTCATTTATTTGTGTGTTTAGAAATGTCGGATCCGGGCCCTTCTAGATGAAGCCCTTTGGGAGCAGAAAGGAGATGGAATCCCTAGAGGCCCCGGAATTTGTTCCGCGGGACGACGAGATGGAGGAGGACGAGGATACCTCGTCGGGCAATGAGGAGATGGGGGACACCGATGGCGACGCCACTACCATTGATGGCGGCGGTGAAGCTACTACAGACGATGGTAGCGCATCAAAGAAGTCTCGGAAGGATCGGACCCCGATCGTGGTCGACCTCAAAAGGTCCATCATCACAAGCGTGAGCCCTAAAGGTGCGCCTTTGGAGCCAGAAGAATTTGTTGGGGGTTACTCTAACCAGCTCAAGAATCCTCCTAACACCGTCACGATCAACATGGAGAACACAAGGCGAAGAGAACAAGGGTTTCCTCATCCAGCTTTTTCCAAGTCGCACGCAAGATACGCGTTCCCTGGTGATGAGGAAAACAAGTATAATAATGACAATCTCAAAGGGAATCCTGTGAACAAGTATGCCCTCGGGAGGATGACCAAGGCCTTGTCAAATTGGAAGGCTTGGGTGAAGAATCTGATTTTCGAGGAAGCTAAGTTATCCAGAGCTCGTCAAGAAGGAGCCTCTGGTCAAGGAAGAAGACTACAATGTGTTCAAGGCCAGATGTAACTCCGCCTTGGGCAAGGCCAGGAATGAGAAGGGCAAGAATATGAGATCCCGAAACATTGGTACCCACCATATCGGCTCCGGCGGTTATAGAGCCGCGAGGCCCAAATGGGATAAGGAGAACGCCGACGCTCGTGCAAAGGGGTTGACACGTCCCTTTGACGACATAAAGGAGGAGCAGGCAAAGAACTTCGTTAGGGCCCGGTTTGCCCTGCCGAAAGGGGGTTCTGATTATTCTTCGGAGCCCGCCGGCCCCTTTGCTCCGAGGGTGAAGGACTTCATGCAAAAATATGTAAGTAGTTTGCATGCAAGTCGATTAATTGCATTCATGATTAATCAATGAAGTCTAGTTTTCTGATCAAATGCTTCGCGTTCTTTGTGCGCAGGACGAGGAGTGTAGGAGCTCCTCATCCCAGGGGTCAGTGCCACCGCCTGTCGCCAAGTGGGACACCACTTTTAATAGGACGCTGAACCGGACCAAGAGTGTCAATCCCCTGGCGGCCCCGTCGGCTGGTCGTGTGGTCGGCTTTGGCGGCATATCATGGTCCGAGTACTATGGCACCCCGGAGCGGAATGTCAAGAAGGCCGAAAGCGTCGAGGTAAAACTCCTAAGGGAGCAGGTGGAAGCCTTTCCAAATATAGTACAAGATGTCGTGAACAAGGCTGTGTCGGCTGCCGAGACAAAGTTCCAAGAACAAGTCCAGACACAAGTCCAGTCACAAGTCCATTCACAAGTGAACGAGAAGCTCAACACCATCCTTCCCGTCTACATGGAAAAGTACAACAAGTGGCAGAAGGGTGGTAAACGGGGGCCGCCACCGGTTCCCAACCTCAACAGCCTAATCGACAATGTGGCGGCCGAGGCGTTGGTGACTCCTCGGCAGGGCGGTGGTGGTGGAGACTCCTCTATCTCGAGCTTAACTTGCCCATCATGCGAAGGCGCCGCCCGCACCACCGTGCCATCATGCAGCCACTCCCAATTGTGTGGTCAAGCCTGTCGTCGGTGCCTCGACATTGGACGAGTTTGGCGCCCTCAAGGTAACTAACTAATTAAAGCGAGAGTTGGGAGGCTCAACCACACCGATGACTTGATCTCTGTTTTTCTAACGCCGCCTACATGTCGATCTTTCGAGGAGACACTCCTTGCACTCTAATGCACGGGTGGGCGGCGGTTGATGGATGTTGCCAAGGGTACTATTGTTCAACCAGAGAACCGCAAAATGCACAATGTCACAATGCCACGACATGATGAGGGTCAAATACAAGATGGTGCTTCCGGACTACGAGCAAGTGGAACCTCCTCTCAACCTCAAGGATGGGATGATGAGGACACGGCGGTCCTCAATACCGGCTTGCCATACTTGTACCTATGGTCAAGAGCGATCCGTTTGGGGACAGAGGACCAGCTCAACATCACCCTAGAGGCAGCACAACCAGCACATGATGAAGACTTCGAGATGGGAGACTTGGACAACATGGCACAAAATCCCGATGATGATGAAGAAATTGACCCGAACTACGGTGACCAGTTTGTTAACACAAGGTTTTCTGATTTGTATGAGCCGGGACCATCAGGCACACATCAAGTTGCCGAGACCCAACCAGCACCAGCGAAACCCCCTTGCAAGGTGCGTCTCTTCCCAACTAGTCAGGAGACACCGCCACCTGTCCCCTTCACCGAGCCTCCAAGGCCAATAGTTCCTTTGATCAGCCCCGGCACCCTCCATAAGACGGTCGGTGAGGTGAACGCAGTGGCCGAAGCCGTAAAGAGCAAGAAGGGTCACAAAAGGAAGCCTAAGGGTGATCGGGGCCAGGATCCAATTCCTCTTTTCCGGGATGGCGCTGTGGGGCAAGCCAGGAATCAAGAACACGCGGTGTGTACCGATGATGTAAATCGATGCTCGAGGTCGCAGGCTCGCATATGCGTAGTATTCATTATGGATGTCTCACAATTGAGCGGTGCCGCATTCGCGACAACGATCATCGTACCTGCTTTCAAGGCTAAGGTGCCTTCTCATATGCCGCGGCTTAAACCGCTTTGTACCCAGGGATATCTTCTATGTGCGGCATACCGACCTGTTTGACATGTTGAACGGGTTTCACCGCACACACCGGTCCGCCGTTTCTCCTCAATATGGCCATGGAGATCACCAGAGACAAGATCCCAGGCATCCAGATAGTGGATCCCTACTTCATGTGTGACGCCGTCCTGAAAGATGCTGAGGCCATAGATCTGGCGACCGACTACCTCCCAAACTTCCTGCAAACATACTCGGACAACGATGTGATTCTCCTTCCCTACCATCCCATCACGGAGGATGATCGGACAGGCTGTGTGCTCATAAGCTTGAATTTGAAACACTCAACAACCTTGTACCTCGACTCAAACAGTGCGATCCAAAAAAACAACACCAATATCAAGAAAATTCTTGATGGCGCTCTCACCGGCTACGTCGCAGCGGGAGGCGTCAAACCGGCAAGGCCACATGTAAAGTTCGGCGCGCACGTGTTTCGCCACACGACGAAGTTTGCCTACGTCAAGCAGTCGCCTGGCAGTGGGAAGGATGCCTTCTACGCCATTTACCACATGAAGGAGTTCTTCAATGACATGGAGACCAAAATGCTGCCACCTGACCTCGTGAAGTGGCTGAAAAGCATGCATGCATACAGGCTCGCAACCTCAGGCAACACTTCTTCAACATCCAGGAGGAGATCGCGACAATCGTGTACCAGGGAGTCATAAAAACCAGAGGCACCTTCCACGGCGGCTATACACCGTCCAACAGGGAGATAGACGAACGCTTAGCGCAGCAGGGTGACGGTAGGATGTTCATGCAAATGGAGAAAACTCGGTCGGGCTTCATCAATGCCCCCCAAAGACGACTCAAGAGCCGAAGAAGACTTCATGATTGCATTGCCTGGGTACCTAGATGTTAGTTCCGAACTCGTGTTGTAACCTCTTATCACTATGTTAAACTTGCCTAGCAAAACCTCTAGAATATGTTTTGTCAACCGTTGAACTTGATTGTGAGAGACACTAGCTAGTTATTTGTGTTACGAACTAATTTAAGTGCTTGTTGCTTTTCATTTGTCATTGCTTCCCTACTTTCTTGTGGTTTGCTTTCTTTGTCTTTCTTCGAAATGCCGATGATTAGAACGTGTTGTGGTGTCACGTGTATGACTATGCCGCTGTTCGATCTTGTGTGCCAAGTAGACTAGTAATTTGGGCATATACTCTACTTGCCGCATGAGATCGAATAGCGAGCATTGTTATTTCCGTGCCCAATCTAAGTATGAGGCACTAATCCAAGTCATTCTTGGTTTGATTTTTTTTGGTCTTTCTTAGAAATGTCGATGATTAGAACGTGATTTCTTACGTTTTGTTGCACCCATATATATATATGCATGATTCTATCTTGTGAACTGCTAGCTATTGCTTTCCACTGACATAAGTAATATCATCTTTATTATGTGTAGGAGATGCCGAGGTGTTATGTCGTGTACGTCGGTCGGGTTCCAGGTGTGTACGAGGAGTGGAAAGACGCTGTAAGCAAGTGAACAACTTCTCGGGCAACAGCTACCAAGGCTATGAGAGTAGAGAGGTGGCGGAAGAGAAGTGGAGGAGGCATGGAAGGAAGAAGTGGAGGAACTTCCTCGTGATCACCACCTTGTTGTTTTTCATGGTAGGTTATGTGTTCTACTTCATCTAGGTAGAGCTACGTCGTTGGAGTTATAATGTGATTGTGAACTTGTACTCGAAGGTGTAATGTGATTGTGAACTTGTACTCGGAGGTGTGAACTTGTGGCACAAACACTTGATGTATGAACTTGTATGTCATGATTGATGTGTAATGTATTGTATTCATGTTGGTTCTATTATGCTTTGGCAAATTGCAAGTTTCTGAAAAATTATGTGCTCTTTATCGTATTCGACTATATTGTATATTTGAATATCTGTATATTATTATTTATAGTGGTCAGTAAAACTTGAATTTCGAAAATATTACCGGAGGCGCATATAGGATACTATAGGAGGCGCATATACTATACATATCCGAGGCGCATTGTAAAACATATGCGAGGCGCATATGATATGCGCCTCCTATAATTCACATATGTGAGGCGCATATCGATATGAGCCTCGCATATGTGAAGTATAGGAGGCGCATATCATATGCGCCTCGCATAAAAAATACCCGAGGCTTGAAGCTAGAGGCGCATATGATATGTGCCTTAGATAGGCTTTTAGGTGCGCCTCGCATAGGCTTTTCTCTAGTAGTGTATATCTATCTGTCATCGGGATGAACAAATTCCACTCTTGATCCATGATTCTCAACATAACACTTTAGTAGCTTTGAAGCCATCTTTATAATCACCCAGTTATGGTGTGACGTTTGATGACAACAAGAAACTCTTCCGGTGTTAGTGATTGGCATGATCTCATGGTCTAAGGATTAGGATCACTTCGTAAGTTGTTTATAGCAATATAAACTCAATGACATTGATCATAATGCTATACTTCGGATGAATGTTCATCACACCATTACACTAATGTTGTGATCTCGTTATTAACAACATCCAATGTCTATGATCAGGAAACTGTGATCATCTTGTTAATCAACGAACTAGTTTATGAGAGAGGCATAACTAGGAACTTTCTGTTTGTTTATTAAACACACATGTATTAACGTTTCCGTATTAATACAACTATAGCATGCAAAATAAACATCTATCATATACTTGGAATACACATAATAAACACTTTATTATTGCCTCTCAGGGCATATTCCCTTCAGTATTCCACTTGCACTAGAGACAATAATCTAGTTACATAGTGATGTATCTAACACCCATGGAGTTCTAGTGTAGATCATGTTTTGCTCTAGGGAGAGTTTTAGTCAACAGATCTGCTACATTGAGATCCTTATGTACTTTACAAATCTTTATATCTCCATTCTTGACATGCTCGTGGATGGAGTGAAACCGGCGCTTAATATGCTTGGAATGCTTGTGAGACCTTGGCTCTTTGGCATTGGCAATGGCACCATTGTTGTCACAATAGATCACCATTGGGTCCAACGCCTTTGCAACCACACCTAGTTCGGATATGAACTCCTTCATCCAAACTGCTTCCTGAGCCGCTTCCGAAGCAGCAACATATTCGGCCTCTGTCATTGATCCCGCCACCACAGGTTGTTTGGAGCTCCTCCAACTAACTGCTCCGCCATTCATGAGAAATACGTATCCGGATTGAGACTTAGAGTCATCCGGATCAGTGTAAAAGCTAGCGTCGACATAACACTTAGCGACGAGCTCTTCTTCACCTCCGTATACAAGAAACATATCCTTAGTTCTTCGCAAGTACTTAGGATATTCTTGAACGCTTTCCAATGTTCCGAACCTGGATCCGATTGGTACCTACTAGTCAAACTAATAGCATGTGCCACATCCGGTATTGTACATAGCATGGCGTACATTATAGAGCCTATGGCTGAAGCATAGGGGACTTTGTCCATTTTCTCTCTTCCTTCCGCCGTAGCCGGACTTTAAGTCTTACTCAATGTCGTGCCTTGTGTCATAGGTAAGAACCCCTTCTTACTATCTTCCATTTTAAACTTCTTTAAAATCTTATCAAGGTATGTACTTTGCGATAGCCCTATTAGGCGCCTAGATCTATCTCTATAGATCTTTATGCCTAATATGTATGACGCTTCACCTAGGTCCTTCATTGAAAATTTGCTATAACTTATTTACATACGCTTCGCAACCCCAAACTTTAAGGAACGACAATTTAGGTTTCTTCCCAAACCATAATTCATACGGTGTCATTTCAACAGATTTAGATGGTGCCCTATTTAAAGTGAATGAAGCTATTTCTAATGCACAACCCCAAAATGACAAAGGTAAATCTGTAAGTGATATCATAGAACGAAGCATATCTAAGAGAGTTCGATTACGACGTTCGGACACACCATTATGTTGTGGTGTTCCTGGCGGTGTCAATTGTGAAAGTATTACGGATTTCTTCAAATGCTTGCCAGACTCGTAAATTAGATACTCACCTCCATGATCATATCGTAGAAATTTAATCTTCTTGTTACGTTGATTCTCTACTTCACTCTAAAATTCCTTAAACTTCTCGAAAGTTTCGGACTTATGTTTCATGAAATAGATATACCCATATCTACTCAAGTCATCCATGAAAGTAAGAACACAACGATAACCACCGTGCGATGCCACACTCATCGGGCCACACACATCGATATGTATGATTTCCAATAAGTCTGTAGCTCGCTCCATCATACCAAAAAATGGAGTCTTAGTCATTTTACCCATCAGACATGCTTCGCATCTTTCAAGTGATTTGAAATCAAGTGATTCAAGAAGTCCATCAGAATGGAGTTTCTTCATACGCTTCACTCCAATATGACCAAGACGACAGTGCTATATTATTAACATGTGTATTACTACAATCGAGATTCAACAAGAATAGACCATCTATCAAGGGTGCATGTGCATAAAACATATTACTCATATAAATCGAACAACCATTATTCTCGGACTTAAACAAGTAACCATCTCATAATAAACATGATCCGGATATAATGTTCATGCTCAACGCAGGCACCAAATAACAATTATTTAAGTATAAAACTAATCCCGATGGTAGATGAAGAGGTAGCGTGCCGACCGCGATCACATCAACCTTTGATCCATTTCCAACGCACGTCATCACCTTGTTCTTTGCTAGTTTCCGTCTATTCTGCAGCACCTATTTCGAGTTACAAATATAAGCAACCGAACCAGTATCAAATACCCAGACACTACTACGACTACAATTAAGATACACATCAATAACATGTATATCGGATATACCTGTCTTCTTGATGTTGTCGTTCTTCAGATCCGCCAAGTACTTGGGGAAATTCCGCTTCCAGTGACCTTCTCCCTTGCAGTAAAAGCACCCAGTATTAGGCTTAGGCCCATCCTTTGTCTTCTTTGCCGGTACGGTAGCTTTCTTACCGCCCTTATTGAAGTTTCCCTTTTTCTTAGACTTGCCTTGCTTCTTGAAATTGGTGGTCCCATTAACACTTGGTGCTCTTTCTTAATATATACTTCCATAGACTTCAACATAGAGAAGAGTTCTGGCAATGTCTTATCCATGCGCTGCATGTTGTAGTTCATCACAAAGTTCTTTTAACTTGGTGGTAGTGATTGGAGGACACGGTGAATCCCCAACGCATTATTAATTATTATGCCCAAGCACTGGAGCTTATTAGCATGCCCAGACATCTTAAGCACATGCTCACTGATGGAGCTGCCCTCTTCCATCTTGCGGTTAAAGAACCTTTCAGAAGCTTCATAACTCTCAACTGCCGCGTGAGCCTCAAATATCATTTTGAGTTCATGGACAATATCATGTGGGTCAAAGTTCTCAAACCTCTTTTGAAGCTCCGATTCCAAACCATACAAGATAGAACACTGAACTATGGAGTACTGATTCTTCTGAATATGGAAAACGTTTTTCTCATCATCGGTAGCATCTTCTGCATGTGGGTCACGGTGCATCCAGCACATAGGTCAACTGACCAGCATTAAGGACAATACTCAAATTGCGGAACCAATCCGCGAAGTTGCTTCAACTGTTTTTCAACTTTTCTTTCTCTAGGAATGCATTAAAATTGATGGTAGGAGCCGCCATTGATCTACAATATATTTGCAATAGTTTAGACTAAGTTTATGACAAAAAGAGTTCTAATTAATAGTTAAATTAATATAGTTGAACTCCCACTCAAAACAATATGCTTCACATTGTTTTAGTGATCACACAAACCAAATCCACTACATCAAGTTCGATCAACACACGACATAATGTAGTTTCAAAGGCGAACAATCAACATGTTCATCATATCTACTATATAACACATGCTTTAGCTTTCAGCGATCCGTATTCCGAGACCATGTCTGTACATGCTAGGCTCGTCAAGATTAAACCTTAGTTTCCGCATGAGCAAATCTGGCTTGCTCCCATTGTATACACTCGCAGAATCTAACACACCCGATCATCACGTGGTGCTTCGAAACAACGAGTCTTGGCAACAGTGCCTACTAAGGAAGAACACTTTATAACTTGATATTTTTGTGAGAGGGATCATCTTATAATGCTACTGACACGATCTAAACAATACAAGATGCATAAAAGGATTAACATCACATGAAATTCATAATATGTGATATGATATGGCCTTTCTTCTTGTGCTTCGGATCTCCATCTTCAAGCACGAACAAGATCTTCATCATCACCGGCGTGGCGTAAAGGTCAATGGCACCGCTCCATGGTTGTCGTCCACCAGCATCAACTATTACAACTACTTTTAATAATAGACACGCAGGTCTTAACGAAATTAAAAAGACAACCATGAGGGTCCTATCGGTTGCCGACTTACAATAAGGATCATTGCATACATCATATATAATCACAATCATGGCCATATCACATCACAGCACACCCCCGCAAAACAAAGTTAGATGCCTCTAATTTTCTTTGCATATTTTACGTGGTTTGGGCTTTCAATAAGTACCATTCTAACTTATGAACAAGAACCACAACGTTGATGCTTGAACTATCAAGTGCCCATTGTAAATTGAATATTTACCATGATGGGAGAGACATAAACCCACAAAGCCACTTATGCAATACAAGTTGCATGTTGAGCATGGAGAAAGTCTCATGAATGATGTCATGTAAGGTTAGCCCGGGCCGCTTCATCCCACTATACCGCAAGATGCAAAGTACAGAAGAAGCAATTGATAATAAAAGCACCACTGCCCATAATGACCATTGTGTTCTACTCGTGCAATAGATCTACATATAGACACGGCTCTGATACCACTAAAGGGGTTCGTAGCATGGAAAACAAAATTTTCTACCGCATGAACACACACAAGCCAAGATCTATCTACTAGATTGTAGCAACGAGTCGATAGAGTACTCACCCTCGAAGATTCCAAAGCTGTTGACAAGAGCAGATTCTCGTGGGTGATGTAGTCGTTCACTTGCCGATCTCATGATCGCAGAGACGATCCTTCCGGCGCCGCCTTCTGGCGGCGCTCCCGCAGTCGGTCACACTTTTGGTACTCGATGAATACCTTCCTCTCCCTTGTTCCAGCAGGCAGCGAAGGTTGTACTTCTCTCCTCGCGAATCCGGCAACACGACGGCATGGTGTCGGGGTTTAGATGGGAGATCCCGCAGGGCTTCGCCCTAAGCCAGATAGGGTAGGTGGAGTAAGGAGATTCCTCAACAACTAGGGTTGAGAGGCCGAGAAGAGGAGGTGGGGCCGGCGGTGCTAGGGCGGTGGCGGCGGCTCCTTCGGTGGGGCTAGGATTGTGGTGTAGGCTTGAGGGGCAGCCCCGCCCATCTATTTATGAGAGGGAAGGGCAGCTAGGGGAGGGAGAGGTCGAATTCTCCCCCAACTCCCTCTCCTCCTTGGCAGGCGGTGGAGGGAGAGGAGGTTTCCTCTCCTTCCTCCACCAGGAACCATTGTCCCAGATTGACTACTCAAACTTGCCTTTTGACTTTCAATTTTGGAGTTTGATTTCTCTATTTTAAATGCCTAGACAAGTGACCTAGGACATGATGCGATCATTCCACTTTGTCATGACACATTCATATACCCTTCCCCGTCTGGTTCGGTGAAACTTCTAGACCCTTCTAGATCATTCCGGTGTCAACACCGGAACCATTCCCGGACTCCGGAATTGGACTTTCCTTATATGAATCTTATTCTTCGGACCATTCCGGATCTCCTCGTGATATCCCGGATCCCATCCAAGACTCTGAACAACATTTGGTATTCTTACTCACATTCCATATCTACTAAACAACATTGAATCCTTAAGTGTGTCTCCCTACGGTTCGTGAATTATGCAGACATGACTGAAACTCTTCTCCGATCAATAACCAATAGAGGAATCTAGAAATTCATATGGCTCCCACATATTTCTATGATTACTTTGCGACCGAATGAACCATATACATATGATACCAATTTCCCTTTGTCTCACGATATTTTATTTATCCGAGGTCTGATCGTCGGTATCTCTACATACCTAGTTCAACCTCGTTACCGATAAGTAATCTTTACTCGTTCATGTGATATGTGATCCCTTTTGATCTAGTTACAAGCTTGCAAGCTAATTGGATGACATTCCACCGAGAGGTCCCAGAGTATATCTATCCGTCATATGGATGGACAAATCCCACTCTTGATCCATGTGCCTCAACACATACTTTCTGAACACTCAATGCCACCTTTATAACCACCCAGTTACGAAGTGGTGTTTGATGTCATCAAAGCATCCATCTGGTGATGGTGATTAGCATGATCTCATAGTCGAAGGAATTAGGTTACTATGTATCTGAAAGCTTATAACAAACAAACTATTGAAATGACTTGATCTTTATGCTACGCTTAACTATAGGAGTATGTCCATCACACGATTCTCCTAATGATATGATCTTTTTGTTAATAACATCTCGATGTTCATGATCAGGAAACCATGATTGTTGGGGGGATGACCCCAGGTAGGGTCAAGATAGCGGAAAGAATGAAGGAACCTTTCTTACCATAGGCAGAATTATAAGCTAAGTCGGCCGAGTCATGCAAGGCTCGGCCGAATGAGCCATGGCTTGGCAAGAATCGAGTGATTAACACCTTACTCGACCGACGTGTGAGATAAGTCGGCCGAATAAGATTGATTAGCTCGTATGCAGGTGAAGGCCGAGCCGAGTTATGCGACACGAGGCCGAGTAACGGGAAACTTGCAGGAGAAGGAGAAGGATCCCAGAGTCAAACCCTATCTACTGGCTAGTAAGAATCTACACAGGGCCAAGAACTAAGGACAAAGAGAAGAGCCGCAGACAAGCGTCACGGAGGTGACAGTGGGGAAGCCTGAGGCTCACATGTGGGGTCTCTGGGTATTTGCCGCTGATAGAAGGGGGACACAGAAAGGAGTCCGCCGAGTTACCACTTTGGGACAAGCATATTCCAAGAATATGCTTGACACATCAGCCCTAGGAGGCACCAAGGGACCCATTTATAAGGAGGGGCACGGGCTCCTGGAGGAGGGATCGATTCATTTTACACATTAGGGCTCACATAGTGGTCTTCTTCCTCATCTCTCTGATACATCTCTAGGAGCACTTGTAACTCGATTGAGGAGAAATAAAGATCTATGTTCTAGTCAGTTGTGTGTAGAAATCACTACATCTTCCCTTGCTAGATCTCACTAGCATCCATTGGCCCCATACTTTAGCCTACCCATGGCATCTGCCGTGCCACCACCACGACAGTTGGCACCCACCATGGGGCCAGCATCGGTGCTAGCTGGAGTCAAGATCCGGATGGGAAACTTCATCCACACCGGCGAGCGGGTTGTCTCTGGCCTAGTCTAGAGATTTGATATCTGGGACTACGTCAGGGATAACGCTGGCAGTTTTAGGAGCAGAGCGCCCCCGTGCAACGGCATCTTCATCAACCTGGATGCTCACAAGATCAACGTCGGCCTCGACACCTCCTTTGTCTACCCGCACCAAGTCATCCATGCAGGAGATCCTCCTCTCGGTGATACCGGCCAATGGGCATTCGCAGTGCCGAGGTGATGATGACGGCTCCAGACCAAGATGAGTGAGGCGGTAGGACCAAGAAAGGACCCGGGCGGGAGGATGTGGCAAGCAACCAACTCCAAAGCCAACCGCAGCAGATCCTCAGGTGACTAGAGAAGCCGAGGAGCAGGAGGTAACTCCAAAAGCGCCAAGGGTAAGGTGGCCACCTCTGGAGAGACCGGAGAATATCCTCCAAGTAACTATAGATAACTTGACTACACATGTAACGCCGATAGTTGACCCAGAAAACGCACAGGAAGAGTTAGAAGAAACTAGACTGAAAGTGTTAGAGGAGGCAAAAAAGGTGTCGGCCTTGCAGGAATCCTTTAACAGGACCTTGCGAGAATATGCTAGGGAAAACAAGCTAGATATGGCCCTTGACCGAGTAGATGATCCGAGGTTAAGAGGAAAGAACCTCATGAATGATATCAACAAAGAGCATGAAGCTCGACCAAATGATTCAGTTGACCCAGGTTTGTGAGGTATAGTACCCTAGCAAAGAACCTCAGGGAGGCAAATGCAGCAGCCCTGGAGTTGGAGGGATTAAGCGGGGAAGCCCGGCAAAAGCAGCAAGAAAGATTAAATGAGCTGGTATGAATTGCGAACCAGCTAGGAGCTTCTCACATGGTTCATTCGGTAGGAGCTGCCCCCGCATTATCTGAGGCAGCGGCATCTTCACCCGGAAACAATGTGCAGAAAGACAAAGCAGTAACTTCGTGAAAGAGAAACAAGAAAATTGTCCCATATGACCGGGCGGTGGCCGGGAAGATTAATGAAAATAGAGGCAATGGAAGCCGAGGTAACAACGGAGATAGAAACCCCGGCCATGCAAACAGAGAGCACGGGAACCACGGAAGGGGGAACCATGAGAAGAATAACCCGACGGAAGGAGGGAGGTACCCCCCGCAGGATCATCAGCCGAGGCATGAACCTCGGTAGGAACGAGAAGCGAGACCAACTCCACATAATTAGGCAAATGACAGATACAATGATGGTTACTCGGAGATGGGCAAAACCACTATGGAGTACATGAGAGAGTCATCTATAGAAAATTGCCGTCGACTGATGCAAGATTGAAGCTGGACAGGCTGTACGGTCTGAGTTGTTGGAAGAATAGGGTCCGCCCGACCCGGCGTTCTTTGGACCTATGATTATGGGCGAACCGCCCGTGCCGAACTTCCAGTTGGCAAGAGGCACGAAAACATACAATGGGAGTACGAAGCCGAAAGATTGTCTAATTGATTATGCCACGGCCATAAAAATAGCAAGAGGAATTTTAAGATGGGCCGTAAGTGTCACATCCACAGATTTTCCAAATCTTATAATGTGAAAAATAAATAAACAAATTAAAAAATTATTGAAATTTAGGGTGAGAAGAAACTTTTTGATTCCAATTGGAAAAATCAAAACCTATTTTGATCAAATAAAATCCTAAAGGAATTTAAAAATATAAACAAATAATAAAGTTATAATAGTTGGAATCACTATTTTTGGATCTTTAAATAAAAAGATATGGTTTTTATAAAGCAAAGGTAGAGATATAAATAAGGATTATTTTATAGAGCCAAAATTAGATCTTGGCCAAGCTTTTGAAATAAAATATTTCTATTTGATAAAAATAGTAAAGGTTTATTTAAATAAAATAATGAGGATTTATTAATATCCATTTTTATTAAAGTAAAGGCTTTTCCATTTTAAATAAACACAAAAACTTGTTAATTTATTTTAAATAAGATTTCCAAGTGTTTTAGTTTTTCAAATGAAACCTACTGAAAATATTTTGATATTATTTAGATTTCAAGAAGAGTTTTAAAATAAATTAAAACCTATTTGAATTAAGGACTATGGTTTATTTATTTAATTATTAATAGATTCTAAAAGAATAAAAGAATTATTTTATTTTTGACTTGGAAATATGTTGATAAACAGAATTAAAATGCATCAAAATTTTGGTGGTGATTTGAATTCAAATGGAGATTGAAAAATATTATCAAATCTTATTTAATTAATACTAGAGCCTATTTTAAATAATTAAAATAACCTAAAAGAATAAATAAATTATACTAAATTTGACTTTAGAATGTGTTATTAATCAGTATATGAATCTACACAAATTTTGGTTAAGGTTTAAATTGATTTGTTGCTTGAATTATTTGTTTGAAAATCAAATCAGAATATTCAAAAAGAAAAAGGAAAAAAATTGGTATAAAAAAATGAAAGGAACAGCCCAGCTAAGCCAGTCCAGGCCCAACAGCCCAACTAACCCCTCTCCCCCGAAACGTTTTTCCTCACGCACAAACTCACCCGCTAAGTCGCTGACCACTGGACCCCATTCCCTCTCTTCCTCTCTTCATCATCAAACGGACCCCACGTCGCTGCGTCTTCCCCGCGCGACCAGTTCTTCCTCCCGTTACTGCCGATTGATTCGCGTGGTAAATTCTCTTCAATGCCGCGTGATCCTCGCCTCCTGACCACACTCACTTAAGCGCCCGTTTCCCCTCTTCCTTTCCCCCCAAACATCATGCCTCGAGAGCCACCAGGCTGCTCGGAATCATCTCCTGGCCGTCACTGTCTCCGGCGAGCTTCACCTCCAATTCCGGCCATACCCTGCCACTCCTCACCTCCCGCTGCACGCTCGCTTGCTCCCCATCTCCTGGCGAACCTCCCCGTAGCGCCAGCTCGCCCGCGCATGCCCCGCAGCCTCGGCTCTGTCCATGTCTGAGCGCCACCGATGATGAACTTGACTCCGGCGAGCTATAGCCGACGACCTCGTGCGCCCCTTGCTCACTGGTGAGTGTTCCCGTGATCCTTGAACCCATGTGCATCTTACTGACTTGTTGTTTTGCACGTTCGTGTTCCAGAGACTCGCCTTTGACCATGGTCGTGCGTGCCCGAGCCAGCAAGCTACTCCGACGAGGAATTCCGGTCGCTTCTGTGCGCCCCTTGACAAAAGGAAACCACCTCGAGCACCACACGACCACGCGATTCTGGTGAGCATCTCCTTTCATTCTCTCGCTTCCTGCATCGCTAGATCTGCCGCCGTCTGACCGTGCGCCGCCACACGCCGCAGACAGCGCCGCTGCTTATTGGTCAAACGCGTAGCGACCGTTGGATCTCGATCCAGTGACATAGATAGATTCACTTAAAGCGAAGGGGTATGCGATCTGTGTCGTTCAATCAAGTGAAATCCTACGATCTGTGTTAGCCGATCCGCGCGAAGAGGTATAGACGAATCAGAATGTGACACATAGCCTGGAGTTTGTTTTAAAAACAGAAACTTGACTATTTGATGTTCCAATTTAAAAATTCATAACTTTCAAACCACACGTCCAAATTTTGCAAATTTTATATCAATGGAATCAGAAATACAAGTACTTTCTGACCATGCACTTTGTTTAGTAAAATGCTTCTGTTAAATTGATTGTTTTTGCAGAAACTTATGTATGCATGTTTAGAATATAAAAATTGTTCTAAAATGATTTTTGAGATAAAACCTTTGGCAAATTGATTGTTTTGAACCTACTGACCTTAGAAACCAACTCATGGATTTGAAAATCTATTTGGTAAAGCTAAAGAGTAAATCTTTGATTTAAAGCATTTCTAGTCCAATAAAAATATGGTTTAAATTGTTAAAAATGATTTTGGAGGAAAACCTTTGGAAAATGTTTTGATTTAAACTCTCTGACCCCAAACACCAAGTTTTAGAATTAAAAATGTATTGGTGAACCATATAAAAATTGTTGCTTTGCTAAAGGCATTTTCAACCACATAAAATATTGATTTGGTTTAAAAATTGGTTTATAGATAAAATCTGTTGCAAATGGTTTTGCCACTTTATAAAATGACCAATAAGTGTTTTAGAGTGTTTATAACCTATTATAAACCACTTTTGTAAATAAAACAAAGTTTGGCATGCTTGCATGCATTGTTTTGTTTCTATCATTTTATGTGATAAATTGCTTGAATGGTAGATTGAAATATTGCTTGCTTGATTGAATTGTAGTGATTTGAAGTGTGTGAACATTGCAAAGATCAAGGAGTTAACCTATATTCTCTACCAAAAAAGCAAGTGATTCTTCATACTTTTGTCCCATTATTTTCACTATGCATTAGTGATATTTCTAAGTAGGACTTGTATGGAATTTTGCCAAGTATAAACTATGCCATGGGAAATCCTAGTAGATGAAACCTTAGTAGAAATTTCCTAATTTAAGATTCCTACTACTATCATGCTTAGCTTAGCTAGTAGAAAACAAGGGTGGATTATACTTCATGCTATGGAATATTTCTAAGTCAAGGACTTATGTTTTGTTTAATAAAACAACTAAGTGAATGAATCACCTGGGTGGAATGGAAGGAATGGTTTGTGTTGAGTGGTTCACAAGGACCATTTCTATGGTTTACCTTGTGTATCTCACTTGTGGATGGCCACCCAGGAACAAAGAGATTTGAGATGTCAAATGTTGAGAAGCTTCAAGTGTAGCCACTTGGCATTATGGGCTCTGCCTGGATCATATAGGTTGAAATAACTTAGCCAAATGGACAGTTGGTGGTAGGGGATTGATAGGTTGGAACGCGTCCATTTTGTTCTAAGGTAAGGCTTCCGAAAGATCTTGTCTTGGTGAAACCAAGTCTTGTGGGGAAAGTGCACCACCTCTACAGAGTGAAAAATCTAAGTACTTAGCCATGTCCCTGGTAAAGGAAAATTTGAGCATCAAGACATGGAAGCTATCAAGAATCTCCTCATCCAAATTTCTAAGTTAAAAACTTGTGGTTAAACTCAAATGTATTGACCCTTGTGGATGTAACTTGTTATGTTGCAGTTTTGTTTGATATTAGTGAAGTTTGTTGAATTAGGATTACAAGTCTACAACCAACATGTTTTCCTATGGAACTTTGAAGATGAAGGACCCCATGCTATTGTTATATTCTGCTGCATTGTATTGAGATAGTCAAATGAGCTATGTAATATGTAATAAATTATTTTATTCCTGGTTATAAAGTTGTATTATGACCTTTGTTTCTTGATATTACATCTTAACTGTGGATGCTAGCTATTGATCCAGGGACTAGCATTGTAAACACAGGGATCTCTACCTTATTAAATGTTGGGAACCTTACAGTAAGATACGTGCCACAGATGTTGGAAGGACCGGCCAGAATCTAGCTAAATAATTTGCCAACAGGAAGTATCAACTATTGGCTAGATTTTGAAGAAATGTTTGTCACTAATTTTACCAGCACATATAAGAGGCCAAACAGGCCACAACAGCTCGCGATGTGCAAGCAGAAGCCGAATGAGACAGATAGAGAGTTCCTGACTCGGTGGTGCAACCTCAGAAACTCATGCGAGTGTGTTATCGAATCTCAAGCAATTGCCTGGTTTGCTCAGGGGTGCAGATATGGAAGTGTATTGTGGCAGAGGTTGCAGAGAGATATGCCAACCACATTGGCAGAAACAATCAGAGTAGCAGATTCATATGCCTTGGGTGATCCGACTCAACCAGAGCTAATATCGGCAGAGCATCACGAGAAGCAGGATCATTATGCCAGAGATGGCGCCGGATCATCACGACGCAATGATTACCGAGGTAGAAGAAGGGATGAGAGGCCGGATTACAGATACAGTTCTAATCAAGTGGCAGCGGTTGTGCAGGATCAGCCGAGTCATGGGAACAATCAACGACAGAAGAATGGTCCTCAGCAGTGGATGCCGAGGAACGAGGGGAAGAAGTAGTGGACGCCTGAGCAGAAGAAACAATGGCAAGAAAGGCCAAAGTACACGTTTGAATCCATGTTAGATAAGCTGTGTAAATTCCACACGCCTAACCAGGCCAAGCCAGCCAATCACACCACTCGCCAATGCACCTGGATGAAAAGTGCAATGGGAAACCCGGCGGCCATACAAGCACCACTGCATCCAGCGCATCACCAGCAGCAGCCACAGTTAACTGGGGGAATGCGCAGCAGCTAATGTTACCACCACCCCCTCCGAGGTATGAGAATCTGGATCGGAGGGATGCAGTGCACCAAGTGATAAATCAGAATCAAGATGGAAGGGGAAACCCCGGGAACAATGGACGCAATGATTACAGGGAGCATCACCAATCATACTGTGTGTTCACAACGGAACAACAAGATAGACAGAGCGTACAATGCCGACATATGGAAGTGAATGCAGTTATGCTGGCAGTACTGAGATATGTGCCTTGGTCCGATCAAGAGATAACCTGGAGCATAAGGAATCATCCGAAGATAATACCGAACCCAGGATAGTATGCCTTAGTACTGGATCCGACATTTGTTGGGCCTAGCATTAATGTGAAGTTCTCGAAGGTACTCATAGATAATGGGAGTAGCATCAACATCATGTACAAAGACACAATGCACAAACTCGGAATAACTCTGAATATGATGCAGCCAACAAGGACTACTTTCCATGGGATAGTTCCGGGGCTCTCGTGCGAGCCCATTGGGAAAGTCTGAGTAGATGTATTATTCGGCGCAAGAGAGAATTATAGAGCTGAGAATCTGGAGTTTGAAGTGGTGGATCTGGAAATTTGCTATCATGCTTTACTCGGACGGCCAGCATTGGCTAAATTTATGAGCAGCTGTCACATCAGTTACTTGAAAATGAAGATGCCAGGACCTCAGGGGGTGATAACAGTAGCTGGAGATTATAGAAAATCAATGGAATGTGCTTTAGCCGGGTCTAACCTGGCCGAATCATTGGTAATTTCAAGAGAGAAAAGAAGAATTCAGGAGGTGGCAGCTCTGGCTCAGTCGGCACAGCTTAATATGCCGGCGCTGGCCAACCCACATGGAAGTGTATCTTTCCAGCCGACTAAGGAGACAAAAATGATCCAGATCGATGATCTATTCCCAGAGCGCACCATCACAATTGGTGCTGGCCTAGATGAAAAATAGGAAAGCGAGCTCACCAACTTCATCCGTGAGAATCAGGATATCTTTGCATGGTCAACACAGGACCTGCAAGGGGTACCGAGGGAATTGGCTGAGCACTCTTTGCACGTAAGGCCAGGAGCAAGGCCGGTGAAGCAACCTCTCCGCCTCTTCGCCGAAGACAGGATAAATATAATAGGGGGTGAGATAGCTAGGCTCCTTGCAGCCGGGTTTATCATGGAAGTACTTCATCCGGATTGGCTATCAAATCCGGTGTTGGTAGAAAAGAAAAAGGATGACCCAAATGTAGCCGTCGTATGGCGAATGTGCATTGTTTACACGAACCTTAACAAGGCGTGTCCCAAAGATCCTTTTCCTCTACCTAGGATAGACCAAGTCATTGATTCGACCGTAGGCTACGAGCTGTTATCATTTGTAGATGCGTACTCTGGTTTCCACCAGATACCGTTAAACCCGACTGATCAAATAAAGACTGTGTTTATCACCCCGTATGGGGCTTATTGTTATCGCACCATGTCATTTGGCCTGGGTAATACAGGAGCCACGTACCAAAGATGCATGCAAAAATGTCTGCATGATCAAATTGGAAAAAATGTGCAAGTATATGTTGATGATGTGGTTATAAAAACCAAAGAGAGCAACACGCTCCTAGAAGATATCCGGCAGACATTCGCGAACCTGAGAAGGTTCAGAATGAAACTTAACCCGGAAAAATGTACCTTTGGTGTGCCGGATGGAAAATTACTCGGTTTCCTCATATCCAGCCGAGGTATAGAGGCAAATCCGACTAAGATCCGAGCGGTTGAAAGAATGGAACTGCCAAAGTGCCTAAATGATCTAAAAAAGTTTACAAGGTGTCTGGCCTCCCTGAGTCGTTTCGTGAGTCGGCTAGGGGAAAAAGCATTAACTTTATATCACTTAATGAAAAAATTCGACAAATTCACCTAGACTCCACAGGCCAATAATGCCTTTCATGAGTTAAAAAAGATGCTGGCCACGGCACCAATCTTGGCTTCCCCATTGTCAAAAGAGCCTATGCTACTCTATGTGGCAGCCACAAATAGAGTGGTAAGCGCAGTAGTTGTTTTGGAACGGAATGAAGAGGGTAGGTCGGTACAAAGGCCGGTATATTACCTAAGTGAGGTATTATCGGCCTCCAAGCAAAACTACCCACACTACCAGAAGATGGCTTACGGAGTATACATGTCGGCGAAGAAACTCGAACATTATTTCGAAGAACACCCAATAAAGGTAATTTGTGAGGCACCCATAGCCGAGATACTAAGAAACAAAGATGCGAGTGGCCGAATAGCAAAATGGGCAATTGAGTTATCGCCTTATGCTCCACAGTTTGATAGGCGAGAGTAATTAAGTCTCAGGCAGTGGCCGACTTTTTTGTAGAATGGGCCGAAGTACAGTATGAGCCCCCATTGCCAGATCCGAATTATTGGACGATGCATTTTGACGGGTCCAAGTTAAGAAATGGTCTAGGAGCAGGAATAGTGTTAACCTCACCGAAAAAAGATCAGCTGAAATACGTGATGCAAATACATTTCGTTGCATCAAACAATGTAGCCGAATATGAAGCGCTCGTCCATGGCCTAAAAATGGCAAAAGAGATCGGCATACGTTGGATCCTGTGTTACGGGGATTCAGACCTTGTAGTACAACAAGTGTCAGGAAATTGGGACGCACTAGATGCGAATATGGCCCTGTATAGGTTTCACGTGCAGAAAATCAGCGGTTATTTTGATGGGTGTGAATTCCATCACATACCTCGGGTAGAAAACGATGTTGTGGATACACTATCGAAGCTTGGATCAACCAGGCAGTGAATTCCCCCTGGCATAGCTCTGGAACACCTGAGGAAACCATCAATTATGCCTTCGCCCGAATCTGAGTCAATTCGTATCTCGGCAGAGCAGATAAAAGGGTGTGTCCCAATGTAAATTGACAAAGAACATGACCCGAACTACTCGGGGATTACTTCGGCTGACCCACTGATGGATTGGGAAAAGCCTACAGACGTTATGTCAGCGGAAATAATGGAAATTGACAACATAATTTTCCCGGAAAAAGTCGCGCCAACATGGGAACAACCCATATTCTCATTCCTCAAAGAAGAGATCTTGCCGGATGATGAGGTTATGGCCACGAAGATAGTGAGAAGAGCAAAAGCCTACACAATCATAAATAATGAGCTTTATAAGAGAAGTGTGACAAATGTACTGCAACGATGCGTTGACTCGGCAGAAGGGCAGGAAATCCTTTTGGATATACATCAAGGAGAATGTGGGCATCATGCCTCGTCCAGAGCCCTAGTGACTAAAGCATTTAGACATGGATTTTATTGGCCAACTGCGGTGAAGGAAGCAAAGGAATTGGTAACGAATGTAATGGCTACCAGAGATATGCCAGCAAG
Source organism: Avena longiglumis (assembly GCA_030063025.1). Lineage (NCBI taxonomy): Eukaryota > Viridiplantae > Streptophyta > Magnoliopsida > Poales > Poaceae > Avena > Avena longiglumis. Next base: position 87,403,741 of record CP125977.1, on the reverse strand, counting down.
ATACATCTGCCTTCATCCGAGTTAAAAACAATACCAATCACTTGGCCATTTTATGTGTGGTGTTTGGATATGGTAGGTCCATTTAAACCGGCTCGCGGCGGAATGACTCATATTCTGGTCATGGTGGACAAGTTCACAAAATGGATAGAAGTGAAGCCGATAAGAAAATGTGACGGGCCCATGGCGGTGAAATTCCTCAAAGATATTATCTTAAGATATGGATACCCACACAGTATCATCACAGATAATGGCACAAACTTCGTGGAAGGAGCCTTTGCTAGATTCTGCAAAGAGAAGCACATAAGACTCGATGTTGCCTCGGTGGCTCACCCGACATCGAATGGGAAAGTAGAAAGAGCAAATGGACTAGTATTGTTAGGGATAAAACCTCAGTTGATTGAACTGCTGCAGAGGTTGGCAGGATGCTGGATTGAGGAACTCCCAGCAGTGCTATGGAGCCTCAGGACCAGCCCGAATAGATCGACGGGATACACTCCTTTCTTTCTGGTCTATGGGGCAGAAGCTGTACTTCCAGCCGACATAATGCATGACTCGCCAAGAGTGGCACAATACACAAGTGCCGAAGTAAAAAAAATATCACAGCAAGATGATGTGGACTTGCTAGAAGAATCAAGAGAATTGACACTCTCAAGATCAGCTATTTATCAGCAAGAGCTCAGACATATCATAGCAAGAAAGTCAGTCCAAGAGTTTTTAAGGAAGGAGATCTAGTTCTTCGGCTTGTGCAACGCACAGACGGCATGCATAAGCTCTCACCCCCATGGGAAGGCCCGTTTATCGTGAGTAAAGCATTACACAAGGATGCATACTACTTGATCGACGCTCAGACACCAGAAAATAACAAGGCAAGCAAGTCCGGAGATGAATCAAAAAGACGTGGAACGTGGCCTTAATTCGTTAGTTTTACACTTAGAAGAGATGTGTTGCATCTAGCGATATGATGTACCAAATTGATGTATCAGACATGTATGAACAGTAACTCGGGGACTGCCCCACAATATTTGTCGCTTTTAATTATGTATGAAACTTCAGCAGCCTGAGCAGTGGCTTAGAGACTGCCCCATGTTGTTTGTCATTTTTTAACTATGTGTGGAACTTCGGCAACCCGAGCAGTAACTCGGGGACTGCCTCGCTTCGTTTGTCATTTTTGCGTATGTATGAAAATTCGATGACTCAAGCAGTAACTCGGGGACTACCCCGTACTGTTTGTCGACTTGGTTATGGATGGAACCTTGGGAGCCCAAGCAATGACTCGGGGACTGCCCCGACTAACCTATCATCAATCATAGATGCGACATAAAAAATTGCTCGGGCAACCGGAGAAATAACTCAGAGGAAACAACCAACAATTCATACTATCATTGGCACATGAATGATAACATCAGCAATTCGAGATATAACGAGGAAAGTACACTATTTATATCGTTTTACCGACAGATAACTCGGAGAAGGTAGTAAGTCCATCAGTCTAAAAGATATACGGGCTTAGGACTCATAGTCCTTGAGAGAAAATTGCAAAACCAAGAGTTTTACAACTAAGAATAGATGAAAAACACAAGATGGATGCCAAACGAAAGACATGTGGAAAACATGATTCGAATTTACAAAGTTAAAATTTGACAAAACAAAGATACAAATCACACAAACTTAACTAGATAGAGTAACAACATTACTACAGCATAAAGATGCCAAAAGTGAAACGGTTCACATTGTACCAAAAGGCAGATAATTGCTTTTAGGGCAGCATACACCCGGCATACCGGGGACTTAAACAAATAAGAGTTGTTGAACTTAAACATCGGAAGTGGCCGAATCACCCATGGGAGGAACAGTAGTAGCGCCAGGGGTTTCTGACATTGGTAACTTGGACGCAGTCGGGACTACCTCGGCCTCGCTAGAAGGAGCATACTTAGGAACAGGGGGCTCCGAGGTTGTTTGGGCCTCTGCGGAGGTTACCTCGGCATCGACGGAGGTTGCAGTAACATCTTGGGCAGGCTCTGGCTGCTAGGATACATCGCCTTGGGCTCGAGAAGCCTCGGTTCCTTTGGAGGAGGATTGAGCCTCGGCATCCCCACTTAAGCTATCGCTGGAATCATCGACATTATCGGAACCTTCGTCTGATCCTTCCTGATCACCAGAATCGCCACCAGATTCATCTTTAGCCTCATCATAATCTTCGGGTGGGTTAGGAAGGAAACTTGGCCCCTTGATCCAGTGATGCACATCAGCATACTCAATAACCTGGAAGGCACGGGCTTGGTGACGAGCAACGAAATCTGGATTCTCAATCCAAGGAGAGCCAGTGCGCAAGTTCATCAGAATATCGAGGGAGAGATCCTCGTACCACGACAAAACAGCTGTAAGCGCCATATCAGCTCCAGCTCGTCCAGCAGATTCCCTCCAAAGATTCAGTTGAGTTTGGGATTCCATCAACCTCGCCACAAGCACTTCTACTTCGTCAATATTTGGCTCATTCGGCCAGAGGACATGGTAGGATCGAATAGCTTCTCACACCAAATCTTTTCCCATAATTTTCATTGGCCCAATAGCAGCGGCAACGTCAATCAAGAAATCTTCCATGGAATATTCTTGATTCAGAGCAAGAGGAACACCTCGGTGCTCGCGAGTAGAAATCACAGCCTTGGAGCTCAGAGGCTTAGCTTTAGGAAAATGATCTACAGGAAAGGAAGTCAGATAAGTCAAGAAAAGCAAGGGGAAAAGAGTAACTCGGCCAATAACAAAAAACTCACGATGGATATATCGCAGCATTTTCTGGAGATCTGTGGTCCAGTTCGCCCTATTCTTTTCAAAGCCAGCGATTTCTTCGATCATCGCCTGATTCTTTAACTTGGCAGCATCGAGAAGTTCATTGTTCTTCTGAAGTTGTAAACTTAGTCGGTTCTTCTCCTCAGAGAACTCCTGATCAACCTTCTCTAACTCGGACTTCTGGGCAAGCTTAAAAGATTCGACCTCGGTGAGTAATCGTGTTATGTCGTCATCCTTCTCCTTAAGTTGTGCCGAGTGAGCGGCAGCTTGTTCTAAAAAATACAGCATCATATTAGGCATAGATATGCATTGTTGATGCGATGCTGCAAGTGTTCGTAACTTGGCTATACCAAAGCCAGGAGATCGTAAGATACCCAAGATTTATCTCGAACAAAAGTCAAAAAATTAAAAGGCAAAAGGGGTATCTAACCTTCAAGAGCGCCAACCTTCTTGGTAAGACGGGTATTCATATTGTTAACATTAACTACACAATAGCACGTTAGAAATTGGTACAAAAACGGAATGTTTTACAAGGATAAAACACACTAAAGAACCGAGTAGTTTACCAGTTTTCTTCACAACAGGGACCATTTGCTCAAATTTATCTTGAAGTTTCTTGTGCGCGAAGAGCAACCTTTGAAATTCGGCCTTCCGCCGATCGTGGGCAACCTGAAAATAACAACAAGTTAAACAAAGTAAAACATATCTGAATCAGTAAAACTTGACTCGGATCTAGATGGATGGATATTCGAAAGTAAAACAGATCCGAATCAAGTAAAATTTGACTCGGATCTAGATGGCTGGATATTCGAAAGTAAAACAGATCCGAATCAATTAAAACTTGACTCAGATCTAGATGGCTAGATATTCGAAAGTAAAACAGATCCGAATCAAGTAAAACTTGACTCGGATCTAGATGGCTGGATATTCGAAAGTAAAACAGATCCGAATCAACTTGACTCAGATCTAGATGGATGGATATTCGAAAGTAAAGCAGATCTGAATCAAGTTAAACATTGACTCGGATCTAGATGGCTGGATATTTAAAACTGCAGTAAATCCGAATCACTAAGAAATTTGACTCGGCAAGTAGTTATATTTGAAATAAGTAAAGCTTCCAAACAAATAACAAATCATCCGGTTGCAAGCTTTGGGGACTAGTGTGTATATAGTATCATATGGATAATGAACGAAGTATAAATTGAGGCGCTTACCTCGTTCATCTTATCACTTTTAAGGACAATCTTAGCAGCTGTATGCAAGCGACTGCTAATGTCAGAAGGCTATAATGGTTGGCTACTCGTATTGCCTTCAAGTTGATCGGCGGCATTCCAATTATTAGCATACTCTACCAACGAGCCGAGGCTATTCCCGCTCTCGGTGCGTGTCAGCACTTTACCTCGGGCCTGTGGCGTAACTGCCGCCGCCGTCGGACTTTTATGGAGGACTAGTTGCGTGTCGGCGGCAAGGGAAACACCATGCTTAACGGTAGAAGCCCCCTTACAAATCATATCAGTAATTATGGGCTGAGAAGAACTTGTTGGCCCCTTCTGAGATGGCAAGGATTTAGCGGCAACAACCTTCTTGCTCTTGGCGGGAACTTCGGCAGGAGCAACGACCTCAGAACTGGGGGCCACGTCCTTTGCAGAAGGAGGAACAACATTCTCCAAGGGGGCCGAGTCAGTGGTGACCTCGGTGGAAGTTTGAGCAGAAGCTGGAACTACGGTGGTCGAAGGATCAATGGGGGAAGCCTCGGGAGTCTTGAGGGGGACGGCTGAGTCGGCCGGGTGATCCAGCATCGGGGTATCTTTGGATACAACGGGGGGAGCAAGGGGCTCATCTCAGCGAGGAGATGCATTAGTCGGTCCTAGAGGAGAATCATCATGAGGAGGACTGGGAACCCGAACATCCTCCGGAGGAGAGGGTGAAGGCGGCCGAGTAGTATGAGATGTCATCCTCGAACCGCTTGGCTTTGCGGAAAGTGGAGCTCTGCAAGGAAGTAAAAGTTAATTTGGAGATAAAAAGAGAGAAACAAGAAATACAAATGAGAATATAAAGGGAAACTTACCCAGTAACTCCAGGGATAGTCTTGCGCCTCGGAATGTGCTGAGAAGATTTTTTGGTGCGCTTCCTGGGAGCAGCATCAGAAGGATCCGTCGAAGCAGTGCACTTCTTGGAAGCAACAGGGGCTTCGGAAGCGAGAGGATCGACCTCGTGCACCTGACCAGCCTGATTAGCTAGGAAAGAAGAAGCCATAAATGCGTAAGAGATAGGCACCGCGGCAACTACCTCGAGAATTTGGACGTCGTCCAAATCACCTTCATCAGCACGGGCCGAGGTCTTGCTCCAGGCGCGAACAGGAGCAACTTCCGGCTTAGGAATGAACTCCTCCGGATCAGATTCTCCGTTGACCGGGGTATTGCAGTCAGCGGTCCAAGGAAGAGCCAAAACCTCGGCGTCTTCTGTGGTCTGCTTCGCAAACCTCTACAAGAAAAGGGGACGAGAGTTAGCGAAAGAATAATGGAAGAATAACTCGAATGAAACCACATATGTCTAATTTACCTGAGTAGGAGGATTCTCGCGAGAAAATGGCTTCATTCCCCACGTCCATTCCTCACGCATCTCAGTATTGAAAATATCCTAGACACGTTTATAAATCTGGTAGTCATCAAGCTCAACCGTAGAAACTCGGTTGGGATCCAAAGGACCGCTCGTATAGCAGAGTTTGTGGGAGCGAAGCTGGAAGGGGCAGATTCGGCTGCTAACAAACGCAGTCATCAAATCTTCACCCCAGAGCCCAGCACGAATCAACTCCTTAAGCCGGAGCTTGAATGCCTCGGCAAGAGCATGGGTTTTCCTCGGATAATAGAGCCAGTTCTTCTTTGAAGGAGAACCGATGGAGAAAGCAGGTAGCCGAATCTTATCTTCTGCTCCGATATTCTTGACATAGAAAAATGATCTATGCCACTTCTTACAAGACTCAAGGCCCGCAACACAGGGGAACACGGAGTTTTTCCTAGGTGTAATGGAGGCGGCCCCGCATTGAGTGAGAGATTTCTCAGAGGGATGGAGAGATTTATCCGGCACCACGTTAGCTCGGATTTGAAAGAATTTAGACCATACATCTATAGAAGGACAAAGGCCGAAGTACCCCTTCGAAGCCGAGATAGAGGCCGACAGAGAAGCTACGGCATTAGCCGGCAGGTGATGCGGCTGAAGGCCGAAATAATCTAAGAAGCTCCTAGCGAAATCACTAAGAGGGAGGCCGAATCCACGAGCAAAATAGGACATGAAAACTACGAACTCACCCTCATCAAATACGGGGGAGGATTCTTTGCCGGGTAAGAGACAACTTACCTCGGCAGGGATTCGGCGAGTCTTGATCAGCCACTCAACCTCCCGGCGAGTAACCGTGGAGCCTTGCCAGGAACCCTGTTCTGGACCCGCGGTAAGATCTTCTTCCCCGACGAGAGCGCCGCTGGCGGAGCTAGACATGGGCTCGCCGGAGGAATCGACGAAAGAATAACTGGCGGCGGGGAGAGGCCTAGAAGTGCAGGGCCCCGTCAGGATGGCGATGGACGCGGCGGCGGAACAGAGAAAGAACCACCGCGGGAAATCGAAGAAAACAAGAAGAACACTTAGGGAAGAAACCTAGCGGCGGCGCTGCGGAGAGGCACACTGGTGAAAACACGAAAGCGGGGGCGCGACGGCGAGTTCGTGAGAGCCAGAGAGCTACGGCATGACCGTCAAGGAGAAACTGTGGTGGCGCAGTTACTGGAGCGCGAACGGTAGCGGCGGCGCGGGGAGGAAGACGAAGGGAGTGGGGAGGGGAAAAGTGAATCGACCCACCCCCACTCCCTCCTTATAACCGCGTACGGTGAGCGGTAGTGGGATCGTGGCTGTGCTGCGGTAACTGCATAATCGCGTGTATCACCCAATCGCGGACAGAGAGTGGAGCCACATCGAGGGCCACACGGTGCGAGAGGAGATCAGGCCATCTGACCATTGCGTTTATAGAAGCGTCACTGCAGCGACGCAACGGGCGCAATAGTCACTGTAGCATGTCGACAAGCACTGTAGCGGAACAAAAAACTAGGCAGCAGTGATGATTGGTAGACGTAAGACGAGGCTTACTCAAGAAGCCAAGTAGATACCCCAGAAAAAAGAGAATAACTCGGAACACAATTCATACCTATGTAAGAGAGGATAAAGAGAAGGAGGATAGATAAAAAAGAGCGTCAGCTAAGAAATACGTCGGACAAAAAATTAGAAGGAATGAATGTTGGAAACTGATGTGGCCTGGCCAAAGTTTCCGGCAGGACCGCACCAGCTTCGGGGACTAATGTTCGGGGGATGACCCCAGGTAGGGTCAAGATAGCGGAAATAAGGAAGGAACCTTTCTTTCCATAGGTCGAATTATAAGCTAAGTCGGCCGAGTCATGCAAGGCTCGGTCGAATGAGCCATGGCTTGGCAAGAATCGAGTGATTAACACCTTACTCGGCCGACGTGTGAGCTAAGTCGGCCGGATAAGATTGATCAGCTCGTATGCAGGTGGAGGCCGAGCCGAGTTATGCGGGACGAGGCCGAGTAACGGGAGGAGAAGGATCCCAGAGTCAAACCCTAGCTACTGTCTAGGAAGAATCTACACAGGGCCAAGCACTAAGGACAAAGAGCAGAGTCGCAGAGGGGCAGACAAGCGTCACAGAGGTGACAGTGGGGAAGCCCGAGGCTCACATGTGGGGGTCTCTGGGTCTTTGCCGCCGATAGAAGGGGGACACGGAAAGTAGTCCACCGAGTTATCACTTTGGGACAAGCATATTCCAAGAATATGCTTGCCACATCAGCCCTAGGAGGAACCAAGGGACCCCTTTATAAGGAGGGGCACGGCTCCTGGAGGAGGGATCGATTTATTTTACACTGTAGGGCTCACATAGTGGTCTTCTTCCTCATCTCTCTGATACAGCTCTAGGAGCACTTGTAACTCGATTGAGGAGAAATAAAAATCTATGTTCTAGTCAGTTGTGTGTAGAAATCACTACATCTTCCCTCCCTAGATCCCACTAGCATCTATTTGCCCCATACTTTAGTCTACCCATGGCATCTGCCGTGCCACCACCACGACAATGATCATCTATCAACCAACAAGCTAGTATTACAAAGAGGCTTTACTAGGGACTCTAACAAATTTACAAATCACACAAGAATTAATGTTTCCGGTTAATACAATTATAGTATAAATATAAACATTTATCATAAACATAAAAATATAATAATAACTATTTTTATTATTGCCTCTAGGGCATATCTCCAACACTTTGTCCTTTAGAAGTAAAGGTTAAACAATACTTGTAAAGAGTGCTATACAGAATGCAAACATAGGCAAGACCTGTAATACGTGTCCAACATTCTTTGTCGGTAGACTGTGATAAACAAATCTTAGAAAATCTCTGCTTCGGAGGGTAGGGTGACAAATGATAGTTCTGTACCTTATGGCGTCAGAGGTACAATAATGTTGAGCCAATGTGTTACAAAGATGGTCCATATTTTACCAACTGGCCTTAATTTTGTCTAAATACGAACACGTCGATGTTCCATTCCATGGTGTATTTTGGTGGAGTACCACTCCACTTCACCTCCCTCAGCGTGAAATTACTAGTACCAATACCAGCCCGAAGGCAGCCCGCCCCGAACCGTTCTATTTCTCTGTCCCCCAGTTCTTCTATCTCCCATGGCATGTGGCGTCTAGTGCCAGCTGCCGCCACCATCTCCGGCGACCGCCGGCCAGCCTCCCCTCCGTCCTCGACCCTAGCGTCCTCCGGCGATCGTAGGACGGCATTCCCTCCGCCCCGAACGCCCAGCCTCCTCCCCTCTGATCACTTGACCGATTCCCCTCCTCCGGTCATCTGACTGTTTCCCATCCTCCCCTCCCCTCCGCCCCCAACGCCCAGCCCCTCCGGCGACCGTCAGCCGGCTTCCCTTCCGCCCCCAACGGCCTAGCCTCCTCCCCTAGCATCCCATGATCGATTCACTCACTAATCTGGATGAGCAAGCCATTTATTCCTCACGAATTTGCAGGAGATCGCCGCTGACCCGGCTACCTCTGCCAGGAGTTGAACTCCCGGAGCGCTCGCTTCTAGAAGGCTAGCTTTCTACCGATTTCTTTTGCAATTTTATTGTACTAGATGTATACTGAGCAATGGTAAAAAAATCGGTAATCGTTAACTTCTCGATTAGCGACTAACGGAATTCAGACGATTAACTGATTTAATCGGTCGGTTATTAATTGGTGCAACCTACAAAAATTAGCACATAAAACACATATGACTCCTCTTGCACCTCAATCACCTACCCTGTTAAAGGTAGCCTCGAGCTCCCGGGTGAGATCCTCAAGGCGCTCGAGCTCTTGTATCTGAGGTATGATTGGCAACTATGAGAAACTGGTCAACAACGACAAGGAACTGGATGGTGTTGGCAGAAATCGAGCTCCTGGATGCAGGGATCGAGCGGGAGCTTCGAAAAACCTACTTTATTGGGAAGGGCTAACAGATGGATGGTTGATATGTGTTGATAATTTTGCAACTTTTTTGACCAAGTGTAGTAGTTAATCAGGAACATGCTTAATAATCGGATTATCAAAGCTATTAATCAGGCTAAACGATTAACACAAATGATTAGTGGTAATCGACACGGTCAGGTCCCTAGTAGCGATTAATCAGCCTATTAATCGTTGATTCGGCCTATTTTTTGAACAATGATATTGAGCAATATATGGTGAATAGATGTCGTTGCTTATGATCTGTGCATGATAAATAGATGATATTGCCTTTTAGCGGGGAATAAATTTATCGAGACGCTAAAACAAAAAGTAACTGCACATGTGAGAATCGCTACTACCAGATTGATAAGGACAAAGAAAAATAAGAGGGTAATTTAGACATTTATAATATCCTCTTACTCATATGAATCTAGAGCTAATTTATCTCCCAAATATAATTTTCTACTCTAGAGAATCTTAGGTGGAATGGAGTTTAGAGGTGGAGTGAAGTGGAGTAAAGTGAAGCCCTCCCAAACATACCCTAGGAATAGAAATTCCTAGCATCCAATTTTTTTTGTTTCCGTAAATATTCTTCTATGGAGGTTTACAACGTATCACTTAGTAAGGATTTGTTTAACACTTCTGCTTTGGTCCTCCACCCGCGTTGGCATCGATGCCTTATCTGTCTTTTATCACCTAACAATTGGTCCTTAAGCACACCTCCTTTCCCGCGTGGCCCCAGATCCACCTTGTATTACTCGTTTGGCCATCTGCAAGTACATACGCGTGTACACTGTTTATACAGGGAGACGTGTGAGGTGCGATCCCAGACCGAGTCCTTCACCCGCATCGAGCTCGCCTACCACGCCGTCAATCTCGCGATGGGCCACTACGTCCCGCGCTGCGTCGAGTTTCTCGTCGGCGAACGGCCGCCCTCCGGCACCGGCAAGCCCGACGACGGCATGGTCGGCTACTCGGGCGACATAGTCGCCGCTGCCAACGACCACATCTTCAGGTCTGATCGGTTCTCCCTGTTTCCAATTCGGACCCCGTACATACACGTATCAGCTGATCGATTTACATTTTAATTTATGTCCCGTACGTACATATATCAGCTGATCGATCTGCCGTTTAATTCATGTTACGTACATACACATATCAGCTGATTGATCTGCCTTTTAATTCATGTCCCGTACGTATACATATCAGCTAATCGATATGCCTTTTTTTTTATTAGAGTCCGCGTATAATATATAAAACTATATAAGTGGCAATATGGCACTCTTCGGTCCGCCCACAATCCACCCACGACCCGTCCGCCAACTAACCCACCAAAACTTCACTGTTAAGACAGGGCACCGAAGCAAGCCTCTTCGGTTAATTGTTCTTTTTTGATTCAAGGACTTGCAGTTGCAGGCCTGTCGGAGAGGCCGGACTGTGTATTGTTCAGTTACAGTGTCAGAAGCGTTTGATCTATGAGTCCAACCAAGAGGTGCCAACCCATTTAAATGAATACTATTTAGGAATATTTTTTCTCTGGTAAGTAGTGATAATATAAAATAATTTGTGCCCCCTTAAAGCATGAACGGTGCATGAAACAATCACGTTGCATTATGTCGTTGATCAGCTGGTGCTTTAGGTATATTTAGCCTACTATAATTACTAATCATAGTCGTCATTAGCCTCTTTAAAGTACTAGAGGTATCTTCCAATGAACAAAAGAACAAATAGTCTCAGTGAAGACAGGGAGACAAACAGAGATGAAAGGGGCCTCCTCCCCGTCCCCCTGCAGACCTGAGCTGATCCCGATTCTTCCCTGCATTCCATTTCATAGACACCAAAGTAAATGAAAATAGGAGATGAAAACCCCTTTCTTTCTTTATGTGGCTCCTATGCAAGCTTGTCGTTCATTTGCCTACAGGTACTGCCAACACCTCTATTCCCCCTCTCCACCATTCCCAAGCATTATTCGTCAACTAGCTGGCCTCTCCTCCCACTATATAAGCTGCACCATTGCCCTCACCATTGTTGCATACCAACACAGGCCAGTCCAGTGATCTAGTAGCTGTAGTGGTAGTTCTAGTAGAAATCCCAAATCACCTTACCTTTCTATTTCTTGAGAAGCCAGTAAAGGATGAGTTCATCATGGACGCCGAGGCAGAACAAGCTCTTCGAGGACGCGCTGGCCATATACGACAAGGACACGCCAGACCGCTGGCAGAACGTGGCGCGGGCTGTGGGCGACGGTAAGTCGGCCGAGGAGGTGAAAAGGCACTATGTGAAGCTGCTCCGAGACTTGAACCGCATGGCGGCAGAAGACCGCCGTCAGAACGGCAGCAGCAGCACCTCCCATGGTGGCTCCCGCCGCGGTGGCGGCAGCGAGGAGCAGAGGTAGTTAAGTAGTCTGAATCTTTGACAGTTATGGACTGTTCCATCCTTGCATGCATCATTACAGAGTGACCACCCTCTTCTGTATGCTGATCATGTGGTGTGTGCAAAGGGCCCTGTTGCTTTCTGGCTGCAGTCACTTGCGCCATATGTTTCTTTCATGCATTTTCCTCTCCTAATCCGGTTTCTTGCTATTTCCTTGTGAGAAACGACTTCTTTATGCCCTTTTACTCTTCATGTCTTTCAAATGCTATAAACGTTTTTTTACCAACTTTCTGTTTGACAAAGAGGATCTCTAGAAATTTTACTGGCGGTCATTGGCTCGGTGAGATTTTGTGTCGTATATTTATGTAATGAAGAGTTTCCTGTCGGTCATGAATCAGGAGTGGGGTCCCAGCTAGTCTTTGGTTATCTTGACCTTAAGGAAAATCTTAATTATAATGACCTTTCTTTGTATTTATGAGGCAATCTGCATAGAACTATAGATATAATTGGCTTATTTGCCATTCTTGATCAAGTGATGATCTAGACTAATTCTGCAAGCTACTTTTGTATCTAACGATCTATCTTATGGTCGTATATTTTAATTTCTATCTTTATATCCTTCAAGTTAGAAGTGAATGGTAAACTGAATTCATGAAAATAAACAAATTTTATGTACATTCGTTATGCCATCAATAGTGTAGTATTTACCCGTAGAAGATGTCACTTAGGTTCAAAACATCCTTACCTTATTAGTGATCAAGTTCTCTAATGAACCCCACCCAGTTGTATGCGGATAACTATATATAGCCGTAAGTGTATCTCATATTACCTGTAGAAGATGCCACTTAGGTTTTAAAATATCTTTGATGACGAGATCATGTTTTGTAATTCACCCACACTTGTATGCTGATCACCATACTAGACATGGCCTGCCTGCCTGCCTGCCTAATTGTACGCAAAACAAGTCAATCCGAGTGCATTTCACAATAGTAGGATGAATTGTTTCGAATCACATAGTACATGCTAGCATTTGCTTCTCCCGATATATTCAGTTTTGCAAGGGAATAACTGCACTTTTCTTTACGTGATGTAGCGTGTTGCGCTATAATCCTTAAAGCTGGTTTTTTGTCCTATGCTAGGCAGGAGCTGGCAACTGAAGCCGTGCAGAATCTAGTGGTACATACTCATTTGACAAATGTTAGCTATTAAATCTAGTTAAACACATTTTCATGAGAATTATATTGGTTTTATCAGTTCGTCTTCTCAAGATGGTGAAGAACGATATGATATCATATAAACTACAGTCCATCTGATAAGTTAACTAATCTGAAAATCAGCGCATCTTTATTAGGCTAATAGGCTAGTTTTTTAAGCACATCATTACCCTTAATTGGCAAAAAGAGTGTGCACGACTGTTGAGACGGACGGTAGCTATTTTGTGCTGCTCCTCTTAATTGGCAAAAGAAGGCATCGATCGACCCCTTCTGCATATTGGTTATTAGTAGCAGGCAGAGCATGCTTTTGCTGAAGATTTGCATTGCATGTAAAGCATATGCAGCATAGTCCCTTAAAGCTCACTGTCTTTTCGACGGGCATAAAGCAGTCCTGCTCCTCTTAAACAGTTGATGTTTTGTTCTCTCGCATATGGTCGTACAGGACATATCCAATCTTAGATTTGTTCCTCTTGTCCCTATATCCTCCTATGACTATTATTTTCCAAATTAATGTCCTCAATGGGAAAGCACCCTCTGCTTTTTGTCTGTCGGCATCTCTCTCTATCTGTCCCTCCCTTTACTACCTTTACAGGGACAGTCAAATTTGTTACTATATTTTGAGCCACTCAAATGTTACCATAGCATTTCAACTAAAATCAGGCATTTTCTTGTGAATTTCAATTTTTCATTCCTTAAATCATGGCTACGAATCCATGGGGTATCATGTCGCCTTCGGGACATATATAACCGGCTGGACTAACCCTCGATTTATTTTGTCGGTTTTCCAGGTACCTCAATATGCAGTGATCTCGTTGGGCTGGATGGTGCGTGCACTGCAGGATACAGCCCACGCTCGAGCACGGCTAGCCCTTTCCAGAATGAAACCAGTACTCTTATCTACACTAGATACATATACATATGACCCACCCCATGGTGATGGTGATCCTGCAGGCCTGTAGCTAAAGTAGCTACCTAGCACGCTCCGATGATGATGAAGACAAGACCAAAAAATAAAGTCCTAGGAAAAATGGAGTCCCACATCGATCGGAGCGCTGTATCTTTCGTATATTTTGTTCTAGCTAGGCGTATATATGCCCCGCCACGAGCCTTGTCCCAAGATATGGGTTCAGCGCTGGTACTGCCGGAGGTATCAGACATGACGGGCGTTTCTATCTTGGTGGCGGTGTGTAGTGTTCTGTCTCTCTGTCTAATCTGTTGCCCATGTTGCCGGATATTCTCATTGAAATTCCAGTCTATTATATAGGTTACTTATTGCAGGTGCCGACTCCTGTCTTGGACCGTATTTTTGGATTCGTTTGGCTCTGGAAATTCTCCTGCTCTCTCTTAGGCTATGTTCGGTTCATCCACCTCTAGATTGGATTGGACTGGATTGGATTAGAGGATATTTTAACTTAGATAAAATTCAAAACAACATCAATCCATGTCAAACCAGGATAATCCAAAGTAAACCGAACGGCCCTTACTGTACTCACTACAGGAATGGCCAGATGCGCCGACGGCCGTCGGTGTAGCCGACGGCCAAACGTCGGGCGAAGACCGCACTGTGCCAGCCCAATCGCCAGCCCTCGGCGTAACAAAGCCGTCGTAGCATACACTACACCGACGGTCACCCTCGGCGTAGTGGCGGCCCTCGGCGTAGCTAGCGGACGCGCGGGCACATGCCGGCACGGACGACGCGCTTAACGTCGGTTAGGCCGACCCTCGGCATAGCATACGCCGACCACCCTCGGCGTACCAGAAACGTACGCCGACGGTGACCCTCGGCGTAGCCTTCTCTATTTTTCATATATTTTGTATTTGCATCAATTATTTATATTTTTTTTTATTAATTGGATAATTTCGTACCCTCTGAATAGCAGTCTAGACGTCCACATGAAATGTCGTTGCGAATCTTCTCACACCCCGAGAAATTTCTATACGTTTGTAAGTGTTATTATCGCATGTGGTTCTCAATAGCACTCACCACGACCACATGAAGTGCTTGCATGTGTCCCCCCTCGCATGCATGCGCTCTAACCTAGAGGCGAAGGTTCCGGGCCCGTATAAGGGTGCAATCTCCCCGTCGAGGTGAAACCGGGTAGGATAGTGCCCCAACTTATGAACCAACATGGTTTGACATCACCCTATGACCTAAACAAACACAAAACAAGAGAGAGCTACGCCGGGCTACCCCTGTCAGAGGAACATCTAGGGGGGTAGACGATCCGAGTGTGCACAGAGATCAGGGTTTCGCCGGAGGAAGACCACGAGAACATCGAAATGAGATGAAAACTTGCATGTGACCCTAGCATATGTGTGTGTGGGTGTGGTTAGAGGTTGGTATATATAGGTGCTTGCATGTGTCCCCCTCGCATGCATGCGCTCTAACCTAGAGGCGAAGGTTCCGGACCCGTATGAGGGTGGAATCTCCCCGTCAAGGTGAAACCGGGTAGGATAGTGCCCCAACTTGTGAGCCAACATGGTTTGACATCACCCTATGACCTAAACAAACACAAAACAAGATAGAGCTACGCTGGCTACCTCGGGAGGAACGTCTAGGGGGTGACGATCCGAGTGTGCAGAGATCGTGGTTTCACGAGGAAGACCACGAGAACATCGGAATGAGATGAAAACTTGCATGTGCCCCTAGAATATGTGTGTGTGGGTGTGGTTAGAGGTTGGTATATATAGGTGCTTGCATGTGTCCCCCTCAAGCATGCGCCTAACCTAGAGGCGAAGGTTCCGCCCATATAAGGGTGGAATCTCCACGAGGTGAAACCGGTAGGATAGTGCCCCAACTTGTGAGCCAACATGGTTTGACATCACCCTATGACCTAAACAAACACAAAACAAGAGAGAGCTACGCTGGCTACCCTCGCCGAGGAACGTCTAGGGGGGTAGACGATCCGAGTGTGCACAGAGATCAGGGTTTCGCCGGAGGAAGACCACGAGAACATCGGAATGAGATGAAAACTTGCATGTGCCCCTAGCATATGTGTGTGTGGGTGTGGTTAGAGGTTGGTATATATAGGTGCTTGCATGTGTCCCCCCTCGCATGCATGCGCTCTAACCTAGAGGCGAAGGTTCCGGGCCCGTATAAGGGTGGAATCTCCCCGTCGAGGTGAAACCGGGTAGGATAGTGCCCCAACTTGTGAGACAACATGGTTTGACATCACCCTATGACCTAAACAAACACAAAACAAGAGAGAGCTACGCCGGGCTACCCCTGTCAGAGGAACGTCTAGGGGGGTAGACGATCCGAGTGTGCACAGAGATCAGGGTTTCGCCGGAGGAAGACCACGAGAACATTGGAATGAGATGAAAACTTCCATGTGCCCCTAGCATATGTGTGTGGGTGTGGTGAGAGGTTGGTATAGGTGCTTGCATGTGTCCCCCCTCGCATGCATGCGCTCTAACCTAGAGGCGAAGGTTCCGGACCCGTATGAGGGTGGAATCTCCCCGTCGAGGTGAAACCGGGTAGGATAGTGCCCCACTTGTGAGACAACATGGTTTGACATCACCCTATGACCTAAACAAACACAAAACAAGAGAGAGCTACGCCGGGCTACCCCTGTCAGAGGAACGTCTAGGGGGGTAGACGATCCGAGTGTGCACAGAGATCAGGGTTTCGCCGAAGGAAGACCACGAGAACATCGAAATGAGATGAAAACTTGCATGTGCCCCTATCATATGTGTGTGTGGGTGTGGTTAGAGGTTGGTATATATAGGTGCTTGCATGTGTCCCCCCTCGCAAGCATGCGCTCTAACCTAGAGGCGAAGGTTCTGGGCCCGTATAAGGGTGGAATCTCCCCGTCGAGGTGAAACCGGGTAGGATAGTGCCCCAACTTGTGAGCCAACATGGTTTGACATCACCCTATGACCTAAACAAACACAAAACAAGAGAGAGCTACGCCGGGCTACCCTGTCGGGAGGAACGTCTAGGGGGTAGACGATCCGAGTGCACAGAGATCGTGGTTTCACGGAGGAAGACCACGAGAACATCGGAATGAGATGAAAACTTGCATGTGCCCCTAGCATATGTGTGCGTGGGTGTGGTTAGAGGTTGGTATATATAGGTGCTTGCATGTGTCCCCCCTCGCATGCATGCGCTCTAACCTAGAGGCGAAGGTTCCGGGCCCGTATAAGGGTGGAATCTCCCCGTCGAGGTGAAACCGGGTAGGATAGTGCCCCAACTTGTGAGCCAACATGGTTTGACATCACCCTATGACCTAAAAAAACACAAAACAAGAGAGAGCTACGCCGGGCTACCCTGTCAGAGGAACGTCTAGGGGGGTGGACGATCCGAGTGTGCACAGAGATCAGGGTTTCGCTGGAGGAAGACCACGAGAACATTGGAATGAGATGACAACTTGCATGTGCCCCTAGCATATGTGTGTGGGTGTGGTGAGAGGTTGGTATAGGTGCTTGCATGTGTCCCCCCTCGCATGCATGCGCTCTAACCTAGAGGCGAAGGTTCCAGACTGTGAGGTGGAATCTCCGTCGAGGTGAAACAGGGTAGGATAGTGCCCCAACTTGTGAGACAACATGGTTTGACATCACCCTATGACCTAATAAAACACAAAACAAGAGAGAGCTACCGGCTACCTCGCCGAGGAACGTCTAGGGGGTAGGCGATCCGAGTGTGCAGAGATCGTGGTTTCACGAGGAAGACCACGAGAACATCGGAATGAGATGAAAACTTGCATGTGCCCCTAGCATATGTGTGTGTGGGTGTGGTTAGAGGTTGGTATATATAGGTGCTTGCATGTGTCCCCCCTCGCAAGCATGCGCTCTAACCTAGAGGCGAAGGTTCCGGGCCCGTATAAGGGTGGAATCTCCCCGTCGAGGTGAAACCGGGTAGGATAGTGCCCCAACTTGTGAGCCAACATGGTTTGACATCACCCTATGACCTAAACAAACACAAAACAAGAGAGAGCTACGCCGGGCTACCCCTTTCAGAGGAACGTCTAGGGGGGTAGACGATCGGAGTGTGCATAGAGATCAGGGTTTCGCCGGAGGAAGACCACGAGAACATCGGGATGAGATGAAAACTTGCATGTGACCCTAGCATATGTGTGTGTGGGTGTGGTTAGAGGTTGGTATATATAGGTGCTTGCATGTGTCCCCCCTCGCATGCATGCGCTCTAACCTAGAGGCGAAGGTTCCGACCCGATGAGGTGGAATCTCCCCCGAGGTGAAACCGGTAGGATAGTGCCCCAACTTGTGAGCCAACATGGTTTGACATCACCCTATGACCTAAACAAACACAAAACAAGAGAGAGCTACTGGCTACCCTCGCCGAGGAACGCCTAGGGGGTACGATCCGAGTGTGCACAGAGATCGTGGTTTCACGAGGAAGACCACGAGAACATCGAATGAGATGAAAACTTGCATGTGCCCCTAGAATATGTGTGTGTGGGTGTGGTTAGAGGTTGGTATATATAGGTGCTTGCATGTGTCCCCTCGCATGCATGCGCCTAACCTAGAGGCGAAGGTTCCGGCCCAGATAAGGGTGGAATCTCCCGTCGAGGTGAAACCGCAGGATAGTGCCCCAACTTGTGAGCCAACATGGTTTGACATCACCCTATGACCTAAACAAACACAAAACAAGAGAGAGCTACTGGCTACCTGTCGGAGGAACGCCTAGGGGTGACGATCCGAGTGTGCACAGAGATCGGGTTTCACGGAGGAAGACCACGAGAACATTGGAATGAGATGAAAACTTGCATGTGCCCCTAGCATATGTGTGTGGGTGTGGTGAGAGGTTGGTATAGGTGCTTGCATGTGTCCCCTCGCATGCATGCGCCTAACCTAGAGGCGAAGGTTCCGGACCAGATGAGGTGGAATCTCCCGTCGAGGTGAAACCGGTAGGATAGTGCCCCAACTTGTGAGACAACATGGTTTGACATCACCCTATGACCTAAACAAACACAAAACAAGAGAGTGCTACTGGCTACCCTCGGAGGAACGTCTAGGGGGTAGACGATCCGAGTGTGCACAGAGATCAGGGTTTCGCCGGAGGAAGACCACGAGAACATCGGAATGAGATGAAAACTTGCATGTGACCCTAGCATATGTGTGTGGGTGTGGTGAGAGGTTGGTAGATATAGGTGCTAGCATGTGTCCCCTCGCATGCATGCGCCTAACCTAGAGGCGAAGGTTCCGACCAGATGAGGGTGGAATCTCCCGTCGAGGTGAAACCGGTAGGATAGTGCCCCAACTTGTGAGCCAACATGGTTTGACATCACCCTATGACCTAAACAAACACAAACCAAGAGAGAGCTACGCCGGCTACCTCGGGAGGAACGTCTCACGGTAGACGATCCGAGTGTGCATAGAGATCGTGGTTTCACGAGGAAGACCACGAGAACATCGGAATGAGATGAAAACTTGCATGTGCCCCTAGCATATGTGTGTGTGGGTGTGGTTAGAGGTTGGTATATATAGGTGCTTGCATGTGTCCCCTCGCATGCATGCGCCTAACCTAGAGGCGAAGGTTCCGGCCCGTTTAAGGGTGGAATCTCCCGAGGTGAAACCGGTAGGATAGTGCCCCAACTTGTGAACCAACATGGTTTGACATCACCCTATGACCTAAACAAACACAAAACAAGAGAGAGCTACTGGCTACCCTGTCGGAGGAACGTCTAGGGGGGTAGACGATCCGAGTGCACAGAGATCAGGGTTTCGCCGGAGGAAGACCACGAGAACATCGGAATGAGATGAAAACTTGCATGTGCCCCTAGCATATGTGTGTGGGTGTGGTTAGAGGTTGGTATATATAGGTGCTTGCATGTGTGCCCCTCGCAAGCATGCGCCTAACCTAGAGGCGAAGGTTCCGCCCGTATAAGGGTGGAATCTCCTGCCGAGGTGAAACCGGTAGGATAGTGCCCCAACTTGTGAGCCAACATGGTTTGACATCACCCTATGACCTAAACAAACACAAAACAAGAGAGAGCTACGCCGGCTACCTCGCCGAGGAACGCCTAGGGGTAGACGATCCGAGTGTGCACAGAGATCAGGGTTTCGCCGGAGGAAGACCACGAGAACATCGGAATGAGATGAAAACTTGCATGTGCCCCTAGCATATGTGTGTGTGGGTGTGGTTAGAGGTTGGTATATATAGGTGCTTGCATGTGTCCCCCCTCGCAAGCATGCGCTCTAACCTAGAGGCGAAGGTTCCGGGCCCGTATAAGGGTGGAATCTCCCCGTCGAGGTGAAACTGGGTAGGATAGTGCCCCAACTTGTGAGACAACATGGTTTGACATCACCCTATGACCTAAACAAACACAAAGCAAGAGAGAGCTACGCCGGGCTACCCCTGTCAGAGGAACGTCTAGGGGGGTAGACGATCCGAGTGTGCACAGAGATCAGGGTTTCGCCGGAGGAAGACCACGAGAACATTGGAATGAGATGAAAACTTGCATGTGCCCCTAGCATATGTGTGTGGGTGTGGTGAGAGGTTGGTATAGGTGCTTGTATGTGTCCCCCCTCACATGCATGCGCTCTAACCTAGAGGCGAAGGTTCCACCAGATGAGGGTGGAATCTCCCACGAGGTGAAACCGGTAGGATAGTGCCCCAACTTGTGAGACAACATGGTTTGACATCACCCTATGACCTAAACAAACACAAAACAAGAGAGATACGCGGGCTACCCGCCGAGGAACGCCTAGGGGGTACGATCCGAGTGTGCAGAGATCGTGGTTTCACGGAGGAAGACCACGAGAACATTGGAATGAGATGAAAACTTGCATGTGCCCCTAGCATATGTGTGTGGTGTGGTAAGAGGTTGGTATAGGTGCTTGCATGTGTCCCCTCGCATGCATGCGCCTAACCTAGAGGCGAAGGTTCCACCAGATGAGGGTGGAATCTCCCCGAGGTGAAACCGGGTAGGATAGTGCCCCAACTTGTGAGACAACATGGTTTGACATCACCCTATGACCTAAACAAACACAAAACAAGAGAGCTACGCCGCTGGCTACCCGTCGCCGAGGAACGTCTAGGGGGGTAGACGATCCGAGTGTGCACAGAGATCAGGGTTTCGCCGGAGGAAGAACACGAGAACATCGGAACGAGATGAAAACTTGCTTCAAAAAACCTTCCTTAAAAAAACCTTCCTTAAAAAAAACCACGAGAATATATTATAATTTATTATAGTTTGATATTAATAAAAAAACCTTCCTTCAAAAAAAACCACACGCTGACGGCAATTTCCAGATGTTCGGCGTATGGCCAGTAGCCTTATCGGATTAGTTTCGCCCGCGGCCCACCCTGGGCCACTCAGCCACCACTCCTCCCCAATCTTCCCGACCCCAAGGCCCAGCCACGCCACGCCAGCCACCGCCCCTCCGCCTCCCAAGCCCGGCCCTGCTCCCCAAGAGCTGGCCTCCTCCCTAGCCTCCGTCCTCCCTCCTCCCCGAGCGCCGCCGCCTCCCTCCTCCTCCCTGAGAGCCGCCGCCTCCCTCCTCCTCCCTGAGCGCCACCGCCTTCCTTCTCCTCCCCGAGCGCCCCCGCCGCTCCCCAAGCCCGACCCCTTGCCTCCCTTCCCTTCCCGCCGCCTCCCTTCCCTCCTGCCTCCCTTCCTCCCGAGCTCGACCCTCCTCCCGAGCGCCTCCCAAGCCCGACCCCCGCCTCCTTCCCTCCCTGCCTCCCGCCTCCTCCCCGCCTCCTTCCTCGAGCTCGGCTCCAGCCTCCCCGAGCTCGCCACCGCCTCCCCGAGCTCGCCCCCACCTCCCAAAGCTTGGCTCCCGAGCGCCGCCTCACCGCCCTCTCCGCTTGGAGGTAATGACCCATTTTTTTAATGCTAGTGTAAATAGTTTAATATTAGTAATTTAGTAATTGTTAGGTTATTATAGAAGTAGGAGTTTGTCGAAACAGGAGTAGAAATTGTTTTAGATTTAGAATTGCTAGTAGTTTGTAGAAATAAAAGTTTGTACTATGTGAGTTTGCTAGTAGAAATAGGAGTTTGCTAGTAGAAATAGGACTTTGCTAGTAGTTTTCTCAAATTAGAATTAGAATTATAAATTGAAATATAAATATAATTAGAAAGTGAAATATAAATATAATTTAGTAAAATACTTGAAATTTGCTAAATAGATGTTGCATATGTAACCATCTTTTCTTGTTTTTTGCAGTTACCGTAGGGTGAGCGGGGGGAGTGTTTCGACGGCGGGGTCCCGGATCATCTTCGACGATTTGATCACGCTTCGAGGGTGAGAATCTGTTCGCCTCTCTTGTACCTAGGTTTTATTTTTGTGTCTAGATCACCAAGTCTGTCGCGTCACCTAGGCGTCATCCCGACCGTAAGCGTTACGCGACTTAATATGCATTAGTGGTCTCGCATATTTTGGACCGTAACTCTTATGGCTTTTATCGGGCAGTCGACGGATTCGTAGTTGGGTTTGGTTCTCCCTGGCTCTACCTCGATTCGAGACAGGATTTCGGTGGCGCCTCCTCGTTGTTCTCCGGATGCACATCCTCTTGGCTTTTTGTCGAGACGTGTATCGGGAGAGCAGGGAGGTGCCGAAATTTGCTTGGATCGGGTAGAACCAGGAGAACTTACCCAATCTACGGATCCGGCTGGTTAGGACCCTCTTTTCCTATTGGACATGTAGGTTGATGAATGCGTAAAAATATGAAGCATTTAATCTCTGTTGCTATAAAATGTTATATTTGTTGTTTGTCTCCCAACAAAGCGTAAGAGGATGGCTGATAATGGGTGGATGTACAGTATTAGTGCGACTAATAAAATGTATTTATTGGAACAGTCATTTGTTAGTGAATGAGTTAGCGTGGTTCAAGGCAATGGTTCGGGCACTTTGTCCCTGCGCCATTGCACTAAGCGTCATCGTGGGAAAGGATGACATGTACAAACACGCTCGCAATATGGGTACATGTCTAACTATGCCACGCAAGTCGACTTTGCTCGGCATTTAACGTGATGGGTGAGGTGATGCGCCGCTCAATGGCAATGAGCACGATGGGATTATAAACATGCTAGATGATCTTATCGATGCCGACCAGCCGAATTCGCCACCTCCACGGGAGGAATCATCAGAACAGGAGGAACCGCTAGAACCGGAGGAACCGGAGCCAACCGCGAAGGCCTTCCTTGATATGATGGCCGCGGCTAAGAGGCCTCTGTACGAGGGTGCAAAGATTTCTCAGCTCGATGCCATCTCTCAGTGTCTAGCCGACAAGTGCTAGTACTCCGCCACCCGTTCTCACTTTGAAGCTAATCTGAGAACATGTGGTAACATGTTGCCCGAAGGGCATTGTCTACCCAAAACCTTTCACGAAACGAAGAAACTCATGAAGGAGCTCAACATGGATTATGAAAAGATAGATTGTTGTCCAAAAGGCTGCCTTTTGTTTTGGAAACAGTTTGAGGGTGACAAGTACTGCTCCATTTGTAAAGCCTCTAGATATGAAGAGATAAAGGGGAAGGATGGTCAGGTAAGGCAGTCGAAGGTCGCTAAGAAGATACTTCGGTATCTCCCATTCATAAAAAGAATCCAGCGGCTTTACTTGAGCGAGGAGACTGCCAAACAGATGACGTGGCACAAGAAGGGGAAAAGATACGAGGACGGGCACAAACGGAAGAAGATGGGACATCCATCTGATGGTAAGGCATGGAAGAACTTCGATGACAAATACCCCCGGTGGGCAGAAGAGGCTCGGAATGTTAGAATTGCGATAGCAACAGATGGCTTCAACCCATATGGTATGTCGACGGCCTCGTACAGCTGCTGGCCGGTGTATGTTATTCCGCTCAATCTCCTCCGGAGTATTAATGCAACGGAAGACCATGTTTTTGTCGCTGATAATTCCAGGACCTGAGTATCTGGGGAAGAACTTGAGTGTCTACATGCAGCCGATTGTGGATGATTTGAACCACTCTTGGATACACGGGACGTTGACATACGACCGAGCATCAAAGAGAAACTTTTTGATGAAAGTTTTGTTACAATATACTATGCATGACATGCGGTACGCCTAACGTGCGGATGGTGTACTGGTAAGTGGCCATGCCCAAGTGTGCAACCGACTTGAGTTCCTTTGGCTAAAGTCGGGTCGCAAATATGTTGCGCTTGACACGAATCGACAGTACCTCAAAAGAAATCATTCGTTCAGAGAAGATAGAAAGAACTTCAAGAAGGGCAAAGTTGTGCATGAAGTAAAAGAGGTACCAAAGTTCGAGGGTGCAGTTGTTGATGCCGAGATACGTGCTCTCGTGCCCATGCGCCGAACCGCCATCAATTTGCGGATATGGTGTAACGATAATTGGACTCACGCAGCCTTAACGAATCTCGTGTATTACAAGGACCTCGAACTTCCCCATAACATCGATGTGATGCACACCGAAAAGAATGTCGGGGAGTCCCTTTTTCACACAGTCCTGAACATTCCTGGGAAGTCAAAGAATAATGTCAAGGATAGAGTTGATGTTGAGAAGCTTTGTGATAGGAAGAGATTACACATGCAGCCTCCTACTGTCCGTCGAAAGAATTGGTTGATCTTGAGGATCTTGGGAATGATGTAGAAACTCGGGGTGAGTCAGTGGTGAATCTACATGACATAAGTATGCTCGAGAAGCTCCATACCGAGAATGACAACGATGATGAGCCTACACCCTTCGATGAGAATCCAGATGTCTACTCAAAAGATAGTGATAGTGAGAATGAGAATGAGAATGAAAATGATAGTGAGTATTTATTTTTTAATGCATTTTATTTTGTCTTTGTGCTTAACTGTTTTCTTAATTGCATTATGCCTTTATTCTTTGTGTATACATTTTATTATGTCTTTGTGCTTAACTGTTTTCTCTTACTTAATGCAGGTGATTGAACAATATGAGCAGCGGCAAGGCAACCAGTTCCTTGCTTAATGCTGAAGCAAGAAGAAAAGTGCTACACGGAGGGAGACAGCCAAATCCCAGTCTGCGTTACCCCGATCTTGCTCCTGCTGGCGGAGGACGGGGTCGAGGCCGAGGTCGAGGAGGACGAGGACGAGGTGCCACGGGAGGAGGCGTGGACTTTGACCCACCACCCTCTGCTTCTGGCGACGTGGCTCCTGAGTTGTTCCTGACAGAGCAGCCTTTCGAGAGGGAGGCAGAGTCCGAGAGGGAGGCAGAGTCTGAGAGGGAGGCGAGGACCGAGAGGGAGGCGGGGACCGATACGGAGGCGGACACTAGCCGCGAGTTGGTGGGGCCGAAGAAATTGTGGAATCGTGGGGAATCGGGAGTCCCTGGCGAGAAGTTTGAGCCTAGGACTCAGGAGGCGAAAGCCCTTATTATTCCAGATGGCCTTGAGTAAGTGTACTAATTTGGCAATTTAAAACATTTTATTTCATGTTGGTCATAAATAATTATTGTGTACTAATGTTTATTATTGTGCAGCAATTGGACATTTCCTCCGGGGACGAAGCCTCGCCTTCCTAACAGCCTTGTTGGATCTCGATTAGGAAGTTCGGCGGCTATCACATTACCCACGAGGGTGACAGAAGCTAGCTACCACTTGGGCGGACTACTGGACTACCGTGTCCGGGCTTTCGGCAGTGATGATCTTGTCATCACCAAGTTTTGGGTAAGGCATATTTCTCGAGTTATGTTCATACTTGATGACCCCACCGTGCTAACTCATGACTCTTATGCATGATTGAAGTGCTTTTACCGTGTGGCCGAGGAGGACCCGGAGAAGGCGCAGAGGACTTTGCTTGGGGCTTGTGTGAAGTTGACCCCAGTGTGGTACAACCAGAAGGTCACGCCGCTAGCCACTTACGGGCTGCAGGCGTGAGGGTCGTGAAGGAAGACATTGTCGGTAGGAACCCTAATCCTGAGTACTCGATGGCCTTTAAGAGTACATGTCGGTGAGTAAAATGTCAATGAGATTCTACATTGCTTCTAAGTTGCCATTGCATTGTGCAGTTGAGTATTGCATTTTCGTGTTATCCCGATTGGGCGAGCCGCATCGAATCGCATGGGAGGAGCTGGTTAGGACGAGGTGGCTCGGAGAAGACGAGGAGTTTGCAGCCTTGTCGGCGGGCGGATAACCGAGGCGATGGTGGAACGCCTGCGGAAACCGCAACTTTGACCGCTTCAAGGGAAGGTGGTACGTATATACATGGAACGACTGCGTGCATTTCGCTTATGTTTGTACTTCATATGCATAATATTTTCTTTTCGCGATCTGGTGGCGAGGCACAACCGGGAGGTGATTCATGACGTCGCTATCTATGAGATGATGCGGCGAAGAAGCCCAATTACTCGGAGCCTCAACCCTCGTTGCCCGTGTACTTCGGCACTGCCCAGAACGACTTGGGGAACTACAGCACGATGGTGAAGGCTCGTCACCCCCATGTGGATGACCCCATTCACGCGGAGATCGACGAGGAGTCGTTGGTCCTGTCGGGGCACGGATTGCAGCATGGACGCCTCAAGATTCTGAATAAGAAGGTCAAGCCTACCCTCAGCACGAGCTTCAGCCGTCTCAAGGCTACCTACCCCGCTGACGGCCCCCCTATCCCGCCTCGTGGCCAGCCTCGTCGCTCCGCCGAGGATGTAAGTTTTTCTCGTTTTCATCATCTTTATGACTTTTGTTCCTGCATGGCTAACCGACGAGATTCCTTGTATTTGAAATTGTAGCGAGTTAGACGCGCCTACGATGCCGCTTATGAGGAATATCGTGGCCTTCGGCAGCATCAGGAGGCGAATGCGATCTACATGCAATACATAAATGTAAGTCCGAACCTTTATTTTTTGCAAAAGATACAAGTCCCACTTCCCCCCGTTTGTTGTACTACGGCCTGACTTCTAAACTATCTTGCAGGTCATGATGGTGAATATTCAAACTGGCGAATAGAGATTTAGGGCCCGTGCCTCCCATGCCAGTCCGATGCCATTTTGGCAATCAAGGAAAGCTTCGCTAGGACCTACTACGATCGACACCGGTAAGTTCTTTGCGAACCCACCGATTATCGCTTTACTTTGCCTCGCAAGTTGCTAACATGTAGGCAACATGTAGGGAACGGAGCTCGGGAACCGGCACTTTGGCCACGCCTCGCGGATGGGCGTCGATCACACCGCTTCATGAAGATGGTCCATCTCCGCCATTCTGCAGGTGGTTCTCCCGAGCTTCACACTTCTCCTACTCCCTCGCTAGGTGGCTCTTCGCTGCTTCTCGGGCGCAACCCTCGGCAGGTCGCCACTTTTCACCAGGGGAGATCTCGGGTACACCCCGTCTCCTCCAGAGTTGTAGGGATGTGTGATGATGTCGATGATCTTGTATGACTAATGTATGGATGATCTTGTATGACTGATGTTGATACATGTGTGGCTTTATGGATGATGTATGACTAATGTGTGGAATATATATTGCATGGATGTATGGATGATGTATGGCTGCTGAGAAAAATTCAAAAAAAAAATTGTGTATGTGATACGCCGACGGCAATGCCCTCGGCGTAGCCCTCTGCCATGTGCCATATGGTCAGGGCTACGCCGAGGGCACTGCCGTCGGCGTAGCACCTGCTCCTACGCCGAGGGCAGGCCGTCGGCCTAGCGCCAGCCTGGAAGGATCAGGCGGTGGACACGCGTCCACATACGCCGAGGGCGAGGCCGTCGGCGTAGCCCCCTCCTGGGGAGGCCCAGCGCGTGCCACGTGGCCACCATACGCCGAGGGTACGGCCGTCGGCGTATACGGTGCGCCGTTAGCGGCCGTCTAACGGCAGCGCCGCCGTTCGCCGACGGCCGTTACGCCGACGGGCCCGCCTCGGCCGTCGGCGTAGATCTACGCCGACGGTTTTCCGCTACGCCGACGGCCGTTTTTGCTCCGCCGAGGGAGACCTTCGCCGAGGGGGCTACGCCGACAGCAGCCCTCGGCGTAGCGTACGCCAACGGCAATGCTGGCTACGCCGAGGGCTTTTAGCCGTCGGCGTAGCCGTCGCGTGCTGTAGTGACTAGGGAGTAAAAAACCTTGTGCTCCAAAGAAACACATTGTCATCCCAGACAGCTCTAAGCGGCGTTCGATACTAAGAGCAACTCAAGCAGATACTCCAAAAGCATGTTTTTCGATGGAATTGCCCCGGTGAAAAGTGAATCTGAGAAGCAGCCTAGGAGCAGCCGCTAGGATGTAGAAGTGAAACAACTCGAATAAGTGAGTTCTCATTTTTACGTCTCTATACAAACTCTAAGACTAAGTGGGACAAGTGTGATATGTCACAAGTGAGAATTGTGAGTTGTGACTTATCCCATTTGTTTCACTTAATCTAGAGTTAGCACAAAGATATAAAATTAAGAACTCATTTATCCCACTAGTCCTATTTTTTTCATCTTTAGCAGTCGTCTGCCTCTCCTAGCGGGATCAATGGACGATGCCAAGAAGAGATGCCGCTTTAGAGCACAGTATAGCCAATCAGAACCAGGCGGAGGAGGCATTCGTGCCCTCCTCCATCAACGCCAATATCTTCTCCGAGACGCTCTAGCAGCAGCAGGAAGGTCACACCGAGTCGAGTGATCGACTCCATTCCGTCGTCACCACCACACAAACTGTTGATGGCTCGAAGCTAAAAACCGTCGACTCCAAATCAGCAGTGGAGACGAAGGAGAAACATGAACAAGTGAATGATTTGTCTCAGATTTTTAATTCATCGAATTACCCTTATATAGGGACTGAGTGCCTTCAAAGTCTTTGCTAAGGTCACATCAGACTTTGATGTGACAGGTCCACGACGTCTACCACTCTATGACCACTGTAGATGGTGTATATCACTTCCTACTCATTGTGCATGACACATGTCATGTTCTAGTCTACCTACCATATACCTAACCTGGTGCTGGCACTGATGCACTACTTGGGAGGAGTTGTATGCTCACACCTCGACCCACATCGCCAGCTTTGGATGGTCGACTAAACTCACTCCGAGTCGGTCACAAGACTGCCTAATTCAGTACACTCTCGAGTCAGCACACTCCTAAAAACACAAGCCTACTCCAATCACTGTCTAGGCTCGAGTTCTAGTGACACCTCTACCATGTCGATGCTTGAGCACAGCTCTGCTAGGCGGACTCGACCAAGAGCTTGGTTAGCATGTCAGTGAGTTGATGTTCGGTTGGCACAAACTCCATCTCAATCTTCTTCCCACGCAGTCCTGGATGAAGTGGTACTTCAACTCGGTGTGCTTCAAGCGCTCATGGAACAAGGATGCGGTGACTTGGCACACCACTGCATGTTTTAGTATGCAAGTCGTTGGCATAATAGTCACGTAACATCGTTCCATGAACATTACACCCAACAGAGTAGTACAACAAAAACATCACATATCCAAGGTTTATTCATATTCAGATCCATATAGAAAATATGTGGAACCTTCTCGGTACAAACTAGTGGATGACTATTGCTCTATCAGCAACATTTTAATGATATGCTTTCTATCACTGAGAATTGAGTCCCATCTATGTTTAACTTGATCTACACCATCAATTTTTGTAGTATCTCACTTCATTGACTACTTTTCTTCTGTCGTCAGTCTCAACTGCTCCTAGTAGTCCTAATTTGTCATCTTATTATATTGGAATGATGTTAACAACTTACCAGGGTCTAGCAAGGAATAAGAATATAGTTTGAATACAACGTGAACTTCACAAGTTCTAAATATGTTGTTGTTTAATGCACTATCTACAACCGTGGATCATAGATCTCAAGCTATGCATATTTTTGAAATCGTATTTTAGAAAAGGTAAGTTTTATTTAGAAAAAACTATGTCATTCAGCCTTCACGGGTTGTACAGGACTTCATGGAGTCTTTTTCCGTGCTGTGTTTGCATTTCTACTAACACAGGGAGTAACATGTCACATTTTTACACTTTGCAGAGTTGTGCTACTTTATTGACAAACGTCTTTAGCTTCGTTGTACAACCGGACCATGTCTCCCATTCACACATTCATATGTATGAGGCCTGGACTAAAAACTCGCCAACACTATCGTTTGCCACAACCCCACAATTTACCCTATTGATGCCCACAAGTATAGGGGATCGCTGAAATCTTTGATGTGAAGTATTACCAAATTTATAGTTCGACTCAAGGGGAACATAAGAATATCAATAAGACTTTAGCAATTGATATGTTACTCTCAACCACGCATGTATATCAATAAACTCACAAAGAAATTGGTGATTTATAGCAGTTGATTGAAAGCATTAAAACAAGTATCAAATAATAGCAGCAGATTTCCTGTTTTCACCGGAAGTAGTAGTATGTAACTTTCAGTGGCTAAAAGCGTAGGCATAAGGTGATAGCGGGGGTTTGCACGAATGATATTGATCATATAATGTCATCCTAAAAACATGGAATTCATCTCTATTTCAGTTATGTGTAGGTGTGTGATCCTAATATAGTTATGCATACTAACCAAGCTAATTTGCATAACATCTATTGTCCTGCCTGCCCATTTCACCGGGGCCAACTTGAAACTACAGGCAATTAAGGTCTATCCTTTCGAATAGCCCAGAAGAAAGCATTAACACTTCATAAACACACAATATCCTCAAACTATCATATATTCCCATTATTTTCCCTAACCGTCACATTAGGGTTCGCAGGTTCAACACAATAAAAATATACTTTGCATATAGATACCAAACTAATATATATGATGGGGCAATAAAAATTTAGTACTGAAATCATGTCACTCGGTCCCTATCAACAATCATTAAACATATCAAAGGTGTACCAACACCCATACAAGATCTCCTTAAGATAAACACCTCAAATCTCGATACATATGGATGATTACATGATCAATCTCATCCAATCCCCATCCACCTCATATGCCTATAGAGGACTACTCACACATACTGATGGACAGTGAGAACATGGTTGTTGGTTATGATGGCGGTGGAGAAGACCTCGAAATCCCCCTCTCTGGCTTGGATTTTGATGACCCACAAGTTTAGGGGGTGTATCGTAGTACTTTCGATAAATAGGAGTGTCGATCCCAACAAGGAGCAAAAGGTGTTGACTAGTGGTATGGATCAGGAAATCTCTATAAATACTTAGCAAACGGATTTTTAGGGGTTTTCTGATAAAGCAAAGAAATAAAGTGCAAGTAATAAAGACAACAAACAATTACAGCAAGTGACCCAATCCTTTCTTAGCAAAGGACAAGCCGGTGGAAATACTTATAAGGACCAAACTTTCTCGAGGACACATGGGAATTCTATCAAGTGCTTTCGCTTCAAATAGCTGAGTACCCTTCTTAGGTGTTGTAAGTGTTGTGTGGGTGAACCTGTGCTAATGTACCGACCTTACTTAGAATAATACATACTTGGGATTAAACCCCCTGCAAGCATCGTCAACTATATGAAAGAAATTAAGGTATAAACCTAACCGTAGCCTTAAACTCTGAGATCCTACGCTCCCTTGTGCAATGGTGTCCTAATGTGGGTTCGGGTTTCTGTCACTCCGGCAAACCCACAATTAGTAGCCAAATACACAATGCATTCCCCTAGGCCCATAAATGGTGAAGTATCATGTAGTCGACATTCACATGACAACACTAGAAGAATAACACCACAACTTAATGCTAAACCATTGAATAATATCTCAACACAAATCCACTACTAACAACATGATTTCTCCCATGTCCTCAAGAACTAAACGAACTACTCATGAGACATCATATGGATCAAGATCAAATATGATATGGTGATGGATAACAATCTGAACATAAATAATAATCCAATGGTTCCACTCATAAGCATCAACTACAATAGTAATCTGTAGGGTTCGTAGCATAGAAAACAAAAAATTTCCTACGATGGGAACAACTAGGTACCAAGATCTATCTACTAGATACAAACAACGGGCGAATGTATATCCGTAGAGAACATACCCTTGAAGACTGACAAAGGTTTAACGAGTTAAACTCGTGGTTGATGTAGACGATCTCTTGCCGATCTCAAGATCGAGAGGAAGTCCTTAGCACCGCAACTTAGCGGCGCATCCGTGCTCGCACACACGTCCGAGGCACCGAGCAACCTCCGCCTCCTCGCTCTAGCGATGCAGCGGAAGAACAATTCTTTCTTGCCAAATAGCCACGAGGAACGTGTATCTCGCTAGTCCGAGACCATGGGGGATAAATACTAGAGGGGGAGAGAGATCCTTCACGAGGAGGTGTGAGTGAGAAGTGAGGAGGGGGTGCCTTTTATAGGAGAGGGGGGGACCCCAAGGGGGTGGCCGGCGCATGGGGGCTGCCCTTGCCCTCCCCTCATTCATGTGGGTGGATACTCCACTCACAAAAATCCTTTCAATTCCCACCACTCAAAATCCCACTCAAATTCCCATTAAATTTCCACCAAATTTAGTGCAAACTCTCATTAAATAAAACTCCTTTTATTTACTCAGAATTTTGTCAATTACTTTAATGACAAACATACACATATAACCCCTTGCTAGTATTTCATTTCACATGCAAAAACACTTTTTGCAATTTCACCTGAAAACCTGTTTCGGTATATAGTGAAATAAATTCATGCGCTTGTTATTCTTTCCGGCATGAAACTTTTGCTCCAAATGGATGTCGGTGTCTCTTAAGTGTGTCACCCTACGGTTCATGAATAATGCGGACATGATCGAGACCCCTCTCCGATCAATAATCAGAAGCGGGATCTGGAGACCCATACTGACTCCCACACATTCAACGATGACTTTCTTGTGATCGTCGGAACCTTTTATGCTAGTATCTTAATCCCTTTGATTCACGATATATTACATGCCTGAGATTCGATCATCAGTATCTCCATACCTAGTTTGATCTCGTTACTAACATGCACACTTTTCTTGTTCCCGTGATATAACATTCTAGTGATCAAATCACTTGCTTGCAAGATAACCAATGTGATATCACCGAGAGGGCCCAGAGTATATCTATCCGTCATCGGGATGAACAAATTCCACTCTAGATCCATGGGCCTTAACATAACACTTTATTAGTTCCGAACCCATCTTTATAATCACCCTATTAGGGTGTGACATTTGATGTTATCAAGAAACTCTTCCGGTGTTAGTGATTGACATGATCTCATGGTCTAAGGATTAGGATCACTTCGTAAGTTGTTATAGCAATATAAACTCAATGACTTTGATTGTAATGCTATAATTTGGATGAATGTTCATCACACCATTACACTAATGTTAAGATCTCGTTATTAACAACATCCAATGTCCATGATCAGGAAACCTTGATCATCTTGTTAATCAACGAGCTAGTTTATGAGAGAGGCATAACTAGGAACTTTCTGTTTGTTTATTAAACACACATGTATTAACGTTTCCATATTAATACAATTATAGCATGCAAAATAAACATCTATCATATACTTGGAATATACATAATAAACACTTTATTATTGCCTCTCAGGGCATATTCCCTTGAGTCTCCCACTTGCACTAGAGACAATAATCTAGTTACATAGTGATGAATCTAACACCCATGGAGTTCTGGTGTTGATCATGTTTTGCTCTAGGGAGAGTTTTAGTCAACGGATCTTCTACATTGAGATCCATGTGTACTTTACAAATCTTTATATCTCCTTCGTCAACATGCTCGCGGATGGAGTGAAGCCGGCACTTAATATGCTTGGAATTCATGTGAGACCTTGGTTCTTTCGCATTGGAAATGGCACCATTGTTGTCACAATAGATCACCATTGGGTCCAATGCGCTTGCAGCCACACCTAGTTCGGATATGAACTCCTTCATCCAAACCGCTTCCTTAGCCGCTTCCGAAGCAGCAACATATTCGGCCTCCGTTGTTGATCTCTCCACCATAGGTTGTTTGGAACTCCTCCAACTAACCGCTCCGCCATTCACGAGAAATATGTATCCGGATTGAGACTTAGAGTCATCCGGATTGGTGTCAAAGCTTGCATCAACATAACACTTAGCGACGAGATCTTCTTCACCTCCGTATACAAGAAACATATCCTTAGTTCTTTGCAAGTACTTAATGATATTCTTGACCGCTATCCAGTGTTCCGAACCTGGATCCGATTGGTACCTACTAGTCAAACTAATAGCATGTGCTACATTCGGTCTTGTACATAGCATGGTGTACATTATAGAGCCTATGGCTGAAGCACAGGGGACTTTGTCCATTATCTCTCTTTCTTCTGCCGTAGTCGTACTTTGAGTCTTACTCAATGTCTTGCCTTGCAACATAGGTAAGAACCCCTTCTTACTTCCGTCCATTTTAAATTTTTTTTAAATCTTATTAAGGTATGTACTTTGCGATAGACCTATTAGGCGCCTAGATCTATCTCTATAGATCTTTATGCCTAATATGTATGACGCTTAACCTAGGTCCTTCATTGAAAATTTGCTGTTTAGATAACTTTTAACACTGTTTAAAAGATATATATCATTTCCAATCAATAATATGTCATCCACATATAATATTAGAAATGCCACATTGCTCCCACTCACTTTCTTGTAAATACAAGCCTCTCTATAAGTTTGGACAAATCCAAACTCTTTGATCACCTCATCAAAGCAGATATTCCAACTCCGTGATGCTTGCTTCAGTCCATAGATGGATCGCTAAAGCTTGCACAACTTGTTAGCATCCTTAGGATCGACAAAACCCTTTGGTTGTATCATATACAATTCTTCTTCAATATTACCATTGAGAAACGCGGTTTTGACATCCATCTGCCATATCTCATAATCGAAATATGCAGCAATTGCTAACATAATCCTAACTGACTTTAGCATTGCTACGGGAGAGAATGTCTCATCGTATTTAACTCCTTGAATTTTTCGAAGCCCCTTTGCAACAATTCGAGCTTTATAGACGGTCACATTACCATCAGCATCAGTTTTCCTTTTGAAAATCCATTTAATCTCCATGGCGTTTTGGTCGTGAGGTAAGTCCACCAAGTTCCAAACTTGATTTTCATACATGGATTCCATTTCAGATTTCATGGCTTCTAACCATTTGTTGGAATCCGGGCTCAACATCGCTTCTTCATACGTTGCAGGGTCATCAATTTCATCAACCATGAAATTCATAACAGGGTTTCCGTATAGCTCGGGAGCTGCACGCGTCCTGCTAGACCTGCGAGGTTCGGTAGTACTCTCTTTCGGATTTTCATGATCATTATCATTAGTTCCCTCTTAAAGTGGTGGATCCAACTCCGGAACGACTTCCGGCGCTGCGCTACTCGCCATACTTTGAAGAGAAGGTTCAATAACCTCTTCGAGTTCTACCTTCCGACTACTCACACCTTTCGCGAGAAACTCTTTCTCTAGAAAGGATCCATTCTTGGCAACAAAAACCTTGCCCTCGGATTTGTGATAGAAGGAATACCCAATAGTTTCCTTAGGGTATCCTATGAAGACACATTTTTACGCTTTGGGTTCGAGTTTATCCGGTTGAAGTTTCTTCACATAAATATCGCATCCCCGAACTTTAAGAAATGACAGCTTAGGTTTGTTTCCAAACCACAATTCATACGGTGTCTTTTCAACGGATTTAGATGGTGCCCGATTTAAAGTGAATGCAGTAGTTTCTAGTGCATAACCCCAAAATGACAGTGGCAAGTCCGTCAGAGACATCATAGATCGAACCATATCCAATAAAGTATGATTACGTCGTTCCGACACATCATTTCGCTGTGGTGTTTCGGCATGTGTGAGTTGTGAAACAATTCCACATGAGTGCTAAACTCGTAACTTAGATACTCACCTCCACGGTCGAACCGTAGAAATTTGATCTTTCTATTATGATGATTTTCCACTTCACTCTGAAATTCCTTGAACTTTTCAAAGGTTTAAGACTTGTGTTTCATCAAGTAGATATAACCGTATCTACTCAAATCATCCGTTAAAGTAACTAAATAACGATATCCACCTTGCGCCGACACACTCATTGGACCACATACATCAGAATGTATGATTTCCAATAAATCTGTTGCCCGTTCCATTGAACCAGAAAACGGCGTTCTAGTCATCTTGCCCATAAGGCATGGCTCACATGTATCAAATTATTCAAAATCAAGTGATTCCAAAAGTCCATCCGAATGGAGCTTCTTCATGCGTTTAACGCCAATATGACCTAGACGGTAGTGCCACATATATGCAGATATATCATCATTAAGTTTAATCCTTTTAGCATCAACATTATGAATATGTGTAACACTATTATCAAGATCCAATAGAAATAAACCATTCATCATCGGTGCATGACCATAAAATATTTAATTCATATAAATAGAACAACCATTGTTCTCGGATTTAAATGAATAACCACTTCGCATCAAACACGATCCAGATACAATGTTCATGCTCAGTGCAGGCACTAGATAACAATTATTCAAGTTTATTACTAATCCCGACGGTAAGTGGAGAGGCAGTGTTCTGACGGCGATCACATCAACACTTGATCCATTGCCTACACGCATCTTGACCTGACCCCTTGCTAGCGGTCGCTTGTTCCGCAGCCCCTGATTTGAGTTACAAATATTAGCAACTGAACCGGTATCAAATACCCAGGTGCTACTGCGAGCACTAGTCAAGTACACATCAATAACATATATATCATATATACTTTTGTTTTCCTTGTCGACCTTCTTGTCTGCCAAATACTTGGGGCAGTTGCGCTTCCAATGGCCAGTCCCCTTACAATAATAGCACTAGGTATCAGACTTAGGGCCAACTCGGGGTTTCTTTTCAGGCACGGCAACCGGCTTGCCGCCCTTACTTCCCTTTCGTTTACCCTTCTTGTCTTTCTTGAAACTAGTGTTCTTATTGATCATCAACACTTGATGTTCCTTCTTGATCTCCACTTCTACAGTTTTAAGCATTGAGAGAAGATCGGGGAGAGACTTCTTCATGCCTTGCATATTATAGTTCACCACGAAGCTCTTATAGCTAGGTGGCAGAGACTGCAGAACACGATGGATGCCTAAGTCAATGGGAATCGATATTCCCAAGGACACAAGCTTATTGACGTAACCCGACATCTTGAGTACATGCTCACTTACAGAGTTGTGCTCTTCCACCATGCAGCTAAAGAACTTTTCTGAAGCATTGTAGCTCTCTACAGCAGCATGTGTGTGTCGAAAATCATTTTTAACTCACCCATTGTATCAAATGCATTGCTGTTTTCGAAACGCTTTCGAAGTTCTGGATCTAGCCCATACAATATGCCGCAATGAACTAAGTTGTGGTCTTCCTGACGAGTCTGATAGACATTCTTATCCTCGTCAGGGGCATCATCGAATGGTAGGGGGCCTAGCGGCGCTTCTAGCACATATTGCTTTTGTGCAGCAGAGAGGAGAATCCTCGAATTCATGGCCCATTCGGTAAAGTTGCTACCGTTTGTTGCAAGTTTCTCTTTCTCCATGAACACATTAAAATTAAAGTAGGTGGTGCCATCTACAACAGAATTTGTAAAGTTTATACTAAGTTTATGATAGATTAAGTTCAACTAATCCACATTAAGAATGAACTCCCACTCAAAAACGACATCCCTCATGCCTTTTGGTGATTACATGAACCAAATCCACTACACCAAGTCCGATCTGTAGGGTTTCGTAGCATGGAAAACAAAAAATTTCTATCGCATACAAACAAACAAGCCAAGATCTATCTACTAGATTGTAGCAACGAGTCGATGGAATAACTTACCCTCGAAGATTCCAAAGTGTTTAACGAGAGCGGATTCTCGTGGGTGATGTAGTCGTACTCTTCCCGATCTCAAGATCGTGTAGACGATCCTTCCCACAACAGTTCCTAGCAGCGCTCCCATCGGTCACATCGCTTCGTACTCAATGAAGACCTTCCTCTCCCTTGTTCCAAAGAAAATGGAGGTTGTAGCACTCTCCTCGCGATTCCTAAAGACAACGGCGTGGTACCGGAAGTAGAGGGGAGATCTCGCAGGGCTTCGCCTTAAGCCGGAGCGAGTATGGTGGAGTATGAGAGAGCTCCTCGGCGATCTAGGTTTTAGACACACCAAGGAGGAGAGGATAGAACCGGCGGATAGGGTTTGGGGAACCCCAAGTCGGCGGCTAGGGCAAAACCCTAGGGGCGGCGGCTATGGTGGTAGGCGCCAAGCTAGGGTTTGAGGAGAGGTACTTGTGTGCTAGGAGGAGCCCTGCCTCCTTATATAGGTGGAGGGGCCGGCCAAGGAGGGAGGAGTCCCTCCCAACTCAGCTTGGGTGGTGCGGCTTGGGAGGAGGGACTCCTCCCAACTCGGTTTCAACCTCCTCCTCCTCTTTCCAAAACTTGCCGTTTGACTTTCAAACTAGCCGTTTGACTTTTCAATTTAGGATTTGAATAAACCCTTTATTTTGGACAGCGAAGGCACTTAGTACATGATTCAATCATTCCAACTTGCAATGACACATCCATGTACCCCTTCCCCTCCGGAGTGCCGGACATTCCGGAACCTTCTAGAACATTCCCGATGAAAACACCGGAAACATTTACCAACTCCGAAACGGGACTTTCCTTATATGAATCTTATTCTCCGGACCATTCCGGATCTCCTCGTGATATCCCGGATCCCATCCGAGACTCCGAACAACATTCGGTCTCTTTCTCATTCATTCCATAACTACTCAAACAACGTCGAATCCTTAAGTGTGTCTCCCTACGGTTCGTGAATTATGCGGACATGATCAAGACACTTCTCCGAACAATAACCAATAGAGGAATCTGGAAATTCATATGGCTCCCACATATTTCTACGATTACTTTGTGATCGAATGAACCACTTACATAGGATACCAATTTCCCTTTGTCTCACGATAGTTTACTTATCCGAGGTTATGATCGTCGATATCTCTCCATACCTAGTTCAACCTTGTTACCGATAAGTACTCTTTTCTCGTTCCCGTGATATGTGATCCCTTGTGAGCTAGTCACATGCTTGCAAGCTAATTGGATGACATTCCACCGAGAGGGCCCAGAGTATATCTATCCGTCATATGGATGGACAAATCCCACTCTTGATCCATGTGTTTCAACCAATACTTTCTGAAAAATCAATGCCACCTTTATAGCCACCCAGTTACGGTGTGGTGTTTGATGTCATCAAAGCATCCATCCGGTAAAGGTGATATGCATGATCTCATGGTCGAAGGAATTAGGTTACTATGTATCAGAAAGCATATAGCAATTGAACTATTAAAATGACTTGATCTTTATGCTACGCTTATCTATAGGAGTATGTCCATCATATCATTCTCCTAACGATATGATCTTGTTGTTGATAACATATCAATGTTCATGATTGGGAAACCACAATCATTTATCAACCAACAAGCTAGTGATGTATAGAGGCTATACTAGGGACTTCAAATTAAGTTTACAAATCACACAAGTATCAATGTTTCCTTGTTAATACTATTATAGCATGAATGTAAACATTTATCATAAACACAAAGATATAATAATAACTACATTTATTATTGCCTCTAGGGCATATCTCCAACAGTATCCCACTTTCACTAGAGTCATCTAATCTAGATTACATGGTAATATACCGAACACCCATGGCAGTTTGGTGTTGGTCATGTTTTGCCCTCGGGAGAGGTTTAGTCAACGGATCTGCCACATTCAGATCTGTGTGTACTTTGCAAATCTTTATATCCCCATCTTGGATATGTTCTCGAATAGCGTGAAAACGTAGCTTGATATGCTTCAGCTTCTTGTGTGACCTTGGTTCTTGCGCATTGGCTATGGCGCCCATGTTATCACAGTAGATAGACATTGGGTCCAGCGCACTAGGAACCACACACAGCTCTGTAATGAACTCTTTCATCCATATCGCTTCTTGTGAAGCCTCCGAAGCAGCCATGTATTCCGATTCAGTTGAAGATCTCGCCACAACGCTTTGCTTTACACTCCTCCAGCTAACTGCTGCACCATTAAAAACAAATACGTATCCAGATTGTGATTTAGAATCATCCGGATCAGTGTTCCAACTAGCATCGGTGTAACCATTAACAACGAGCTGTTCATCACCTCCATAAGAAAGAACCATATCCTTAGTTCTTCTCAAGTACTTAAGGATGTTTTTGACCGCTGTCCAATGATCCACTCCTGGATCACTTTGATATCCGCTAGTCAAACTAACAGCATATGCAATGTCGGGTCTAGTACATAGCATGGCATACATTAGAGATCCTATGGCTTAGGCATAGGGAGTCTTACTCATCCTTTCTCTATCTTCTGCGGATGTCGGACTTTGAGTTTTACTCAAGGTCGTATTGGGCAACATGGGCAAGAACCCTTTCTTGCTATCTTCCATTCCAAACCTCTTTAGAACTTTGTCCAAATATGTACTCTGTGACAATGATATTTGGCGTTTCGATCTATCTCTCAGAAATCTTTATGCCTAATATGTAAGCTGCTTCGCCAAGATCCTTCATTGAAAAACTATTATTCAAATATTCCTTGACACTATTAATAAGGTCTACATCATTCCCAATCAACAATATGTCATCTACATATAGTATTAAGAATGCTACAGAGCTCCCACTCACTTTCTTGTAAATACAAGCTTCTCCATAAGTTTGTATAAAACCAAAACTTTTGATCACCTTATCAAAACGTTGATTCCAACTTCGGGATGCTTGCTTCAATCCATAAATGGACCGTTGAAGTTTGCATACCTTGTTAGCATCTTTAGGATCGACAAAACCTTTGGGTTGGATCATATACAACTCTTCATCAATATCTCCATTGAGGAATGTTGTTTTGACATCCATCTGCCATATCTCATAATCATAATATGCAGCGATTGCTAACATAATCCTCACAGACTTTAGCTTCGCTACTGGTGAGAAAGTCTCATCGTAGTTAACTCCTTGAATTTGTCGAAACCCTTTTGCGACAAGTCGAGCTTTATAGACAGTAACATTACCATCAGCATCTGTTTTCTTCTTGAAAATCCATTTGTTCTCGACAGCCTTTCGGCCATCCGGTAAGTCCACCAAAGTCCACACTTGGTTTTCATACATGGATCCAATCTCGGATTTCATGGCTTCTTGCCATTTATTGGAATCTGGGCTCATCATCGCTTCCTCATATGTCTCAGGGTCATCGGTGTTGTCCACCAACATGATACTCATAACGGGATCATACCAATCTGGAGTGGTACGAGTTCTCGTTGACCT
Source organism: Avena longiglumis (assembly GCA_030063025.1). Lineage (NCBI taxonomy): Eukaryota > Viridiplantae > Streptophyta > Magnoliopsida > Poales > Poaceae > Avena > Avena longiglumis. The sequence continues at coordinate 87,362,653 of CP125977.1, read as the reverse complement.
CCGAGGCTCTATAGCAACTTCAACTGAAGTTTCATGATCATCATCATTAGCTTCCTCTCTAATTGGTGCAGGCACCACGGGAACTTCTTCCGGTGATGCGCTACTCGCAATTTCGAGAGAAGGTTCGACAACCTCGTCGAGTTCTACTTTCCTTCCAGTCACCTCTTTCGAGAGAAATTCCTTCTCTAGAAAGGATCCATTCTTGGCAACGAAGATTTTGCCTTCGGATCTATGATAGAAGGTATACCCAATAGTTTCCTTCGGGTATCCTATGAAGACACATTTTTCCGCTTTGGGTTCAAGCTTGTCCGGCTGTAACTTCTTTACATAGGCTTCGCATCCCCAAACTTTAAGGAACGACAATTTAGGTTTCTTCCCAAACCATAATTCATACGGTGTCGTTTCAACGGATTTAGACGGTGCCCTATTTAAAGTGAATGCGGCTGTTTCTAATGCATAACCCCAAAATGATAGCGGTAAATCTGTAAGTGACATCATAGAACGAACCATATCTAAGAGAGTTCGATTACGACGTTCGGACACACCATTACGCTGTGGTGTTCCCGGCGGTGTCAACTGTGAAAGTATTCCGCATTTGTTCAAATGCTCGCCAAACTCGTAACTTAGATATTCACCTCCACGATCAGAACGTAGAAATTTAATCTTCTTGTTATGTTGATTCTCTACCTCACTTTGAAACTCCTTAAACTTCTCGAAAGTTTCGGACTTATGTTTCATGAAATAGATATACCCATATCGACTCAAATCATCCGTGAAGGTAAGAACATAACGATAAACATCGCGCGATGCTACACTCATTGGACCACACACATCGGTATGTATGATTTCTAATAAGTCCGTAGCTCGCTCCATCATACCAGAAAATGGAGTCTTAGTCATTTTACCCATCAGACATGCTTCGCATCTATCAAGTGATTCGAAATTAAGTGATTCAAGAAGTCCATCGGAATGGAGTTTCTTCATACGCTTCACTCCAATGTGACCAAGACGACAGTGCCACATATAGGTCGAATTATCGCTTGATTTCAAACGTTTAGCCTCAATGTTATGAATATGTGTATTTCCACTATCGAGATTCAATAAGAATAGACCATCTATCAAAGGTGCATGTGCATAAAACATATTACTCATATAAATCGAACAACCATTATTCTCGTACTTAAACAAGTAACCGTCTCGCAATAAACAAGATCCCGATATAATGTTCATGCTTAAAGCAGGCACCAAATAACAATTATTTAAGTATAAAACTAATCCTGATGGTAGATGAAGGGGTAGCGTGCCGACCGCGATCACATCAACCTTTGATCCGTTTCCCACGCGCATCGTCACCTTGTTCTTTGCTAGCTTCCGTTTGTTCTGCAGCACCTGTTTCGAGTTACAAATATGAGCAACCGAACCAATTATCAAATACCCAGGCACTACTACGAGTACTAGTGAGATACACATCAATAACATGTATATCAGATATACCTTTCTTCTTGATGTTGCCGTTCTTCAAATCCGCCAAGTACTTTGGGAAATTCCGGTTCCAGTGACCTTCTCCCTTGTAGTAAAAGCACTCAGTATCAGGCTTAGGTCCAGCCTTGGTTTTCTTCAAGGCGTGGTAACTTTCTTACCACCCTTCTTGAAGTGTCCCTTTGCTTAGACTTGCCTTTCTTGAATTTGGTGGTCTTATTGACCAACAACACTTGGTGATCTTTCTTGATCTCCACTTCGCAGACTTCAACATAGCAAAGTTCGCAACTGCTTGTTCATGTTCTGCATGTTGTAGTTCATCACAAAGTTCTTGTAACTTGGTGGTAGTGATTGGAGGACACGGTAAATCCCCAAAGCATTAGGAATCACTATACCCAATCTTTGAAGTTTGTTTGCGTGCCCAGACATCTTAAGCACATGCTCACTGACGGAGCTGCCCTCTTCCATCTTGCAGTTAAAGAACTTTTCAGAAGCTTCATAACTTTCAATTGCCGCATGAGTCTCAAAGATCAATTTGAGATCCTTGACAATATCATATGGGTCTGAATAATCAAACCTTTTCTGAAGCTCCGATTCCAAACCATACAAGATAGCACACTGAACTATGGAGTATTGATTCTTCCGAGCGAGGTAAACATTCTTTACTTCATCGGAAGCATCAACTGTAGGTGGGTCACCCAGCGGTGCATCCAGCACATAGGTCAAATTACCAGCTGTGAGGACAATCCTCAAATTGCGGAACCAATCCGCGAAGTTGCTTCCATTGTTTTTCAACTTTTCTTTCTCTAGGAACGCATTAAAATTGATGGTAGGGGCTGCCATTGATCTACAACATATTTGCAATAGTTTAGACTAAGTTTATGACAAATTGAGTTCAAATTAATAATAAAGTTAATCTAGGTGAACTCCCACTCAAAACAACATCCCTCACATTGTTTTAGTGATCACACGAACCAAATGCACTACATCAACACCGATCATCACGAGTTGATATAGTTTCAATGGCGAACAATCGTCATGTTCATCATATCTACTATATGATTCATGCTTTACCTTTCGGTGATCCGTGTTCCGAGACCATGTCTGTACATGCTAGGCTCGTCAAGATCAAACCTTAGTTTCCGCATGAGCAAATCTGGCTTGCTCACGTTGTATACACTTGCGGAATCTAACACACCCGATCATCACGTGGTGCTTCGAAACAACAAGCTTTAGCAACGGTGCTAACTAAGGGTGAACACTTTATGACTTGAAATTCATGTGCATGAGGGATCATCTTATAATGCTACCGTCGTCTACTAAGCAATACAAGATGCATAAAAGGATTAACATCACATGCAATTCATAATATGTGATATGATATGGCCTTTCTTCATTGTGCTTCCGATCTCCATCTTCTAGCACGAACATGATCTCCATCATCATCGGCATTGCATCAAGGTCAATGACGCTTCTCCATGGTTGTCGTCCACCGGCTTCAACTATTACAACTACTTTGAATAGACACGCGGGTCTTAACATGAATTAAAGACAACCATATGGCTCCTGCCGGTTGCCAACTTACAATAAGGAACATTGCATACATCAAATATAATCACAATCATGGCCATATCACATCATCAAGCACACCCGCAAAACAAAGTTAGACGCCTCTACTTTCTTTGCATGTTTTACGTGGTTTGGGGCTTTCAATAAGTGTCGTTCTAACTTACGAACATGAACCACAACATTGATACTAGTATTGTTAATCACCTTGTAAATTGGATCTTAACTATGCTAGGAGAAACAGCACCCAAAGCCACTTATGCAATACAATTTGCATGTCAAGCGTGGAGCAAGTCTCATGAACGATGTCATGTAAGGTTAGCCGGGCCTTCATCCCAACATACCGCAAGATGCAAAGTACACAAGAATCAATCGACAATAAAAGCATCAACGCCCACAATGACCATTGTGTTCTACTCGTCTGCAGATCTACATATAGACACGGCTCGATACCCTTTGTAGGGTTTCGTAGCTTGGAAAAACAAAAAATTTCTATCGCATACAAACAAACAAGCCAAGATCTATCTACTAGATTGTAGCAACGAGTCGATGGAATAACTTACCCTCGAAGATTCCAAAGTGTTTAACGAGAGCGGATTCTCGTGGGTGATGTAGTCGTACTCTTCCCGATCTCAAGATCGCGTAGACGATCCTTCCCAAGCGCTGCGTTCAGCGGCCCCAAGATCGGTCACACGTTCGGTACTCGACGAAGACCTTCCTCTCCCTTTTTCCAGCAGACAGCGGAGGTTGTAGCACTCTCCTCGCGATTCCGGCAGCACAACGGCGTGGTACCGGAAGTAGAGGGGAGATCTCGCAGGGCTTCGCCTTTAGCCGGAGCGAGTATGGTGGAGTTGTTATCGCCATATTTTGGCCAACGAAGGAGATGGGCCGTGATCAAGATGGGCTTGGAAGATGCATATATTCAACGTGTTGTTGGATCGGCCTAGTGCGTAGAATTGGGCTAAATTGCCCGTGTATCTTGTATCATAGTAGGTTTCGTTTCAGTTTAGGTTCCGTTTCAGTTTAGGTGAAGATAGAGTTGTAGAGTTATTCCAAAAGTAGAGAGTCTCCGGACTATAAATATGTACCTAAGGTTATCGAGAAAAGGAGGACAATCACGTTCACAACAAACACAATCTCGGCGCATCGCCACCCCTTGTTTCTAGGGTTTCTTTCGGGTAAGTGTCATGCTGCCTAGATCGCATCTTGCGATCTAGGCAGTATCTTTACTTATGCGTTAATTGGTGTTACTAGTACTGAAGCCTTTTTGATGGCGAGTAACACTACTATCATAGATTGTTTGAGGCTAGCATCGGCGTTTCTCGCTATTGTCATTGAGTTATGCTACCTCTAGTTATCTCGCTACCTTTGCACCTTTCCCAAGTGCAAGGGTAGCATCTTGCTTGATCTTTATTTAGCTGATTCGATCTGTTACGGTTGTGCCTTGATCTCCGAGGTTTAGTTTGATATCCACGTAGTCAGGCCTTATAAACGGGTTGAACGATCCAGTGGTACGTAAGGACGTGGTTTGCTAGTTCTAAGAGAAGTTGTTCCGGTAATTGGCTTTACGTCGGTTGTTAGGCCTATTCTAGGGTTAGTTTCCTATCATCTTTTGTATCTACTAGGCTCAATTACGTGTAGGACGTTCCAGTTACGTGGTGAAACTTTAAACTGTCGTAGATCGATTTAACTTGTAGCGATCAAGCAAAACCCCATGTTATCATAAATCTAATGCAGAACCATGGGGTAATCGGCTCTAGGAGCCGATTCACAGGGAAACCAGGGAGCTGGTCACGGCTCGAATTTTACGTATACTTGTTTACCATGCAGGAAATCAATCGGAGCAATCCATCACCTTCGATCGTATAGGTCGTGGAACGCCTCGAACCAAGAGACGGTGTCGGAGTTTTGCGGGCCGTTGCCGAGGGACCAGGCCCACCAAATTCCTGGAGCCTCCGGCTCTTCGTGTTGCTCGCTGCTGCGGTGAGTTTTGGCAGGCAACACATTCTGGCACGCCCGGTGGGACATTCAACAACATCTGCATCAACATCCGACGCTGAGATGGGGGACAGACCAGTCACTTACGACGATCTACCTGACGAGCACAAGGCCAAGTATGATGAGATCAAAACTCTCTTCGAAGAAGACCTCATCGGCTCTTTTGAGAGGACCCGCAAGCATGGCATCAAGTGGAAGGGATTCTCGCCCGAGGGTGCTCTTGATGAGGTGGATCTGTCTGTTCCTTCAGAGGAACGCACCAGAGCTCTGCGACAGGAGGTCAACTACATGGTGGCTCATTCTCTTCACCGCCATTCTGAGAGCCTGGTGAATGCTTTTGAGCGGATCGCAGTTCGCGTAGTTCAGGAGATCATGAAACATCAGTATTCTCCAACGGGGCCTGCTCTGGGGACTCACCAGGGAGAAAGACCGCCCAGACAGGCCACCACCGCCATTCGCACTTGCAGCTCCGGAGCCTCCGGGGCAGCGCGTATGTCTACAAGGTTGAGGCGACCAGCGATTGCCGTTCTGTTTGAACCACCTAAAGAGATCCCACACGGATATGTGTGCACTTATGTACCGGACTGCAATAACTCGACACGCACCCAGATTGCAGCGCAGGATTTCCAAGGCAGGAGTTCCTGAGCTGGGTTTCAAGATGGCGTTCACGGCAGCGATGCCGGGATGGACGCCGACAAATGCATGGCTAGCCAAGTATGCCACTGAACGAGTCATGAGAATCTAGCCCCTACAGCTCACACAGAGTAAATCCATTACCATCGAGAGACAGTTCGCGTGCCAAAGAGAAGGACAATCGGCTATTCAAAGCCGTATCCCAATGAGTTTGATCGATCCTGCCTCCCAAGTATCGGCTCCGAGTTCTCAAGGTTCACGGATCGGAAGGATCGAGCTCGATCGAGCACGTGAGCCGATACCGCAGTTGGGCGTGGTTTCAGATCGGATCACCTGGCGTAAGGTTCTTCGCAATCGGCGACAGACCAGCTTTTGGATGGTACCTCGCTACCACCGATTCGATTCAGACACTGGAAACAACTGAAGACCAGTTCCACACTCAAGATCACTCCGAGGCTACCGAGGCGGCATTGCGCACTGACGGTACGGCAAGCGAGGGAGAAACCGTGGCAGTATATCCAGCGCTTCAGACCGTCGAACGATGTTACTCAGCTCGTTTAATCGAAAGAAGCAGTCGATCTAGCAGTGTTGGGTCTCTCAGCACCCATCAAGGACCTGGCTTTCCAGGTAGAGTACAACTCGTTGGCGCACATGGCCCAGAAGCTGACAATGTATGAACAGCGCCACCCTGAGTTGTACCAAGACAAATTCAAACGTCCGATAGGCCTGGTCGATGCAGAAGAAGATGATCCTACACAAGACCAGGAAGTGGCCGTAGCCGAATGGGCTCGAGGGGCAGATCCTGTATCCTGCAAATGGGTGAAACAACAAGGGCCTGCAAAAGGGTTCGACTTCGATGTGACCAAAGCCGAGCAGATATTCGATTTACTGCTGAAAGAGAAGCAACTGAGGTTACCCGAAGGCCACAAAATCCCTACGGCTCAGGAAATGCACGGGAGACCATACTGCAAGTGGCATCATTCGTTCACCCACACCACCAATGATTGCAAAGAGCTACGTCGCCAAATCCAAACGGCGATAGAACAAGGCCGTCTGATCCTTGGGAAGTTCGCCATGAAAGTGGACACAAACCCATTTCCCGGCGTCAACATGGTAGAGCTCAGTCGCTCCGCGAGGCGTGATGGGGATACGCCTACTGGGGTATACTCAGCGGGACGTTTTCGACTGGCCCGAGGGCTGGCGAGTGGGCCTGCATAACGGCGAGTGGATCAAAGCCCAGCAAGGTACTCGGCGACTGGAAGTTAAAGGCCCAGGCGAGTAGATAGGCCCAGTCGGACTAGGTTGAACGATTACCAAAGCTGTAACCGAATCGGTTGAGATATGTAAACCCTAGGGGAGGTGAGCCTATATAAACCTCCCTATGGGGTGAGTAGAGACACGTTCCCTCATACACCCAAGCAACTCGCCGCCTAGTCGCCGAGTTCGCCCATTGTAAACACATCCATAATACAATCTAGCAGGAGTAGGTCTTTACCCTCGGGGCCGAACCTGGGTAAAACCTCGTCTCGCCTCATCTCGCACCGCAGATGGCTGGCCGCCCTTGCCCCTCGTTCTACTACTCACGCCAATTGCAAGATCTGCCGTGGCCATTCCACGGTGGCACCCACCGTGGGGCCTGGCCGGTCTGGCCGGTGTTCTGCGGCGAGATCCAATCTGCCCATCAACGAGACGGTCGCCACCGGCCGTATGATAGCGATCGGCGAGATGCTCCAGATCTTGCCGAGCAGCTACGTCCCGGCGGCGCGACCCGTCACGCACAGCGTGATCCTGCCAATCGGCACGATCAGCCTCTTCGTCGGCCTCACCGACGTCATCACCTCGGAGGACTCGGCTCGCATCCGCGAGTCGCCACCACGCGATCGGCTCTCTGAGAGCCAGGTCCGCACGATCCACCGCCTCGCCTCCGAGTACAACTCGGCCCACAGCAACGTGGCCGGGAACTCAGCGGCCGCAGAAGATGCGGCCCTCACCGACGACGCCGACTCGGCGACCCCGGCGTCACTCGCCGGATCCATCACCGCGGCCTCATCCGCGGGCTCCATCGCCCAGGTCTCCAACGCGGGAGATTTCGAGGACCCCTCCATCCTCGGGATCTTCGAATTCGACTCCGGGTCGGAAAACTCCGCCGACCTCCACGACGGAACCAGTCGCCATGCCGCGACCTACATGGCCACCGGCGCCGATCCGCCGGAGGATCCTTTCTCCACCCCAATCCCTCCTAACGCCACGGCAACGGAGGTCGAGGAACTTCACCTGAAATTGGCGGAGGCGATGCGCGAGCAGGCGAGCGAAAATTTTGCCTCGAGCAAGTGGCGTGCAGAACTGCCACGCTACCACCAGCAGCGGATCAGGTCACGCTGAACCCACGTTCAGTATGCGCCTGAACTTCGGCAACGACCCGGCTCGCGATAGCCGAAGCGATCTGCGAGCAGCGCCACCAGAGGAAGCGCCCGGCCCCGCCAGATCGACGGCGATGGGTGCCCCACCACCACCCAACCGCACCTCCTGTGGACCAGCCGCGGATAGTCGTCTCCTCACGGGAGCGAGACGCGACGACCTCCCACTGTTCTCCACCCGATGGACAACCTCGTGGCGAGCGGCGAGCAGCCGATAGCATCACGGCCACGGCGGCGCCACAAATCCAATGCGTCAAGGCCCTGCCGCAAAGGCCGTGGAGCAGCAAAAAGCGGGCGCCGACTCGCAAGGGAGTATACTCGCGCTCCTCGGGAAGCAGGGCGGCCTCAAGCGGCCGCCCAGCGGCGGCAAACACCCTCAATTGCCCGCCACCAGAGCCACTGCAGCTCCAACGCCGACCCGCGAACGCGGCACTCTCCACCAACGATCCCAGGCCGGCGACCAACTTCGTCGCCGCTAACGGAGAACCCATCGACGCCGCTCACATCATCAACAACCAAAACTGGCGCGCCGCCGACGGCGACTGCGGCACACCTAACTAACGCGCGATGGCGAGCCTATGGGTCGCCAATCGACTAGGGCCTAAGTGCTTCGGACCAATGATCCGAGGCGAAAAGTACCCGCAAAACTTCAAGGCGCCAAAGGAGATAGAAAAATACGCCTCCTCGTACGACCCCGCGGTCTGGCTCGACACATACCTCATGGCCATGGGGATCGCGGGTCTGTGACCTACTCGCCGCGTTACCTCCCACTGATGATGGAGGGGCGTGCGCAATGGATCAACACGCTCCCCGGGCGATGTCGACTCACGGGAGGAAATGCGAGCGCCGTCGGGCACTTCGAGTGCTCCTACACCGCGCCACCACCATCGAGGACTGAACGATGCGTCCAGGGACCTCGCGAGTCGACTTCGCAATCGGGTCCAACGGTGGCAAGAGCTCTGGCACGCGGTCGGCATCCACCGGACACCGCGATCCATTGCTTCAAGACCTCGTGTCGCTCTGAGCCTCTAGTCGCCAAGCTCAAGCGACACGCCCGCACACTCGACAACATCCCGACCTCCTCGAGATCGCCAAATGCGCCGAGGAGGACCCCAACCAAGAAGTCGACGGCAGTCGAGGGCAACGCCAAGCCGCAGGCGGCAACGCGGACGCCGAACCTCTTATAGCGGCACCGCCTCACGTGCAGCGCCGCCGGCAGGCGAGTCGACTTCGTCGCCAACGCTGGGCACGCACAACGCGAGCCCAAGAGCTACCGCCGCGACGGAGGGCAACGACGGGATGGCGGCAACTACAAGAACAAGCCAAGGTTCGATCCCGCGGCCCTCCTTAACCAACCATGTGCGTTCCACAGCAGGAAAGGAAAGCCCGCCACGCACACCACCGCCGACTGCCACACCCTCAGGGAAATCGAGAAGGCACGGCACGCGCGGGAGGACTCCGACAACGACCCGCCAAATGGCGGAAAATTCGGCAAAGTAGCCGGCTCGCTACACACCTTCACCGGCTTCAACACGAAGCGCGAGAAGAAGGTCATCGCCCGCGCCGTCGCCGTCAATGCGGTGGCCCAAACAGACGTCCCCCAGTTCCTCAATTGGTCGGAACAGCCCATCACCTGGAGCCGGCAAGACCACTCGCCACGCATCGAGTACCCAGAACGAGTCGCCTTGGTGGTCAAGCCCAAGGTTGGCGACTACTGGCTCCCCAAGACACTGATGGACGGCGGCAGCTCCATCAACATGCTCTACCTCGACACCTTCCGGCGGTTACGGCTCCCGCAGTCGATGATCGAGACAACCCACACCACGTTCCACGGCATCGTCCCCGGTCGGAAGGCGTACCCGATCGGCAAAGTCACGCTACCCGTCACCTTCGGTACTCCAGCAAACTTCCGCACCGAGCGGATCGTCTTCGAGCTGGTGCCCTTCGACAGCCCCTACCACTGCGTCCTGGGGCGCCAGGCGTTCGCCAAATTCATGGCAGCGCCCCACTACGCGTACAACGCGATGAAGCTCCCCGGGCCGTGCGGCGTCATCACCATCAACGGCGACCCCGACATGGCGCGAATGCGAGGCCAAAGGCGAGCTCGCCCGCCGTCATCGCGGCGAAGCTAATCACGCCGACGAGCTTGCCAAATCTGAGGTCAACAATGACGACCCCACAATACTCAAGAAGCCCAACTCGGAGGGCACGAACACCTCAACCTTTGAGGCCACGACGAACACCCGCCGTCGAGCTGGTCCCAGCGCGATCCGGTGGCGATCGGGACGGGCATGAGCCCAGCATAGGAAGGCGCGCTCCGAGTTCCTTCGTGAGAATAGGGACATCTTCGCATGGAAACCCTCCGACATGCCTGGTGTCCCTAGGGAGCTCGCTGAGCACAAACTAAACGCCGACCCCAAAGTGCGACCCGTCAAGCAGTCGCTACGGCCCTTCAATGAAGAACGCCGTCGAGCAATCGCCGAGGAAGTGCAGCGCCTGCTCGCTGCCGGCTTCATCCGGCCAATCAAATACTCCAAGTGGCTGGCAAACCCAGTCCTGGTCGAGAAGAAAAACGGGACCTGGAGAATGTGTATCGACTACACAAACCTGAACAGCGCCTGCCCAAAGGAGCAGTTCGTCCTCCCGCGGATCGATCAGATAATCGATTCAACCGCGGGCTCGGAGTCGCTATGTTTCCTCGACGCCTACTCCGGGTACAACCAGATCAAAATGGCTGTCGAGGATGAGGAGAAGACGGCGTTCATCACGCCATTCGGAGCCTTCTGCTACACCGCCATGACCTTCGGCCTCAAGAACGCCGGGGCAACCTACCAGCGGTGCATGCAAGAGTGCCTAGCGAGCCAAATTGGCCGCAATATCCACGTCTACATCGACGACGTGGTCGTGAAGTCCGCTCGCCAAGGCGACCTACTCGCCGACCTAGCGGAGACCTTCGCCAACCTGCGAAGGTACAAGATAAAGCTCAACCGAGCAAGTGCACCTTGGTGTACCGCCGGGCAACTCTTGGGTACGTCGTCTCCAAACGAGGATCGAGGCAAACCCGAAGATCGACACGATCGCTCGGCAAACCCGAGTGCTGCGCGGCGTCGAAGCTGGCGGGCGTGTAGCGGCTCGGCCGCTTCATCCCCGCTTGAAGCGGCGATGCCCTATACCGCTGATGCGCAAGAACCCCAACTTCCGATTGGGACAAGGAGGCGGACGGCTCGCGACCTCAAAAGGTGCTACTCGCCGCACCACTACTCGCCGCACCCGCGACAAAGAGCCTATGCTGGTTTCGTCGCGGCGTCCGGAAGCGTCGTCGCCGTAATGGTTGTCGAAACGAGGAAGGAAGAAAGGAGCGCCGGTCCAGCGGCGTGTACTACATCAGCGAGGTCCTCACGAGTCGCGCCAATACCCAGATATCAAAAGCTGGTATCTGGCGGTCTTCCGGGCTCGGCGCTGCCGCACTACTTCGAGAGCACCCGATCACGGTCGTCTCCTCAGCACCACTACAAGACATCATCCGCAATCGCGGCGACGGGCGGAGTCGCCAAGTGGGCGTCGAGATCGGCGTCCACAACATTAAATACGAGCCACGAAGGCGATTAAGTCCCGAACTGGCAGACTTCATCGCCCGGAGGAGGCCCGGCTGCCGAGAAGCCGCCGTACCTCCATTCTTCGAGCTCGCACTTCGACGGGTCCAAGAACGCGGACGGCGCAGGCGGGGATAGTCAGACTTCACCAAAGGCGACAAGCTACGCTACATCCTCCTCGCCAATTCACGCCCTGCACCAACAACATGGCTGAATACGAGGCCCTACTCCATGGCATGCGAGCCGCAAAGGAGATGAGCGTCAATCGCCTTCGATGCTATGGAGACTCCGACCTCGTTGCAGGTCAAGTTGCCGGCACTGACGCCATCTCCCCACCATGGCGGCGTACGCCAAGAGGTGGATAAGTTAGGCGGCCACTTCACTGGCTACTCTGTCGAGTGGATCGACAGGCGGAAAAACGAGGAGGCCGACGCCCTCTCTCGCATCGGGTCGGCTCGACTCGCACCACCCGCCGGCGTGTTCCTCGACACAATCTCCAAACCATCAGTCTCTCCCCCGAGGGAGATCGACATCGGAGTCCCACTCCAACCAGAGGCAGCCTTGGTCGCACTCATCACCGAGCCAGACGACTGGACCAAGCCCTACATCGCCTACCTGGAGACCGGCACCCTTCCGGCAGACGAGACAAGCGCTCGAATGATTGTTCGCCGATGCAAGTCTTACACCATCATCGACGGCGAGCTACACAAGCGCAGCGTCACCGTCGTCTTCCAACGCTGCGTCCAACCGACTGAAGGACGCAAAATCCTCCACGACATCCACTCAGGCGACTGCGGCCACCACACCGCCGCGCGCTCCCTGGTCACCAAGGCTATGCGACACGGCTTCTACTGGCCCACCGCACACGCAGACGCCGCCGATATCGTCCAGCGATGCGCCGGGTGACAGAAATACGCCAACCAGACGCACGTACCAAGTTCAGCGCTCAAAACAATCCCCATCACCTGGCCATTCGCTGTGTGGGGCATGGACATGGTAGGCCCTTTCAAGAAGGCTCCCTCTGGCTACACCCACTTGCTAGTCGCCGTCGACAAATTCACGAAGTGGGTGGAGGCCAAGCCAGTCCGGAAATGCGACGGGAAGACCGCCACTAAGTTCCTACGCGAGCTCATATACCGCTACGGGTTCCCCAACAGCATCATCACGGACAACGGCACAAACTTCGCCAAGGGAGCAATGGCCGAATTCTGCGAAGAGCACCACATCCGGCTCGACCTCGCGTCAGTCGCACACCCGGAGTCCAACGGCCAGGCGGAACGAGCCAACCAAAGCATCCTCCACGGCCTGAAGCCGCGACTCCAAGTACCACTCGAGCGCACCGCTGGATGCTGGGTCGAAGAGCTACCCTCCGTCATCTGGGGAATCCGCACCTCGGTCAACAGGTCGACGGGATTCACTCCCTTCTTCATGGTCTACGGCGCCAAAGCAGTCATGCCCACCGACCTCGAACACGACTCGCCGCGGTCGTCCACTATACGGAGGCCGCAAACGAGTTGGCCCGCCAAGATGGGCTCGACCAACTCGACGAAGCACGCGACCTCGCTCGATCGTGTACCGCCATTTACCAGCAAGGGCTCCGCCGCTATCACAGCCGACGGGTGAAAACCCGCACTTTCCAGGAAGGCGACTTGGTGTTACGCCTCATCCAGGACAAGAAGGGCATGCACAAGCTCTCCCCTCCGTGGGAAGGCCCGTTCGCTATCGGGCGCATACTCGACAACGACGCCTACTACCTCATCGACGTCCGCGGGGACGGCGAACTCGACGTCAAGCGGCCATGGAATGTAAATCTCCTCCGGAAGTTCTATTCCTAGAACCCCACACATGTACTCTCCAGTCGCTATGAAATAAAAGAAAGGGTTACCGCAAATTTCGTCTACTCTCCATGCCTTGTGCCACTCGCACTCGTAATAAACAGCGTCATGCTAAAATGCAGAAGTCAACCTTTGGTACAGCGACCGGCACGGCTAAGTAGTGCGATGTAAGAGCACCGAGTCATTTCAGGTCTTGCGTCGTCCACGAAAAACGCCAATCCGGAGCCCCATTGGAGTCGCCACATTGGTTTTTCGAACCAAGACAAGCCTCGCTTCACAGCGACCTTGGTCCTCCGCATCCTCGGCATAGCGACTCGAACGGCTAAGTACCACGCTCGGGGACTGAATACCAGTTCGTCGCGATCGGTCAGGGAAAACGCCAAGTAAGAGAGCATACCGGGACTTCGCGGTGACCCTCCGGGCAGGCGGGACACGCTCACCAACGCTCAGTCCTCGACCACCCTCGAGTCGCACCTCGAACTACCAAGTACCACGCTCGGGGACTCGGCCACCCGACCTCGTTCGCGTACGGGAAAACGGTAAAGTACAGAGCACTCAAGGGAGTCGCCTTACGACTGGCTCTCCGAGCTCGGGCGAGTCGACTAAACTAACAAAACACATGATAACAACAAACATCATATACGAGGTGAACCCCACAAAAGGGCGGACGCGCTCGGGGACTCATCCAAAATCAATCCAAAACACACACACAAATAGCAAAATGAACATAACGTTCCATTCAATCGCATGTCGCATTGTCTTATATTACAAATTATGCCCGCATGGCAGAACTGCTGCTAATAAATCTAGGCAAACTATCCTATTCTGCAGGCTTCGATGACGACGCGCCAGAATCCCGGCGCTTACGGATGAACGCGGTGTACGGATTTGACGGATATGTCGTCAGCTCACCCGCCATCGCCGAGCGGAAAGGCTGCTCAACCTTGAAGTCACGATGCGGCGGCTCGGGGTCGTTTGGCGCGACGACCGTTTCCTGATAGGGAAGGAGGTCGCCCATCGCCCAGACACGCTCCGAGTACGCGGCAGCACGTTCTTGCAGCTTGAGAACCTCGGACAGATCCACCGCGCCAGTCGACGAAGGATACCCACTCGTCACATCGTCGAGGTCGAAGTCCTCGGGGAAGTGGGCGAGTCCAAGGCTAAGCGCTGTCGACGCTCCACGCCGAAACGCCGACCGCGTCATGAACTCTACGACCGCGGGCGCCTTCTCCAAGTACTCCCACACCTCAACGAGGTCACTGGGAATAACCTCCGTGGGCGAGATCTCTTGAAGGTAGGCGCGGATGCACGTCGCCGACAGCGTCTCCGAGTCGACGAGCATGCTTACGCACTCCCTCGCATCAAGAGAACTCGCTTCTTCGTGGCTACCAATAACACGACCTGCGAGAAGGAAACAGTTATGAGCACCACGGAAACCACAAATAATGCAACTGAAAGGAAGGGAAGAAGGACTCACCAAGCAATGGGCGGGCGAGTCCCGTGATGAAGCTCTGAAGCGACGTATGATCGTCCTACAGCCCAACAATGAGGGCTTCCGACACCTTGCGGTCTTCCTCCGCGGCCGCAATGGCGGCCTTAGCTCGCCCGTTCGCCGAGCTTGCTTCTTCTTTTGCCTCCCGCATTCAAGCGCTCGGTCACGACCCTGCTCAAAGAACTTAACGCAGATCGCACCGCCACCAGCTCACCAGCGAGGACAAGCTCTTGGCGAGCCACCTCCGCTGCAAGAGCAACTGAAGCTCCTTGTTTACTTCTTGGATAGTGGCTCCTTCTCAACGGCCTGTTTCGCAGCCAATCGCTCCGCCGACTCCAGCTGCAGACCCTGCACATCATCAAAGTCAGCAAACACGAAAATTACTCAGTGCCCACCCGCTAAAATTTAGCGAGTACGCACTCGGGGACTGGCGATCATGAAAATCACTCAGTGCCCACCCGCTAAAATTTAGCGCGTGCGCACTCGGGGACTGGATGCGAAAGTACAAAACGAGAAACTATAAGAATCAAGCCGCTACTAAGCACCGACCTGATCCTCGGGGACTAGGAGGTACCTGGATGGCTGTGCCAAGCATGCCATGGAGTTGTATTGCGTCGACAGACGCAAGCAGCGCCGGCGTGTGCCCGCGACGTTGGTCGACTTCAGCGTCGGCGGTCCCTGGAGCGAGGCTCGGGGGCGCAGCCCCGCTTGCCGTGGCCGCCTTGGTTACGAAGCGGGGAAAGGTAGCGATCGAGGCACCCGCTCCAAAGGAGGTCGCCTCCTCGGTCTGAAGGAAGCGCCATCCTTCGTGACGCGGTTGCTTCCATCTGGGTCGGCCGGAGCGCCGTGTCGACAGAGATAGCGACGATGTCGTCGCCCTTGGCCTTCTTGCCGCCTTCCGCTGAGACGGCGACTTCGTCCACTTTCCTCTTACGGGAAGGACCTTCCTCGCTAGTGGCGGAGGGTACCTTAGCCACGGTCGGGTGGCCCATCTTTTTCACTCCGGTCCTGCATATCAAATCGAATCAATAAGAGACAGTCGAAGTACTTATAGAAAATAGAGAAGGCCGAGTGCACTCACTTGGCGACTGGAATAAAACGCAGCCCGGTACGAAGGCGGTTTTCGATTCGGGGCTGGCGACTAAGCCCCAGTTCCAGGACGTCGTGGGCCCAGGACACGGACGGCTTCTTCGTCGTTGAGGTCGCGGCTGGCGCCTCTGGGACACCTTCGGCGGGGGCCTCCTTGCAAATTGGAGCCGCTGCGGCCGGAGCCTCCTTGCGGGGCGAGACCGCCACGTTCGGGACCTCCTTGCGAGGCGAAGTCGCCACAGCCGGAGCCTTCCCTAACCCAGAGACCGGCGCGAACGGCGGAGGCATTGAGGCCAGCGGCACTTCCAGAGATGGTGCATCTAGCGCGGTTGTCGCCGGGGCCGCGCCTTCACCGGCAGAACTGTGAGCATCAGAACTGCTCGTTGAATGCGGCGGCGAGGCCATCTTCGGCGGCTTCGTTTTCCTCCTTGGGGGGGCCCTCTCCTCCTTTTCCTTCTTCTTCTTCTTCGAAGGAGTGGCCTGGCGGCGCGAGGTCGTCTCTGGGAGCTCGTCGTCGTCGTGGCGCTCGAGGCTCCTGCTCGCTTCGATTTCGCGCTGACGTTGCCCGCGGGTCTTTCGGACCAGTGGAGCGATCTCCTCTTCGGAGTCATCTTCGTCGTCCTTGTTGCCCCTGGCGGGTGGCGATTCGCTTCTATCCTGGGCAGATGGCCCGGGGCTCTCATCGTCGGCGGGTGGGAGCCACCCTTCCACCACTTGGAACAGCTGCGATGAACACAAAACAGAGTTAGAATTACCGCGACTGCATACGCTGCGACTGTGAATAAGACAATGAAATTACCGTCGGAGCCGGACGCTTCGCGGTGTAGGGAGGGACCCCGGCCTGCGCATCCGCGTATACTGCCTGGGTGATCTTCTTCAACGCCGAGAGGTAGTCCTCCAGCTTCCACTCGTCGAGGCAGGCTTTTGTCGAGTCTCCTCGGCCCGTATACTGGTACATATAATGATCGCGTTGGGCGAGCGGGACGAGCCGCCGCCCAAGCCAACAGTTATACAAGTTTATTGTCTGGAGCCCTTTCTTCTTCAGACCACGGATGGTCTGGAGCATCTCATCGACGACCATCCGCTGGTCGTCGGGAAGTTTGCCGATCTAGAGATGGCGTGGCTCGGAGCGGTTGGCCGAGTATCGCGGGATCGCCGCCTCGTCCTCCGGAGTCGCCTCGGTCACGTAGAACCATGACTTTTTCCAGTCGCTCGCTGCCTTGGCCGGCAGCATCAGGTCGAAGAAGGAAGCTTTGGATTTGAGTTGGAATGTCAGGCCGCCCGCGGCTAGCATTGGGCCGCCCGCCTCCTCGCGGCTGATCCGTCCATGGAACAGATCTTGCCACAAGGGAAAGTAGGGCCGGCAGCCCAAGTAGCACTCGCAGAACGCCACGAAGATGGCGAGCTGCTCGATGCTGTGGGGACCCAGATCTGAGGGCTGGATCCCGTAGTAGGTGCAAAAACGCCGGAAGAACAGAGATGTGGGAAACCCTAACCCCCGCTCGAGGTGACTGGTGAAGCAAACAAACTCTCTCTCTCGCGGGTTCGGGGTCGTTTCTCCGGCTGCGGGGATACGCCAGCAGCCGGCTCGCAGGATTCCGGCCTCCTCGAACGAGGCCAGCTGCGCCCTTGTGCATTTGGATCTGCCCCAAGGTTCGGTGGAGAGGGCCATGGCCGAAGAGGTTGGTTGGGGATCGAAAGATTTCGGGTCGATTGGATCGCGGAAGCAAAGGAAGAGAGATGTGCGCACTCGGAAGAAATGGTGGGTGGTGGGCTCTGCGATAGCCTACCATTCCTCTTATATAGCAGGAGTTGCCCGCCAAATCAGGGAGCCGTTACCGCGCGATTATTACGCCAGAAGTTACTGTTGAGTTACCTTAACGGCTAGTTTGACCACGCCTGACGGTCCAACTCCAGCCACTCGGCTCGTTAAGTCACTCGCCGAGACCGCGTCTCGTTGGCTCGACTCGCCCAAGACGCGACTCGGTTCGCCGGATTTTTTCCCTTCGTGCAGGAGCCCGCCGACGATTCGACTGGATGCCTACTTGAAGCCGTATACTCCGACTGTTAGCAGCCACTCACGCCCAATCAACGACGGCCTCGGGGACTACTGATGGGGATACGCCTACTGGGGTATACTCAGCGGGACGTTTCCGACTGGCCCGAGGGCTGGCGAGTGGGCCTGCATAACGGCGAGTGGATCAAAGCCCAGCAAGGTACTCGACGACTGGAAGTTAAAGGCCCAGGCGAGTAGATAGGCCCAGTCGGACTAGGTTGAACGATTACCAAAGCTGTAACCGAATCGGTTGAGATATGTAAACCCTAGGGGAGGTGAGCCTATATAAACCTCCCTATGGGGTGAGTAGAGACACGTTCCCTCATACACCCAAGCAACTCGCCGCCTAGTCGCCGAGTTCGCCCATTGTAAACACATCCATAATACAATCTAGCAGGAGTAGGTCTTTACCCTCCGGGGGGCCGAACCTGGGTAAAACCCTGTGTCTCTGCCCTCATCTCTCACCGCAGATGGCTGGCCGCCCTTGCCACTCGTTCTACTACTCGCTGCCGATTGCAGCATCTGCCGTGGCCATTCCCACGACAAGGCGTCAGCTGGATTTCTCGTTCAGCGTTAATATGGCAGGGTCTGGGTACCACCATGACACGTACAAGCAGGAAGGTGGTCGCTCTCGGGGCAAAGAAAGAGAGGAGGCTAGTCCACGCGACCGGCCCAGCCACAATGACAGGCGGTACTTAACAGAGGAACAAGTGAGGAGAGTGCGATATCGAAGCCACATTCCACGCATCTCCTTAACAAGTATGAGCGTCGAAGATGACCAACGTCGCCGGGCCGAGAGACGACAAAGGATATGAGCACCTTGCTAGGGACCGTCAAAAAGAAAAGGAAGGCGCAGACAAACATTGGGATTGTCCTTTCTTCAAGTATTCTTTGGGACGCGAATGAGCCGATTGCCTACAATCGACAACTGCCGGAATGTGGTCACCGAGGGAGACGCGGAGCCGTTCGTGTTCCAACGTCTAGGGCCTCTCCCACCTCAGAGCCGTTACAGGGAGTCCACTCGAGCAAACGTCCTCGCGAAGCCAAGGGATGACAAAGAAGAAGACAAATATCACCGTCCAAGGTGGTGTCCCGACGGACTCAGACACACCCAAAAGCGCAGAGTGCAGCGGCTACGTAACTTGGAGGAAGCCGAAGCGCAGTATCTCCACGCTTTAAAGAAAGCACGGCCTGATCTCCCCGTCAAAGCGAGGCAGACTTTGGAAATGGAAGATCGCCCGGGAAGGAAGGAGTGGCGCCCCAAACCGGTAAAAGATGATGCAAAGACATCGGCTGGCACAAACATGGTGTTCATACTTCCGTCAGAATTCTGCGCACCAAGAACCAATGAGCTACCAAGGATACGATTCATTGCGGCCACAAGTTATCTTTGAGAAGCCACGTGAGAAGGGTTACAAACATCTGAAAGCCCTGTACCTACGAGGTTACATCAATGGGCAACCTGTCAACAAGATGTTGGTGGACACCGGAGCGGCAGTCAATATCATGCCATACTCCATGCTACGGCGTTTGGGACGCCCATCGCAGATTTGATCGTAACCAACGTCACGTTAGCGACTTCAACGGTCGACTTGAAAGCATAAGCGCGACGTAGACGACCGTGGGCGAAAAACCATCCCCACGTCATTCTTCGTCGTGGACAGCAAAAGCACTTACACCGCCTTGCTAGGAAGGATTGGATTCACACTAATTGCTGCATTCCGTCCACAATGCACGATTACTGATCCGGTGGGATGGAGATGAAGTGGAGGTCATCCACGCAGATGATTCTATCGAGATCTCCATAGCTGGCATGAACGTCTGGGAAGCAGAAGACCAAGAGCCGATCTCTGGAATCAGTCTAGACGGCTGTGAGCGTATTGAAGCTACAAAAAACGGGGTGAGGCTGGTCTTATCCACTGGCCTTACAGAGTAGAAAAGCCCACGATCATCCGTGGTACGGCCGATCCCTGCGATCGGCCACAAAAAATAAAAAAGCAGCGATCATACGACAAGCAGCTCATGTAGTCGTAGCAGAGAGATGCTCTGCCACTGTAAAACAATAAGGTGTAAACCGTCCTTGACTAATGCAAGCAAAAAGGGGGCCGATTCAAGCAATCGGCCCAAATTATTTTTGTTATCCTCACCTACCGCTTGCCCTGTGTTTAGCATCGATTTGACAGGTGACGGGAAGCTAGGGTACGGGTTCACATCCGATGAACTAGAAGAAATCGACATTGGTCACGGGATAAGCCACGACCAACATTTATCGCAAGAAGTTAGATCCGGTATGCGGGGCCCTATGATAGCCTACTGAAAAATATCCGCACTTCGCACAGGACTACGAAATGCAGGTTAGACAGAGCATCATTGAGCATCGACTCCGCTTAAAAGATTTCGCCATTTCAAAGCGAAACACGAGATGAAGGCGAAATTCAGAAGAAGTCAAGAAGGTCGAGAAAATGTTGACCAAGTTGATCAGGCCATGCGGTATCTTTGAGTGGATTTCTAGTATCGTACTGAGAGAAGAAGGATGGCCGTTGGCGTGTGGCCATAGATTTTCGGGATCTCAACAGAGCTACCCCAAAGGATGAGTATCCGATGCCGTGGCGAAACATTAATCAATGCAGAACAATGGTCATAAGATTTTGAGCTTCATGGACGGCAATGCGGTTACAACCAGATCTTTATGGCTCCGTAAGACATACACAAGACGCATTCGAGTCCTGTCGGTGGGGTTATTTGAATATGTAGTCATGACGTTTGGACTGAAAAATGCCGCCACGCATAAAGGGCCATGAATTATATTTTCCATGATCGATCGGCAAACTGGTGGAGATTTACATCGACGACGTGGTGGTCAAGTCTGCTTAACGACGGACACTGGACGATCTGCAGCGTCTGGACCGAACAAGAAAATTGACTACGGATGAATCAAGAAGTGTGCCTTGAGGTGTGGCGGTCGATTCTTGGGTTTTGGTCCATGAACGCGGAATTGAAATCGGCTGAAAAGTCGAGGCGGTCGAACAATGAAGCCACCCACCACGAAGAAAGAACTGCAGTCCCTCGGCAAGATCAACTTCGGAAGATTCATCTCTAATCTCGGGAAGGATAGAGCCGTTCATGGGACTAGTAAAAATCAAATCGACGAGGAATTCGGTGAGGCAGAACAACAACGAGCCTTCGACGAGATCAAAGAATATCTGACAAAGCCGCCAGTGTTAGTTCCACCGCAGCCTGACAGGCCGTTCTACATTTACTTGTCAGTAGCTGACACGTCCATCGCCTCGGTGGTGGTGCAAGTTCACTACAAGGAATGTGGTATACTATGACCTTTTGAAAGTGACCCCAAAAGAAATCGTCATAAATTTATGACGATTTTGCACAAAATCGTCGTAAGCCATTTAAGGAGGCTAAAACCATACATAATTATGACGATTTTGAAAAAAATCGTCGTAATTGTCTAATATAAAATCGTCATAACCTGGACACCAATACCTTGGACCTTATTTATAAACTATTATGACCATTTTATATCGTCGTAACTGCAAGTTGTGAAATTTTCAAATGATGTGGCAGCCACATTAGTTGTTTGCGCCTATGTGTCATTTTCTATGTGGCAGCCACGTCAGTTGTTACGCTTATGTGTCATTTATATGTGGTGAGAGGGACTGACCCCCAAACCCTAATCCCATCGCTCCTCTTCGCAGACCCCGCCACTCCTTCCTCTATCTACCTCGGCGGCCGCCTCACCGCAACCCTAATCCCTTGCTCCTTCTTGCCGCCGCCACCCGACCGCCTCTCTCTCTCAATCGTGGATGGCGGCCATGCCGCCATGGCTATACGCTGGCGTGGTTGCTTCCAGCGATTGCCACCACCTCCCATCGCTCGCACCTCTACCTCGTAACATCTCCCACCCCACGCCGCCTCCTTCCCCTGCGTGCAATCTCTGGCCACCCTAGACCTCCAGTTCCCCTCTTCCTCTCCGCCCCTCAACCATCTTCTGATCCATCTCTCCGACCACCCCCATATCCCGCTCCACCAGACCTTACACTGCCCGGGAAGCCTTGGCGGTCCGTCAGCGAAGCCTCGATGGTGAAGATTCGCACCAAGGAGAAGGAGATCGACACCCACAGCCCCTGCCCTACCCCGTGGGTCAGAGGTCTCTGCGGCATGCGTTCATGAGGCGGATCTCGCAGGGCTCGAGGTGGGCAGATCGGCCGCGACGGGGATCTCCGGGAGCCAGCACTACGGACTCCTGTGCGGCACGAACGGAGGTGCGTCGTTTACTCCCGTCTAGCGTTTATGATTGAAATTTGGGGTGCATGCTTGTTTCTGTCACCGCGTGCTCTATCTAGGGTTTCTCCCTTGTCCTCCTGAATTTATGTTTTGTTTTGTTATTTTCTTGCAAGGTATGCGATACGGGAATTCATGGAGCGGGGAGTGCAGCGAGGAAGCTAGCTATCGTCAACATGGAGGACTTATGCTCCCTCCCCTTCCTCCCCCTATACTGTATTTGATTCTAGATTTTTCTGTGGCATTATCCTTTGTGAATAGATGATCCTTCTGACCTTCTTAGGAAGTTCAACCACTTTGAATTGTAAATCGCTGGCTATTGACTATTTAGTCAGGTGACAAACTGATACTGTTTTGCTCTTTGTTGTAGTAGCTGATGATGGTTGAGACGGTATCAGTGTTCAAACTTGTTTCAGCATGTGGCCTTCTACTCTTTGTTTATTAATATACTTGTGCGTTAGTTAGTGTTCAAACTGGTGATGGTATCAGTGTAGTTGAACTGCTATGAGCTACTGATATCAAACCTGCATGTCAATCTTTTTGTAGGAATACATGCTCACTCCTTGTTAGGATCATGGACTCTTTTTATTTATTGCTAGTTCCTGGCCTAATCTAGTTGTCCATCTATGATGATTACTACAAGAAATCTACCCACCTATGATAGTACCATTTACTTTTGTTTTATGTGGCATCTTTTTCTCTGCTACTAGATTTCAAACAGCCTCGACGTATGTTCTTTTGGTTCCCTAAATGCTAGAATCGTATGAAAATATATATGGCTTCAGGTTCCACATGCATGACACCATCTGCCTTCTTGAATATTCAGTCCCTCTTCTACAACAATGTTATGACCGTGTAGTGCATTCCTTAATTTGTAACTATAGTGTAGACTTGCTTCTGCAGTTCCTTGTTTAATATATTCTGACTGTGTAACTAGAGCATGAATATATTCTTATTCTTATATCTCGCACTTATACAAGAAATAGACTTCCTTCTATAGTTCCTTCTTTCTGTTCATTATTTGTGAGTATGCCTGCTAGTGATGGATAAGCTTGTTGATGCATGTGCTATTGATACCATGAGTTTTTAGGAATTGTTGGATGTTCTCTGTTCATAGAACACTCTTGTACTACTAGCTTTACCTGAGATTTGATGCTTGATGCTTCATAGAACACTCTTGTACTACTAGTTTCTTAACTCTCTTTATCTTAAACTGGCAACTGGATTTTCTTCTATTACTTACGGATCATTTAATTGTTGTTGACAAAGTGATAGGTTATTTGGATTTTGTTCATTTTTTGAGTTAACTTCTTGTTTGACGATCTAGAAGTAGGTATATCATGTAATAATTTTCTCAAGCTCAATTTATTCTACAAATGCGGTATTTTCTAACTATCTATATTGTAAATCAAGATGGTATAAGCTATGAAGCTACAAATGTCTCTACTATTTGCAGAGAATAGTGCATGCCCGTAGACCGAAGTCGCTTTCATTTGTTTATGAATACATACATGGATTCGTTCCTGTTAGAGGGAGCATGTTTTTGATTGTTCTAAACATTGTTTTTCCCATACAGCTTGCAACCTATATACAGTCTATGTTTTCTGGAACTGCCTTTTGCACTTGAACTACTACTAGGAGTCATGTGCTTTGTGGCACCGCCTTTCCTTCATGGTCTGATTTTCATCCTTTTTTCATGGTCCTCTTTTGTTTCATGCAAACCCATAGATAATACTAGCTTTTACATGTCTCCGACAGTCTCCGCTCATCAAATCACCGTCATAATTACTTGGCTTCATTTATCATGAGGTTGTTATCTTCTTCCTTTTACTGAATGAATGAGTGAGTTGTCTAGTCTTATCGGTTTATTTTACTTGTGTGAGAAAAAACAGAAATTAAGTAGACTGATTCATTCAAAGTGCGTAATCGAGTGCTTGTCATTTTAGCCTGAGTTAATGAAGCTGACTTCTCAACTTTGATAGGCTATCTTTGATGTTGAAAGCAGAGAGACATGGCGCAGTCTACCTGCGTGTACAAGGTAGAGAGGTGGCGCCGGAGCGGCAGAAAGCTGAGTAGAAGCGGGCGGCGATGGAGGTGGCGCGCGGGACCAAGACGCAAAACGTGGTGGAGCAGTCGCGGAGGAAAGCTAAGAAGAAGCGGTCGATGGTGGAGGCGGCGCGCGCTCATCGACGCCGAGAACCTCGCCGCCCATCTCGTCGATGTCTCGGTAAGAAAATAGCCCCCATTCTCCCCTGCATGTATTGGTGCTATTTGTTTGTGTGTAGGTTACGATTGCAATCTAGATGCTATCTCCTTGGTGTTTTTCCATTGGCCCCAGATTATTACTTGCAATAGGCCCTAGATTATTACTTGCAGTAGTATTTCTGTTTTTTTATGACACACCTCTACACAACCAAAGTGAAAAGACTTCACCATGCAACGTGGTACTTTTATGACTTCTCTCATAAATCTCTTTCATCTGCAATGATCTTATTTCTACACCTGCCTGAACTATACATCTATTCAAATTTCTACTCTAGTGCACATGACTTATATTTTAAGTACTTGTTGTTTGCGGTTATGCATGTCACATAGAACTAGATTACTTCTCAGTTCATTACTATGTATTTAAATGTTAGCTTCAATTGGAATACCAGACTACCTTTCTAATGCAGTTTCATTGATTCCATGCAAGTAGACTTGAAGATTTTTTTTGCTTACTCTTTACAACCAGTTAATTCATTTCTCTGATATTAAAATCTGGTATTTGTAATGTAGCACTGTGCAGGGATGGCTTACCACCTCTCCAGGTTCCCCTACGACTTACTAGTACCAGTTGCGATGCGTACTTGCGCAGTCACTGTATGTTATGGCTGGCCAAGAAATAACAGTCCGCCTTTATCTGGTTGCCCACAGCGTGCAAAGTTATACAATATATTTAACATTGTTAGGTTGGACACCCTTTTCTTTTGATATCACAGAATATCTTCCTTTACTTCTAAAATTTTGAAGCTCATTGTTCTTGTGTTTTTTGATTCTTTCTTGAAGCTAAAATGTGGGGTGTAGATGCGGAGCAAGGCAGCATTCTGTAGACATTCACGGCCAAACTTGTCTCAACCACAACAATATATGCCACAAGACCAACAGCATCCATTGTCATCTTTGCATGCGCAAGTAAGTGACTGTTTTTTCTATTCCTGTAGCCAATTTATCCATGGTACAGTAGTATTGTATTCATTCTCTGACCATACTATGACTCTATGCAAATAGCCTTGGTCCTTAAACTGATTATAATCCAATGCGTACTCATGTCCTAGGCAAACCCTTGTGATCCTCTTTTACTTTGCAAAATTCTCAAGTGGAGGTGTGTTGAGCCGTGGACTGGTTCTAGTGCCTACTAATTGGAGCAATATGAATAGGAAAATTGTGAGTAGGAGTAGGAAACATATTCTTTTCTAAGCAATATACTCCAAGTTAATTTACTCTCTACCATGATGTGAAAGTTTGAGAACACTTGCTTGCTGCCAACATTCAGTTATTGATAGCAGTGTCAATATTTTTGTAATATGTATTCTACATATCAAAGTAGAGTAGACATTGTACTTTCATTGTACCTACAGAGCATGATTTTGTACCACAATAACACTAGCACTTGACAATTATTTTCTACTCTAATTATTATAACTTTAAGTTAGTGCAGCTTCTTGTTAACAATCCTGGCATGTATCGGTTACTGTATCATGTGTAAAAAGTCAGTCAATTCAACAAGTAGAAATTCAAAGTATGTAGTCAGTAGTCTGTTGGATTTTGGTACTTGCAAGATTTTATGGAAATGGACTTACTATAGGTAATATGCAGCTATTTATTTATCCAATTCATATCACTTATGCTAGTTTTTCTGTTTGACAGAAATAAGAAGGTCGAAGGAGGATATTGGAAGTTCTTGGATGTGTTATATCTAGGCCAGCAACAACGGCGCCATAAGTAGTAGGGAGCTCTGCTCCAGGCATTGACAACGAGTAGTGAATCTATCATGTTTACATCTCTTGTATTTGCTGTCTATTTGGTTACTATGTCTCAAATTTGGCTGATGTATTTGCTGTCATGTTTATATCTGTTGTATCAGATATATATATCTGTGATAGTGTTACTTATTAGCCTCATGGCTGTCATGTTCAAATTCTGGATGATATATTGTTGTGTTGCGTGAACTATATATTTGGAAATGTTGTTGGGCTGGTTTGTATATTTGGTTCTGTACTGGATCTAAAAAGTCCACAGAAAAGGGTTGAAAATAAAAAACAAATCAGTTGTAAAAAACAAAGGCCCAAAAGGGAATACACCCTAAAAAAGGCCATGGCCCATAGACACAACATAAAATGAAATGCTTTGCAAATGGCCTAGGCCCAAAACTGAAAAAGTCCAGCATTATTGGGCTAGCCCATATACATCACTGTAATGGACCGGGCTGAATTTAAATTACGACGATCTCATTTCGTCATAGTTTTGCCACGTCGGATTAGCCACGTAGGATCTGATCTGGCCTGGCTAGATGGTCCGTGACGATATTGAATCGTCATAGAGGTTATGACGATCCAACATCGTCATAGAGGGTTATGACGATTTCGTAAAAATCGTCGTTATAGTTCATTTGCGACGCCCAGCTTTCGACGATCTCAAAATCGTCATAGAATCGTCATAAAAGAACTACTATGACGATTTTGTGACGAAAATGGAGGGTCATATATAGCCAGATTCCTTGTAGTGGTTTATGATGGGCTGGAGCGAGTCGTCTTTTACATAAGCAGAAGGATGCTGGACGCAGAGACAAGGTACCCTGATATCGATAAGTTGTGCCTCTGCTTTTTCACTCGCAAAAGTCGCGCCATATTTTGCTATCGGAGATTGTCATCATATGCAAGTCGACGTCATAAAGCACATCTTTGTCGGCTCCTATGTTGAAAGGACGGTTGACCGGCAAATGGATGTTTGCATTATCGAAGTTTGACATCCGGTATCAACCCGCGAAAGCAGTTAAGGGACAAGCGTTGGCCGATCTTATCGCGGAAAGGATCAACGCGAATATAGCAGGACTTCAGATCCGAGCGTGGGCTATGTTTTTCGATGGATTGGTTTGTGACAATGGGAGCGGCATCGGCATGCTACTCGTGACGCCCGGGCAACATTCTATTCTCCATCAGTTATCGCCCTCGCACCAACAACGTCACTGAGTATGAGGCGATACGCAAGGGAATGGAGTTGCTCATCGAAGCTGGAGCAGAAGCAGTGGAAATTTTTGGGGACTCCAAGTTGGTGATTTCCCAGCTCACGGAGGACTACAAGTGCGAGAGCGAGTCCCTCTTCCCATTATGGCTGCACTGCCGCGAGCTGATGGCGCAATTCCGGTACATAAACTTCACTTGGATGGCTTCAGGCTACAAGGACGTTGCAGAAGGAACCGATGTTCAGGTACAGTTCCTGGAAGCAGACGACTGGAGAGCCGATATCTTCAATTACTTGAAGGATTCGGCTCGGGGGGCACCTAAACGGATAAGATACAAGGCCATGAAGTACGTGCTTATTGGGGATGACATGTTTCTGAGGACTGGAAGGGCTATTGCTCAAATGCACAGGGACAGCCGAGGCCAATCGGCTCCTACACGAGGTACACGAAGGCGCCTGTGGAACTCACCAATCAGCTCATAAGATGAAATGGTTGATCAGGCGATCAGGGTTTTATTGGCCCACCATGCTTGAGGACTGTTTCAAGTACTACAAAGGGTGTCAAGCATGCCAGAAATTTGGGAAAATTCAGATGGTACCCGCGTCAGCAATGAACCCCATCATCAAGCCTTGGCCATTCCGAGGTTGGGGCATGGACATGATCGGCAAAATCAATCCTCCATCAAGCAAAGGCCACATGTGGATTTTGGCCATCACTGATTACTTCACTAAATGGGTGGAGGCTGTCCCGATGAAGTCAGTAAACTCGAAGGATGTTATCAATTTTGTGAAAGAACATGTCATCCATAGATTCGGGATTCCCCAAACTATCACGACCGATGGAGGTTCGGTCTTTATTTCCCACGAGTTTAGAAAGTTCTGTGATGACACGGGGATCAAGCTGATTAGATCATCTCCATACTATGCTCAAGCAAATGGGCAAGCTGAAGCATCCAACAAGAGTCTCATCAAACTGATCAAGAGAAAAATCGATGAGTACCCTAGGCGTTGGCACGAGGTTTTGTCAGAAGCGTTATGGGCTTATCGCATGTCATGCCATGGAGCAATAAAAACCTCGCCATACCATCTAGTATACGGACAAGAAGCCGTACTACCACAGGAAATTACGGTGGATCGAGACGTCACTTTTCATGACGATCTAACAACGAAGAATACGCAATACGATGAGTGGCGGTGTGGAGGATTTAACCGAGCTCAGGCTATGGTCACTGGAGAAAATCAAAGAGAACAAGGCCAAGGTAGCTCGTGCATATAACAAGAAAGTGAGGCCAAAGGAGTTCCACGTTGGTGATCTAGTATGGGAAGCTGTGTTGCCATTGGGGACTAAGGATGCAACATATGGTAAATGGTCTCCAAATTGGCATGGGCCGTACAGGGTCGATCAAGTTTTAAGAGGAAACGCATACATGCTCGAGCAGCTGGATGGCGTAAAGTTCCCAGTGGCGGTCAACGGCCAACATCTCAAGAAATATTTCCCAAGCATGTGGGACGATGGACAGTAAAATGTGAAGGCCGATACATGAAATCGGCCGAACAAAAAGAAAAAAAATGTAGCCGATGCACAGCCATCGACTCTAGAGGTTCACACATGTTACAAACAGATGCCAGTTTACACATACGAGCTACTGAAGAAATGCCTCGAAGGCGTGGAGGGCGTCAGCACGGACACGATCCACCTCGGTGATCTCGGCTTCGTCATCGTCATCCTTACTCGTCACTAGCTGCTTGCTCAGGGCACGTATGTCCGCCAGATCGGTTTTCAGTTGAGCTTTGAGGCCTTCCGCCTCGTTTTGGGAACGGGCTATGGATTCTTCCTTGTCGCGGATGAGCTGTTTGGTCACCAGGACCTTCTCCTCGAGATCTTCCAGCTCCCTTTTCAAGGATGCGAGCTCGGCGGTACTGACGGAGGTGTCCGTTTTAGCGTCCAGAGACGCCTTTTTCTCGTTGAGCTGCTGACATCTGTCTGCAATATCGGCTTTCAACGGAAGTTGGGCGTGGCGCAGGTTGATCCTTTCACGAGCTGACTTCACCCGTGGCCCGAAGAAGGACATATTTGCAACTGACCAAAGCTTCACCTGCAATGCTACTGGAAGATGGTCCTGGATTTCGGCAAGAACGCTCTTCACTTCCTCAGAACCCTCGATCAACTCCTCGATCGGGGAGGACAACAAGGTTTTAAGACGCTGGAATTGAGGTAGAGCAACCCTGGATTGTGGTTCAGCGTGGGCAACAGAGGGAGTTGGTTCGATGGATTCAGGGTCGAACGACAGCAAACCTGAAAGATCACAACTCTGGCAGCCAGAAAAGCGTCAGTATGCATCCAAACGTGCAAGGATGAGCCGAAAGAACCTAAACGTACCTCTCCCAAGGTCGAGGGGATAGCCGATGAGGAGACCATCGGTTTGTGTGTGGTTTCTGGAGGCTTGGCGAGAGTGGTAGCCGTTTCATCTACACCTTCGGGGATTCCCAGATCCGGCGTCGGCACTGCCTCAGCTGTCCCGCTGAAGACATCAGTCATCTGCATGAAGGGTGTTCTTAGCCAGTGTAAATAACGATAAATCGGCGGACAAAGGAAACAAGTAGGAAGAGTATGAAGGGGTGATTGTTGAAACCTCACGGCTCGGAAGAAGCTTGTTGTATGCACGAGCTCTCTTAGGACCGAAGATGGCCCGCCTCGGTGGTGCTCGAGGCGGCGAGTTCAGAGCCGACCTTTTCCTAGAAGCCGATGGTGGTGAATGGCTGGTTTGGTGTGATGGTCCTCTCGTAATCCGTTGGGCCTAGTTCTCCTCGATTGGTGCAGGTATCCTCCGGAGGTGTCTTCGACGGAAGCTTTGTAAAGGAGGAGGAGGGCGATGGCCTTGACATGTCTACAAGAATGGAAGAATGACAAGGATGACCAAGGCCCGAATTAGCTTACATGCGGGCTGTTTGGAGAAGGGCTCCGGCGCCTCAAGGTCTTCCTGGCAGCTACCTTCCTCACCATCGTTCTGGTTTTAGTCGGAACTCGAGGGGCAGCTGACTTGGGAGTTGCTGATTTTTTGGAAGCCGATTGTGGTGTTATCGGCTGTTTTTGCATTATGACCTTTTTCAGAGGTGGCGAGTCTTTGCAGAAAAGAACCACAGGAGCTGGTGGGAAGAAATCGAAGGGGGAGCCATTGCTGTGCGTAGGCTCAGGGCCATCTTGTTGCTGCAACGAGAAAGAATGGATTAATAAAAGGATCAATTGCAAGCTGCATCAAGAAAATTTGCAAGTAGTGGTACCTGGTCCACGGGAATGTCATAGTCGACATCGAATTTTCAAGAACGGTCCCGAGCTCTCCGAAGACGTGAGTCTTCCACATCGACCACCGTCTTCAAAGCCATCGGTTGATGAGGAAAAGGTGAGGTCGTTGGGAATTGGGATGGTCGAGCATCAAAGAAGGAATAACACCTTTGGTGGTGAGAGGATCAGCGGTCGGCTCTGCTCTCCATAAGGTGATGGAGAAAGAAGTGGGGAGCTACTTGTCCAAGGCCATTGGCGAGCCACTACGATCGGCTGGTAGAATTCATACCCAGGTTTGATTATTACATTGGACGTACTCATGCCAACCGGAAGGAAGCGAGGACGAATCACGGTGGAAAAAGCTGCAGTCTTTGGTATCATCGGCAAAATTATCCAACTGAAGGAGAGTGGATTTTCAAAGTGTTCGATTCCTCCATGTAAGGGAAGAAGGTAGGGTTGTCCGGGCCTTGGAAGAAAGTGCTGAACCACTTAGATGCCTCTGAGAGGTCGGTTTACGCCTCGCAATCGATACAAAGCTTGGCCATAAGCGGTGCATCGGATCGCTTCCCTTTACATCGGAAAGGTGCAGCTCGCCTAAAGGGGAAGTTTGGGATGTGATTTTGGAAATACAGGTGAGCCCATAGCTGAATAATCCACCAAGGGCCACTGTTTTAGCGCTATGCCAGAGAAACAGCAGACATCAATTGGAGGTATCGATAGACTTCTCCAAGAAACAATTTCGAGGCCAAGTTGAGTACCTTTGGCGATTCATGGGCTAAGGAGAGACAGTTTTAGTTGGAGCAGGGAAGGGCCACAGAATATGAAATGCTCGGCCGGAAGTTGAGAAAGGCAGTATGTTCTTTCTCGAGGCAGGCCCTTTGTTTTCATATGGCGTTGGAGGTAAGCACCCCACGTGCGATCTGTTTTGGAAGACAGTTTGTAGGGGACTTTGGTCAGCTTGAAAGCGGAGGGCTGGGTGATGTAACATCTAGACCGATGATCATCACCACGTCTAGCAAGGTTGGTGACATAGGGCCATGACCAAATATAAAAGCGATTGAGCGTCAGACCAGAAATAGCCGATGGTTTTGAGAAGATTCTCATGTTTTTCAAGAGGAGACAATGATAGATGCAAGGCATCGGCTATGCCCGTAGTTTCCCATTGGGATTGGTAAGCTCTAGCTACCCTACTGAACCAAGAAATCCAATGTTCGGGGGGATTAGGCCAGGCTCGCAAGCAGTCGGCCCAAGAGTTCAGATCTAGGTCTTGGCTTACGAAGGGGATTCTATTTTCTTCGCAAGAAATCAGATGGGCAGGACTAGAATCTGTACGAGGGCCAAGACAGAGAGAATTTGGGAGAGAAGGATGCGGCAGCAGAATGTCTGAAACCTAGAAAGTTTAATGGTGGAATAAAGGCATTAATTCAGGTGTTCGCCATTAAATTCTAACATTGTTTTCAGACTGCGAGGGGTAGGTGTACCTTCAGACCGGAGACCTCTGGATTGGTGTTGGACGATTCTGCCATCTGGTTTGCCGGCGGAGATGGATCTATGCAGATTGAGGATTGAGGGTTCTTGTTGCTGTGAGCTCGATCTGGTCGGTGGGCAGTTGGGGATCTAGGTCGCCCTTTTTGAAGAGAGTCGCAGGTTACCGTTTGAAACTAAGAAGTGGCCGTTTAGGTTTGCCTAAGTATGCGACTGAGTTTGACCTTGTTAACGATTTTGGGAAAGCCGATGTGCATCGGCTCTTTGAGTTATAGCTTGGTTGACTGTGAGAACGTAACAAGGTGAAAGCCGATACGTTGCTATCGGCTCCTGGAGTATCGACTTATTTTTGTTATCGGCAAAATCAGGGGCGAACAAGGCAATCTTCGGGAAATAGATTTTCATTCATTCAAAAGATGATTGCTTACAAAGGACGATTGATTACAAAAGGGAGCTTATTGCTACTACTACTACTACTATTGGTTCCTAATCTAGGCCGAGGTCGTCGTCATTCATCGCCGCCCGTCTTGTGCGCTATCCTCGGTACTATCGGCGTCTTCGCTTCTTTGGTCTTTGAAGAAGCCAGCGAGGGCCTCCTCGTCCTAAATGCCGTCCGGTGTCCTCGCTGGACCCGGTGCGGAAGTACTTCACCGGCTGGTACTCCTCAGAGGAGGTGTCCTCCTCTTCTTCGGAGGAGTCGACGCCGTCCCAGGACATGGCGTCGTCGGTGCTGTCTGCCTCCAGTTCCCCATCAGCAAGGAACTGCAGGTCTTCTTCGCCGTCAGTCAAGGACGCGTCGTCCTCCGACCAAACGGCGAAGTCCCAACCCCTCTCGTCCCACCATTGTGGGGCAAGAGTGTTGTACGCCGCCATCGGCGGGTGCTCTGGCGTTGGCTCTCGATCACTGATGCTGTTGGAGGCGTGGGAGGACAGGCCAGAGGAAGCAGAGGAGGCCATGGCGGAGAAAGAGGGTTTTTTCGGCTGAGGAAGAAGGGTTTTTTGGCTACTGGAGGAAGATGGGGACTGCGAACTGCTCAGACGAATTTAAATAAGGGGAATAGTGGAGAGACGGTTCAATGCCATAGCGGTTTCCAGTTAACGCTGCCAAAATCGTCAAATCATGCCTTTGCGGAGGAGTTGAGAAGACAGGGCATCATGATGAGGGGTAGCGTGGCGATTACGCCACGCATTACATCAGCGCAACCCGATACAAAAAAGAGAGAGGAGAAAAAAAACACAGTGGTTTTGGAATTATCATTGCCAAAACCAGGGGCATGTGTTATCGCCATATTTTGGCCGAAGGAGATGGGCCGTGATCAAGATGGGCTTGGAAGATGCATATATTCAACGTGTTGTTGGATCGGCCTAGTGCGAGAATTGGGCTAAATTGCCGTGTATCTTGTATCATAGTAGGTTTCGTTTCAGTTTAGGTTCCGTTTCAGTTTAGGTGAAGATAGAGTTGTAGAGTTATTCCAAAAGTAGAGAGTCTCCGGACTATAAATATGTACCTAAGGTTATCGAGAAAAGGAGGACAATCACGTTCACAACAAACACATTCTCGGCGCATCGCCACCCCTTGTTTCTAGGGTTTCTTTCGGGTAAGTGTCATGCTGCCTAGATCGCATCTTGCGATCTAGGCAGTATCTTTACTTATGCGTTAATTGGTGTTACTCGTACTGAAGCCTTTTTGATGGCGAGTAACACTACTATCATAGATTGTTTGAGGCTAGCATCGGCGTTTCTCGCTATTGTCATTGAGTTATGCTACCTATAGTTATCTTGCTACCTTTGCACCTTTTCCCAAGTGCAAGGGTAGCATCTTGCTTGATCTTTATTTAGCTGATTCGATCTGTTACGGTTGTGCCTTGATCTCCGAGGTTTAGTTTGATATCCACGTAGTTAGGCCTTATAAATGGGTTGAACGATCCAGTGGTACGTAAGGACGTGGTTTGCTAGTTCTAAGAGAAGTTGTTCCGGTAATTGGCTTTACGTCGGTTGTTAGGCCTACTCTAGGGTTAGTTTCCTATCATCTTTTGTATCTACTAGGCTCAATTACGTGTAGGACGTTCCAGTTACGTGGTGAAACTTTAAACTGTCGTAGATCGATTTAACTTGTAGCGATCAAGCAAAACCCCATGTTATCATAAATCTAATGCAGAACCATGGGGTAATCGGCTCTAGGAGCCGATTCACAGGGAAACCAGGGAGCCGGTCACGGCTCGAATTTTACGTATACTTGTTTACCATGTAGGAAATCAATCGGAGCAATCCATCACCTTCCTGATCAGGTATAGGTCGGTGTACGCCTCGAACCAAGCCAGGACGTGTGCCGGAGTTTTGCGAGCCGTTGCCCGAGGGACCAGGGCCCACCAGCAGTTCTGGGAGCCTCCCGGCTCTTCGTGTTGCTCGTCGCTGCTCGCCGGTGAGTTTTGGCAGGCAACAGGAGTATGAGAGAGCTCCTCGGCGATCTAGTTTTTAGACACACCAAGGAGGAGAGGCTAGAGCCGGCGGCTAGGGTTTGGGGAACCCCAAGTCGGCGGCTAGGGCAAAACCCTAGGGGAGGCGGCGGCTATGGTGGTAGGCGCCAAGCTAGGGTTTGAGGAGAGGTACTTGTGTGTGCTAGGAGGGAGCCCTGCCCCTCCTTATATAGGTGGAGGGGCCGGCGGACAAGGGGGGGGGGAGGGGAGTCCCTCCCCATCTCGGCTTGGGTAGTGCGCCGGCTTGGGGAGGAGGGACTCCCTCCCCAACTCGGTTTCAACCTCCTCCTCCTCTTTCCAAAAATTGCCGTTTGACTTTCAAACTAGCCGTTTGACTTTTCAATTTAGGATTTGAATAAACCCTTTATTTTGTACAGCGAAGGCACTTAGTACATGATGCAATCATTCCAACTTGCAATGACACATCCATGTACCCCTTCCCCTCCGGAGTGCCGGACATTCCAGAACCTTCTAGAACATTCCCGATGAAAACACCGGAAACATTTCCCAACTCCGAAACGGGACTTTCCTTATATGAATCTTATTCTCCGGACCATTCCGGATCTCCTCGTGATATCCCGGATCCCATCCGAGACTTCGAACAACATTCAGTCTCTTTCTCATTCATTCCATAACTACTCAAACAACGTCGAATCCTTAAGTGTGTCTCCCTACGGTTCGTGAATTATGCGGACATGACCGAGACACTTCTCCCAACAATAACCAATAGAGGAATCTGTAAATTCATATGGCTCCCACATATTTCTACGATTACTTTGCGATCGAATGAACCACTTACATACGATAACAATTTCCCTTTGTCTCACGATAGTTTACTTATCCGAGGTTATGATCGTCGGTATCTCTGCATACCTAGTTCAACCTTGTTACCGATAAGTACTCTTTTCTCGTTCCCGTGATATGTGATCCCTTGTGAGCCAGTCACATGCTTGCAAGCTAATTGGATGACATTCCACCGAGAGGGCCCAGAGTATATCTATCCGTCATATGGATGGACAAATCCCTCTTGATCCATGTGTTTCAACCAATACTTTCAACACTCAATGCCACCTTTATAGCCACCCGATTCACGGTGTGGTGTTTGATGTCATCAAAGCATCCATCCGGTAAAGGTGATATGCATGATCTCATGGTCGAAGGAATTAGGTTACTATGTATCAGAAAGCATATAGCAATTGAACTATTAAAATGACTTGATCTTTATGCTACGCTTATCTATAGGAGTATGTCCATCATATCATTCTCCTAACGATATGATCTTGTTGTTGATAACATCTCAATGTTCATGATAGGGAAACCACAATCATTTATCAACCAACAAGCTAGTGATGTATAGAGGCTATACTAGGTACTTGAAATTAAGTTTACAAATCACACAAGTATCAATGTTTCCTTGTTAATACTATTATATCATGAATGTAAACATTTATCATAAACACAAAGATATAATAATAACTACATTTATTATTGCCTCTAGGGCATATCTCCAACACGATCATCACGTGAGTCGGTGTATCTTCAAAGGCGAGCATCAAATGGGCATCATATCTACCATGTGACTCATGCTTAATCTTTCGGTCCGTGTTCCGAGGCCATGTCTGTACATGCTAGGCTCGCAAAGTAAGAACCTAAGTATTCGCCTATGTAACTGTCTTACACCCGAAATATGGTCGTGGATCCAAGAACACCCGATCATCATGTGATGTCTTGGAGCGACGAAAACATAATCGGTGCATACTTAAGGAAGAACACATTCTTATCTTGATATTTAAATGAGGGATCTTCTTATTATGCTAATAAAACGCCAAACAAGCAATATAAGATGCTATCAAACATCACATGTTTATAAGTGAAATGATATGGTTCCCGCATATAATCTCTATCATGTGCACCGTGGTATGATCACTATCATACCTCTATGTGTAAGGCCAAGGTCTATGGAACTTACACGTTATGTGTGTTGTAAGAGTATCATCTCATACTTCTACTTACAACATCACCATATCATAACACTAGCCTAGCAACAATCTAAACTAGACGCCTCTAATTTATCCATTGCGAGTTTTACGTGGCTTAGGGATTTCGAAGATAGAACCGTTCTTACCTACAAACATGAACCACAACGAGAATAACCAAATTGTTGACAAATCGTTGCAAATTAGATATTGACTATAGTAGGAGAGACAGACACCCGCTAGCCACTTATGCAAACTAGTTGCATGTCAAGCGTGGAACAGGTCTCATGTGCGAGGACATGTAAGGTTTGTCTGCGCCGCTTCATCCCACTATGCCACCAATATCCAAAATACAAGTAAGAAGCAATAACATGATAATCATCGCCCACATACTCATATGTGTACTACCCGTGTAAAGCATCTACGCATAGATCCGGCTCTGATACCACTGTAGGGTTCGCAACATAGAAAACAAAAAACTTCCTACGATGGGAAAAACTATGTACCAAGATCTATCTACTAGATACAAACAACGGGCGGATATATATCCGTAGAGAACATACCCTTGAAGACCGACAAAGCTTAACGAGTTAAACTTGTGGTTGATGTAGAAGATCTCTTGCCGATCTCAAGATCGAGAGGAAGTCCTTAACACCGCAACTTAGCGGCGCATCCGTGCTCGCACACACGTCCGAGGCACCGAGTAACCTCCGCCTCCTCGCTCCAGCGATGCAGCGGAAGCACAACTCTTTCTTGCCGAATAGCCACCGGGAACATGTATCTCGCTAGTCCGAGACCATGGGGTATAAATACTATTGGGGGAGAGAGATCCTTCACGAGGAGGTGTGAGTGGGAAGTGAGGAGGGGGTGCCTTTTATAGGAGAGGGGGGGACCCCAAGGGGGTGGCCGGCGCATGGGTCTGCCCCCTTGCCCTCCCCTCATTCATGTGAGTGGACACTCCACTCACAAAAATCCTTTCAATTCCCTCCACTCAAAATCCCACTCAAATTCCCATTAAATTTCCACCAAATTTAATGCAAACTCTCATAAAACTCCTTTTATTTATTCTGAATTTTGTCAATTAATTTAATGACATTCACATATAACCCCTTGCTAGTATTTTATTTCACATGCAAAAACAATTTCTGCAATTTCACTCGAAAACCTGTTTCGGTATCTAGTGAAATAAATTCCTATGCTTGTTATTCTTTTTGGCATGAAACTTTTGCTCCAAATGGATGTCGGTGATGACCCACAAGTATAGAGGGTGTATCGTAGTACTTTCCATAAATAGGAGTGCCGATC
Source organism: Avena longiglumis (assembly GCA_030063025.1). NCBI lineage: Eukaryota > Viridiplantae > Streptophyta > Magnoliopsida > Poales > Poaceae > Avena > Avena longiglumis. Next base: position 87,324,450 of record CP125977.1, on the reverse strand, counting down.
CCAACGAGGAGCAGAAGGTGCTGAACAGTGGTATGGAGTAGGAAATCCCTGTGAATACTTAGCAAATGGATTTTTAGTGGTTTTCTGACAAGGCAACAAAACAAGAAGCAAGTAACACAAGTAACGAACAAATGGAGCAAGTGTCCCAATCCTTTCTTAGCAAAGGACAAGCCGGTGGAAATACTTATAAGAACCAAACGTTCTCGAGGACACATGGGAATTCTGTCAAGTGCTTTCGCTTCAAATAGATGAGTACTCTTCTCTGGTGTTGTAAGTGTTGTGTGGGTGAACCTGTGCTAACATACTGCCCTTCCTAGGACTAATACATACTTGTGATTAAACCCCCTACAAACATCCGTAACTACAGGAAAGTAATTAAGATATAAATCTAACCACAGCCTTAAACTCTGAGATCCTACGCTTCCTTGTGCAAAGTTGTCCTAACGGGGGTTCAGGTTTCTGTCACTCCGGCAACCCCACTATTAGTAGCCAAATACACAATGCATTCCACTAGGCCCATAAATGGTGAAGTATCATGTAGTCGACGTTTACATGACACCACTAGAAGAATAGCACCACAACTTAAATACTAAACCATTGAATAATAACTCATCACAGATTCACTACTAACAACATGACTTCTCCCATGTCCTCAAGAACTAAACGAACTACTCACAAGACATCATATGGATCAAGATCAAAGATGATGTGATAATGGATAACAATCTGAACATAAACAATAATCCAATGGTTCCACTCATAAGAATCAACTAAAATAGTAATCAATACCGTGAAAGTTTCCCCTAAGAACTAAAGCAATATCCAACACAATTGTTACAGCGGGACGAAGTGGTGATGATGGTGCTGGTGGAGATGATGGTGTGGATGATGATAATCCCAATGAAGCCTATCTTGATGACGGTGTTAATGGCGACGGTCTCCCCTCTCCAGGAAGGAATTCCCCCAGCAGAAATGTGTCTGCCGGAGATATCTTTCTCTCTCGGTGTTTTCCGCCCCCAGAGGCGGTGGAAATCTATCTGTGGTCGCTCCCCGAGCCTTAGGGTTTCGAAGGGAAGATATAGGCGAAGGGGCAGAGTCGGAGGCCGGGCAAGTGGGCCACACCTTCCCTAGGCGCAGGGTCAGGTGGGCCCGCGCCTAGGGGGTGTGGGCCCCCTGAGGCCCCTCTTCGTCCCTCCTTCTAGCTTCCTTCATCTTCTGGTAAAATAATATGTTTCCATATTTTTTTGGTATTTTTCTGATCTTTGTGAAATTGCACCGAAACGCCTTCTTTTCCATCAGAATCCAGGCTCCGGCAGTCCATCCTCCAAGAATCATCCAACATGCATAAATAGATGAAAAGCCATAAGTAATACCTCATAATAAGACAAATATCAATGAATAGAGGTAAATTATGATATAGAAAGGTGATGCAAATTGGGCGTATCAACTCCCCCAAGCTTAGACTTCGCTTGTCCCCAAGCGAAAACTGAGCTCAGTAAACATGTCCACATGTTTATGGAGTGAAGTGTCGATAAAAAGAATAGGAACAAGAAGCATCACACTTACTATTGAAAAACTCATAGAAGAAAGCAACTCACCATTATATAACTTAGACTGCAACCAAGTACAACAGTCACAATAGAGATGCATAAAGATAAATCATAATTGGAATTGGGAAACTTGTTCTTGGTCAGAGAACACCTGGTAAACAGTTTCACAAAATCTTTTTGTAGAAGTTTCAAAACAGGAGCACTCTTTGCTCAAAAAGGTTTTTCACAAGTGAAGGCTTTCAAAGTAATACTCAATAGGTAAGAGTTTTGTGCAAACAAGGAAGATGAAGAACATGATTGAATAAATCACCATATGAATGCTTGAAACGCAACAACTCAAAAGTTTACTGGAGATAGAGAGGAAGTAGGTTTACTGACTCAACTGGTAACTAGGAGAAAGGTCCCTTATTAGAGGGTAGCAAGGATTACAAGTCATAAAGAGCTTCCAAAATATTATGGTACTTACTAGCTTTGAGCCCTCATTGCCCCTATCATAAGAATATTGAGATGATTAAGGTTAAAGTGAACAAAGATGGAGTATACGCTTGAAGAAATATAAGTTGGCAATCTCATGTCCCTTGAATATGAGGGCCACTACTCATGCATACTCAACTTTGGGTCCAGGTAAGTTCTTGTCATTGTAAGTATTTGCATATCATTGAGAACCGCCAACGGGGTACCCCTTGCACATGGTACAGGAGCTTTCCCATAACCAAAATGACAAGGCAAGCGGACAATGAGCATCTCAGGGATCTTTTTATTTACTATGTGCATAGCTCTTTATTGAGGATGATTCATAGATGACTCACTATGGTGATGCTGCAAGTTTCCACCATGATTAAGCATGGCTTAGGCTAGCGGCCCAGACGTTTCTCTAACACATGATACAAACTCCATGGACTTACAAGTTCCCTTTTTATTTCACACCGTTGACATCCATAGACAAAAGAGCACGATATAAACTGTGTAAACAGTACAAGTGAAATGTTGAAAATGTTCCCTGTGACAACACGGTTCTGCTAATTCCAATGTATAGATGCAAGCATATACAACTTCGATGTTCACAATGATTCAAGTCTATTAGGGGCAAGTAATAACGTGTGCCATCAAGTTCGTGAGAGCTTTACTAACTAGTTTTCTCATAACAAAATACTTTTTAATTCGAAAGGTAGATGAAGCTTGAAAATTTGCTTGGAATAGCAAAAGCTACTAGGTAGATATGGTGGACACAAGTGGAAAATGTTTTGGGTTCAAAGGATTTTGGAAACATGAGAAGTATGCCTTCTCAAAACAGGTTTTTGGCTAGCAAGGCTGGGTAGCAAGCAAGAGAGTTGAAAGAAACAAGCAAACATACAAGTAATAAAGCCAAACATGCAATCTTCCTTGAGGACACAAAAGATCTTAAATAAAGAATACCAAGCTTATGAGCCAACAAGAAAGAAAACAAATGATACCAAATACCCGTAAGCCTTTTCTTTATTTCCTTTTCTTTCAAATTAATGCCACTGACCATAACTTGGTTTGCCAAAACCAATTTAGATCCACTTGATGATCCCAGAGTGGTGCCAATACTGATCAACAAGATCCATCACATAATAGAGATTGCAAACTAAAAATAAGAAGTGTAAAAAGTAAAAGATGAGACTTCTCATTAATATTCCAATAAAGGCACTCACACCAAGGGATACATAGATAATCAACTAAAGGATAGATACTTCCACATGCAAACCAAACTATAAGATAACCTCTCTACCATAGATATGAATCCACTAAAAAGGTAAAAGATAAAAAATAAAGGCGGTGATACCGCGGCACTCCCCCAAGCTTGGAACAAGCCAAGGGGATGCCAAACCTGATGACGAATTGCTCCTGCGGTGATGGTGGTTTTCTCTTTATAAGATCTTCAATAAGTTTCTTCAACTCCTCGAACTCAAAAGTGAAGGGAATATGCCCGAGAGGCAATAATAAAGTGGTTAGTATCGTATTCCTTATTTATGATAAATTTTTATTTCGCATGCTATAATTGTATTAATACGGAAACGTTAATACATGTGTGTTTAATAAACAAAAAGGAAGTTCCTAGTTATGCCTCTCTTATAAACTAGCTCGTTGATTAACATGATGATCAAAGTTTCCTGATCATGGACATTGGATGTTGTTAATAACGAGGTCAGAACATTAGTGTAATGATTTGATGAACATTCATCCAAAGTATAGCATTACGATCAAAATCATTGAGTTTATATTGCTATAACAACTTACGAAGTGATCCTAATCCTTAGACCATGAGATCATGTCAATCACTAACACCGGAAGAGTTTCTCGATGACATCAAACGTCACACCGTAACTAGGTGATTATAAAGATGGCTTCAGAAATACTAAAGTGTTATGTTGAGACCCATGGATCGAGAGTGGAATTTGTTCATCCCGATGACGGATATATATGCTCTGGGCCCTCTCGGTGATATCACATTGATTAGCTTGCAAGCAAGTGATTTGATCACTAGAATGTTATATCACGGGAACGAGAAAAGAGTGCATGTCGGTAACGATATCAAACTAGGTATGGAGATACCGATGATCGAATCTCGGACATGTAATATATATCATGAAACAAAGGGATTAAGATACTAGCGTAAAAGGTTCACACGATCACAGAAGTCATCGTTGAATGTGTGGGAGTCAGTATGGATCTCCAGGTCCCGCTACTGATTATTGATCGGAGAAGGGTCTCGATCATGTCCACATTATTCGCGAACCGTAGGGTGACACACTTAAGGGATACCGACACCATTCGGAGCAAATGATATGCCAGAAAAAGAAAAGGAAAGCGCAGGAATTTATTTCACTAGACACCGGAACTGTTTCGGTTGAAATTGTTGAAACTGGTTCTGCATGTGAAATGGAATACTAGCAAGGGGTTTTATGTGAATGTTTTTTAATTAAAGTAATTAACAAAATTCTGAATAAATAAATAAAATAGTTTTATTTAAATGAGAGCTTGCATTAAATTTGGTGGAAATTTAATGCATGTGAGTGGATTTTTGAGTGGAGGCTTTTTAATGGGAGTGGAGGCTTTTCATTTTGAGTGGGAGCTCCACCCACATGAATGTGGAAGAGGTGGGGGCAGCCCCATGGCTGGGCGCCATGCCCTTGGGTGCCTCCCTCTCCTATAAAGGCCCCTCTCCTCCTCTCAAAGCACACCTCCTCATGAAGGATCTCTCTCCCTTTAGAATTTCCCCATGGTCTCGGATCATGAGATACATGTTCCGTGGCTTTTTCGAAGGATTTGTTTCTTCCGCTGCTTGGAGCGGCGCGGAGGTTGTCGGGTACCCGTGTGTGTGCGATCACGGATGCACCAACGCTTTGAGGTGCTAGACTTGATCGTCTTTGGACCGGACCAGATGGACTTCATCACGATCTTGAGACCGGCAAGCGTTCGTCTACATCATCCACGAGTACAACCTCGTTAACGCTATTCGGTCTTCGAGGGTATGTATTCTATGAATGTATATCCACCCGTTGCTTGTATCTAGTAGATAGATCTTGGTACTTAGTTGTTCCCATCGTAGGAAATTTTTTGTTTTCTATGCTGCAAACCCTACAGTGTTATCAGAGCCGGATCTATGCGTAGATGCTTTGCATGGGTAGTACACATATGAGTATGTGGGCGATGATGATCATTTTATTGCTTCTTAGTTGTACTTTGGATATTGGTGGCATAGTGGGATGAAGCGGCCCAGACAAACTTTACATGTCCTCGCACATGAGACCTGTTCCACGCTTGACATGCAACTAGTTTTGCATAAGTGGCTAGCGGGTGTCTGTCTCTCCTACTATAGTCAATATCTAATTTTCAACGAGTTGTCAACAATTTGGTTATCCTCGTTGTGGTTCATGTTCGTAGGTAAGAACGGTTCTATCTTCGAAATCCCTAAGCCACGTAAAACTTGCAATTGATAAATTAGAGGCATCTAGTTTAGATTGTTGCTGGGCTAGTGTTATGATATGGTGATGTTGTAAGTAGAAGTATGGGATGATACTCTTACAACACACATAGCGTGTAAGTTCCATAGACCTTGGCCTTACACATAAAGGTATGATAGAGATCATACCACGGTGCACATGATGGAGATCATATGCGGGAACCATATCATTTCACTAATAAACATGTGATGTTTTGATAGCATCTTATATTGCTTGTTTGGCGTTTTATTAGCATAATAAGATGATACCTCATTTAGATATCAAGATAAAAATGTGTTCTTCCTTAAGTATGCACCGACAATGTTTCGTCGCTTCAAGACATCACGTGATGATCGGGTGTACTTGAATCCACGAGCATATCTCGGGTGTAAGACAGTTACACGCGAATACTAAGGTTCTTACTTGACGAGCCTAGCATGTACAGACATGGCCTCGGAACACGGACCAAAAGGTTAAGCATGAGTCATATAGTAGATATGATGCCCATTTGATCCTCGCCTTTGAAGCTACGCCGACTCACGTGATGATCGGACTTTGTGTAGTGGATTTGGTTCATGTAATCACCAAAAAGACACGAGGGATGTCGTTTTTGAGTGGGAGTTCATTTCTAATTTGGATTAGTAGAACTCAATTTATCATAAATTAAATCAAAGTGAATTTGCATAATTTGTTGTAGTCATTGGCATTCGTTCACCACCTTATGCATAGTTGTAATTGAGATAATAGAACTATAGAATTCTGGATATATACTTTACGAACTGGTATCGTATTGTGTTGAGTGTCAATCTAAAGTTTAAAGTCCTATTGCAAACTTTCAGCAAACTCTATTTACTCCGTGAAATTTAATAGTTGGTATTAAATCGAGAGTAACAATTCCAGTGTTAGTATCTTAAGTATCATGTTTTCCTCCATGATTCTTGATTGTTTTAATATCAAGTTTATCTAGGAGCTGAAAGAATTGTTTCAGAAATCATCATGTGTGGCAGATATAACGATATCTGAAATAATGTTTTGGTTGCAATATGATAGAGTATAATATATGTTCTCATATTGGATGAGAATTTACGAAGGTTGGAGATGCTAGACATCCTAATCATCCAAAAGGGTTTTGGAAAGTAATGTTATACTCACGATTCGTCCTTATAAGCTACAATAGCTTGATCATGAAAGTCGTCATGATAAGGATGAATAGAAGATGCATGTAAAGTGTTTACTATACTAAAAGATTACTAAAGAATGGATTTTGAAAGAATACCGATCATTTTGATGATGGTGATCTACTTCAAAGTGCAGGTCCAAAGGTATTATTATTTGAATATACACGCTTTGGACTATGTGTCATGTATATGGCGCCACTTTTTATGTTGATAGATTCTTTTAAAAAGTAAAAAGGAAATGCTGAAAGAGAATCTATAAAATATATTTGACAGAAAAGAAAAGATTGGAAATATCCAATTTAGGTATATAGATGATATCCATGTTATGGTTGTATTTTTGCTTGTTAAACAATGTGGTTCTTGGGTATTGGATACCGAATTGGTTGGTATGAAATTTTATACGGAACGACGCAATTCATGAACCACAATGGCCTAAGTAACTAGCAAGAGAATATGTGATGATGTTCATCGAAAACAAACAAACCGTTGTTTGTATTTCTCGTTGACATCAAAGCTTGACTTCAAGATTTGTTTTAATAATTGTTATTTAAATCAGGTATTATGAGAACAAAGGTTGTTCAAATAATTACCATATTCCATATAAGATGGATGATTTACAAATATAGTTGGAGAAATCACATCCATAAAACCTAATGCTAAAATGTCGCAAGACAAATGATTGAAACATCACTTACGAAGTGACATTGCTGTTTAAATTATATTGGAAAGAAAACATGAAGAATCTCCATTTTCATGGATTTTTGGAGTCTTTGATTTGATCAAGTGACGCTTGTGAGACTTTCCTCGGGATAATTAAAAACTTCGTTCAAAGGCCAAAGAAGAACGAACGACTAAAATATTGGAATTTATACATATCGATGTGTGTAGTCCATTATTTATAGTCGTAAGCTATGGGTTTCAACTTCACATACATTCTCCGGAAATTTGAGTGAATGTTCACTTAATGAGAATGAAGTATGAAATATTTGAAAATGTTTCAAAGACTTTCAAGATGAAGTGGAAAATCATTGTAACAAGAAAATAAATGATTTATGATTTTATCATAAGGGATTTGTTTGAGTTACAAGTGTAACAAGAAAATAAATGAATTATGATTTTATCATAAAGGGATTTATTTGAGTTGCAAGTTTATCAAAACACCTAGATTTACATCTCCCGGAACACCATAGGAGTATGGAGTGTTTGAGATTTGTAATGAAACCTTGTTTGACATGGTTGGATCAAAGGTGTTATTTATAAAACTGCCATTATGTTTTAAAAAGATTAAAGCTTTAGAGACTACCTCTTTTACACTGAAAAGAGCTCCATCTTGATCCTATGAAATGACACCATATGAGTTATGGTTTGGGGTAAAACCCAAGTTGTCATTTCTTAAATTTTGGTATGCTAAACATAAGTAAGATGTTTACAATCGAAGTCGGATGAGCATGTCTTTGTAGGTTATTTCGAATAACAATTGGTTATTCCTCCCTAACACCGAGGACAAAAGGGTTTGTCGCTTGAAATGTGAAGTTTCTTGAAAAAGGAATTTTTCGCAAAAGTTAAGTGGGAGGACAATAGAACTTTGATAAGGTTAACGAACCTTAGCTAAATGTGTTGAGTTGCGCAGCGCCGGAAATCGTTCTGGAGGCTTCCATAATGCTCATAGCTTATGTGCCTCAAAGGTTATGGTCACAGAGATATAAGTTCTTATTGAACCAAGTCGGTCGAATAAACAATCAAATACTAAGATTTGAGAGTAAATCATTATTGTTTGACAATGATGAACCGACTATATGCAAAGAAGCGATGATGGGCCCTGACTCCGTCAAATGTCTTGAAGCCATAAAATACGTGATAATTCCATACACGATAAATCAAGTTTTGAACTTGGAATACCCTCCGGAAAGGTGTAAAAACCTATCGGTCGTATTTGGATCTATAAAGAAACAGACATGGATGTTTCACATCTATGAAATAGTCGACATGTCGTAAAGTATTTTACGACAATGTTCAAGGAGTTGACTATGACAAGATTTGATCTTTCATAGCGATATTTAGTCTGGACGGATTAAAGTAGGAACCACTACATATAATTTGTTATATGGTAGATGAATAAACAAAACAAAGTTCTTCTAATATAATGGTTACCTAGGACGTGTATATGACACGATCCAAAGGGTTTTGTTAATTCAAAGGATGCTAAAAAGGGCATGCAAACTTCAATGGTTGAAGTAAGCATCGTGGAGTTGGAATCTTCACCTTAATGAAAAGGAGTTTTCATCAGGAGACGATGAAGATGCTTGCATTTGCAAGAAATTAAGTGGGAGCGCTGAGACATATTTCTAATACATTATATGGATGGCATCTTGTTGATTAGAAATGATGTATCTTTTATTGACAAAGGTTAAGAATTTCATTTCGATGAAATACTTAGGCAAAACCCGAATATTTAGCATGAATGTCTATAGTGGATAGACTGTGACGCTAATATGGTTGTGCCAAACGTACATATATGAGATATTGAAGGAGTTCAATATAGAAACGACAAGAAATGGTTCTTGTTGCATGGAAAGGAATTGAATCAAGATTCAAGTGTATCGACACTTGATAAGTGAAACAAGATTCAAGTGCTTTGACACTTGATGAGTGAAATCACGAGAATGTTTTGATCAATCATACCATGATATGTACACATCCAGATATGTCCTATGCTCTAAGTGTTATGAGCATATACCAGAATGAATTATAAAATGATCATTGGATGATAGTGAGGATATTCTTATGATCTTTTGGAAGAACTAAGAATATATTTGTGTAGAGGTGACAAAAAATTACAAATAGTTCATTGTAAAGAGTTACATTGATACTAGTTTTGTCACAAGATACAAATTAAGTTTATCTCAATTTAAACTATGGATGGCACAATGTAATGGAAAGGAGATTCCATGATGGATTTTGAATAATTCCAAAGTTAAGACATTGTGACGAATACTACAACAAAAGGGCTAAGTATATGACTGCTATAGTAGCAGCAAAGGAGGGAATTTGTGTCAAGTAGTTTGTTATCAAACTAAGGTGTGGTTCGCAACAGGCTAACACTAAAGATATATTTTATGACAATAGTATCGACGTGTTTTAAACCCCAAGGAACTAAAGGTCTCACCGAAAGACCAAATGTATACAATGCCATCTCATTGGAGAATGAGTGATGCGTGAAGACGCAAAGACATGCAAATACACACGGACCTGAAAGTGTCAGATCCGTAGATTATGTTAACCACTTGTAGTTGCGTATATGGAACACCAGAAAGCCATATGTGTTCAATACGCAAAGTTTTCAAACTAGATTATTGTCTCTAGTGCAAGTGGGAGACTGAAGGGAATATGCCCGAGAGGCAATAATAAAGTGGTTATTATCGTATTCCTTATTTATGATAAATGTTTATTTTGCATTTTATAATTGTATTAATATGGAAATGTTAATACATGTGTGTTTAATAAACAAAAAGGAAGTTCCTAGTTATGCCTCTCTTATAAACTAGCTCGTTGATTAACATGATGATCAAAGTTTCCTGATCATGGACATTGGATGTTGTTAATAACGAGGTCACAACATTAGTGTAATGATGTGATGAACATTTATCCGAAGTATAGCATTACGATCAAAGTCATTGAGTTTATATTGCTATAACAACTTACGAAGTGATCCTAATCCTTAGACCATGAGATCATGTCAATCACTAACACCGGAAGAGTTTCTCGATGACATCAAACGTCACACCGTAACTGGGTGATTATAAAGATGGCTTCAGAACTACTAAAGTGTTATGTTGAGACCCATGGATCGAGAGTGGAATTTTTTCATCCCGATGACGGATAGATATGCTCTGGGCCCTCTCGGTGATATCCCATTGATTAGCTTGCAAGCAAGTGATTTGATCACTAGAATGTTATATCACGGGAACGAGAAAAGAGTGCATGTCGGTAACGATATCAAACTAGGTATGGAGATACCAATGATCGAATCTCGGACATGTAATATATCGTGAAATAAAGGGATTAAGATACTAGCGTAAAAGGTTCACACGATCACAGAAGTCATCGTTGAATGTGTGGGAGTCAGTATGGATCTCTAGGTCCCGCTACTGATTATTGATCGGAGAAGGGTCTCGATCATGTCCGCATTATTCGCGAACCGTAGGATGACACACTTAAGGGATACCGACACCATTCGGAGCAAATGATATGCCAGAAAAAGAAAAGGAAAGCACAGGAATTTATTTCACTAGACACCGGAACTGTTTCAAGTTGAAATTGCTGAAACTGGTTCTGCATGTGAAATGGAATACTAGCAAGGGGTTTTATGTGAATGTTTGTTAATTGAAGTAATTAAAAAAATTCTGAATAAATAAATAAAAGAGTTTTATTTAAATGAGAGCTTGCATTAAATTTGGTGGAAATTTAATGCATGTGAGTGGAGGCTTTTTAATGGGAGTGGAGGCTTTTCATTTTGAGTGGGAGCTCCACCCACATGAATGTGGAAGAGGTGGGGGCAGCCCCCATGGCTGGGCGCCATGCCCCTTGGGTGCCCCCCTCTCCCCTATAAAAGGCCCCCCTCTCCTCCTCTCAAAGCACACCTCCTCGCGAAGGATCTCTCTCCCCCCTTTAGAATTTCCCCATGGTCTCGGATCAGCGAGATACATGTTCCCGGTGGCTTTTTCTGGAAGGATTTGTTGCTTCCGCTGCTTCGCTGGAGCGAGGGCGTGGAGGTTGTCGGGGTACCCGTACGTGTGTGCGATCACGGATGCACCACTGCTTTGAGGTGCTAGACTTGATCGTGCTGGACCGACTGGACCAGATGGACTTCATCACGATCTTGAGATCGGCAAGCGTTCGTCTACATCATCCACGAGTACAACCTCGTTAACGCTATTCGGTCTTCGAGGGTATGTATTCTATGGATGTGTATCCACCCGTTGCTTGTATCTAGTAGATAGATCTTGGTACTTAGTTGTTCCCATCGTAGGAAATTTTTTGTTTTCTATGCTGCGAACCCTACAAAAAGTAAGAGTATGGATTAGATCTGAGTTTTGCTGTAACATTCCAAAAATCATAGTTTCAAAACTCATTCATATCATCTTTGCATTTAGGGTTTTTCTCAAAAATCATTTAGAGACAGAAGTTTGAGCTATGATTTCATGTGAACAATTTATCTCAAATGGCCATCACCCTTTGAAAATTTGATGGTTTAGATACTTGTTTGCTTGCCTCTATTGATGGAAAGATTAGGTGAAGCTTTTAACCCAAGTTTCCAAATTTAGAAATGGTTTCAAAAGCCCTTTTTCAAATATTTGCAAACTAGAGCAAGCCTCTGTTTACTTTGAAACCCAAGCTTGACCAAGCCTTGCAAAGTAACCACTTAGTTAAAATGACTGTTTTTGAATTCACAAAACCCTGCAAAAATTCCCAAGGCAGTTTGGTTTTAAAAGGATTTGAATTCATATCAAATTCATATCAGAAAATGAATTTAGAAAAAGAAAAGGGCTCCTCAATAGAAAAAGGCCGCGCGGCCAGAATCTGGCCCAACAGCAAATCGAGCCCAGCAAGCCCACCCGAGGTCTTCTTATTCTTCTCTCACGCGCAAGCATGGCTTCACCGTGACAGACCCCACCTAAACTCCGCGCACCTCGCTGACAAGCGGGCCTTCTCCACGTCAGCGTCGTCTCCACCCGCACGACCCGTTCGTCCCCAAATCAACGCGAGCGTTTCTGTGTTTAATTCGCGGCGTCAATTCGAGTTATTGGCAGAGTGATTCTCGCTCGTGACCAGGCTATAAGAACCCCCTCTGTCCCCTCTCTCTTCTCCCCCAAACCCCGAACCCAGAGCGCCACCAGGCTGCGAGCATTACCCTCTGCAACCCCGCCGTCTCCGGCGACTGCGCCGGCAAATTCCGGTGAGTTCTGAGCTTCCCTCTGCCTCTCGTTCTTGCAAACTAGATCAGTGAGCCTCTGCGCTTCTTTTGACACCTTTCGTTTACCCTCGCATGTACCGTAGCTCCGGCAGCATCGTCAACTGGCCGCCACCGTCTTCAGTACGAACTCCGGCGAGCTCTAGTGGTAAGCCCCGACCGCCCCGCGTCTTCTAGTTCAAGCACACGACCCTGCCTTGACTCTGTGAATCTAACCGTGTCCTCGTCTTGCCTTGGGGTGGTTCACAGCGACGTCCACGACAACCACCTGACACACCGACGCCGTCCTCCACTCCGGCGAGCAATCGCAACCGTGCCCGAGCGCCCCTTGACCAACCGGATGTCTGACGAAGCCGCCAAGACCTCCTGAGCACGGTGAGCTACTCCTCGTTCTCACTTACCCTGTAGCGCCCTCCGTCGTGGTAGTATTCGCCGCCGGTAGCCACCGCTCACGCCAGTTCTTGGCGGATCGATAGCACCGTTAGATCGTATCGTGGCGCTAGGATAGATCCACTTAAACCGAAGAGGTACGCGATCCGAGCCAGATTTCATTTAGATCCTACGGTGGAGCTCGATCCAAAGGCGAACGGTATGGGCGAATAAGAACATGACGCGTGGCTAGGTTAGATCTGAAAACAGATTTAAAAACCAGAATTTTGATCCAAATTCAAATGCTCATAACTTTCGATTGCCACGTTAGATTTTTGCAAACTTTATACAGTTGGATTCAGTGAAACAAGGCCTTTCTGAATATCCAATTTATTTAGCATATAGTAACGGTTAAAATGATTTTATTTGTAGAACAAGTTTATGGCTATTTTTAGATATAGATTTAATTTGGTGAATTATATTGGGGCCAAATAAGTTTAGTTGGCAAACTTGGGACATGTTAAGTATCTGTAGACATGAGCATACTTGGTAGAATTTTCAAAAATCAACACTTAGTAAATTCTTGCATGCATGCATTCATATTATTTTTTGGTTGTATATAATTGTGTGTAATTGTATGCTTTAATTTCTTGTGTAGATTTTGCTAGTGATTGTGATTGTGAAGAGTGCTACTCTCCCCACTACCAAGGCAAGTGATATTTTCATGAATATTCCTATCCTAAGTTTTGTACTAGCATTAGATATTTTGCTAAAGTATTGCATGATATTTTGCCTAGTGCTAAGATGGGAAATCCTAAGTAGAGTGGAATAGTAGAATTGCTAGGGAAATTTTCCTAAGTTAAGTTATCATATTCTGCTTAGCCTAGCTACTTAGCAAACAAGGGTGGTGAACATCTATATGGTTTATGATAAAAATATTCTAAGTCAAGAGACTTATATTTTCTTAATAAAACAACTAAGTCAAATGAACCTCCTGGGTGGAATGGAATGATTGGGTTATGTTGAGTGGTTACACAAGGCCATGGACTTGGGTTGTGTATCTCACTTGTGGTATGCCACCCAGGCACAAAGGGATTTGGAGGCCAAGTGTTGAGAAAGCTTACAGTGCAACCACTTGGCAATATGGGCTCTACCATGATCATATAGGTTGCTAGAACTTAGTCACATGGACAGTTGGTGGTAGTTGGGTTGATAGGTTGGAGCGCGTCCATTTGACTAAGGAAAGGCTTCTGAAAGGTCCTGTCTTGGGAAACCAAGTCTGGTGGGGAAAGTGCACAACCTCTGCAGATGGAAAACCTAAGTACTTAGCCTAGTCCAAGGCAATGGACACTTTTGAGCATCAAGACATGGAAGCTACAAGAATCTCATCACTCCAACTTCTAAGTAAAAATTTGTGGGTGAACAAGGGTGAAGGACCCCAATGTCTATTGGTGGTTTCTTGGGAATGTTTTGACAAAGAAAAACTTAGTGATTTCAACTAATAGGAAAAACTTATTTTCAAGCAAGGCAAGCCAAGCTACACATAGCCAAAATGCATATAGTATTATAGTCCACTTAAAATATACTAAGGTATCACTTGCCAATACTATTCCAAAGTATTGACCCTCTGTGGCTGTAACTTGTGATGTTGCAGGTTACTCCGATGATGAATAGGAGTCATGAGTCTACACTCAACATGCTTGCCTGTGGCACATGAAGATGAAGACTTGTGTTTATTTACTTATTCCATAAACTCTTGTATTAGGCCTATGGCCCTGAGTTGTAAAAGACTATGTTTTTATCTCTGGAATGAATGTAATAAACGACCTTTGTATCTGTGTACTTCATATTAAACTGTGGATGCTAGCATTGATCCAGGGACTAGCATTGCAATCACATGGATCCTTTCCTTTATAAAGGAGGGGTCTAACAGATGGTATCAGAGCACTGTGTTGCATGTAGGATTATGACCCTAGGACTGGAAAACCACTAAGGAAAAAGTTTTTCAACTACTTCTACACTTGTCTATTCTTCTCGTAAAACTTTTCTAATCTCTTTCAACTTCCTTTGTAGATGAACTCCATCAACGAAGCCGTGAAGAAGGGACCACTCATGACCATGACCTTGGAATGTGAAACTGAGTTTCCCAATATTCTCAAGGACCTCATGGAGGCAATGGATGCACATGGTGAAGCCGTGTACAAGGGCTTTCGGTGATGGATGAAGGAGTGGAGTATTGGTGGGTGCAACTTCACTTGTACAAAAACAAGGAAGACAACCACAAAGAAAGGGATTCTGCATGTACACCAACACTACAATGCACACCACATTCTTTGAGTCACCAGGATGCAGCTTGGAGGACTATCAAAGAACTAAGTGCTAGAGTCAAGTGCGTAATGCTCAACCTCCAAAAGGACTTAGAGAAAGAGAAGGAGCTTACTCAAGAGTTGGAAGACACCAACCAAGAAATAAGGGGAGATGTTATAGACTTAGTGATAGAGTCAAGAGAGCAAGATTGGTGGATTGCCTCTAGGAACATTGTGTTTAATAATAGATCCCGTGAGATTGGATTGTAAGGACACTTCGTTAGTTGGACCACCACTTATCACCTTGTTTTCAAAAGATATTTTAAATAAGTATGGACCTTGAATGATGTAATGAACTTATGTATGCATGACTTGTGTGACAATTATGTTTCATGAATATGTATGAATGTTAGTCTTGATTTACCTTGAATTGCATTGTTCTAACTTTTTCAATCTTATAAATAGATGCCTATTGCCATCAGCACTGTTGAGGAGTTTCGGGTTACTCGTTTTGGTTCCCGTATCATTGAGCTTACCACTCTCCTTGATCTCCCTCTTCCTACCATCACGGTGTACCCACTCACCAAGTTCGAGAGGAAGGACCTCTGGGGCTTCAAGGTGACCCAGCCAGGACACCTGACTGAGCCTACTACAGAGACCATCGTCTTCAAGATGATGCACGATGACAGGGAGAGAGGCATGGAGGTAGTCATGCAGGACCTGATAGGACGCTTGTTAGGCCGTCACTCCCGACAGGTTAGGGGTACTCACTTTCACGTCTTCGGAAGACGTGATGTTGATGGAGAGTCCATCGACTTTGAGGACGACTCGAGGAGCACTGCGGAGCCGATATGTCTTTATCTTCAGGACTTAGAGACTCTTCTGAGGCACGTAGATACGGACAGGACGAACGTCATGCTAGGTAATGACGAGCTTCAGGTGCAGCTTGGAGAAGGACAAGCTTTTTGCGCAGCAGGATGAGATGATCAAGGAAATGGAGACAAAGTTCGAGGCCCAGGACCGCAAGTTCAAGAGTCAGGAGAAACGCGTCCAGGATAGGAACAAGAAAATCCGGGACATGACCGAGGAACTGAAGTCCAAGGACTTCGAGCTTGAGCAGAAGCAGATGGTTATTGAGAGGCTTCGCTCCCAGAAGAGGGCTCTCAAGGCCAAGGTCGATTCCTTGACCACTACGATTGAGGAGAACAAGACCGCGATGGAGAACGCAGGTCTTACCTTCGTCGAGGAGGAGATAGATGCTGATGAGTAGACTTGACTACTTGTTTACCTTTCATATTCATACTTGTTATTGCAAACTTATTATTGGACCATCCGACATGTGGATGGCTTGCCACTTGTGTGTTTTACTTCATGAGTTTGTTATGTGGTTGTTGAACTTTTATTCATATGTTGCTTGTTATGTGTTTGCTTGTGATGTATTGTGCATGAAACATCTATGGGTATCTCATTCTTATCTATTTGAACAAACCACAGATGCCTCCCCGTCGCGCAAACCCCAACCCCAACAACATCACCCCGGAAATGCAACAAATGATGAATGCGCAAACACAGCTTATGCAAATGATGACAACATTCATCCAGAACCAGAATAACAACAACAACAACCCCAACAACAACAACAATAACAACAACAACAACAACAACCCTCCGGGTTTTGATATGCTCACCAGATTTCTGCGAGGCCAGCAAAATTTTCGGAACAATCGATCCCATGGTAGCCAATGACGCTACGTTATGTGAACAAAGACTTGGTGACGTGGCTGCACCGATGCTGAAAAGGTCAGGTTCGCAAGACATGCTGGAAGGACCAGCCGCCACCTGGTGGGATAACTTCCAAATCACCACTCCCATTGATGAAGTGACTTGGGACATCTTTGAAGATGGTTTTCGCACGGCTCATATCTCATCAGGGATAATGAGTCTGAAAAAGAAGGAGTTTCACAACCTGAAACAGCGCCACCACAGTGTGGAAGAATACATAGAAGAGTTCAACAATCTGGCACGCTATGCACCAGATGAGGTGGATACAGATGCAAAAAGAAAGGAAAAGTTCTTGGAAGGTTTGAATGATGAACTAAACCTACAGTTGTCTGTGGCATATGTCCCAACTTATCAGTCGTTATGTGACAAGGCTGCTATTTTGGAAAGTAAGATGAAACAAGTCGAGAGTAGGAAGAGGAAACACTCCGACAAGCACAGCTCGGGATCGTCTCACAAACGATCTCACTATGATGACAGTGGCAGCTCAGGATCCCATAAACATGGGAAATTCAACAAGCACCACAACCACAACCGTCATGACAACAAGCATCACCGTAGTCATGACAATGATAAGTACAAGAACCACAAAAGTGGACATAAGAGCCACCACAGTGGAAATGGTAGTGGAAGTGGAGGTCAGCATGTTAAAAAGGACATCAGTCAAGTTGAGTGCTTCAAATGCAAGAAACTGGGGCATTATGCTAATGAATGCCCTGAGAAGAAAGTGGAAGGACCTAACAAGCCAAATCCTTTTCAGAAAGGACAGGTTAACCACATTAATGTGGAGGAGGTCTATGAGGAGCCTGATCTTTGTGGTAAGTTCAGACTCAATTCAATTTCAGCATTTGTACTCTTTGATACCGGTGCATCTCATTCATTCATATCAAAGGCATTTGTTGATAGAAATGGGTTTGCATCAGAAAACATTGGGTGTCCAATAAAGGTTAGTTCTCCGGGGGGAGATATGATAGTAAGCCTTGGATGCCGGGATCTCATCATAGAGTTTGGTAAGCATAAGTTTCCAGTAAGCCTGATAATCCTAGATTCCCAAGGACTAGATGTAATCTTGGGAATGGATTGGATGTCTAAGTATGAAGGAGTATTAGATTGTGCTAATCGTACTGTTGCACTCACAACCCCAGAAGGAAAAAGAATAAAATTTAAGTCAAACTTTGAATCCAAAGGAAGTGAGCTGAACTCTCTTAAGGGGGTTCGCATGGACAGTGTGCCAATTGTGTGTGAGTATCCGGATGTATTTCCGGAGGAGTTACCAGGAATGCCACCAGATAGAGATGTGGAATTTTTGATAGATTTGGTACCAGGTTCTGGACCAATAGCTAAGAGACCATACAAAATGTCAGTTGATGAACTGAAAGAACTCAACAAGCAGCTAGGAGAACAGTTGCAAAAAGGGTTTATTCAACCAAGTTCCTCATCTTGGAGGCCCCAGTATTGTTTGTGGAGAAAAAGGATAGAACACAAAGATTATGTATTGACTACCGTTCTCTCAACGAGGTTACTATCAAGAACAAATATCCTTTGCCAAGAATCAACGACTTGTTTGATCAATTAGAAGGAGCATGTGTGTTCTCGAAGATTGATCTTCGGTCAGGCTATTTTCAACTCAAGATAAGAGAGCAAGACATACCTAAGACAGCATTCACCACAAGGTATGGATTGTATGATTACACTGTGATGCCTTTTGGTTTAACCAACGCTCCAGCATACTTCATGAACATGATGAATAAGGTATTCATGGAATTCCTTGACAAGTTTGTGGTCGTTTTCATCGACGATATCCTAGTCTACTCCAAGAGCAAGGAAGAACATGAAAGACACTTGCGCTTGATACTTGAAAAGTTAAGAGATCATAAACTTTATGCCAAATTCTGCAAGTGTGAGTTCTGGTTAGAGAAAGTTGGTTTTCTTGGTCATGTTATGACAAAGGATGGTGTTGCAGTTGATCCTGCTAAAGTTTCAGCTGTGACAGATTGGGAATCACGCAAGAATGTGAAGGAAGTTCGTAGTTTCCTTGGCTTAGCAGGTTACTACAGAAGGTTCATTGAAAATTTCTCGAAGGTTGCTAAGCCAATGACAGAATTGCTAAAAAAGGACAAGAAATTTGCTTGGACTGAAGGTTGAAGTCGATTTCAAGAGTTGAAGAAGAGACTTGTGACAACACCAGTTTTATGTTCCGCATTTGGAAAAGGATTTCCAAGTGTATTGTGATGCGTCTCATCAAGGTTTGGGTGCCGTACTTATGCAAGATGGTAAAGTCGTAGCCTATGCTTCGAGACAACTCAAAACTCATGAAGTAAACTATCCTACACATGATTTGGAGTTAGCCTCTGTCGTTCATGCACTCAAAACATGGAGACATTACCTTTTGGGTAAGCGGTGTGAAGTGTTCACCAATCATAAGATCTTGAAGTATACCTTCACCCAGAAGGAGATCAACATGAGACAAAGAAGATGGCTAGAACTTATCAAGGATTACGACTTAAGTTTGCAATACCACCCCGGTAAAGCAAATGTAGTAGCCGATGCTTTAAGTCGTAAGACGTTTGTAAATGGCCTTACCAAAGGGGAATTGCCAGATGATCTGTGTAAGAAATTCAAGGAACTCAGATTGGAGATTGTACCAGAAGGACATCTCATGTCATTAGATGTTCAACCCACTTTATTGGACAAGATCCGAGAAATTCAGAAGACTGATAAGGAAATTGAAAAGATTAAGGAAAATATAAGTCTAGGGAAAGCCAAGAGTTTCCATATAGACGAACAAGGCACCTTATGGCACGGGAAACGTATTTGTGTTCCACAAGATCCGGAGTTGGAACCGATCCTGCAAGAGGCTCACAACTCTCCATATTCTATTCACCCAGAAACACCAAGATGTACATGGACATGAAAGAAAGATTTTGGTGGAACAATCTCAAAAGGACATCGCCAACATATTGCTTTGTGTGATGTGTGTAGCGAGTCAAAGCGGAGCACCAAAACCAGCAGTTTGCTTCAACCAACGCCTATTCCTGAATGGAAGTGGGAAAATATTGGTATGGATTTCATTACCGGATTACCAAGGACCAGGTCAGGGTATGATTCCATATGGGTAATAGTGGATCGCCTAACTAAAGTGGCTCATTTTATACCTGTGAAGACAACTTATACAAGTGCCAAGTTAGCAAAAATATACATGAGCAGAATCGTATGCCTTCACGGTGTGCCTAAGAGTATTGTGTCAGATAGAGGAACACAGTTCACTTCTCACTTTTGGAGACAGCTTCATGAATCCTTAGGAACGAGATTGGAATTCAGTACTGCCTTTCATCCTCAAACATATGGACAAACAGAGAGGACCAACCAAATTCTTGAAGACATGTTGAGAGCATGTGCTTTAGATTATGGAGCAAGTTGGGATGAAAGTTTGCCCTACGCAGAGTTCTCTTACAACAATAGTCATCAAGCTAGTATTGGAATGGCACCATTTGAATTACTCTACGGAAGGAAGTGTACCACCCCATTGTTATGGAATGGTGTGGGAGAAAGAAGCTTATTTGGACCTGATCTTATCAAAGACGCTGAAGAGAAAGTCAAATTGGTTAAAGACAGGTTGAGGGTAGCACAATCCCGACAGAAAAGCTACGCGGATTCTAAGCGTAGAGAAGTCACCTACGAAGTCGGGGATAGAGCTTATCTCAGAGTATCACCACTCCGTGGAGTGAAAAGATTTGGAGTCAAAGGAAAGTTGGCACCAAGATATGTTGGGCCATTCAAGATTCTAAGTCGCAAAGGAGAAGTTGCATACGAAGTTGAATTGCCAGAATCTCTATCAGCAGTCCATAACATATTTCATGTGAGTCAGCTTAAGAAATGTCACCCAGAAATGGAAGAGTCTTCTTTGAAGGATACCATACCTTTGGAAGAAGTTCAGCTAGAAAGTGATCTCACTTATGAGGAAAAACCTGTCAAGATTCTAGAGACCGCAGAAAGAGTTACGGGACCAAGACTATCAAGTTTTGTAAAGTGCAATGGAACCATCACTCCGAAGAGGAAGCAACATGGGAAAGAGAAGATGATCTTCGGAAAGACCACCCTCACCTATTTGCTAGCCAACCCGAATCTCGAGGGCGAGATTCATCTTAAGGGGGTTAGATTTGTAACATTCCAAAAATCATAGTTTCAAAACTCATTCATATCATCTTTGCATTTAGGGTTTTTCTCAAAAATCATTTAGAGACAGAAGTTTGAGCTATGATTTCATGTGAACAATTTATCTCAAATGGCCATCACCCTTTGAAAATTTGATGGTTTAGATACTTGTTTGCTTGCCTCTATTGATGGAAAGATTAGGTGAAGCTTTTAACCCAAGTTTCCAAATTTAGAAATGGTTTCAAAAGCCCTTTTTCAAATATTTGCAAACTAGAGCAAGCCTCTGTTTACTTTGAAACCCAAGCTTGACCAAGCCTTGCAAAGTAACCACTTAGTTAAAATGACTGTTTTTGAATTCACAAAACCCTGCAAAAATTCCCAAGGCAGTTTGGTTTTAAAAGGATTTGAATTCATATCAAATTCATATCAGAAAATGAATTTAGAAAAAGAAAAGGGCTCCTCAATAGAAAAGGCCGGCTTAATCCGCCCAAAGAATCGAGCCCAAAAGCCCACCCGGTCTTCTTATTCTTCTCTCACGCGAAGCGACGCCGAGCCGACAGAAGACCCCACCTAAACTCCAGCACCTCGCCGACAAGCGGGCCTTCTCCACGCCGTCGTCTCCACCCGCACGACCGTTCGTCCCCAAATCAACGCTTAGCGTTTACATGTTTAATTCAAGCGGCCAATTTCGAGTTATTGGCGAGTGATTCTCGCCGTGACAGGCTATAAGAACCCTCTGTCTCTCTCTTCTCCCCAAACCCCGAACCCGAGCGCCACCAGCTGAGCATTACCCTCTGCAACCCCGCCGTCTCCGATCGCGCCGCAAATTCGGTGAGTTCGAGCTTCCTCCTCTCGTTCTTGCAAACTAGATCAGTGAGCCTCTGCGCTTCTTTTGACACCTTTCGTTTACCCTCGCATGTACCGTAGCTCCGGCAGCATCGTCAACTGGCCGCCACCGTCTTCAGTATGAACTCCGGCGAGCTCTAGTGGTAAGCCCCGACCGCCCGTCTTCTAGTTCAAGCACACGACCGCCTTGACTCTGTGAATCTAACGTGTCCTCGTCTTGCCTTGGGGTGGTTCACGCCGACGCCCACGACAACCACGACACACCGACGCCGTCCTCCACTCCGGCGAGCAATCGCAACCCCGCCCGGCGCCTTGACCAACCGCGGACGAGCAGGCTTCGCCAAGACCTCCCGAGCACGGTGAGCTACTCCTCTCTCACTTACCCCTCAGAGTGCCGCCTCCGTCGTCGACCGACAGTTCCGCCGCCGGTAGCCACCGCTCCGCCGCCAGTTCTTGGCCAGATCGATAGCAGCCGTTAGATCTGTATCGTAGCGCTAGGATAGATCCACTTAAACCGAAGAGGTACGCGATCTGAGCCGCCAGATTTCATTTAGATCCTACGGCTGTGGAGCTCGATCCAGTGCGAAACGGTATGGGCGAATAAGAACATGACGCGTGGCTAGGTTAGATCTGAAAACAGATTTAAAAACCAGAATTTTGATCCAAATTCAAATGCTCATAACTTTCGATTGCCACGTTAGATTTTTGCAAACTTTATACAGTTGGATTCAGTGAAACAAGGCCTTTCTGAATATCCAATTTATTTAGCATATAGTAACGGTTAAAATGATTTTATTTGTAGAACAAGTTTATGGCTATTTTTAGATATAGATTTAATTTGGTGAATTATATTGGGGCCAAATAAGTTTAGTTGGCAAACTTGTGACATGTTAAGTTTCTGTAGTCATGAGCATACTTGGTAGAATTTTCAAAAATCAACACTTAATAAATTCTTGCATGCATGCATTCATATTATTTTTGATTGTATATAATTGTGTGTAATTGTATGCTTTAATTTCTTGTGTAGATTTTGCTAGTGATTGTGATTGTGAAGAGTGCTACTCTCCCCACTACCAAGGCAAGTGATATTTTCATGAATATTCCTATCCTAAGTTTTGTACTAGCATTAGATATTTTGCTAAAGTATTGCATGATATTTTGCCTAGTGCTAAGATGGGAAATCCTAAGTAGAGTGAAATAGTAGAATTGCTAGGGAAATTTTCCTAAGTTAAGTTATCATATTCTGCTTAGCCTAGCTACTTAGCAAACAAGGGTGGTGAACATCTATATGGTTTATGATAAAAATATTCTAAGTCAAGAGACTTATATTTTCTTAATAAAACAACTAAGTCAAATGAACCTCCTGGGTGGAATGGAATGATTGGGTTATGTTGAGTGGTTACACAAGGCCATGGACTTGGGTTGTGTATCTCACTTGTGGTATGCCACCCAGGCACAAAGGGATTTGGAGGCCAAGTGTTGAGAAAGCTTACAGTGCAACCACTTGGCAATATGGGCTCTACCATGATCATATAGGTTGCTAGAACTTAGTCACATGGACAGTTGGTGGTAGTTGGGTTGATAGGTTGGAGCGCGTCCATTTGACTAAGGAAAGGCTTCTGAAAGGTCCTGTCTTGGGAAACCAAGTCCAGTGGGAAAGTGCACAACCTCTGCAGATGGAAAACCTAAGTACTTAGCCTAGTCCAAGGCAATGGACACTTTTGAGCATCAAGACATGGAAGCTACAAGAATCTCATCACTCCAACTTCTAAGTAAAAATTTGTGGGTGAACAAGGGTGAAGGACCCCAATGTCTATTGGTGGTTTCTTGGGAATGCTTTGACAAAGAAAAACTTAGTGATTTCAACTAATAGGAAAAACTTATTTTCAAGCAAGGCAAGCCAAGCTACACATAGCCAAAATGCATATAGTATTATAGTCCACTTAAAATATACTAAGGTATCACTTGCCAATACTATTCCAAAGTATTGACCCTCCGTGGTCAGAACTTGTGATGTTGCAGGTTACTCCGATGATGAATAGGAGTCATGAGTCTACACTCAACATGCTTGCCTGTGGCACATGAAGATGAAGACTTGTGTTTATTTACTTATTCCATAAACTCTTGTATTAGGCCTATGGCCCTGAGTTGTAAAAGACTATGTTTTTATCTCTGGAATGAATGTAATAAACGACCTTTGTATCTGTGTACTTCATCTTAAACTGTGGATGCTAGCATTGATCCAGGGACTAGCATTGCAATCACAGGGATCCTTTCCTTTATAAAGGAGGGGTCTTACATTTGATCTATCCGGTTGATAATCATGTCAGTCCGAGAATCCCAGTTCTTGTTATTCTTTCCCCACTCTTCATCCTTAGCATGATCCTTCTCTGCATTGTAAGAACGAGGCATATCCCAAACCGAGGGAAAATTTGCTTTGGCCACATGTTAATATTGATATTCATGTATAAGTGTATGGAAGGGTCTCTTGTTACGTGGAGGAGATGATCGTGGAGAGAGAGTATGACGCCGAGATCTCCCTCCTGTAGACATCTGTGCTGTCCTCTTAAGCTTGGTAGGTCGTGCCACCAAACCAATACTTATGACGGTAGCGCGAGTGTCCGGTTCCTTGTCCTCCTCCATGTCACCTTCATACCCTACTGAAATCTCCTCCTCCTTGGGGACTTGAGGTTCTTCTTCCTCGGGCTTCTTGCCTTTGTCGTTGGCGGAGGCCATGGTGCTCTAAACTTGAGAAGATTTCTAACAGAAACAGATCGAAACGAAAACACGACGAGAACACGATGCATGAACCTCGGGGAATCCGGGGGGTTATATATTACAAAGTTTCAATGCATAAGGAAGGTTTTGACACGGAAACGAGGCGGGGACAGAGTTCGAGGGGGAGACATCCCCCTCAGGCGCGGCCAGGCTAGGCCCGTGCCTAGGGTGGGTGTGTCCACCCCGGGATCCGCTTCCTCCTTAGTTTCGTCTCGTAACTTCCCTTATGTATTAAAAACATCAAAAATATAAAAAGATTGGGGTTTCACGAACCTTCTGTTTTCGCCACTTTTACCTATTCAATGATGAACTCTGTAGATTCCTTTTCTCTTTCTCCTGAGAATTTCCTTCTTACAAAACCCTTGCACAAGCTCAATGACAACATTAGTGTAAGAAAAAACAATAACCCTTTGGTACACACTTCAACTGAAAACCCATCAAAACAAAAGCTTCTGTAAGAGGCAAATGCAAATGACGACAGAAATCTGTCAAAACAGACCAGCAGGTAAAGATTGTTTTTTTCGAAGATCTTTTGTTGCTCAAATTGAAAAGTGCAGAACTGATGAAAGTTGGGTAACAACTTGGAGAACAAACTCAGAAAAATGCAATTCCATCCGAAGTACTGAGCTTCCTCACGAATTTTTACAATACAACACAAAAATATGTCCCACGATAGCCACTTTTCACAACTCCTCTACTTCACAAAAGTAGTTGAACTTGACACAGAAACCAAAAAAAAAAGATAAGGAGCGGTTATTACTGAGGTAATAACTTCCAAGACACGACAAACCTCCTGGGTTATCTCCCAACAAGTACTTTTCTTTAATGTCTTTAAGTTAGGCTTGAAACTTCCAAAGATGCTCACAAAGGAGATATATATCTAAAGTGAAAGAGAGCATCAAGAAGAAAATAACCAACACACTTGAGCCTAACCTACTTCCTATGCATGGGGGTATCATGAGAAAATGAATTGTTGAAACAAAAAGCCACTAGCATAGGAAGACAAAACATATGCAACTTCAAAGCCTTCAACATAAAATGGGGAAACTTAACATCATTGAGATGCATAAAACCATGTTTCCCTCTCTCAAAATAACTTTCAATGGCACTTTGAATAAAGTTGACAATATAACTATCACTGGAAACAACTTTATCATCAGAATAAGCATACTTACAGTCACCAAAAAGAGGTCCAAGGTCATAGACTGGATCAATAGAAGCAAGTTGTTCCATCCTGAAATCTTTATTAGGCAAGATATTTTCACAGGGAGCTTTAGCAAATTTGGAAAAGTTAACACATAAGACTCTCCATCAAACTTAGTTAAAACTTTTCCTTCTTACAATCAATAATAGCTCCACAAGTGTTCAAGAAAGGCCTACCAAAAATGATAGGACAAGTTTTGCTAGCTACTGAATTAAGCACTAGAAAATCAGCAGGATACTTAATCTTACCACAAAGAACCTCCACATCTCTTACAATACCAATGGGGCAAATGGTATGCTTGTTAGCAAGGTGAATAACCACATCAATGTCCTCAATCTCACAAGGAACAATCTCATGCATAATTTCCCTGTAAAGCTCATAAGGAATAGCACTAGAACTAGCACCAATATCACATAAACCATAGTAGCAATGATCACCAATTTTAACAGAAAGCACAAGAACACTAACTTTTCTAGCCTGACTAGTATGAGTGATAATACAAGAAGTTTCTTCATAGAATACAATGTGCTCATCCTCTTTATTTCTAGTGACAGTGTCTTTCACAATAGCTACCACAGGTTCATCATTCAAATGCTTACCAGGCTCCACAGTTTTCATTGTACCTTTGCTATTTGCACTAATAATCATAGAATACTCCTTTACCTTAGATGGAAAAGGCATTTTCTCAACATGAGGTTCAGGCACAATATGATTAGTAGTACAAACTTGAGTACTTCTAACTGGAACATGACTAATAACATCTTTATAAGGAGCATGGTACTTATTCCACTTCTTCTTGGGAATTTCAATGTAAGAGGCAAAGGCTGACATGGTTATACCCCGCGGGTATGATCTCAGCATACCTGGTCCAGCCCAAGGAAGGCCCACAGCAAATATACGCCGGCCCATGAAGACTTTCGGGTGTCCAAGGCCCATGACGCCTTCGGATCCTTGGAGAGCAAGACTAGAGTAGATAGGAAATTCAAAGGGGTAAAACCCTAGAACCTGTAACCGACAAGGTCTACGTCCGGGACGTGCCTAAGTCTATATAAAGGCCAGGAGGGCACGACCTAGATCTCTCTCATACTTTTGCATACACACCTCCACGCCAGATTGCATCTTCGCACCCCTGTAACCTTTGGTTCCGCCGTAATCAAGAGCAGACAAGAAGGAGTAGGGTTTTCCCTCCGGGGGCCTGAACCTGGGTAAACCTCGTGTCCTGTATTGCTTGTTTGCTAACCGTTCCGCGATCTCCAGCATCCCCATCTTCTCCAAAACCCAAGTCCATAACAATGCGCATTGACGATATTAAACCTCATCAATTGGCACCGTCTATGGGAATTGGGGACGCTGATTGTGCGATCGTGACGGTCCCAACCCGATCAATCTACAACTCTGCGGCGACGGAGAGTCACCTCCTCTTTGGCGCTTTCGACTTCACCGCCCACTCACCGGCCACCATGAAGGACTTCGAGCCCGTAGGCGACGGACTCGAGATCCTGTTCGGGAGTTTCTGCTTCCAGGTGGGGCAGACCGACACCCTCCGCCTCCCTGATCGGGTGCCCCTACCATCAATCAGGCCCGCTTCATGGGCCCCACACCCTGTGCTACGCACAACATCATCAACAGATGAGTCCTACAACAGTAGCAGCCGCAACTCTGATCTGTGTGATCCGCCATCGGACGAAGGGACCTACGGTTTAGGATCCGAAAGCTATGGCAGCAGCAGACCAATCTACGAGCGCTACCAATGCGCCGTAGTCATCCAGGGCGACGTGGATCATCAAAAACCCAACCCGCCGCCCAACCCGACACCTAACCCGCCAGATCGAAACGGCGGGAACAAAAGAAGCCAGTCCCCCCCACCCGAAGGGGACAACAACGACCATGTCATCCGCCTTAGCAAAGAAGGATGGGCCCAGGCACACGCCGCTGTGGCGGGCAGCATAGTCCTGCCTGCAGACTCCTCACGGGATCTGCTGATGGCCTACCATCTGCTCCTGATCGAGGAGCACAAGAAGCAGGTCAAGATGCAAGAAGTTCTCGACAAGCGCAAGCAAGCAGCCTCGGAGTCCAGCGCGTGACAAGCTGCACTCTCCGCCATGGGCATCAGCTCTAGCTCGAACGGCAACCACGACAACAAGCACCGCTCCCGAATGGAGAACATGGACCCCAAGGAGCGCCGTGAGGTGACCCGAACCCTCAACGCATCCTTCATGGAGATGGATGCCGACGGCAACATCATCCCGAAGACACCGCGAGCTGCGATCAAAGCAGCCACTTCGTACCTCGCGGCCCACCCACCTCCGGAGGGGGACCCGAAGAGAGCCATGCACAAATCCGCACTCACCGGACTCGGACTTGTCGGAGCTACGCTCCATCAAGAAACTCCTACGGAGCCGAAAAATAAAGCTACAGTCAGTTCAACCGCAGCCCCACTCCTTCATCCGAAGAAGAGGACCATGACCTTCCTCGAAGGCACAAGAGCTCGCGTCATCGCAGCCGCTACTACGACGCCAGAGACGCGCTAACACAGCGCAAAATCGACAAAGCGCGAGCTAAGTGCGCATGCTCGTCTGTATCCGAGATGGACGAAGACGAAGGAGAACTCTGCGGAGCCCGGTGCTTCAGCAGATCTGTCCGACGGACATGGATGCCGTGAAATTTCAAGCTTCCTTCGGATACTCCAAAGTTCGACGGCACACAAGACCCAAAGGCATGGCTCAGCGACCACCTGTCATCCGTCAAATTGCACGGCGGAAACAAGGAAACCGCCATGCAATCCCTTCAGCTGCAGCTGACAGGTGCAGCCCGGATCTGGCTTAGCAGCCTATCTTCAGGATCCATCTGAAGCTAGGAGGAGCTAGCTTACAGCTTCATCTGAAACTTCAAAGGCACCAGCAAGAGCACCGTCTCAATCGAGGAGTTGCGGGCCTGCACTCAACGAACGGGCGAATCCATTCGCTCGTACATACTACGCTGGTCCAACACCAAGAACTCCGCAGCGCACATCTCCGAAGAGTGAGTCATCGACTCCTTCAAGGACGGCGTCAAGCGCCAAGACTTTAAGGAGGAACTCGGGCGTGTCAAGCCCAAGACACTCGACCACCTCATGGACATCGCCAACAGGTGGGCTGATGGCGAAGATTCCGTCCACCGAGTGCAATCGGAAGAAGAGGACGACTACGGCCGATGACGAGAGCGCCGTAGAAAGAGAAGATCGCGCGTCTACGATGATCGCGATGGACCCGACATGGTCACGGCCAGCTACGCCGACCGCCGCAACGACACCAACCACAACAGCGGAGGATACCGTGGAGGAAACTTCCGCGATGGAGGGCGCCCAGCACAGTCGTGGCAGCGCCGCGATCGCAACAACGGACCCTCAGCATACGAAAAACTTCCGGGTCCATGCACCATCCACTTCTACATCGACAAGCAGGATGGCAAGAAGAAGGCAAGCCACATGCTCAAGGACTGTCGTGAGTTCTAGAAGCCTAGCGAAAGCATGGTCCAGATGAGGCAGCAAGCTCCACTTCCTGGATTCGGGAACACACCCGCGCCAGGTGAGATAGCGCATGGAGCTCCTCCACCGCCACCTGTAGGAGGCCCGAACCAACCAGTCGCACCAGCACAAAACAACGTTGGGAACGGGTATCCCCCGCCGAAAGGAGCACAGATGATCCAGAAGGGGCACCCCACGAATAGGGCGCATAAGAAAATCACCCGTCAGATCAACCTGGCCGTGGCAACTCCACCCGCCATCCCTGAGTACCTCAGCGGATCGGAGTCCTGCATCACGTTCAGTCGTTCGGATCACCTTGCGGATCCCTCGCCAGGTCATGCTGCCTGTGCCGGAGGCGCAGATCGGGTTTCGAGATGAGCCACGTCTTCATGGACGGCGGCGGCATCAACCTGATGTTCGCAGTACTCTAGCAAAGAATGCGATCCTCATGCAGCACAATGTCGAACAACGTTCCACGGCATTGTCCCAGGAAAGGGCATATTCCCCCTGGGCAAAATATGACTCGACGTCATCTTCGGCAAGCCGGAAAACTTCCGACTCGAGCGGCTCGAATTCGAAGTGGTGGACTGGCCATCACAATACCACGCCATCCTCGGGCGTGTAGCATTCACAAGGTTCTTGGCTGTCCCACATTACGCATCCCTGCTACTCAAGATGCCAGGACCAAAGGGTGTCATCACAGTCCACGGGAGCTTCACCCGATCGGACCAATGCGACAGGGACTTCAAAAGAATATCCCAATCATTCGGCATGCAGGAGGAGCTCGTAAGGCTCCGCGAGGTGACGGACAATGGGGCACCCCCTGTCGCACGACAAAACGCACCTGACATGTCCTTCGACTCCACCGTCAACACAAAGAAGGTGCAGGTTCATCCGACGGATGCCTCCAAGACGGCGCTGATCACCAACGACCTCAGCCCCACATAGGAAAGCGCGCAAGTCGAATTCCTCCGTGAGCGCTGGGAAATCTTTGCCTGGTGTCCTGCGGACATGCCAGGAGTTCCCAGGGAATTCGCCGAGCATGCACTCAACGTCTTTCCAGACACCAAGCCCGTCAAGAAGTCCATCCGAGACTGTCCGAGCCACGGGCCGAAGCCATCGGGATGGAAATAAACAGGCTACTCGCTGCAGACTTCATCAGGGAGATCAAAGAAAGCGAGTGGCTCGCAAATACAGTGATGGTTCCCAAGAAGGACACGGATATCCTGCAGATGTGCGTGGACTTCACGTCATTGAACAAGCATTGCCCAAAGGACCACTTCCCTCTTCCTCGGATCGACCAGATCATCGATTCGACTGCAGGATGCGAGAAACTCTCCTTCCTCGACGCCTACTCAGGCTACAACCAGATTCGACTCAAGGTCGAAGATCAAGAGAAAACGGCGTTTATCACACCGTTCGGAGTGTTCTGCTACAACACAATGCCCTTCGGGCTAAAGAACACAGGTGCCACGTACCAGCGATGCATGCAGGCATGCCTGAAGGACCAGATCGGTCGCAACATCCAAGTCTATGTCGACGACATAGTCATCAAAACCAGGGAGGCGAAAACGCTCATCGACGATCTCCGCGAGACGTTCGATACCGCTACAGGATCAAGCTCAATCCCGAAAAGTGCGCCTTCGGTGTCCCATCAGGACAGCTCCTTGTCTACTTCATCTCCCAGCGAGGGATCGAGGCAAACCCGAAGAAAATCCGGGCCATCATGGCAATGGAGAAGCCGAAGAATCTCAAGGGCGTCCAGCAGCTTGCAGGACGAATAGCGGCATTGAGCAGATTCATCAGCCGCATGGGCGAGAAGGCCCTGCCATTCTACCAGCTGCTATGCAAGGCAGATAAATTCGAGTGGACGCCCGAAGCCGACGATGTGTTTGAAAGTCTCAAACAACTACTCTCCACCTCGCCCGTTTTGGTCACGCCAAAGGAGCGCGAGCCTCTGCTGCTGTACATAGTAGCCACACACCAGGTGGTAAGCACCGTGCTAGTGGCCGAACGACCCGAAGAAGGCAAGACCCATGGGTTCCAACACCCAATTTACTACCTCAGCGAGGTATTGACGCCAACAAAACAAAGGTACCCTCACTACCAAAAACTCGCCTACGGCGTGTTCATGACGGATCGTCGGTTGAGTCATTACTTTTAGGAGCACCAGGTGATGGTCGTCAATGAGGCACCCCTGAACAGCATCCTGAATAACCCAGAGGCCACAGGACGCGTGGCCCTATGGGCCATCGAGCTGTCACCCCTAGACATCGTCTACGAGAAGTGACTCGCAATCAAGTCTCAAGTCCTCCCAGACTTCCTTGTACACTGGATGGAGCTGCAGCTGCCAGGCACCCCAGACATGTCGCAGTCATGTAAGATGCACTTCGACGACTCCAAGCGTGAAGCTGGAGCAGGAGCCGGGGTCATACTGACCTCCCCGCAGGGCGACAAGATGAAGTACGTCCTTCAGATGAAATTCCGAGCCTTAAAACAGTTGGCAATACTTTGGGAATCAAGACTATACTCATTACTAATATCACGGAAGCTATCAGTTCCCATAAAGGATTTAATGCATTCATAATCATAGTTTATACCTGACTTTCTTCCTTTGTCATTCTCCCAAGCTTCAGTGTTCTCTTGAATATGGTCTAGTAGATCCCATTTAGCTTCTTCCTTCATACGTGTGAATGATCCAGCATAAGAAGCATCTAGTAAATCTTTATCATGAAGAGAAAGCCTAGAATAAAAGTTATTGAGAATAATATTGTTGGGGAGTTCATGAATAGGATATTTAAGCATTAGTAACTTCAATCTCCCCCAAGCTTGAGCTGTACTCTCTCCATCAAGAGGCCAAAAGTTATATATAAGATTTATATCCTTATGAATCTCACTAGGAGGATAAAATTTAGAGAAAGAGAGATGAAATCTCCTCCCATTCCATGGATTGTCCATTCTTTAGCTCTCCCTTTCAAGGATATGGAGAGTAACTTCTTATTCACCTGTTCAGTTGTGATACTTGTGTTGGAGATATGCCCTAGAGGCAATAATAAATGTAGTTATTATTATATCTTTGTGTTTATGATAAATGTTTACATTCATGCTATAATAGTATTAACAAAGAAACATTGATACTTGTGTGATTTGTAAACTTAATTTGAAGTCCCTAGTAAAGCCTCTATATAATACTAGCTTGTTGGTTAATAGATGATTGTGGTTTCCCTATCATGAACATTGAGATGTTATTAACAACAAGATCATATCGTTAGGAGAATGATATGGTGGACATACTCCTATAGATAAGCGTAGCATAAAGATCAAGTCATTTCAATAGTTCAATTGCTATATGCTTTCTGATACATAGTAACCTGATTCCTTCGACCATGAGATCATGCATATCACCTTTACCGGATGGATGCTTTGATGACATCAAACACCACACCGTAACTAGGTGGATATAAAGGTGGCATTGAGTGTTCGGAAAGTATTTGTTGAGACACATGGATCAAGAGTGGAATTTGTCCATCCATATGATGGATAGATATACTCTGGGCCCTCTCGGTGGAATGTCATCCAATTAGCTTGCAAGCATGTGACTGGCTCACAAGGGATCACATATCACGGGAACGAGAAAAGAGTACTTATCGGTAACGAGGTTGAACTAGGTATGCAGAGATACCGACGATCATAACCTCGGATAAGTAAAGTATCGTGAGACAAAGGGAAATTGGTATCGTATGTAAGTGGTTCATTCGATCGCAAAGTAATCGTAGAAATATGTGGGAGCCATATGAATTTCCAGATTCCTCTATTGGTTATTGTTCGGAGAAGTGTCTCGATCATGTCCGCATAATTCACGAACCGTAGGGAGACACACTTAAGGATTCGACGTTGTTTGAGTAGTTATGGTATGATGAGAAAGAGACCGAATGTTGTTCGGAGTCTCGGATGGGATCCGTATATCACGAGGAGATCCGAATGGTCCGAGAATAAGATTCATATAAGGAAAGTCCCGTTTGAGTTGGAGAATAGTTCCGTGTTTTCATCGGAATGTTCTAGAAGGTTCCGAATGTCCCAAGACCGAGGGAAGGGTACATGAATGTGTCATTGCAAGTTGGAATGATTGCATCATGTACTAAGTGTCTTCACTGTCCAAAATAAAGGGTTTATTCAAATCCTAGTTTGAAAAGTCAAACGGCTAGTTTGAAAGTCAAACGACAAGTTTTGGAAAGAGGAGGAGGAGTGGGAAACCGAGTTGGGGAGGGTTTCCCTCCTCCAACCGGCGGCGCACCACCCAAGCCGAGTTGGGGAGGGACTCCCCTCCCTCCCCTTGGCCGTCCGGCCCCTCCACCTATATAAGGAGGGGCAGGGATCCCTCCTAGACACACAACTTCTACTCCTCTAAACCCTAGCCCCAAGCCGCCGCCGCCTCCAAGCCGCCGCCGGCCCCTAGGGCATCAACTCGCCGCCTCCTAGCTAAACCCTAGCCGCCGGCTTGTCCCCTCCTTGGTGTCTCTAAACCCTAGAACACCGAGGGACTCTCTCATACTCCACCATACTGCCCGCTCAGGCGAAGCCTGCGAGATCTCCTCTACTTAGGTACCACGCCGTTGTCTTTAGGAATAGCGAGGAGAGTGCTACAACCTCCGCTGCCTTTGGAACAAGGAGAGGAAGGTCTTCACGAGTACCGAACGCAGGATCGATCAAGGAGCACAAATTAACGCAGCCTTGGGAAGGATCGTCACGCGATCTTGTGATCGGGAAGAGTAACTACATCACCCACGAGAATCCGCTCTCGTTAAACACTTTGGAATCTTCGAGGGTGAGTTATTCCATCGACTCGTTGTTACAATCTAGTAGATAGATCTTGGCTTGTTTGTTTGTATGCGGTAGAAAAATTTTGGTTTCCATGCTACGAAACCCTCAAAGGGTATCGAGCCACTGTCTATATGTAGATCACAGACGAGTAGAACACAATGGTCATTGTGGGCGTTGATGCTTTTATTGTCGATTGCTTCTTGTTTACTTTGCATCTTGCGGTTTGTTGGGATGAAGCGGCCCGGGCTAACCTTACATGACATCGTTCATGAGACTTGATCCACGCTTGACATGCAACTTGTATTGCATAAGTGGCTTTGCGGGTGCCTGTTTCTCCTAGCATAGTTAAGATTCAATTTACAACGGTTGATTAACAATACTAGTATCAATGTTGTGGTTCTTGTTCGTAAGTTAGAACGACACTTATTGAAATCCCCAAACCACGTAAAATATGCAAAGAATGTAGAGGCGTCTAACTTTGTTTTGCAGGGGTGTGCAGTGATGTGATATGGCCATGATTGTGATTATATTTGATGTATGTAATGTTCCTTATTGTAAGTTGGCAACCGGCAGGAGCCATATGGTTGTCTTTAATTTATGTTAAGACCCGCGTGTCTATTCAAAGTAGTTGTAATAGTTGAAGCCGGTGGACGACAACCATGGAGAAGCTTCATTGACCTTGATGCAATGCCGGTGATGATGGAGATCATGTTCGTGCTAGAAGATGGAGATCGGAAGCACAATGAAGAAAGGCCATATCATATCAAATATTATGAATTGCATGTGATGTTAATCCTTTATGCATCTTGTATTGCTTAGTAGACGATGGTAGCATTATAAGATGATCCCTCATGCACATGAATTTCAAGTCATAAAGTGTTCACCCTCAGTTAGCACCGTTGCTAAAGCTTGTTGTTTCGAAGCACCACGTGATGATCGGGTGTGTTAGATTCCGCAAGTGTATACAACGTGAGCAAGCCAGATTTGCTCATGTGGAAACTAAGGTTTGATCTTGACGAGCCTAGCATGTACAGACATGGTCTCCGAACACAGATCACCGAAAGGTAAAGCATGAATCATATAGTAGATATGATGAACATGTCGATTGTTCGCCATTGAAACTATATCAACTCTCGTGATGATCGGTGTTGATGTGGTGGATTTGGTTCGTGTGATCACTAAAACAATGTGAGTGATATTGTTTTGAGTGGGAGTTCACCTAGATTGATTTTACTATTAATTTGAACTCAATTTGTCATAAACTTAGTCTAAACTATTGCAAATATGTTGTAGATCAATGGCAGCCCCTACCATCAATTTTAATGCGTTCCTAGAGAAAGAAAAGTTGAAAAACAATGGAAGCAACATGGATTGGTTCCGCAATTTGAGGATTGTCCTCACAATGGTAATTTGACCTATGTCTTTGGATGCACATTGGTGACCCACTGCAAATGATCTTGCCGATGAAGTAAATAACGTTTCACTCGGAAGACTCGATACTCCAGTTCGAGGTGCTATCTTGTATGGTTTAGAATCGGAGCTTCAGAAAAGGTTTGAGAATTCAGACCCATATGATATTGTCGAGGATCTCAAATTGATCTTTGAGACTCATGCGGCAATTGAAAGCTATGAGGCTTCTGAAAAGTTCTTTAACTGCAAGATGGAAGAGGGCAGCTCCGTTAGTGAGCATGTGCTTAAGATGTCTGGGCACGCAAACAAACTTAAAAGCTTGGGTATTGTGATTCCTAATGCTTTGGGGATTTACCGTGTCCTCCAATCACTACCACCAAGTTACAAGAACTTTGTGATGAACTACAACATGCAAAACATGAACAAGACATTGCCAGAACTCTTTGCCATGTTGAAATCTGCAAAAGTGGAGATTAAGAAAGAGCACCAAGTGTTGTTGGTCAATAAGACCACCAAATTCAAGAAAGGCAAGTCTAAGCAGAAGGGACACTTCAAGAAGGGTGGTAAGAAAGTTACCACGCCGACGAAGAAGACCAAGGCTGGACCTAATCCTGATACTGAGTGCTTTTACTGCAAGGGAGAAGGTCACTGGAAGCGAAATTGCCCAAAGTACTTGGCGGATTTGAAGAACGGCAACATCAAGAAGAAAGGTATATCTGATATACATGTTATTGATGTGTATCTCACTAGTACTCGTAGTAGTGCCTGGGTATTTGATACTGGTTCGGTTGCTCATATTTGTAACTCGAAACAGGTGTTGCAGAATAAACGGAAGCTAGCGAAGAATGAGGTGACGATGCGCGTGGGAAACAGATCAAAGGTTGATGTGATCGCGGTCGGCACGCTACCCCTTCATCTACCATCGGGATTAGTTTTATACTTAAATAATTGTTATTTGGTGCCTGCGTTGAGCATGCACATTATATCGGGATCTTGTTTATTGCGAGACGGTTACTTGTTTAAGTCCGAGAATAATGGTTGTTCGATTTATATGAGTAATATGTTTTATGCACATGCACCTTTGATAGATGGTCTATTCTTATTGAATCTCGATAGTGGAAATACACATATCAACAACATTGAGGCTAAACGTTTGAAATCAAGCGATAATTCGACCTATATGTGGCACTGTCGTCTTGGTCACATTGGAGTGAAACGTATGAAGAAACTCCATTTCGATGGACTTCTTGAATCACTTGATTTCGAATCACTTGATAGATGCGAAGCATGTCTGATGGGTAAAATGACTAAGACTCCATTTTTTGGTATGATGGAGCGAGCTACGGACTTATTGGAAATCATACATACCGATGTGTGTGGTCCAATGAGTGTAGCATCGCCGCTGATGGTTATCGTTATGTTCTTACCTTCACAGATGACTTGAGTAGATATGGGTATATCTATTTCATGAAACATAAGTCCGAAACTTTCGAGAAGTTTAAGGAATTTCAAAGTGAGGTAGAGAATCAACGTAACAAGAAGATTAAATTTCTACGTTCTGATCGTGGAGGTGAATATCTAAGTTACGAGTTTGGCGAGCATTTGAAGAAATGCGGAATACTTTCGCAGTTGACACCGCCGGGAACACCACAGCGTAATGGTGTGTCCGAACGTCGTAATCGAACTCTCTTAGATATGGTTCGTTCTATGATGTCACTTACAGATTTACCGCTATCATTTTGGGGTTATGCATTAGAAACAGCCGCATTCACTTTAAATAGGGCACCGTCTAAATCCGTTGAAACGACACCGTATGAATTATGGTTTGGGAAGAAACCTAAATTGTCGTTCCTTAAAGTTTGGGGTTGCGAAGCCTATGTAAAGAAGTTACAGCCGGACAAGCTTGAACCCAAAGCGGAAAAATGCGTCTTCATAGGATACCTGAAGGAAACTATTGGGTATACCTTCTATCATAGATCCGAAGGCAAAATCTTCAAGTTAAGAATGGATCCTTTCTAGAGAAGGAATTTCTCTCGAAAGAAGTGACGGAAGGAAAGTAGAACTTGACGAGGTTGTCGAACCTTCTCGAATTGCGAGTAGTGCAAATGGAAGAAGTTCCTGTGGTGCCTGCACCAATAAGAGAGGAAGCTAATGATGATGATCATGAAACTTCGGTTGAAGTTGCTACAGAGCCTCGCAGGTCAACGAGAACTCGTACCACTCCAGATTGGTATGATCCCGTTATGAGTGTCATGTTGGTGGATAACACCGATGACCCTGAGACATATGAGGAAGCAATGATGAGCCCAGATTCCAATAAATGGCAAGAAGCCATGAAATCCAAGATTGGATCCATGTACGAAAACCAAGTATGGACTTTGGTGGACTTACCGGATGGCCGGAAGGCTGTCGAGAACAAATGGATTTTCAAGAAGAAAATAGATGCTGATGGTAATGTTACTGTCTATAAAGCTCGACTTGTCGCAAAAGGGTTTCGACAAATTCAAGGAGTTGACTATGATGAGACTTTCTCACCAGTAGCGAAGCTAAAGTCTGTGAGGATTATGTTAGCAATCGCTGCATATTATGATTATGAGATATGGCAGATGGATGTCAAAACAGCATTCCTCAATGGAGACATTGATGAAGAGTTGTATATGATGCAACCCAAAGGTTTTGTCGATCCTAAAGATGCTAACAAGGTATGCAAACTTCAACGGTCCATCTATGGATTGAAGCAAGCATCCCGAAGTTGGAATCAACGTTTTGATAAGGTAATCAAAAGTTTTGGTTTTATACAAACTTATGGAGAAGCTTGTATTTACAAGAAAGTGAGTGGGAGCTCTGTAGCATTCTTAATACTATATGTAGATGACATATTGTTGATTGGGAATGATGTAGACCTTCTTGATAGTGTCAAGGAATATTTGAATAATAGTTTTTGAATGAAGGATCTTGGCGAAGTAGCTTACATATTAGGCATAAAGATTTATAGAGATAGATCGAAACGCCAAATATCATTGTCACAAAGTACATATTTGGACAAAGTTCTAAAGAGGTTTGGAATGGAAGATAGCAAGAAAGGGTTCTTGCCCATGTTGCCGAATACGACCTTGAGTAAAACTCAAAGTCCCACATCGGCAGAAGATAGAGAAAGGATGAGTAAGACTCCCTATGCCTCAGCCATAGGATCTCTAATGTATGCCATGCTATGTACTAGACCCGACATTGCATATGCTGTTAGTTTAACTAGCAGATATCAAAGTGATCCAATAGTGGATCATTGGACAGCGGTCAAAAACATCCTTAAGTACTTAAGAAGAACTAAGGATATGGTTCTTTCTTATGGAGGTGATGAACATCTCGTTGTTAATGGTTACACCGATGCTAGTTGGAACACCGATCCGTATGATTCTAAATCACAATCTGGATACGTATTTATTTTGAATGGTGCAGCAGTTAGCTGGAGGA
Organism: Avena longiglumis; assembly: GCA_030063025.1. Classification (NCBI taxonomy): domain Eukaryota; kingdom Viridiplantae; phylum Streptophyta; class Magnoliopsida; order Poales; family Poaceae; genus Avena; species Avena longiglumis. The sequence goes on along the minus strand of CP125977.1, from coordinate 87,285,139 downwards.
GTGCAAAGCAAAGCGTTGTGGCGAGATCTTCAACTGAATCGGAATACATGGCTGCTTCGGAGGCTTCACAAGAAGCGATATGGATGAAAGAGTTCATTACAGAGCTGGGTGTGGTTCCTAGTGCGCTGGACCCGATGTCATTCATCGTGATAACATGGGCGCCATAGCCAATGCGCAAGAACCAAGGTCACACAAGAAGTCAAGCACATCAAGCTACGTTTTCACGCTATTCGAGAACATATCCAAGATGGGGATATAAATATTTGCAAAGTACACACAGATCTGAATGTGGCGATCCGTTGACTAAACCTCTCGAGGGCAAAACATGACCAGACCAAACCGCCATGGGTGTTCGGTATATTAACATGTAATCTAGATTAGATGACTCTAGTGCAAGTGGGAGACTGTTGGAGATATGCCCTAGAGGCAATAATAAATGTAGTTATTATTATATCTTTGTGTTTATGATAAATGTTTACATTCATGCTATAATAGTATTAACAAAGAAACATTGATACTTGTGTGATTTGTAAACTTAATTTGAAGTCCCTAGTAAAGCCTCTATATAATACTAGCTTGTTGGTTAATAGATGATTGTGGTTTCCCTATCATGAACATTGAGATGTTATTAACAACAAGATCATATCGTTAGGAGAATGATATGGTGGACATACTCCTATAGATAAGCGTAGCATAAAGATCAAGTCATTTCAATAGTTCAATTGCTATATGCTTTTTGATACATAGTAACCTGATTCCTTCGACCATGAGATCATGCATATCACCTTTACCGGATGGATGCTTTGATGACATCAAACACCACACCGTAATTGGGTGGCTATAAAGGTGGCATTGAGTGTTCGGAAAGTATTGGTTGAGACACATGGATCAAGAGTGGAATTTGTCCATCCATATGATGGATAGATATACTCTGGGCCCTCTCGGTGGAATGTCATCTAATTAGCTTGCAAGCATGTGACTGGCTCACAAGGGATCACATATCACGAGAACGAGAAAAAAGTACTTATCGGTAACGAGGTTGAACTAGGTATGCAGAGATACCGACGGTCATAACCTCGGATAAGTAAACTATCGTGAGACAAAGGGAAATTGGTATCGTATGTAAGTGGTTCATTCGATCGCAAAGTAATCGTAGAAATATGTGGGAGCCATATGAATTTCCAGAATCCTCTATTGGTTATTGTACGGAGAAGTGTCTCGATCATGTCCGCATAATTCACGAACCGTAGGGACACACACTTAAGGATTCGACGTTGTTTGAGTAGTTATGGTATGATGAGAAAGAGACCGAATGTTGTTCGGAGTCTCGGATGGGATCCGGGATATCACGAGGAGATCTGGAATGGTCCGGAGAATAAGATTCATATAAGGAAAGTCCCGTTTCGGAGTTGGAGAATAGTTCCGGTGTTTTCATCGGGAATGTTCTAGAAGGTTCCGGAATGTCCGGCACTCCGGAGGGGAAGGGGTACATGAATGTGTCATTGCAAGTTGGAATGATTGCATAATGTACTAAGTGTCTTTGCTGTCCAAAATAAAGGGTTTATTCAAATCCTAGTTTGAAAAGTCAAACGGCTAGTTTGAAAGTCAAACGGCAAGTTTTGGAAAGAGGAGGAGGAGTGGGAAACCAAGTTGGGGAGGGTTTCCCTCCTCCAACCGGCGGCGCACCACCCAAGCCGAGTTGGGGAGAGACTCCCCTCCCTCCCCTTGGCCGGCCGGCCCCTCCACCTATATAAGGAGGGGCAGGGCTCCCTCCTAGACACACAACTTCTACTCCTCTAAACCCTAGCCCCAAGCCGCCGCCGCCTCCAAGCCTCCGCCGGCCCCTAGGGCTCCCTCCTAGACACACAACTTCTACTCCTCTAAACCCTAGCGGCCGGCTTGTCCCCTCCTTGGTGTCTCTAAACCCTAGAACACCGAGGGACTCTCTCATACTCCACCATACTCGCTCCGGCTTAAGGCGAAGCCCTGCGAGATCTCCCCTCTACTTCCGGTACCACGCCGTTGTGCTGCCGGAATCGCGAGGAGAGTGCTACAACCTCCGCTGCCTGCTGGAACAAGGGAGAGGAAGGTCTTCGTCGAGTACCGAACGTGTGACTGACTGCGGGAGCGCTGCCGGAACGCAGCGCCGGAAGGATCGTCTACGCGATCTTGAGATCGGGAAGAGTACGACTACATCACCCACGAGAATCCGCTCTCGTTAAACACTTTGGAATCTTCGAGGGTGAGTTATTCCATCGAATCGTTCTTACAATCTAGTAGATAGATCTTGGCTTGTTTGTTTGTATGCGGTAGAAATTTTTTGTTTTCCATGCTACGAAACCCTACAACCTTCACACTTAAACAACCCGCATAATTCATGGATAAAAGCAAGTGATCACTAGGATGGACAGTTCCATCCCCAAAATAATAATTATCCATAACACGATTAACAATACTTGTAGGTATCTTAAAAGTATCTATCTCAATAGGAGGTGGTTCATTTACTACCCTAGCAGTGGTATTAGTTTTCCCAAACAAAAAACCAAGTGGGTTATCCATATTGGAAACAAAGTAACAAGCAGTAACAAAAGCAATACTCACAGTGAAAGTTTCCCTTACCAGTTCCACTCTTCAATAGAGCTTCACTCCCCGGCAACGGCGCCAGAAAATAGTCTTGATGACCCACAAGTATAGGGGGTGTATCGTAGTACTTTGAATTAATAGGAGTGTCGATCCCAACGAGGAGCAGAAGGTTCTGAACAGTGGTATGGAGCAGGAAATCCCTGCGAATACTTAGCAAACGGATTTTTAGTGGTTTTCTGACAAGGAAACAAAACAAGGAGCAAGTAACAGAAGTAACGAAAAGTGGCCCAATCCTTCCTTAGCAAAGGACAAGCCAGTGGAAATACTTATAAGGACCAAATGTTCTCGAGGATACATGGGAATTCTGTCAAGTGCTTTCGCTTCAAATAGATGAGTAATCTTCTCTAGTATTGTAAGTGTTGTGTGGGTGAACCTGTGCTAACATACCGCCCTTCCTAGGACTAATACATACTTGTGATTAAACCCCCTGCAAACATCCGGAACTACAGGAAAGTAATTAAGATATAAATATAACCACAACCTTAAACTCTGAGATCCTACGCTCCCTTGTGCAAATGTGTCCTAATGGGGGGTTCAGGTTTCTGTCACTCCGGCAACCCCACAATTAGTAGCCAAATACACAATACATTCCCCTAGGCCCATAAATGGTGAAGTATCATGTAGTCGACGTTCACATGACACCACTAGAAGAATAACACCACAACTTAAAGACTAAACCATTGAATAATAACTCATCACAGATTCACTACTAACATATTGACTTCTCCCATGTCCTCAAGAACTAAACGAACAACTCACAAGACATGATATGGATTAAGATAAAAGATGATATGATAATGGATAACAATCTAAACATAAACAATAATCCAATGGTTCCACTCACAAGCATCAACTACAATAGTAATCAATACCGGGAAAGTTTCCCCTAAGAACTAAAGTAATATCCAACACAATTGTTACAGCGGGACGGAGTGGTGATGATGGTGCTAGTGGAGATGATGGTGTGGATGATGATGATCCCAATGAAACCTAGCTTGATGACGGTGTTGATGGCGATGGTCTCCCATCTTCGGGAAGGAATTCCCTCAGCAGAAATCTGTCTACCGGAGAGATATTTCTCTCTCGGTGTTTTCTGCCCCATAGAGGCGGCGGAAATCTATCTCTAGTCGCTCCCCGAGCCTTCGGGTTTCGAAGGGAAGATATAGACGAAGGGGAGCAGTCGGAGGCCGGGTAGGTGGGCCACACCTGCCCTAGGCGCATGGTCAGGTGGGCCCACTCCTAGGGGGTGTGGGCCCCCTGAGGCCCCTCTTCGTCCCTCCTTCTGGCTTCCTTCATCTTCTTGTAAAATAATATGTTCCATATTTTTTTTGTATTTTTCTGATCTTTGTGAAATTGCACCGAAATGCCTTATTTTCCATCAGAATCCAGACTCCGGTAGTCCATCCTCCAAGAATCATCCAACATGCATAAACAAATGAAAAGCCATAACTAATACCTCATAATAAGACAAATATCAATGAATATAGGTAAATTATGATATAGAAAGGTGATGCAAATTGTGTGTATCAGTCGGTGTCTCTTAAGCTTGTCACCCTATGGTTCGTGAATAATGCGGACATGATCGAGACCCCTCTCCGATCAATAATCAGAAGCGGGATCTGGAGACCCATACTGACTCCCACACATTCAACAATGACTTTCTTGTGATCGTCAGAACCTTTTACGCTAGTATCTTAATCCCTTTGTTTCATGATATATTACATGTCCAAGATTCAATCATCGGTATCTCCATACCAAGTTTGATCTCGTTACTGACATGCACTCTTTTCTCGTTCCCGTGATATAACATTCTAGTGATCAAATCACTTGCTTGCAAGCTAACCAATGTGATATCACCGAGAGGGCCCAGAGTATATCTATCCGTCATCGGGATGAAAAAATTCCAATCTCGATCCATGGGCCTCAACATAACACTTTTTTAGTTCTGAACCCATCTTTATAATCACCCTGTTATGGCGTGACATTTGATGTTATCAAGAAACTCTTCTGGTGTTAGTGATTGACATGATCTCATGGTCTAAGGATTAGGATCACTTCGTAAGTTGTTATAGAAATATAAACTCAATGACTTTGATCGTAATGATATACTTCGCATGAATGTTCATCACACCATTACACTAATGTTGTGATCTCGTTATTAACAACATCCAATGTCCATGATCAGGAAACCTTGATCATCTTGTTAATCAACGAGCTAGTTTATGAGAGAGGCATAACTAGGAACTTTTTTGTTTGTTTATTAAACACATATGTATTAACGTTTCCGTATTAATAAAATTATAGCATGCAAAATAAACATCTATCATATACTTGGAATATACATAATAAACACTTTATTATTGCCTCTCAGGGCATATTCTCTTCAATACCGTGACACTCCCCCAAGCTTGGAACAAGCCAAGGGGATGCCAAACCTGATAACGAATTACTCCTTTGGTGGTGATGGTGTTCTTTTGATAAGCTCTTCAATAAGTTCCCTCAAATCCTCAATGTCGAAGGCTAGAGTACGAATCAACTCTGAATTATGCTCAATGCGGTTCATGATCATGTCGGACCGAGAATCCCAGTCCTTGTTATTATTTGCCCACTCTTCCTTCTTAGTGTGTTCCTTCCCTGCATGATTAGAATGAGGCAGATCCCAAGCCGAGGGCAAGTTCCCTTTGGGCACCTGTTGGAATTGTTACTCATGTATAAGAGTATGGAAGGGATTCTTGGTACGTGGAGGAAGTGACCGTGGAGCGAGGATATGACACGAAGTTCTCCCTCCTGTAGACATCCGTGCTGTCCTCCTAAGCTTGGTAGGCTTTGCCACCACTCCAATGCTTGTGACAGTAGCGCAGGTGTCCGGATACTCGTCCTCCTTCATGTCTTCTTCATCCCCAACCAATATATCCTCCTCCTTGGGGATTTGAGGATCATCTTCCTAGGGCTTCTTGCCTTTGTCGTTGGCGGAGACCATGGTGCTCTAAACTTGAGAAGATTTCCTGACAGAAATAGATCGAAACGAAAACATGACAAGAACACGATACACGAACCTCGGGGGATCCGGGGGTTATATATTACGAAGTTTCAAAGCATAAGGAAGGTATGGGTGCGGCAGGCGAAGGCAGCTCGGGGCTCACACCCCTCCAGCGCGGCCACCGGGGCCAGCGTGGGGTGGTGTGGCCACCACAGCCTCCGTTCCTCCTGTTCGTCGTAACCTTCCTTATGTAATAAAAACATCAAAAATATAAAAATATAGGGTTTTCACGAACCTTCTATTTTCACCACTTTTACCTATTCAAAGATGAACTCTGCAGATTCCTTTTCTCCTTCTCCTAGAAATTCCTTTTCTCACAAAGCATTACACAAACCTCAGTGGCAACATTAGTGTATGCAAAAACAATAATCCTTTAGGTACACACTTCAACTGAAATCCATCAAAAAAACGCTACTGTAGCAACTCCTTTCCAAAAACCCACAAGAATCTGGAAAGGAATCAATATAAGAGGCAAATGCAAATGATGGCAGAAATCTGTCAAAACAGACCAGCAGGTAAAGATTGATTTTTTCGAAAACCTTCTGTTTCTCAAATCAAAAAGTGCAAAACTAATGAAAGTTGGGTAACAACTTGGATAACAATCAGAGAAAATAAAATCTTCGTCCGAAGTACTGAGCTCCTACACGAATTTTTACAATGCAGCACAAAAATCTGTCCCAGGACAGCCACTTTTTACAACTCGTCTACTTCTCAAAAGTAGTTAATCTTGACACAAAAACCAAAACAAAAAGTATAAGGAGCGGTTATTACTGAGGTAATAACTTCCAAGACTCAACAAAACCATTGGGTTATCTCCCAAGAAGTACTTTCCTTGAATGCCTTTAAGTTAGGCTTGGAAATTTCAAAGATGCTCACATAGGAGATATATATTTGAAGTGAAAGAGAGCATCAAGAAGCAAATATACAACACATTTGAGTCTAACCCACTTCCTATGCAAGGGAGTATCATGAGAAAACAAATTGTTGAAACAAAAGCCACTAACATAGGAAGACAAAACAAATTCAACTTCAAAGCTTTCAACATAAAACTAGGAAACTTAATATTATTGAGATGCATAAAACCATGTTTCCCTCTCTCATAATAACTTTCAGTAGCACTTTGAATAAAGTTGACAATATAACTATCACTGACAACAACTTTATCATTAGAATGAGCATACTTACAATCATCAAAAAGAGGTCCAAGATCATAAACTGGATCAATAGAAGCAAGTTGTTCCATCTTGAAATCTTTATTAGGCAAGCTATTTTCATAAGGAGCTTTAGCAAATTTGGAAAAATTAAACTCATAAGACTCTGCATGAACCTTAGTCAAAACTTTTTCCTTTTTACAATCTATAATAAATCCACAAGTGTTCAAGAAAGGTCTACCAAAAATGATAGGACAAGTTTTGCTAGCTGCTGAATTAAGCACTAGAAAGTCAGCAGGATACTTAATATTACCGCAACGAACTTCCACATCTCTTACAATACCAATAGGGCAAATGGTTTCCTTATTATCAAGGTGAATAACCACATCAATGTACTCAAGATCACAAGGAGAAATTTCATGTATAATTTCCCTGTAAAGCTCATAAGGAATAACACTAGAACTAGCACCAATATCACATAAACCATAATAGCAGTGATCACCAATTCTCACAGAAAGCACAGTGACACTAGATTTTCTAGCTTTTCTAGGATGAGAGATAATATTAGAAGCATCTTCACTGAAGACAATGTGCTCATCCTCTATATTTTTAGTGACAAGATCTTTCACAATAGCTACCACAGGTTCAATATTCATTTGCTCATCGGGTTCAACATTTTTCTTTGTACTTTTGTTATTCACACTAATCATCATAGAATACTCCTTTACCTTAGTTGGGAAAGTTATTTTCTCAACATAAGGTTTAGGCAAAATATGATCAATAGTACAAACTTCAGTGCTTCTAACAGGAACATGACTAACAACATCTTTATAAGGTGCATCGTACTTATTCCACTTCTTTTTAGGAATTTCTATGTAAGAGGCAAATGTCTTAAAACAATTGGCAATACTTTGGTAATCAAGACTGTACTTACTACTAATATCACAGAAGTCATCAGTTCCCATAAAGGATTATGCATTCATAATCATAGTATATACCTGACTTTCTTCCTTTATCATTCTCCCAAGCTTCAGTGTTCTCTTGAATACGGTCTAGGAGATCCCATTTAGCTTCTTGCTTCATACGTGTGAATGATCCAGCACAAGAAACATGTTGGGGATATACTATATGGGTATCCCCATAGCATGTCTCTTATCCGACTAACCCGGGTGGCCCATAGTCGGTAGCATGGACTATGGCCTGCTAGGCGGCCCAGTTAGGTGGATCCAGAAGGGAGGCCCATGCCGGATAAAGGAAGGCTACGGTGGAGTCACCAGCGTACCCGGAGCCTTGGAGTGCAAGATACACAAGACTAGTAATAGACGGTGTAGGACTCTGTAACCTGTCTGGCTAGGACTTTTCCATGTAACCCTAGGACCTGGCGACTATATAAGTCGGGCCTATGGGAGCCTTTAGGGCACAATCTCATACAACTTCAGACAACCACGCATAGCGAACACATCTCTGTAACTCGGCGTATTGCGCTTATAGTGATTTATAGCAGGAGTAGGATTCCGCCACCGTTGTGGGATCTGAACCTGGGTAAGCTGTGTTACCTCGTACCCGTCAACCGTCCGCCTTACCCCACGTCTCTAAACATGCACTGTGAGGACCCCTCCATGTCGTACTCGTTGGCAATACCACGACAGTTCGCGCCCACCGTAGGGCAAGCGGCGCTTTAGGCTCTTCAGTGGGCGAGGACCTAGATCTTCGCGGGAATCGGCGAAACCGTAGCCATCGGTCGCGTTCTCTTCTCTGGCAACGTTCCGGTCGTCCCTCCCGATGAGTTCTGGATCCCGGCGAAGATGAACCCTACGCGGTGTTTGATCGTTCCTATCGGAGACATCCACCTCTTCATCGGCGAAACTGACTCGGGCACTAGTTCCATGGGAGTCGAAAGAGCATCAAGACCCGCACGGACCGCCTACGGGAAGGATACGTTCGCAGAAGGATCAATGTCGGATATCTCTTCGGAGTTTGCCAGCAAAGATCGGAAAACATCAAGACCCACACGAACCGCCTATGGGAAGGATACGTTCATGGAAGGATCAATGTCAGATCTCTCTTCGGAGTTTGCCGACAAAGATCGGAAAAATTCAAGGCCCACCCAAACCGCCCCTGTGCAGGATATAAAGGTGGAAGATCACTGCAAATCCGCCGGCTTCATCCGTGCGTCTGGAAAGCAGAGAACCAAGTTCGTCGGCGTGGTTACCATCTTCGATCTGGCGCACTGCGTTCAGAGAGAGGGCGAAACCCCCCACGATTACCTGGCCAGGTGGCTCCGTATACGAGCCGATCTAGCCCACTACCCCGATGATAACGCTTTGTATCACTTCGTGGAAGGACTGGACCGCGGGACGCTTCTCCGACATTTTTTAAGACGGCAGCAGGCAACATGACGCCTTACCCTCGAAGAGATGGTGAGCACCGTCAACAACTACGCGGCAACCCAGATGGATCTTGTGCTCAGAGACGGAGAACCTCCGGTTAAGTAGACACCACCACCGCCTCCCGCCGCCATCGTCGCAGTAGCACCACCACCTCCAGTCATCATCGAGCCCGTTGCACCTCCACCGCCCGTCATCGAGGATGTCCTGGCACCCTCCGACTCTGTCATTGACGCGCTTTATGCTGATTTCAGTGCAGATTCAGAGGAGATAGACTTCAGTCCAGAAGAGCTAGACTCCGCTATGCAGGAGATGGAGGAGTACTCGCGCGACGAGGAAGCCAACAACACCGTCATATCCCGAGGGGTGTTTGTCACCTTTGGGACGGCGATGGATGAAGATCAACCCGGACGAGCTCCGCCTACGGCGCTAGAAAAGGGGAAGGGGCCACTTATTGCTGCTGACGATGATCGCGCAAAGGTCATGCCTCCTCCGCCTAACCCAGTGCAGCAGCTGCAGGAACTCGGCACCGGCCCGAGCAACAATAACACCACAAACGTGCCACCTCCAGCATCTACATCGGCAGCAGCCCAAGTTACTCCAGCTGATAGAGTAATGTACGGCAATCTCCTTGTCGAGCCACTGACCGTCGCTCATATCCAGAACGTGACCCAGCTTGACGAGAAGCGCCAGCAGCTGCTAGAGGAGGCGCAAGCCATCGCGGAGCAAGGCGCTAAACTAGATCGAGATCTGGTTAACACGCAGAAATCCATAGAGAAAGCTAGAGCAATGGAGGCCGAGTACAAGACTTTGCTACAGCAGCAGAAGGCTAAGAAAGCTCCGGCTCGCGTTAACAACGATCCTGGTGTACGGTGCAACCTAGGATGGGCCCCCTCGAAGCCGGCACATGCCAAGCCATATATTGACAGTGAAGGCAAGCAGGTGATGCCCACCCCACTCCTTAACCTCGCCGTCGCCAAGACCCTTCTGGAGCAGGATAGATTGCCTGAGGCAGTGGAACAGGTCTATGACCTAGTGGCCAAGGCGGTGAAGCAGCAGGAAAAGGCCACCTCTTAGAGGCTTGAGTCTAATCCAGTGCACTGCCAATCTAGCCAATACAAGCCGCCAAGGGATAGATCTCCTCTAGATGTCAGGTCCCAGACGGGTTCGTCAGAAAAAAGACGGAGGGATGCACGCAACAGGAAGGATGCCATCTCCATATCCTCTGACCACGGAGAAAAGGCCCGACCTTTTCGCGCATCGCCACCGCCCCGATCTCCCCGACATCACGAAGATTACAAGGCTCACCATCATACGGATATGCCCCCACCAAAGCAGTGCGGCATCGCCATCCGCGACAACGCGGAGCAGACCCGTCATGACGGAGAGCGCAACCAAGGACACAAGAGCAGGTCACGCCATGACCCTCCGCGTCCGACAAGCAACCATGACAGGCGTGAGGCATCGCAGGAGGGTAACAACAAGAAGGCTAACCCACCGCCACCTCCGCCTCCGTCACCACCAAGAAGTCACCATGGCGGAGGAGGCCCGCGTCGTTCACACAGCCCATCCCCTGTTGACAAAAAGAAGAAGAACCCGGAGCCGTACGATGCACATTCGCGGATCGATAAGATCCACGAGGCCCGGGAAGGATCATACCTGGGTCCACGTTGCTTTGGACCTGCAATACGGTCCGCAACTTACCCCAAAGGTTTCCGGATTGACAAGACCATCAAGCCCTATGAAGGCACCACCAAGCCAGCCACATGGTTGCAGGACTACGGCAACGCGGTGGAGATTGCCGGAGGCAACCCCAACGTCGTCGTCAAGTACCTCACATTAATGTTGGCAGGCATGGCCCGTCAATGGATCGACGACTTGCCGGAGAAATCTATCTACAACTGGCTGGACATGCAAGAAGCGTTCACCAAGAACTTCGAGGGTACATACAAGCGTCCATGCACTGTGGGTGATCTACAGCGGTGCGTGCAAGAGAAAGACGAGACATCTCACGCCTACCTCTCCCGCTGGCTGGCTATGAAAAATTCCTGCGCAGGAGTGCACGCTCAGACCGCCATGGATGCCTTCATTGATGGGTTGGAAAGGGGCACGTTGATCCGACATAAGCTGAAGCGCTTGCAGGACAATCACCAGCTTGACTTGAACCAAATGATTCAGTTGGCTAGTGAGTTCGTGTAGGGTTCGCAGCATAGAAAACAAAAAATTTCCTACGATGTGAACTATATACCAAGATCTATATACTAGATACAAACAACGGGCGGATGTATATCCGTAGAGAACATACCCTTGAAGACCGACAAAGCTTAACGAGTTCAACTCGTGGTTGATGTAGACGATCTCTTGCCGATCTCAAGATCGAGAGGAAGTCCTAGCGCCCAAATCAGCAGCGCATCCGTGCTCGCACACACGTTCGAGGCACCGAGCAACCTCCGCCTCCTCGCCCAAAGTGATGCAGTGAGCGAAACTCTTTCTTGCCGAATAGCCACCGGGAACATGTATCACGCTAGTCCGAGACCATGGGGAATAAATTCTAGAGGGGGAGAGAGATCCTTCACGAGGAGGTGTGAGAGACAAGTGAGGAGGGGGGCTCCTTTTATAGGAGGAGGGGGGGCACCCAAGGGGTGGCCACGCCATGGGTCTGCCCCTCCCTCCTTCATTCATGTGGGTGGACACTCCACTCACAAAATGCCCTTTAAAATCCCTCCACTCAAAAGTCCACTCAAATTCCCATTAAATTTCCACCAAATTTAATGCAAACTCTCATTAAATAAAACTCTTTTATTTTATTCAGAATTTTGTCAATTACTTTAATGACAAACATTCACAAATAACCCCTTGCTAGAATTCTATTTCGCATGCATAACCACTTTATTCAATTTCACCCGAAAACCTGTTTCGGTATCTAGTGAAATAAATTCCTGCGCTTGTTCATTCTTTCGGCATGAAACATTTGCTCCAATTGGATGTCGGTGTCTCTTAAGTGTGTCACCCTACGGTTCGTGAATAATGCGGACATGATCGAGACCCTCTCGGATCAATAATCGAAGCGGGATCAGAGACCCATGCCACTCCCACATTCAACGATGACTTTCTTGTGATCGGAACCTTTACGCTAGTATCTTAATCTCTTTGTTTCACGATATATTACATGTCCGAGATTCGATCATCGGTATCTCCATACCTAGTTTGATCTCGTTATCGACATGCACTCTTTTCTCGTTCTGTGATATAACATTCTAGTGATCAAATCACTTGCTTGCAAGCTAATCAATGTGATATCACCGAGAGGGCCCAGAGTATATCTATCCATCATCGGGATGAACAAATTCCACTCGATCCATGAGCCTCAACATAACACTTTATTAGTTCTGAATCCATCTTTATAATCACCTTACGGTGTGACGTTTGATGTTTTCAAGAAACTCTTCCTGTTAGTGATTGACATGATCTCATGGTCTAAGGATTAGGATCACTTCGTAAGTTGTTATAGCAATATAAACTCAATGACTTTGATCGTAATGCTATACTTGGATGAATGTTCATCACACCATTACACTAATGTTGTGATCCCGTTATTAACAACATCCAATGTCCATGATCAGGAAACCTTGATCATCTTGTTAATCAACGAGCTAGTTTATGAGAGAGGCATAACTAGGAACTTTCTGTTTGTTTATTAAACACACATGTATTAATGTTTCCGTATTAATACAATTATAGCATGCAAAATAAACATCTATCATATACTTGGAATACACATAATAAACACTTTATTATTGCCTCTCAGGGCATATTCCCTTCAGTCTCCCACTTGCACTAGAGACAATAATCTAGTTACATAGTGATAAATCTAACACCCATTGAGTTCTGGTGTTGATCATGTTTTGCTCTAGGGAGAGTTTTAGTCAACGGATCTGCTATATTGATATCCGTAGGTACTTTACAAATCTTTATATCTCCATCCTTGACATGCTCGCGGATGGAGTGAAACCGGCGCTTAATATGCTTGGAATGCTTGTGAGACCTTGGCTCTTTGGCATTGGCAATGGCACCATTGTTGTCACAATAGATCACCATTGGGTCCAACGCGTTTGCCACCACTCCTAGTTCGGATATGAACTCCTTTATCCAAACTGCTTCCTGAGCCGCTTCTGAAGCAGCAACATATTCGGCCTCCGTTGTTGATCCCGCTATCACAGGTTGTTTGGAGCTCCTCCAACTAACCGCTCCGCCATTCATGAGAAATACGTATCTGGATTGAGACTTAGAGTCATCCGGATCGGTGTCAAAGCTAGCGTGGACATAACACTTAGTGACGAGCTCTTCTTCACCTCCGTATACAAGAAACATATCCTTAGTTCTTCGTAAGTACTTAAGGATATTCTTGACCGCTATCCAGTGTTCCGAACCTGGATCCGATTGGTACCTACTAGTCAAACTAATAGCATGTGCCACATCCGGTCTTGTACATAGCATGGCGTACATTATAGAGCCTATGGTCGAAGCATAGGGACTTTGTCCATTATCTCTCTTTCTTCCATGCCGTTGCACTTTGAGTCTTACTCAATGTCTTGCCTTGCAACATAGGTAAGAACCCCTTCTTACTTCCGTCCATTTTAAACTTCTTTAAAATCTTATCAAGGTATGTACTTTATGATAGCCCTATTAGGCGCCTAGATCTATCTCTATAGATCTTTATGCCTAATATGCATGACGCTTCACCTAGGTCCTTCATTGAAAATTTGCTGTTTAGATAACTTTTAACACTGTTTAAAAGATCTATATCATTTCCGATCAATAATATGTCATCCACATATAATATCAGAAATGCCACATTGCTCCCACTCACTTTCTTGTAAATACAAGCTTCTCCATAAGTTTGGACAAATCCAAACTCTTTGATCACCTCATCAAAGCGGAGATTCCAACTGTGATGCTTGCTTCAATCCATAGATGGATCGAAGCTTGCACACCTTGTTAGAATCCTTAGGATCGACAAAACCCTTTGGTTGTATCATATACAACTCTTCTTCAATATTACCATTGAGAAACGCTTTTGACATCCATCTGCCATATCTCATAATCGAAATATGCAGCAATTGCTAACATAATCCTAACTGACTTTAGCATCGCTACGGGAGAGAAAGTCTCATCGTAGTCAACTCCTTGAATTTGTCAAAACCCCTTTGCGACAAGTCGAGCTTTATAGACGGTCACATTACCATCATCATCAGTTTTCCTTTTGAAAATCCATTTGTTCTCCATGGCCTTTCGGTCGTGAGGTAATTCCACCAAGTTCCAAACTTGATTTTCATACATGGATTCCATCTCGGATTTCATGGCTTCTAACCATTTGTTGGAATCCGGGCTCATCATCGCTTCTTCATACGTCACAGGGTCATCATTTTCATCAACCATGAAATTCATGACAGGATTTCCGTACAGCTCGGGAGCTGCACGCGTCCTATTTGACCTGCGAGGTTTGGTAGTACTCTCTTTCGGAGTTTCATGATCATTATCATTAGTTCCCTCTTCAACAGGTGGAGCCAATTCCGGAACAACTTCCGCCAAGGCTACTCGCCATACTTTGAAGAGAAGGTTCCACAACCTCTTCGAGTTCTACCTTCCGACTACTCACACCTTTCATGAGAAACTCTTTCTCTAGAAAGGATCCATTCTTGGCAACAAAAACCTTGCCCTCGGATCGAGATAGAAGGAATACCCAATGGTTTCTTTAGGGTATCCTATGAAGACATTTTTCCGCTTTGGGTTCGAGTTTATCCGGTTAAAGTTTCTTCACATAAACATCGCATCCCCAAACTTTAAGAAATGATGCTTAGGTTTGTTTCCAAACCACAATTCATACGGTGTCTTTTCAATGGATTTATATGGTGCCCGATTTAAAGTGAATGCAGCAGCTTAGTGCATAACCCCAAAATGACAACGGCAAGTCCGCAGAGACATCATAGATCGAACCATATCTAATAAAGTACGACACGACGTTCCGACACACCATTTCGTGGTGTTACGTCGGTGTGAGTTGTGAAACAATTCCACACTCTTTCATGTGAGTGCTAAACTCATAACTTAGATACTCACCTCCACGGTCGCATCAGAAATTTGATCTCTATTACGATGATTTTCCACTTCATTCGAAATTCCTTGAACTTTTCAAAGGTTTCGACTTGTGTTTCATCAAGTAGATATAACCGTATCTACTCAAATCATCCATGAAAGTAACAACATAACGATATCCACCTCCGACACACTCATTGGACCACATACATCGAATGTACGATTTCCAATAAATCGCCGCCTGCTCCATTGAACCGAAAACGTTCTAGTCATCTTGCCCATAAGGCATGGCTCACATGTATCAAATGATTCATAATCAAGTGATTCCAAAAGTCCATCCGAATGGAGCTTCTTCATCGCTTAACGCCAATATGACCTAGACGGCGATTACACATATATGCGGATATATCATCATTAAGTTTAATCCTTTTACAATCAACATTATGAATATGTGTAACATTATCATCGAGATCTAATAGAAATAAACCATTCATCATCGGTGCATCACCATAAAATATTTCATTCATATAAATGGAACAACCATTGTTCTCGGATTTAAATGAATAACCACTTCGCATCAAACACGATCCAGATAAAATGTTCATGCTCAGTGCAGGCACCAGATAACATTTATTCAAGTTTATAACTAATCCCGACGGCAAGTGGAGAGGCAGCGTTCCGACGGCGATCACATCAACGCTTGATCCATTGCGGACACGCATCTTGACCTCACCCCTTGCTAGCGGTCGCTTGTTCCCCAGCCCCTGATTCGAGTTACAAATATTAGCAACGAACCGTATCAAATACCGAGTGCTCATGCGAGCACTAGTAAAGTACACATCAATAACATGTATATCATATATACCTTTGTTTGCCTTGCCGGCCTTCTTGTCTGCGGATACTTGGGGCGATTCGCTTCAAGTGGCTACCCCTTACAATAGTAGCACTCGGAATCGACTTAGGTCCAACTCGGGTTTCTTTTAGGCGGCAAATGTGCTTGCCGACCTTACTTCCTTCCGCTTTTCCCTTCTTGTCTTTCTTGAAACCAGTGTTCCTATTGATCATCAACACTTGATGTTCCTTTTGATCTCCACTTCAGCTTTTAAGCATTGACAGAAGCTCGGGGAGAGACTTCTTCATGCCTTGCATATTATAGTTCATCACGAAGCTCTTATAGCTAGGTGGCAGAGACTGTAGAACACGATGGATGCCTAAGTCAATGGGAATAGATATTCCCAAGGACACAAGCTTATCGGCGTAACCCGACATCTTGAGTACATGCTCACTAACGGAGCTGTGCTCTTCCATCATGCAGCTAAAGAACTTTTCTGAAGCGTTGTAGCTCTCTACAGCAGCATGTGTGTCGAAAATCATTTTCAACTCACCAATTGTATCAAATGCATTGCCGTTTTCTAAACGCTTTCAAAGTTCCGGCTCTAGCCCATACAATATGCCGCAATGAACTAAGTTGTGGTCCTCCTAACGAGTCTGATAGACATTCTTCTCCTCGTCAGGGGCATCATCAAAAGGTGGGGGGCCTAAATGCGCTTCTAGCACATATTGCTTTTGTGCAGCAGAGAGGAGAATCCTCAAATTCATGGCCCATTCGGTAAAGTTGCTACCGTTCGTTGCTAGTTTCTCTTTCTCCATGAACACATTGAAATTAAAAGCAGGTGGTGCCATCTACAACAGAATTTGTAAAGTTTAGACTAAGTGTATGATAGATTGAGTTCAACTAATCGAATGAACTCCCACTCAAAAACGACATCCCTCGTGCCTTTTTGGTGACTACATAAACCAAATCCACTACACCAAGTCTGATCATCACGTGAGTCGGTATAGCTTCAAAGGCGAGCATCAAATGGGCATCATATCAACTATATGACTCATGCTTAACCTTTCGGTCCGTGTTCCGAGGCCATGACTGTACATGATAGGCTCGCCAAGTTAGAACCTTAGTATTCGCGTGTGTAACTGTTTTACACCCAAAATATGGTCGTGGATCCAAGAACACCCGATCATCACGTGATGTCTTGGAGCGACGAAAACATAATCGGTGCATACTAAAGGAAGAACACATTCTTATCTTGATATTTAAATGAGGGATCATCTTATTATGCTAACAAAGCGCTAAACAAGCAATATAAGATGCTATCAAACATCATATGTTTATTAGTGAAATTATATGGTTCCCGCAGATGATCTCTATCATGTGCATCGTGGTATGATCACAATCATACCTATATGTGTAAATCCAAGGTCTATGGATTTTACACGCTATTTGTGTTGTAAGAGTATCATCTCATACTTCTACTTACAACACTACCATATCATAACACTAGCCCAGCAACAATCTAAACTAGACGCCTCTAATTTATCCATTGCAAGTTTTACGTGGCTTAGGGCTTTCGAGATAGAACCGTTCTTACCTACGAACATGAACCACAACGAGGATAATCAAATTGTTGACAACTCTCTTGCAAAATAGATATTGACTATAGTAGGAGAGAGACACCGCTAGCCACTTATGCAAACTAGTTGCATGTCAAGCGTGGAACAGGTCTCATGTGCGAGGACATGTAAAGTTTGTCCGGGCCGCTTCATCCCACTATGCCACCAATATCCAAAATTACAACAAAGGAGCAACAACATGATCATCATCGCCCACATACTCATATGTGTACTACCCGTGTAAAGTATCTACGCATAGATCCGGCTCTGATACCACTGTAGGGTTCGCAGCATAGAAAACAAAAAAATTCCTACGATGTGAACTGTATACCAAGATCTATCTACTAGATACAAACAACGGGCGGATGTATATCCATAGAGAACATACCCTTGAAGACCGACAAAGCTTAACGAGTTCAACTCGTGGTTGATGTAGACGATCTCTTGCCGATCTCAAGATCGAGAGGAAGTCCTAGCGCCGCAAATCAGTAGCGCATCCGTGCTCGCATACACGTTCGAGGCACCGAGCAACCTCCGCCTCCTCGCTCCAGCGATGCAGCGGAAGCACAACTCTTTCTTGCCGAATAGCCACCGGGAACATGTATCTCGCTAGTCCGAGACCATGGGGGATAAATTCTAGAGGGGGAGAGAGATCCTTCACGAGGAGGTGTGAGAGACAAGTGAGGAGGGGGCTCCTTTTATAGGAGGAGGGGGGCACCCAAGGGGGTGGACGCCGGCCATGGGGTCTGCCCCCTCCCCTCCTTCATTCATGTGGGTGGACACTCCACTCACAAAATGCCCTTTAAAATCCCTCCACTCAAAAGTCCACTCAAATTCCCATTAAATTTCCACCAAATTTAATGCAAACTCTCATTAAATAAAACTCTTTTATTTTATTCAGAATTTTGTCAATTACTTTAATGACAAACATTCACAAATAACCCCTTGCTAGAATTCTATTTCCCATGCATAACCACTTTATTCAATTTCACCCGAAAACCTGTTTCGGTATCTAGTGAAATAAATTCCTGCGCTTGTTCATTCTTTCGGCATGAAACATTTGCTACAATTGGATGTCGGTGTCTCTTAAGTGTGTCACCCTACGGTTCGTGAATAATGCGGACATGATCGAGACCCCTCTCGGATCAATAATCGAAGCGGGATCCGAGACCCATACGACTCCCACACATTCAACGATGACTTTCTTGTGATCGTTAACCTTTACGCTAGTATCTTAATCCCTTTGTTTCACGATATATTACATGTCCGAGATTCGATCATCGGTATCTCCATACCTAGTTTGATCTCGTTAC
Source organism: Avena longiglumis (assembly GCA_030063025.1). Classification (NCBI taxonomy): domain Eukaryota; kingdom Viridiplantae; phylum Streptophyta; class Magnoliopsida; order Poales; family Poaceae; genus Avena; species Avena longiglumis. The sequence continues at coordinate 87,266,058 of CP125977.1, read as the reverse complement.
CGACATGCACTCTTTTCTCTTTCCTGTGATATAACATTCTAGTGATCAAATCACTTGCTTGCAAGCTAATCAATGTGATATCACCGAGAGGGCCCAGAGTATATCTATCCGTCATCGGGATGAACAAATTCCACTCTCGATCCATGAGCCTTAACATAATACTTTATTAGTTCTGAATCCATCTTTATAATCACCCTGTTACGGTGTGACGTTTGATGTTATCAAGAAACTCTTCATGTGTTAGTGATTGACATGATCTCATGGTCTAAGGATTAGGATCACTTCGTAAGTTGTTATAGCAATATAAACTCAGTGACTTTGATCGTAATGCTATACTTCGGATGAATGTTCATCACACCATTACACTAATGTTGTGATCTCGTTATTAACAACATCCAATGTCCATGATCAGGAAACCTTGATCATCTTGTTAATCAACGAGCTAGTTTATGAGAGAGACATAACTAGGAACTTTCTGTTTGTTTATTAAACACACATGTATTAACGTTTCCGTATTAATACAATTATAGCATGCAAAATAAACATCTATCATATACTTGGAATACACATAATAAACACTTTATTATTGCCTCTCAGGGCATATTCCCTTCAGTTTGCAGCTGCCGACGACGATGCTCATGGCTCATTGCCGGCAACGGCCGTTCCAACTCAAGCTCGAAGAAACAGCAGTACAAAGCGGAAGACCGCTCCAGCAGAAAAGCAATCTACCAACATGGTCGCTATGACTTTTGCAGGACGAGGAGAATGCGGACAACGTGGCCGAGGAAGGGGAGCTGGTCGTGGGAAGCAACGAGGAAGTGAAACCACCGCGGCGCCGCTCCGCATTCCCCAAACCTACGAGGAGTACCGCGATATGCCATGCCTCGTACACCTCAACGTCAACGGCAAAGCCACCCATACCAATCGACACTGCAAGTTCGTCAACGACCTCAAGGAAGACCCGGAGTCCGGCTACAAGCAAAGTCGGAAGAACAGACCGCGAGGCAAGGGCAATGGGAAGAAGAAGGAGGAGGAGTCCAAGGATTCAAGTGACATGGACGAGGACGTTGACCCCAAGCACGCCGCTGTCACATCCCAAGATTTTCCAAATCTTGTAATGTGAAAATAAATAAATAAAATAAAACTTTGTTTGATTTTCAGAGCCAGAAGAAACTTTTTCAATTCAATTGGAACCTCAAACCCATTTGAATTAAATAAAATCCTAAAGGGATTCATAAAGATAAACATTTAATAAAGGAAATTAAAAATGTTTTGGAATTACTATTATTAGATCCTTTAATAAAGGATTTGGTATTCAAAAGAAAAGGTGGATTTATAAATAAGGATTATTTTATAAAGCCAATTAAAACCTTGGCCAAGCTTTTGAATTAAAACATTATATTTTAAATAAAATAACAAAGGTTTAATTAAAAATAATAAAGGATTGCTTAAATAAAATAATAAGGAATTAATATCAAATTTTATTCAAATAAAAGGTTTTACCATTTTAATTAAAACATCAAAACTTATTAAATTGTTTTAAATAGGTTTTCCAAGTATTTATATTCTCTAATAAAACCTACTAAAGTGTTTTGGCTTTATTTTAGATTCAAAATAATATCTCAAATAAAATAAATTCTATTTGAAATAATAATGAAAGTCTATTATATTTAATTAACAATAGACCTAAAATAAAATGTTATTTTATCTCCAAGTATTCTATATTTCCCAAATTAAACCTACTAATTTTATTTTGAAAATATTTAGGTTTCAAATAAAGATTTTATTAATAAAATCAAACCCTATTTTGATTTAATAACTAAAGTCCATTTTATTTAATTATTAATGGACCCTAAAATAAAAGGATTATTTTATTTTAAACAAGTTTTCCAAATATTCTTTATTTCCAAATAAAACCTACTTATTGGGTTTTGAAAGCATTTGGATTTCAAATGAAGATTTTATTAAATAAACCAAACCTTGTTTTATTAATAAAACCATGGACCATTTTATTTAATTAATAAATGGAACCTAAAAAGATTTAAAATATTATTTTGAAAGTTGGTTATACTACTAAACAGAACCAAAAACTCATTACAATAGTTTGAATTATTTGAATGATTGTCTTGTTGTTTGAATTGTGAAATGAATTTCAAATCAAGAATAAAATGGAAAAGGAAAATGTTTCAGACAAAAAAGGAAACAACAAAGAAATTTCAACTACCCAGCCCAACTCCCAACCGAGCCCACCTCCTCTCTCGGTAGTGAACCGTTTTTCACCGCAAAACTAAACCACGCAGTGTATGACAACTGGAGCCCACCTGAAGCCTTCCTCACTCACTGACAAGCAGGACCCACCCATCGCTGTTCATCGTCTTCAACGAGACTCCGTCGCCCTGACCGTTGCAGTGAGTTACTCCGGCGATTGATTGCGCGTGAAGGAGACATTGATTCCTTGTAATGACCACGCCCCTTTAAACGCCAGCCACTCCTCTTCGTTTCCCCTCTGCCTTCTTCCCCGAGCACGCCTCCAGGCCATCGCAATTCGTCCTCGAACAGCTTCGTCTCCGACGAGCTTCCACCGACGAATACGGCCGAACCACACCACCTTCTGCCTCCCTGAGCATACGAGCACGCTCACCATCTCCTGGCACATCCTTCTGTGTTAATCACTCGACCGCGGGCACACCGGAGCTTCGGCAATGACAATCTCCTGAACGCCGCCGTCGTCTGCTACCTTTCCGGCGAGTCCTTCAGGTACTATCCGACCTTCCCTCTCCATCCCGATGATGCTCCCTTACTCACGATCCTCGTACGCACCTAACCATGCCTCTATTTTGTCTTAGCGTGGTCCTAAACGTCGCCAACGACGACAACCTGAGAGCACCGTCGCCCGCAGCTTCTCCGACGAGCAATTAGCAGCAACCCCTTGCGCCCCTCGAGTAGACGACCCCACCTCGAGCATCAGCAGGTCTCTGCGAGCCTGGTAAGCCTTGCCAGCCTCTCCCTCGCTTCCTGCATCGCCAGCGCCGCCGCCAACTGGTCGCTCCGCCGCTCGCCGTCAACCTAGCGCCGCCAGTCCTTGGCCAGGCAGCAGCAGCCGTCCGATGTCGATCGGATGGACATGATAGAACCACTTAACGAAGGGGTATGCATCCATCAGTGCCGCACGTTCCAGTTAGATCCAACGCACCCCAGTAGTCGATCCACACGAACCGTTTTCGGCCAATTAGAATATGACGCGTGGCAGGATCTGTTTTAAAACTGAATTTGAAATCAGATTGAATTGCAAACTTCAAACCCCTGTAACTTTCAAACCACACGTCCAAATTTGACAAATTTTATATCAATGAATTCAGGAGAACAAGCCCTAGCCAACCATGCCCTTAGTTTGGCAAATAGTAGCTGTTAGCTTGTTTGAATTTACAGATTCATTTGTATGCTTGTTTAGAGTATAAAAATTGTTTAAAATTGAATTTAAGGATAAAACCTTTGCAAATTGGTTTGTTGTGACCTTACTGACCCTAGGAACCAACCCATGGTTTGGAAAATAAATTTGGAAAAGTTTGGAATGGATTAATTAGTTTAGTCCATTTCTAGCCAAATAAAATTGTTGATTTTGTTATAAAAATATTTATGGAAAAGAAACTTTGAGAAAATAGTTTGGACCAAACCTACTGACCCAAAAACACCAAGTTTTGCAATAGCAACTCATTTGGTGAACAACTTCAGAGTTTTGCCTTAATAAAAACATTTTTCACCACATGAAATGATGAATGGAATTAAAAATAGTATTTGGACAAAACCCTCTTGCTAATAACTTTGCCACTTTGGTAAATGACCAATTTTGTATCTTACAAAGTTTAGAAACCCCATAGAGACCCCTTTGCAAATAAAACTATCTTGTGCATGCTCCCATGCATGAATTAGTTTCCATTGTCTTGTGTGTGTAAATTTGTTTGATTGATTTATTGGTTTGGAATGCTAGTTGATTTTGTGTCTACTTGATTGACTTGTAGTGAAGTTAGAAAGTGTGAGACTAGCAAGATAAAGCAGTGAACCACCATTCCCTTCCAAAAAGGCAAGTGATGCTTCATACTTTCTATCCCAATACTTTCATTATGCATTAGTGATTTTGCTAAGTAAAACTTGCATGGATTTTGCTAAGTATAGACCTTGCTAAAAGAAAACCTAGTAGATGAATCCTTAGTAGGATCTTCCTAAGTTAGAGATTCCTACTACTATCAAGCTTAGCCTAGCTAATAGAAAAAATGGGTGGAAAATATATTCACACTATGGAAAAATATTCTAAGTCTGAGGACTTATGTTTTGTTTAATAAAAACAACTAAGTTAATGAATCACCTGGGTGGAATGGAAGTATTGGGATATGTTGAGTGTTTACACAAGGCTAGGGGACTGGTGAACCTTGTGTATCACACTTGTGGATGGCCACCCAGGAACAAAGAGATTTGAGATGTCAAATGTTGAGAAGCTTCAAGTGCAACCACTTGGCAATATGGGCTCTGCCATGATCATATAGGTTGCAAGAACTTAGCCAAATGGACAGTGGGTGGTAGTGTTTGATAGGTTGGAACGCGTCCATTTTGGTCTAAGGGAAGGCTTCTGAAAGATTTTGTCTTGGGAAACCAAGTCTTGTGGGTAAAGTGCACCACCTCTGCAGAGTGTAAAATCTAAGTACTTAGCCATGTCCCTGGTAAAGGACAATTTGAGCATCAAGACATGGAAGCAATCAAGAATCTCATCATTCCAATTTCTAAATTAAAATCTTGTGGTTTGAACAAGGGTTGTTTGAATTCTTCAATCATTGATGGAGAGATGGCTTGGTACAAGGATCTTGAAATCTTTGATTGAGAAAAATGGTTTTTGCCAAGCACTTCAGTCTTTGATTGGTGGATGCCTTGGAAAGGATCTTCAGTCTTTGATTGGTAGATGCCTTGGAAAGTATTTTGTCAAAACAAAACTTAGTATTTTCAAAATGATAAGAAAAATCTATTTTGAGCAATGCAAGCCTCAACTCCACTTAGCCAAATGCATATAGATGATAGACTCCACTATACTAATATAGTATCACTTGCCAATACAATTCAAATGTATTGACCCTTTGTGGCTGTAACTTGTATGTTACAGGTTTGATTGATTTTAGTGAAGATTGATTGTTTAGGATTACAAAGTCTACAACCAACATCTGCCTGTGGCACTTTGAAGATGAAGGACCCCATGATTATTGTTATTCCGCTGCAATGTAATGTAATAGCCAAATGAGCTATGTTTGATGTAATAAACTTATGTTATTCCTGGTTATAAAGTTATATTATGACCTTTGTTTCTTGATATTACATCTTAACTGTGGATGCTAGCTATTGATCCAGGGACTAGCATTGTAAAACACAGGAGGACTCTACCTTATTAGGTTGGGACCTCTATAGATGGTATCAGAGCATTGTGTTGCCTGTAGGATTTGTAAACCCTAGGATTGGACAAAAACCCTTAGAAAATAGGAGTTGTATTTTGATCCAAAAACTTATTTACAAACAATCTTGTAAACTCTTTCCTTAACCATTTTGGTTTCAACTCTACTTCTCTTCTACTCAACTTGATGGAAAAACTAACCCCATGGCCAAAGACTACACCATGTGCAACGGACTTCTTCAACATCTTCAACTCTAATGACTTCAACATCTTCAACCTCTTCACCAAGAACTCCCAACTTGGAAACTACTAAGGACTACAAGATTAACAAGGAAAAATCTTACTCAAGATTTAGAGACTGAGGGAATGCAAAAGTTAGAAGGAGCCTACATCATTTGAAGTATTGCAACCAAGAGTTTTTCTCAAGGAAACCAAGAACTCATACAAGAAGAATCATGAAGGATGGAAAGATCACAAGTGAACCATATAGATGGACCACCAAATTTTAGCTAAGACAAAACACCAACTTATGTGGTGTAACAAAAATATTTTTGTTGCCTAAGTTTGTGCTTGAACTTTTTTGTTTGAGTGAAAAGTTGTTTGTGAATGCTTGCACATTGCTTGTGTGAATTGTGATGTGTGTGATTAGAAATATTTTCTTAGAAATATCTTGCCTATTCTAAAATCTTACTTCAACCCAAACAGATGTCTACTCCAAAGGATTCCAACATCAAGGTTGATGACACCAACACCAACCAGGCTGACAGCATGAGAGAGCTCATAGCAACCCAACATCAGTTGAATCAACTGAGAGCTCAGTTCCTAGCTAACAATAGTGATAAAGATCCAGCACTGCAAAGGTTTTTGGAGGAACAATCCCAACTGATGCTCAAGGTGACTAATCAAATGATTAGCATGGAAGAAAGCTATCCTCAAGGAGTTTATGATAACAAGGATGATAAGAATGTTGTTCTAGATGGAGCCCCAGCCTGCATTATTTGTGGAGACAAGGATCATACTTCCACGGAGCATGAAGGACAATTCCCCAATTGTGATGAAGACCATCCTGTTGGACAATGCCCCACCTCTCAAGCTACATGCTACCTTTGTGAAGGAAGTGATCATACTCCTGGCCTATGCCCCATCTATGCCATGGTAGAACAAAGGAAACAAGAAGGATCCAAGTCTACTAAAGGAAAAGGACCACTCATACCTCCAAACAAGACAACTCAATTCAAAGGATCAAAGAAAATCAAGAAGCCCAAGCAAGACATGAGCCTTGCACAATGTCGTAAATGTAAGGAAATGGGACACTACTCCAGTGGATGCCCAGAGAACAAGAAAAATAAAGGGATTGACCAAGTGTGGTGCAACAACTGTAACGAACCAGGTCATTATGTAGCAACTTGCCCACAAGAGCCACGTAAAGAACTCAATGACATTCATTGCTTCAACTGCAAGAACCCAGGACACTATGCAAGCAACTGTCCAGAAAGGATGAAGAACAAGTTGAACAAGCCTATGGAGAAACTCAACCCTGGCCCATGAGTCAAGTAAAGAAACCAAGGACACATGCAAAGTTTGCTTAGAGAAGTTTTCAAGAAGAACAATATGTAAATTTTGTTTGAAAGATTTTAAGGGTGGTAGTACCCTAGTTGTTTTGAACATGCTAGTAACCCTATCTTTCCCAAATCTCGGGACGAGATTTATTTTAAGGGTGGTAGCCTGTCACATCCCAAGATTTTCCAAATCTTGTAATGTGAAAATAAATAAATAAAATAAAACTTTGTTTGATTTTCAGAGCCAGAAGAAACTTTTTCAATTCAATTGGAACCTCAAACCCATTTGAATTAAATAAAATCCTAAAGGGATTCATAAAGATAAACATTTAATAAAGGAAATTAAAAATGTTTTGGAATTACTATTATTAGATCCTTTAATAAAGGATTTGGTATTCAAAAGAAAAGATGGATTTATAAATAAGGATTATTTTATAAAGCCAATTAAAACCTTGGCCAAGCTTTTGAATTAAAACATTCTATTTTAAATAAAATAACAAAGGTTTAATTAAAAATAATAAAGGATTGCTTAAATAAAATAATAAGGAATTAATATCAAATTTTATTCAAATAAAAGGTTTTACCATTTTAATTAAAACATCAAAACTTATTAAATTGTTTTAAATAGGTTTTCCCAGTATTTATATTCTCTAATAAAACCTACTAAAGTGTTTTGGCTTTATTTTAGATTCAAAATAATATCTCAAATAAAATAAATTCTATTTGAAATAATAATGAAAGTCTATTATATTTAATTAACAATAGACCTAAAATAAAATGTTATTTTATCTCCAAGTATTCTATATTTCCCAAATTAAACCTACTAATTTTATTTTTAAAATATTTAGGTTTCAAATAAAGATTTTATTAATAAAATCAAACCCTATTTTGATTTAATAACTAAAGTCCAATTTATTTAATTATTAATGGACCCTAAAATAAAAGGATTATTTTATTTTAAACAAGTTTTCCAAATATTCTTTATTTCCAAATAAAACCTACTGATTGGGTTTTGAAAGCATTTGGATTTCAAATGAAGATTTTATTAAATAAACCAAACCTTGTTTTATTAATAAAACCATGGACCATTTTATTTAATTAATAAATGGAACCTAAAAAGATTTAAAATATTATTTTGAAAGTTGGTTATACTACTAAACAGAACCAAAAACTCATTACAATAGTTTGAATTATTTGAATGATTGTCTTGTTGTTTGAATTGTGAAATGAATTTCAAATCAGTAAATAAAATGGAAAAGGGAAAATGTTTCTGTACAAAAAAAAAGGAAACAACAGCAGCCCAACTACCCCAGCCCAACTCAGCCCAACCGAGCCCACCTCCCTCTCTCAGCGAAGTGAACCGTTTTTCACCGCAAAACTAAACCACGCAGTGTATGACAACTGGAGCCCACCTGAAGCCTTCCTCACTCACTGACAAGCAGGACCCACCCATCGCTGTTCATCGTCTTCAACGACTCGCCCTCGACCGTGCAAAGGAGTTACTCCGGCGATTGATTGCGCGTGAAGGAGACATTGATTCCTTGTAATGACCACGCCCCTTTAAACGCCAGCCACTCCTCTTCGTTTCCCCTCTGCCTTCTTCCCCGAGCACGCCTCTAGGCCGTCGTAATTCGTCCTCGAACAGCTTCGTCTCCGACGAGCTTCCACCGATGAATACGGCCGAACCGCACCACCTTGTGCCTCCCTGAGCATACGAGCACGCTCACCATCTCCTGGCACATCCTTCTGTGTCAATCACTCGACCGCGGGCACACCGGAGCTTCGGCAATGACAAGCTCCTGAACGCCGCCGTCGTCTGCTACCTTTCCGGCGAGTCCTTCAGGTACTATCCGACCTTTCCTCTCCATCCCGATGATGCTCCCTTACTCACGATCCTCGTACGCACCTAACCATGCCTCTATTTTTTCTTAGCGTGGTCCTAAACATCGCCAACGACGACAACCTGAGAGCACCGTCGCCCGCAGCTTCTCCGACGAGTAATTAGCAGCAACCCCTTGCGCCCCTCGAGTAGACGACCCCACCTCGAGCATCAGCAGGTCTCTGCGAGCCTGGTAAGCCTTGCCAGCCTCTCCCTCGCTTCCTGCATCGCCAGCGCCGCCGCCAACTGGTCGCTCCGCCGCCATGTCAACCTAGCGCCGCCATCCTTGGCGACGGCACCAAATGTCCGATGTCGATCGGATGGACATGATAGAACCACTTAACGAAGGGGTATGCATCCATCAGTGCCGCACGTTCCAGTTAGATCCAACGCACCCCAGTAGTCGATCCACACGAACCGTTTTCGGCCAATTAGAATATGACGCGTGGCAGGATCTGTTTTAAAACTGAATTTGAAATCAGATTGAATTGCAAACTTCAAACCCCTGTAACTTTCAAACCACACGTCCAAATTTGACAAATTTTATATCAATGAATTCAGGAGAACAAGCCCTAGCCAACCATGCCCTTAGTTTGGCAAATAGTAGCTGTTAGCTTGTTTGAATTTACAGATTCATTTGTATGCTTGTTTAGAGTATAAAAATTGTTTAAAATTGAATTTAAGGATAAAACCTTTGCAAATTGGTTTGTTGTGACCTTACTGACCCTAGGAACCAACCCATGGTTTGGAAAATAAAGTTGGAAAAGTTTGTAATGGATTAATTAGTTTAGTCCATTTCTAGCCAAATAAAATTGTTGATTTTGTTATAAAAATATTTATGGAAAAGAAACTTTGAGAAAATAGTTTGGACCAAACCTACTGACCCAAAAACACCAAGTTTTGCAATAGCAACTCATTTGGTGAACAAATTAAGAGTTTTGCCTTAATAAAAACATTTTTCACCACATGAAATGATGAATGGAATTAAAAATAGTATTTGGACAAAACCCTCTTGCTAATAACTTTGCCACTTTGGTAAATGACCAATTTTGGATCTTACAAAGTTTAGAAACCCCATAGAGACCCCTTTGCAAATAAAACTGTCTTGTGCATGCTCGCATGCATGAATTAGTTTCCATTGTCTTGTGTGTGTAAATTTGTTTGATTGATTTATTGGTTTGGAATGCTAGTTGATTTTGTGTCTACTTGATTGACTTGTAGTGAAGTTAGAAAGTGTGAGACTAGCAAGATCAAGGAGTGAACCACCATTCCCTTCCAAAAAGGCAAGTGATGCTTCATACTTTCTATCCCAATACTTTCATTATGCATTAGTGATTTTGCTAAGTAAAACTTGCATGGATTTTGCTAAGTATAGACCTTGCTAAAAGAAAACCTAGTAGATGAATCCTTAGTAGGATTTTCCTAAGTTAGAGATTCCTACTACTATCAAGCTTAGCCTAGCTAATAGAAAACATGGGTGGAAAATATATTCACACTATGGAAAAATATTCTAAGTCTGAGGACTTATGTTTTGTTTAATAAAAAAAACTAAGTTAATGAATCACCTGGGTGGAATGGAAGGATTGGGATATGTTGTGTGGTTACACAAGGCCAGGGGACTGGTGAACCTTGTGTATCACACTTGTGGATGGCCACCCAGGAACAAAGAGATTTGAGATGTCAAATGTTGAGAAGCTTCAAGTGCAACCACTTGGCAATATGGGCTCTGCCATGATCATATAGGTTGCAAGAACTTAGCCAAATGGACAGTGGGTGGTAGTGTTTGATAGGTTGGAACGCGTCCATTTTGGTCTAAGGGAAGGCTTCTGAAAGATTTTGTCTTGGGAAACCAAGTCTTGTGGGTAAAGTGCACCACCTCAGAGTGTAAAATCTAAGTACTTAGCCATGTCCCTGGTAAAGGACAATTTGAGCATCAAGACATGGAAGCAATCAAGAATCTCATCATTCCAATTTCTAAATTAAAATCTTGTGGTTTGAACAAGGGTTGTTTGAATTCTTCAATCATTGATGGAGAGATGTCTTGGTACAAGGATCTTGAAATCTTTGATTGAGAAAAATGGTTTTTGCCAAGCACTTCAGTCTTTGATTGGTGGATGCCTTGGAAAGGATCTTCAGTCTTTGATTGGTAGATGCCTTGGAAAGTATTTTGTCAAAACAAAACTTAGTATTTTCAAAATGATAAGAAAAATCTATTTTGAGCAATGCAAGCCTCAACTCCACTTAGCCAAATGCATATAGATGATAGACTCCACTATACTAATATAGTATCACTTGCCAATACAATTCAAATGTATTGACCCTTTGTGGCTGTAACTTGTATGTTGCAGGTTTGATTGATTTTAGTGAAGATTGATTGTTTAGGATTACAAAGTCTACAACCAACATCTGCCTGTGGCACTTTGAAGATGAAGGACCCCATGATTATTGTTATTCCGCTGCAATGTAATGTAATAGCCAAATGGGCTATGTTTGATGTAATAAACTTATGTTATTCCTGGTTATAAAGTTATATTATGACCTTTGTTTCTTGATATTACATCTTAACTGTGGATGCTAGCTATTGATCCAGGGACTAGCATTGTAAAACACGGGAGGACTCTACCTTATTAGGTTGGGACCTCTACAGCCGCCAAGAGTGACGACAAGGGCAAGAACCCCTTCGCAAAGAAGGCCCCAGTCTACCACACTTTCCTTGGCACCCCCACCGTCTGACAACAGAAGACCTCTCTAAGGATCCTGATGGCTACTCTCCCCCCAGTCCCCCATTACCTACGCTGGTCGGAGGTTCCAATAACTTGGGACAGGACGGACCACCCAGACCTTATGCCCACGGAGAACCAGTACGCCTTGGTCATCAAACCATTAATTGACGGCGTGGAGTTCACCAAGTGCATGGTGGATAGTGGAAGCAGCATCAACATCATGTACCTGGATACACTGCAGAAGATGAACTTGACGGAGGCAAACCTAAGGCGGACCAACACCATTTTCCACGGCGTAGTTCCTGGTCGGGAGGCTCGGTCCCTTGGGTGCATTACACTTCAGGTAGCCTTTGGCGATGTTAATAATTACTGCCAAGAGCGCATGACCTTCGAGGTGGTCCCCTTCAAGAGCGTGTACCATGTCATATTCGGCCTTGTCATATTCCACACGTTCATGGCCAAGCCATGCTTCGTCTACAACAAACTCAAGATACCCGGACCAAACGACATCATCACCGTATCCAGAAGCTTTACCAAGGAAAGAGACTGCGAGATAAACGAAGCAGCCGTTGCAGAAGCTATCCTCTACAGCGAAGAATTCAAGGAGATCTAGAGTAAGGTCGATGACTCAGAGATGCCCGTGTCGAAGAAGCAGATCTCCGACTCCACTCCTGCATTCAAGGCCGCCATCGAGACCAAGTCGGTGGAACTTGTGGTAGGCGATGCCTCCAAGGTCACCGCCATCGGGACAAACCTGGATCCCAAATAGGAAAGCACGCTCGTCGAGTTCCTCCGTGAGAACAGGGACATCTTTGCCTGGCAACCTGCCGACATGAAAGGTGTACCTAGGGAACTTGCCGAGCATAGCGAACCAGTGAAACAACCTCTATGACGCTTTGGAGATGAGAAGAGACGCGCCATTGGCAAAGAGATAGCTAGGTTACTTAAGGCTAGATTTATCCGAGAAGTCCTTCACACCCAATGGGTGGCCAATCCTGTACTTGTCCCCAAAAAGGGAACCAATGAATTAAGAATGTGCGTTGATTACACCGGCTTGAACAAAGACTGTCCCAAAGATCCGTTTGCTTAGCCTCGCATTGACCAAGTCATTGACTCGACGGCTGGCTCGGAACTTTTGTGTTTTCTCGATGCATATTCAGGATACCACCAGATCAAGATGAGGAAGTCAGACCAATTGGCCACTTCGTTCACCACCCCTTACGGCACGTTTTGCTATGTCACGATGCCCTTTGGGCTGAAAAACGCAGGCGCTACTTACCAGCGGACAATGCAATGTTGACTCCATGACCAAATTGGTTGGAACGTTCACGCCTATGTGGACGACATTGCGGTGATGTCTAAAAAGTCAAACGACTTAATCTCCGACTTAAAAGAAACCTTTGATAATCTCCAGAAATACAACATGATGATCAACCCCAAGAAGTGCGTCTTCGGGGTTCCAGCCGACAAATTGTTGGGATTCATCGTTTCCCAACGTGGAATCGAGGTCAATCCGGAGAAAATCAAGGCCATTTTAAACATAAACCGTCCGACATGCCTAAAGGACATTCAACGACTAACAGGTTGTGTTGCAGCAGTTAGTCGGTTCGTCAGCCGACTTGGAGAGAAGGCTCTGCCGCTGTACAAGTTGCTGAAGAAGGCGAACAGATTCACGTGAACGGACGAAGCAGGTGTAGGGTTTCGTAGCATGGAAAACAAAAAATTTCTATCGCATACAAACAAACAATCCAAGATATATCTACTAGATTGTAGCAACGAGTCGATGGAATAACTCACCCTCGAAGATTCCAAAGTGTTTAACGAGAGCGGATTCTCGTGGGTGATGTAGTCGTACTCTTCCCGATCTCAAGATCGCGTAGACGATCCTTCCCAAGGCTAAAGCGCTACATGATCGGTCACACGTTCGGTACTGACGAAGACCTTCCTCTCCCTTGTTCCAAAGAAAAGCGGAGGTTGTAGCACTCTCCTCGCGATTCCCAAGAGACAACTGTGGTACCGGAAGTAGAGGGGAGATCTCGCAGGGCTTCGCCTTAAGCCGGAGCGAGTATGGTGGACTATGAGAGAGCCCTCGGTGATCTAGGGTTTAGACACAGCAAGGAGGGGTTGCTAGGGCCGGCGGCTAGGGCTTGGAGGTGCCCAAGTCGGTGGCTAGGGGAGAAACCCTAGGTGGCGGCGGCTATGGTGGGCGGCGGCTAGGGTTAGTTTTAGAGGGGCAATCTTGTGTGCTAGGAGGGGAGCCCTGCCCCTCCTCTTATAGGAGGGAGGCGCCGGCCAAGGGGAGGGGAATCCCTCCACAACTCGGATCCCAAGTGGGCCGGCGGTGGAGGAGGGACTCCTCCCCAACTCGGTTTCCACCTCCCCCAAAAATAGCCGTTTGACTTTCAAATTGGCGTTTGACTTTTCAAACAAGGATTTGATTAAACCCTCTATTTTGTTCAGTGATGACACTTAGTACATGATGCAATCATACCAACTTGATATAACACATTCATGTACCCTTCCCCTCCGGAGTGCCGGACATTCCGGAACCTTCTAGAACATTCCCGATGAAAACACAGGAACCATTCCCCAATTCCGAAACATGACTTTCCTTATATGAATCTTATTCTCCGGACCATTCTGGATATCCACGTGATATCCTGGATCCCATCCGAGACTCCAAACAACATTCGGTCTCTTTCTCATCATTCCATAACTACTCAAACAACGTCGAATCCTTAAGTGTGTCTCCCTACGGTTCGTGAATTATGCGGACATGATCGAGACACTTCTCCGAACAATAACCAATAGAGGAATCTGGAAATTCATATGGCTCCCACATATTTCTACGATTACTTTGCGATCGAATGAACCACTTACATACGATACCAATTTCCCTTTGTCTCACGATAGTTTACTTATTCGAGGTTATGATCGTCGGTATCTCTGCATACCTAGTTCAACCTCGTTACTGATAAGTACTCTTTTATCGTTCCCGCGATATGTGATCCCAAAATGATAGCGGTAAATCTGTAAGTGACATCATAGAACGAACCATATCTAAGAGAGTTCGATTACGACGTTCGGACACACCATTATGTTGTGGTGTTCCCGGCGGTGTCAAATGTGAAAGTATTCCGCATTTCTTCAAATGCTCGCCAAACTCGTAACTTAGATATTCACCTCCACGATCAGAACGTAGAAATTTAATCTTCTTGTTACGTTGATTCTCTACCTCACTTTGAAATTCCTTAAACTTTTCGAAAGTTTCGGACTTATGTTTCATGAAATAGATATACCCATATCTACTCAAGTCATCCGTGAAGGTGAGAACATAACGATAACCACCGCGCGATGCTACACTCATTGGACCACACACATCGGTATGTATGATTTCCAATAAGTCTGTAGCTCGCTCCATCATACCAGAAAATGGAGTCTTAGTCATTTTACCCATCAGACATGCTTCGCATATTTCAAGTTATTCGAAATCAAGTGATTCAAGAAGTCCATCAGAATGGAGTTTCTTCATACGCTTCACTCCAATGTGACCAAGACGACAGTGCCACATATAGGTCGAGTTATCGCTCGATTTCAAACGTTTAGCCTCAATGTTATTAATATGTGTATTTCCACTATCGAGATTCAATAAGAATAGACCATCTATCAAAGGTGCATGTGCATAAAACATATTACTCATATAAATCGAACAACCATTATTCTCGGACTTAAACAAGTAACTGTCTCGCAATAAACAAGATCCCGATATAATGTTCATGCTTAACGCAGGCACCAAATAACAATTATTTAAGTATAAAACTAATCCCGATGGTAGATGAAGGGGTAGCGTGTGCCACCGCGATCACATCAACCTTTGATCCGTTTCAACGCGCATCATCACCTCGTTCTTCGCTAGCTTCCATTTATTCAGAGCACTGTTTGAGTTACAAATATGAGCAACCAAACCAAGATTAAATACCCGGGCACTACTACGGTACTAGTGAGATACACATCAATAACATGTATATCGGATATACCTTTCTTCTTGATGTTGCCGTTCTTCAAATCCGCCACTTTGGGCAATTCCGCTTCCAGGACCTTCTCCCTTGCAAGTAAAGCACTCGATCGTGCTTAGGTCCAGCCCTGGTCTTCTTCGTCGGCGCGGTAACTTTCTTACCACCCTTCTTAAAGTGTCCCTTTTGCTTAGACTTGCCTTTCTTGAATTTGGTGGTCTTATTGACCATCAACACTTGGTGCTCTTTCTTGATCTCCACTTCTGCAGATTTCAACATGGCAAAGAGTTCTGGCAATTGCTTGTTCATGTTTTGCATATTGTAGTTCATCACAAAGTTCTTGTAACTTGGTGGTAGTGATTGGAGGACACGGTAAATCCCCAAAGCATTAGGAATCACTATACCCAAGATTTGAAGTTTGTTTGCGTGCCCAGACATCTTAAGCACATGCTCACTGACGGAGCTGCCCTCTTCCATCTTGCAGTTAAAGAAATTTTCAGAAGCCTCATAGCTCTCAATTGCCGCATGAGTCTCAAAGATCAGTTTGAGATCATGGACAATATCATGTGGGTCTGAATTCTCAAACCTTTTCTGTAGCTCCGATTCTAAACCATACAAGATAGCACACTGAACTGTGGAGTACTGAGTCTTCCGAGCGAGGTAAACATTTTTACTTCGTCGGTAGCATCACCAAGGCGGTCACCCAATGTGCATCCAAAGACATAGGTCAAATTACCAGTTGTGAGGACAATCCTCAAATTTCGGAACCAATCCGCGAAGTTTCTTCCATTGTTTTTCAACTTTTCTTTCTCTAGGAACGCATTAAAATTGATGGTAGGGGCCGCCATTGATCTACAACATATTTGCAATAGTTTAGACTAAGTTTATGACAAATTGAGTTCTTATTAATAGTTGAATTAATCTAGGTGAACTCCCACTCAAAACAATATCCCTCACATTTTTTTAGTGATCACACGAACCAAATCCACGACATCAACACCGATCATCACGAGAGTTGATATATTTTCAATGGCGAACAATCAACAGGTTCATCATATCTACTATATGATTCATGATTTACCTTTCGGTGATCCGTGTTCCGAGACCATGTATGTACATGCTAGGCTCGTCAAGATCAAACCTTAGCTTCCACATGAGAAAATCTGGCTTGCTCACGTTGTATACACTTGCGGAATCTAACACACCTGATCATCACGTGGTGCTTCGAAACAACAAGCTTTAGCAACGGTGCTAACTAAGGGTGAACACTTTATGATTTGAAATTCATGTGCATGAGGGATCATCTTATAATGCTACCGTCGTCTACTAAGCAATACAAGATGCATAAAGGATTAACATCACATGCAATTCATAATATGTGATATGATATGGCCTTTCTTCTTTGTGCTTCCGATCTCCATCTTCAAGAACGAACATGATCTCCATCATCACTGGCATTGCATCAAGGTCAATGACGCTTCTCCATGGTTGTCGTCCACCGGCTTCAACTATTACAACTACTTTGAATAGACACGCGGGTCTTAACAAAATTAAAGACAACCATATGGCTCCTGCCGGTTGCCAACTTACAATAAGGAACATTGCATACATCAAATATAATCACAATCATGGCCATATCACATCACTGCACACCCCTGCAAAACAAAGTTAGACGCTTCTACTTTCTTTGCATGTTTTACGTGGCTTGGGGCATTCAATAAGTGTCGTTCTAACTTACGAACAAGAACCACAACATTGATACTAGCATTGTTAATCACCCATTGTAAATTGAATCTTAACTATGCTGGGAGAGACAGGCACCCGCAAAGCCACTTATGCAATACAAGTTGCATGTCAAGTGTGGAGCAAGTCTCATGAACGATGTCATGTAAGGTTAGCCCGGGCCGCTTCATCCCAACATCCCGCAAGATGCAAAGTACACAAGAATCAATCGATAATAAAAGCATCAACGCCCACAATGACCATTGTGTTCTACTCGTGCAACAGATCTACATATAGACACGGCTCTGATACCACTGTACGGTTTCGTAGCATGGAAAACAAAAAATTTCTATCGCATACAAACAAACAAGCCAAGATCTATCTACTAGATTTTAGCAACGAGTCGATGGAATAACTCACCCTCGAAGATTCCAAAGTGTTTAACGAGCGGATTCTTGGGTGATGTAGTCGATTCTTCCCGATCTCAAGATCGTAGACGATCCTTCCGCACAGTGTTCGAATACGCTGCAGATCGGTCACATCGTTCTAAGATTGACGAAGACCTTCCTCTCCCTTGTTCCAAAGAAAATGGAGGTTGTAGCACTCTCCTCGCGATTCCGGCAGCACAACGGCGTGGTACCGGAAGTAGAGGGGAGATCTCGCAGGGCTTCGCCTTAAGCCGGAGCGAGTATGGTCGACTATGAGAGAGCCCTTGGTGATCTAGGGTTTAGACACACCAAGGAGGGGTTGCTAGGGCCGGCGGCTAGGGCTTGGAGGTGCCCTTGTCGGTGGCTAGGGGAGAAACCCTAGGCGGCGGCTATGGTGGGCGGCGGCTAGGGTTAGGTTTAGAGGGGGCAATCTTGTGTGCTGGGAGGGGAGCCCTGCCCCTCCTCTTATAGGAGGGAGGAGCCGGCCAAGGGGAGGGGAATCCCTCCCCAACTCGGATCCCAAGTGGGCCGGCGGTGGAGGAGGGACTCCTCCCCAACTCGGTTTCCACCTCCCTCTCCACTTCCCAAAAATAGTCGTTTGACTTTCAAATTGGCATTTGACTTTTCAAACAAGGATTTGATTAAACCCTCTATTTTGTTCAGCGATGAAACTTAGTACATGATGCAATCATACCAACTTGATATAACACATTCATGTACCCTTCCCCTCCGGAGTGCCGAACATTCCGGAACCTTCTAGAACATTCCCGATGAAAACACCGGAACCATTCCCCAATTCCGAAACAGGACTTTCCTTATATGAATCTTATTCTCCAGACCATTCTGGATCTCCTCATGATATCCCGGATCCCATCCGAGACTCTGAACAACATTCGGTCTCTTTCTCATCATTCCATAACTACTCAAACAACGTCGAATCCTTAAGTGTGTCTCCCTACGGTTCGTGAATTATGCGGACATGATCGAGACACTTCTCCAAACAATAACCAATAGAGGAATCTGGAAATTCATATGGCTCCCACATATTTCTATGATTACTTTGCGATCGAATGAACCACTTACATACGATACCAATTTCCCTTTGTCTCACGATAGTTTACTTATCCGAGGTTATGATCGTCGGTATCTCTGCATACCTAGTTCAACCTCGTTATTGATAAGTACTCTTTTCTCGTTCCCGCGATATGTGATCCCTTGTGAGCCAGTGACATGCTTGCAAGCTAATTGGATGACATTTCACCGAGAGGGCCCAGAGTATATCTATCCGTCATATGGATGGACAAATCCCACTCTTGATCCATGTGTCTCAACCAATACTTTTCGAACACTCAATGCCACCTTTATAGCCACCCAGTTACGATGTGGTGTTTGATGTCATCAAAGCATCCATCCGGTAAAGGTGATATGCATGATCTCATGGTCGAAGGAATTAGGTTACTATGTATCAGAAAGCATATAGCAATTGAACTATTAAAAATGACTTGATCTTTATGCTACGCTTATCTATAGGAGTATGTCCACCATATCATTCTCCTAACGATATGATCTTGTTGTTAATAACATATCAATGTTCATGATAGGGAAACCACAATCATTTATTAACCAACAAGCTAGTGATGTATAGAGGCTTTACTAGGGACTTCAATTTAAGTTTACAAATCACACAAGTATTAATGTTTCCTTGTTAATACTATTATAGCATGAATGTAAACATTTATCATAAACACAAAGATATAATAATAACTACATTTATTATTGCCTCTAGGGCTTATCTCCAACAGCAGGTGCAGCATTGAAGCATCTCAAGGAGATTATTTCCTCAGCGCCCATCCTTGCAGCACCCGAGCCTGGTGAGCCCCTGTTAATTTACATGGAGGCAACCAACCAGGTAATTAGCATCATTGTTGTGGTAGAGCGGAAGGAACCAGGCTATGAGCATGGAGTTCAACGACCAGTTTACTACGTAAGAGAGGTCTTGACGGAGTCCAAGAAGCGTTACCCGCACTACCAAAAAGATAGCTTATGGAGTATTCCTCGCTTCTCGGAAGCTGAGGCATTACTTTCAGGAGCACCCAATCACAGTGGTGAGCAAGACCCCACTGTCCGACATTATCAATAACAGCGACGCTACAGGAAGGGTCACGAAGTGGGGCATTGAACTTGCCGCCTTCAAGATCACCTACAAGAGACGCGACGCTGTCAAGTCACAAGCCTTAGCGGATTTTGTTGTAGATTGGACGGAGATGCCAGACGCTACTCCATTGCCGGAACCAGAGTAATGGGTGATGCACTTTGACGGATCAAAGCTGCTCAAAGGCTCGGGGGCTGGTGTATCGCTACATTCACCAACAGGAGACAAGCTACACTACGTTCTGCAGATCCACTTCGAGGCTACAAACAACATGGCGGAGTATGAAGCACTCATTCACGGACTACGTGTAGCCAAGGATATTGGCATCAAGCACATAGTTCGTTGTGGAGATTCCGACTTGGTTGCCCAGCAGGTGGCTGGCACCTGGAATGCGCGGAACCCTATGATGGCGGCATATCGAGACGAAGTGGACGAGATAGCCAAGAGCTTCTTGGGCTACAAAGTCAAGTATGTGCCTAGGGAGCAAAACGAGGCGGCTGATCTGCTGTCTAAGCTTGGATCAGGGCGCAAGAAAATTCCGCCAGGAGTTTTCCTAGAGCATCTACGCACACCATCCGTGAAGGGCGTCTACATCGACAACCCGGATAGAGCTGACTCTTTCGTCAGCATGGTGACTAAGGTTCCTCCGGCTTGGACAAAACCGTTCATGGAGTATCTCGAACACGGAACTTTGCCCGATGACGAAGTCGAAAGACGGCAAATAGTACGACGAGCAAAGGGTTATACCATAATCAATGGGCAACTCTATAAAAGGAGCACTACTGGTGTATACCTAAAGTGTGTTTCCCAGCTGGAAGGTATGGAAATCCTACACGAAATCCATCTCGGAGATTGCGGGCATCACGTCGCTCCTCGAACTTTGGTCGCGAAAGCCTTCCGGCAAGGATTCTACTGGCTGACCACGAAGGCGGACGCCGACAAGCTGGTTGAGACATGCATGGGATGCCAGTATTATGCCCGACAACCACATGTTCCTACTGAAGAACTGCGAACAATACCAATAACTTGGCCGTTTGCAGTCTGGGGGCTGGACATGGTGAGACCGTTACAGATGGCACCCTGTGGATTTACGCATCTGCTCGTAGCAGTTGACAAATTCACTAAATGGATAGAAGCTAAACCCATTAGAAAGCTTGATGGGGCAACTGCCCTAAGGTTCGTCCGAGATCTAGTGGTGAGATTTGGTCTCCCACATAGCATTATCATCGACAACAGCAGCAATTTATCACTCGGAGAAGTGGAGGCATATTGCTGGGAGAAAGGCATCCGACTTGACCTTGCATCTGTGGCACACACACAATCCAATGGATTAATTCTGCACGGAATCAAGCCACATCTTGAGGCACCGCTACATAGAGCAGCTGGAGCCTGGGCGGAAGAATTGCCATCTGTGCAGTGGAGTTTACGAACTACACCCAACAGATCTACCGGCTACACCCCTTACTTCATGGTATATGGAGCAGAAGCCATCCTGCCCTCCGACATCCTCCACGATGCACCAAGAGTTGCCGCCTACGACGAGAATGATGATGAAGAATCCAGACGCCTAGATGTGGACCTTCTCGAGGAGGAGCGCGTTTTGGCATGCCAATGATCCGCCATCTACCAGCAGAAGCTACGCAACTACCATAGTCGCCGCGTTCGGCATCGCTCGTTTAAAGAGGGGGATTTGGTGCTCCGACTTAAGAAGAAGAAGTCACACAAATTATCCCCGCCATGGGAAGGACCGTTCATCATAATCAAGGCGCTGCTCAATGGGTCTTACTACCTTGTTGACAATCGTGAACTAAAGGATAGACCCAGCAAGGATCATAAGCGTAAGCGACGTGACCCGGATGATGACTACCCGGAGCTTGATCGTCCATGGAACATAGCACAGCTACGTCCTTTTTACACTTAGCATTTTTTATCTAATTGTGTACCTATTATATGGTCAATGAAATAAAGCTCTTTGGTTCACTCATATTTCCGAGTCTTCTACCTCCTTTAGTGTTCATTTTTGGATCATGTAAAACCTTTATGCACAAGTATTGCATTTTGCACTTGTGAAAATTCCGCCTACGGGCGTTAGCTTAAGTTTTCTGGTCTACACGTTCTTTGTTGTTTTTATGTGGATTCTAGAGTAGTGACTTTTGGCACTTATGTCGGTGATTTTGTGCTTAGGTTATTGACAGTGCCATTGGGCATCATCACCTAAGCGCATGGTTCCGACAACGAGTCTTCCGACTCACGAAAAGTCAAGCATAAGAACCAAAGTAATGGATAGGCCAACACTTGCTTAAAAAATATATACATGCTGGGAACTAAGTTCTTAAGTAGCAGGGCATAACAACCTTTGTTTTCCGCCTTAAGTTACATCATCAAGTTTCTTTTCTGCGCATACACCAAAGGTGAAACAAATATTACAAAGTGTTTTTCATTCTTTGGGCGCAGGAGACTTGGAAGCAGCATCGTCATTGGCCGAAGAATCCCCCTCAGCATCGGCACTTTGGTGGGACTCGGAGGAATCTTGGTTGACGCTGTCGATGGTGTTCATGGGCACGAAGACGTTGATATCCACCAACTCGGAAACTATGGTGTCATAACCCGCGAGTGATGACAGGATGGCTTCGTGATCAATTTCTTTGCCGTCATCATCAACGTCGGGGATGCCAGAGGTCACCGTGTCGATGTCGGCATCTTCATAGTGTGCTTTCACCATAGACAGCGCCATCCTTGCGCCAGCCCGTGCACATGAAGCTTTCCAGCTTGTGATACGCTCGGGGGCTCGGCTAAGAATCTCCGAGTACCTTGCCACGGAGTCCGAGGCTTTGATGTGTATATGGAGGGGCTTGGCAATCTCTTTCGCTTGGGTGATGGCGGTGTTGATAAAGTTGCCGGCAAAAACCATGCATTCCTTGGCCGGAGGAGGCGATCTGGTAAAATCCATAGGGGCTGCAAATTCCGACAAGAATCGCATGAGTTCAACAATTCAAAGTATCCAGACTACAGAAATACAAGGCGGAGAAATCTTACTGAAGATGCTGGCATTAGCCTGCTAGAGGGTATCCGCCAGGGATGCTGGAGGAGCTTATATGCCTCTCCGTGGCGATGGTTTTTCTCATCAGCAGCTTGCTTTTGATCTTTTAAGATCGCAAGCTCCTCCTTCAAGCGACTGATTTCCGTGGAGGCGGATTCCTGCAGGGCCTTCATGGAATCCTCATGCATTTTCAACATTTCTTCCCTCTCCTTTTTAAGGATCTTGTTCTCGTTGTCCAGCTGCTGAATGTGCTTGGACTGCTCGACAATATCCTTGGCCTTGGCAACATGCTCTGCAAGTCAGAGAAAACAAAGTACACAGTGAGTACTCGGAGAATGAAGGCATAAAACCAAGACGGAATGCGCACAAAAGAAAACAGACTCTTGTTTTTGATGATCTATTCCTTCAAGATGGCAGTTTTACCCTTTTCGGCTTCAAGATCTGTGCGCATCTTCTGGTACTTGTCATTGGCCATGCCCCTCCGAGCATTATCGTTCTGTGGAATAAAGGAAAAAGTTAAACCGTTGTTTAGTCTACTTGGAGCACCTAGTCGGAAAATTTCCACCTAGACGCTCGGGGGCTACAGCGAGAGTTTTTTGAAGTTAGCAATATACTTAGCTTTTCTTTAAGCATCTAGTTGGAGCTAATTCAGTTCTCGATTAGAAGCTTGGGGGCTACAGTATAAAGTTTTTAACTCAGAATCTGCTTAGATTTTCTTTAAGCATCTAGTCGGAACTAATTCAGTTACAACTAGAAGCTTGGGGGCTACAGTATTAAAAATCATGAACACTGCGTATGCTACTCTTAAAGCATCTAGTGGGAATAGTTCGTTCCATATAAATGCTTGGGGGCTATAGCGAGAGTTTTTTTTCTAACTTAGTCACTCTTAGAGCATATATATGCAAAACCTATGGTTTTCCGTCTACATTCTCGGGGGCTACAGTGGGATACTCATATAAAATGCAAAAGGCAAAGTAAAACTTACAAGAGCAATAATCTTGAGGTTTGTAGCGCTCTCGGCTAGCAGCTTGCCAAAGGAGATGCTATTTCCTCGCAAGATATCCGCTTGTCGGAGAAGATCTTCAATACCACACGTCGGAGATGACGGCACTCCTCCAGGAACCAGAGTTGTGTTACTCGGCATAAGTGCCGGGTAAACTATCTTCGGGAACTCAAAGGGCTTCTGGGGAGCGGCGGCGCCGCCTTTGGCAAAGGTACCAGCTCCCACTACCGCCTTGCCGCTACCAATGGCATCCTTAGCCGGAGCTTCAGCCATTTGTAGAGCGGTTTCTCTGCGTCGCTTCGACAACAAATGAAGTTCGATAGAGGCGCCAGAATCCACTTCCATGCCGGAAGGGCCTGGTGCCTCCTGGGCTTGAGAGCTTGTCGGGGCAGAGGAAGGCTTGACGGCAGGAGTAGCAGGGGCGATGGCAGGGGAGGAGTCGCGATGCAGCATGTCCTTGATATTTCTAGAAGCCCCCAAAGTTTTGGAGGACTTCTTGAGGCTGGTCATGGCTTTCTTCTTGAGACGTGCAAAATGCATAAGTACAGGAACAAGACAGATAAATAGACAATGTCGAAGAATGAGAAGCTTACACTAGGGGGGATCTTTGGCAAAAATCCCGGTGGCTTTTCTCTTTTCTGCCTCCAGGGCGGCGGTACTCTTTTTGGAGGCTCCACCCTCCGTCTTCTTCTTCTTGCCTCCGTTGGCAGCGTCACAGGTGGAGCTCTTCCGCTTTCGCGCCAACGGGACATCGTCGTCGGACACGACCGTGACTTCCTTCATCTTTAGATCATAGATTTGGGCAGCCAGGTTGCCCTCATCTAGATCGCTAAGCTGTTAAGTAAGAAATCACCGTGTTAGATAAGATGGTATTGGCAAGACGGAAAAATGGAGCAATGTCGTACACGGAAAATAAATACCTACCTTTGGGCACTTGCCGTCTACGAACATGTCGTAGGTGATGGTGAATCCACGCTTCTTATCCTTTACCTTGACGATGTCCTTTAGGCGGATCTTGACGGAGTCGCTCGAGAAGTTATACATGGAGATCCGGAGGCTATCCCTTCGATCACTGGTACACTCGTGCATGAACTTCGCGCGGTGCTGCAGGGGTTGGATTCGCCTGATGAACCAGCACATGGCTAGGTCCAAGCCGGTCAAGCCCGTCTCTACGAACCATTCGATCCGCCTTATTGCGCGAGAAGCATCGAGGTCGGAGGGAAGGGAGGAATGGGATCTCCATGTAGAAACATCAGTGGCGGATCCATCCACGAAGTCCGGGTACGTCACTTCTCGGCCCGCCAAAGGAATGTCGGGGCCGTAGAAGTATGTCTGTTGCCAGTTCTTGCAGGACTCATGGCCGATGATGTCGGGGAACCGCCGGCCAGGTCGAATCTTGAAGCTTATGGTTCCGCTGTTCCTAAGATCCTCCTTACTATGTTCGGCTTCACGTTTGACGGTGAAGAAGTACACGAACAAATCTAACCTAGGCCTTATCCCTAGGTAACCCTCGCAAAGTGTCGCGAAGTTGCTAAGCACTAAGATGCTTTTGGGGGAGAGGTTGTGGGGTTGGACCTTGTAGTGGTTCAAGACGGAGAGAAAGAAGTGGGAGATGGGCAAGGAAACGCCGCGTACCAGCTGAGCCTTGAGGTACACCTTTTCTCCGGCTTGGGGAGAAGGTGTCACCTCGCCGACCGGCACCGCCCGCCAGGCAAGCCCCTCCGTCGCGGGGAGGTAGCCTTTGGCGACCATCTCCTGGATGTCACGGTCGGTGATGTCCGAGCCACGCCAGTCACCCTTGTGTGAGTCTGGCTCTTCTTCAAGTGGCTCTAGCGCCACTAGATTATGGTCGCCGCCGGTGGTTTCGATCACCGCTGATGCGGGGATGACCAGGCCCTCTGGGGGCATGACGACGGAGCTCGCCGGCTTCGCCGCGGCTTCGCTCGACGCCACCATCGATGTGGAGGAGTTGCTGCTGGCCATGGAGTGTTGGAAGGATGCGACTGACGCAGATGGAAGCTAGGGTTTTCGAGGTTTCTCGCAGAGATCTCGAGGAGGCGTGCGGCTGGAGGAAGAAGACAATGACGCGAGAGGAATGAGGTAAAAAGTGGAAAATGTCCCACGGTTACTATTTTTCATACTCTACATCAAGATTCGTGCAGCTAATCGGACGGTTGCCGCGTAGACGACGTGTTCGTGAACGTGCGTGGTAATTTCGCCACGTCTCCAACCGCCGCCGCCAACGGTACGTATCGCTCGCGCGGGAAAATCAGATATGCTTGCGTTCTCTGCATGTGTGAGTTACGAGGCGTCGCTGACCTAAGCCTACATCGTCCTAGCTGACATGGGTAGATGAGCCGTCACATCGAAGATTCCGGCATGGACGGATTTAATCCGACTACGGAAGAGTATGATGGAAGATTCGGCATTTCTCCGGCTTACAAATCGAAGACAGAGAAAACCTTGCAGGGTTCTTTGGGAGGAATACAAGATATTGCTTGACGATTTGCC
Organism: Avena longiglumis; assembly: GCA_030063025.1. Lineage (NCBI taxonomy): Eukaryota > Viridiplantae > Streptophyta > Magnoliopsida > Poales > Poaceae > Avena > Avena longiglumis. Next base: position 87,239,597 of record CP125977.1, on the reverse strand, counting down.
GACATCCATCTAGACGGAGCATTCCACGTGAAGAGGCAAGACGGCGCAAGATCTCAGAGTTCTCCGGGGGCTACTGTTGGGGATATGCTATATGGGTATCCCCATAGCATGTCTCTTATCCGACTAACCCGGGTGGCCCATAGTCGGTAGCCTATGGCCTGCTAGGCGGCCCAGTTAGGTGGATCCAGAAGGGAGGCCCATGCCGAATAAAGGAAGGCTACGGTGGAGTCACGAGCGTACCCGGAGCCTTGGAGTGCAAGATACACAAGACTAGTAATAGACGGTGTAGGACTCTGTAACCTGTCCGGCTAGGACTTTTCCCTGTAACCCTAGGACCTGGCGACTATATAAGTCGGGCCTATGGGAGCCTTTAGGGCACAATCTCATACAACTTTAGACAACCTTGCACAGCGAACACATCTCTGTAACTCGGCGTATTTCCCTTATAGTGATTTATAGCAGGAGTAGGATTCCGCCACTGTTGTGGGATCTGAACCTGGGTAAGCTGTGTTACCTCGTACCCGTCAACCGTCCGCCTTACCCCCATGTCTCTAAACACGCACTGTGAGGACCCCTCCATGGCGTACTCATCGGCAATACCACGACAGAGCATCCAGCAAATATTTATCATGAAGAGAAAGTCTGGCATAAAAGTTATTGATAATAATATTGTTAGGGAGTTCATGAATAGGACATTTAAGCATTAGTAACTTCAATATCCCCTAGAGTTTTACTCTCTCCATCACGAGGCCAAAAGTTATACATCATATTCCTATCCCTATGAATTTCACTAGGAGGATAGAATTTAGAATAAAAGAGAGGTACTATTTCCTCCCATTCCATGGATTGCCCATTCTTCAGTAGCTTATACCATTCTTCAGCTCTTCCTTTCAAGGATATAGAGAGTAACTTCTTCTTCACCTATTCAGCTGTGATACCTGCACATTAAACAATCCGCATAATTCATGGATAAAAAGCAAGCGATCACCAGGGTGGACAGTTCCATCCCCTAAATAATAATTATGCATAACACGATCAACAATACTTGTAGGTATCTTAAAAGGATCTATCTCAACAGATGGTGGTTCATCTACTACCCTAACAGTGGTAGTAGTTTTCCCAAATAGAAAACCAAGTGGGTTACCCATATTGGAAACAAAGTAACAAACAGAAATAAAAAACAATACTCACGGTAGAAGTTTCCTTTACCAGTTCCACTCTTCAATAGCGCTTCACTCCCCGGCAACGGCGCCAGAAAATAGTCTTGATGACCCAAAGTATAGGGGGTGTATCGTAGTACTTTCGATAAATAGGAGTGTCGATCCCAACGAGGAGCAGAAGGTGTTGACTAGTGGTATGGAGCAGGAAATCTTTGTAAATACTTAGCAAACGGATTTTTAGTTTTTTTTTGATAAAGCAAAGAAATAAAGTGCAAGTAATAAAGACAACGAACAGTTGCAGCAAGTTGCCCAATCCTTTCTTAGCAAAGGACAAGCCGGTGGAAATACTTATAAGGACCAAACGTTCTCAAGGACACATGGGAATTCTGTCAAGTGCTTTCGCTTCAAATAATTGAGTACCCTTTTTAGGTGTTGTAAGTGTTGTGTGGGTGAACCTGTGCTAATGTACCGACCTTACTTGGACTAATACATACTTGTGATTAAACCTCCTTCAAGAATACGCAACTACATGAAAGCAATTAAGGTATAAACCTAACCACAACCTTAAACTCTGAGATCCTACGCTCCCTTGTGCAATGGTGTCCTAATGGGGGTTCAGGTTTCTGTCACTCCGGCAACCCCACAATTAGTATCCAAATACACAATGCATTCCCCTAGGCCCATAAATGGTGAACTATCATGTAGTCGATGTTCACATGACACCACTAGAAGAATAGCACCACAACTTAAATATTAAACCATTGAATAATATCTCAACACAAATCCACTACTAACAACGTGACTTCTCCCATGTACTCAAGAACTAAACGAACTACTCACAAGACATCATATGGATCAATATCAAAGATGATATGGTGATGGATAAAAATCTGAACATAAACAATAATCCAATGGTTCCACTCACAAGCATCAACTACAATAGTAATCAACACCGGGAAAGTTTCCCCTATGAACTATGCAAGTATTCATCATCCGGACCATCTCCGCCTCCCCTTCTGGCATTCTTCGTCTTATGGGAAAGTATGACTTTCCGTAGTTTTTCTGGTATTTTTTGATCTTCACGAAATTGCATCAAAACACCTCTTTTTTCCATCAGAATCCTGACTCCATCGGTTTATCCTCCAAGAATCATCCAATATGCAAAAACAGATGAAAAGACATAAGTAACACCTCTTAATATGAAATATATCAATGACTAGAGGCAAATTATGATATAGAATGGTGATGCAAATTGAACGTATCAGATAGCAGGACCAATCTGACCCCAAAAATGAAGACCATAGATGCGGCGGTGTTCTGTTTCGCAAAAGGGTCCGTCCTCCTGGATACCTAGGTTTCTCACGTATATATGGGGTTGTGCCAAAGGAGAGCCCGAGAAGACGCTCTAGGGACGAAAGGGCTTGGGTGGCGTGCCCAACAAGGTACGGTGTGCCACCTATGCTCTTTTGGGCCTCGTGGACCCCTCGTGTGATTCTAAAGCTCAGGCTCCTTGTTTTGGTGAGAAACCCTCGTGTTATTTTTTTCTCAATTTTATTTCCTGTGAAAACAGACAGAAATAAGACTTTCTAAAAATAGCGCCGGATTCAGAAGTTTTATCCAAGTATGGTGAAATTATAGAGCAAACCATTGAGAAAAGTACTTGGAAAAGTAGATACATTTTAGATATATCAGCTCTCCCAAGCTTAGCTCATTGTTTGTCCTCAAACAACTCAAACACAGTGTAGAGGCAATAAAATACTTTGAAAAGAACTTTGCTCTATGCATGCATAACAGTTTATCATAGCAAGTATTTGGAACATGGCTTTATCAATGAATAGCAAAGTGTTAACATAAGTTCACTATGTTGGTGGTCCACTATTTATACATGGTGCAATGGATATAATATATGGCAACACTACTTAGGCATGCTTAATTTATAGTAGCAACAAACAAAGTTCTCACATCGCATTTGATTGAATCATGAGTAAGGTTTTTGAGACCTTTGATTCTTTCAATTGTTGATTAATAATTCACCATGTTTGCATTGCAAACTAAATACTCGGGTGATGTCGTATCCTTCTAGTATTTCAACCTTTGAACACTCATAGAATATCCATACATGAGGAAGTAACTAGTATCTTTAGTTGACATCAGGGTGGAGTGGAAATAGGATAGGTGCTTGCTTATAAGCTTCTACACCTTATATGAGCGACAGGGGTTTCGCCCCCTTAATCCTCATTCGGCTTCATTTGAATAGGCGTTATTTTCCTTTTTTGATGGGAACTTCTTAGTTTTCGCCCTTTATTTAGTGGACACTTCTTTGGTATCATCATAATAGCCAGCTCATTGGGTTATTTTTATTTTTGTTTTCAGGATAGTGGCTCATGGGAGTGTGCCCACGAACACAATGATAGCCAAGTTGGTGGAGTTGGTTTGTAGGCTAGTGGTAAGGCAAAGTGGTAAACTAAAGATAATATCAACCGACTTATGTATGACTCAACGATGAGTTTCACCATTTGAAAGACTGGACTGTCATACAATCATCGATCATTATATTTCAAAGACACATAGGAATATAAATATTCATCATTGAATATGTGCCACACTCACAATAACAAACATAATGGGATGCATAGACCTTTATTCAGAGCTACTATATTTCAATTAAGTCTAAATAATGTTCCTCAATAGCATCTCATTTGCATCATTATATAGCGAGAAAAACACAAACATGGTAAACATCCATCACCACTTCCCTAAGTATTGATGAAACTACGCACACGTACTTGCTATTGTTAAATTTCATGCATAAATATAGCAAAGGTGTCATACCTATTTCATCAGTCCATACATGCTGATTCATCATTGATGTTCTTCCTTTACCAACTTGAACTACACAATACACTCACATATAGAATAGAGTCAAGAGAATATAACTTGGTTCATTTAGGACATCATTTCCAACAGTTTAATCAAGTGCACCGCGGGATTTTTCATGAAAAACTTTTCATCGAATGGTATAAAAATGGTGTATTATAGTGTCTATGATACATATATCACCATATTACTCAATGGGAATCATTTGTAATTTCAACTAGCCACTTTTAGCGATGAAAATCAAAATCTCTCAACAGATTACTACAGCGATGCAACCCAGTTTTTCCCTACTTAAACATCCCAGTAATTTTTGCCAATTTGTCTGTGTGTGTGGGGATGAAAAGTTACAGTTGTTGTAGAATTTTCAACCTAATAGGAGTTACAGATAAAAAATGAAAAATAAAACAGTGGAAAACATCATGTAGATTTCTGCAACTCATTCTAACGTGCTTTTCAAAAGCGAAAATATTTTTGTGGTTTTCGGTTTTAAGTGACAAAGATAACTAACTAAATAGAAATCAATCTAAAGAAACAAAGGAAATATTTTTTGGGTTTTCAACGTTTGGGACAAAAGAACTACAATTCAAATAATATATACAATAATAGCATGGCATATATAATGAAAAGGAAGGGAAGAAATAATACTCCCCCAAGCTTGGGTGGAAGCTAGTAGCCTGGGCAGTAAGGGCCTGACCCCCAACCGTGCGATCCATCGTCATATATTAGGGCCCCGTATACTCCCAAGGTGCCCACTCTTGAGGTGCACCCTCATTCCAAAACTGAGAAGAAGAGCCTTCCCCTGCATGGTGCTCAGGTGATCCAAGCGTGCCACTCCACGTGAGGGATGTTGGTGGTACAGGAGTGTTGTCCCATGAGCAAAATATTCAACACGTGGAAGGACCATGGATTCTAGTCTCCCACGTCTAACCATAAACTGATACATAAAGATTCCACTAGGCCACTTTCTAACTATTTGCATTTTAATGAGCACATTAAAAGCTAAGAGGTTGGGTTTAAGAATTTTGGTTCCCTTGTTAGAGAATATAACTTTATATTTTATATGTCCATAGACCATAGTAGCTATGTCCCCGGCGAAGAGAGGTTTATCCAAGTTATGTTTTAAAGCATATGACAAAGTTCTAACAAGGATCACACCTAAGTTATAATTAGGAGCCCTACCTTCTTTAGAGCATTTTAACAAATATATCACTAGACTGGTGCATGAAGTGCTATTCTTCCAAGCAATAAATACTCTAACAAGAAATAGTACAAAATATATAAGCCCAGGGTGTTGAATGTGTGAAAGTTTTCCTTTATGAATGTCCTCAGGCACATCTACACTTATACTCCTCTAGAAAGCTTGAAGATCAACATCAGAATCACTAGGGATTTCATCCCCAAAACCAGTATTGAGCACTTTCAATGCCTTCCAAAATTTCTCTAGGCATGATAAATCGATTTCCTTGGATCACAAAACTAACATCAAAGGTGCTTGGGGTTCCCTTACCTCCCCTAGTTATTTTTTCATTTATGTGGACAAACCTAAATGTGGCAAGAAATTCGCGGCTTATTTTAGCATAAGTCTCTTGGGTATTGCTTGCAACTCCTTGTAGCTTCGTTTGTGCTGCAAAGTAATTGAAGTCTTCCTCCAAGCTTAACATCATTAGCACTTCTGGGTCTTGCCACCTTGTGGTGTGCACGTACAATCCTTCCGCCCTTCTAATCATATCATCTTCCCATAGATGTTCCTCGTCATAATTAAAGGAGACCTATGCTAGCACCCTTCTTGCCCTTAGGCCACCAAGGATGCCTTTTCCTTTGTTCATTGTGAAAGAAACCTTGCAGCACTCTAAACAAAAATCACTAAACAATCGGATGTAGCAAGTTATAATTACTTAGGAATACTCATGTGGTGCTACTAAGAAAGACTATGCATCATATCAAATCAAAAACTTCAAATCCATGGATTCTCATGCTTGAATATTGAAACCAAGAGTAGTGATTTTCTCATAGTATAAAGCATTATATGAAAAATAAATTGGATGGTGATGGGGATATGCCTACTGGGGTATCCTCAGCGGGACGTTTCCGACTGGCCCAAAGGCTGGCGAGTGGGCCTGCAGAACGGCGAGTGGATCGAAGCCCATCAAGGCACCAGGCGACTGGAGGTCAAAGGCCCAGGCGAGTAGATAGGCCCAGTCGGTTTGACTTAGCGTGTTGGCAAAGCTGTAACCGAATCGGTTGAGATATGTAAACCCTAGGGGAGGTGAGCCTATATAAACCTCCCTAAGGGACGAGTAGAGAGACGTTCCCTCATTCACCCAAGCAACTCGCCGCCTAGTCGCCGAGTTCGCCCATTGTACTCACCTCCATAATACAATCTAGCAGGAGTAGGTCTTTACCCTCCGGGGGGCCGAACCTGGGTAAACCCCTGAGTCTCCGCCCTCATCTCGCACCGCAGATGGCTGGCCGCCTTGCCCTCGTTCTACTACTTCATGCCGATTGCAGCATCTGCCGTGGTCATTCCTCGGCGTGGCGCCACCGTGGGGCCTGGCCAGTCTGGCCGGTGTTCTGCGGCGAGATCCAATCTGCCCATCAACGAGACGGTCGCCACCGGCCGCATGATAGCGATCGGCGAGATGCTCCAAATCTTGCCGAGCAGCTACGTCCGGCGGCGACCGTCACGCGACAGCGTGATCCCGCCAATGGCACGATCAGCCTCTTCGCCGGCTTCACCGACGCCATCACCTCGGAGGACTCGGCTCGCATCCGCGAAGTCGCCACCACGCCGATCGGCTCTCCGAGAGCCAGATCCGCACGATCCACCGCCTCCGAAAGTACGACTCGCCCACAGCGACGTGGCCGAGAACCCAGCGTCGCAGGAGACGCGGCCTCACCGACGACGCCGATTCGGCGACCAGCGTCACTCGCGGATCTATCACCATGCCTCGCTGGCTCCATCACTCAGGTCTCCAACGCGGAGACTTCGAGGACCCTTCCATCCTCGGGATCTTCGACTCCGGGTCGGAAAACTCCGCCGACCTCCACGACGGGACCGGTCGCCACGCTGCGACCTACATGGCCACCGGCGCCGATCCGCCGGAGGACCCTTTCTCCACCCCGATCCCTCCCAACGCTACGGCAACGGAGGTCGAGGAACTCCGCCTGAAACTGGCGGAGGCAGTACGCAAGGAGCACGCCGAGCGCGAAAAATTTCGCCTCGAGCAGGTGACAGCGCAAGAACTGTCACGCTACCACCAGCAGCGGATCAGGACGCGCCTGAACCCCACCGTTCAGGGCCGCGCCCTGAATTTCGACGATGAGAACGATCCGGCGCGCATAGCCGAACGCGCGATCTGCGAGAACGCGCCACCAGGCGGAAGCGCTCGACCCCCGCCAGGATCTACGGCGATGGGTGCCCCGCCACCACCTAACCGCACCCCTCCCAGGGACCAGCCGCGGATAGTCGTCTCCTCACGGGAGCGCGACGCGAACGGCCTTCCACTGTTCTCCACCCCGATGGACAACCTCGTGGCAGGCCGAGCCGACAGCATCACGGCGACCGCGGGCGCCTTACAAATCCAATACGTCCGGCCCTACTCGAAGGCCGTGGAACAGCAGCAAAGCGCCGACTCACGAGGCGAGTGTACTCGCTCCGAAGCGAGGCGGCCTCGGCGGCCCAGCGGCAAACACCCTCAATTGCCGCCGCCGAGCCACTGCAGCTCCAACGACGACCGCGAATGCGGCACTCTACCAACGATCCCAGGCGGCGACCAACCGCCGCCGCCAACGGAGAACCCGTCGCGCCCGCACTCACATCATCAACAACCAAAACTGGCGCCGACGCCACCGACGATTTGCGGCACACCTAAATACTACCGCGACGGCGAGCCTATGGGGTCGCCACGATTGGGGCCCAAGTGCTTCGGACCGATGATCCGCGCGAAAGTACCCGCCAAACTTCAAGGCGCCAAAGGAGATCGAAAATACGACTCCTCAGATGACCCCCGCAGTCTCGACACATACCTCATGGAAATGGGGATCGCGGGCCACATCGACCTACTCGCCGCCCGTTACCTCCCACCGATGATGGAGGGACGCAGGCAATGGATCAACACGCCCCAGTGATCGACTCACGGGAGGAAATGCGACGCCGCCGTCAGCACTTCGAGTGCTCCTACACTCGCGCCACCACCATCGAGGACCCGAACGCTGCGTTCAGGGACCCCGCGAGTCGACCCGCAACTGGGTTCAACGGTGGCAGGAGCTCTGGTACAACGCGGTCGGCATCCACCCGGACACCGCGATCCATTGCTTCAAGACATCGTGCCGCTACGAGCCTTTAGTCGCCAAGCTCAAGCGACACGCAAAAACACTCGACAACATCCCCGACCTCCTCGAGATCGCCAAGCGGTACGCCGAGGAAGACCCCAACCAAGACATCGACGATGAGTCAGGAGGGCAACGCCGCACGGGCGGCAACGACGGCGGTCGTCGAGTCGACCTACGCTACAGCGGCACCCGCCTCACAGGCAAGCGTCGCAACGACGGGCGAGTCGACTTCGTCGCCAACGCTGGGCACGCACAACGCGAGCCCAAGAGCTACCGCCGCGACGGAGGACAACGACGCGACGGCGGCAACTACAAGAACAAGCCAAGGTTCGATCCCGCGGCCCTCCTTAACCAACCGTGTGCGTTTCACAGCAGGGAAGGAAAGCCCGCCACGCACACCACCGCCGACTGCCACACTCTCAGGGAGATCGAGAAGGCACGGCACGCGCGGGAGGACACCGACAACGACCCGCAAAATGGCGGAAAATTCGGCAAAGTGGCCGGCTCGCTCCACACCTTCACCGCTTCAACACGGCGCGAGAAGAAGGTCATCGCCAGCCGCCGTCACGCGGTGGCCTCGACGGACGCCCCCGCCTCGAACTGGTCGGAACAGCCCATCACCGAGCCGGCAAGACCACTCGCCACGCATCGAGTACCCGGGACGAGTCGCCCGGTGGTGGTCAAGGTCGGCGACATCGGCTCCCCAAGACCACGATGGACGGCGGCAGCTCCATCAACATCCTCTACCTCGACCTTCAGCGATGCGGCTCCCGCAGTCGATGATCGAGACAACCCACACCACGTTCCACGGCATCGTCCCCGGTCGGAAGGCGTACCCGATCGGCAAGGTCACGCTACCCGTCACCTTCGGCACTCCGGCAAACTTCCGCACCGAGCGGATCGTCTTCGAGCTGGTGCCCTTCGACAGCCCCTACCATTGCGTCCTGGGGCGCCAGGCGTTCGCCAAATTCATGGCGGCACCCCACTACGCGTACAACGCGATGAAACTTCCCGGGCCGTGCGGCGTCATCACCGTCAACGGCGACCCTGACATGGCCGCCGAGTGCGAGGCCAAAGGAGCCGCATTCGCCGACGCCGTGATCGCGGCGGAAGCTAGTCACGCCGATGAGCTCGCCAAATACGCGAGCGGGGTCAACAACGACGACCCCACAATACTCAAGAAGCCCAACTCAGAGGGCGCAAACACCTCAACCTTTGAGGCCACGACGCACACCCGCACCGTCGAGCTGGTCCCAGGCGACCCCAGCCAGACGGTGACGATCGGGACAGGCATGAGCCCAGCATAGGAAGGCGCGCTCATCGAGTTCCTTCGTGAGAATAGGGACATCTTCGCATGGAAACCCTCCGACATGCCTGGTGTCCCTAGGGATCTCGCGTAGCATAAACTAGACGCCGACCCCAAAGTGCGACCGATCAATATACGGCCCTTCAATGAAGAGCGCCGAGCAATTGCGAAGAAGTGCAGCGCCGCTGCCGGCTTCATTCGCCAATCAAATACTCAAGTGGCTGGCAAACCCAGTCCTGGTCGAAAAGAAAACGGACTGGAGAATGTGTATCGACTACACAAACCTGAACAGCCGCCCAAAGGAGCAGCTCGTCCTCCCGCGGATCGATCAAATCATCGACTCCACCGCGGGCTCGGAGTCGCTGTTTCCTCGACGCCTACTCTGGGTATAACCAGATCAAAATGGCTGTCGAGGACGAAGAGAAGACGGCGTTCATCACGCCATTCGGAGCCTTCTGCTACACCGCCATGACCTTCGGCCTCAAGAACGCCGGGGCGACCTACCAGCGGTGCATGCAAGAATGCCTCGCGAGCCAAATTGGCCGCAACATCCACGTCTACATCGACGACGTGGTTGTAAAATCCGCTCGCCAAGGCGATCTACTCGCCGATCTAGCGGAGACCTTCGCCAACCTGCGGAGGTACAAGATAAAGCTCAACCAGTAAGTGCACCTTGTGTACCCGCCGCAATTGCTAGGGTACGCTGCTCCAAACGAGGAATCGAGGCAAACCCAACAAAGATCGACACGATCGCCCGCTCGGCAAACCCGAGTGCTGGCGGCGTCCGAGCTGGCCGGGCGTGTAGCGGCTCGCCGCTTCATCCCCGCCGGGCGAAAAAGGCGATGCCCTATACCGCTTTGCGCAAGAATCCCACCTTCGGTGGGACAAGGAAGCGGACGGCAGCTCGCGACCTCAAAAGGTGCTACGCCGCACCTCTACCGCCGCACCGTCGACAAGGAGCCCATGCTGGTTTACGTCGCGGCGTCCGAGCGCTGTCACGCCGTGATGGTCGTCGAACGACCCGGAGGAAGGAAAGGAGCGCCACCAGTGCCGGTATACTACATCAGCGAGGTCCTCACCGAGTCGCCAGCGATACCCAATACCATCAAAAGCTGGTATACGCGGTCTTGAGCTCGGCGCTGCCGCGTACTTCCAGAGCATCCCATCACGATCGTCTCCTCCGCTCCACTACAAGACATCATCCGCAATCGCGAGGCGATCGGGTCGCCAAGTGGGCCGTCGAGATCGGCGTCCACAACGTCAATCACGAGCCACGGAGGGCGATCAAGTCGCAGCACCGCCGATTTCCGCCGACCGGGAGGAGGCCCGGCAGCCGAGAAGCCGTACCTTCACTCTGGAGCCTACACTTCGACGGGTCCAAAACGCGACGGCGCAGAGCGGGATAGCCGACCTCGCCAAAGGCGACAAGCTCCGCATCCTCCGCCTCGATTTCACGCCTGCACCAACAACATGGCCGAATCGAGGCCCTACTCCACGGCATGCGAGCAAAAGGAGATGAGTGTCAATCGCCTTCGATGCTACGGCGATTCCGACCTCGTCATGGGAAGTCGCCGCCGCACCGCGACGCCGTCCCCTACCATGGCGGCGCATCGCCAAGAGGTGGACAAGCTGGCGGCCACTTCACGGCTATTCCGAGTGGATCGACAGCGGAAAACGAGGAGGCCGACGCCTCTCTGATCGGGTCACCGATCCACACCACCCGCGGCGTGTTCCTAGACACCATCTTCACGCCCGCCTCTCCTCCGAAGGAGATCGACATTGGAGTCCCGCTCCAACCAGAGGCAACCTTGGTCGCACTCGTCACCGAGCCAGACGACTGGACCAAGCCCTACATTGCCTACCTGGAGACAGGCAACCTGCCCGCAGACGAGACAAGCGCTCGAATGATTGTTCGCCGATGCAAGTCCTACACCATCATCGACGGCGAACTACACAAGCGCAGCGTCACCGGCGTGTTTCAACGCTGCCCAACCAGCCAAGGACGCAAAATCTTACGACATCCACTCAGCGATCGGCCACCACGCTGCCGCGCGCTCCCTAGTCGCCAAGGCTATGCGACACGGCTTCTACTGGCCCACCGCACACGCCGACGCCGTCGACATCGTCCAGCGATGCGCCGGGTGCCAGAAGTACGCCAACCAGACGCACGTTCCAAGTTCGGCGCTCAAAACCATCCCCATCACCTGGCCATTCGCCGTGTGGGGCATGGACATGGTGGGCCCCTTCAAGAAGGCCCCCTCCGGCTACACCCACCTGCTGGTCGCCGTGGACAAATTCACCAAGTGGGTAGAAGCCAAGCCGGTCCGGAAGTGCGACGGGAAGACCGCCACCAAGTTCCTACGCGAGCTCATATACCGCTACGGTTTCCCTAACAGCATCATCACGGACAACGGCACAAACTTCGCCAAGGGAGCAATGGCCGAGTTCTGCGAGGAGCACCACATCCGGCTCGACCTCGCGTCGCACACCCGAATCCAACGGCCAGCGGAACGAGCCAACCAAAGCATCCTCCACGGCCCGCCGCGACTCAAAGTACCACTCGGCGCACCGCTGGTTGCTGGGTCAAGAGCTTCCTCCGTCATCCGGGGAATCCGCACCTCGGTCAACAGGTCGACGGATTCACCCTTCTTCATGGTCTACGGTGCTGAAGCGGTCATGCCCACCGACCGAACACGACTCGCCACGGTCGTCCACTACACGGAGGTCATAAGCGAACTAGCCCGCCAAGACGGGCTCGACCAACTCGACGAAGCACGCGACCTCCGATCGCGACCGCTATCTATCGCAAGGGCTCCGTCGCTACCACAGCAGACGGGTGAAAACCCGCACCCGTGAAGGCGACTTGGTGTTACGCCTCATCCAGGACAAGAAGGGCATGCACAAGCTCTCCTCCGTGGAAGGCCCGTTCTCTATCGGGCGCCAGACCGCAACGACGCCTACTACCTCGTCGGCGTCAAGGACGGTGAACTCGACGTCAAGCGGCCTGGAATGTAAACCTCCGGAAGTTCTATACGTAGAACCCCACATATGTACTCCAAATGCTATGAATAAAAGAAACGGTTCCTGCAAAATTCGTCTACTCTCCATACCTTGTGCCACTCGCACTCGTAATTAACAGCGTCATGCTAAAATACAGAAGTCAACCCTTGGTACAGCGACCGGCACGGCTAAGTAGTGCGATGTAAGAGCACTGACTCATTTCAGGTCTTGCATCGTCCACGAAAAACGCCAACCCGGAGCCCCATCGGAGTCGCCTAGCTCGACTGGTTTTACGAACCAAGACATCTGTCCTCGCTTCCACAATGACCTGGTCCTCCGCATCCTCGGCATGGCGACTCGAACGACTAAGTACCACGCCGGGACTGCATACCAGTTCGCCCGATCGGTCGTGAAAACGCCAAGAGAGCGTGCCCAGACTCGCCACGCGATCGACCCACCGGGCGGGCAGAGCGACGCCCACAAACGCGCTCAGTCCTCAACCACCTCGAGTCGCGCCTTGAACTACCAAGTACCACGCCGGGGACTCGGCCACCCGCCCCGTTCACAGACGGAAAACGGTAAAATCTGAGCACTCAAGGGAGTCGCCATGCGACTGGCTCTCCGAGCCCGGGCGAGTCGACTAAGTTAACAAAAGCACATGATAACAACACACATCATATATAAGGTGAACCCCACAAAAGGGCGGACGCGCTCGGGGACTCATCCAAAATCAATCCAAAACATGATTTAGCAAAATAAACACAACATCCGATTCAATCGCACATCGCATTGTCTTACATTACAAATTATGCCCGTTCGGCAGAATTGCTACTAACTTATCTAGGCACACCACACTACTCTGCAGGCTTCGACGATGATGCACCCGTATCCCGCCGCTTCCGAATGAACGGAGTATACGGGTTCGATGGATACGTTGTCAGCTCGCCCGCCATCGCCGCGCGGAAGGGCTGCTCGACCTTGAAATCGCGATGCGCCGGCTCGGGGTCGTTCGCGACGACCGCTTCGATAAGGAAGAAGGTCGCCATCGCCCGAACACGCCCGAGTAAGCGGCAGCTCGCTCTGCAGCTTGAGGACCTCCGACAGTCCACAGCGCCACGACGAGGGATACCCACTCCACATCGCCGAGGTCGAAATCTTCGGGAAGTGGGCGAGCCCAAGGCTCGAGCTGTCGACGCCCACGCCGAAACGCCGACCGCCATGAACTCCACGACGGGCGCCTTCTCCAAGTATTCCCACACCTCAACGAGGTCACCGAATAACCTCCGTGGGCGACATCTCTTGAAGATAGGCGCGATGCACGCCGCCGACAGCGCCGAAGTCGACAAGCATGCTCACGCACTCCCTCGCATCAAGAGAGGTCGCTTCCTCATGGCTACCAATCACACGGCCTGCGAGATGGAAACAGTGAGCACTACGGAAACAACAAACAATATGATTGCAAGAATGGGAAGGTGCACTTACCAAGCAACGGGCGGCGAGATCCGTGATAAAATTTTGAAGCGAATGGTCGCCTTGAAGCCCCACAATGAGGGCCTCCGACACCTTCCGGTCTTCTTCCGCGGCCGCCACGGCGGCCTTAGCTCGCCCATTCGCTGAGCTTGCTTCCTCTTTCGCCTCCCGCAGTTCGCGCTCGAGGTCGACGATCCTTTGCTCGGCCGTGCCTAATGCAGACCTCGCCGCCGCTACCGCCACCGGTACAAGTTCTTGGCGAGCCGCCTGCGCTGCAACAGCTGAAGGTCTTTGTTAACCTCTTGAAGAGCGCCAAGACGCTGCTTCGCAGCTAATCGCTCTGCCGACTCCAGCTGCAGACCCTGCACATCGTCAAAGTTAGCACACGGGGACTGGCGGTTGAAAAAATTCCTAAAGTGCCCACCCGCTAAAATTTAGCGTGTGCGCACTCGGGGACTGGCGGTTGAAAAAATTCCTAAAGTACCCACCCGCTAAAATTTAGCGAGTGCGCACTCGGGGACTGGCAGTTGAAAAAGCTCCAAAGTGCCCACCCGCTAAAATTTAGCGAGTACGCACTCGGGGACTGGACTCGAACGCGCAAATCAGAAAATTAAAAAAGAATCAGGCCGTTGCAATACAACGACCTGATCCTCGGGGACTGGAGGTACCTGGATGGCCGCGCCAAGCATGTTGAGCAGTTGCGCCGCGTCCACAGACGCAAGCAACGCCGGTGTGTGTCCGCGACGTTGGTCAACCTCGGCGCCGGGGATCTCTGGAGCAGGGCTCGCAGCTGACCGCTGCGTGGCCGCCTTGGTCATGAAGCGGGGAAGGTAGCGATTGACGCGCCGCTCAAGGAGCTCGCCTCCTCCGGTCTAGGCAACGAAATGCCCTCCTTCGTGGACGCGGTCGCTTCCGCAGCGGGCCTAGCCGGTGCGTTCGCCGTATCGTCGGAGACATCGACGATGTCGTCGCCCTTGGCCTTCTTGCTGCCTTCCGTGGAGGCGGCGACCTCGTCCACCTTCCTCTTGCGGGGAAGGTCCTCGCCAGCCGGAGGGCACCTTGGCCACCGTCGGGTGGCCCATCTTCTTCACTCCGTCCTGCGTGTCGAAGAAAACTCAGTAAAAAGAGTAAAAAGGGCAAGAGAGAAAGGTGAAGGTCGAGCGCGCTTACTTGGCAACTGGAATGAAACGCAGCCCCGTACGAAGGCCGGCTGGTTTCTCCAGCTCGGGGCCCAACCGGCGACTGAGCCCCAGCTCCAGAACGCCAGGGGCCCAGGATACGGATGGCTTCTTTGATGTCGAGGTAGCGGTTGGTACCTCCGGGGCGCCTTCGGCGGAAACCTCTCTGCGAGGAGGGGCTGCCGCGGCCGGAGCTTCCTTGCGAGGCGAGGCCGCTGCGCTCGGGACTTCCTTGCGAGGTGAAGTCGCCTCGGTTGGAGCTTTCCCTAGCCCGGAGACCGGCGCGAATGGCGGAGGCATTGAGGCCAGCGGTGCCTCCGTGGATGGCGCGTCTAGCGCGGTTGTTGGTGGGGCCGCCTCGTCACCGGCCGAGCTGTGGGCGTCGGAGCTGCTCGCTGAACGCGGAGGTGAAGCCATCTTCGGCGGCTTCGTCTTCCTCTTCAAGGGAGCCCTCGCCTCTTTCTTCTTCTTCGCGGGGGTGGCCTGACGGAGCGAGGTGGTCTCCGGGAGTTCTTCGTCGTCGTCATGGCGCTCGAGGCTCCTGCTTGCCTCGAGTTCGCGTTGACGTTGCCCGCGGGTCTTTCGAGCCAGTGGGGCAATCTCTTCGGACTCGTCCTCGTCGTCCGCGTTACCTTTGGCGGGTGGCGACTCGCTTGTACCTTAGGCGGATGGCGAGCTCGTCGTCGGCGGGTGGTAGCCACCTTCACCACTTGGAATAGCTGCGTGAAAACATGAAACGAAGTTAAGGTTACCGCGATCGCATGCTGCGATCTGAATACGAAAAGATAATTACCGTCGAGCTGGACGCTTCGGTGTATGGAGAAATCGCCTGCTGGCGTCCGTGCACGCCGCTGGGTGATCCTCTTCACGCTGGAGGTAGTCCTCCAGCTTCCACTCGGCGAGGCTGGCCTTCGTCGAGTCTTCGCCGGTGTCTTGGTACATATAATGCTCGCGTTAGCGGAACGAGCCGCCAAGCCAGCAGCTTGTATAGGTTCACCGTCTGAGCCCTTTCTTCTTCGGACCGCGAATGGTCTGGAGCATCTCGTCGACGACCATTCGCTGGTCATCGGGAGCTTGGCGACTGGAGGTTGCGGCTCGACGCTGGCCGAGTACGCGGGATCGCCGCCGTCCTCGGGTCGCCTCGGTCACGTAAAACCAAGACCTTTTCGATCGCCGCCGCTTTGGCGGCAGCATCAAGTCGAAGAAGGAGGCTTTGGATTTGAGCTGGAAAGTTAAGCCCCCTGCGGCTAGCATTGGGCCGCCCGCCTCCTCGCGGCTGATCCGTCCATGGAACAGATCTTGCCACAAGGGAAAGTAGGGCCGGCAGCCCAAATAGCACTCGCAGAACGCCACGAAGATGGCGAGCTGCTCGATACTATGGGGACCCAGATCCGAGGGCTGGATCCCGTAGTAGGCGCAGAAGCGCCGGAAGAACAGAGAAGTGGGAAACCCTAAACCCCGCTCGAGGTGACTAGTGAAACAGATAAACTCTCTCTCGCGCGGGGTCGGGGTCGTTTCCCCGGCTGCGGGGATTCGCCAGCGGCGCCAGATTCCGGGCCTCGAAGGAGGCCATACTGGTGCATTTGGATCTTCCCAAGGTTCATGAGAGGCCATGGCGAGGATTCGCTTTGGGCGGAAGATTGCGGGTCGATCGCCGCGGGATCAGCCGGACGGAGATGTGTGCACTCGAAGGAAATGATGGGCGGTAGGCTTTCCGATAGCCTACCATCCTCTTATATAGCGAGCTGCCCGCCAAACTAGGGGCCGTTATCGCGATGATTACGCCGAAAGTTACCGCGGTTACCTTAACGGCTAGTTTGACCACGCCGACGGTCCGCCTCGCCACCTCGCTGAGTTACTCACGAGGTCGCGACCCGTCGGTTCGACTCACCCAAGACGCGACTCGGTTCGCTGGATTGTTTCCCTTCGTGCAGGAGCCCGCCGACGATTCGACTGGATGCCAACTTGAAGCTGTATACTCGATCGCCAGCCACTGCGCCTAATCAACGACGGCCTCGGGACTACCGATGGGGATATGCCTCTTGGGGTATCCTCGGTGGACGCTTCCGATCGCCCAAAGGCGAGTGGGCTGCAGAACGCGAGTGGATCAAGCCCATCAAGGCACCAGCATGGAGGTCAAAGGCCGGCAGTAGATAGGCCCATCGGTTTGACTTAGCGTGTTGGCAAAGCAGTAATCGAATCGGTTGAGATATGTAAACCCTAGGGAGGTGAGCCTATAAACCTCCCTAAGGGACGAGTAGAGGACGTCGCTCATTCACCCAAGCAACTCGCCGCCTAGTCGCGAGTTCGCCCATTGTACTCACCTCCATAATACAATCTAGCAGAGTAGGTCTTTACCTCAGGGGCCGAACTGGGTAAACCCTGTCTCCGCCTCATCTCAAGACCGCAGATGGCCGCCTTGCCCTCGTTTCTACTACTCGCTGCCGATTGCAGCATCTGCCGTGGTCATTCCCTCGACAGATGGGTATAGGAGTCACATACTAAGGAGTAATCCCTCCAAAGGGATTTGCGAATGGTTGTCCAAACTTGGAGTTAGAAAATCGAGTAGCAAGGGAGCAAGATAAAAAAATCGAGTGGTACCTGGTCGGGTTCTAAGAGGAAGGGATGAACGTGGGAGCTTGGATGCCATCTAAATCCTCATGTAGGCCCCACAAGGGAGGGTGGCGTGCCCAGCAAGGTAGGGCACGCCACCTGGTTCCTTTTCTTCCTTGTTTGCTATTTTTCCTTGTACTTTTGCTTGATGGATCTCCTATGCAGAAAATGACCTGGGAATATTCTCGTAATTTTTGAAAAATATTTTCTATGTAGGATTTTTCAGAACTCAAAAACTGTTAAAAACAAGCATAAAATAATTAAAGGAAGTTAAATTTAGTGAAAGAATTCAAATAACTTAATACTACTGCAACAATATCTCAATGGAAATCATTATCTTATCATCATCATGTTAATAATGAGGTTGATCAAGTCTCATCTTCACCATGATAAGGATAGAAACAATGGTTCAATTATGAAAGAAATCTTCAAGATACCTCACAATAGATTGGAATTATTCCAATCATTATTGTTTCATACTTGTGCTTTGGAGGAGGAATGGTTATTCTAAAGCTTCCAACTATAAGGACCCTTGGTTCAATGGCATTGACACTTTTTTTGGTAATTCACCAAAGTTCTTCTTTAGAAAATATATAGTGTGCTCCTTCTCTTTTACATTGAATGTAACTTTTCTTTCAATACAATTAATCGCAGCCCCTATAGTATTTAGAAAAGGTATACCAAGAATAATAGATAAGTTATCATCTTCCGGAATTTCCAATATCGCAAATTCTATATGGATATGCACATTAGAAATCATGATAGGAACATCTTCACATATACCAATAGGAATAGCAGTATATTTGTCAGCCATTTGATGTGAAACTTCAGTTGGTACTAACTTGTTTAAATTGAGTTTCTTATAAAGATAGAAAGGCATGACACTTACTCCATCTCCAAGGTTACATAAAGCATACTTCACATAAGAATTTTTGAGTGATCAAGGGATGGTTGGAATACCTGGATATCCATGCTTTTCATGTAGCTTTCGTTTAAAATAAAAGGCAGCAAGCATGGAAGTGATAGCTTCATTGTGTATTTTCCTTTTATTAGTAACAATATCTTTCATATATTTATAATAAGTAGGAATCATAACAGCATCAACTAAAGGAATTTGAAAATTTAAACTTTTTATCAAATTCAATAAACTTTTCAAACCTTGCATCATCTAAGGTTTTCATTACCTCTTGAGTATATGGTATGGTTATTTGCACCCATGGATCCCTTTCCTTACCTTTTTGTTGAAGTGGAGGCTACTTCTTTTTACTTTTATCCCTAGAATATTGAGGGTCTTCCCTTGTAGTAGGTTTAGATTCTTCATTATTCCCATCTTCATGTGGCTCTTCATTTGGTTGAGATATCTCCACATCATCTTCTTCATTATTATTATCGCTAGTTTTAGCATCAGAAATAGATGCATCATTTTCTTGTTCTTTAGAATTTCTAGTAAATTTACTTTCATTGGTAGATTCTCTTGCAAAAGATTTCTTCTTGAGAGCCTCTTGCTCTTTCCTCTTTGGATGTCCATCAGGATAATCAAGATCTTGCGTGCTAGAGCCTCCCATAGTATTTACTCCACATACTTGGCTCTTTTCATCAAGAAGCTTCTCATATAATTTATTTTTAAGATAGATCATTTGCTCCACTTGATTATCCATCATTTTACAATGATTAATATTCATCTTAAGAGAATCCACACAAGAGCTTACTATTTCATGGAGGGCATTAATTCTTTGAGAATTCTCTAGTAGATCCCTTTCAACATTATGGCCAAAAGCTTTTTGATGATAAGAAAAGTTATTTGAATGATCTATGATCTACATATGATATTTTAGTAGGAGGTGATTGTTGGGCCACGGGAAGATAAACAAAACTTTTATCCTATGTGGAATACCAAGATCTAGCTCAGCTACTAGGCCACGAGATTTACCACTTGACACGCAAGTGAAGATTATTGATGAAGCACGTCAGTTGATGTAGTGTCGATCGATCTCATGATCAGCTCCTTTGGATCCCCAATAACTCCTCCTTAGCAAGATCCCCACAAACTCCTTTGCCTCCAGCACCACACATGCAACGCCTCTATTGGTATCCACACGTACAGAAAGGAGCACGAGCAGGGATTGCTAGATCCTATCTAACCCGATTTGGGAGTGGAGAAAAGGACGACTAGGTCAGGGACTATCCCTTATGGCTCCACTTATATACATTCCTAGTTGGGATCAATACGAGGCCCATATAGGATGTACCCCAATTACCACATGGACCTAATACACATGGGATCCTAACCCTTAAGTGTGTGACCATGTAGGTTCGCATACACCTGGACACGACATGAGCTACTCCTACAAGTATCCCGTCATGGCTCTGAGTCCAACTCACTCCCATGAATACTTGGTCTCAATCCGATATATGGTAGCGGCCTTTAGCAAGACGTGTCAACTCCCAAGTGTCGTAAAGTCTAGAAGACAACATTCAATGTGACTTTCGTCCAAGTCCATTTGCCTCACGATATACCTTCTCAAGCTATAAGAGAGTAGTTTTCATCCCTTTAATAGCTTAAATCTCTTCTCGTTCCGTGATATACGATTCACTGGACTAACACTTAGTCTGACTCCTCAGTTAACACTTAACTAAGTCATGCATGGTCATGCTTCCGAATCATATCACATGAGAGGGCGTAAAGAATATCTCTCCATTACGGAGGGGAAATCCCATCTTTGTAATCCATTTCACGTAGCTTGATTCACAACCAACTCAAACTCTACCTTTATAACTGCCCATTTATGAAACATTGTTTGATAGAACCTAAGTTGGCGATCCACAACTCGGATCATGTGATCACTTCGGGTCAAAGGATTCCATTGCTTGAGACTGCAAATGACCACATGCTCGTAGCATCTCAACTATGGGTTAGTCTGACTGGATAAAGTCTTTAGCCGAGTCCGTTTAAGTCGGAATAACATCATCATGCCCATGAAAAGTGGAACCGAGTCATCAACCGATTTTCACATTAGTCTAAGATGTGTGTCCAACACAACCTCAACGACCAAGGACATTTAGTATGAACAAGATGATTATATAGTTCCACAACCGAATCTCTTATTCGATGATATATGTCATATGTTTATACAAGGAAAATTTAATAACTTTATGAATACTTTGGGGAATATCATCATACATGATTGCCTCTAGGGCATATTCCCAATAGTCTCCCACTTGTACTAGAGTCAATCAGCCCGACATCATATGTCTAGGCATCTAATGCCCATTTCTATCATGTGTGCCTCATGCTTAGGCAGTGGTAGCAGCTTTGTCAATGGATCTGAAACATTTACATCCGTGTGTACCTTGCATAACTTGATATCACCTTGATCCACAAACTGGCGAATCAGGTGGTACTGCATGAGTATATGTTTTTCTTCTGGTGTTGTCTAGGTTCCTTGGCCTATGCAATAGAACCATTGTTGCCTCAATACACGTCTAACGGATTGGATGAGCCTAAACCACACCAATATCTATGAGGAAGTTCCTCATCCAAATGGATTCCTTTGCTGCCTTCGAGGCAGCAATATACTCAGCCTTCGTTATAGATGCTGACTATGTCTCTTGCTTGGAACTCTTACAGCTTACAACCCCTTTGTTTATTAAAAACGCGTATCTATATTGCGAATGATAATCATCTGAGTCAGTAAGATAACTCACATTCGTATAACCCCTTACACTGAGTTCATCTTCACCTCCATAAACTAGGAACACATCCTTAGTCCTTCTAAAGTACTTCAAGATGGTTTTAACCACTTCCCAATGGATTTCTCCAGGGTCATCCTAGTATCTTCTCACAACACTTAGAGCATAGGAAACATCTGGCCTAGTACAAATCAAGGCGTACATGATGGATCCGATTTTCATCCGATTTTGCTTAGTAGTTGTCGAAGGACACTAAGTCTTGCTAAGTTTTACACCATGGTGAAGGGAATATGCCCGAGAGGTAATAATAAAGTGGTTATTATCGTATTCCTTGTTTATGATAAATGTTTATTTTACATGCTATAATTGTATTAATATGGAAACGTTAATACATGTGTGTTTAATAAACAAAAAGGAAGTTCCTAGTTATGCCTCTCTCATAAACTAGCTCGTTGATTAACAAGATGATCAAAGTTTCCTGATCATGGACATTGGATGTTGTTAATAACGGGATCACAACATTAGTGTAATGGTGTGATGAACATTCATCCGAAGTATAGCATTACGATCAAATTCATTGAGTTTATATTGCTATAACAACTTACGAAGTGATCCTAATCCTTAGACCATGAGATCATGTCAATCACTAACATCGGAAGAGTTTCTTGATAACATCAAACGTCACACCGTAACAGGGTGATTATAAAGATGGATTCAGAACTAATAAAGTGTTATGTTGAGGCCCATGGATCGAGAGTGGAATTTGTTCATCCTGATGACGGATAGATATACTTTGGGCCCTCTCGGTGATATCACATTGGTTAGCTTGCAAGCAAGTGATTTGATCACTAGAATGTTATATCACGGGAACGAGAAAAGAGTGCATGTCAGTAACGAGATCAAACTAGGTATGGAGATACCGATGATCGAATCTCGTACATGTAATATATCGCGAAACAAAAGGATTAAGATACTAGCGTAAAAGGTTCCGACGATCACAAGGAAGTCATCGTTGAATGTGTGGGAGTCAGTATGGGTCTCCAGATCCCGCTTCTGATTATTGATCCGAGAGGGGTCTCGATCATGTCCGCATTATTCACGAACCGTAGGGTGACACACTTAAGAGACACCGACATCCAATTGGAGCAAAAGTTTCATGCCGAAAAGAAAAGGAAAGCGCGGGAATTTATTTCACTAGACACCGAAACTGTTTCGGTTGAAATTGCTGAAACTGGTTCTGCATGTGAAATGGAATACTAGCAAGGGGTTTTATGTGAATGTTTGTTAATTAAAGTAATTAACAAAATTCTGAATAAATAAATAAAAGAGTTTTATTTAAATGAGAGCTTGCATTAAATTTGGTGGAAATTTAATGCATGTGAGTGGATTTTTTGAGTGGAGGCTTTTTAATGGGAGTGGAGGCTTTTCATTTTGAGTGGGAGCTCCACCCACATGAATGTGGAAGAGGTGGGGGCAGCACCCATGTCTGGGCGCCATGCCCCTTGGTGCCCCCCTCTCCCCTATAAAAGGCCCCCCTCTTCCCCTCTCACAACACACCTCCTCGTGAAGGATCTCTCTCCCCCTCTAGAATTTATTCCCCATGGTCTCGGACTAGCGAGATACATGTTCCCGGTGGCTATTCGGCAAGAAAGAGTTGTGCTTCCGCTGCATCGCTGGAGCGAGGAGGCGGAGGTTGCTCGGTGCCTCGAACGTGTGTGCGAGCACGGATGCGCTACTGATTTGCGGCGCTAGGACTTCCTCTCGATCTTGAGATCGGCAAGAGAACGTCTACATCAACCACGAGTTGAACTCGTTAAGCTTTGTCGGTCTTCAAGGGTATGTTCTCTACGGATATACATCCGCCCGTTGTTTGTATCTAGTAGATAGATCTTGGTACATAGTTCACATCGTAGGAAAATTTTTGTTTTCTATGCTGCGAACCCTACAGTGGTATCAGAGCCGGATCTATGCGTAGATACTTTGCACGGGTAGTACACATATGAGTATGTGGGAGATGATGATCATTTTATTGCTTCTTAGTTGTACTTTGGATATTGGTGGCATAGTGGGATGAAGCGGCCCGGACAAACTTACATGTCCTCGCACATGGGACCTGTTCCACGCTTGACATGCAACTAGTTTTGCATAAGTGGCTAGCGGGTGTCTGTCTCTCCTACTATAGTCAATATCTAATTTGCAACGAGTTGTCAACAATTTGGTTATCCTCGTTGTGGTTCATGTTCGTAGGTAAGAACGGTTCTATCTTCGAAAGCCCTAAGCCACGTAAAACTTGCAATGGATAAATTAGAGGCGTCTAGTTTAGATTGTTGATGGGCTAGTGTTATGATATGGTGATGTTGTAAGTAGAAGTATGAGATGATACTCTTTCAACCCACATAGCGTGTAAGTTCCATAGACCTTGGCCTTACACATAAAGGTATGATAGTGATCATACCACGGTGCACATGATGGAGATCATATGCGGGAACCATATCATTTCACTTATAAACATGTGATGTTTTGATTGCATCTTATATTGCTTGTTTGGCATTTTATTAGCATAATAAGATGATCCCTCATTTAGATATCAAGATAAGAATGTGTTCTTCCTTAAGTATGCACCGACAATGTTTTGTCGCTTCAAGACATCACGTGATGATCGGGTGTACTTGAATCCACGAGCATATCTCGGGTGTAAGACAGTTACACACGCGAATACTAAGGTTCTTACTTGGCGAGCCTAGCATGTACAGACATGGCCTCGGAACACGGACCAAAAGGTTAAGCATGAGTCATATGTTTTGATATGATGACCATATGGATGCTCACCTTTGAATCTACACTGACTCACGTGATGATCGGACTTGGTGTAGTGGATTTGGTTCATGCAATCACCAAAAGGACACGAGGGATGTCGTTTTTGAGTGGGAGTTCATTTCTAATTTGGATTAGTAGAACTCAATTTATCATAAATTAAATCAAAGTGAATTTGCATAATTTGTTGTAGTCATTGGCATTCGGTCACCACCTTATGCATAGTTGTAATTGAGATAATAGAACTATTGAATTCTGGATATATACTTTACGAACTGGTATCGTATTGTGTTGAGTGTCAATCTAAAGTTTAAAGTCCTATTACAAACTTTCAGCAAACTCTATTTACTCTGTGAAATTTAATAGTTGGTATTAAATCGAGAGTAACAATTCCAGTGTTAGTATCTTAAGTACTTGATTGTTTTAATATCAAGTTTATCTAGGATCTGAAAGAATTGTTTCATAAACCATCATGTGTGGCAGATATAACGATATCTGATACAATGTTTTGGTTGCAATATGATAGAGCATAATATGTGTTCTCATATAGGATGAGAATTTACGAAGGTTGGAGATGCTAGACATCCTAATCATCCAAAAGGGTTTTGGAAAGTAATGTTATACTCACGATTCTCCTTTATAAGCTAAAGTAGCTTGATCATGAAAGTCGTCATGATAAGGGTGAATAGAAGATGTATGTAAAGTGTTTACTACACTAAAAGATTACTAAAGAATGGATTTTGAAAGAATACCGATCATTTTGATGATGGTGATCTACTTCAAAGTGCAAGTCCAAAGGTATTATTATTTGAATATACACGCTTTGGACTATGTGTCATGTATATGGCGCCACTGTTGATGTTGATAGATTCTTTTAAAAGGAAAAGGAAATGCTGAAAGAGAATCTATAAAATATATTTGGCAGAAAAGAAAAGATTGGAAATATCCAATTTAGGTATATAGATTATATACATGTTATGGTTGTATTCTTTGCTTGTTAAACAATGTGGTTTTTGGGTATTGGATACCGAATTGGTTCGTATGAAATTTCATACGGAATGACGCAATTCATGAACCACAATGGCCTAAGTAACTAGCAACAGAATATGTGATGATGTTCATCGAAAACAAACAAACCGTTGTTTGTATTTCTCGTTGACATCAAGGCTTGACTTCAAGATTTGTTTTAATAATTGTTATTTGAATCAGGTATTATGAGAACAAAGGTTGTTCAAATAATTACCGTATTCCATATAAGATGGATGATTTACAAATCTAGTTGGAGAAATCACATCCATAAAACCAAATGCTAAAATGTCGCAAGACAAATGATTGGAAGATCACTTACGAAGTGACATCGCCGTTTAAATTATATTGGAAAGAAAACATGAAGAATCTCCATATTCATGGATTTTTGGAGTCTTTGATTTTGTCAACTGACGCTTGTGAGACTTTCCACATGATAATTAAAACTTCGTTCAAAGGCCAAAGAAGAACGAACGACTAAATTATTGGAATTTATACATATCGATGTATGTAGTCCATTATGTATAGTCGTAAGAGATGGATTTCAACTTCATATGCTTTCTCCAGAAATTTGAGTGAATGTTCACTTAATGAGAAAGAAGTATGAAATATTTTGAAAACGTTTCAAAGACTTTCAAGATGAAGTGCAAAATCATTGTAACAAGAAAATAAATGGTTTATGGTTTTATCATAAGGGATTTGTTTGAGTTACAAGTGTAACAAGAAAATAAATGAATTATGATTTTATCATAAAGGGATTTATTTGAGTTGCAAGTTTAGCAAAACACCTAGATTTACATCTCTCGAAACACCATAGGAGTATGGAGTGTTTGAGATTTGTAATGAAACCTTGTTTGACATGGTTGGATCAAAGGTGTTATTTATAAAACTGCCATTATGTTTTAAAAGATTAAATCTTTAGAGACTACCGCTTTTACACTGAAAAGAGCTCCATCTTGATCCGTTGAAATGACACCATGGAAGTTATGGTTTGGGGTAAAACCCAAGTTGTCATTTCTTAAATTTTGGTATGCTAAACATAAGTAAGATGTTTACAACCGAAGTAGGATGAGCATGTCTTTGTAGGTTATTTCGAATAACAATTGGTTATTCCTTCATAACACCAAGGATAAAAGGGTTTGTCGCTTGAAACGTGAAGTTTCTTGGAGAAGGAATTTTTCGTAAAAGTTAAGTGGGAGGACAATAGAACTTTGATAAGGTTAACGAACCTTAGCTATATGTGCTGAGTTGTGCAGCGCCGGAAATCGTTCTGAAGGCTCCCATAATGCTCATAGCTTATGTGCCTCAAAGGTTGTGGTCATGGATATCTAAGTTCCTATTGAACCAAGTAGGTTGGTTAAACAATCAAATGCTAAGATTTGAGAGTAAATCATTATTGTTTGACAATAATGAACCGAATACATACAAAGAAGCGATGATGGGCCCTGACTCCATCAAATGGCTTGAAGCCATAAAATCCGTGATAGTTCCATACACGAGAAGTCAAGTTTTGAACTTGGAAGACCCTCCGGAAAGGTGTAAAAACCTATCAGTCGTATTTGGATTTATAAAGAAACAGACATGGATGTTTCACATCTATGAAATAGTTGACATGTCGTAAAGTATTTTATGACAATGTTCAAGGAGTTGACTATGACAAGATTTGATCTTTCATAGCGATATTTAGTCTGGACGGATTAAAGTAGCAACCACTACATATAGTTTGGTATATGGTAGATGAATAAACAAAACAAAGTTCTTTTAATAGAATGGTTACCTAGGACGTGTACATGACACGATCCAAAGGGTTTTGTTAATTCAAAAGATGCTAAAAAGGGGCATGCAAACTTCAATTGTTGAAGTAAGCATCGCGGAGTTGGAATCTTCACCATGATGAAAAAGGAGTTTTTCATGAGGAGACGATGAAGATGTTTGCATTTGCAAGAAATTAAGTGGGAGCGCTAAGACACATTTCTAATACATTATGTGGAGGACATCTTGTTGATTAGAAATGATGTATCTTTATTGACAGAGGTTAAGAATTTCATTTTGATGAAAGACTTAGGCAAAACCTGAATAATTAGCATGAAAGTCTATAGTGGATAGACCGTGACGCTAATATGGTTATGCCAAACGTACATATATGAGTTATTGAAGGAGTTCAATATAGAAACGACAAGAAACGGTTCTTGTCACATGGAAAGGAATTGAATCAAGATTCAAGTGTATCGACACTTGATAAGTGAAACAAGATTCAAGTGCTTTGACACTTGATGAGTGAAATCACGAGAATGTTTTGATCAATCATACCATGATATGTACACATCCAGATATGTCCTATGCTCTAAGTGTTATGATCAAATACCAGAATGAATCATAAAATGATCATTGGACGATAGTAAGGATATTCTTATGATCTTTTGGAAGAACTAAGAATATATTTGTGTAGAGGTGACAAACAATTATAAATAGTTCATTGTAAAGCGTTACATTGATACTAGTTTTGTCACAAGATACAAATTAAGTTTATCTCAATTTAAACTATGAGTGGCACAATGAAATGGAAAGAAAGTTTTCATGATGGATTTGGAAGAGTTCCAAAGTTAAGACATTGTGACGGATACTACAACAAAAGGATAAGTATATGACTGCTATAGTAGCAGCAAAGGAGGGAATTTGTGTCAAGTAGTTTGTTATCAAACTAAGGTGTGGTTCGTAACGGGCTAACACTAAAGATATATTGTATGACAATAGTATCGACATGATTTAACCCCAAGGAACTAAAGGTCTCACCGAAAGACCAAATTTATACAATTCCATCTCATTGGAGAATGAGTGATGCGTGAAGACGCAAAGACATGCAAATACACACGGACCTGAAGCGTCAGATCCGTAGATTATGTTAACCACTTGCAATTGCGTATATGGAACACCAGAAAGCCATAGGTGTTCAATACGCAAAGTTTTTAAACTAGATTATTGTCTCTAGTGCAAGTGGGAGACTGAAGGGAATATGCCCGAGAGGCAATAATAAAGTGGTTATTATCGTATTCCTTGTTTATGATAAATGTTTATTTTACATGCTATAATTGTATTAATCTGAAACGTTAATACATGTGTGTTTAATAAACAAAAGGAAGTTCCTAGTTATGCCTCTCTCATAAACTAGCTCGTTGATTAACAAGATGATCAAAGTTTCTGATCATGGACATTGGATGTTGTTAATAACGGGATCACAACATTAGTGTAATGGTGTGATGAACATTCATCCGAAGTATAGCATTACGATCAAAGTCATTGAGTTTATATTGCTATAACAACTTACGAAGTGATCCTAATCCTTGGACCATGAGACCATGTCAATCACTAACACCTAAGAGTTTCTTGATAACATCAAATGTCACACCGTAACGGGGTGATTATAAAGATGGATTCGAACTAATAAAGTGTTATGTTGAGGCCCATGGATCGAGAGTGGAATTTGTTCATCCTGCTGACGGATAGATATACTTTGGGCCCTCTCGGTGATATCACATTGGTTAGCTTGCAAGCAAGTGATTTGATCACTAGAATGTTATATCACGGGAACGAGAAAAGAGTGCATGTCAAGATGTGAGATCAAACTAGGTATGGAGATACCGATGATCGAATCTCGGACATGTAATATATCGTGAAACAAAGGATTAAGATACTAGCGTAAAGGTTCCGACGATCACAAGAAAGTCATCGTTGAATGTGGGAGTCATATGGGTCTCCGGATCCGCTTCGATTATTGATCGAGAGGGTCTCGATCATGTCCGCATTATTCACGAACCGTAGGGTGACACACTTAAGAGACACCGACATCCAATTGGAGCAAAAGTTTCATGCCGAAAAGAAAAGGAAAGCGCTGGAATTTATTTCACTAGACACCCAAACTGCTGTTTGGTTGAAATTGTCAAACTGGTTACGCATGTGAAATGGAATACTAGCAAGGGTTTTATGTGAATGTTTGTTAATTAAAGTAATTAACAAAATTCTGAATAAATAAATAAAAGAGTTTTATTTAATGAGAGCTTGCATTAAATTTGGTGGAAATTTAATGCATGTGAGTGGATTTTTGAGTGGAGGCTTTTTAATGGGAGTGGAGGCTTTTCATTTTGAGTGGGAGCTCCACCCACATGAATGTGGAAGAGGTGGGGGCAGCCCCATGGCTGGGCGCCATGCCCCTTGGGTGCCCCCCCTCTCCCTATAATAGGCCCCCCTCTCTTCCTCTCACAATACACCTCCTCGTGAAGGATCTCTCTCCCCCTCTAGAATTTATTCCCCATGGTCTCGGACTAGCGAGATACATGTTCCCGGTGGCTATTCGGCAAGAAAGAGTTGTGCTTCCGCTGCATCACTGGAGCGAGGAGGCGGAGGTTGCTTGGTGCCTCAAACGTGTGTGCGAGCACGGATGCGCTGCTGATTTGCGGCGCTAGGACTTCCTCTCGATCTTGAGATCAGCAAGAGAACGTCTACATCAACCACGAGTTGAACTCGTTAATCTTTGTCGGTCTTCAAGGGTATGTTCTCTACGGATATACATCCGCCCGTTGTTTGTATCTAGTAGATAGATCTTGGTACATAGTTCACATCGTAGGAAAATTTTTGTTTTCTATGCTGCGAACCCTACACATGGGATATCGTTAATAACCCCTTCTTCGACGATTCCATGTTGAACTTTTTTAACACTTTGTATAGATATGTACTCTAAGTCAATCCATTGGGCCGCCTTGATCTATCTCTATAGACCCTGATTCCTAGAATGTAAGTTGCCTCACCCAAGTCCTTCATTGAGAAACTCATTTCCAATGATTCCTTGGTTTCTTGCAATGTTAAGGAAATCGGTAATCGTTAGCTGCTCGGTTGGCTTGGGAGTAGCGATTAATCGGAATTCGGACGATTAACTGATTTAATCGGTTGACTATTAATCGGTTTAGCCTACAAAAATTAGCACCTAAAACACGTATGAATCCTCAGCCTTAAGATCGCGAATGAGATCATCAAGGCGCTTGAGCTATTGTATCTGAGGTCTAGTCGGCAACTACGAGGAACTGGTCAACAATGAGAACGGACTAGTTGGTGATGGCTGAAATCAAGCTCCTGGAGGAATGAATTGAACGGGAGCTTCGCAGAACCTACTCCATTGGGGTGGGCTATCAGATTGATGAGCGATATGTGTTGATAATTTTGCAACTTTTTTGACCAAGTGTAGTGGTTAATCAGAAACATAACTAGTAATCGGAGCGTCAAACCTATTAATCGGGATAAACGATTAACACAAAGGATTAGTGGTAATCGACACGGTCAGGTCCCTAGTAGCGATTAATCGGCCTATTAATCGTTGATTCGGCCTATTTTTTGAACAGTGGTTTCTTGCAACATCTGGATATTATTTATAATCAGTAATATGCCATCCACATATAAGATTAGAAAGTTTACTTTTATCCCACTAAACTTCTTGTATAAACAAGAATCATGATCCCTCTTGATGAAGCCAAACAATTTGACTACCCTATCAAAACGAATGTTCCAACTCCGAGATGCTTGCTTCAACCCATAAATGGATTTATAAGTTTGAATACCTTGTCAACATTAGCTGGATCGACAAAACCATCGGGATATATCATATACACATCCTCGATTAAATTTCCATTAAGGAAAGTCGCTTTGACATCCATCTCCATATCTCATAGTCGAAATACGCTACTATAGCTAACATCTCATAGTCGAAATATGCTACTATAGCTAACATGATCTGAACTGACTTAAGAATCGCTACGGGTGAGAAAGTATCATCGTAGTCAACTCCTTGAACCTGTCGAAACCCCTTCGTGATAAGCTGTGCTTTATAGACATAAACATTTCCATCCATATTAGTTTTCTTTTTAAAGACCTATTTGCACTCGACGGGTCTTGTATCGTCCGGCAGATCAACCGAGTTCCAAACTTGATTCTCATCCATAGACTTTAACTTGGATCTCATGGCTCCAAGCCATGACTCAAAATCAGAACCCACTATTGCTTCCGAATAAGTTGTTGGCTTATCACTATCTAACAGTAATACATCATAAACACTTCGCAATCTGGCAGATCTTTGCGGTTCAGGTGCAGTTGCTGGATCAGCTACCACGACCGGCTCAACCTCTAAGGCTTTTGATGAGATGTTACTCGTTGGTTCCTCTTGAATTTCTTCGAGCTACATTGTTCTTCCACTAACTCCCCCACTAAGAAACTCTTTCTCAAGGAACACACCATTCCGAGCGACAAACACTTTGCCCTCATATTGGTTAAAGAAGTAGTAACCCAAGGTTTTCCTTGGATACCCCACAAAAATGAACTTATCTAATTTGGCTCTAAGCTTGTCCGACTGAAGTTGCTTAACAAATGCTTCAAAACCCCAAATCTTAAGAAAATACAATCTTGTCTTCCTACCCGTCCACATATCATGCGGTGTCTTATCTATTGATTTTGATGGTACTCTATTTAGTGTGAACGCTGCAGTTTCTAGACAATAATCCCAAATTGATAAAGGCATATCTGTACGACTCATCATTGATCCTACCATGGCCAACAAGGTCCGATTTTGTTATTCCGAGACACCGTTCCTCTACGGCGTTCCTGGCGGAGTGAGTTGAGGAACTGTTCCACAACTCTTCATATGGTCATCAAAATCGTGGCTCGTGTACTCGCCTCCTCGGTCTGACTAAAAAAACTTTATTTTCTTGCCGAGTTGATTTTGTACTTAATTTTATACACTACTAGGAAAAACCTTACTTGTGGCACATCAGTTTTGATTACTCGTGGCGCACCAGCCTGCCACTAGTAATTGTTACTCGTGGTACACTACCTGGTGTGCCACATATAGTGTTCATACTCGTGGCACACCACATAGTGTGCCACATGTAGGGTTACATGGTGCACCATGGCTAAGGTTTTTGAAAAACTAAAAATTACAATGCAATTTTATAGAAAAACCCTAATTTTGGAAAACAAAAGCAATCGAGTCCCTCACTATCGTAGCTTTGTTAGAGCTCGGGCGTGGGGGTCGTGCTCATGGACACAACCTACCGCCATAGGGAGGTACAGGAGGCCATGGCCACGTCGTTGAATGATCAGCTCTGGTTGGATGGAGGCACCGGAGCGGTGGAAGTAGGCGAGGGCATGGATGATGAGCTCGAGGCCGAGATGCGCTCGGGGCGAGGAAAATGAGCTCGGGGCAGAGGACAATGAGCTCAGGCTAGCGGCATAGAGAACATATGGGATGCAAGGTCGAGGTCGAGCTCGGGCGACGACGTAGAGCACGGACGGAGCATAGTGTCTAGGTCGAGGTCAAGCTCGGGCTCAGGGTGGCGGAGGAGAGCACGGACGGGACGAGGATCCGGGTCAAGGCTGGGTAACAAAAAGTGCGGAGAATGTCCAGTGCGCAACGAAAAGGCAGAAAAACTCACGAAAATGGTGGCAATGAAGTATAGGAAGGAGCAAATGGCGCAGTGGTAAAATTACTATTTTTCTGCGGCATAAAAGGACGAAGACGATGCACTGGAGCTGGAGATTGAGAAGCCCTAGCATGCATCTCAGATCTCACCATACACATGTCAGTATCAAACCGAACCGTCCCCATCACGTCGTCCACTACGCACGTAAACTGAGGAGACGTCGTAACTTCCGCCATGCCTACGCATGACTAGTCGATGTCCATTCAGGTGGTGGGACCCACGATCGTCCCGTCGCATCATCTCTTTTGCCACAGATGGTTAAGATTACCAATCATCAGCAATGACGTCATCAAGGCAAAGCCAGCAACGGCTTGAAGATTTTGACTGATCATGAAAGTACTTACTCGAATCTACGACTCGAGAAACTACTCGGGGGCTACTCCTGTCAAGAGCGCTGGTCGTGCACCTGAGAAATTGCAAAGGTAACGTTCCCTCGAAATTATCTTCGAGTCCTACATCAAGTCTGCGACTCCACTACGGACTCCGGGGCTACTCCCATAGGGAGCACTAATCGTGCATCTGAAAAAAGTGTCTTCCGGACTAATAGCTGAATTAAAGTCTCTGCTCGAGTCTACGACTCGAACAGACACTAAGCAGCTACTCCCATAGGGAGCACTAGTCGCGCACCCTATGAATTATTCGACTGAGATTCTTTGGATCAAATACGACAAACAACTTTCGGAAACTTTGCCCAAATTAACACTAAGTGAGAAGCAGTCTCCTAGGCCACCCGAAACACCTCTGCGGTGACAAAACTTCAGATGTTGTGTCTACGACGGAAAGATAAGCCCTATAGATATCATCTGATGGCCTGGTAACACACCTGACTGCGCTCTTCCAGAAATATCCCGTGTCAATAGGCACAATGAAAATCCTGACGGACGCGTTGGGTACATCACTTGAAAAACACTGGGATTCAACTCCTATAAGACCTCAACGACCTGAGTCGAATTACACCAGCATTAGTTCTGGATTCGAGTCCAGTGACTCGAGTCTGATGAATATCGTGTTGTTTTGTCCTATGGCAGTTAACTGTCCCTGATCTGTTAGGAGAGCCAGGCACATGCATCAACAATCCCTATGAACTAAACATTTCTTCCTGAAAAATAGGTTCAACTAGAAAGCACCCGAAAGATTGTGGAGTCTCCAGCCGAATCTACGATTCGACTGAACACTAGAGGTCTATTGACATGGATATACCCTATGGGTGCACAACATTGGCATACCCGGTCCAGCCCAAGGAAGGCCCATGTAAGGACACGCATCCCATGAAGATTTTGGGTGGCCCAAGCCCATGGCGGTTTCGACTCCTTGGAGGACAAGTCTAGATTAGATAGAATTTCAAAGGGTATCAACCCTAATCTGTAACCGACTCGACCTACCCCGGGACTTGGCCTATCTATATAAAGGCTAGGAGGGCACGACGAGAAGGACAATCACCACCCCATACACACACCTCATGCCAGATTGCATCTCTGCACCCCTATAACTTTTGGTTCCGCCGTAATCAAGAGCAGACAAGCTGGAGTAGGGTTTTTCCTTCGGGGGCCTGAACCTGGGTAAATCTCTTGTCCCTATGTTGCTTGTCTTTTAACCGTTCCGTGACTTCCAACATCCCCATCTTCTCCAAAACCCAAGTCCATAACAATGGGTATTGATGAGATCGAACCTCGTTAGGGTAGGCGATGGCGAAGGATGAGATCAAGGTGCTTGGCGGTTGGTTTTAAAACACTGCTAGGTTGCCCGATTGGGTGCGCCATAGGTAAGGGAGGCCATTTTTATGCAGATAAATCTAATTGTTGACATAATTCTTTTATTTTCGAATTTGAGGATTCTAAAAAATTTGATAACGACTGAAGGTTGTTCAAGTCAGATTGGGAATTTAGTGTAGATGCTTTTCCATATATTGAAGATTTTTATCCGATCTCACGGCAACAGCAAGGAAGAGGGCATAACTAATGGTCTCGATGACAGTAAGGTAAAGGTCATGGTCAACCACCCTCTCGGCCTTCCAAGGAAGAGGGCTGATAATATTAGCATTAAGAGTTGGTTGGTACATGTGGGTAAAGTTGTACACCCCTGCATGGTTAATTCATTTCGAAAATCCATGTCCATGGTTATGGATGACTTGGGAATGGATTCTAAGATCATAAAAAGAATAACCTAATCATAAAACTTGGTAAGGAAAGTGTGTTTTAAGGATGCTTCCTTAGGGATCGAGGGGTTATCCTAGTTGGTAGGTTCAATATATAAAGATTCGATGGATATCAAAAGATAATCGAAGCTGGAGATGTCGCTTTCTTATCCCCTTTTCAATGTCCGATTAGTCAAGTTTCTACTCCTACCTATTTTACAAATAAAGATAGCTTTATGCAAATTAATTCCACCATCCATAAGTCTCGCAGAGTACACAATATACTCAACCTTGATTTGTTGATACTTTTGCTACAAAGTAAGTGTTACCATAGAATATGAGTTCATTATGGCTTCGACATTGACGAGTAGCTTGGGGTTCTCAGACGACAATCTGGGTTCTATGGAAAGGAACGTCATCGTTATGCTTTAGGCCTCTTAGGCCATCTATAAAGTTTGCTATGGTTAATAGCATAATTTTCCTCCCGTTGTTTGTTGTATGTGGTCGGTGACCTTTACTTGTAATATTTTGCTTCTTTTCTCATCTATGACCTTGTTGTATATCTTAGATAAAGGTCTGGGTTTTATTTTTCCTTGATGCTGGGGTGTCACAGAACACTCGATCCAAGTGCACAAGTTCCATATGGAAATACCAAACTATTCCAAGAGCAGGTTCCACCATCGGGCTCGTAGGGCCATCGGCTCATTAGCCAGTGGAAGGACTGTGCTGTAACATCCCAGCATTTAGGAACCAACGAAGGGTACATTTAGGAATATGCGAAATTGCATGCATTCATCTGTAAAAAAAATGTGGGTAAATTTTTTCGCCAAATAAAACCTAAAGTGATCAAAGTTTCTTTCATGCTTTGAGATTAGGTATAGTCTTGAAGGATGATTGTTATAGACTTTGATATGATCTTTGTGCATGAGCATGTTTTGGGAATTGAAATTTGAATTAAAAATTGAGTGTTGGATTTACAATGTATAAGGATTTAGAATTAGGTTTGAGTGATTTGATTTAATCAAGAGTTAACAATTAATAACTAAAACTTTAAATAAAATAAATTAATCAATAAAATGAATATTTATTTTATAACTTTATTCAATAAATGTGTTACAAAATGTAACTTATTAGGAATCTTTACAATAGATAATGAAACAAAAGAAGAATCTTTATATATGAATAATAGTACAATTTTTATTACAAAAGAATAAAATAAAAATTACAAAGTAATAAAAGAAATATTACATGTGACTATTCTATAAAGAAAAAGAAAACCTAGACTAAAGTCTTGAATATCCAAGTCTGGTACCTGCAAAAAAAAACACAAACTAAAAAGAAAGAAAGTTAAGAATTAAAATTATATTACTCTCTGAATAGATAGTGAGTTGCACTGTTCAAAATTTCATCACTGAGTAATCTTAAAAGGGGCAAATTTCACCAATATGAAAGAACTGAATCTTTCATAATTTAATCCAGAAGTCAAATAACTCCAAACAACAGGGAGGGGAAAGTTTCACCAGACCAGTAAGTGTAAACAGATAAAAGTAACTTTCATATCCAGAGCATATCCACAAGGTGCAGCAGGCACACAAGCAGCACACACACACCAAACTGCATGGTGTGTGCTTTCAGCACAGCAACAACAACTCAATCACACAAAACTATCAGCACAGCCGTGGGAGGCATCTCCAACACCATTTTCTGGTGCATACACACCAAGCATAGCAGCCCAGCTAAACCAAACCAAAGCCAAACCAGATCACACCAACCAAACTCTTGATCATCTCACCAAGATGGTGACATAAGGAGGGGATAGATCAGGAGGATAGCAAGGACAAGATCAAGCCACCAGGACCAGGAGGTGGAGAGCTAGATCAAGGACAAGTCCAAGAGATGGAAGTATCAGGAGGAGCAGCAAGATCAAGCTAGTCACACAACCACAAGATCAACAACTTGTAACCCCAAAAACACCCAAGCGTGGTGAGTATCATAAACAATCCACATATTATGTTCATCTTAATCAAACAAAAAAGCATGTGTTGCTTTACAAGTTAAACCTCTCAGTGATCACCCAAGTGGGGTAAACCTATCATAGAGGAATTTGAAATATAAAGGCTAACAGTAAACTCTACCAAATCCACCAGAATCTCAGACCAGCGTCATAGATTCTGGTGATCATCAACAACTCATATATATTCCAAAATGTTCTCAAATAGCTTATCAAAATTGGGCACATCTCCTAATGGAGTAACACCTCATATTTCATAAACTATATGCACCAACAATAAGCTATAAGCAAACCAATCATTTTTCCAACTTTAACTCGAGAGTCAGTAGCTGGTATCACTAGCAGAACCAATCCATGGGAAACAACAAGATAAGGGCTCTAGTCCCTAAACCTCAGACCAACATCATGGGTTCTAGGGATGCAAGGAAATAAGATTCCACTTATCTATAATGCCAAGCTAATCTTAAAGCTTGAACAAAATCAAGTCAAGTAATAGAACCTAATCTTGTGTGCCATATTAAAATGATGTCCCAACTTTCATAGTGCTACCATTAGTACTAGAGTACTAACAGTAGAAAGACACACTAAGCATCAACCTAACCAACCAGGTTTCCCAGTTACACCATCAGCTTAACCAAGCTTTATCACCAATTAGAGGCAACACTACTGAACCACTAGCATCAGATCAACAATAGCATCATATAATCAAAACATGACAGAAAGCACTAAAGTACAGTGAGAACAATATTCATTAGGCATCATTACCAGATCAAATCATCATCTTACAAGCACAAAGATGAATGAATCCTAGAACCAGGGAGGAACCCTAGAACCAATATGAACCCTAATGACGAATGGCCACTAGTTACACACATATGAACTCAGAGGAGGAAGAGGCATGGGTGATAACCCAAGGACCAACTCACCTCTGGTCCTCGCTGTAGATTAGAAGAGGAAGCAGAGGGTCGTAGACGAACACGGCGGCACGGGGAGCACCCCAGGAGGGTGCTGTGACCCACACCACGCCGAGGCGGCAACAATAGCCACGCCGGAGGCGCGGAACATCACCACAGCAGACGACAGCAGCGACGTCGACATCACCAACGCCACCCCAAACCCGAGGGTTCGGGACAGAGTCGATCTAGCAACAGGAGGGCTCCAGGTCCAAATCGAAATGGACAGAAGGGTGGAGCGGGGTCGACAACCGCCCTATGCACCATGGCGGCGCGAATCGCTGGTGGTGGCATCGCTGACCACGTGGTCGGGGGAGGAGAAGAAGAGAGGTGAGATCGAGGGAGAGACAGAGAGTGAGTTGTGATGGTTGGGCCAGGACCCCTTCGGGGTGTTGTTTTGACTCTGCCCTATTGGGCCACAAGGGCCCAATAAACCAACATAGGGAGCCCATTTACCTAAAGGCCATTTTTAATAAATAGGAAAATACCAAAATGCCCCTAAACTTAAATAAATTCTAGAAAATAAAAAAATGAAAAAATTAATAAATAAAATATTTTTGGATTCACAATAATCCAAACTATCCAAATAAATTAGGAACTAAAAATTTAGACATATAAATTTTATTAAGAATTTTTGTAATATATATTCCTTATGGAATTTTACAAAATTATTGAAAGATGATAAAAATAAATAAAAATCACTTTAATTATATATTAATATTGTAGTATTTTAAAAAATACTAAACAAATATTTAATATCAATTTTTGGTACTTAATGATAATTCCTAAAAGAATTATTAAGTAAATAAAATGCAAATAAAATAACATAAAATAAAAGAATACAATATTCAAAAAATATAAAAAATTAATATTTATAAATTCTTTATTATTAAAAGAATTTTTTATAACTTAAATAATTGGGGAGAATACACACAAAGCTAAATAATGCATTACATTACTCTGCATAATCATTTTGTTTCTTTAAATATTGTCATTAACGGGCAATAATGATGGTTTTGTAGACATAGAAGCTCAAGGTCCAGTGCAAGCATCCGACTTCACTACCTTGCAATCACAAGGCAATTTCATCACTTGCTCATGTCCTTTGAAGAGTCTTTATCAAAGTATTTGCAAATTGTGTGTTATCATCTATATTATAGAAAAAGAAAATGTTATTTTCTCAAGATAATAAATCTTAGATATCATCCTAAGTGATGATATAATGGAGAAATAGAACTTAGGCTTCTAATTGCAATAATGATAAACAATTAGGGATTAATAACCCATGACATCAGTGATTCTAGCGCCGTATATTACGCGTTAACCATGAGATTTGGAATGGGACGAAGAAGTCAGCTGTATCATTTTCCTCTTATATGGAGGCAAGATGACCTCGTGATGTTGTGATTCCTTGTGCGGATCCAACGTATGGGTGGGCACCCTTACGCCCCACACTTTTGGTGTCTAGATTATCTATGAATGGTGTTTAGGGATATAGTCCATGTAAATGGTACCATTTCGGGCATCACCAGGACATAGAGTCTTCGGGAACTCATCAGGGTTTTAGCCTGCCCAAAAGGGGGCTTAACGGAGGTGAGACAGCCCCAAAGGATCATGCAGACATATGAGGTCGCAGAGAGGGCAGTGATTGGCTTGGACCAACTACTGGGCCCCACATCATGGAATTGTGGACGGGAAAGTACGCCCGGTTGTGCAACAAGGAGTTGATATCTCATGGGTAAAGTGAAGCACGTCTGCAGAGTGTAAGAATTGTAACTTGTTACTCCCTGTTCCTGGAAGGAGCTACGAACGCGGCAGGAAAGGAACTCCATGAAATTTCTGGTCAACCTATGAAGGCTGATGGTCATAGATTTTCATAATAAAATTAATATTTGAAGAAAGATTTACGAAAATTGCATAGTAACAAAGACTGATAGTCCGAGGTGGTAGATAGTGCATCAAACTTCCTATCTTGCATATAATGAATTTGCTGGGTAACGCTGTTACTCATCCTTTCCTTTGAATCCTTGCTTAGAATCTGAAAATCCCGAAGATACTCCAATGTATGCAACTGAAAGCCAGGAGGAGGTCTTCTATGAAGATCCCAACCTATATGGAGCCATAGAAGGGGAGGACTACGATATCTTCTACGTAGGAGAGTTCCAAGAGTCCGAATAATTACTATAGTTCTAGTAGCCACTTGAGCCGAGCAACATGAACAATATATAGAAATAAGTTGTTGAGCCCAATTTGGAGTTTAAGTTTTAAATTCGAAACTTCCGCTGAAACACTTATATTTTGGTTTGTAAGTTGAAACCTTTTGAAGTCTTGAACTTCTTGTATTGTAATAATAATAATGTGTAAATGTTTGTAATATGGGCCCGCAATGTTTTACATTGTACCACTCAAGGATGATATATTATTAAGCGGTGTTCTGTGGATGTCATGTCAACGACTATAGTGTACTACACATGCAGTGGTATGCTGGGTCATAGCAGTTGGTATCAGAGCAAATTGCTTTGACCTTAGGTTCGAAACCTAATAAGGGTATTACATGTAGGAGAGTGTAGCAACGATAAAGAATTCTCTAAAAGAAATATAATGGGTATTCAAATGAGAATATTCCGTTATATGTTTTAGTGCGATAATTCTTTGTTATGATGCAATATATTATTGGTTACTAATAAAAAAAATATTTTTCTGATATACAGAGCTATGGCACCAAAGTTCCCAAAACATACTTTGGTAAGGAAAGAGGAGACTCTTGATGATAATCAAGGATCATTCACAGACCAACTTCGTCAAATCTTAAAGATTTTTAGTTGTCCAACTAGAATTCCAGTGAACACCATAACCTATTATGATGGTCGAATGTTATCCAAGTATCGTGTGAGTATTCAACTTCCAGAGGATCTTGGATTATATCACGATCTACCTATAGGTGAAGGTAGGAGTCACTTAGCAGCATATCATGTTGCCGTTGTGGAGGCGATAGCTAATATCCGGGAGCATAAAGCCAAGGAGTTAGAAGGTAGCACATTTTCTGTGATACCTCATGATTCTATAGACTCGGAGCCTGTACCGGATCATCTTACTTTAGTTAAAAAGTATCCTAAGTTATCTTCCAAGTTTATGGATAGATAACGAACAATTGTTGCGTCTTTTTATAAGACACATCAAGTGATTGTTGAAGATAAAAATGACATGTTAGAGGATCTAACTGATTCGGAAAGGAGGAAGCAGTTAGAATTCCAGTTGAATAAGGAAGCAAGTAGTAGTGCAAAACCTATCTTTAAGGATATACCTATAGATCCTGAATCTTTTACACCATATCCTTATTCACCAGGTCCTGAACCTATACATGATCCTACTATGGTGTAAGGGTCCCAACCTTTAATAAGGTAGAGTCCCATGTGTTTACAATGCTAGTCCCTGGATCAATAGCTAGCATCCACAGTTAAGATGTAATATCAAGAAACAAAGGTAATAATACAACTTTATAACCAGGAATAACATAATTTATTAAATCTTACATAGCTCATTTGGCTATTACATTACATTGCAGCAGAATATCTATAAGCATGGGGTCCTTCATCTTTAAAGTGCCACAGGCAGACATGTTGGTTGTAGACTTTGTAATCCTAATCAATCAACTTCACTAATATCAATCAAACCTGCAACATAACAAGTTACAGCCATAAGGGTCAATACATTTGAATTGTATTGGCAAGTGATACTATGGTAGTATAGTGGAGTCTATCATCTATATGCATTTGGCTAAGTGGAGTTGAGGCTTGCATTGCTCAAAATAGATTTTTCCATAACATTTGAAAACACTAAGTTTTTGCTTGACATAATCATTTTTCTCAATCAAAGATTGAAGATCTTTTAACCCTTGTTCAAACCACAAGTTGTTAACTTAGAAATTTGGATGATGAGATTCTTGATTGCTTCCATGTCTTGATGCTCAAATTGTCCTTTACCAGGGACATGGCTAAGTACTTAGATTTTTACACTCTGCAGAGGTGGTGCACTATCCCCACAAGACTTGGTTTCCCAAGACAAGATCTTTTAGAAGCCTTCCCTTAGACCATAATGGACGCGCTCCAACCTATCAAACTCTACCACCAACTGTCCATATGGCTAAGTTCTTGCAACCTATATGATCCAGCAGAGCCCATAATGCCAAGTGGTTGCACTTGAAGCTTCTCAACATTTGACATCTCAAATCTCTTTGTTCCTGGGTGGCCATCCACAAGTGAGATACACAAGGTCAACCATAAACATGGGCCTTGTGAACCACTCAACCAAAAACCACCAAGCAATTACCATTACACCCAGGTGATTCATTGACTTAATTGTTTTATTAAGAAAACATAAGTCCAAAGACTTAGAAATTTTTCCATAGTGTGAATATATATTCCACCCTTTTTTTCTATTATCTAAGCTAAGCTTGATAGTATTAGGAATCTTAACTTAGGAAATTTTCTCTAAGGTTTCATCTACTAGGTTTTCCTATAGCAAGG
This sequence comes from Avena longiglumis, assembly GCA_030063025.1. Lineage (NCBI taxonomy): Eukaryota > Viridiplantae > Streptophyta > Magnoliopsida > Poales > Poaceae > Avena > Avena longiglumis. The sequence goes on along the minus strand of CP125977.1, from coordinate 87,196,987 downwards.
TTTATACTTAGCAAAATTCCATGCAAGTTTTACTTAGAAAAATCACTAATGCATAGTGAAAGTAATGGGACAAAGTTATGAAGCATCACTTACCTTTTTGGTAGAGGGTATAAGTTCACTCCTTGTCCTTGCAACAATCACACTCTTCAAGTCACTACAATTCAATCAAGCAAGGCACATACTCAATCAACCAATCAAGCAAAACAACACATAAAATCATAGAACCAAGATAATGCATACAAGCATGCCAAGCTTTGTTTTGTTTGGAAAAGTGGTTCCTAATGGGACATAGACATTTGAAAACACCTATTGGTCATTTTGTAAAGTGGCAAAGTCATTTGCAAGAGGTTTCACTTCCTAAACCATTTTCAAAATAAAGTATCATTTTATGTGGTGTAGAAATATTTTTACTAAAGTATTAATCTATAGGGTTCACTAAATATGTTTTAAAACCATAAAACTTGGTGTTTGGGGTCAGAGAGTTTAAAACAAAACATTTCCCAAAAGTTTTCTTCCAAAACCATTTTTGATAAATAAACTATATTTTTATTTGTCTAGAAATGGTTTTAAATCAAAGAATCATTCTTTTGTTTCACCAAATACATTTTTGAAACCACAAAGTGTTTCCTATGGTCAGTAGGTTCAAATCACACCATTTGCCAAAGATTTTATCCCCAAAACCATTTTTGAACAATTTTTATAATTTAAACAAGCATACAAATGTTTCTGCAAAAACAAACATTTTTCTAGAAGCTTTTTACTAAACAAATGGCATGCTTGGCTAGGGCTTGTTCCACTGATTCCATTGATATAAAGTTTGCAAATTTTGGACTGTAGAACTAAAGTTATGCAATTTACAAATTTGATCATCTAATAGATCAAATTCTGGTTTTAAAACAAACACTGGACACGTGGGCTGTTCTGATTCGTCGAAAACGGTTCGTGCGGATCGACTAACACAGACCGTCGGATTTAAGTGAAATCATACGGCTCAGAAGCGTGCGTACCCATTCGCTTACTTTCTATCCTAATCTTCAGATTCAAATCCAACGGTCCCAACTACTCTGACCAATACTCGGTATTGGCGGCGCTCTGGCGGCCTTCGGTAGGTCGTCGCCGATGATCTGACGCCGAGAGAGGAGAGAAGGCTCACCGTGTTCGCAAGCTTGGGAAGCTCAAGGAGGTACTTGGCCTGGCGAAGGCGCCTGAAGTGAGTAATGGCTCGGGAGTTGCTCTGGCGTCGGGTGCGTTCAGCGTCACGGGATGTTGCTACAGAGCACGGAGAGGAACAAAGGTTGCGGTTAGCTTCAGACGCAGTTCAACGACAAGCGAGCATCAACGGGAGGAAAGGGGGTGGTTAGATTCTACCTGGAGGCCTCGCCGGAATAGCAAACAGACGGTGGCGGCGCTTGGAGTCGTCATTGCCGAGGTTCGTGGACGCCAGCGAAGCTACGGATCAGAAGATGCGCCAGTCTGGGAACTTGTGAGTGTGATCGAGGAGGCGGTGAATATTGGCTGAATCGTCACGGAGCGTCGTCGGACGAGGTGGTGTGGCGAGGAATTGGGCGGCTGGGGCGTGTTGAGGCGGAGGGGAACCGAGAGGAGAGGAGACGCTTTATCGTGCGTGGTCGCAGTAGGTTATTGCACCATTAATCGAGAATTAAGCTCGCGAATTCAACGCAGAAACGGGAGAGAGGGGGAGGAGGAACTGGTCGCGCGGTTGAAGACAGGTGAGCTGGCGGTGGGGTCTACCTGGCAGTGAGGGAGTGAGGGGGAAAGAGGGGCCACCGGTCAGTTGCTCTGCGGGTGCGGTTTTAAGTGAAAAACGCTTCGCGCGTGGGGAAGAGCTGGTGGGTTGGACTGGGCTTTGCTGGGCTGGCCAGTTGGGCTGGGTTTGTTTATATATTTTTTTCTTCCTGATTGTTTTTTCCTTTTCTAAATCTATTTTCTGTTTTGAATTTCAAACAACCAATTCAATCAACAAAACAAACATTCAATTCCATTCAAAACACTTCCAAACTTGTATTGAGTTTTGGTTCTGTTTAACAACATAAACCAAATCCCAAATAAAAATATTAATTTTATTCTTTTAGGATCTATTTAATAATTAAATAAAATAGACCTTAATTATTAATTCGAATAGGTTTTGATTTATTTAATAAAATCTCCATTTGAAATCCAAATATTATCAAAACCAAATCAGTAGGTTTTATTTGAAAATATAAGATATTTGGAAAACTTGTTTAAAATAAAATAACATTTTTATTTTAGGGTCCAATAATAATTAAATGAATAGACCTTATTCATTTAATTCAAATAGGATTTGTTTTATTAAAATCTTTGTTTTGTAATCTAAAATAAAACCAAAAACACTTCAGTAGGTTTTAATTGGGAAAATAAAATTCTTGGAAAACTTATTTAAAATAATTTAATAAGTTTTGATGTTTTAATTAAAATGGTAAAACCTTTTATTTAAATAAAATTGGATATTAAATACTTATTATTTTATTTAAATAAACTTTTACTCTTTTAAACAAAACATTTTATTTCAAAATATTGGCCAAGGTTTAATTTGGCTCTATAAAATAATCTTTATTTATAAATCCACCTTTTCTTTTGAAAACCAAATCTTTTATTAAAAGATCCAAAAATAGTGTTTCCAAATATTTTTAACTTTATTGTTTATTTATCTTTTTAAATACCTTTAGGATTTTATTTGATCCAAATAGGTTTTGAAAGTTTCAAATTGGATTCAAAAGTTTCTTCTCACCCTGAAAATCAACAAAGTTTTATTTTATTCATTTATTTTTCACATTACAAGAGTTGGAAAATCTTGGGATGTGACATATGGATACGAGGTATGCAGTACCACAGGGTTCAGAGGATGGTTCTGATTTAGAACTTCCTATTGAGAATTCTGATGGTTGGAGAAGGGGATCATATGAAGGATCTCCTGAACGCCAGATGTTCACAGATGGTTTTGACAGAAATGTTGGACAATGTAGCTGGATGGGTGCAAGAATTAACCCTAGTAACAGTAGTAGAAATGTCATGTCAATAGATAATCAGGATGAAGACAAAGTTCCCGAGGATAGAGTGTTTGAATCATCAACATCTTCTCCAAACTCAGGGAATATGCATTATCCCGTGTTTAACTATCTTGCCCAAAGAAGCACCTGGGGACCAGCAGGATCTGCATATTCTGTTGATGACTTAAGAAATGAAGCTCAGGAAATTCAAGTGGGAGATAATGTTGAATATGTTTCTGAAGACTTTTCAGCTAAGCTGGAGGGAGTCAATACGCTCAGGTTGAGTAATGACTCAAGTCCTGACACTTCAGATACTAAGTATGTTCCTTCTAGAAGGCCAATTTTTCCACAAACTGTGCGACGAACGTCACGTCATCACGGTTGGACATCAGGCATGTATGATGAGCGTAGTTACTATTAGAAGTAGGCAACTATTTAGAGGTATCAAATACCATGTATTGTAATCCAAGAAATAAGTTAGTTAGATAAATAAGGTAGTGTTGTGATTATACCTATATGGTATATGTTGTAATAACCTTGTATTATTATAATATTGTAATGTATAATATGTGAAATGCATATGTGGATTTTATTTGGATCTTCATTGTGTGACTAGTTCTGTGCGTAAAGTCGAGCTCAGAACACATGTGCATGATGTAATTATGAGTATTCGCTTGATGTGCAGAACTAGAGGGTCATGGATACGGGTGTAGAGACCGAAGTTGAGCAGCAGCGGATGGAACGTGAGGCCAAAGAGAAGGCCGATGCAGATGCAGCAAATCAGGGAGCATTACCACCACCATCAATGAGGCCGTTAATGGAGCAGAACTTTATGCAATGTATGCAAATGATGCAAGAGACCCAGAAAAAGTTTATGTAGGAGTTGCTAGGACGAGAAAATCAGAGGGCACCTGAAGGTGGAGGAGTGAGTCTTTCTGACTTCCAGAATTCTAGGCCGTTACCTTTTTCATTAGCTCCTGAACCAATGGATGCAGAAGATTGGCTAGCAGATACTGAACGAAAGTTGAAGACTATAGGTTTCAATGATGAGGATAAATTGAGGTATGCAACTCATCTTTTGACTGGACCTGCAGCATCATGGTGGGAAAATCAGTTAGCCATGCAACATCCAGGAAGGGAATATACCTGGGAAGAGTTTAAATAGAGATTCCGTGAATATCATGTTCCGGAGAGTGTTATGGAGTTGAAGCGGAGAGAATTTGAGGAGCTACAGCAGGGATATACTAGTGTTATGAAGTATATCCGGCAGTTTAGTCAACTATCTCGATATGCTGAGGAAGTAGTTAATACAGAGGATAAGCGAAAGAAGCATTTCCTACATGGGTTAAACCCATTTGTGAGGATGCAGTTGAGGTTGGCTAATAAGCAAACTTATCAATAGCTGCTGGATGAAGCCATTACCTTCGAAGATGACTACAAGAATGTCCAAGAGGATAGAAGGAAAAGAGCTAGAAGGAAACCAAGAGGATACAAGCAAGAAATCCCAAGCCCAATCTGGAATTCAAACCAAGGAATAGGCCCTATAACAACAATAATTCCAATCGGAGTGCAAATCCAAATGTAAAGAATATTATATGCCACAATTGCAAACTCCCAGGGCATATGAGAAGGGATTGTCCGAAACCAGTAATTGTATGCCACGCTTGTGGGCAGAGAGGCCACATAAAGCCAAATTGTCCAAGAAAACCACAAGGAGGTTGGACGGTTCGAGATGGAAGGCAAGCCAGTGGAGGAAATGGACAGCCCAATAAAGGAGGAAATAATGGCAAGAACAACAATGGCAAGAGGAACAGACCTACCGGGAAGCTGAACTGTGCAACCCTAGAGGAGGTGGATAACTCGGAGCATGCAGTGATAGGTACGCTCAATAACCTTACCAATCCCGACAAAGTTCTATTTGATACTGGTGCCACTACTTCATTCATTTCTGAAGAATTCTGTGACAAGTTCGGGATTAGAAGGGCAACGTTAGAAAACCCTATGACCGTAGTTACAGCAAGGGGAAATGTGATTGTACACCACATTAAAAAATATCAAATTATCTCCATCTGTGGTTATACATACTTTGCAGACCTTTATGTGATTCCTTTAAAGGGAATTGCGGTAGTGCTGGGGATGGACTGGATGATGGAACATGGGGCTCAGATAAATTGTGAGGAGAAAACTGTCTCAATCAAAACTCCGAGTGGAGCCAGGATAGCTTACCAAGAAGATAAGCACAGTCATATCATGGTGGATCAGCATTTGAACTCAATGAAAGAGGTCAAATTAGAAGATATTCCTGTAGTAAATGAATTTCAAGATGTTTTTCCAGCAGAGCTACCTGGAATGCCACCAGATCGGGAAATAGAGTTCACTATTAACCTAATTCCAGGTACAGCACCAATAGCTCAAGCACCATATAAGATGGGACCAAAAGAATTAAAAAAACTCAAAGAGCAAATTGATGAGTTAGCCAGAAAGGGGTTTATTCAGGAAAGTGTATCCCCATGGGGAACACCAGTAATCTTTGTGGATAAATGGGATGGTGGAAGAAGGATGTGTGGAGACTACAGAAACCTGAACAATGTTATTATAAAGAACAAGTACCCTCTACCAAGGATTCAAGATTTGTTTGATCAAGTGAAAGGAGCCAGAGTATTTTCAAAGATAGACTTAAGATTTGGATACAATCAGATAAAAATCAAACCTGAAGATGTTCCAAAGACAGCATTTGTCTCAAGATATGGACACCATGAGTATCTGGTAGTACCATTTGGTTTGAACAATGCACCAGCAATATTCATTAATCTAATGAACAAAATCTTCATGCCATATTTGGATAAGTTCGTCATAGTCTTCATTGATGATATTCTGATATATTCCAAGGATAAGGAAGATCATGCTGATCATTTGAGAATAGCATTGCAGACTCTAAGGGAACATAAAATTTATGCTAAGTTCAGTAAATGTGAATTTTGGCTAGATGAGTAGAATTCATCGGCCATGTGATCAGTAAATATGGAATTGCTGTAAATCCATCCAAAATTCAATCCGTACTAGAATGGACTGCACCAACCAATGTGAAACAAATTCGAGGTTTCTTCGGGATGGCTGGTTATTATCATAGATTCATTGAAGGTTTATCCAAAATAGCGGGACCAATGACCAAATTGTTAAGAAAGAATACACCATTCAATTGGGATGAGAAGTGTGAAGCAAGTTTTCAGGAGTTGAAAACTAGGTTAACCACAGCTTCAATTTTAGCAGTTCCAGAAACAGGGAAAGACTTTATAGTATACTATGATGCATCTAAAGAAGGTTCGGGTTGTGTGTTAATGCAAGATCGGAAAGTAATTGCTTATGGTTCCAGACAACTGAAACCACATGAAGTCAACTATCCAACTCATGATTTAGAGTTAGCAGCAGTAGTTTTTGCGCTAAAAGGATGGAGGCATTTTCTTTATGGAGCCAGATGTGAGTTATACACTGACCATAAAAGTCTTAAATATTTCTTCACTCAAAAGGAGTTGAATATGATACAGAAGCGTTGGTTGGAACTAATCAAAGATTATGATTTAACAATCAACTATACTCCAAGGAAAGCAAATGTTGTAGCAGATGCTTTAAGTCATAAAAGTGCAGATATTCAGCCTAGCAATAGGGAGCTACCAAAAGAGTTACAAATGGACTTGGAAAGATTAGAGCTTCAATTCATTAGAATAGAGGTTCTTGGAGGATTAGCTACGATGCAGGTAGTTGCAGAGCAGGACAGTGATCTTAAGCACGAAATTTTTAGACATCAAGCAGAAGATCATATCATTGCTGAGGAAATTCGGAGGATATCTCAAGGGCAAAAATCAGTTTTTCGCCTTGGAGATTATGAGTCTTTGTGGTTCCAAGATTGTCTTTGTGTTCCAGATGTGACTGAGATTCGAGATGTCATACTCAGAGAAGCACATGAAACACCATATTCTATACATCCAGGAAGTACTAAGATTTATATGGATTTGGAAGAACTATTCTGGTGGAATAACATGAAGAGGGACATTGCTAACTATGTATTAGAATGCCATACTTGCCAATGGGTGAAGGCTGAACATCAAAGTCCAGCAGGACCATTACAACCTTTGGAAATTCCTGAATGGAAGTGGGAGGAAATAGGTATGGACTTCATCACAGGATTGCCCATGACACCTAAACAGAAGGATATGATATGGGTAATCGTGGATAGACTCTCTAAAAGTGCACATTTTATTCTGGTAAATTAGAAAGATAATGCCGAGAAGTTAGTAGAAATTTACATCAAAGAGATAGTAAGTAAGCATGGAGTGCCCAAAAAGATCGTAACGGATAGGGGATCTGTGTTTACTTCAGCGTTTTGGAAGCCATTACGTGAAGCACTTGGTTCCAAATTAGATTTAAGCACAGCCTATCATCCAGAGACAGGGGGTCAAACAGAAAGAACAAATCAGATACTAGAAGACATGTTAAGAGCTGGTGCATTAGATTTTGGAGGTACATGGGAAGATCATATACCCTTGGCAGAATTTTCCTACAATAATAGCTATCAGAGTAGTCTGAAGGCACCTTCATATCAGGTTCTGTATGGAAGGAAATGTGGATCACCAATATGTTGGTATGATCTTAGAAGCAGCAAGGAATTTGCGCCAGACTATATCAAGGAAAAACAAGATATCATTGATAAGATCAAGGATAGACTGAAAATAGCCCAAAGTAGGCAAAAAAGTTATGCTGATCAAAGTCAAAGATCATGGCATCCAGAAGTGGGAGACATGGTATATTTTAAAGTAAGTCCAATGAAAGGGGTTAAAAGGTTCGGAGTTAAAGGAAAATTGAGTCCAAGATATATCGGGCCATTCAAGATACTGAGTCAGAACAGAACTATAGCTTATGCTTTAGAGTTACCATCAAGGTTGGCTCAAGTGCATAATGTTTTCCATGTGTCACAACTTCGTAAATGTTTGAAAGTACCGGATGATGCAATCACACATCAAGAGATAGAATTACAAGCAGACTTGACCTATGTTGAAAATCCCTCTAAAATTTTGGAAGAAAACTGGAAAAGGTTGAGGAATATGGCAATCAAATATTGCAAGGTACAGTGGGAACATCACCCTGAAAGGGAAGCCACATGGGAGAAAGAAGAGGATTTAAGAAAAGCATATCCAGAACTATTCAAGTACATCTCAACAAACTTCGGGACGAAGTTTAATTTAAGGGGGGAAGTCTGTAACATCCCAGCATTTAGGAACCAACGAAGGGTAGATTTAGGAATCTGTGAAATTGCATGCATTCATCTGTAAAAAAATGTGGATAAATTTTTTCGCCAAATAAAAAACTAAAGTGATCAAAGTTTCTTTCATGCTATGAGATTAGGTATAGTCTTGACGGATGATTGTTATATACTTTGATATGATCTTTGTGGATGAGCGTGTTTTGGGAATTTAAATTTGAATTTAAAATTGAGTGTTGGATTTATAATATAGAAGGATTTAGAATTAGGTTTGAGTGATTTGATTTAAGCAAGAGTTAACAATTAATAACTCAAACTTTAAATAAAATAAATTAATCAATAAAATGAATATTTATTTTATAACTTTATTCAATAAATGTGTTACAAAATTTAACTTATTAGGAATCTTTACAATAGATAATGAAACAAGAGAAGAATATTTATATATGAATAATAGTACAATCTTTATTACAAAATAATAAAATAAAAATTACAAAGTAATAAAAGAAATATTACATGTGACTATTCTATAAAGAAAAAGAAAACCTAGACTAAAGTCTTGAATATCCAAGTCTGGTACATACAAAACAAACACAAACTAAAAAGAAAGAAAGTTAAGGTTTAAAATTATATTACTCTCAGAATTGACAGTGAGTTGCATTGTTCAAAATTTCATCATTGAGTAATCTTAAAAGGGACAAGTTTCACCAATATGAAAGAACTGAATCTTTCATAATTTAATCCAGAAGTCAAATAACTCCAAACAACAGAGGGGCAAGTTTCACCAGACTAGTAAATGTAAATAGATAAAAGTAACTTTCATATCCAGAGCATATCCACAAGGTGCAGGAGGCACACAAGCAGCACACACACCAAAGTGCATGGTGTGTGCTGTCAACATAGTAGCAACAGCTCAATCACACAAAACTATCAGCACATCCGTGGGAGGCATCTCCAACACCATTTTCTGGTGCATACACACCAAGAACAGCAGCCCACTAAACTAAACCAAAGCCAAACCAGATCACACCAACCAAACTCTTGATCATCTTACCAAGATGGTGACATAAGGAGGGGGTAGATCAGGAGGATAGCTAGGACAAGATCAAGCCACCAAGACCAGGAGGTGGAGAGCTAGATCAAGGACAAGTCCAGGAGTTGGAAGTATCAGGAGGAGCATCAAGATCAAGCTAGTCACACAACCACAAGATCAACAACTTGCAACCCCAACAACACCCAAGTGTGGTGAGTATCATAAACATCCACATATTCTGTTCATCTTAATCAAACAGAAAAGCATGTGTTGTTTTACAAGTTAAACCTCTCAGTGATCACCCAAGTGGGGTAAACCTATCATAGAGGAATTTGAAATATAAAGGCTAACAGTAAAATCTACCAAATCCACCAGAATCTCACACCAGCATCATAGATTCTGGTGATCATCAACAACTCATATATATTCCAAAATGTTCTCAAATAGCTTATCAAAATTGGGCACATCTTCTAATGGAGTAGCACCTCAGATTTCATAAACTATATGCACCAACAATATAGCTATAAGCAAACCAATCATTTTTTCAACTTTAACTCAAGAGTTAGTAGCTAGTATCACTACTAGAACCAATCCATGAGAAACAACAAGATAAGGGCCTAGTCCCTAAACCTCAGACCAACATCATGGGTTCTAGGGATGCAAGGAAATAAGATTACACTTATCTATAATGCCAAGCTAATCTTAAAGAAAATCAAGTCAAGTAATAGAACCTAATCTTGTGTGCCATATTAAAATGATGTCACAAGATTAGTTTCTAAACTAAGCAGGTTAAGCATCCAACTTTCACAGTTACACTCACAGCCAATTACAAATCATTTTCCTGGAAACAATAACCAGGAATTAGGATCAAGTTTATATGTACAGAGTAGTACTGGAAGAAACTAATTAACCTCAATCTGCACATGAGTCCATAAGCCAACATTTACTGGTGTAGTGAATCACCACTGACAGTGCTACCATCAGTACTAGAGTTCTAACAGTAGAAAGACACACTAAGCATCAACCTAACCAACCAGGTTTCACAGTTACACCATCAGCTTAACTAAGCTTTATCACCAATTAGAGGAAACACTACTGAACCACTAGCATCAGATCAACAATAGCATCATATAATCAAAACATGACAGAAAGCACTGAAGTACAGTGAGCATAATATTCTTTAGGCATCATTACCAGATCAAATCATCATCTTACAAGCACAAAGATGAATAAATCCTAGAACCAGGGAGGAACCCTAGAACCAATATGAACCCTAATGAGGAATGGCCACTAGTTACACACATATGAACTCAGAGGAGATAGAGGCACGGGTGATAACCCAAGGACCAACTCACCTGTGGTCCTCGCTGTAGATTAGAAGAGGAAGCATAGGGTCGTCGACAAACACGGCGGCACGGGGAGCAACCCAAGGGGGCGCTGCGACCCACACCATGTCGAGGCAGCAACAATAGCCACACCGGAGGTGCAGAACATCACCATAGCACACGAAAGCAGTGGCGGCGACAACACCAACGCCACCCCAAACCCTAGGGTTTGGGAGGGAGTCGATCTGGCCACAGGAGGGCTCCAGATCGAAATCGAAATGGACAGAAGGATGGAGCAGGGTCGACAACCGCCCTATGCACCACGGCAGCGGACATGAAGGTCCACGGTGGCGCGAATCGCCTGCGGTGGCATCGCTGACCACGGGGTCGAGGGAGGAGAAGAAGAGAGGTGAGATCGAGAGAGAGACAAAGAGTGAGTTGGGCTGGTTGGGCCAGGACCCCTTTGGGGTTTTGTTTTGACTCTGCCCTATTGGGCCAAAAGGGCCCAATAAACCAACACAGGCAGCCCATTTACCTAAAGGCCATTTTGAATAAATAGGAAAAGACCAAAATGCCCCTAAATTTAAATAAATTCTAGAAAATAAAATAAAATATTTTTGGATTCACAATAATCCAAACTATCCAAATAAATTAAGAAATAAAATTTTAGACATATAAATTTTATTAAGAATTTTGTAATATATATTCCTTATGGAATTTTACAAAATTATTGAAAGATGATAAAAATAAATAAAAATCACTTTAATTATATATTAATATTGTAGTATTTTAGAAAAATACTAAACTAATATTTAATATCAATTTTTGGTATTTAATGATAATTCTTAAAAGAATTATTAAGTAAATAAAATGCAAATAAAATAACATAAAATAAAAGAATACAATATTCAATAAATATTAAAAAATAATATTTATAAATTCTTTATATTAAAAGAATTTTTTATAACTTAAATAATGGGGGAGAATACACACAAAGTAAATAATGCATTACATTACTCTACATAATCATTTTGTTTCTTTAAATATTGTCCTTACCTGGCAATAATGATGGTTTTGTAGACATAGAAGCTCAAGGTCCAGTGCAAGCATCCGACTTCACTACCTTGCAATCACAAGGCAAGTTCATCACTTTATCATGTCCTTTGAAGAGTATTTATCAAAGTATTTGCAAATTGTGTTATCATCTATATTACAGAAAAAGAAAATGTTATTTTCTCAAGATAATAAATCTTAGATATCATCCTAAGTGATGATATGATGGAGAAATAGAACTTAGGTTTCTAATTGCAATAATGATAAACAATTAGGGATTAATAACCCATGACATCAGTGATTCTAGCGCCGTATATTACGCGTTAACCATGAGATTTGGAATGGGACGAAGAAGTCAGTTGTATCCTTTTCCTCTTATATGGAGGCAAGACGACCTCGTGATGTTGTGATTCCTTGTGCGGATCCAACGTATGGGTGGGCACCCTTACGCCCCACACTTTTGGTGTCTAGATTATCTATGAATGGTGTTTAGCGATATAGTCCATGTAAATCATACCATTCCTGGCATCACCAGGACATAGAGTCTTCGAGAACTCATCAGGGTTTTAGCCTCCCCGAAAGGGGGCTTAACGGAGGTGAGCCAGCCCCGAAGGATCATGCAGACATATGAGGTCGCGGAGAGGGTAGTGATTGGCTTGGACCAACTACTGGGCCCCACATCATGGAATTGTGGACGGGAAAGTACGCCCGATTGTGCAACAAGGACTTGATCTCTCATGGGTAAAGTGACGCACCTCTGTAGAGTGTAAGAATTGTAACTTGTTACTCCCTGTTCCAGGAAGGAGCTACGAACGCGGCAGGAAAGGAACTCCATGAAAGTTCTGGTCAACCTGTGAAGGCTGATGGTCATAGATTATCATAATAAAATTAATCTTTGAAGAAAGATTTACGAAAAATGCATAGTACCAAAGACTGATAGTACGAGGTGGTAGATAGTGCATTAAACTTACTATCTTGCATATAATGAATTTGCTGGGTAACGCTGTTACTCATCATTTCCTTTGAATCCTTGCTTAGACTCTAAAAATCCCGAAGATACTCCAATGTATGCAACTGAAAGCCAGGAGGAGGTCTTCTATGAAGAGCCCAACCTATATGGAGCCGTAGAAGGGGAGGACTACGATTTCGTCTATGGAGGAGAGTTCCAAGAGTCCGAATAATTACTATAGTTCTAGTAGCCACTTGAGCCGAGAAACATGAACAATATATAGAAATAAGTTGTTGAGCTCAATTTGGAGTTTAAGTTTTAAATTCGAAACTTCCGCTGAAACACTTATATTTTGGTTTGTAATTTGAATCATTTTGACCTCTTGAACTTCTGGTATTCTAATAATAATAATGTGTGAATGTTTGTAATATGGACCCGCAATGTTTCTGTTGTACCACTCTGAGGGATGTGATATTTACAGAACGGTGTTCTGTGGATGTCATGTCAACGATTATAGTGTACTACACATGCAGTGGTATGCTGGGTCACCGCAGTTGGTATCAGAGCAAATTGCTTTGACCTTAGGTTGGAAACCTAGTAAGGGTATTACCTGTAGGAGAGTGTATCAACGATAAAGAATTCTCTAAAATAAATATAATGGGTATTCAAATGAGAATATTCCGTTATATGTTTTAGTGCGATAATTCTTTGTTATGATGCAATATATTATTGGTTACTAATAAAAAAATATTTTTCTGATATACAGAGCTATGGCACCAAAGTTCCCAAAACATACTTTGGTAAGGAAAGAGGAGACTCTTGATGATTATCAAGGATCATTCACAGACCAACTTCGTCAACTTTTAAAGATTTTTAGTTGTCCAACTAGAATTCTAGTGAACACCATAACCTATTATGTTGGTCGAATGTTATCCAAGTATCGTGTGAGTATCCAACTTCTAGAGGAGCTTTTATTATATCACGATCTACCTATAGGTGAAGGTAGGAGTCACTTAGCAGCATATCAAGTTGCCGTTGTGGAGGCGATAGTTAATATCCGGGAGCATAAAGCCAAGGAGTTAGAAGGTAGCACATTTTCTGTGATACCTCATGATTCTATAGACTCGGAGCCTGTACAGGATCATCTTACTTTATTTAAGAAGTATCCTAAGTTATCTTCCAATTTTATGGATAGATACCGAACACTTGTTGCGTCTTTTTATAAGACAAATCAAGTGATTGTTGAAGATAAAAATGACATGTTAGAGGATCTAACTGATCCGGAAAGGAGGAAGCAGTTAGCATTCCAGTTGAAGAAGGAAGCAAGTAGTAGTAGCAATGAGCTTGTTATTCTGTCAAACACTCTGCGTGCATTGGTAGAGAGCACTCTAGACGCAAATAGGCACATAGAGCACACACATAATACACTCTAGGATTCCAAATCATTAATCCCATGCCCCCATTGAAGATAGTGCCTCCTAATTTCGCACATAGGTGCATCTTGGTATGGAAAATAAAAGCGTTCATGGGAGTTTCAAAAAAATTATCACAAAAGGTTGATTTTCCATTTTATTAGGGCTAAATGGAGTTTATTTTGTGATCAAAGGGCCCACACAGAGATAAACAAAACGTTTACCCCACGCGGTGCTTCGAAGATCTAGCTTAGGTTATAGGCGACGAGATTGTCGCTAGAAGCACATATGCAGAACTTGATGTAGCGCGTTGAAGCAGTGCCGATTGGTCCCACAAACAGCTCCTCCGGATCGCACGATCTCCTTCGGTGGATCCCCACGGACTCCTCTATCTCCAGCGCCACACGTGCAACGCCTCTACCGGTATCCACATGTACATGAAGAAGCACAGATAGGGGATTGCTAGATCCTGTCTAACCCGATTTGAGAGTGTGGAGAAAGTGACGACTAGGTCAGGAACTATTGCTTGTCGCTCCACTTATATACATCCCTAGTTGGGCTCAACTCTTGAGACCCACCGGCTGTACCCCAATTACCATATGGATCTCATCCACATGGTCTACTTACCCTTAAGTGTGTGACCATATAGGTTCACATACACCTGGACATGACATGAGATACTCCTTCAAGTATCATGTCATGGATTTAAGTCTAGCTCACTCCCATGAACACTTGGTATCCAGTCGATAGATGGTAGCGGCCTTTAGCAAGACGTGCCAACTTCCAAGTGTCGTAAAGTCAGAACGAACCTTCAATATGACTTTCGTCCAAGTTCCCTTTCCACACGATATACCTTGTTAAGCTATATGCGAGTAGTTGCCATCCCTTTAATAGCTTAACTCTCTTCTCGTTGTTTTGTGATATATGATTCACTAGACTAACATTTAGTCTGAATCCTTATTTAACACTTCACTGAGTAGTGCATGTCCATGCTTCTCAATCATATCACAGGAGTGAGCCCAGAGAATATCTCTCCATTACGGAAGGGCAAATTCCATCTTGGTTATCCATATCACACAGCTTGATTTATAACCGACCCAAACTCTACTTTATAACTAACCTTTTATGGAACAACATTTGATAGAATCTAAGTCGGCTGATCCACAACTCGGATCGCGCGATTACCTCAGGTCAAAGGATTCCATTTCTTCAGACTTCAAATGACAACATGCTTGTTGCATATCAACTGTTGGTGTGTCCGACTCGCTAAAACACTTTAGCCAAATCAGTGTAAGTCGGATCACCATGCTCATGACAAGTGGAACCGTGTCATCAGCCGACTTGCATATTGGTCGAAGTTACGTGTCTAGCACAATCTCAATGACCAAGGACAATCTAGTATGAACAATCATGAATATATAGTTTCACAACTGAATCACGTATTCAATGATATATATCTGATGTTCATACAAGGACAACTTAATTACTTTATAAATACTTTGGGGAATATCATCATACATGATTGCCTCTAGGACATATTTCCAACAAATAAACAACACCAAATATGTGACAAAATAGCACCACTCAAGTTTTCAAAAATATTGTAACCATTGGGATGCCAAAGTCCCGAATATCTTGAATTTTCTCAAAATATAACTACTTTTGCTGATTTAAATGAGCTATGGGCTATTTCCCAAAATTAATTCAATTTGAACTTCAAGTGTGCTCTAGTTTGTTCCAGATTATTGGCAAAAATCATTTCGAGGTATCCAGGGTGGGTTCTATGCAGTATCCAAAAAATGAAAATACCAATCATTTGCTATGAATTCACATGTCGACAATTTTGACCTTATTTTGATTTTTTAAAGAAAATGTAGAATTATGAACATCCAACGCAAAGAGTCCTTTTATGTGATCAGGTTTCCATGAAAAATATAAAACCTATTTTTTTGGTAAACAAGGCCTTTTCAAAATTTGTATCATGAATGACTTATGTTGACTTTCAAGCCAAATCAACTTTCCAACTCCTATGTTGACCTCCTTCCTAAAAAACTGGGACTCGCCACACTGAATACTCCCTCCTCTCTCCCCTCTCTCCACCTCGCCCCTGTGAACCATACGCTGCGCATTGATGGTGCTGGTTAACACTTCGTTGGGAACCCCAAGAGGAACGTGTGAAGAAGCACAACAGCAGTTTTCCCTCAGTAAGAAACCAAAGTTATCGAACCAGTAAGTGGAAGGAAACGTCACACAGGTGTTGCAAGCAACGCGGATATCTTCATAATACAAACTCAAGACTTTTCCCCAATTAGACAGTGACGTTGTCAAGCTCACTGGTCTGCTGTAACAAAGGATTAAACGTATGGTGTGGAAGGTAATGGTGGTTTACAGCAAGTAAACAAGTAACAGTGGAATATGTATCAATGGTAAAGATTGGACCGGGGTCCATAGTTCACTAGAGGTGCTCTCCTTAGATAAACAATATGGCATGAAGGGTAAACAAATTACAGCAGGGCAATTGATAGGAACTGAGCAAGGGATAACAATGCAATACTAGTCATAAAGATCCTATGAGATTCGATTGGGCAATACAACAAGATACATAGACCGCCATCCAGCTGCATCTATGACTAGAAGTCCACCTTCAGGTTATCATCCGAACCCCCTCCAGTATTAAGTTGCAAGCAACAGACAACTGCTTTAAGCAAAGTGTGTAAGGTAAACAGTCCACAGGTTCCATGAACAAGAGACCGTTGTTTTCTCCCTAGTAGCAAAAACACATCTACAACCGAAGAGATTTATGTCACTTCCCTTAGAAACTAGATGCATGAACCCACTGTCGAGCATAAATATCCCCTCTTGGAGTCACTAGCAACTACTTGTCCAAGATAGATACTAACAATGGAGAGCATGCAAGATCACAAACAATACAGACATGATAGAATCATAAAGACAAAACCATTAATAAAACCAACATAATAATCTCAATATCCATCGGATCCCCACAAACACAACATGCATGATTACAAATAGATTAGATCTTGATCATGAACGGAGCTCACAAGATCTATACATGAAAGCACAAGGAGGAGATACAACCATCTAGCTACTACATGGACCCATAGTCCAAGGTTGAACTACTCACGCATCATACCGGAGAGAAGGCCTCCGGGATGATCTCCCCTCTGGCAGGGTGCCGGGAAGAACTCCAAATCCCCCCGATCAGGGACGACGGTGGCGGCGGATACAGAAGGTTTAGTGGAATATTGATCGGTTCCTTAGGGTTTCTGCATCGGGGGCTTCTTATAGGCGAAGAGGCGAGGCCGGGAGGCGACCAGGGGGGCCACACCCTGCCCAGGCGCGGGCCCACCCCTGGTCGCGCCTAGGGAGGGGGGTGGCCTCCCTGGCTCGCGCCTCTGTCTCGTCTTCTGGATTCTTGTCTCCCACGGAAGGTTATTGACTTTGGCTTTTGTCCCGTCCAATTCCGAGAATATTGATTTTCTGCCTTTCTGAAACAAAAAATAGAAGAAAACATGCAACTGGCACTGTGGCAACTTGTTAATAGGTCAGTTCCAGAAAAGATATCAAAACACCTCAAACTCAAAGTGTAGACAAAGCAAAGCAAAGTAGATACTAAACAAGCATGGAGCATCAAAAATTATAGATACGTTTCCGACGTATCACGCATCTCCGACGCTAACGAGGTATATTTCTAGGGTTTTCTCATTTGGGATTTCTTGCGAAATTGTGCCGATTAAATTTTAATTTCCAATTTTGTAGTCCAAGGATGCTCGTAATTAAAGAAAACGAGATGGAGATAAATAGTTGAAGACAAAAAAGATGCAACTAGAGCTAAAGATTGCCGATATCATCCAAAAAAGATCCAAGCCGACGAATCTAAGTTGAGTATAAGGAAGATCAAAAGATATGCACTTGATAAAGAAATGTGCCTATGATATGCATACACAACTATTGTTATCCTAGTCTCGACTATCATCGCAATGTTTGGATTTTTCTTATGTTTACTGTGAAACACGAGATAGTTGAATGTTTGTTTCACTTGTACGTTATGCATTGTATCCATCTTAATAAAAGACATTTTAGAAGTTCAATTAGGGAAGGAGTATCTGAGAACAATTCATCTTTGTTCCAACAGCTATTTTCCAAGAGAGCATGCTCACCTCTCTCCATGATGCAACTGCTCTTTTCTCTCGCCTATATATGCCTCTAATGGGCAGAATCATGACAATCACCTCTTCTAGCCCTCTCCCCTTCATGCACTTCTTCCAGCTGCATAATGCCATTCGTTTTTTTCCTCCAGGAAGACGTCTGACCGGTGTTCATAGTGCGAGAAGCGCATGATTGACAGAAAAGGTGAGCAAATGTGCAGACAAGACACACTCTTCCCCGCGCGATGTCCATGTGTCTCGCCACACTCAAATGCTCTATGAGGGAGAGGCATGGAGGGTCACATGATATATTGTCGTCGCAGGAACCAGCGCCAGCATCGCCGCAGCCACAACCGAGGACAAAGAGGAGGAGGAGATGTTGTAGATTTAGTAAATTGAGGCTTTATAAATACAATTTACTTCTTTTTATCTTAAATCATATTAGTAGTTTTTATGAGAACTAGTTTATTACTTTTATTTTCATCTTCATGGAAACACAAAGGCAACTAAAAATCACTAGCGATCAAACATTCAATAGAGAAGTCAAATACCCGGGTGTCATCGAACGAAAACAAATAAGAGAGAATAGGTCATTGCAATAGCGGGTCCCCTGTCGGTAATTTGCCGGTCCCACTAATGTAAAAATATGTGCCAGATGACGGTCAAATTGCCTTGACTCGACAGAAATGTTCCGTGTGGGTAGTTGTGAGGTTGGCCCAAAGGGAGGAGGGGAAAACAGATTAGCATTTCGAGCAGTGGGCAAAACTGAGTAGGAAAAACCATAGTGGGACACATAAATAGTTATCCTTTAGAACTAAAATATTTCTAGTTGCAAAGTGTGTTGGCAACTAAGATTGAATGACATAAGCTTTACAATATGCTGATGATACCATGTTGTTTTTGTGGAACGCGATCTTGAGAAAGATGTTAATATGAAGTTGATTCTATGCATATTCGAACAACTTTCGGGGCTTAAGATTAATTTTCATAAAAGTAATTATTTTTTGGGAAGGCTAAAGATAGTGAGCACGAGTACAAGCAAATTTTGGGTTGTGAGTCGGGCTCTCTACCTTTTAGGTACCTGAGTGTGCCAATTCACTATAGAAAACTACGGAACTCGGAATGGAATCCTATGGAAGCTTGCTTTCTATCTAATTTTAGATGTTGGAAAGGTAAAATGCTTTCGTATGGGGATCAACTAGTTCTAATAAATTCGGTTTTGACCAGCCTTCCAATGTTTATGCTATCTTTCATGGAAATTCTAAAAGGGGTGATAAAACGACTTGACTTTTTCCGATCCCGTTTATCGATTATCAAAGTGGAATATTGTGTGCCGTCCAAAGGACTAGGGGGTTTAGGGATCGAGGTACTAGAGATAAAGAATAAGTGTTTACTTAGCAAATGACTATTTAAAATGCTTACTTACGATGGTATATGGCAACAACTCTTAGAAAATAAATATCTAAAAGATAAAACTTTATCTCATGTAGAAGCTAAACCAACTGATTTTTCCTTTTGGAAAGGATTAATGCGGGTAAAGAATTTGTTCTTCTCGCATGGATTTTTTAAAATTGGGGATGGGCAGAGTATTCATTTTTTGGGAAGATGTTTGGTTGGGAGAACATTCTCTAGCACAACAATACCCGAATTTATATAATATTGTTCAACGGAAAAATGTCCTGTGGCCGAGGTTCTTAGTCAAACTCCTCAAATATTACTTTTATGAGAAGTTTAACCGGTGATAAGTGGATGCGCTGGATGCATCTATGCCAGCGGCTTATGAATGTTCATTTTAATAAGGATAAAGACAGGTTTGTTTGGAAGCTAACCACCTTGAGCTCTTTTTTCTGTTAAATCTTTATACCCGGAACAAATGAACAGGCACACTATTTACTTGCACAAGTATATCTAGAAGCTGAAATTACCATTAAAGATAAAAATATTTATGTGGTTCCTTAAAAATAAATTTTTATTGACAAAATAACTTGGCAATAATGCAATGGATGGTGACATAGTTATACCCTACGGGTACACGACATTAGCATACCTGGTCCAGCCCAAGAAAATCCCACAAGAACATACGCGGCCTGTGAAGATTTTCGGGTGGCCCAAGCCCAAGACATCTTCGGATCCTTGGAGAGCAAGACTAGAATAGATAGAATATTCAAAGAGGCAAACCCTAAACTTGTAACCGACTCGATCTGTGCCCGAGACCTGCCTAACTCTATATAAAGGCTAGGACGACGCGACGAGGAGGGCATCCTTTTTCCACCACATACACACCTCCATGCCAGATTGCATCTGTGCACCCCTGTAACCTTCGGTTCCCCCGTAATCAAGAGCAGACAAGCAGGAGTAGGGTTTTCCCTCCGGGGGCCTGAACCTGGGTAAATCTCGTGTTTCCTGGTTGCTTGTCTGTTAACCGTTCCGCGATCTCCAGCACCGCCATCTTCTCCAAAACCCAAGCTCATAATAATGGGCATTGACGAGTCGAAACCTCGTCAATTGGCGCAGTCTGTGGGAACCAGGGGCGCTGATTGTGCGAGCGTGACGGTCCCGTCCAAAGCGATCTACAACTCCTCGGCGATGGAGAGCCATCTTCTCTTCGGTGCTTTCGACTTCACCGCCCACTCGCCAGCCACCATGAAGGACTTCGAGCCCGTAGGCGACGGGCTCGAGATTCTGTTCGGGAGCTTCTGCTTTCAGGTGGGACAGACCGGCACTCTCCGCCTCCCAGAGCGGGTGCCACTGCCATCGATCAGGCCCGCTTCATGGGCCCCGCATCCCAGCGTGCTACGCACGTCAACGTCGACAGATCAGTCATACGATAGCAGCAGCTGCATCTCAGATTTGTGCGACCCCCCATTGGATGAAGGAACCTACGGTTCCGGATCCGAAAGTTGCGGCAGCAGCGATCCAATCCGCGAGCGCTACCAGTGCGCCGTGGTCATCCAAAGCGACGTGGAACAACCACCAGGTTCGAGTCCCCACGTGCCATCACCCAACCCATAGGGTAGAAATGAAAAAAATTGTGGACTGGGAGTGAGAGGCCGCGAAGAACAAAAGCGACAAACATCACCCGAAACCCTGTGGGTGGATGGGGAGTTACCTCATCGCCGGCGACCTTGACGGCCTCTTTATCCTGTGGGATTAAACCCGCATCACAAAGCTTGCGTAGGTCACCCTCGCGCGTCTCCGAGCGCCGCCATCCACCATCGGTGATGCGAGCGGCGGCGGTGTTTTTTCTTGCCGCCGGCAGCCGCACTTGTGCCCACTCCGGTGGAGGCCTTCTTTGACTTCCCCATCGTGGCGCGTCGACGGCGACGGTGTGCGCGCAAGAATGAGGAGGGGAACGATCGAAGAACGTCCAGTGTGCGCAAGGATAAGCTTGTGAAAATAGAGGCAGTGAAAGCAAATGGCTAAGGGTGAAAACAAACTACAGTTTTCCCCATAGTTATTAGGACGAAGACGATGAACAGGGACCGTTCATCTAAAAGCCCTAACGTCAGAATCAGATCCAATAGTCCACGTGTCAACACAGCAGCGAACCGTCGCTCGCACGCCGTCCACTATGCACGGAAACCGAGAAGACGCCGTAATTATCGCCACGCCGCGCATGACCAGTCAACTCCTAGTCAGAAAATGGGACCCACATTCGTCCAATCACGTCACCTCTGGCGCCGCAGATGGTTGAGGTCACCGATAGTCAGCACTGATGTCATAAAAATCACACTAGCAACGGTTAGAAATCTTCGGCTGATAGCTAAAAGTACTCACTAGAATCTACGATTCGAGCAACTACTCGGGGGCTACTCCTATCAGGAGCGCTGACCGCGCATCCGAGGCATGATTAAGGTAGCACACCAATGTTGATTCTTCAAGTCCTACGCCGAGTCTACGACTCCATTACGGACTTGGGGGCTACTCCCATAGGGAGGATTGATTCAAGCATCCGAAAAAATTGTGTCCTACGGACCTGAAGCTAACAACGACTGAGTTAAAGTCTCTGCTCGAGTCTACGACTCGAACAGACAATCGGGGGCTACTCCCATAGGGAGCACTGGTCGTGCACCGTATGAATTCTTTGACTGTGATCCTTCGGATCAAAATGCAAAAACTTTTTGGCAACTTTGCCCCAACCAACGCTAAGTGAGTGACATCCTCCTTGGCCACCCGAAACATCTCCGTGGTGATAAAATTTCGGATGTTGTGTCTGCGATGCAAATATAAGACCTACAGATACCATCTGATGGCCTGGTAACGCACCTGACTGCGCTCTACTAGTAAAAATCCGTGCCAACAGGCGCGATAAAAATCCCGATGGACGCGTTGGGTACATCATTTGAAAACTACTGGGATTTAACTCATGTAAGACCTCAACGTCCTGAGTCGAATTACGCCAGCATATGTTCCAGATTCGAGTCTAGGGACTCGAGTCTGAAGAAGATCGTATTGTTTTGTCCTAAGACAGTTAACTGACCCTGATCCGTCAGGAGAGTAAGGCACACGCATCAATAATTCCTACACACTAAGTCATTTTTTTCTCTGATGAACAGAAACAGCTGCACCCGAAAGATTGAAGAGTCCTCAGCCGAATCTATGATTCGACTGAACACTCGGGGGCTACTAACATGGTTATACCCTGCGGGTACACGACATTAGCATACCTGGTCCAGCCCAAGGAAAGCCCACAAGAACATATGCGGTCTGTGAAGATTTTCGGGTGGCCCAAGCCCATGACATCTTCGGATCCTTCGAGAGCAAGACTAGAACAGATAGAATATTCAAAGAGGCAAACCCTAAACTTGTAACCGACTCGATATGTTTCCGAGACCTGCATAACTCTATATAAAGGCTAGGAGGACGCGACGATGAGGGCATCCTTTTTCCACCGCATACACACCTCCACGCCAGATTGCATCTGCGCACCCGTGTAACCTTCGGTTCCGCCGTAATCAAGAGCATACAAGTAGGAGTAGGGTTTCCCTCCGGGGGCCTGAACCTAGGTAAATCTCGTGTCCCCTGGTTGCTTGTCTGTTAACCGTTCCGTGATCTCCAGCACCTCCATCTTCTTCAAAACCCAAGCTCATAATAATGGGCATTGACGAGTCGAAACCTCGTCAGATGGGATGTCAAAAATGTTGTTTTTGTGATTCTTTGGAGTCGATTTTAACATTTATTTTTATCTTGTCCATGTGCACGAATTATTTGGTGAATCATGTTCTTTTCTTTTGATATTACCCCTCCAACAAATATTACTAATATGTTTGGCAACCGGCGCATGGGGTGGACAAGCAAAATAAATCTAGAATTCGTATTGGAGTATCATCACTATGTTGGGCTATTTGGAATACTCGGGATGATTTTGTTTTTAACAAACAAAATGGTACAAACTTTTTGCAGGTTATTCGCCGAGCTATATGTTGGATTCAACAATGGTCTTTGCTTCTCCCGGGGATATATGGAATCTGAATGCAACCACATGTTTATGGTTGCACATGAATGTTTTTTCCAGCCTATTGGGTGGCGTCATATTAATAGGCTGCAAAATAGATAGAGCTATGTCGCTTCTTATTTTTAGATGGTTGATACATGTCTCAGCCTTATCTGATCCATAATTGTAAAACTTTGATTATGCTTGAATAATGCAATAAAAGGATTGTGTGCATCAGATAATGCAGAGGCCGAGATCATGCTCCCCATTTCGGAAAAAAAGTTGAGAATTAAGATAATTCTCGACCAACTGAGAATAGTCACACCCATTAAATAATGTTCGTGATGAAAGTCGTGTATTACAGCTGTGCTAATGTGAATTCTGTGAATTTCGTTCATGTCATGGCCCGAATCTCATGGGTCCAGCTCTAACCAGTCTTGCTTGTCCCGGCAACATTTTGAATCGTGGTGGAGTCTCCTATTCTTTTCGTCTGGATTTATTTCATTTGTCAGATTAATAGTGGACCCATTACAATTATATATATTTAACTCTAAGCAAATAGATGATTGCTTTAGGATTTGGATGGCCTTGTCCTTCAAATCGTATTACTCCCTTCGATCCGTACTTGCAACAATTAATTTGGATCGGAGTATATCCGTCAATTTTGATTAGTTCTAAAAGGATAGGGGTCAGTTATTGGAGAATCAGTTAGTTCTAGAGATGATAAATTATTTTTTCAAGTTACTCGCAAAAAATAACATTTTTCTTTCAGTCAAGCTTTTTGTGAGGATGTGCACTGCAAGCGCCATATTCAAGCAGAAGCAGGAATGAGTGAATTACAACTGTCCCAAACATGTATAGTCTCACTCCTTGACATCCCTCTCGTCTAGTCGTCACTATCTGCCCCTTTTCAATCATGGTCAACTAATTGCTCGACACAAGGTGGCACGCCATACGCCAAGCCGCACAAAAGTTTGGGTGCTTTGCTTGTTGTGCGAGCTTATCAGCTACTGTACAATATTCTGTTTACTTTTCCGATTCTGGCCCCAAATGTCCGCAGCTGTTATATAGCATAGTCCAATCACCCTGATTGAGAAACATAAGATGGTATATCTAACCACCAGGTTAAAAAAGAAGATCTACAGCTAAGGGTGTGCAAAAACTGAAACCGGTCGAACCAGCCAAACCGGCTACTTACACGCTAGTTCATTTTCCTTTACAAATAAAATCTAAACTTTGGAGCTAGTATAAAATTTTGAACTAGCCCAAACTGGCCAAATCACTCAAACTTTAGAGCTAGTAGGTAAGCCCACCAAGATAATCTTCACATTTCCATAGATTATCCAAAAATAATAATTAATTTAGTCATTAATTAATATCAGCATTATTATCGGTCGACATGGCAGATTTCTACCCTTGAAAGCTGAAACAACATTCTGCAAGCAGGGGCATAATTGATCGGAGGTTCTTCTGGTACGGGGTTTATCCTATCCTATCCACTCATTATGTGTTTTCTCTTGAGCCACATATTCATGATCAATCGCCTGCCCTGTGGGGTTCCTTACTTTTTGAGCAAGTCGACACCCATCGCACAGCACCGAACATTCTATCATGACTTTGATGATTATGTAGTTTCAGTGACATCATACACACAATGCTTTAATTCATGAATTATGACATGATACTCAAGGCATATGGAGAGTGGGAAAGGGATCGGGGAGGGGAGGGGAAGAGGGCATCAGAATATTGGGAAAATCAGCATCTTACCCTTCTCTCCGAAGAGGAATCCTACACAACTCCTTTTTGAACTGTTCACCAGGCTTAAGGGTATACATTCTATCCAAACTGTCACAAATTAGTAATGTCTTATAGTGTGCTAATTGGTATTGTTGCAGATTAATCTCACTCAATAAAAAAATGCAGTCCATTCTAACTTAGGAGAATACTGTTCTCCTTTCCGCAGCCTTTTTCGAGGAGGCTATCACATATCATTGAAGTTCGATTCAGATAGAACTGTTTTTCAGATGGGCATTTTAACCCTGCGACGGATGGGACCCAGGTCGCAAGTAGGGCTCAACCATGCAGCCACTCAACCCGTAGATATATACTACCTCTGTTTCAGAATATGAGACATTTTAGGTAGGCTAATTTTTTTGAAATGGAAAAGGTAGGCTAATTAGTCTATCTAAAACATCTTATATTATAAAACAGTGGTAGTAGATTCCAAGGGAGCAACTTCTACTAAATATCGTCTTTATAACACAACAGTTATCCAAAATTCCTTTTGAATAACCCCATTTGGCATCCTTGAAAAAAAAACCAATTTGGCCATACTACTGTCGGTTCCATTGAAAAACAATACTGCCATATGACAAAGTTGTCATGTCGGTGTGTCAGCACGACACATTTTCTGGGAGTGTTCTTTGGCCATGCCAATGTTAGAGGCATGAACAGAACGTTAATATTTGTGATAATAAGTCTAGACTGGCTCAGGGAATAATGAACTTAATTATCCACATCACCAAGGATGATGCTGAATACAGAGGTTCAGTTTTGAAAGAAAAAAAAGATAGCATGAATAACTTTCAAAAAGATTGTAGTAGAAAGTTGTTTGGCATGTTCGTTTATCTAAATGCTTTCATGGCTATTTTAAGTGTAAACTTGTACAGAAAGGACAAAGAAACTGAATTAAGAACAACAAATAGAAATGCCTCTTGCGGTGCCCTTTGCGTGATATGGATTGTGGTACTAGCAAATCCATATTATTGATTTATGAAGAACTGTTCCCAGAAAAGATGAAATTTTGAACAAATATTCCCTGTTGGCGACAGTTGAGAAAAAGTTACTATCAAATCTGGACTTTGATCCCCCAATGATGAGGTAGGAGTCCAAGTTGGGTCCAAAATTTGAGCAACTTGTGCAGAGTTTTCACCGACTCAAATCTGCGTACCCTGGATAATGAGCACTTTGGAGTATCTCACGTGAGAGATTCGCATGAGCACGGATTTTAAACTTTTCTGGATGTGTATACCTTATCTTTAGGTGCAAAAATCTACTTTGTCTCTTCCTGTTGTAATAACTGCACAATTTCAGAACTTCAGAACCTTCTTTTCTTGTTGGAAGTCTCTCTTGTAAAAAACTTCTAATTTTTATTGAAAGTCAATAGTGTGTGTCAGGACCACGGCTTGTGCAAGATAGTTTTGTGGTGTTCATTAGAAACAAGTAGTTCAGCTATAGAACATATGTTGGCTTGAGGATGAAAGCAGGACACATAGGAAAGAATGTGATTGGAAAGTGAAGATTCATATACCACGACTTTTATCTGTAGGATGTATTGTAAAGGCATCCTCAATGAGTTTTTCTCTCTGGGGCCATGAAAAATATATATATTACTCAAGCTCCTTATGCAAAGTCTAATGGAAATTATAGTGTTTAGTCTCATTGAAACTAGAGTAAATGCTACTCCCTCCAATCCAAATTAATAGACTCAACTTTGTCTAGATACGGATGCATCGACTACAGATCGGAGGGAGTAGTAATATAATCTTTACTCTCTTGGAGCTACAAGCCTTGTCTAATTCCAAAAATTACCTATATTTAATGAAACATGATTTATCTGTCTCTCTAACATTATTTGTCATCATGCCTTACTTTTTTTTGGTTTCATGTGATACTTTCTATATATCAAACTCCATAAAATTCCTGGCCAATAGGCTATGTTCTGACCATGAGTCTCGAATATTACAGGAGTTGTTATCATGCTTTTTTCTGTACTTGGAATATGACTAAAGCTCGAGCCACTAGAAAGATGGATGCATCTTCTTAAGGAAAGTATGCAACTTTTTGAATGAGGAAGACTATGGAGGAAGTTCTTCTGTTTAATCTAGTTTATGCATTCTCGAGCTCACAAGGTAATTTCTACATTCCATGTGCAACACTATGTTCAGTTGATGTGAATTTCTTCATGTCAGTGTCTCAGCTTTGTTATTGAGTACAATTGAACACTTCCTCTACACTATATATTCGGTTTGATCTAGAGAGAATTTAATCAAATTTGTCGGACCATATATCACAAGAATATATGGGGACTACGTCAATCTAAAAGGTTCTCCCAATATTTAGGATGATATATTCCTACTTAACAAATACTCCATATAACAGCTATGTGAAATGTGTTAGGCTTGGGTAATCTAGTTCTAGGATAATTTTACAGAAATATGTATGCCCCTAGGTATATGTTTGGTAATTTTTTTCATCTAGAGATTATAGAATTTTATTTGGAAATATTCTAAAATAAGAGTACTTGGAAGTTAATGTAGGGTTTCTTAGCATGGAAAACAAAAAATTTCTATCGCATACAAACAAACAAGCCAAGATCTATCTACTAGATTGTAGCAACGAGTCGATGGAATAACTTACCCTCGAAGATTCCAAAGTGTTTAACGAGAGCGGATTCTCATGGGTGATGTAGTCGTACTCTTCCCGATCTCAAGATCGCGTAGACGATTCTTCTGGCGCTGTGTTCCGGCAGCGCTTCCGCAGTCGGTCACACGTTCGGTACTCGACGAAGACCTTCCTCTCCCTTGTTCCAGCAGGCAGCGGAGGTTGTAGCACTCTCCTCGTGATTCCAGCAGCACAATGGCGTGGTACCGAAAGTAGAGGGGAGATCCCGCAGGGCTTCGCCTTAAGCCGGAGCGAGTATGGTGGAGTATGAGAGAGCTATTAGTGGTCTAGGTTTTAGACACACCGATTAGAAGGCTCTAAACCGAAGGCTAGGGCAATTAGAAGCTCTAAACCAAAACGGCTCTAAACCGGAGGCTTTGGCTAGGGTTTAGATTAGAGGATAGGAACTTGTGTGTCTAGAGGAGGGCCCCCCTCCTTTTATAGGTGGGAGGTGCGGCCAAGGGAGTCCTCCCCAACTCGGCCTTGGGTGGTGCGCCTTGGAGAGGAGGACTCCTCCCCAAGTCGGTTTCAACCTCCTCTTTCCTCTTTCCCTCACTTTCCTGTTTTAGCCGTTTGACATTCAAACTGGCCGTTTGACTTTTCAGTTTGGGATTCAATTTAATCCTTTATTTGGAACAGCGAGAACACTTAGTACATGATGAAATCATTCCAATATGCAATGACACATTCATGTACCCCTTCCCCTCCGGAGTGCCGGACATTCCGTAACCTTCTAGAACATTCCCGATGAAAACACCGGAATCATTCCCGAACTCCGAAACGGGACTTTCCTTATATGAATCTTATTCTCCGGACCATTCCGGATCACCTCGTGATATCCCGGATCCCATCCGAGACTCCGAACAACATTCGGTCTCTTTCTCATAATACCATAACTACTCAAACAACGTCGAATCCTTAAGTGTGTCTCCCTACGGTTCGTGAATTATGCGGACATGATCGAGACACTTCTCCGAACAATAACCAATAGAGGAATCTGGAAATTCATATGGCTCCCACATATTTCTCGATTACTTTGCGATCGAATGAACCAATTACATACGATACCAATTTCCCTTTGTCTCACGATAGTTTACTTATCCGAGGTTATGATCGTCGGTATCTGCATACCTAGTTCAACCTCGTTACCGATAAGTACTCTTTTCGTTCGTGATATGTGATCCCTTGTGAGCCAGTCACATGCTTGCAAGCTAATTGGATGACATTCCACCGAGAGGGTCCAGAGTATATCTATCATATGGATGGACAAATCCCACTCTTGATCCATGTGTTTCAACCAATACTTTCCGAACACTCAATGCCACCTTTATAGCCACCCGATTCGGTGTGGTGTTTGATGTCATCAAAGCATCCATCCGGTAAAGGTGATATGCATGATCTCATGGTCGAAGGAATTAGGTTACTATGTATCAGAAAGCATATAGCAATTGAACTATTGAAATGACTTGATCTTTATGCTACGCTTATCTATAGGAGTATGTCCACCATATCATTCTCCTAACGATATTATCTTGTTGTTGATAACATCTCAATGTTCATGATAGGGAAACCACAATCATTAATCAACCAACAAGCTAGTGAAGTATAGAGGCTATACTAGGGACTTCAAATTAAGTTTACAAATCACACAAGTATCAATGTTTCCTTGTTAATACTATTATAGCATGAATGTAAACATTTATCATAAACACAAAGATATAATAATAACTACATTTATTATTGCCTCTAGGGCATATCTCCAACAGTCTCCCACTTGCACTAGAGTCATCTAATCTAGATGACATGGTAATATACCGAACACCCATGGCAATTTGGTGTTGGTCATGTTTTGCCCTCGGGAGAGGTTTAGTCAACGGATCCGCCACATTCAGATCTGTGTGTACTTTGCAAATCTTTATATCCCCATCCTGGATATGTTCTCGAATAGCGTGAAAACGCATCTTGATGTGCTTCAGCTTCTTGTGTGACCTTGGTTCTTGCGCATTGGCTATGGCGCCCATGTTATCACAGTAGATAGACATTGGGTCCAGCGCACTAGGAACCACACCCAGCTCTGTAATGAACTCTTTCATCCATATCGCTTCTTGTGAAGCCTCCGAAGCAGCCATGTATTCCGATTCAGTTGAAGATCTCGCCACAACGCTTTGCTTTGCACTCCTCCAGCTAACTGCTGCACCATTCAAAATAAATACGTATCTAGATTGTGATTTAGAATCATCCGGATCGGTGTTCCAACTAGCATCGGTGTAACCGTTAACAACGAGTTGTTCATAACCTCCATAAGAAAGAACCATATCCTTAGTTCTTCTCAAGTACTTAAGGATGTTTTTGACCGCTGTCCTATGATCCACTCCTGGATCACTTTGATATCTGCTAGTTAAACTAACAGCATATGCAATGTCGGGTCTAGTACATAGCATGCCATACATTAGAGATCCTATGGCTGAGGCATAGGGAGTCTTACTCATCCTTTCTCTATCTTCTGTCGATGTCGGACTTTGAGTTTTACTCAAGGTCGTATTGGGCAACATGGGCAAGAACCCTTTCTTGCTTTCTTCCATTCCAAACCTCTTTAGAACTTTGTCCAAATATGTACTCTATGACAATGATATTTGGCGTTTCGATCTATCTCTATAAATATTTATGCCTAATATGTAAGCTGCTTCGCCAAGATCCTTCATTGAAAAACTATTATTCAAATATTCCTTGACACTATTAAGAAGGTCTACATCATTCCCAATCAACAATATGTCATCCACATATAGTATTAAGAATGCTCTGAGCTCCCTCACTTTCTTGTAAATACAAGCTTCTCCATAAGTTTGTATAAAACCAAAACTTTTGATCACCTTATCAAAACGTTGATTCCAACTTCGGGATGCTTGCTTCAATCCATAGATGGACCGTTGAAGTTTGCATACCTTGTTAGCATCTTTAGGATCGACAAAACCTTTGGGTTGCATCATATACAACTCTTCATCAATATCTCCATTGAGGAATGCTGTGTTTGACATCCATCTGCCATATCTCATAATCATAATATGCAGCGATTGCTAACATAATCCTCACAGACTTTAGCTTCGCTACTGGTGAGAAAGTCTCATCGTAGTCAACTCCTTGAATTTGTCGAAACCCTTTTGCGACAAGTCGAGCTTTATAGACAGTAACATTACCATCAACATCTGTTTTCTTCTTGAAAATCCATTTGTTCTCGACAGCCTTTCGGCCATCCGGTAAGTCCACCAAAGTCCATACTTGGTTTTCGTACATGGATCCAATCTCGGATTTCATGGCTTCTTGCCATTTATTGGAATCTGGGCTCATCATCGCTTCCTCATATGTCTCAGGGTCATCGGTGTTGTCCACCAACATGACACTCATAACGGGATCATACCAATTCAGGAGTGATACGAGTTCTCGTTGACCTCCGAGGCTCAGAGCAACTTCAACCAAAGTTTCATGATCATCATCATTAGCTTCCTCTCTAATTGGTGCAGCACCACATGAACTTCTTCCGGTCTTTGCTACTCGCAATTTCGAGAGAAGGTTCGACAACCTCGTCGAGTTCTACTTTCCTTCAGTCACTTCTTTCGAGAGAAATTCCTTCTCTAGAAAGGATCCATTCTTAACAACGAAGATTTTGCCTTGGATCTATGATAGAAGGTATACCCAATAGTTTCCTTGGTATCCTATGAAGACGCATTTTTCCGCTTTGGGTTCAAGCTTGTCCGGTTGTAACTTCTTTACATAGGCATCCCCAAACTTTAAGGAACGACAATCTAGGTTTCTTCCCAAACCATAATTCATATGGTGTCGTTTCACGGATTTAGACGGTGCCCTATTTAAAGTGAATGTGGCTGTTTCTAATGCATAACCCCAAAATGATAGCGGTAAATCTGTAAGTGACATCATAGAACGAACCATATCTAAGAGAGTTCGATTACGATGTTCGGACACACCATTACGTTGTGGTGTTCCCAGGTGTCAATCGTGAAAGTATTCGCATTTCTTTAAATGCTCGCCAAACTCGTAACTTAGATATTCACCTCCACGATCAGAACGTAGAAATTTAATCTTCTTGTTACGTTGATTCTCTACCTCACTTTGAAACTCCTTAAACTTCTCAAAAGTTTCAGACTTATGTTTCATGAAATAGATATACCCATATCTACTCAAGTCATCCGTGAAGGTAAGAACATAACGATAACCACCGCGCGATGCTACACTCATTGGACCACACACATCGGTATGTATGATTTCCAATAAGTCCGTAGCTCGCTCCATCATACCAGAAAATGGAGTCTTAGTCATTTTTCCCATCAGACATGCTTCGCATCTTTCAAGTGATTCAAAATCAAGTGATTCAAGAAGTCCATCGGAATGGAGTTTCTTCATACGTTTCACTCCAATGTGACCAAGACGATAGTGCCACATATAGGTCGAATTATCGCTTGATTTCAAACGTTTAGCCTCAATGTTGTTGATATGTGTATTTCCACTATCGAGATTCAATAAGAATAGACCATCTATCAAAGGTGCATGTGCATAAAACATATTACTCATATAAATCGAACAACCATTATTCTCGGACTTAAACAAGTAACTGTCCTTAATAAACAAGATCCCGATATAATGTTCATGCTCAACGCAGCACCAAATAACAATTATTTAAGTATAAAACTAATCCCGATGGTAGATGAAGGGTAGCGTGCCGACCGCGATCACATCAACCTTTGATCCGCTTCCCACGCATCGTCACCTCTTTCTTCGCTAGCTTCCGCTTATTCGCAAAGACCGCTTCGGTTACAAATATGAGCAACCGAACCAAGATCAAATACCCGTGCACTACTACAGTACTAGTGAGATACACATCAATAACATGTATATCGATATACCTTTCTTATTGATGTTGCCGTTCTTCAGATCCGCCAAGTACTTTGGGCAATTCCGCTCAAAGGACCTTCTCCTTGCAAGAAAAGCACTCAAGATCGTGCTTGGGTCCAGCCTTGGTCTTCTTCGCCGGCGTGGTAACTTTCTTACCACCCTTCTTGAAGTGTCCCTTCTTCTTAGACTTGCCTTTCTTGAATTTGCTGGTCTTATTGACCAACAACACTTGGTGCTCTTTCTTGGTCTCCACTTCTGCAGACTTTAACATAGCAAACAGTTCTGGCAACTCCTTGTTCATGTTCTGCATGTTGTAGTTCATCACAAAGTTCTTGTAACTTGGTGGTAGTGATTGGAGGACACGGTAAATCCCCAAAGCATTAGGAATCACTATACCCAAGCTTTGAAGTTTGTTTATGCGTTTAGACATCTTAAGCACATGCTCACCGACGAGCTGCCCTCTTCCATCTTGCGCTTAAAGAACTTTTCGAAGCCTCATAGCTTTCAATTGCCGCATGAGTCTCAAAAATCAATTTGAGATCCTCGACAATATCATATGGGTCTGAATTCTCAAACCTTTTCTCAAGCTCGATTCCAAACAATACAAGATAACACATCGAACTATGGAGTACCGATTCTTCCGAGCGAGGTAAACATTCTTTACTTCATCGGCAGATCACCGCAGTGGGTCACCCAATGTGCATCCAAAGACATAGGTCAAATTACGAGCTGTGAGGACAATCCTCAAATTGCGGAACCAATCCGCGAAGTTTCTTCCATTGTTTTTCAACTTTTCTTTCTCTAGGAACGCATTAAAATTGATGGTAGGGGCTGCCATTGATCTACAACATATTTGCAATAGTTTAGACTAAGTTTATGACAAATTGAGTTCAAATTAATGATGAAATTAAACTAGGTGAACTCCCACTCAAAACAACATCCCTCACATTGTTTTAGTGATCACACGAACCAAATCCACTACATCAACACCGATCATCACGAGAGTTGATATAGTTTCAATGGTGAACAATCGTCATGTTCATCATGTCTACTATATGATTCATGCTTTACCTTTCGGTGATCCGTGTTCCGAGACCATGTCTGTACATGCTAGGCTCGTCAAGATCAAACCTTAGTTTCTGCATGAGCAAATCTGGCTTGCTCACGTTGTATACACTTGCAGAATCTAACACACCCGATCATCACGTGGTGCTTCGAAACAACAAGCTTTAGCAACGGTGCTAACTAAGGATGAACACTTTATGACTTGAAATTCATGTGCATGAGGGATCATCTTATAATGCTACCGTCGTCTACTAAGCAATACAAGATGCATAAAGGATTAACATCACATGCAATTCAATAATATGTGATATGATATGGCCTTTCTTCTTTGTGCTTCCGATCTCCATCTTCAAGCACGAACATGATCTCCATCATCACCGCATTGCATCAAGGTCAATGACGCTTCTCCATGGTTGTCGTCCACCGGCTTCAACTATTACAACTACTTTGAATAGACACGCGGGTCTTAACATAAATTAAAGACAACCATATGGCTCCTGCCGGTTGCCAACTTACAATAAGGAACATTGCATACATCAAATATAATCACAATCATGGCCATATCACATCACTGCACACCCCTGCAAAAAAAATTTAGACGCCTCTACTTTCTTTGCATATTTTACGTGGTTTGGGGCTTTCAATAAGTGTCGTTCTAACTTACGAACAAGAACCACAACATTCATACTAGCATTGTTGATCACCCGTTGTAAATTGGATCTTAGCTATGCTAGGAGAAATAGGCACCCGCAAAGCCACATATGCAATACAAGTTGCATGTCAAGCGTGGAACAAGTCTCATGAACGATGTCATGTAAGGTTAGCCCGGGCCGCTTCATCCCAACATACCGCAAGATGCAAAGTACACAAGAAGCAATCGACAATAAAGGCATCAACGCCCACAATGACCATTGTGTTCTACTCGTGCAAAAGATCTACATATAGACACGGCTCTGATACCACTGTAGGGTTTCGTAGCATGGAAAACAAAAATTTTCTATCGCATACAAACAAACAAGCCAAGATCTATCTACTAGATTGTAGCAACGAGTCGATGGAATAACTTACCCTCGAAGATTCCAAAGTGTTTAACGAGAGCCGATTCTCGTGGGTGATGTAGTCGTACTCTTCCCGATCTCAAGATCGCGTAGACGATCCTTCCGGCGTTAGCTCCTAGGCGCTTCCGCAGATCGGTCACACGTCGGTATTTCGACGAAGACCTTCCTCTCCCTTGTTCCAAGGCCGGAGGTTGTAGCACTCTCCTCGTGATTCCGGCAGCACAACGGCGTGGTACCGGAAGTAGAGGGGAGATCCCGCAGGGCTTCGCCTTAAGCCGGAGCGAGTATGGTGGAGTATGAGAGAGATATTAGTGGTCTAGAGTTTAGACACACCAATTAGAAGGCTCTAAACCGAAGGCTAGGGCAATTAGAAGCTCTAAACCAAAACGGCTCTAAACCGGAGGCTTTGGCTAGGGTTTGGATTAGAGGATAGGAACTTGTGTGTCTAGAGGAGGGGGCCCTGCCCCTCCTTTTATAGGTGGGAGGTGCGGCCAAGGGGAGGGAGTCCCTCCCCAACTCAGCCTTGGGTGGTGCGCCGGCTTGGAGAGGAGGGACTCCTCCCCCAAGTCGGTTTCAACCTCCTCCTTCCTCTTTCCCTCACTTTCCTGTTTTAGCCGTTTGACTTTCAAATAGGCCGTTTGACTTTTCAGTTTGGGATTCAATTTAATCCTTTATTTGGAACAGCGATAACACTTAGTACATGATGCAATCATTCCAATATGCAATGACACATTCATGTACCCCTTCCCCTCCGGAGTGCCGGACATTCCGGAACCTTCTAGAACATTCCCGATGAAAACACCGGAATCATTCCCGAACTCCGAAACGGGAATTTCCTTATATGAATCTTATTCTCCGGACCATTCCGGATCACCTCGTGATATCCCGGATCCCATCCGAGACTCCGAACAACATTCGGTCTCTTTCTCATCATACCATAACTACTCAAACAACGTCGAATCCTTAAGTGTGTCTCCCTACGGTTCGTGAATTATGCGGACATGATCGAGACACTTCTCAGAACAATAACCAATAGAGGAATCTGGAAATTCATATGGCTCCCACATATTTCTACGATTACTTTGCGATCGAATGAACCACTTACATACGATACCAATTTCCCTTTGTCTCACGATAGTTTACTTATCCGAGGTTATGATCATCGGTATCTCTGCATACCTAGTTCAACCTCGTTACTGATAAGTACTCTTTTCTCGTTCCCGTGATATGTGATCCCTTGTGAGCCAGTCACATGCTTGCAAGCTAATTGGATGACATTCCACCGAGAGGGCCCAGAGTATATCTATCCGTCATATGGATGGACAAATCCCACTCTTGATCCATGTGTTTCAACCAATACTTTCCGAATACTCAATGCCACCTTTATAGCCACCCAGTTACGGTGTGGTGTTTGATGTCATCAAAGCATCCATCCGGTAAAGGTGATATGCATGATCTCATGGTCGAAGGAATTAGGTTACTATGTATCAGAAAGCATATAGCAATTGAACTATTGAAATGACTTGATCTTTATGCTACGTTTATCTATAGGAGTATGTCCACCATATCATTCTCCTAACGATATGATCTTGTTGTTGATAACATCTCAATGTTCATGATAGGGAAACCACAATCATTAATCAACCAACAAGCTAGTGAAGTATATAGGCTATACTAGGGGCTTCAAATTAAGTTTACAAATCACACAAGTATCAATGTTTCCTTGTTAATACTATTATAGCATGAATGTAAAAATTTATCATAAACACAAAGATATAATAATAACTACATTTATTATTGCCTCTAGGGAATATCTCCAACAGTTAACACTAATATGTTTTGCGCCATGTATGTATTTTGTGATAAACAAAATATTAATACCAAGATAGTATCAATGAAATCTATTCTCTGCAACAAAATAACGACTAGAGAAAGTTTAGACATCAAGGATACACACAACCAAAAAAATAAAAATATAAACAGGAAAAAATAAAATAAAGACCCTACCAAAGAAATTAGAGACTTGCAACAGCATAAGCACCACCTGTGATGACGGCACCTCGACTCCATTTTTCTCTCCAAAACAACGCCTTCGGGGAAGATCAGATCATGGGTTTTTACCCTCGAGAAGGTTCAAATCTCCAGAAAATTCCTTTAACAAGTAAATGACTAGGTAGCCACCATTTCTAGGTACAACCACCAACAAAGCTCGGAGCTGAAGGCAATAATAGTTGATTGTATTGCTGGCTTGATATTGCGTATTGTGTTATTACATTGTGAACCCTTGGGATATTTATATAGTACTAGATATTTTGGGAACTAAGAAGACTAGTAGAGATAGAATCCTAAAGTACCAAATATAGCAATCCTGGTCTACTCTAATACCTAATTGTGGTGTGCTCTAACACCCCCACCCCACCCCGCGTAGTCGGATTGGTAGTGACGCGAATAGCAGACGGTCTGACTGGAGCATAAGTCGAAGGCGCCGATTGGAGAGGATGTCGGTGGATGGTAGTCTTTGATGCTGATGTCAATGTAGCCGATAGTGACGGCGTCGTAATCGTGATCGATGGTGTTGTTTGAGTGTTGGTGATTTAGTTGACATTGATGAAGTCATTGAGGTTGATGTAGTTGTGGTCGCTTTAGTCGTTGAGCCCAGGGAAAAGTCGTCAAAGTAATTAAATAGTAAAAGGAGGTTGCAGCGGTAGTCAACTCGAGGTAGACGTAGATGGAGTTATGGTAGTAGAGGTAGGCATAGGCAACATGGCATGTCGAGCTTGCAAAACTCAGGAGCACACTAGGGGCGAAGGCATGCATCGGTGTTGCCAATATCATACGTGCGAAGACAGGTACTATCACGAACCATGTACAGTCGGTTGCGTGCCGTATGCGCCGGAATAGACGAAGTGGTTGCAAGAAGAAAATTTAGTACAAGCGGTACAAATAAAAATTAGATTACAACTCTAGCGGCGAGCTCATGGTGGACGAAGACGATGAGGTGATTGTCAATGGCAATTTAACTGTAGGGGGTAGTACATGTTGGGAATCGAACCCGTTTGATTCATCCACACGCACGAGCACTTTCGCGTTTGTTGTGGATCAAACCTGTTTTATTCATCTACATGCAGGAGCATAGCGACGTAGAACCCGTTGGCATTGCCGAAGACCTTAATTGGTGGTGGCGGCGACTATGCGGTACATGCGACGGAGTTGCTGGTGTAGATTATTTTCGGCAATGGTGACCAATCGACGATGTAGATGCGGCCCTTTGCTGATGGTGAGGCGCGTAGGTGGTCACAATTATCCCAGTTCATGTCGGCGAACATGATCCGGTGAGGATGCGATCTAAGTACGGACGGAGAAGTTGGCGACATCACGTGAAGGTGTTCCTTGGGGCATCACGCATAGCATCCTTGACATAGTCGTTGGCAACGATTGCCGGAGATGAGTCGATGTCGAGGTTGGAGTAGAGGCGTGTGATGAAAACATGTGGTGATGGGCAACGCAATCCGATCTATGATCGGAGAAAGAAGAAGAAGAAGAAGAAACGCCGGTCAAGATACCGGCGATAAATTTTTGAGAATACGAGATCTAATCTACTAGTTGCGCGGCCCCAGTGGCTATTCTTCTAGATTGTATGATTACATTGTGAGGCTCTGATACCATGAAGCAAATATAGTTGAATTGATTCTATATTGATATTGCGTATTGTGTAATTATATTTTAAGCCCTTGGACTGCTTATATAGTACTAGAAGACTTGACTAGACTAGTAGAGATAGAATTCTAAACTACCAAATATAGCAATCATGATCTACTCTAATACCTAATTGTGGCATTGTTGAAAAAGGGACATGACGGCGGCGGCAAGGGCCTTGTGGGTGGCGGCGCTAGTGACCTCCGAGATGCCCTACAGGCGACCCAGGATGTGTAGTCTATTGTTTTGTATGTGCCAATGCAATGGAGAATGTTAAAGTAAACTAAAAAAATGGATCTTAAAATTTGTTGGTTATTTTTGTAAACTCGTTCATATTGCTGCATTATTGGGGAAATAGTTCTGAAGCCCACTATATTCACCTACTTTAGCTAATTATGCATATATGCTTTCAAAACATACTTGAACACGAAATATGCTTGATATTCTTTAGTTATACCTATACACTCATTTTCTTAGTCTATCTGAATAGATTTCACCTAATTACTATCCATCAAAATAGATCATTTATATTTTATACTCCCTCCATTTCAAAATATAAGATGTTTTAGGTTTGTGAAGAAAATGTATCTAGACTTCTTTTAGTGTCTAGATTCACTTCAAACCAGAGTGAACCTACATATTAGTCTAGATACATTTGCTTCACAAAGCTAAAACATCTTATATTTTGAAACAGAGGGAGTATTACTGATTACAAGGACTGCTGCAAAGGGGTTGTCAATTTATAAATTAAATT
The DNA here is from genome assembly GCA_030063025.1 of Avena longiglumis. Taxonomy (NCBI): domain Eukaryota; kingdom Viridiplantae; phylum Streptophyta; class Magnoliopsida; order Poales; family Poaceae; genus Avena; species Avena longiglumis. The sequence goes on along the minus strand of CP125977.1, from coordinate 87,157,405 downwards.
TTATGTTGTTCAAGTTTATCAGTTTGCATAACTGAGACGTGAAAACCTTCTGTATAATTAAAAAATTGAAAGACTATTCATTACATGGAAGAGGGAGATATATACCTATGATAGTGTATCTCTGAAAGTGGTTGTTTCAGACGGGTCTCATCAATAGGTGTTGTGTATTTTTTTTTATCTGGTTAATGATAAGTAGTGTACTTTGATATATGATATTCACTTGTAAAATCACGTATCTGCATTTTATATTTATTATTTTCCAACTTTAACTCGAAACCTACTAGGGACAGTGCTCATGGACGTTCGGCCACAATAAATTAAATATGAAAATAATTATCTTCATATTTCCAAGTTAATTTCTGCTATGTCCTCGAATATCTTTAAGTTCCGAGAAGACTATCAAAAAATATGGAGATACAATCACAATAATATATGCATTCATATATTGATTACTCTAAAATTTTCATATGAAGTGTATTACTAAACAAATTAAAACTTAATCCATTGTTTTGAATGAATAAAAATTGCACATGAACAACAAAATATGAAGCACGAGAAACAAAAAAATCATGCATGGAAGTTTAAACATTGAAGTAGTTAAAGGAAGTAAGCACAATTAGGAGGAAATAGCAATGAAAGCGATCGGGGGAGAGTAATCTTTGTTGAAAATTGTTAGATGCTGAATTATGAAACTAGGTTAAGGATTTAACATAGCTAAGATGACAAGTATCCAATCCTAACTCGTACATTATCATTGTTTTTGGGGAATGGGCGCTTTATTACTTTAAAGTATAAATATTACACCAGGTTTTTGATAACTAGGATGCACATAGCCAACAATAGTGCTGACACCAACGAAAGAAAGTAAAAAGGGAAAAAATACATGTTTCATCAAAAACCGCATATCGCCTAAGGAGATGGAGGACCTATCCACAGTTCACGCGGTCATCCATGTCAGGAAAAAAATATCTCTCGCTGTATCCTCCAAGCGTATACAGGCCTCTGTAAATAGGTCGTGACACTCTACACGGTGTAGAAACGACGATAAACGAAACGAAGAGGTGTATCGGCCCGGCCCAAAAGTGTGAGTCTCCTGGCTTCTAGAACACATGAGATAACACTTGCAAGCCAATATATTTCCTCCGAAGATGTTTGCCAAACACCATCCCCATTAACTAGCTTGAATAGCCATTTACCCAGAAGAGCGGTTCTCTTGAATTTCCTCGTACATTATCATTTGTGTAGATATTTTAGTTATTTCTATTTTATCCCCATGGGTTTGGTTTATGTTTTTTTTTGAAAGGAGCATATATTAATATCAGAGGATACTAATTACATCCAGCCTCTGCAACAACGCATTGCCCTAGCGGCCACACGGATGCACACAACCAAAAAAAAAGAAAAATTAAAAAAAGAAAAGTCCCGCTATAGTGACTCATTCATTGAAACAGCAGTACTACTACCACCAAGACAGCACCAGAAGTCCAACTTCTCCAAAAACGATGCCTCCAAGAAGGGAAGAGTGCACAAACACCGTCATCGCCCGATCAAAGATCTAGGTTTTCACCCTGAAGAAAGTCCACGCTCTTAAAACAATATATTAAACAAGGTCATTGCCAGGAACAACTAATTAAGGCCAAACCCTAGCTTTCACCCTGAGAGGTAGGACCATGAACCTCTCATGTGCAGTCGTCCCCACTTGCATGCCACTTCTCCAATTCACAAGTCACCTAGCCAATTCCTCATCACCACCCAGACTCGAACCACCATTGTTTGTGCTCAGATCTCAGTCTTCATGACTTTCTCCGTCAGCACCATAGAACGAGAACATGCCCCATGATAATATCAGTCAACAAAGCTTCGAAGCACACCCTCTGAAACCAAACGGTCAGAGTAAAACATGGGTGCGTACGACATAATTCAATCCTTCCAGCAAACTCGCGGCATGAGTGCACTTATGGAGTTTGCCGGCGGAGCCTTCCAGAACACGACACAGAAACCAGATCAATGGAGACCAACATCCGGCAGATCTTTGTCTTGGCTTGAGAGGGATCCAGGACCACCTCCTTTATTGAAACCGAGCCAGCATCCCCCACGCCACCCGCCGAAACTAGCAGGATTCGCCGCAAGACGGCAAGACCACCCGGCCGACCATTCCGACGAAGAAGGAGGCCACCACCACCATGCCGGGGGGCAGATGCCCCAAGCGCCCTAGTGTCGCGGACAAGGCCCGGGTCGCCTAGGCGCCGACGTTGAGGGCAACGGACGGGACAGATCGCGGCTAGGTCCAAATCCCCACCGCCGCCTGCCGCCATCTGGGCCGAGGATCACCGGCCGCCGCTCGCCGCAACACCACCGCTGAACTATCCGGGACAGACGCCGCCGCCATCCTGCCAGATCGCGATCAGGGATGCCGCCGCCACCACGCCACCAGGTCTTTGCCGGCGACGATCCAGGCGGCGGCGGCGGGAGGAGAGAACACGGGAGGGTGGTCTCGACGGGGAGGGGAGGCCGCCCGGCGCCGCCGCGCGGGTGCAGGAGGGGTTAGGGTGCGGGAGGGGTTTGGTTTATGTAGGATATCACTCAAATATATTGGCAACTCTAGAGTTAGCAACCTTGGTCACCGGGTAAGTTTATTGTTAATGTGGTTTTCTCTTCTTATTTCTGATTCTCTAGAAGAGTATCACCACCCTAATATCTTGGGTTACAATTTTGTTTTAAAGAATTCCATACAGCATGCAGACGTATGCTAAGATCTGTAATGTAAGAACGAGCATTCTATTATCGGTAGACCGTGCCCAAAAAATCTTAGAAAATCTCTACGTCAGAGGTTAGGGTGAATGTGAACGACACATAGCCTTAAAGGTACAATAATTATCAGCCAATGTATTACAGAATGGTCCTTCTTTTACAAAATGGAATACTAGTACGGAAAAATCATGGTAATGATCTGCAACTGATGGTGCATATTGTTTGTTCCTAGTGTCTACAACATACATTCAATCAGTGTACCTTTGCTTTATAAGAAAGGAGAGACATCAATGTACGTTGAAATTCCCAGCACCCATCTTCTTTTTCCTAAATATTCTTCTATCGGAGTTTAAGACGTACTACCTACGTTCCGAAATGTACAACCCATTTAAGCATCATTTAAACTACTCCCTCCGACCTATATTAGTTGACTTGCATTTGTCTAGATTTAAATAAATCTAGACACTATTTAGTATATAGGTTCATTCAAATTTTGGCAAATCCAAGTCAAGTAATATGGGTCGGAGGGAGTAACAATATTAATTTTAGGATTTTCCTGTGATAAGTAGTGATAATATATAATAATTTGTGCCCCCTTAAAACTTGAACAGTGCAAGAAAGAATCCAATTGCCTTATGCGCTGATCAGCTGGTTCTTTAGGTATATTTAGCCTACGGTAATTGCAAATCATAGTGGTCATTAGCCTCCTTAAAGTATTAGAGGCCTCTGCCAATGAGATGAAGAACTACTAATCATAGTGGTCATTAGCCTCCTTAAAGTATTAGAGGCCTCTGCCAATGAGATGAAGAACGAAAATAGTCTGAAGAAAGACGATGGGGAGACAAAAAGCGTTGAAAGGTGCCTCCTCCCCCTCCCCCTCCCCCAGCAGGCCTGATTCTTCTTCCCTGCATTTCATTTCGTACACACCAATGTAATGGAAAATATGAAACGAAAACCCCTTTCTTTCTTCTTGTGGCTCATATGCAAAGCTTGTCCTTCATTTTACTACAGGTACCTCCATTCCACCTCCCCACCATTCCCAAGCATTATTCTCCAACTAGCTGCCTCTCCTCCCACTATATAATCTGCACCATTGCCTTCTCCATTGTTGCATACAAACACAAGCCAGTCCAGTGATCTAGTAGCTTTAGTAGTAGTAGTTCCAGTAGCCATTACAAATCACCATACTTTTCTATTTCTTGAGAAGCCAGTAAAGGATGAGTGCACCATGGACAATGAGCCAGAACAAGCTCTTCGAAACCGCGCTGGCCATATACGACAAAGACACGCCGGACCGCTGGCAGAATGTGGCGCGGGCTGTGGGCGACGGCAGGACGGCCGAGGAGGTGAAAAGGCACTACGAGGAGTTGACCCGAGACATTGGCCACATTGAGGCAGGAGACCTCCGCCAGTTCGGTGGCAGCGGCAACGGCAGCCGCAACACCAATGGTGGCTCCAGCCGTGGCAGCCAAGGGCACAGGTAGTTAAGTAGTCTGAATCTTTTCTCAGTTATCGGACTGTTCCATCCATGCATGCATCATTACATAGTGGCCACCCTCTTCTGTAGTATACTAGTCGTGTGGTGTGTGCAAAGGGCGGTGTTGCTTTCGGCTTGGCTTTCTGGGTGCACTCAGAAGCTTTCTGGGTGTTTCATGGCCACATATTCCTGTCATTCATTTTCCTCCCCTAGTATTTGTTTCTTGCTGTTCCCTCGTGAGAAACGATTTCTTGGTTTCCTTTTACTGTCCATGTCATTCAAATTCTATATTGCTTGACAAACAGACTCCCATCTCATCTTGAAATTCTGCCATCGTCAAAACCCCGGTGGTAGTCATTGACTCGGTGAGATTTAGATCGTGATTTATTTAAGCATGTGATTCCTCGGTTCCGAAATATAAGATGTTTTGAAAAGTTAAAATAGCTTGCCAAAATATTGTATATTTTGAAACTGAGGGAGTAAGAATTTTCTGCCGGTCAGAATTCAGGAGTGGGGTCCTAGCTAGTCTTTGGTGAAAAGCTTATATTAATTCTCCAAGTTGACCTTTTTTTTTGTATTTGCGAGGGAACTACAGATATCATTAGGTTATTTCCAATTTTTTATCTAGTAACCATCCAGATTAATTCTGCAAGCTACTTTGTTTCTAACGGTAGATCATACGGCTGTCTTCTCTCGCCATCTGAAATGAAGCTTTTTTAGCAAGGTCCTATGGATTTACTTTCCTAACAAGTGATGTATTTTATTATTTCTCTATTTATGTGCTTCGAGTTAGAATTGACATGAAAATATGTGTTTCTTCAATTTATATCCATTTATTAACTATGTCAACCATATCTTATTGCATGTAGAAGATGGCACTCAGGTTTTAAAACATCGTTATATATCTTGTTGATGAGATCAAGTTTCATAATGCTCCCAGTTGTATACTAGAACATGGCATTCCTGACTAATCATACGGAAAAAGGTCAATGTGAATGCATTTCACTACTAGGGGACTTGGTTAAAATCGCATATTACTTGCTAGCTAGCATTTGCTTTGTCCAATATATTCGCTTTTGCAAGCGAACAGGTGCTCTTTCCTTTTCGTGATCTAGCCTGTTGCGCTATCGTCCTTAAGCTAGACAGGAACTCCTAGATCAAGCCGTGCAGAATCTAGTGGTACTCATTTGGGAAATACTAGGCATTATAGTTAAACACATTTTTCATGAGAATAGGCTGAACAACTCAGTTGTAGTTGTAGCTGGCTGTGAAGGAAATCCTTGATTTGTGAAAGGGACATCGAAAATACCTAGTTTATAGTTTTTTTTTTTGACGTTTTGATATCTTTTTTGCTAGAACTATGACATTTTACTCCTAAAAAATTAATAGTGTGCCTTTTTAGTCATTTACATCCAAAGATGTACAAAATAATCTTGGATTACCTAAAATGTGATCATGCTTTTTGTTGCTAAAAAATGCTGTAGTATCTCACAAGGAGATTTCATCTGTAGTAAATTGATGTGAAGTATATCACACTTAATTTCAGTCTGCTCTGAAGATAAACACAGCTGCCTAGACCTGCAGGGTTATTTTTCTGGATTTGTCAAATCTTCTCCTCAGGACTCTGAAGAATGATACGTACAATCTACAGCTCATGTGATAGCTTAACTAGTGTCAAAAGCAGCACATGCATCTTTATTAGGCTAATAGGCTATGGTTTATGAACATCATACCCCTTAATTGGCAAAAAGATGTGCACACCATACCCTTAATAGTAATAGGGCATGCTTTTGCTGAAGATTTGCATGTAAAGCATGCAGCACAGCCCCTTAAAGCTTGCTGTCTTTTCGACGGGCTTAAAGTAGTGTTGGTCCTCTTAAGCAGTTGATGTTTTGTTCTCTCGCATATGGACGTACAGGACAAATGCCAATCTCAGATTTCCTCCCTTTGTGCCTAGATCCTTCCAGTATATATTGTTTCCAAATTAATGTCCTTCACTGGAAAGCACCATTTTTCTTTCTGTCTGTCGATCGGCATCTCACTCTCTGTCTCTCCCCTATAAAGGGAACAGTTAAACTTGTTTAAGTATATCTTGAGCTTCCCAAATATATGTCACCATATAATTTCAGTTAATTAGGCATCAACTTATGAATTTCAAATCCAATCGTCAAATCATGCCTGTTAACCTGAGGCTAACCCTCGATTGATTTTCTCCTTTTTCCAGGCAGTGATCGCTGGGCTGGTACCAGGACAGCTAGCCTACTCCCTCTCCGGCAAGAAACCAGTACTCTATCTACATAGATACGTATGACCCACCCCCAAGGTGATGGTCATCCTGTCCAGTAGCTAAAGCTGCTACCTAGCGAGCTCCGATGACGATGATGATGACGACGACGACGACGACAAGAAAATAAAGTCCTAGACATAATCGAGTCCCGCATCGGAGCTGTATCTTTCGTATATTTTGTTTGTACCCATTGTGTACGTGTATATGCCCCACGCCCACGAGGCTTGTCCCCAGCCCTGGGTTTAGGCACTGGTACTGCGGGAGGTATCAGACACGACGGGCGTTTGTATCCTGGTGGTCTAGTGCTCTGTCTCTCTGTCTAATCTGTTATCCCATATTGCCAGACGTTGTCGATCTCATGGAAATTCCAGTCTATCGGTTACTTATTGCAGGTGCCGACTCCTGTCCTGGGACGTGTCTTTGGATTTGTGCGAGGACAGGAAATTCTCATTCATCAGAGTGAAGAAACTTGTGCTCTAGAGAAATCCATCCTTGTCACGCACTGCTCGGCAAATTAAGAAACCCATCGTGTAGACTTTACTTGAAGGCAAACCGTTGGATGGTGCTAGGCGAACGGCCAAGCGACGCCACGACGGCCAAGTTTGAGGTTCTCTCCTCGCCAGAGAGCAACGAGCGCACTGCCTGTCGGGGCCGCGGCTTCGAGAGCTTTTCAACATCGAGGGTCTTTCACTTTGTGTCGTGTGGACGCCGTGGTTGCTCTCGGTGTTGGTCGTCGGCGTGTTTGGTGTCGCTTTTGACATGTGGCCTTGTGGTGTCCGGGCCTCTTCACCTCTGCCGGAGCGTCCCGGGCGTGCTCCTCCGCACCATTCACGGCGTCGTCTGTCTTACAGTGTTGGGAGACTGACTAGTTATGTGAAGAGGGGCACCACGTCTTCTTTCTTACGGCGTTGGGAGACCGGCTAGTTATGTGGAGACGGTCACAGTTTGTTTCATGATGTGTGGTTGGCGTCTTTGCTGGCCTTTGCCTCACCGTCGACGAGAGTTGTTGTGGTCATGTTGTTCGTACGTAGAGGGTGGGCTTGGTCATATGGTGTTGGTGTTCGTCTGGGTTTTGACTCTTGTTTTATGGTTTTTCACTAATTAATTAGACCTATTTCTTCTTAATTAATAGATAAGGCAAACATTTTGTTTGATTTAGAAAACGAAATTTATATTGAAAAAACATTCGCTCATCAAGAACTCAGAGCGACTGAAAAGCAAAGTTGACACGGATATTTAACCTGTGAGCCTGGCAAAAAAAATCAAAATTACCCACACCCGATGCACGGCTGGGATGCTGTTGTGCCGGCGGACCCACTCGTTCGCGCGCGAGTGAACTCCTTAAAAAGATCATGTCGGTCATGGGAGCACAAGCACAACCTTGTGGAGTCATCGTCGTTGAGAGAGATAAAAAGAATGGAGAAAAGAAAAAAAAATCAAGATATTCGGTGGGCATAATATGTCGGTCATGGGAGCACAACCCGATGCATTTTGTTTGGCAGCCGTGGCACGCCATTGGAGAAAAGTCCTTGATTTTCCGGCGATCTGCATCTTCATTCACTCCGGTAAGATCTCTCAAACTCCCGGTGCTCCAACCTTCGGTGTTTTTCATGGCAAGTTTCAATGCCGCTGGCTGGAGAAAAGTGCAAAGAAGAAATCACAAATACACTTTTAAAAGGGCAAGAGCCCCTGCAAGGTCTATGGCGATCATTTAGGATCACTAGAGTTCGTCGTCGATTGAAGATGGATCGATCCTGATTAGCGGATCATGATATGGTGTTTTTGAATTCGGTGGGCCTAATAGGCATAAGGCCCAAAGGTCCCATCTATCTTTGTTGAGTTGTGACTCAACCCATGAGGGTCCATTAAACCCATTGGAGAAGGCTGAATCGAAACCTTACAGTGATGAGACGGGGCTGCTATACGCCGCCTTAAGGCGGCGTGTGTTGGGCCAGCCCATGTAGCGAGATATGCTTTTTTATTCTTTCTTTTTTTTGTTTCTTTTTTCTGTATTTATCTAAACTCTCAATATTAAAAAAATCTCTATAGTAATGATTTAAGCACTGTGAATTTAAAAATCATGAACAAATTTTGATTTTTTTTCAAAAAGCATGAACACAAGTTTAAAAATTATGAACCAATTTCAAAAATTATGAATCAATTGCAAAAGAAGTTATGAACCATTTTAAAAAATCACAAAGCAATTTATAAAAACATAAACCAATTACAAAAAAATCATGAACGATTTTCAAAAACAATGAACAAAATTTCAAAATCATGAACCAAAACTCAGAATTTTTTTTTCAAAAAACAATGAACATCTTTAAAAATGATGTTTCTAAAAACATAAAAAAGAAAAGAAACAAAAAAAAGAAAAAGGATAAAAAGAAAAAGGAAATGTAAAAGGAAAAGCCTTGCGAATTAGACCGGCGCAACCGGGGTTCTGCTCTGTGGGGCGCTAGTCGCCTGCGCCGATGAGACTGAATCTAGGATTATGTTGATCGGAGTTGTCTCCCTCTGCACATGCAGCCTCTTAGACACAGAACAAGAATCCTCTCAGCGAAGTCTACTGGCTGCCACGCTTCTCCCTAAGATGGATGAGAATGCCACAGAGAGTGGGAAAACAGCATGCAAAAAATTCTTATGACATAATTTTGTACTTTGTCTCAAAATAGATGTCGTGAATTTATTAAAATTTAGATGAACCTATATACTAAATAGCTAAATTTTGTCATATCTGCGATATGTATTTAAAGACAGAGGGAGTTACATGAATTGTATAGTGCGAACCCCACGGAAAAAAAATAACCAGACACCTTCATCGGGAAACATCATGGAACCACCCCCCACCCCAAAAAGAGGCGTTCATTGATATAACATTGTTTGCTACTATGTGCTCTCTATAAGAATCAATGATTATATCCATGTGCGTAATTAACTATGTCCCCATATCCTTGTCATTTGACTTGAAAGTCATAAATGTTAATACTCCGCGCATGATAGCCCACTTTCTAATTTTTCCATATTGTAAGTTTAGCTTTGTTCCTCGCAAATATCACACATAAAAGGATTTCATCCAGAACGATTGTATTTTTTGAATTTTTCATAGCAAGGGGTTCAATCTTTCAAAATTCTTAGTGCCTTTTCCATATAATGACTACTTATTTACCTAAAAATATAGTTTTTTACTTTTTAGGAGCAAGCTATAACATACTTAAAGTTCAAATTTGAATTACTTCCTAGAAAACGGCACGCGGTCATTTAAATGTTCGGAAGTAGCTAAAAATCTTGAAAATGTCCTAAAGTTCAAAACTATGTATCGAATATGGTATACTTTGTATGAAAATTAGAGTGGCTCAATTTTTCACCATATATTTCTATACTTGCTTCACACGAGAAACACCATTTTGGTTCTTATACAATGATGAAAAATATCATGATATTAGGATTGAACGGTCTAGATTGCTAATGTGCATATTTGCATGGATGAGAGAGAGATTCTGAAACATGTTCGATCTTGTCCGTCAGTTTGGACGAATGATCCGGGTTGCCCTGGAATCAAGTAGCACACATATGAGTCTAATGTGATTTTCGTTGGTTGATATATGTCTAACTCTAGCTGATCCGTGATTGTAATAAATTACTTTACCAAAACAATGCAATGAATGAAAGATATGTGCATCACTTGATGCGGAGGCTGGGGCTTCGCTCCCTATTTCGAGAGAAAAAAGTATAATATGTATATTTGCCCATATGGGAGAATGATTCCAAAGTCATGTTGGACTGTGTCCCTCAATTTGGACCGAAAAGGTAATCCCTTATGATCATGTCATGACGGAGAGCTCGGTTTTTAGGAATGCAAAGGCAGGCAACCGTTGAGCCTAGATGCTCCATTCGTCGTCCTCAAGTTCCTTGGCGGCGACCAACAAGATGAGATTTTCGACATCGTCATCGAAAAGGAAGTCATCTGTCTCGCAGTCATCCTTAGCAAAAACGCATGGACGTGCTCGAGGAGGAACTCATCTACAAAATGGCTTCTCCGTTGAAAGAAATCCACAAATGATCCCATAAATTACAAGAAAGGTTTCTCACTTTGTACTATTATCTATTGCAGTATGCAAAACAAAGGCAACTTCAGGTGGATCTTCCCGCCGTCAAGCTTCTAGCTAGCACAGAGGTTACAGATGAGACTATATTAACATCATTAAGGCGAGCCCTTGATTAACACTCTGCTCTGCAAGCAGACGATGGACACTGGGTTGTCGATTTCAGTGGAATTATATTCATTATGCCTATCTTGTGTGTATTTTATTTACGAGTGAATTTCATTTTTTACCCTCTACTTGTGCATTTATGACACTAATTATCCTATGTAGTGAAAATTTATCTAAATTACCATGTTCATAAACTTTAAACCCTTATTTTCTGATGCATATCAATTGGTCAAGGTGTGAGGTGACGATTGAACCTCGAAATTATCGAGATGGCAACAAAGAATAGAACATTTGGTGCAGAGAAGGGTAAATATAATCAGCAACGACGTCCTCCGATCTTGACATATTTTATTGCGGCGCATCGTCCTAACATGTCGGCCTTATCCAAGAACACATGTTAAATGCTAAAACGGGACAAAATTATGCTCAGAATTTTCTTAAATGGGACATTCGGGTACAACTTCTACTAAATACGGTAATTAGTGTCTCAAATACATAAATAAAGGGTAAAAAGTGGAATTCACTCTTTATTTATAGGTGATACTGTTTTGACTTTTTCAGGATATATCTTAAAAAGAATTGGTCGGTAGTGCAAGGATAAAGCATAAGATTTATTTTTGGATCGGGAATCAGGTTCTTTGTCAGATAATTTTTGTTTTGAGTAACTAACTGATTTCTTACTAAAGTCTTTCCAGAATAGTTGGAATTTATCTACTAAATGTTGATGTACCTATGCCATGAAGTTTTCACGTTTCACGGATCCTTCTGTGGCGCTTAAGAACCATCTAATTATAGTACAACCTATATTATCCACACACAAGATGCATCATGATTTTTACTAAGCTAAACTAATAGTTTTGAATGTTGGACACTTTAACCTAATGTTGGGTTCCCAATAGTCCTGAACTATTTATCAAGAGTTGCATAGCATAGTTATTCTATGGATAACCTATGGTGATTATTTATTTCTCTTAGATATTTGCTCTACATGTCACTTGATCACTCAATACAGTCCTATCAACAGAACATCAACATGAGATTTGTCGCTGTATTTACAACCACCAGGCAAGTCAATCAATTCCAGTTATTCTAGCAATAGCTTTTACTCCCTCCATCTCAAGGTTTAAGGCCTATAACTTTTTAAAAAGTCAAGCCATATAAAGTTTGAACAAACTTTTAGAAAAACTATCAAGAACTATATATTATATAGATACCATGTGAAAATATATTTCATGATGTATGAAAGGATATGGATTACGTATTGTAAATATTAATTTTTTTCTCTAAAAACTTGGTCAAACTTTAGGTAGTTTAACTTTTGAAAAAAAGTTATTGTCCTTAAGCCGTGGGACGGAGGTAGTATATGCCAAATACTCATTACTGTTGGATGGTGCAGAAAAACATAACAAATATAATGTAATTTAATCCATGTAGAACGAAGATGGTGGTTGGGGAACGGAAGTGTTGGAGAGGAGCACCATGTTTGGATCATGCTTAAACAATGTTACCTTGAGGCTTCTTGACCAGGTGAACAATAAAGCCTTGACCATGGGACGTGCTTGGATCCTACTATAGGGGTTCGTAGCATGGAAAACAAAAAAATTCTATCGCAAGCACACAAACAAGCCAAGATCTATCTACTAGATTGTAGCAACGAGTCGATTAGAATACTCACCCTCGAAGATTCCAAAGCGGTTTACGAGAGCAAATTCTCATGGGTGATGTAGTCGTACACTTTTCGATCTTAAGATCGCGTACACGATCCTATCGGCGCCGCGTTCCAGCAGCGCTTTCACAGTCGGTCACACATTCGGTACTCGATGAAGACCTTCCTCTCTCTTGTTCCAGCAGGCAGCGAAGGTTACAGTTCTCCCCTCGCAATTCCGGCAGCACGACGACGTGGTGTCGGAAGTAGAGGGAAAATCATGCAGGGCTTTGCCTAAGCCGGAGCAGGTTATGGTGGATCTAGGGTTTCTGGAGATCTAGGGTTTAGAGGGCCGTAGAGGAGGAGGCATGGCCGGCGGCGGCTAGGGCGGCGACGGCGGTGCTGGGGGGCAGCGACGCGGCTAGGTGGGTAGGGGATGGTGTTGTGTGGCCTTGGGGCACCCTCTCCCCTCTATTTATGAGAGGGAGGGCAGCTTGGGAGAGGGGAGTTTGAATCCTTCCCCAACTCCCTCTCCTTGTTAGCTTGTGGTAGAGGGAAAGAAGGATTCTTTCCTTCCTCCACGAGGACACATTGTCCCAGTTTGACTTTTCAAACTTGCCTGTTGACTTTCAATTTGGAGCTTGATTTCTTTCTTGCTAATGCCCAACCAAGTGACCTAGGACATGATCCAATCATTCCACTTATACATTACATATTCATGTTCCCTTTCCCTTCCGGTCCGGTGAACCTTCTAGACCCTTCTAGAACCTCTCTGATGAAATCATCGGAATCATTCCCGAACTCCGGAATTGGACTTTCCTTAAATGAATCTTATTCTTCGGACCATTCCGGATCTCCTCGTGATATCCCGAATCCCATCCGAGACTCCGAACAACATTCGGTCTCCCTACTTACATTCCATATCTACTAAACAACATCGAATCCTTAAGTGTGTCTCTCTACAGTTCGTGAATTACGCGGACATGACCGAGACACTTCTCCGATCAATAGCCAATAGAGTAATCTGGAAATTCATATGGCTCCCACATATTTCTATGATTACTTTGTGATCGAATGAACCACTTATATACGATACCAATTTCCCTTTGTCTCGTGATAGTTTACTTATCCGAGGTTTGATCGTCGGTATCTCTGCATACCTAGTTCAACCTCGTTACTGATAAGTAATCTTTTCTCATTCCTGTGATATGTGATCCCTTGTGAGCCAGTCACATGCTTGCAAGCTAATTGGATGACATTCCACCGAGAGGGCCCAGAGTATATCTATCCGTCATATGGATGGATAAATCCCACTCTTGATCCATGTGCCTCAACACATACTTTCCGAACACTCAATGCCACCATTATAGCCACCCAGTTACGGTGTGGTGTTTGATATCATCAAAGCATCCATTCGTTGATGGTGATTAGTATGATCTCATGGTCGAAGGAATTAGGTTACTATGTATCAGAAAGCTTATAGCAAACGAACTATTGAAATGACTTGATCTTATTGCTACGCTTATCTATAGGAGTATGTCCATCACACCATTCTCCTAATGATATGATCTTGTTGTTAATAACATCTCAATGTTCATGATCAGGAAACCATGATCATATATTAACCAACAAGCTATTTTAACAAGAGGCTTTACTATGGACCCTTTTATGTTTACAAATCACACAATTATTAATGTTTCCGGTTAATACAATTATAGCATGGTATGTAAACATTTATCATAAGCATGAAGATATGATAATAACCTCTTTATTATTGCCTCTTGGGCATATCTCCAACAGTCTCCCACTTGCATTAGAGACAATAATCTAGTTTCAAATCTTTGTGTATTCAACACCTATGGCTTTCCGGTGTTGTATTTACACGATTGCTAGTGGTCAACTGATCTTCGGATCCGACTCTTTCAGGTCTGTGTGTAATTGCATGTCTTTGTGTCTCTAGCATCACTCATTCTCTAATGAGATGGCTTTGTATAATTTTGGTCCTTTGGTGAGACCTTTGGTTCCTTGGGGTTAAAACATGTTGATAATATTTTCATACAATATATCTTCATGGTACTATCTCGCTGTGAACCACACCAAGTTTGATAACAAACTACTTAACACAAATGCCCTATTTTGATGCTATAATAGCAGTCATATACTTAGCCTTTTGTTGTAGTATCTGTCACAATGTCTTAACTTTGGAACTCATCCAAATCCATTATGGAACTTACTTTCCATTATATTGTGCCACCCTTAGTTTAGATTGAGATAAACTTAATTTGTACTTTGTGACAAAACTAGTATCAATGTAGTACTTTTACAATGAACTAATCATCTATTTGTCACATCTACAAAAATAATATATTCTTAGTTCTTCCAAAAGATCATAAGAATATCCTTACTATCATCCAATGATCATCTTATAAATCATTCTAGTATATGCTCATAATATTTAGAGCATAGGACATATCTGGATTTTTACATATCACACTATGATTGATATAAATACTCTTTGTGATTTCATACATCAAGTATCAATCTATACTTGAATCTTTGTTTCACTTACCAAGTGTCGATACACTTGAATTTTGATTTAATCCTTTCTGTGTGGCAAGAACCTTTCTTGTCATTTCCATATTGAACTCATTCAATATCTCATCTATGTACATTTGGCACAACCATATTAGCGTCTCAATCTATCGATATAGATATTGATGACAAATATACGGGTTTTGCCTAAGTCTTTCATCGAGATGAAATTCTTAACATGTGTTAATAAAAGATACATCAATTCCAATCAACAATATGTCTTCCACATAATGTATTAAAAATATGTCTTAGCGCTCCCATTTAATCTCTTACAAATGCAAGCATTTTCATCGTCTCTGATGAATTTAAACTCTTTTAACGGTTTCATCATGGTGAAGATTACAACTCCGCGATGCTTACTTCAACCATTGTAGTTTGCATACGCTTTTAGCATCTTTTGAATTAACAAAACCCTATGGACCGTGTTATGCGCACATCCTAGGTAACAATTCTATCAGAAGAACTTGTTTTGTTTATTCAACTACCACATAACAAAATTATATGTAGTGGTTGCTACATTAATCCGTCTAGACTAAATATCACTATGAAAGATCAAATCTTGTCATAGTCAACCTTTGACATTGTTGTGAACTCTTTCCTAACATGTCGACTATTTCATAGATGTGAAACATCCATGTCTATTTTTTTATAGATCCAAACATGACTATAAGGTTTTACACCTTTCCAGAGGGTCTTTCAAGTTGAAAGCTTGATTTCTCGTGTATGGAACTATCACGGATTTTATGGATCCAAGCCATTTGACGGAGTTAGGGCCCATCATCGCTTCTTTGCATGTAGTCGGTTCATTATTATTAAATAATAATTCAACCCTAAAATCTTGGTATTTGATTGTTTATCCGACCTACTTGCTTCAATAGGAACTTAGACTTCCGTGACCACAACCTTTGAGGCACGTGAGCCATGAGCATTGTTGCTGCCTTCAGAACACTTTTCGACGCTGCGCAACTTTGCACATATAGCTAAGGTTCTTTTAACCTTATCAAAGTTCTATTGTCCTCCCACTTAAATTTTCACAGAAAATTCCTTTCTCAAAGAAACTTGACGTTCTAAGCGACAAACATTTTTGTCTTTGGTGTTATGGAGGAATACTCAACAATTATTCAAAATAACATACAAAGATATGTTTATCCGATTTTGGTTGCAAACATCTTTCTTATGCATAGCATACCAATGTTTAAGAAAGGTCAAATTGGGTTTTATCCCAAACCATAACTTTATATGGTGTCATTTCAACGAATTATGATGGAGCTCTTTTCAGTGGAAAAAGGTAGTCTATAAATCTTTAATCTTTAAAATATAATGGCAGTTTTATAAATTATACCTTTGATCTTAACATGTCAAACAAGGTTTCATTACATATCTCGAACGCTTCATACTCTTATGGTGTTTCGGGAAACGCAAATCCACGAAACGATTCCTCAAATCTAAGGTATTATGCTAAACTTGTAACTCAAATATCTTCCTTTATGATCCTATCATAAATTCTTTATTTTCTTGTTACATTGATTTTGCACTTCATCTTGAAAGTTTTTGAACTTTTAAAATGTTTCACACTTCATCCTTATTATGTAAATATTCATATATTCACTCAAATTTTCGGAGAAAGCATATGAAGTTGAAATCCATCGCTCTTGACTACATGTAATGGACTTCATACATCAAATATGTAAAAATTCCAATAATCTAGCCATTCGTTCCCTTTTGGCCTATGAACGGAGTTTTAATTATCTCTAGGAAAGTTTCACAAGCGTCATTTGATCAAAAATCAAAAGACTCCAAAATTCCATCCACATGGAGTTTCTTCATGTTTTCTTTCCAATATAATTTAAATGGCGATGTCACTTCCTAAGTGATCTTTCAATCAATTTGTCTTTCGACATTTTTAGCACTAGTTTTATGGATATGATTTCTCCAACGAAATTTGTAAATAATCCATTTTTATGGATTACGGCAATTATTTGAACAACCCTTTTGTTCTCATAATACCTGATAAAACAAATCTTATAGGCAAGCTTTGATTTCAACAAGCAACACAGTAACCCTTTATTTGTTCTTGATGAACATCATCACATATTCTTTTGCTGGTTACTTAGGCCATTGTAGTTCATGAATTGTGTTGTTTCATATGACGATTCACACCAACAAATTCAGTATCTAATACATAAGACCACATTATTTAACAAGCAAAGAATACAGCCATAACATGTATCCTCTATATACCTAAGCTGAACAATTCTGGTCTTTTATTTTTTGCCATATATTTTTGAGATTCTCTTTCAGTATTTCCTTTTCTGTTTGAAAGAATCTATCAACATCAATAGTGGAGCCATACACATGACACATAGTCCAAAGGATGTATAGTTAAATACCAATGTCTTTGGACTTGCACTTTGAAGTAGATCACCATCATCAAATGTTTGGTGTTCTTTCAAATTCCATTCTTTAGTAATCTCTTGGTGTAGTAAACATTTTACCTACATCAAATATTCATCCTTATCATGAAATTATTCATGATCAAGCTGTTTTAGATTATAACGGTGAATCGTGAGTATAATGTTGTTCTCCAACACCTTTTGGAGGATTAGGACGAATAGCGTCTCCAACCTTTTGAAAATTCCCATCAAATATGAGAATATAAACTTTGCCATATTATATTCTATCATGTTATAATCAAAAACATTGTTTCATATATCGCAATATCTCCCACATATGATGTTCCTAGATAACCTTGATATTAAAATAATCTTTTGCATATCAAGAATCATGGAGATAAAAATGATACTTATATACTAACACTGGAATTGTTACTCTTGATTTAATACCAATTATTAAACTTAACGGAGTAACCGGAACTTACTGAAAGTTTTCAATAGGACTTTTAAACTTTAGATTAACACTTCAAAACAATACGATACCAGTTCGTAAAGTAATTAACCAGAATTCTATAGTTCTATTATCTCAATTATAACTAAGCGCAAGGTGGTAAATGGATGCCAATGACTACAACAACTATGCAAATTCACTTTTATTTAATTTATGATAAATAGTGTTCAACTTTTAATCATATTGCTCTTGAACTCCCACTCAAAACAATATCCCTCACATTGTTTTAGTGATCACACGAACCAAATTCACTACACCAAGTCCGATCATCACGTGACATGATATATTTTCAAAGGCGAACAATCATCATGTTCATCATATCATATATATGAATCATGCTTTACCTTTCGGTATTCTGTGTTCCGAGACCATGTCTGTACATGCTAGGCTCAAACCTTAGCTTCCGCATGAGCAAATCTGGCTTGCTCCCATTGTATACCTCGGAGAATCTAACACACCCGATCATCATGTGGTGCTTCGAAACAACGAGCTTTGGCAACGATGCCTACTAAGGACGAACAGTCTATAACTTGATATTTTGTGAGAGTGATCATCTTATAATTCTATCATCATGAACTAAGCAATACAAGATGCATAAAAGAATTAACATCACATGCAATTCAAAATATGTGATATGATATGGCCTTTCTTCTTGTGCTTCCGATCTCCATCTTCAAGCACGAACATGATCTCCATCATCACCGGTGTGGCGTCAAGGTCAATGGCGCCGCTCCATGGTTTTCGTCCACCAGCATCAACTATTATAACTACTTTGAATAATAGACACGCAGGTCTAGACGAAATTAAAAGACAACCATATGGCTCCTGCCGGTTGCCGACTTACAATAAGGAACATTGCATACATCATATATAATCACAATCATGGTCATATCACATCACAGCACACCCCTGCAAAACAAAGTTAGACGCCTCTAATTTTATTTGCATGTTTTACGTGGTTTGGGGCTTTCGTTAAGTGTCGTTCTAACTTACGAACAAGAACCACAACGTTGATACTAGTATTATCAATCACCCATTGTAAATTGAATCTTCACTATGTTAAGAGAAACAGGCACCCGCAAAGCCACTTATGCAATACAAGTTGCATGTCAAGCGTGGAGAAAATCTCATGAACGATGTCATGTAAGGTTAGCCCGGTCCGCTTCATCCCACCATCTCGCAAGATGCAAAGTACACAAGAAGAAATCGACAACAAAAGCATCAACGCCCATAATGAGCATTGTGTTCTACTCGTGCAACAGATCTACATATAGACACGGATCTGATACCACTGTAGGGGTTCGTAGTATCCAAGATCTATCTACTAGATTGTAGCAACGAGTCGATTAGAATACTCACCCTCGAAGATTCCAAAGTGGTTTACGAGAGCAGATTCTCGTGGGTGATGTAGTCGTACACTTGTCGATCTCAAGATCACGTAGACGATCCTTCTGGCGCTGCGTTCCGGCAGCGCTTCTGCGGTCGGTCACACATTCGGTACTCGATGAAGACCTTCCTCTCCCTTGTTCCGGCAGGCAACGAAGATTGTAGTTCTCCCCTCGCGATTCCGGCAGCATGACGATGTGGTGTCGAAAGTAGAGGGAAAATACAGCAGGGCTTCGCCTAAGCCGGAGCAGGTTATGGTCGATCTAGGGTTTCCGACGATTTTGGGTTTAGAGGGACAGAGAGGAGGAGGCATGGCCGGCGGCGGCTAGGGCGGCGACGGTGGCACTGGGGGGCAGCGACGCGACTAGGTGGGGAGGGGCTGGTGTTGTGTGACCTTGGGGCACCCCCTCTATTTATGAGAGGGAGGGCAGCTTGGGAGAGGGGAGTTTGAATCCTTACCCAACTCCCTCTCTTTGGTGGCTTGTGGTGGAGGGAAAGAAGGATTCTTTCCTTCCTCCACCAGGACACATTGTCCCAGTTTGACTTTTCAAACTTGCCTTTTGACTTTCAATTTGGAGCTTGATTTCTTTCTTGCTAATACCCAACCAAGTGACCTAGGACATGAGCCAATCATTCCAATTATCCATGAAACATTCATGTTCCCTTCCCCTTCCGGTTCGGTGAACCTTCTAGACCCTTCTAGAACCTCTCCGATGAAATCATCGGAATCATTCCCGAACTCCGGAATTGGACTTTCCTTATATGAATCTTATTCTCTGGACCATTCAGATCTCCTCGTGATATCCCGGATCCCATCCGAGACTCCGAACAACATTAGGTCTCCCTACTTACATTCTATATCTACTAAACAACATCGAATCATTAAGTGTGTCTCCCTACGGTTCGTGAATTACGCGGACATGACCGAGACACTTGTCCGATCAATAACCAATAGAGGAATCTGGAAATTCATATGGCTCCCAGATATTTCTACGATTACTTTGCGATCGAATGAACCACTTACATACCATACCAATTTCCCTTTGTCTCGCGATAGTTTACTTATCCTAGGTTTGATCGTCGGTATCTCTGCATACCTAGTTCAACCTCGTTACCGATAAGTACTCTTTTCTTGTTCCTGTGATATGTGATCCCTTGTGAGCCAGTCACATGCTTGCAAGCTAATTGGATGACATTCCACCGAGAGGGCCCAGATTATATCTATCCGTCATATGGATGGACAAATCCCACTCTTGATCCATGTGCATCAACACTTACTTTCCGAACACTCAATGCAACCTTTATAGCCACCCATTTACGGTGTGATGTTTGATATCATCAAAGCATCCATCCGGTGATGATGATTAGCATGATCTCATGGTCGAAGGAATTAGGTTACTATGTATCAGAAAGCTTATAGAAAACAAACTATTGAAATGACTTGATCTTTATGCTAAGCTTATCTATAGGAGTATGTCCATCACACCATTCTCATAATGATATGATCTTGTTGTTAATAACATCTGAATGTTCATGATCAAGGAACCATGATCATATATTAACCAACAAGCTAGTTTAACAGGAGGCTTTACTAGGGACCCTTTTATGTTTACAAATCATACAAATATTAATGTTTCCGATTAATACAATTATAGCATGGTATGTAAACATTTATCATAAGCATGAAGATATGATAATGACCTCTTTATTATTGCCTCTTGGGCATATCTCTGACACCTACCACATGGAAGTGCAGGTGCAATACCATAATGGGGAAAGATATGGATCTCGGTATGCTACTGAAATATATATGCTTGGGTGTGTGAGATTTAATGGGGATCCTTGGGGCATGGGTTTTTATCCAAAGTTGCAAATTCCTTAAGTATAATGTATAACTTTTTAAGACCACTTACATGTCAATTTTAATCTTTTCTCTAACTATCTTGCAAGGTCTTAAAATGTAGCATAAACGTGATGCCCTGTACATGAACTTTTGTATGTATGTACTATTTTGTTAATGAATCAGCGTTCAACAAACATATTAAAATCCATGAAAACATTTGATATTGCATGGTATTTTTTCCATCTAGTAGTTTTCCTCTAAATTAAAGTTCCTTTATGTTACTCTTTGTTGTTTCCATATTAATTAGGAGAATAGATGTTAGCATATTATTCATCTTCGCTTTAGTATAGTGGAAGCAACCCAGTGGAATAGTTTAGCTTCTTAGTTTCTAGGGCATGTTTCATCAAGACTACAATTGCCAAGTGTATGTTGCCAAAATTCCTGTTTCAGTTATTGACTTCATCTAGTAATTGTTTTACTCCCTTCGTCTCAAAATAGATGTCTTAGATTTGTCAAAAATTGGATGAATCTATATACTAAACAGTGTCTAGATTCATCTATATTTTGAAAAAGTTGAGACATCTATTTCAAGACGGATGGAGTATTATTTATCACTATGGAGGGGTTAATACAAGCGATTCATGTTTTTAAATGAAGGTGCTCGGTTCGTATGAATGGTTCGGAAATAATTCGATAATTCCTGAATTATGGCTTGTCCCACATTTTCTTCCAATTCAGCCCGGTACTTTTTGTGAGGGTAAATATTATTGCATCCTCAACATATGTAATTGCACCCATGACTAATATGTACATTATAGTTTTCATATTTATTCTTTCTATATAAGTTCGGCTTTGTTGTTTTCCTGCAGACGTTCAACTTTCTTGATCTTCTGCCTGACAATCTTACATTGAATGCACATTATTGTTGATACCATACATGACCATGTTCGCATGCTCATGTATTGACTATAACTATTTTTTGTCTTAATTTCACAAAGTTACGGGGAGAGTGCTAAAACTATTAGAGAAGTACTTACTCAAAGATGCATTTTAGTAAATGATAGAATACTAGAATTTTTTCAATAGACTCAATCTTTGTAAGATACACTTGTGGTGTTTATGTGGCTAAAAGGTAATAAATCAATAAGCAATCAGTATCTCCAACAATCCATTTGGATTGTTACTTTTATGATAGTTTTTAATATTCAGGTGGACTTTCTCTTCCACAGGACGATTTTGGGTCCATTGTCGGTTGGTTTATATGCCAATGTCTTATCTTTATGGTAAAAAGTTTGTTGGGCCAATTACACCAAGAATATTGGCAATAAGAGAGGAGCTCTATAGTTTTCATACCATGAGATTGATTGGAATAAAGCACGTGGTACTAGTGCCAATGTTTGTTTTAATAAGAATCTTTGTTGCTTGAAACATAACTCTTATTTTAGAAGCAAATATACTTGAACGTTATTTGTTGAAAATTATGTTAACACGTACTGCAGACCACCTAATCATTTACTTATTTATGTGTGCTATCTGATAGCTAGTGGTAGCAACCATGTATGTGTTAATTTATAGTCTCATAAAGCATAATATTGTTTGGTTATGTGTAAGTGTCACCTCATTGCTTGCAAAATTAGAATGCCACTGGATATCTCAAACAGAGTTTAGTTTATCTTGCCAATTGTGATTATATGTATAATACATGTTTATGTACATTCTTAGTTGAATTTTTTACACCTGTTACATGTGTATGTTACAAAAAAATTAAAGTACCTCTGAGAAATATGACTGAGTATGAAGTTATTGAAGAAGCACTGTTGAAGCCACTAGCTAAACTTTAGATAAGGTGACTGATGATGTAAATAAAATTGAGAATAATAGTTTGATTTTTAAGTAGAGCATCAAGAAGCAAATTCAAAACACATTTAAGTCTAACCCACTCCCTATGCATAGGAATCTTGTAAAGAAACAAGTCATGAAAGCACAAAGCAACAAGCATAGGAAAGCAAAACAAATGCAACTTCAAGACTTTCCACATAAAGAGGGGAAACTTAATATTATTGAGATGCATATAACCATGTTCCCCTCTCTAATAATAACTTTCAGTAGCAACATGAATAAAATTAACAATATAACTATCATATAAAACATTCTTATCATGAGGCACATGCATAAAATGATTATTACTTTCCACATAAGCAAAGGCATTCTTATTAATTGTAGTGGGAGCAAATTCAACAAAATAGCTATCATTACTATTCTCATCACCATAATCATCAAATATAGGAGGCATATTGTAATCACAATAAATTTTCTTCTCAATAGTATGTGGACTAAAAATATCATACTCATCATTGTAGTCATCATATATTGGAGGTTTGGTATCATCATAAGCAATAGAATAGCTATCTTCCAAAGCTGGGGGACTAAAAATATCATCATAAAAAATAGCTTCCCCAAGCTTAGACTTTTCCATAGCATTAGCAACAATGGTGTCCAAAGAATTCATACTAATAACATTGCTATTAGCATGCAAATAAAGTTCCATAGGTTTTTTAATTTTCTCTTCAAACACTTCATGTCCTAACTCAAGATAAACACTATAAAGCTCTCTAATTTTCTTGTTGTTTTCCATTAAGCATAACTAGTCAAAACAAGAAACAAAAAGACAAAATTGCAGAATCTAAAGGAAATAACTTCGAGCACTCACACTGGAAGATGTGAGTACCTTTTACCTTACCTCCTCGGCAACGGCGCCAGAAAAGAGCTTGATGTCTACGCACTTATATTCTTGTAGATAGTTGTTGGGCCTCCAAGTGCAGAGGTTTGTAGAACAGCAGCAAGTTTCTCTTAAGTGGATTACCCAAGGTTTATCGAACTCAGGGAGGAAGTGGTCAAAGGTATTCCCTCTCAAGCAATCCTGCAATCAAGATACAAGAAGTCTCTTGTGTCCCCAACACACCCAATATAGGTGCACTAGTTTGGTGAACAAATAGTGAAATACAAGTGGTAACGGTGCCAGAAAATAGCTTGACGGTGAGGTAAAGACTAAAGCAAGCAAAAATGCAACAGATATATTAGAAAACGGTGTTTCAATGCTTAGAAACAAGGCCTAGGGATCATACTTTCACTAGTGAACACTCTGTCATATAAATATCCTCTCTTCATGATACTACAGTTAACTACTCTCCGGTTGGACACTCTAATCCATGGTAGGGCAATAACAGCACACCTCAAAGTCCGCCTTCCCCAATCTAGATAACCCCACACTGTCACCTTGAGCGCTAGATGGTTCCAACAGACACCACAATTTCATAAAGACATCCAACTCCAAATATAACTCATAACAAATATTCAATCTAGCCAAAGTGCCACACACGGTATGCCCGCTGTCACTTTCACACACGTGGGGAAAAGCATAGACCTATTAAAGCACAAAGAGTATTTATGTATACTCAAGCCTAAGTGCCACCATGGCGTGCAGGCTGTCACTTTCACACACATGGGGAGAGTAGAGATCTAATGAAGCACTTGAGTAGCAAGGTATATCTACTTGATTACAAAGCTCATGACCACAAGATCATGCATAGAGAGAGAGAGATGAACACATAGCTACCAGTAGAGCCCTTATCCCTGAGGAAGAACTACTCCCTCCTCATCATGGGAATCAGCAACGGTGATGAAGATGGCGATGGAGATCGATGGAGATGGCTCCGGGGGCACTTCCTCGTCCCGGTAGGGTGCCGGAACAGAGACTTTCTGGCCCCTGAATCTCCCCTTCGGTGGCGGCGGCGCTACAGAGGTTTTCGTGGATGGTTCTGGGATTCCTTAGGGATTTTGGGTCGGAGGCATCTTATAGGCGAAGGGGGAGGCCGAGGAGGCGGCTAGGGGGGGCACACCCCCTATGGGTGCGGCCTAGGGTGGGCCTGCGCACACCTAGGGTGTGGCCACCCTGGTTTCCTCCTCCGTCTCGTCTTCGATTTCTTGTATCGCTTCCGGTAAAATATGAACTTTGGCTTTTGTCCCGTCCAATTCCGAGAACATTCATTTTTTAGCTTTCTGAAACCAAAAATAGCAGAAAACAGGTAACTGACACTGTGGCATCTTGTCAATAGGTTAGTTCCAGAAAGTATATAAAAATACCTCAAAGTGTAGACAAAACATAGCAAAATAGATACTAAACAAGCATGGAACATCAAAAATTATATATACGTTTCCGACGTATCAGGAAACGTGGTGTTTGTCGCTTACCGCCCATTGGGTGTCCATCGTGGCCGCCGCCTCCACCACCCGGTGCAGCGCCAACTCGGCAACATGGCCTTCCTTCTCGAAGGCCAGCACATGTGCATCGCTCATGCGCTGGGCCAGCAACGTGGCCTCGAGGTGGACCTCGTCGACCTCCACGTCCGGGTAGCGGGTGAGACACATCTCCCGGATCTTTGTCCAGTTAACGATCTTATGGCGAGGCATGGCTACTGGTGGCTGGCGATTTTTCGGTTGCTGGTTTGCTCTTGCTTTGGGGCTTGTTGTCTCCGTCACGCTGACGGTCATCTTTTATAGACCGCGGCGAAGGCGGAAAATGGCCTAGGATGCGCGGGAAGTTTTCTCGCCGCGGGAAACAATAGCGCGAAATGCTAGCCGCGCGGGAAGCCGCCAGCACTGATAGCCGATGTCGCTTGGCCATTAACGTCCCATCGCGAGGGTGTCAACCAGTGACAGCGGAAAGGAGACATACAGATGAGTCGGGCCGGCGCGGTCAGCCGGATATGCCGGACCATGACCCCAAATCAACTATGGCCCGGCCCAATAGACAGAAACAGACCGCTTGGAGCGACCTGATGGGTCGGCCCAGTGGAGATTCCCTTTTTCGAAATGCGGGTGTACACCAGCCTCTGCATCCTGGGATGCACACAGCCAAATTTATTAATTATTGTGGAGAGTGTTACAAGAATATCTCAAGGATTAGAGAGGGTTGATACAAACACCAACCATCTGAAAAAAGCAAGAAAACCGCTAGAAAGTAGCCTACTACATACTAAACATCTCTCAGTCTACTAGAATGCTGCCACAAAACAAGGTAGTAGATATCTGAGAGGCCATTACCAGAAGGCTGCATCCAAAAGTCATTGCATCCTGTTGATGTGCTGGGAGCAACAAAGCGCAGAGTTGGATCCATTGAGACGCCATGGTAATAACCTGCAAAAAATATTGAACTTGAGCCTTGTTAAAAATAATATCATTACGATACTTCCATATCGACCAACATAAAGCCGATACCCCTATACGTATGCTAGCTTTATCGGCCCTATTCATCACATTCAACCAACTCCCAAACATATTGGTGATATTGGCTGGAGGAGGAAGATTATAAGTAAAGAACACAATGCGTCAAATAATTTCTACAAAAGATCATGACAAAAAGAGATGTTCAATAGTTTTATCTTCATCATAGAAACAACACTTCTTACTACCATTCCAATTTCTACGCAACAGATTATCCTTAGTTAATAAAACTTTTTTATTTAAAAACTACATAAAATCTTGATTTTTAGTGGTATTCTGAGCTTCTGTAGATATTTTGTGGGGAGTCTCTGATGACCATTCATAAGATCCTCGTATATAGATTTAACTGTAAATCCCCCATCCACAGATAAATTCCATTTAAAAAAATCAGGTTCATCAGTCAGGTTAACTTGCATTAGTCTCTGACAAAGATGCATCCATGCATCCCATTTCGCCCAGATAAATTCCTCCTAAAACCAATACTAAGAGGATTGGGAAATAAGACTTCATGTACAGAGACATTCTTACGATGGACAAAATTATAAAGCGAAGGATACTGTTGAGCCAAAGGGACCTCCCCAAGCCAAACATCCTCCCAAAAACGAGCTGTAACACCATCTCCAATTTTAAAAAACCCTCTAGTAAAGAAACTATCCTTTACTTGCATTAGACCTTTCCAGAATAAAGAATCGGTCGGTTAAGCTTGAACTTGTGCCAAGGTTTTAGTTCTCAAGTATTTATTATGTAATAGTTCTTGCCATACCTCCTGCTCATTTAATAATTTATACAACCATTTCTAAGAAGACATTTATTTTTAATCTCTAATACCTCAACACCCAAACCACCCTGATCTTTTGGTCTACAAATAATATTTTACTTAGTTAACCTATATTTGTTCTTGTGTTCATCACTTTGCCAAAAGAATCTTGAACGAAAGAAGTCCAACCTCTTCCTAACACCTTTCGGTATTTCCAGAAATGATAACATAAACATGGGCATGCTTGTTAATACCGAGTTGATTAACACTAATCTTTCTCCGTATGACAAGAGTTTTCCTTGCCAACAACCTAACTTTCCTTCAAAATGGTTTTCTACCGGATTCCACTCAGAATTCCTAAGCCTTCTATAATAAATTGGGACCCCAAGGTACCTAAAAGGCAACGTGCCCGATTCGCAACCGAAAATTTCTATGTAGTTCTGTTCATGTTACTTTGCATTCCAAAAATAGTAGATTTCACTTTTGTGAAAGTTGATTTGAGTCCCGACAATTGTTCGAAAAAACATAAAATTAGTTTCATTTTTACCGCCTTTAAAAGGTCATGCTCCATAAATAAAATTGTATCATCCACATATTGTAAAATAGATAACCCCCCTCCATGAGATGTGGGATCACCTCACTAACTTGGCCTTCCTCCTTAGCTCTAGCTATAAGTATGGCCAAAATATCTACCACTCTATTAAAAAGCATAGGCGATAACGGGTCACCTTGTCGAACCCACTTTTTAGTCTGGAAGAAATGGCCAATATCATCGTTAACTCTGATCCCTACACTCCCTCCCTAAATAAAATGTGCAATCCATGAGCACCATAAAGAATCAAAACCCTTCAAACGAAGTGCTTGTTGCAAAAACGACCATTTGACTTTATCATATGCTTTTTCAAAATGAATTTTGAAAATCACCCCATCTAACTTCTTCGTATGAAGCTCATGTAAGGTTTCATGTAAAGTCACTACCCCTTCCAAAATATGCCTTCCAGGCATAAAAACAGTTTGAGTGGGACGAATCACCTTGTGAGAAATCACAGATATGCGATTCGTAGCCACTTTAGTAAAGATTTTGAACTAACATTCAAAAGACAGATATGTCTATATTGTTGAATCTGAACCGCATTTTATTTTTTATGGAGTAAAGTGATGACCCCAAAATTGAGCTTCTGCAAAGTTAACTCTATTGTTTGCAGTTGTGCAAATAACGGCATCAAGTCCCTTTTAATTACTTCCTATAATGTCTGATAGAATTTTGCAGGAAATCCATCAAGACCTGCAGCTTTGTTATGTTCCATAGAAGAAATAGCTTCCAATACTTCCTTCCCAGAAAAAATCGCGGTTAGAATAGAATTTTCAGTCGATGACACTAGAGGAACATCAAGATTCCTGTCCTCCATGAGTAAAAATGAGTTTGGTTCCGACTCCCCAAAAAGCCTCTTATAGTATTTAGATATATACGTTCGTAGATTATCCCCCCCCCCCCCCCACACACACACACACACAATATTATCCTCCTCTCGTTCAAGCTGAAATATTTTTTTCCGATGTTTTCGATTGGCAATAAGATGGAAAATTTTAGTATTATTTCCACATTTTTGAATATGCTTAACTTTTGCCCATCGAGCCCACTTGGTCTCTTCATCTCTCCTTAGTTTTGTAACTTGATCATTAGCCGCCTGTATTTGTTGCATCTCGGCATCAGACAAAGCACATGACTCTCGTCATCAGACAAAGCACATGACTCGGCCTTGATATCATGTTTATCATTTATTACTAAAATCCCATCTCTCTCCTTTTTGTATTTACCACTCTAGTTTTTAGCCCAGCCACGGAGAAAGAGTCTTAAATATCTAATTTTATTTTGCCATCTCTGTTGGAGATATGCCCTAGAGGCAATAATAAAAGTGGTTATTATTATATGTTTGTGTTTATGATAAATGTTTACATTCATGCTATAATAGTATTAACCGGAAACATTAATACTTGTGTCATTTGTAAACTAAATTAGAGTCTCTGGTAAAGCCACTTTGTAATACTAGCTTGTTGGTTAATATATGATAGTGGTTTCTCGATCATGAACATTGAGATGTTATTAACAACAAGATCATATCATTAGGAGAATGGTGCGATGGACATACTCCTATAGATAAGCGTAGCATAAAGATCAAGTCATTTTAATAGTTCGTTTGCTATAAGTTTTATGATACATAGTAACCTAATTCGTTCGACCATGAGATTATGCTAATCACCATCACCAGAAGGATGCTTTGATGACATCAAACACCACACCGTAACTGGGTGGCTATGAAGGTGGCATTGAGTGTTCGGAAAGTATGTGTTGAGGCACATGGATCAAGAGTGAGATTTGTCCATCCATATGACCGATAGATATACTTTGGGCCCTCTTGGTGGAATGTCATCCGATTAGCTTGCAAGCATTTGACTGGATCACAAGGGATCACATATCACGGGAACGAGAAAGAGTACTTATCGGTAATGAGGTTGAACTAGGTATGCAGAGATACCGATGATCGAACCTCGGATAAGTAAACTATCGCGAGACAAAGGAAAATTGGTATCGTATGTAAGTGGTTAATTCGATCGCAAAGTAATCGTTGAAATATGTGGGAGCCATATGAATTTCCAGATTCCTCTATTGGTTATTGATCGAAGAAGTGTCTCGGTCATGTCCGCATAATTCACGAACCATAGGGAGACACACTTATGTAGGGTTTCGTAGCATGGAAAACAAAAAAATTATATCGCATACAAACAAACAAGCCAAGATCTATCTACTAGATTGTAGCAACGAGTCGGTGGAATAACTTACCCTCGAAGATTCCAAAGTGTTTAACGAGAGCGGATTCTCGTGGGTGATGTAGTCGTACTCTTCCCTATCTCAAGATCGCGTAGACGATCCTTCCTGGGCCAAGTTCAAGCGGCCTCCCAGCCGGTCACACGCTCAGATTGACGAAGACCTTCCTCTCCTTGTTCCAAAGCGGTGGAGGTTGTAGCACTCTCGCGATTCCGCAAGACAACGGGCGTGGTACCGGAAGTAGAGGGGAGATCTCGCAGGGCTTCGCCTTAAGCCGGAGCGAGTATGGTGGAGTATGATAGAGCTCCTCGGTGATCTAGGTTTTAGACACACCAAGGAGGAGAGGATAGAGACGGCGGCTAGGGTTTGGGGCACCCCAAGTCGGCGGCTAGGGCAAAAACCCTAGGGGGCGGCGGCGGCTATGGTGGTAGGCGCCAAGCTAGGGTTTGGAGGAGAGGTACTTGTGTGTGCTAGGAGGGAGCCCTGCCCCTCCTTATATAGGTGGAGGGGCCAGCGGCAAAGGGGAGGGAGTGGAGTCCCTCCCCAACTCGGCTTGGGTGGTGCGCCGGCTTGGGGAGGAGGACTCCCTCCCCAACTCGGTTTCACCTCCTCCTCCTCTTTTCCACTTTCCAAATTTAGCCGTTTGACTTTTCAATTTAGCTATTTGACTTTTCAAACTAGGATTCGATTAATCCTTTATTTGGAACAGCGATGACACTTAGTACATGATGCAATCATTCCAACTTGCAATGACACATTCATGTACCCTTCCTCCGGACATTCGAACCTTCTAGAACATTCGATGAAAACATGTGAATCATTCCCCAACTCAAACGGACTTTCCTTATATGAATCTTATTCTCCGGACCATTCCGGATCTCCTCGTGATATCCGGATCCCATCCGAGACTCGAACAACATTCGGTCTCTTTCTCATTCATTCCATAACTACTCAAACAACGTCGAATCCTTATGTGTCTCCCTACGGTTCGTGAATTATGCGGACATGATCGAGACACTTCTCCGAACAATAACCAATAGAGGAATGGAAATTCATATGGCTCCCACATATTTCTACGATTACTGCGATCGAATGAACCACTTACATACGATACCAATTTCCCTTTATCTCACGATAGTTTACTTATCCGAGGTTATGATCGCTTGGTATCTCTGCATACCTAGTTCAACCTCGTTACCGATAAGTACTCTTTCTCGTTCCGTGATATGTGATCCCTTGTGAGCCACCACATGCTTGCAAGCTAATTGGATGACATTCCACCGAGAGTGCCCGTAGTATATCTATCCGTCATATGGATGGACAAATCCCACTCTTGATCCATGTGTTTCAACCAATACTTTCCGAACACTCAATGCCACCTTTATAGCCACCCAGTTACGGTGTGGTGTTTGATGTCATCAAAGCATCCATCCGGTAAAGGTGATATGCATGATCTCATGGTCGAAGGAATTAGGTTACTATGTATCAGAAAGCATATAGAAATTGAACTATTAAAATGACTTGATCTTTATGCTACGCTTATCTATAGGAGTATGTCCACCATATCATTCTCCTAATGGTATGATCTTGTTGTTGATAACATCTCAATGTTCATGATAGGGAAACCACAATCATTTATCAACCAACAGGCTAGTGATGTATAGAGGCTTTACTAGGGACTTCAAATTGAGTTTATAAATCACACAAGTATTAATGTTTCCTTGTTAATACTATTATAGCATGAATGCAAACATTTATCATAAACACAAAGATATAATAATAACTATATTTATTATTGCCTCTAGGGCATATCTCCAACAACTTAAGGATTCAATGTTGTTTAGTAGATATGGAATGTAAGTAGGGAGACCGAATGTTGTTCGGAGTCTCGGATGGGATCCGGGATATCACGAGGAGATCCGTAATGGTCCAGAGAATAAGATTCATATAAGGAAAGTTCGATTCCAGAGTTCGGGAATGATTCCGATGATTTCATCGGAGAGGTTCTAGAAGGGTCTAGAAGGTTCATCGAACCGGAAGGGGAATGGTACATGAATGTGTCATGGTTAAGTGGAATAATTGGATCATTTCCTAGGTCACTTGGTTGGGCATTTGCAAGAGAGAAGTAAAGCTCCAAATTGAAGGTTAAAAGGCAGGTTTGAAAAGTCAAACTAGAACAATGGTTTCCTAGTGGAGGAAGAAAAGAATCCTTCTTTCCCTCCACCATAATCCAACTAGGAGAGGGAGTTGGGGAAGGATTCAAACTCCCCTCTCCCAAGCTGCCCTCCCTCTTATAAATAGAGGGGAGGGGCTGCCCCAAGACCACACAACACCACCCCTCCCCACCTAGCTGCACCGCCGCCTCCCCAGCGCCGCCGTCCCCGCTCGCCGCCGCCGTCTCGCGCCGTCGCCGCCCTAGTCGATGCCGGCCACGCCTCCGGCCCTCTAAACCTAGATCGCCGGAAACCCTAGATCCACCATAACCAGCTCCGGCTTAGGCGAAGCCCTGCAGGATTTTCCCTCTACTTCCGACACCACGCCGTCGTGCTGCCGGAATCGCAAGGGGAGAACTACAACCTCCATTTTCATTGGAACAAGGGAGAGGAAGGTCTTCATCGAGTAAACGCAGATCGATCAAGGAAGCTGCCAAAACGCAATGGGAAGGATCGTCTACGCGATCTTAAGATCGGCAAGTGTACAACTACATCACCCACGAGAATCTGCTCTCGTTAACCGCTTTAGAATCTTCGAGGGTGAGTACTCTAATCGACTCGTTGCTACAATCTAGTAGATAGATCTTGGCTTCTTTGTGTGCATGCGGTAGAATTTTTTTGTTTTCTATGCTACGAACTCTTACAATCTCTCCATGGGTGTATCGCCCTTTGATACCGCAGTCCATTCAACATCTAGCAGATACCATCTCAAAGAATCCTCTTGGCGTAACCACGAGAGTTCAAAAGAGAATCTTGGGTTATTGCCAATATGGGCTCTTATTCCTGAGTCAATCAGGAGAGATGTATGATCTGAACCAGACCGCATAAGAGCACGAACCGTAACAAGAGGGAATTTTTGTTCCCATTTAACACTGTCTAAAATGCGATCAAGCTTTTCATAGATAGGTGTCTCCCTACTATTAGCCCATGTAAATTGCCTCCCATAGGGAGCAATCTCTCTTAAATTCAGACTTTTAATTATGGCATTAAAAACAAAAGGCCACCACGAACTGAAATTATTGTTATTTTTTCCTCTCTTTCCTGCAATATATTAAAATCCCCACCCACTAACAAAGGGGTGTCTTATTTTCACAAATCCTAATTAGTTCCACTAGAAACTCTTGTTTGCGATTATTTTCTTGTGCCGCACCATACACTGGTATAAAAATCCATTCGAACCCATCACTACGACATTTCATAAACAATTTAACATAGTAATCCCCAATTTCAACTTTTTTAACTTGCAACGTTACAGAATTGATACCCACTAATATGCCACATGAACGCCATGGGGATGTAGGAAAAACCATGCAAAATCCCCACCATGTGTCAAGTACAGTAAAAACGGAACAGTGAAATTAGATCTCCCGGTTTCCAACAAGACAATAAAATCTAACAGTGGAGATGCCCTTATGCATTAAATTGTGTCCGCTGCCACGACCTCGCGCGACCCACACATCACCAAATAATGAGTGCCCAATAAATTTACTCCCTCCCATTTCGGTTTAAATGACACAATTTGCAATTCTCTGTGTCCTAGGTGCCTCTAATTGGTCCATTTAACAGTGTGGAGAAGAAGATGCATGAGGAGAAGAAGAGGCACCGAAGCTTTCACATTTGTTCACACATGTGCATGCAAGCATTTTGTTCTTTTCACGGGAGTAACTACAGAAATTAAATGCTTTTGTGCCTAAATATTTTAAGATTGCATGGTTTGTAAATTGTGTCCTTTAAACTGGGACGAAGGGAGTAGTTAGTTTTGGACATTAAATCGATCATTCAGCCTTTCGATTCAAATTACTCTCTGGTACGATTTATTAGGCACGCACGTAGTTTAAGAACAACTTTAACCAATAATTTTGGTCAATAAATTTTATATAATATATTATAAAAATTATATCATTGAATTCATCTTTAAAAATAGTTTCTAATGATATATTTTTTATGACATATATTACATATTTTATTGATCAAAATTGATAGTCACGTGGTTTACTAATAAACTGGACCCGGAGGAAGTAATTGCCTTAACTTTGTACGGATTGCGCATTTCATCGTACAGTGGCGGATAGGTGGCAGGTAGCTGGCTGAGTTATTGTGCATGCATGGTCTTAGCTTCATTTATGTGGCAGGCGCTGTCGAATCATACTACTAAAAACAAGCCGATAGCATGGCTGCACTCCACCCCATTTTTGGATAGCGGTCGAATGCTTAATCTGTGAGAGAGCTCGTCACCTCAACTCACTGTACGTACGTGGTCGGCGGCCGGAGATGTGGAGGCTGAAGGTGTCGGAGGGCGGCGGCCCGTGGTTGCGGTCGGTGAACAACTTTCTAGGCAGGGCAGTGTGGGAGTTCGACCCCGACCACGGCACGCCGGAGGAGCGCGCCGAGGTTGAGAGGGTGCGTCGGGAGTTCACCGAGAACCGCTTCCAGAAGAGGGAGTCACAGGATCTCCTGATGCGCATGCAGGTACAGTCGTCCAAGTCTTTATGCATGTACGCACTATATGAGATCAATCTGTTATATCTAGCAATAGAAATGACATACTCCTACTCCCGATGATTTCTTAGAGCAACCGTATTTGTACACCTAGATGTGCTACGTTTTTTTTTTAATAACAGCCCAAAAGGCCGATGTTAAATTAATAACGTCGCCAACGGCGAAACACATACATAGTGCCAAACCCATCCTACACGGCATAACTGCACGCACACATAAAAAGACAGGCCTATTGGACATGCTACCAATGGAAAAAACGAAACACCGGCGACCATTACAGGAGGAGCAGACGCTGGACGGGCGCGTGTCGGGCCGGTGCTCACCCTAGCGGGCAAACCGACAACAACCAGCCAAGACAGCTCCACCGACGTCGTAGGCAACGCCACCATTAGCCGCCTACCACTAGGAATCAACCACCACCGAGAAGCAGCATCAGGGACCAGCCAGACAGGGAACACCGAGAGTGTAGAACACAAAGCAAGCTTTGACGAGGAGAGTGGAGTGAAACCACCCAACCATGGGCGAGCTAATCGACGCCAGACTCCAAGGCACCATCTTCAAGAAGATCACGACGTTGAAGCGTCGTTGCCGCCCGATAGACGATCTTGGGTTTTTACCCGGAGTCCGCAGAAAAATCAAACACTACCCAAATGACGCCTTCAGAAAGGGGACGACGTCCACAAACGCTGCCGTCGCGGCCAAGAGGGCAAGGGTTTCCCCCGACAAAGGCACACGGTAGTCCGCGCATGGTAGAGGTTGTTGCTAAGGCAACCACCAAACCGCCTTCACGCCACACAGCTCGTTGATTCCACGTTGTCCACACGACCAAGGAAACCGGACACACCGGAGCCCCTGGACGCCCACCAACCAAAAGTACTCCCATCATCCAGGGCCGCCTCGGGAACCAAGCAAAGAGCGCCGAAGAACTGAAGAAAACATCGGGAGTCACCGCCACGAGGACAACAGAGACCGGCGAGACAATGAAGACGGGTCCCCTTCCAGATTAACGTCTTACAGCCCCCATGGCCGTCGGCGCCGTTGGATCTGGGGTTGAGGGTTGGTCTCAAAGGGGCCCGGAGCCCCTGCTCCGGACCAGTCGAAACGGCCAGCTAGCCGTGTCGCCCAACACCCATTAGGACTCAGCCCGAAGCCGTAGGCCACCACCGGAGAGGTGTGGTCGCTCGTGCCTTGCACCAGAGCGCACTCGAGCTCCTAGATCGGAGGAGCTCCCGCATGCGCGCCAACGCAGAAACGGCCATCGCCGCCAACACACCGAGCCGCCACACCGCCGCCTAGGCAGCCGCGTCGGCACGCCCGCGCCATCCGCAGCCGCCATGCCCGCGCGAGGGGGAGAGAAGGCCCCGCCGCGGCCTGCGCCTCCGGGGCTTCGCCCGAAGATGCCCTCCGGCGGCAGCAATGGGGAGGGGAGAGCTGGAGGAAGGTTGGCGGCGGCCCTGAGCTAGGGTTCACTAGCGTCCGCTCGCGAGAGCGGACCAAGCGACTTTTTTCACTCTCGGGTGGAGTTACATGTGCTATGGTTCTTGTGGGCTGAGTCCATACACACAGTATTTTCCTAAAACAACGATGTAAGTACTCTTTCCGAATAGGGTGTCACATATTTGTCCGAATTTGCATATATCTGGACATGTTTTAGTACACAAAATTTGTGACATCCTTTACATGATAGAGGGAGTACTTGTTTTAGTTCCTCGTACAAAGGTTTATAAGTCAGTATTTCATTACATCAAAAGAGGCCAATGACATCTCATCTACTCTATCTGTTTCAAATTATAAGATGTTTTAGATTTTCTCTTAAACACATGTATTTCTTTACTATCTACTCCCTACATTCCATAGCATTCCCCGTCGGATCTTGTCCAAAGCCTTAATCATTGCCTTATCAGCTTTGATAGCAGTGAGAAGGAAAATCGGAAGAGCTATTTTTTTTGAACAGAAAATCGGAAGAGCTATGAGCATAGGTTTGACCAAAGCCGCACAGCCTGCCACCTTAAGAAATCTTGCTTTCCAAGGATTGAGCCTAGATATGGCCTTGTCAATGTAAGGCCGAAGGTCAATACATCGCAGCCTTCCAAGTATTAGAGGCAAGCCAAGATACTTTATTGGGGCGCAGGCGTTGCTGGGAAATCCTGAAGAATGGAGTTAAGATCAATTCCCTCACAACGAATTGGAACCATCGAAGCACTCTAAACTTTCACCTTGCTGGTAGGAACATGTTGGATGCTTCAACTGCTCCTTTTACCAAAAATGCAAGTTTGGCGTGCATGGGATATCCCATGCATGACCCAGCTTCTCTCCTTGCTTTTTTTAAAGATTGTGGGTTGGTCAGATTCTTTCTTCTTCTATACTAGTAGATTTAGTATTAAAATTTAGATCTTTCATATCTTTTGAACCACAAGATTAATTTATAAACCGTTTGAATATTTATGTTCCTAGAAAAGTGAGCTTTAAAATAAGACCAATATTGAATATATTTTGGTAATTTTTGAAAATTGACTTTTAAAACTTGGTGTAAATTGACTTTTAAAAATTGGTGAAAAGTTGTTTTGAAACAATTTGTTTCACTCTGTTTTAAATTTGATTCATTAGAATTAGAAAACATTTGGAAAAATTGTTTTAGAGTTTAATTTCAAGACATAATTTTGTGTATCTAGTTTCATAGAGTTTTATTGTGGATTATCATGTTTGAATATGTTTTCGAATTTAAAATTTAATTTTTGTCAAAACTGACCTTTTTTAGACTTGTTTGGAAGATATATTCGAAATAAATAAACAGATTTAAACGGATTGTTAATATGATATATACTCCAATAAATATTGCTCTTTTAAATCCAACACTAGAAATTAATCCACTTACTAAAAAATAAGAAAAAATTGTACTAGTGTAGGGTAGGCTGCATGCAAACATTGTACTACTGTAGGGTAGGTAATATGCAAAGATTCTCTTCATGTGCTAATCTCAAAGCAAATACAACAAACTGAACGGTAGATATGTACACGCGAGGTCACATGCACGCTAGAATCGCCGTTCTGCTCCTTTTACTTCAACTACGGCAATTACTGCAACTTATTCTCCATCTGGGCTCTTGGAGAGCTGCGTCTTAGACTGCTTGCGACTGCGAAGAACTGAAGCCAATGGACATGATATGTTACCTCGCTGCTCCAAGCGGGTCACCTTATTTTCCAATATACCTTCACTTCTCCTTGACGTTACCGTTTTTCTAGATTAACAAGGTTTCCCCTCCCCCGGTTCTACCCCTGACGTTACCGTACCTGTTGCAAAAAACGAACTGTCCAACTACTTCGTCTATGTAAGACAATCCACATAGGAGTACAACAATAACAACCTTAGAACCAATCACTGGCTGAGGTAAAACGTAATACTAGAGTGACTTGGTATCTTTTTTTTTTTTTTGAGGGAAGCAGCACGGACTCCGTCCTGCTACGGATTTTATTACTCATCAAAACAGGCTTACATCGTTGGTGATTACAGCAGCAAGAAAATCAGGAGGATCGTCCTGCCACGCAGTGCATTCGGGACCCTCCGCTCTACTAGCTAATAAATGAGCCGCACAATTTGTTTCCCTAGGACAGTGACTAAAGGAAACAAAAGAAAAGTTACGACAAAGGAAAGAACATTCTTCGTAGATCGCCGCCGCTGGTCCCATGGAATTGCCTCCATCCTTCATGACTTGAATAACCTCCATGCAATCGGACTCACATAAAATTCTGTTGCAACCAATTTGTCCCGCCAACAGGAGTCCATCACGTAAAGCTGTCGCCTCCGCCGTAGGAGCATCAGCCACATACGGTAATGAGCGGCTGCATCCAGCAATAAAAGAACCGTGACTATCCCGCAAAATAGCGCCCGTGCCACCAATACCCAGGTCTGGATCAAAACCAGCGTCAACATTGAGTTTGACATTGCCTTCACATGGCTTCAACCAGCCGTGGCGAGAGATCCGATTGTCTCCTTTCTTTCTTGCCCTTGAGTAGTTTGTAGCCAATGCCATGATAGCTTGTGCCGATCTTGATGGATGTTGAATTTTTTCACCATGAGTAACCTGCCTACGCTCCCACCAAATATACCAGCATGCCGTAGAAACAAGACCATTCCTGCAAACATCAGGTAAGAGAGGGGCCATGGATTCTCTCTCAAGTAGAAGTGTTCCTAGTACAGAAGATCCTTCATGGTCCACAACACACGCCTTGTTAATAGTTTCTAGCAAACCCAGACTTTTCCAAATCTCTTTAACTCGTTGACATTGAAAATAGGCATGTTTAATGCTTTCACAATCAAGTGAGCAGAGAGGGCATTGAGAAGAAATAGGGACGTGCCTGTTTGCCAAAACACCATAGCACGGAATAGCTCCTAGGAGAGATCTCCAAGTATGGATTTTAATTTTTGCTGGAACCTTCATGTCCCAGACTTTCTTCCAAATCGGGCTAGTAGAAGTACCAAAAAGGTTTGTCCTTGCTAGTTTACGACCATGCTGTGATTTCCACTCCAAATGGTAGGCTGATTTAACAGAGAAGAAACCATTCTTATTGAAATGCCAAGAAACAAAATCGTGCATCATACCAACAGCCAGGGGGATTTTTAGAATCCTCTCCGCATCAATTTGCCAGAAAGTTTCTCTGATCAACTGTTCATCCCATGTTCTATTTTCTTGATCAATCAGTTCAGACACCCTTGTCAAGACAATATTCCCCCGCCTTGTAGCAAGGCGCCTAGATGGTGAAGCTGGGATCCATGGATCATCCCATAAGTTTATATTAGATCCATCCCCTACGCGCCAGATATACCCTTTTTTGAAAGTTTGAATACCTGCATGCAAGCTTTGCCAGGTAAAGGAACTCCCCTTCTTCAGCGAACAATTTAGAATATCACCATCAGGAAAATATTTAGCCTGGAGGACTCTAGCGCAAATAGACTCCGGATCTGAAATAAGCCTCCAACACTGTTTAGACAACATGGCCAGATTGAAACAATGTAAATCTCTGAATCCCATACCTCCTTGAAGTTTTGGTATAGACATCTTCCACCAAGCAAACCAATGCATATGCTTCTGTTGGTCTTCATCTCCCCACCAGTATCGGGACATAGCAGCAATCATCCCATTGATAATCGGCTGAGGTAGCGTGAAGACAGACATAGCATAAGATGGAATAGCTTGACAAATAGCCTTCAGTAGAACCTCCTTCCCCCCTAGAGATAGTAGCTTCTCAATCCAACCGATGAGTTTCTTACATATTTTATCAATGAGATGTTGAAAACAATCACTACGGTCAACTCCGACCAAAGGGGGTAAACCCAGATATTTATCGGTTATTGCCTCCGTCATAATGTTGAGAATAGTGCATACTTCCGCTTTAATATTTACATCAGTACATGGGCTAAAGAAAATGCTCGATTTACTATCGCTTACCAACTGACCTGACGCACCACAATAGCTATCCAAGGTTTCCTCAAACTGGCTGCATTCTGACTATCAGCCTTCATTAAGATTAGAGAGTCATCGGCGAACAACAGATGTGAGATTACAGGAGCATCCCTACACACCTTCACACCAGTAAGGTTACCCTGTTCTTCTTCAAAATTAATCATAGCTGTGAGGCCCTCGGCACAGAGCAAAAAGAGATACGGCGAGAGAGGGTCCCCTTGACGGAGCCCCCTCGACGGAATAATAGTATCAGATTCACCATTATTGAGCCTCACCCGGTACCGCACAGAGGAAACACACTCCATAATCATCTGCACCCAGTTACTCTCAAAGCCAAGCTGGATCATAATGCTCTCCAAAAAACACCATTCAACTCTATCATATTCCTTATGCATATCCAGCTTCACCGCACAATTCCCAAATTTACCAACTCTCTTGTTCTTGATAGCATGGTAGGACTCATATGCCACCAAAAAATTATCAGTGATTAGTCTGCCCGGAACAAAAGCACTTTGGAAAGGAGAAATAATTTTCGGTAGAAGAATCTTTAGACTGTTCGCAATCATTTTCGAAATCACCTTATATACCACGTTGCATAAGCTAATAGGACGAAATTGGGTAATGGACTCTGGATTATCTACCTTTGGGATTAGAACAATAGTAGTGTCATTCCATCCCTCCGGAATTGACTTGGAATTCACAGCTAGCAACACCTCGTCCGTCAGATCCTCCCCAATAATGTGCCAAAAACGTTTGTAGAAGACAGCATGCAGCCCGTCCGGGCCGGGAGCTTTTAAGTCGCCGATGTTAAAAAGCGCTTTCTTAACCTCCTCTCTCGTGTAAGGGGCAGTTAGGATCTCATTCATTTGGCGATCAACCCTCGGCTTTACCTTGCTGATGACATGGGGATCAGCAACATCGATCCCCGAATTGAACAGCCCGGAAAAATAATCTCCTGCCAACATACGGAGATGGTCTTGATCATCCACCCAAACCCCATGGTCATTCTTTAGTTTCTTAATAAAATTTCTCCTCTTGCGCTAAGATGCGCAACCGTGAAAAAAACTGGTATTCCGATCGCCATGACGAAGCCAGTTTGCACGTCCACGTTGGACCCAATACAACTCCTCCTGCTCCAGTAGGTCCTCGATCTTATCTTGCACCACCTTCTGTTTAGCTATTGCCTCATCCGTGAGAGGACCTAAAAGGATCTCATTAAGCTCTTTTTTCAAAGTTCTAAGCCTATGGCGAGGTCCCCTCAGCTCAGTTTTGTCCCAGTCATGAAGAGCTGAATGCACAACATCCGTCTTGCGCGCCAAAGGCCAGCCTCCCTCTTGTTTTGCACGCAGCCATGCCGATTGAATAATTGTTTCGACTGATTCCTCACAAAGCCAACGAGCTTCGAATTTGGGTCTAACCCTTTGCATCGCATGGGGCAATAGCTGAAACTCGGTATCAACTGTGATGGGTCGGTGATCAGACTTCCCAAAATCCTCATGAATAATTCCGTAATTAGGAAACATATCAACCCAACTCCGATTAGAGACCGCTCTGTCAAGGCGTTCTCTGATTTTTCCCCTCCTCCAAGTAAATAAATCTCCCGAGTAGCCCAAGTCATGTAAATTGCATTCCGAGAGAACGTCCCGGAAGTCCTGCATGCACCTTTGTGGTCTGATATTCCCTCCTTCTTTCTCATGCCCAAATAAAATTTCATTGAAATCCCCTACAATGATCCATGGTAAGTCAGTTTTTGTATGCAAATTCCTGATGTAATCCCAGGAAAGATGTTTCCTCTCTCCACTCGGTTCTCCATAGAAACCCGTGAAACGCCAAGCAGAGTCATTGTGTTCATTCACCAGAATATCAATGAAGTTTGCATTGACTTCACAAGACGTAACGTTAAGATCTTTTTGGTAGAACATAACTAGACCACCACTCCGGCCATTGCTCTCGAACACTTTGACCTCATCAAAGTTTAGACGAAGCTTTAAATTTCTTGCTTTTGCTAAATTAAGATGAGCCTCTGAAAGGAATAACACGAGTGACTTGGTATCTTGTGTACTAGTTTGATGATATCCTATTAGTATGTTGCTCTGTTGGGTTCCGAGAATCTAGCATCCAGAGGTCACCGGCCACAAATATGATGCGATGGGTAGGGGTGTAATATATTTTCACGATACTGGGCCAATATGATGCACTGACATCAACCCCCTAACCGGTGCCACGTGACCAGAGCTCGACACGATGGTCACCTTTTTAGGGTCATTATCAAGTGTGACCACTGAAATAAAGGTGTGCTACAGTACTAGTCCTGTACTATATATCTCTTCAATCGCTTACCACGTGATTATCTTATCTTTCTCGAGGACATGTAGTTGGCAGATGGATCAGGAATTGAATGTTGATACGTATTACTCCTTCCGTTTCAGGACTCAAGACGTCCTTGTTTTACGTGTTTTTTCTTTGATTAATAATTATTTTAAATACGTAAAGAGTTTTGGTATAAAACTAGTATCATCGGAAAGTATTTTTCAATATGAATCCAACGGTACTAATTATGTACAATATAATCAAAAAAAATTTATTCAATTCTTTTGGTCAAACTTTGCTTTGGAAAGCGCGTGCGCTTTAAGCCTTAAAACGGAGGTAGTACTATACTCCTTAAATCGCTTTTCATGGTATATATATGACCTTAATATTCTCTCCATTTTATAATATAAGATGTTTTAGCTTTGTAAAGATAGTGTATTTAGACATTTTTTAGTATATAGGTTAATACATTATCTTTATTAAGCTAAAATATTTTATATTATAAAACGAAAGGAGTACTTATGTAATCATCATAGGGTGCGCGAGCATGACACGAGGATCAGTTTTCGTCTTCTTCAATTTTCTGGATGCATATTTGAGCGTGACTTATCCCACACATCCAAGGTCCAACTCCCTTCATATCATGTACTCCCTCAGTTTTAAAATATAAGATGTTTTAGTTTTGTAAAGAGAATATATCTAGACTTGTTTTAGTACTCCCTCCGACCCATATTAATTGACTTGGATTTGTTAAAATTTGGATGAATCTAGACACTATTTAGTATATAGGTTCATCCAAAATTTGACAAATCAAAGTCAATTAATATGGGCCGGAGGGAGTACGTAGATTTACTCTAAACATGAGTGAACCTATATACTAAAATAGTCTAGATATATTTAATTCATAAACTAAAACATCATATATTTTAAAACAAATGGAGTACATCACTTCCAGGATTGGTACATGCGTACAGCTCAGTTGCAATAATTCATTTCACTACTGGTACGACCTTCAACAACTGCTCCCCCACATCGCGTCTCGTGTCAAGTAATGCGTGCCCAATTAATTCCTGAAATTACAAGGGTGTGCGGGCCATCAGATCACTTACTCGCTCCGTCACGGTTTGGAGGACGGTTTGGAGAGTGTCTTATAAAAGTTATGCGTTTCCAAAACTCTCTCCTAGATGCGTTAGACTTAATTACAGAATTAATGTTCATTTTTTTCTCCTTATTTCTACTCCATACAGTCAAGAAATTAATTCTTGCATGCAAGTCCACCAATGCATGCAACTAAACTCCTTGTTTTTATTGAGTAATTACGTTTAATAGGGCGCCGAATAATTAATTGACGCATATTTTAAACACAAAACTGGCCCCAATCAGCATCCACCTAGGTTCTAATAACCTCTCTAAAATGTCCTCCAAACTGTGACGGGGGAGTACTAGTTTAGGCTAGTCATAGTGAGAGTAACTTAACTACATTAATAATATGCATGTAGTACATACAACATGACATGATAATTAATGAAGAAAGAGAGATCTCTAGTAACTTACTTCGGAGTAGCTAGTTAACATAAGGCTAGTCATAGTAAAAATAATATAGGTAGTAATATGCATCCATATGCAGGCAATTTGGTGATGTGGCATGTCATTAAATGATAAAAGAGAGTCTTGTGGTAACTAGTTATGTTATCATAACATCACATATTTCAGAATAAGATGAATCTACATGCTACTTCCTCCGTTTTCTTGAATACGGCGTAAATATTTTTTCAAATTTTCACCATAAAGCAAGGCGCGGGTCAGTGAAAATAGCTAACCTTTCTATTCTGCCCCTCCCTCGCGCTGGAAACAAGGAGCCGAATTCTATCTTTATTGGCCGTAAGTGGCTGTCCATTAATCGAGGAGAGAGATTAAACGTGACTAGATATTTACGAGGGGCATATCCGGAAAAGAATTAAACACGGAGGCTCTTCTTAATCCTCACGCTTAAAGGTTTAAACCTTAACCTAAGAAACAGAGAGTAATAAATAAGACCTTGCATGATATTACACACAAATTACTATCACTATAAAAATAGTAACGTAGACTAGTAACTTATACATATTACTAGCCTATGTTACTCTCACACTATGAACAGCCTAACATCACATATAGCAAGACCATATGAGTCTATAACCTAATTAATTAGTCAATTGCATGACACTAC
The DNA here is from genome assembly GCA_030063025.1 of Avena longiglumis. Lineage (NCBI taxonomy): Eukaryota > Viridiplantae > Streptophyta > Magnoliopsida > Poales > Poaceae > Avena > Avena longiglumis. Next base: position 87,112,746 of record CP125977.1, on the reverse strand, counting down.
ACACGTGTTAATATCTATTATAAAAATAGTAACATCAACTAGTTAGTAACGTGCACTAGGCAGTAGTTTTTTTTCTACGCCGTACATAAGCCCGTATAAAATCAGGTGAGCTGCAATGCTGCATGGCTCATCCTTGTATCGCAAACACCACAGAGTACTACTCCCACTTTTGTGTTCGCTGAATACTTGGTGAGCTAGCTAGCTCTAGCTCTGCCCGCACGTTGTCGGCGGCGGCCGGAGATGTGGAGGCTGAAGGTGTCGGAGGGTAGCGGCCCGTGGTTGCGGTCGGTGAGCAACTTCCTGGGTAGGGCCGTGTGGGAGTTTGACCCCGACCACGGCACGCCGGAGGAGCGCGCCGAGGTTGAGAGGGTGCGCCGGGAGTTCACCGAGGGAGTCACGGGATCTTCTAATGCGCATGCAGGTAAATTTAAAGTCCACATAAGATCGATCTGTCATATCTAGCGATGGGGAAAAAAAGAGTTTATTAGAAGTCACCATTTCATTACTTCAAAAGTGGCCAAATGATATCACGTACTCTCCCCCAGTTTCATGTGTCTAATAAGAGTTCCATGTCTGGTTCTGCATGTATATAGATATATGTTTTAGTGTATAGTTAAATGCAAATTTAGACAAATTCAAGTCGCTTATTTTTTACGGAAGGAGCACAAGAATAAAGCTAATCATATTAACTTTGTTATTATGGGCAGAGTTAATGAATCCGTTTCGCAAAAAGAAAGAAAGACATAGTAGACTGAGTCGTGTCATTGTTCTTTCAAGCTTTGTCTGATTGATATTTTCTGCTAACAACATCTGAGTTTGCAATGGATTAGGGTGTTGTTGTGCTTAACTTTTTTTTCGATAAAGAGCGTTTTTATTAGACTCAAGAGTTTACATCAAGGTGATATCATCAAGAGAGCTACACCCGGCCTCTGCACAACAAGAAAAGTAATAGAATAAGAGATACAAGGAAGAATCTCATAGGTATAACCTAGAATACATGCAACTATAAAAAACGCCTATGGTGAAAGGGGCTCAATCCGCAAGCTATGATGCCATCCATGATGGTTAAAAACCTCCTTCGCCACTTGCTCCAACTGCGTAGATGCCTCGTTATAAAAGACGAGGTGTTCTGGTTTTTGAAGAGTAGACCACTTCCGGAGTAAGTGTGCACATTGAAAGATGATCTTGGGAAAGTAAAGGTTGCATGAAGCTTGAAGGCGCATGGCCTTCGTGAGTGAGTCCTCGTCCGTAGGAGTAGTCCCATCCTCCGCGATGGGTACCTCCCGCTACGCCGGGCGGTCCCTACAACCACGACCTCTAGAAGCAGGGTATGCGGTATCGGTGAAGAAGTGGCCACCTTCGGGGAAGCGACAGGAGACAGGGAGGTTGCGGGAGACACCCCCCCCCCCCCGGGTTATTATGGGCAGAGTTAATGAATCCGTTTCACAAAAAGAAAGAAAGACACGGTTAATGAACCCGAGGAGAACTTACCAATTTTCCTTTGTTGGCTATTGTATTCTTTCATTGAGTCGAGTACGATGTTTTCCCTCAGATTTTGCACTATTCATAAGAATTTAATCAACTCAGATCTCTTGTAAACAATAATTTATTCTCTTATGGTGCAATCAAAGAAAAAATCATGCAAACAAAATCTTACTCCCTCCATTCGCTAATGTAAGACCTTCTGACCATTTTAGAAATATATGTATTTAGACATGTTTTATTATTTAGGTTTAACAATTTTAGTCTGAATTTAGTCTAATTTGAAATATCTAAAAGGTCTTTGGGATACTGCAATTCTACGACTTTAGGGTTATTGTTATGTTGTTGGAATTTTGTGATAAAAAAGCCCTACAAGAAACAAATGAAAGACATGTGACGGTATGTTAGAGATTTTTTTAGATGTATATTATTAGAGGTTGTTAGTAAGATTCAACAAAAAAAACTAGGAATAACCGATCTTTTTGAAGGAAAATATCCTATGCTCTATGAAGATGACGCATGAATGTAAGTATATATATATATATATATATATATATATATATATATAGATGGAGTGTCCTATGTTGAGAATTATCCATAATAAACGCTAGATAAAACATGACTAGAATAATAGACAATATACTAATCATGTTAAATAGCGAATACATATTGAGGCATATAGTCAAACAAACTGCAAGGCATAAAACTTTAGATATGATCAGAACAAGAGTGAGACAGAAGATGTACATGGCAGTAGAAGAAGTGGAACCGCTGGCGTTGGAACCATCGTTGGCCATGTCGTCGAGGAAGAGCGTGCTGATGTCGGGGAAGAAGTCCTCGTCGGGGAAGACGTCGCTATCTGTGAGGGAGTCCGTGATTGCCAGAGGTCGATAGCGCTCCCAAAACCTTATCGCCCTTCTCCGTGCAGGACTCAAGCAGCGGGGTCTCGAGGTTTCTTGTCGTCGCGGTGCACGCCGCAGGACGGGATGGGGAAGATGGAAGAGGCGCAGGTATGTGTGGCAGTCTAACCGAGAGGAGGCGCGACCTCTCTCTCTTATAGGCGCACGCAGAGGGGAAGGCAGACAGTGCAGAGGATGAAACGAATGGACGGAAGGTGAAGCGAACAGGCGCATTTAACTTGTATTAAAAGTCCATTCAAAGCAAACGTTTCACCTTCGTATTAAACGTCCATTCAAAGCAAACGTTTGACGTGACGAGGCGAGGCGAGGCGAGGCGAGGCGTGGCGTGGCGTGGCGAGGCGAGCGAGCGAGGAGGAGGAGGAGCGCGCGTGTGGAGCTCTCTCCTTCTCCTTCTCATCCTTTTACCAAGTGGTAGAAGAGCTCACCTTATAAGCTGGTCCAACTTCCACTTAACTAGCAATGTGAGACTAAACATTTTTCCCACCTCTTGTCTTGCATGAATGGGCCACATGGGCCTCTAGGATTTTCAGGAATTATTGTAATAGAAAATGGGCTTGACTATTTGGGCCAAAATTCCAACAATCCCCCACCAGATCCCAGAGGCACATGTAATCTGCCTTTGGTTCCAAAACACTGTTTATATACCGGCACATGTAACACTGTTTATATACCGGTACTAGGTTGCGACTTGTACAGTGGACTATGCCTTGAACTGCAAGTTTGCTGCAATCTAGCTTCACACGAAGTCTTGACCGATACTGGGCTACCGTGGGACTTCCCCGCGGGTGGAGCTTATACGTCATACTCCATGACCTTTCATGAGTTTATTAGAGAGCACCCTACTCTTATAGATCTGACGTTTTAACAATCGGACTCATAGGTGTGTTCTTCAAAAGATGTTCTGCGGCAGACAACATCTTTGCTTAGGATAAGCCACTTAGAACACATTAAGATAATAAATCAACCTGCCATGCAGAATAGGAAAGTATTGCATCTTTATGGAGTGGTGTTTATTAAAGTAGGGATACTTTCCTCTCGCTAACCAAGCTTGTTTCCCAATTCTAATTCACGGGATCTCCGATCACATAGAGTGGTTTACCACTATGGAAAGCTCAAATTGTGGGTCTCATACCCATCTCCTTCGATGCATTTTCTATCACGTTGCGTGATAGACCCTTTGTGAAGGGATCTGCCAAGTTTTTAGATGTTTGGATATAATCCAATGCTATAACTCCGGAGTTTCTCATTTTCCTGACAGATTTCAATCTCCTCTTCACATGTCTTGAGGACTTCATATTATCCTTAGAACTGTTCACCTTAATAATCACAGTTTGATTATCACAGTTCATTGGAATTGCGGGTATAGGTTTTTCAACCACAGGTAAGTCCATCAAGAGTTCACGAAGCCACTCTGCTTCAACAGTGGCCGTGTCTAGTGCTGTGAGTTCTGCTTCCATAGTTGACCTCGTTAAGATGGTCTGCTTGCAAGACTTCCAAGAAATAGTGCCACCACCAAGTGTGAAAACATATCCACTCGTGGCCTTTATCTCATCAGCATCAGATATCCAATTTGAATCACTATAACCCTCTAGTACCCTCGGATACCCGGTATAGTGTATGCCATAGCTCGTAGTACCTTTTAGATATCGCATAACTCTTTCAAGAGCATGCCAGTGATCATCTCCTGGATTTGAGACAAATCGACTGAGTTTGCTTACAGTAAAGGCGATGTCAGGTCTCGTGGCACTAGCTAAATACATAAGCGAGCCAATGATTTGAGAGTATCTTAGTTGGTCTCTAGCATTTCCTCGATTCTTTCGAAGCAACACACTAGGATCATACGGTGTAGGAGAAAAATTGACGTCGCTATACCCGAAACGACTCAAGATCTTTTCCACATAGTGGGACTGAAGCAGTGTAATCCCACCATCATCATCTCTCAATAGCTTGATGTTCAGGATGACATCAGCTACTCCCAGATCCTTCATCTCAAAGGAACGAGATAAGAAATCTTTTACCTCCTTAATTGCATTAAGGTTGGTTCCAAAATCAATATGTCATCAACATACAAACAAAGGATGACTCCTCACCCCCACCATGGCGATAGTATACACTTGTCGCCTTCATACAACAAAGCCTGCAGTTAAGGTTTTATCAAATTTTTCGTACACCGCTTAGGTGCTTGTTTAAGACCATACAAAGACTTCAGTAGCTTGCACACTTTTCTTTCTTGACCATTTACTACAAAACCATCCGGTTGATCCATATAAATTTCCTCATCCAACTCTCCATTTAGGAAAGCTGTCTTAACGTCCATTTGGTGAACGAGAAGACCGTGTGAGGCAGCCAGAGAAAGTAGTACTCGAATGGAGGTCAACCTTGCTACAGTGAGTAAGTGTCAAAGAAGTCTTCACCTTCCTTTTGGGTATAACCCTTGGCCACAAGCCTTGCCTTGTACTTCTCAATAGTACCATCAGGTCTTAGTTTCTTCTTGAACACCCATTTACATCCTACAGGTTTGCACCCATAAGGACGATCAGTGATCTCCCATGTTTCATTAGCTAAGATGGAATTCATCTCACTATGAATGCCTTCCTTCCAAAGAGTCGAGATCGTGAGATGCATAAGCTTCTGAAATGGAAGTGGGAGTGTCATCCACAAGGTACACAATGAAATCATCACCAAAAGACTTTGCAGTCCTTTGTCTCTTGCTCCTTTTAGGAATTTCATTATCATCCTCCTTAGGACTTTCAGAGTGTTCAATCAGAATGGTAGGTTCAGAGAATATAGCAAATTCCTGATTAGATGAACTAGGTATATCCGGATTTGATGAGTTAGGTTTATCCTTCATTGGAAATATATCCTCAAAGAAAGTCGCATCAGTCGACTCCATGATTGTACCGACATGAATGTCAGGTACTTCAGATTTCACTATCAAGAATCTATAACCAATGCTATGAAAAGCATAGCCCAGAAAAACACAATCAATGGTTTTTGGTCCAAGCTTGCGCTTCTTGGGGATTGGTACATTAACCTTTGCCAAACAACCCCAAGTACGTAAGTAAGAGAGTTTTAATCTTTTCTTCTCCCATTCTTCGAATGGAGTAATTTCTTTGTTCTTTGTGGGAACTCGGTTTAGGACATGACACGCGGTCAATAATGCCTCCCCCCACCATTCCTTAGAAAGACCCGATGTGTCTAACATGGCGTTAACCAAATCTGTTAGAGTACGATTCTTTCTTTCGGCTACTCCATTTGACTGGGGTGAGTAGGGAGGCGTCCTCTCATGAATTATGCCATGTTCCGCACAAAAGAAATCAAACTCGTTGGAAAAATACTCTCCACCACGATCAGACCTAAGCCTCTTGATCTTTCGATCAAGTTGATTTTCTGCCTCAGCTTTATAGATTTTGAAGAAACTCAAAGCCTCATCTTTTGATTTTAGAAGATACACATGACAATATCTCGTAGAGTCATCGATCAAAGTCATGAAGTATTTCTTTCCACCTTTTGTTAACACACCATTCATCTCACAAAGATCAGAATGTATGAGCTCTAGTGGTGTTAAATTTCTCACTTCTGCAGTCGTATGTGACTTGCGAGGTTGTTTAGCTTGCACGCAGACTTGGCACTTAGATCCCTTAACAGTTGAGAAATCAGGGATTAAATTCATTTTGGCTAGCCGCGTCATACAACCAAAATTAATATGACAAAGACGAGAGTGCCAGACATTTGATTCAAAATTTGTGTAAATATGATTAACAACTTTATTACAAATGTCTGATAGAGATAAGCGGAACAAGCCTCCGCATTCATAGCCTTTACCAATAAAGGTTCCATACTTCGAAATTACAAATTTATTGGACTCAAATACAATCTTGTATCCATCTCGACACAGAAGAGATCCGCTAACAAGATTTTTGTTTATTGAGGGAACATGATGCACGTTCTTCAGGCGCACAGTCTTTCTCGAAGTGAACTTCAGATCGACCGCATTCAACACCATGAATGAAGCATGCGAGCCGTTCCCCATCAAGACGGTTTGAGTCCTCCGACCGATATGAAGAAAACATGGAAATATCGTAATGACATGTACATTAGCGCCGTGTCAATCCACCAATCAGAGAATGACATAATGAAAGAACAAGAGGTAATATACCATACCCAACATCTTTCATCTCAACGTCGCCCATGACAACATTAGCAGCCTTGCTCTTCCCATCTTGGCGCTTGTCAAAAGCGGTTGGGACAAGCAGAGCCCAATGATTAGGATCACCGCACACATGACAAGCACCTTTCCTCTTATCGTCTTCTTCTTGAAGTTGGTGGACTGAGGCCTTGTTCTTTCCATCGAACTTTCCTTTGTCATCAAACTTGCCTTTGTTCTTGAACTTGTAAGGTCGGAAGTTCCTTTTCTGTACTGGTTGGCATTAGAAACTCCTCGGTACCTCGAGCACGTGTGTCTTTTGCTCTTGCCTTCTTCCACATCAAGAGTCCCAATGAGATCCGTCACGGAGAACTCTTGTCTCTTGTGTCAGAGAAGTAGCAAAATTCCTCCATGATCGGGAAGTTTGGCAATGATGCCTCCGCAACAAACTTGTCCGAATACACAAGTGAAGTGCTCAAGCTCCCCGGCAAGTGATCAGATCTCATGAGCCTCTCCACAATGGAGCGGTCATCAATCATCTTATAGTCATAGAATTGTTCCATGACATACGCTTCATCGCCAAAGATCGAGACTCCAAATTTTCTCTCGAGCGCATCCCACATATCTTTGCCATTGCTAAATGATGATATGAATCGACAATATTGTCGCCAAGGATGCTGATCAAGGCAGCCTTGAAAGTAGTATCAAGTTTTTGAACGCCTCTTCCCGAGCGGGATTAAGTTCCTCAAAAGCGCCATAGATGGCGTTATAGCAGCTCATGGTCAAACTGAAAGCATTGCTCGCACGCCACCGTTTGTAATCACACCTTCAAACACAGGTGGCTTCATAGAAGCAACAAAGCCACTTGGGGCAAATTGCCTGAAATAAGGTTTTTGGATTGTTGAGAAATAGAGCAATTTACCAAGCGAATTATCCATAATAAACGCTAGATAAAACATGACTAGAATAATAGACAATATACTAATCATGTTAAATAGCGAATACATATTGAGGCATATAGTCAAACAAACTGCAAGGCATAAAACTTTAGATATGATCAGAACAAGAGTGAGACAGAAGATGTACATGGCAGTAGAAGAAGTGGAACCGCTGGCGTTGGAACCATCGTTGGTCATGTCGTCGAGGAAGAGGGTGCTGATGTCGGGGAAGAAGTCCTCATCGGGGAAGACGTCGCTATCTGTGAGGGAGTCCGTGATTTGCCGAGGTCGCTGATAGCGCTCCCAAAACCTTATCGCCTTCTCCCGCAGTGACTCAAGCAGCTGGGTCTCGGAGGTTTCATCTGCCATGCTGCACGCCGCAAGACGGGATGGGGAAGACGGAAGTAGCGCAGTGTTCTGGAATTGGAGGCGCAGGTATGTGTGGCAGTCTAACCGAGAGGAGGCGCGACCTCTCTCTTATAGGCGCAGAGGGGAAGGCAGACAGTGCTATGGACGGAAGATGAAGCGAACAGGCGCATTTAACTCGTATTAAACGTCCATTCAAAGCAAACGTTTCACCTTCGTATTAAACGTCCATTCAAAGCAAACGTTTCACCTTCGTATATCTGTTCATATACCATTCATGTGGGACTAAACATTTGTCCCACCTCTTGTCTTGCATGAATGGGCCACATGGGCCTCTAGGATTTTCAGGAATTATTATAATAGAAAATGGGCTTGACTATTTGGGCCAAAATTCCAACATCCTAAACCTGCAAAACGTTGTTAAATGCACATGAGCGTTTTACTTTATTTTGGTACGACAAAGTGTACGTATGTGTTCCGTTTGAAAAAAATAAGCGGCCTAAAAAATACCATGGTTGTGGTGTGTATAAATATGATTGTCATCTATAAAAAACATGATGGTAGAGAACAAGCCTCTGATTAGATGGTTAGGACCCATCAGAGATCAAACACTAGATTTGACACTTGGATTTCTTATAAAGGCAGAATATTCAAATAAGTGAGTATATGTATATATTTGTGACTATGTACTGTGTTTTTCAAAAAAAAAACATGGCCGGCTGAGTGCAGCCTTTCGCGGGATGGATCCAGGATTTCAGCTTTGGGTGTAAAAATTTTAACTACGGAAGTAAAAGTATAATTTATGTATTGCGGAAAAATATATTAAGATTTTTTTTGAGAAAAATGTCTTAAAAAATGACAGGGAAAATAAAAAGTAAAATAGAGTTCTATCAATTCCATCACTTTGATGCCACCCCGTCCCATGTGATTTTATTAGACCAGACGTCCAATGTGTGGATCATCTTTTCTCCAACATAACAATGTAATGATTGAGCCTATAAGGAATTTTATTTTGAACATATAAGGAATAAAGATCACAAGATCGTAACACCGATTTGTTAATGGTAGAAAATTTTCTTGAAAAATATGTACAATGGCTACTACGTAATGGGCCATTGGCAACTTAGGATGTACTTTCTTCGTTCTGAAATTATGTGTCCAGATTCGTTGAGATATACATGTAACTACATGCCAAAACGTGTAAATACAAGCGTATCTACGACACTAAATGACAGTAGTAGTGAACTATAGGATTTTTACTTTGTGATTGGAGGAAAATACTACTCCCTCCGTCTCAAAATAAGTGACTTGAGCTATAGATTCGCATATCTAGACGTATTTTAGTATATAGATACATGTGAATTTAGATAAACTTAAGTCCCTTATTTTGAGACAGAGGTTGTGTGTGTCCCGAATGTTTAGACCAGTTCTATATACTTTGTTGAGGTTGACTGATGAGGTGTAATATCGGCAATGCCTATTGTTATGGACTTGGGTTTTAGAAAAAAATAGGAACGCTGATGATTTCGTCGGCTTATCAGACAAATAAGGGAGACGAGATTTATCCAGGTTCATGCCCTCATAGAGGAAACCCTACTCCTGCTTGTCTGATTATTATTGATACAGAGTACAAAGTCGCCAGGTCGCCAGACGTGATCTAGCTTACAGCGGATTGCTATGATTAGATTGCGTGAGAGAGATCCTCCTCCGTCGGCTCCACACAGCTTTTATATGAGAGGTCGGGTCTCAGAGTCCTGTACGGGTCGGAATACACTTTGAGATATAACTCTATGACTATGTTGGTCTAGGCTTTTGCCTTGGTCAGCACGTCTGGTTCCTTAGTTTTGGATGCTTCGAGGATCTTTTGTTTTCTTTGGGCCTTACTGTTCTTGGTTCAGATCTATACCAGGATGCATGACCGTAGTGGTGCATGCTATCGGGCGGAGAGCTTAGTGATGTTGAGGTGTTGTTTGGCAGACGATACCTCATGTGACATCTACGCAACAATGTATGGGGTTAGTGCCTAGGGGTTGGGATAAATTCATGTCGACTTGTCCGACATCAAAGCGATGCCGCTTGTGGGCATTGTAGGTACCCCCTCTCCACTCTTCTCCGAGTCCCGGGGGAAACTCGAGGACCAATGTGCTAGTTTGGGAAGCAGCATTGTGTCGATGTCACATTCCTTCTTGAAGGTGTTGCTTTGTAGTTGGCTCTTCGAAGTGCTAGGAGTGTGGTGGAACAACTTCGAAGGGCGCAACGGTTTCGGGTCACCTTCACTTCGTCCATCTTCCATTGTCTTCGTTTTCTTCTTTTTTTTTATTATGGGCATGTTTGTGTTGCTGTTCCAGCATTATCTTTGGTTTGAAAACTGCAGGGATGCAAGGTGAGCGTCGGAGCGGGAGCCACTAGGGGCATATTTAGTAGCTTGTAGCCGATTATCAGCCCGTCCAAGCAGTGCCTAGATGGGCAGTGCCACTATGCCAGGCACAAACAGCCTCTAGGCCAAATTCTGTAGCCCGTTTGGTAGCCTGCATATGCTTTTGCTGCATGAGTAGAGAGACAAAATCCATGTGTTTGATTAACCGCAGTGGCTCAGTGGCGACACAAACAACGTGTTTGGTTGCAGCGAAACTGTTGTGGTTACCTTGCACATTGGAGTGTTGAGGTTATCCAACACTCCAAGCAGTTCATAATAGTTCATCAGAAGCAGTTCATCATAAGAAAATCATCATTGGAGGGGTTATTCTATACCACCTCCGACAACATTTTCATCAAGCCCTAGATAATGGAGGGGATGTTTCACCACCTCCCAAAATATACAAGTTCTTCTTGAAGAAATTTGTCAGCAACATCACACAACAGTATGGTAAGGTAAGTAGTAGGACTAAATGTAGTTCTTGCGAAGCCAGTTCCTCATCTAGATCCTCCTGTCTGTTTTGGCATAGAAAGGTGGTCCAAAGACTTGATTAGTAAGCGGGAGCTTACACATTCTTGTCACAAATCGTCCTAGGAGGAGTGAAGATGACCTCCATCTGAGCATAGTTAAGCACCCTGAAACTCCTGAAACAAGTAAACATTAAGTGGTTCAGTCAAACCTTCACGAGTTCCCTCATTCTAACGTTTTCCATCAGGAAAACCATCGTATCCTGACACCAACGATCTTCGTCAGTTTCTTTGAGCACGTGCAGCAAAGCCCACTACTTCTTCCACTTCCTCGGATGGTTGTAAATCTGAGATGCGGTGAATATCTTTCCAGTGAAGTTAAGAATATCATTGCATATACGCTCCATGATAAATATCTTTGAAGTCGTTGTCACACCTAATCCCATTTCAGACCAACTCATCAAGCATGTTTAGGACGAGCAGGGACAAAGAAGGTGCCCAGTGCATGAGAGGTTGCTGCGGATACATAGCTCGAATCGGGACTATATTTTCATGCTCGAAAGATGTAGTAGTGATATAACACAGATCTGGAGACCTATATATCCAACAGTTTGTCCTATAGTAGTGAATAACATACTAAGAATTATGGATCCAAACAATAGTAAGGTTGAGAATCTAGAGCACATGATGTCACTAACCATGAAGAACTAATTACGCACTAAGCATGATGTACTATATCTACCATCATAGTATGGCAGATATATACACCGAGCTACCACATGCTTACATATGAGCCCACATCTACAAACAAGGTGAAAGATTTCTTACATCTGATTCCAGCTGATGCAACACGAAGGATTGGGGATGAGGGAGATACCGACAAGATCACCGTTGTTGTGGATGAGGGAGTAGCCGACAAGATCACCATCTCTTTGGACGAGTGAGACGCCGATAGTAAAAACATCCCCGTGCTCCAGGGTAAATCTAGCATACCCACCATCACTGTGGTCTTCGGTGAATCCGTCAGGCCCACCATCTTCGTGCTCGACACGGAAGACTCGCCCTTCATCACCGTAGATATGATGGTGAAGGAGCTCGAAGGTGGAAAATGGTGGATTTGGATTTCGGGGGAGGGGGGCACCGCCATCTCTAAATAGGGAGCAGAGTACGCGGGCGTGACCAAATTACTGCCGCCGGATTTTTGCTTCCATGCATGAGCTCCCATCATATCCCTGCCTACATGAGCTCCACTGCCGCGTTCTTTCTTTTGCATGCATCGAGGCCGGCTCTAGGGGAACAACCGAATAAGCGTTGCCTGGCTTTGGGGTGATTTGGGGTTCGGTCTAGCGTAGCCAAAGGGGGCATGTGGGGAACCAAACATCCCGTTTTCGTTGCTAATGGGCTAGTCCGGACCTCTTTTAGGATACCAAACACGTCCTAGAGGAACATGCGTTAGTGCGAAAACCACAAGGTAGGAGATTTTTTGGTGTCGCCCCCTTTTATTCTTCCTGACTAGGCCAAGTATCTTTCACACCCTTCCAGGGTGGCGCATGTAGGGGTAGGATGGACAATGGAGCCACGAAGTCATTGTCCAAAATCAATGACTATCATCGCGAAAGTTGCGGTGGAGGGAGGTTCATAAAATCGAGATCTATAACATTTTAAAACACCTCTATGGTTGCGCTCGTTGATTCAAATAGAGTTGATTATCCATTATATACACCTTAACGTGTTTTTTGACGATTAGGGCCCACTATAGTGATGGTCGAGAATAACAAATGTTAGACAGATCTAACATTTTTATTAGTAAGTGAGAGCTCGCTCCCATGTAGCTGTGCCGAGCTGCACCGGAGTGTCGATTATCGTCGCACGTAGGACCTCCCCTGCCCCCTCTGCCCATCATCATTGGTGGAGGCGTCGCAGGGCTAAACCTTTTTGGCGCATCGACAGGTATCCGATCCAAGCTCGTAGCGCTCTGGGAGACTTCGGCCGAGGCGCCCGATCTGCGGTTTCAGGCGGCGCAACGACCAGGCGGTGGTGGTGGAGGACGACCATAGTTGGGGTGCGTCACTCATAACTAGGACGAGGTAGCTAGCGCAGGGTTGTGGCGAGGCTGCAGGGAGTGGCGGCCATACACGCTCGATTTGTACTCGCGATGGGACAGGCAGGCCGTGGCCATTTGGCATGGCTATTGAGTGCACGTCGTGTCGTGAGCGGTGGTGCTACAGGCTTGCAACCGTGGACAACGGGGCGGCGACCTCCTCCCCTGTTAGAGGTGGTCGGTCAGATGGTAACTTGGAGATGCTACAGCTTGATGTGGCGTCACGGGATCTCACACCAAGCGTCATCACTGTGGTCAGTGAGAGTGGCGAAGGGTGGTTATGGCGGTGGTCCTAGGTTCTGAGAGTGGTAGCAGCTGTCCGGGTTTGCTGCGGTCGCTTCAGTGACTACCACGTAGGCAGCGGTGATGATCCGAACGACGACATCTCTTGTCGTGGCGACGAGATCCTAGGCGTAACGACACGAGGATGATGGGCTCCACTACAGAAATAAAGTCAAACGCAGCCGGCCTAATACTACGCCAACGGAAAAAGGTCGGGGCCGTCGGCGTAGGTGGACGGGCTTGGCAGCCATGCAGCCGTCGGCGTACGATGGATAGGCCGACGGCAGCCGTCGGCGTAGATCGGGCTGTCAGTACTGACAGGTGATTACCCTTAACGGTGATACAACGGCGTCAAGTCTAGGCCCACGGTAATATCATCGGTGTATGTTTCATACCTACACCGATGGCTTTTGCCACATTAATCATAGAAAAATCATAACTAAATCATTTTGATTCAAAAAAATACATATAATATATCAAAATTTGCAGAAAAATAAGATCTATATAAACTTAAATATTATATATTTGTGTTGACAAAAATATAAAAAATTATAAATACTTTTATATAACATATTTTTCATTTTCCGAGTGTCCAAAACAGAGTGTTTTGTAAAGTAACCACCAAATGAAAGTTTAAAATGGTACCACTCCATTTTTTAAAAATAGTAGACCACCTTACATGGACAATATCACAACTGTGTTATCTTAAACCTTTCCGTCCACCCCTCATGAAAAAGACGAATTCTTGCCAAATCGGTAGGAAGTGAGTCAGATTTGAATTACGGGTACACGATCTGATGCTCATGATTTTTTGAAAAAAATAATTTAGACTCACAAAATGCTATTTCATCAGAGATCCAATTCAAATTTAGGGAGGCTCGGCCTCGAGTTAAGAATCTTCATGCCTGCCATTTTAGAAAGTTTGACGATAGTTTGAAACGGGCATAAAAAATTCAAAAACAATCAAAACAATGCAAAAATTTCCCGTGGTGTCATATTATATGACATAGTTTTAAGGAAAAATATCAAACTTGCTATATTGATTGTGTCTCAAAAAAACCTTCACAAAATGACCTATCTCAGTCGAGGTTTCCTGACTTTCAGGTCAAATGACCAATGTTATGGCTAGAATCACGACATAATTTGTGATAATGTGCCCATATTATGCATGTATGTGTATCATGGGATGGCGAACAATGTTGCAAGAGGAAGTTCTCATTTTCGTCGCACGGAAAAGTCATTTTCTGTTTTCCGAACGCCAAAAATAGGGCGTTTTGTGAAGCAACCACCAAATGGCTAATTAAAAATGCTACCACCCCATTTTTTTTTAAAATACTAGAACATCTTACATGGAAAATGTCCCAACCGGGAGATCTCAAACCTTTCCATCCACCTAGTGAAAAAGACAAATTCCTGCTGAATCAGTAGGAAGTGGATCCAGTTTGAATTACATGTACATTATCTGATGCTCATGATTTTTTGAAAAAAAAACATTTTTAGACTCAAAACATTCTATTTTATTAGAGATCCACTCCAAGTTTTTCTTTTCGTCTAAACAAAAAGCCATTTTTTTTTCGAGTGCAAAAAGGGGTGTTTCATGAATCCTAACATAGTTCCGGTTGGTCTAGTGTTAAAAATATATGATAAATAATTAAATAGATGATAAAGATGTCATATTTGGATACCTCTCATTTTTTGATTGATTTGGATATATTATTTGTCGAATTACGATTTACGGATTTGTAGATATGAATTTTCAATATTAAATGGAAAAGGCAAAATAAGTAAAATTTATTTTATTTTAATTTGAATTCAAGATTATTATTACTTATTCATCGTTGTTTAATTAAATAATTGTTTGAAAATTTTAAAATAAAGACGTGTGGTACCATTGTCCAAGGATTAATAGGATTGATATGGTAATATTACTAGTAAGGTCTAATTTCCTTATTGAAAGCTCTTCCAGAAGGAACAGAGAAGTTATGCGTGCTGGGATGAAATAGTGCTAGGGTGGGTGGCCGATTGAAAAGTTTGATCATGAGTTCTATTTGACCAAAAATTAATTATACTTAGAGTTAAAAAAAATGTTTGTAATATTAACGAGTCAAACAATTAAAAAAATGCTTGTGAGATTAAAAATTCAAAAAAAAATAAAAAAATCAATTTTTTTTGAGAAAAGATAGGCCGACGATATTGCAGTCAGCGTAGCTACAGCCAAACCCACTAGGCCGATGGCAACTGTCAACCGCGTGATATGGGCTCCATATCCTCTATGACGACGACATCCTCTACGCCGACGGCCAAACCGGCTACGCCTACGGAGTGGTACGCCGACGATAATCGGTAGCTACGCCGACGGGGTTCGGCCGTCGATGCCTGGCCCGTTTCCTATAGTGCTCAGATACCCAGTTCCAACGACTTCAACGACGAACGTCATGATTTCTTCAGGGTGATCGGCAGCTGAGCTTTAGTCGGTGCTTGTAAAACTTCAGGTTGACATGGTGCTCGGATGCCGGGGCAGCGGCTCCCGCTGGCGGTTCTATGTTATCGCGTCGAGCTAACTCTATTGGAAGGCGGATTTGGGACCCGGCGCCTTTATTCGTTCTTGGCCTTAGATCGCATGCTAGAAGCTATCGATCTACGTGTAGGTTGGCGGTTGTAGTTTGGACGGTCACAAGGAGACATCGTCAGAGCAAAAATTGTAGCAAAGAAATATGCCATAGAGTTGCGTCGCTCGCGCATGTAGCAACGCCACAAGTCATATGTAGCAGGTCCGGTCGCCGTGTGTAGCAGGATCGCCATTGCAGTATCGACCGCCACCGCAGTAGCAAGTCCGGATGCGGAGGTAGCAACTACTATAGTCGAGGTAGCAACATGAGAAGCCGTGTAGCAGGTTCGGTCGCCGTGTAGCATCATCACGCTATGCACATGTCCACGGCAGGCCATGACTTGCAGCAAACGGATGGTGTGCGAGCAGAGCGGCCATGGAGCAGAGGTGCGCATGGGGAGGGAGAGGCAGGGAGAGGGCCGGCGGCGACAACATCGGGCGGGAAGAGGTGCGGCGAAGCGAGCTCCCCGCGTCCAGATGCCATGGAGCGCCGGGAGCTAGATCTCCCCGCGTCCAGATGCCATGGAGTGGGCGGCGGTGGAGATCCCGGCGGCGGCCGAAGCTACATGGGAGGGTGGTGGCGCGACGGCCAGATCTGCAGGGTGGTGTGGCGGCCGGAGCTGCACGCGGGCGGATGGACACGACGGCGGCTGCAAGTTCCGTGAGGGAGAAAACGAGGAAGAAGAAAGGAGATACGAACGTTGTGGGCCCTCCCACATACAGCTGCTAGCAACGACCTGGGGGATTCGATCCCCGGGGGGAGTAGTATCATTTTTCTTTTATAGGTCAAAGAAAAAAATTATGATTGCTGAATTGCAGGGTAGGCTTTCCTTTTTGATCATCCCTCATGTGAGCTGATAACTTTCCCAGATCTTGATGTCCAAATGCATGAACGAGAGGTTTCTTTGGGCGGTTTGCCTAGATTTTAGTTCTTGTACACGTTGCACTCTGCTGGTTGCAAGTTTGGGAGTAATAAACACCGCCGAAAATTGTAGTTATCTTTTTGTGTAAATAGACACAGATGAAAATAAACACGGTTGTTTGTGGACTTAACCGAAAGTTGCAGTTATTTTATATCATGGAGTACTAAATGTAAATTTGCCAGCATTTTGTAAATGATCCACATGGTTTCTTAAGTGATTGCAAACATTGTCAAGATTGATATGCATGGTCATACTTCATAGACTAAAGTGAAGGCAAAAGTACCTGCAGGTTGATCTTGCACAATTTCATCCTGAGCTTCATCAGGTTCATCTTTGGCTTCAGCGGGTTCATCTTGATCAATCGGTGGACTCAAATTCAGATAAGGCACTTCATGCAGATCCATTGATTTGTTTGTTGAGATACTATGGGAGCAGAGGAGCTGCTGTTGAGATACTATGTGGATTACTATATGTTGATCGCATCTCCATCTTGATCAGATAATGTGTGGGGGCAGAGAAACTGCTCGACGATGCTGATAACCTTCCTGCTGCCGCTCTGCGATACCAGTTTGAGAAGGCGACCACGAAGATCAGCGCAGTGAAGCTGGCTTGAGGATGCAACTGTCTGTTGAAGCCAAAGATGCGGATACCGGTGGAGTTGTAGATGGCGGCACCGTGCTGTCGGGAGATGCATCCTCAGTGATTCAGTGGAGCAGCATGGCGAGTTGCAGCGCGTCACACACAGGGGCAGTGGTGCCAAGCCCGGGAGCCTTCTGGTGTCTGCAACGTCGAAGGTGGCGTTGAAGACGTCAACGCAGGTGGTGTGGTGGTCTTACTAGAGCGCAACTCACGGCGCCCCACAACCGCCGCGTTTCTCAACTACGTGTTGTGTGGATCAATTCGTCTTGAGGATTGATTGGTTATCACATACGACAATGGAGGATGGAGGGCTGGCCTTAGCTAGGATTGCAGCGTCAGAGACACAGAGCGGTGGCGATCGCGGGCATCAGGAGATGAGCATGACGAATGCAAAGTACGGATTTTGAATCGGTTTGAGGGCTTTTTTTAACTGAACATGTATAACAACCACGTCAACTAAATCGGGTAGGAGGGGTATTAATTTTATATTTTATTTTAAAACCATTTAAAATAGTTTTTAGATAGAAAAACAAACAAAAAGATAGGGGTTTAATTTGAAATATGAAGGGGTTTAAATTCCAAAATATGGTATATCAATGTTTGAGGGAAGTGAAGTAATCGATTATGTACTAGAGTACAAATATATTTTTGTCTATTTAGAATATTATGTACCTTTATATTAATCCGCATGTAAACTTTCTGCACTATGTTTTTTGGCGATAAAAGAAAATAATAGCCGTGGCAACGCACGGGCAGTCAGCTAGTGTCTTGTTAGATACTAGAGTTTTTGTGGGGATTAGAGGGGATAATCCTTACCAAATTCCAAATCCCCATTTACTGCTAAATGTATGTTTGGTTTTAGAGTATTGGACCAATTTGATCCCTTCTTATCCCACTTTTCTCTAAGTTTTAGTGTATTTTTTTTCAATATCCAATACACTACCCATACCTAGTGGATTGGAAGGGATTGAGGTTTTGTAGGGATTAGAGGGGTTTGGGTGAAGGTGGGGGTTTCACCCAATCCCCTTAGAGATTATCCCCGCTAATCCCTACCAAAACACTAGCACCAAACAAGGCCTAAGGGGGTGGGTGGCTTGCGACTCTTTTCTAGACGAAATCCTTGTCCATGCACATGTCCGAGACTCTGCCCAGGTTTTCTTCAGGGGAAACCCTAGATCACACACGGGATCAGGCGAGGGCCATGCTCTTGCATCGCTTGCCTCCTAGGGTCTCACTTGGACGTTCTGTCGGCTGGAGGGACCAGTGGAGCGAGTTGGTGGTTGGTAGCGGAGGGCTCCTAGATAGTCTCGGCTATGGGGGTAGCCGAACGCAACTTCAGATTTGATGAGCTCTTGTAAAACCTTGCACTAGCCTCGGTTGATTCAGTGCTGGTGGAGCTCTCGCTTGGCGTTCCCCTCCTTGGAGGCATCGCTATGGAGCCCCTTCACCTCCCATGTCGGTGTTTGGTATATTCATTTGGTCAGCGTTGCCCATTTTTCTTCATCGGTTAGGTGGTGCGTGACCCTAGGGCCGCGTGGACATTGGAGCGGCGACTCTGGTTTATCGCCTTCGTCATGTTGCGTTGAGGTGTTTGAATGTCAGATTTGGTCGCTTGGACGGCTTAGTCGTTGACACGTATGGGGGCGCGGCCTCAAGTCTGACGTGGATGCCGGAGCGGCGGCTCACGATGTTCGTCTCCGCCGTGTTGTGTTGATGTGGGTGGATGTTAGTTGTTGACTCGTGTAGACGTGCGACCTTGGGGCCAGCATCGTGCGTTCTATTCTCTCTGTTCCGGTTTAAAGGACACAAATCTGTATGGTTTGCAAATTGCGTCATTTAAACGGGGACCGGGAGTATGTTGTATGGTTTTCATCGTCATAAACTCTTCAACTTTTTTACGACTTATTAATCAAATCAAATATTTTAGGAAAAAATAACTTTTAGATTTTTTTACTACTTAACATTTTCGAGGGGCACACGTGTCTGCTCCTCTCTCTCTCGCAGTCCCTCGTATCTCCACTCTCTCTGGCTCAAATTCAGTGAGGCAGCTCGCCGGAGCCCTCCCTCCCTCCTCCGCAGGTCAGGCTACCCGCCGCCACACCTACGACCTCATAACAGGAAACGAACCAGGGCGTCGACCTCCCCGGAATGGCTGCTCCACCGGCCGCCTTGGCGCCGGTGCGCGCGGCGGCCGGCCCGCGTCATCATCGGGCTTGGATGAGTCCAGAATGGCACTCCACCTTCTTAGCCCGCATCGCAGATGCGATTTCCGCGCTTCCCTCCACGCCACAGTCGTCTTCTCCCTGGCCGCCACCCATGGCACGGCCCACCGGCTGCCCCCGCGGATCTCTTGACTGCAACCCGAGCCACCCGGGCCGCCACCGCCCCGCGCTAATAGCGCTTTCCCCGTGAGTTTGCTGGACCGGATCGATATCACATTTCACTCTGATCTTTTGAATCGTTGTTTTGCTTTACTTCTCTTAATTAACTCTGTTCAGCGTCCTTAGCAATCCATACACAGTATCTTTACCATAGCATCCCAATTTCCAAATGATACAGTTTACGATGTGTACACAAATGTGATTAGAAAAAGACTACAAAACTCACTGCTCCAACGTTTCATTACGTATAAAATTTACTGAACAAATGAAACCATACACAAATTTAGCAGTCTATTTTCCAGATACAAAAGGTTCCCCAAGTCTCCACCAAGTAGATTCGAGGCAAGTATTTCTGTTCTGTGAGAACTGGGCGTCGACCAGTTGGTGGTGGCAGCGAGTGCCCGCCCAGCCCACCAGGGTGCAAGTCGTGCTCACGGTTGTTTCTTCTATAAACAAAAATTGACAGGGGCTAGTCTCTGTTCGTCTCATTTAGTGTTTCTATTCTGTAGGTGACTAGGATAAGGGATAATCTTGTTTTTTTAGGCTTATAAGGGATGATCTTCAGAGCGCTTACTTATACTGTTTGTTTTTAATGTACAATCTGGGCTTCAACAACTATACATGTACAGTAAAATTCTCACTTTTGGACTATTATCTATTGCAGTATGCAAAAACAAGGCATCTTCAGGTGGATCTTCCAGCCATCAAGCTTCTAGATAGTGCAGAGGTTACAGAAGAGACTATATTAACATCATTAAGGCGGGCCCTTAGGCAACACTCTGCTCTGCAAGCAGACGATGGACACTGGGCTGTTGATTTCAGTGGAATCATGTTCATTATGCCTATATTGGTTTGTATTTTATTTACTTGTGCATTACATTTGGCATTATGTCCTGGAACATATTTATAGCTAGTTGGTAGATATTGTTAGGAGACAGCATAAACCTTGTTGTTGGATGGTGGATCAGGTTGTTTGTTAGATGATTTTATTTTAAGTAATTAATTGATTTTTTACTAGAGTTTTTCCAAAGAATTGGATCTACACTGCACTGTGTATAGCTAAACAATGTGTCAGTGACAAGGAAACTGCACAGTAAAAATTGATGTACCTATGCTATGAAGCTTTCTCATTTGACTACTTATTTTGCGGGTAACATTTGACTGCCTTTTTAGTGCTTAAGAACTATAAAATTATAGTGCAACCTATGTTGTCCATACAAAAGATGCATCATGATTTTTACCAGCCTAATCTAATAGTTTCAAATACTGGACAGTTCAATTAACTAATTATTAAGATTGCATACCGTAGTTGGTCTGTGGACAACGTTTGTTCATGATTTCTTTCTCGCAGATATTTGCTTTACATGTTACTGGATCAATCAACACTGTCCTATCAACAGAACATCGACGGGAGATCTGTCGCTATATTTATAACCATCAGGCATGCAAACATCAATTCAGCTACTTTGTAGTAATAATCAGTAATGGTCTTTATATGCTATTGCATTACTATTGAATGGTACAGAAAAACATGACAAATTTTCATGCAATGTAATTTATGTAGAATGAAGATGGTGGTTGGGGTACACAAGTATTGGGGCCAAGCACCATGTTTGGATCATGCTTAAACTATGTTACCTTAAGGCTTCTTGATGCGGTAGATAATGATGCCTTAACCAAGGGATGTGCTTGGATTCTGTCGCGTGGAAGTGCAACTGCAATTCCACAATGGGGAAAGATATGGCTCTCGGTATGCCACAGAAACACAAACAATCTAGTATGTGCAATATAAATGTATGCTTGCGCATGTGAAAATAAAGGTTACTCTTTTGGGCCTGGGTCTTTGACCTAAAATCGTCAAATTTTGTAAGTGTCATGCAGGGATTCTCTTTCAAACCCTTACATGTTAAGAGCCTTTTCCCTAACAAGCTTATAAATCTTAAAGTGAAGTTTAAAAAGAATTCCTTTTGATGATTTTTTTATGTATGTGCTACATTGTTAACAAATCAGAAAGTGGATAAGTATTCATTAAAATCTTTGATATTGAATGGTCTTTTCCCAGCTAATTCTTTCCTCCAAATTAGAATACCTTTCCATGACTGCTTTTTTTGTTTGTCAATAACTAGAATAGATCTTGGCATATTATTCATCTTCGCTTTAATGTAGAGGAAACAGTCCTAGTCAAATAGTTAAGCCTCGCTGTCGCTTAGGTATATTTGGTATGGACTCTGAAGCCTGGAATTATCTGTTGTTGATTGACAAAACTCCAGTTGCAGTTGTTGACTTTATCTAGGAATATTATTTCTTGACTAAGGACAGGTTAATGCAAGCTATTCATGTTTTTAACTGAAGGTGATCGGTTTGTATGAATGGTCCGGAAATAATTCGATCATTCCTGAGTTATGGCTTGTCCCACATTTTCTTCCAATTCATCCAGGTACTTGTTTCTTTTGTGTGGGTAAATATTATTGAATCCTCGACATATGTAATGCCCCTCATGAAAAAAGTGCACACTGAATGCCATATTTGTTCTTACTATTCTAACATTCTTATTTTCCTCCTTGTCCATGTTCATGTGTTCAGTATTTGCTATTAACTACACTAATTTTGATTAGATTAAAAAATTAATAAAAGATGTGTGGATTGTCAAAGTGTTTTTTTGTAAACTAAGATAACTTTAGAAAATGTTTCAATGGGCTCAATATCCGCCGTGTCCATTTTTCATTGACATTGATTTATGGATCCCACCTATTAAAAAGGTAATAGAATCTTTGGAAGCAATTGGAATGTAGTTTATCAGATGCTAATATATATATGTAGGTTTTATAGTTTTGAAGTTCTTCATGTAATTTTGTGAAATATACTTCATTCAAGACCACTTTATCTGTTTTCGTGATATCATGAGTATAAGTTGATATCATTCATATGGTTGATGATGGTTTTAACTTAATAGGTAATATGAGATGCTTGCTAGCTATGAAACTATGTTTCTTGTGCTAAACTGTATTGTTAGGCTAACGGGTTGTAAATCAAAAGGAGCTTGACAGTAAGAATTTTCAGATGCATGTGAATTGTTGCTTTTACAATCATTTTCCTTATTCGCGTGAACTTCTCTTCAACAGGACGATTCTGGTGCTTCTGCCGGTTGGTTTATATGCCAATGTCTTACCTTTATGGTAAGAAGTTTGTTGGCCCAATTACACCAACAATATTGGCAATAAGAGAAGAGCTCTATGGTGTACCATACCATGAGATCGATTGGAGCAAAGCACGTGATACTTGTGCTAAGGTTCGTTTTATTAAGATTCCACACGCTCTAGATGGAACCCTTATCTTAGAAGCGAGTATAGTGGATAGTACGTTTTTGTGAAACAGTATGTTACTCAAAGTGCAAACCACCTTCCAAGGCTCCTGCTACCTGGTTCGTGTGAACTTCTAAGATGGCGTCTATTCAGCGAGCTCCTGCTACCTGGCATCCTTCCAAGGCTCCACCAGATGCAACACATGGAAGCTTACCTGGAAAACCTGGGCTCCGCCACATGTGAAGTTCTTTTTCTGGCTGGCAAACAAGAATCGATGCTGGACGGCCGACAGACTTCCCCGCCGCCACCTACAGCATCACCCACGCTGTATGCTGTGCGACCAAGAACCTGAGACGATGCACCACCTGCTGGTCACCTGCCCCTTTTCTAGACAGGTTTGGCACGAGACACTTGCCTGGCTTAGGCTGACTTTTAGACCACCAGATCACGACGACTCCATCCATGACTGGTGGCTAAGCGCGAGACAGGCAACTCCTAATCAAATGCGCAAGGGACTCGCCACGGCCACCCTTCTCATGGAATGGATGATCTGGAAGCAGCAAAATGCTTGCATCTTCGACAAAGAGCAACCCTCAGTGCCCCAGCTATGTAACAGAATTAGAGTGGGGGATGCTCTTTGGGCTCGCGCAGGAGCTGCTCGCCTGCGGGTTCTCATCCCCCCCACCTGGGATGTACACTAGAGCATTGTAATCTTTTTTTGAGAAAACGCAAAGATTGCGTTTCATTATATTGAAGAGATAGAGTTGTTACACGCCTCCAGGGAGGCAAACATCCAGGGCAAAACACGAAAGAAACTAGTGAACATCCTGTGTCGTGGGCTATGTCCTCAACCCTTGGCTGCAAGAGCCCAAGCCGCCTCCTCCTTGATCTTGGTGATTAGCCCGTGGGTGGATGGCTGCGTCGCTCAAAACGCAGATCATTGCGCCTTCCAAATCATCCAGGGGACCAGAGGCGTCGTGGAGGCCAGCCCACGGCGTAGGCCCGAGTGTGAGATCTTTGGGCCGCTGGATCGTGAAGAGTTGCCTCGTCCGAAGGCGGTGGGCAAGGAAGGCGCAGCCATGCGAGGATCTCGTGCCAAACCGTCCGAGAGAAGGGGCAGCCGATCATCAGATGATGCATGGAAATGAAGGCTTGTAAACCAAACCGTCCGAGCATTGTAATCTAATTCTTGCTAAACCTCCTAGAAGGCTTGTAAACCAAACCCTTTCTATGCAATGAAAAGAAATGAAAAGTCTTTGCGTTTTCTCGAAAAAAAGTGCAAACCACCTACATCTGTTTATTTATGTATGCCATCTCACAGTTAGTAGTAGTAGCAATATATGTAATAACTTATATTTATAGCTTTGTATGTGACATGATATGGTCGGTTATATGTGAGCTCATTGCTTAGAAAATTAGAATGGCACTGGATATCTATTCTTACCTCATTTTTTCGCGAAAATGCAAAAGCTTCGCGTTTCAATGCATTGATAGAAAAGAAGGTTATACAAGGTTATGTACAGTCTATTCTTGCCTCATTACTCGTTGCTTCGTTTGGCTTTGCAAATTGTAAGTATGTAATTCTGCATGCATCCATTGATTCTGAGTCGAATTTGTTACTTTTTTATGTTTGCATGTTTTGCTAGAAAGGAAAAAAGTAAGTAAATCCTGAGAAATATCACTTGAGTGTAAAAACTGTTGAAGAGCATTACAAAACTGGCCAAATTGCTGAAGTGTTGATTAAACTTCTGTAATGTTAAAAAATATAGGAAAAAAGTTACAGTTATTTACTCGCTAATAATCCTTACTATTTTCTTTGGATTAAAATTGTCATATGTTTAACTTCTTTATCTGCATAGATTCCTTTACTGCTTGATTATCTGTTATTTTTGTTGTATACAGGAAGACCTTCGCTATCCACGGTCGTTTCTTCAGAATTTTATTTGGACTTGTCTTAACAAATTCGTAGAACCTGTGTTGAATTTGTGGCCTGTTAACAAGTTAAGAGGTACAGCGTTGAAGAACCTCATGAAACATATACACTACGAGGATGAAAGCACTAAATACATTGGTGTATGTCCGATTAATAAGGTAATGTAAGCAGATGTTGTGGCTTACTTCTTGGTCATTTTCAACGTCTGCAAGAAAAATTGTTTGGGGGCAGACCTAATTCGTTTCCTAAAGACCAAGCTTTTACTTGGGTCCAGACCTAAGCTAAATAGGATTAATTGGTAGATAAATTGCATGTTCTTCAAGGCTATGTCATTTTCCCGTAATATATATTCTAGATAATATCTATGGTAAGAAACTCGTAGAAAATATTGTCTGCGCATATTTTAGGTGGCATCTGTACTGACTAGAGTTCTATGAAGCACCCGCAGCAATTCATTTTTCAGAGTGCTCATTATGCATTTATTCAGCATAATGACCTTGGTACATGTATTGTACTAAACACCTGCATAATAAAGGAAGAACAGAGCAATAGAAGGTTAGCATTATTTGATTGTGTATGTTTAAAATGGGAAAATTCTGATCTGTCTCTACCCCTGAAACTCAAAGTCATTGTGTTTGTTGCTTATTCCCTCATATACGTCAAGTTCATTTGTTAACATCCTTGTTAGTCAATTGACCATCCAAATAAACCCCTTGCAGTTTTTCTTATTTTCTTGTAATTTATCTCACAATCTTTTTAATTTTAACTGACACATGGACACAATTTGTTGATTGCTAGGCACTAGATATGATTTGTTGTTGGATAGAAGATCCAAATTCAGATGCACTGAAGCTGCATCTTCCAAGGATCTATGATTATTTATGGCTTGCAGAAGATGGCATGAAAGCACAGGTAACACTATCTTGTCATGTCCTGTCCACTAATTTGTACTTCATTCCACTTGTTTATGGCTCAGATTTGCTGAGGACCATTATCTGTAAGGTTTACATCAGTTCTCAGCAATTTTATCCCCCCTCTACTGCTGTCAGATTGTCTATTTGTGCATTTTGCGTCTCCTGAATGTTCATTTACCATTGAAACCAACTGGTATGTAGGCACAGTGCCAATATATAGAGTACTCGAGTACATGTGGTAATGATGTGAGCGCATTCCAGAGGAAGAAGTGTCAAAGAAAATCCTATTTACCTAACTCAGGCAAACCAGCAAAAGAGAAACAAATTAGGTCTACCATGTTTCAGATCAGTACTGTCTTATTGAACTATTGCTTGTAAACTAGGTGGTGTGTTAACTTTATTTATCGTCAGCATAGAAATAACACTAGATGAGGGGTTATTGATGGTTAGTGGTAGTGGCATTCTATGTTAATGGGCCGTTTATGACTGTCTTATGCAAATGTCACCTTGTGCTCGATTTTTTTTATACATGACTGTTTTGAATAGGTTTAGTCGTGTTGATGTATGCTGTATTCTGCCCCTTGTTTCTTTGCAACGCCCAAATACTTGACGATTCTTCAAACTAAATAAAGAACACATGTATTAGAAAGTTTTCCCCCTTATTTCTTTGCAACAGGTTTATGATGGTTGTCAAAGTTGGGAGACAGCTTTTATTGTTCAAGCCTATTACTCAACAGACCTCGTTAAGGAGTTTGGTCCAACACTCCGGAAAGCCCATGAGTTCATTAAAAGTTCACAGGTTTGGTGTTCTCAATCTAGCAACCTTATATATTATTAAAAATATTTATTTATATACTAAATTTTGACATGCATTTTCTTACTTAAAAGGTTCTTGAGAACCATCCTGACGGCGAAACTTATTACCGCCATAGATCAAAAGGTTCGTGGACACTTTCAACAGCAGATAATGGTTGGTCTGTATCAGATTGTACTGCGGAAGCACTTAAGGTCAAGACAAATTTCTTCTGATATGTTCTTAATCTGGAAATGTGTGAAATGTTATTTTCTGTTAAAATAAGATATAATGAGCATAGTACTTTCTTACATCTACTTCATCATTAAGTAGCTAAAGTTTATTAATCCTAATCAGAACATCGATTTAATCAACTTAATCAGGTGCATTTGGTATATGAAAGGATAATGCTTCTAGAGATTCCAAAAGTCAATATAATGGGAATGTCTGTAGGAAAGGAGAGCAAAGACTCGAGTACATAAACAATACGTCCTGTCTTGGTTTTCTGTATTATCTCCATATTCTCATCCTTTTACACACAAATTTGCAAGTGTAAACTACTAAACTTTTATGATGTGTGGATATGTCACTAATCACATACTCTTAATAACTCTTACTACTTTTAGGCATTATTATTGTTGTCAAAGCTCTCTCCTAATCTTGTGGGGGATCCCATAACGGGTGAAAGGTTGTATGATGCGGTGGATTGCTTACTTTCTTTTATGGTATGACTCTAACTCAAATCATTTGTCATCATTTACTTTTCTCAACTTTGTGAGGTACTCAGTATAAATGATAGTTAATCCAGCCCACTCCGTACATCTCTTATGTAGTCATATAAGAAGTTCTTGTGTGGTCGTGACTCATGCCTAGTGGTCAAGTCAGGAAAATATACAAAAAAATCACACTTGGATTATGAGAAAAACGTGCCAAAGATAGATCTTAACTGTTATGATGGCAGAAACTTTATCTATTTCCCAAGGCCTTAAGCCTATTTAGATAAGTAGGAAACAGAAATACAAAGGATAAATACATAGCTACAACACAACTATCTCATTGTGGATGAACTGCTGATTTTGGAGAGGTAAAAGCTGTGCCAAATACGACTCAGTACACGATCAGAAACCAACAAATTGTTTTTTTTTTCATTTTGGTAAGTATGTGCCTAGGCTGTGACTTTGGTCAGGACATCTTATGGCCGTCGAACCAATGCAAGTTCTCTGCTAGTCCTGAGCCACAGTTTCCAAGCCTGAATGACCATAAAAATGCTTTGGACTGGTCAAATCCTATGGTGGAATATGAAGTATTATGGACTCGTCTATCTTTCTTTCCAGTTTTGGTGTTCTTTTGTCATCACGGATTATGGAGTAAATATTGGGGATGCCTATGATGTAAACCAATAGCTATCAATCATTTCTCAATTTTCTTCTCTCTTGGATTTTTGTACATCCAGCACTCCCATTCATATTATGATTAATTTGTGATGGATGAAGAGATCATCAAGAGCATAAAATACAATCGTATGTAGCATAATCAGTCCTTTAAAATTTTATCATTTACTGAATTGTTGTAGTTTTCTGCTTATGTATGGTTTATTAGTTTTCTGCTCCTTTTCCAAAAAATTAGTTTCTTTGCTGTATTAAAAAATCCTCTTCTTATTTACTGAAAGCTGTACTTCTGTCTTTGTAATTCTTATGTATGGTTTATGTGCTCTCTTAATATTATTTAACCTTTGTAATTCACATCAATTATTACTGATCATACCTTTTTTCTCCTGTGAAGAATAAAGATGGCACTTTTTCTACATATGAGTGTCAGAGAACTACATCTCTATTAGAGGTGAGTATTTCACATTTTTAATTTTTTATGGAAAACTAAGTACACCAATTATATGGGGATTCTGTGTTAAGATTATGTGCGATCAGGTTAAGAAACCCGTGTGTACAGAAAATATGTTACAGTCAAGCCAAGCAACTCCAGTTTGCAAGTTCAGAATGTCCATGATTAATTTTGTTTGACTTTTGATATGATTACTCTGCTTATGGGTTATTTCTCTTGTGTATCATATGTCTATTCAGAGTATCCAAAAGATATTGCTGTTTTAACATATTATACACTAACATGTGTTCTTTTTGGCATTAGGTTCTCAACCCTTCTGAGACTTTTCTGAACATTATTGTAGATTATCCGTAAGAATATCTATTTCTTGTATAAAATATTACTGATTCTCTTTTGTAGTATAATTGTAATATTAATTCATGGCTTCAACCAATCGATAGATCTGTCGAATGTACATCATCGGTGCTTCAGGCGCTAATTATGTTCAAAGAGCTTTACCCGGGGTACCGCAAAGAAGTGATAGCAAAATGTGTTAAAAATGCTTCTAAGTTTATTGAGGATAAACAACGAAAGGATGGATCATGGTATCTAAAATAAATTGTTTGTTGGTGTTATTATTTTGAACAATTAATATTTCCAGTCAATGACTGGATTATTTATCATCTAACAGGTTTGGCAGTTGGGGTATATGTTTCACCTACGGAACATTCTTCGCTGTAAAAGGATTAATTGCGTCTGGAAGAACTTACGAAAATTGTTCTTCCATAAGTAAAGCATGCAACTTTCTATTGTCAAAGCAACTAAGCACAGGTGGATGGGGAGAGACTTATCTTTCTAGTGAAACTGAGGTAATTATTGTTTCTTTTTGTATGAGACCGCACACTTTGTTTAGCATTTGGTTGGGTCATGCTTGGTTTGTATACTTGTTAGCTTGATATCCCAGATACATGATATATCCGTCTATGCCCGAGCAAGCTGTCAACCTCGCCATCATCTTACTAGTCTCCCAGTACAAGTGACCTTTGGTTGTATCTGGCAGGTCACATTACAAACCAGAAATCCTCAGTGTGTTCATAATTTCATATCATTTATTGAAATTTCATTAGGAATAGAATCTGCAGTGCAACTCTGGGCCTGCCAAGCTCTCGTCCTAGCACCAGGTCTGTTATACATGCAGGGCCAACTGTAAGGCAACACAGCTTTATAAGAGGGTTTGGGTAGCCTTGTTAAGTTATGCTATGCTTCCTCCGATAGCTGTATATATTGTATATTCATGTCCTCTAGCTAGTCTTGAGTAGTTGAATGCGCCAGTTTATGTTGTAATCATTCTGGTCAAATACGTGTGATAATGTGTAACTGAAAAAACAAAAGGTCTATTGATGCTATGCTTCCCCAGTAGGAGAATCTCTGCCTTAGGTTTAGAAAACTGGAGCTGGAGCAAAACTTGGCCAGTTACTGTTTTGTGTTCTATAAATAGTCGTTTCCTGCTTTATCTTTGCCACTTTTTTTTCAAAGTCATACTTTTAAATCACATCTAAACGTTCTGCCTGAATTGGAATCAATGTTCCTTCTGGGACATCGGATAAATCGGATTCAGCTAGAGGGTCACCTAGGGCTTAACTATCTGCCTTTTCAACCCTATTTAGTTTGTTTCATCATTGTTTATATATATATATATTTTTTTTATTTGCTCATAGGTACTACTTGTATACGGCGATATTCCCTACTCGAGCACACTCAACTTCTATGCTTCTAGACAAATTTGTGTTTCCACATATACTTACTCATTATTTGTCTATAATCAATTGACAATGATTTTGTCTCATGAACAGAGAAATTATTCATGTTAGTTGATGTGATGACATAGTGTCTTTGTAGGGTAGTGAAATAAAAATACATATGTTTGAATTTGTTAGTCAATGCTGCTCTTAACTTGCCAGGCTGAACTTTATCAGTAAAAAAAGCGTATCAGGCTGAATGTTTCACTGTAAAGGCCTCATATTAAGATACCTTACTTCTTAGGCTGTATAGTTAATTATTTGCACAGGTAGGCCAAGTAACATTAGTATAACTCATCTTTCCTAAATCCTATTCATTTTGAACCATGCCCTGATAAGCCAGAATTTAGTGAAGATAATGCTGGTTTCCACCTTATATTTGTCAGGCATATGTGGATGCTACTAGTCCTCATGCAGTAAATACTGCTTGGGCAATGTTGGCTTTGATTTATGCTGGGCAGGTATATTTGATCTTTGTTCGTCTTAATCGGCTCTTGAGTAGCTATGTATCGTTTTAAACTATTCTGATATCCACATGTTATTTTCATATGATGGGCATTCTATCTAGGTTGAACGAGATCCAACACCACTATACCGTGCTGCAAAAGGGTTGATCAATATGCAACTAGAGACAGGAGAGTTTCCCCAGCAAGTATGTATTTAAAAGTTAGCGTGCTAAACTATTATTCAATGTTGATAGTTTGTGTATGGATTTTGCCTAGGATCACAATTCTTAATTAATGGCCTGGATCATACGATATTCAGAATAATGATTTTCATGGCACAAACCCTTCCAAGATTCCGCCAGTAGCTTACCCTGTTATACTACTACATGATCTCAGTATCATGCTTGTTATTGGTACATTTTTGGAGATGACGGTTAGTGCTACCTAAAGCAATCTGAACTTTTTTCTCTGATGACAGGAACACGTCGGGTGCTTCAACTGCTCCCTATACTTCAATTACGGCAACTATTGCAACTTATACCCTATTTGGGCTCTTGGAGAGTTCCGTCGTCGACTGCTTGCCAAGAACTGAAGCCGAATAAACATGATACGTTGCTTCACTGCTTTTAGGTGTAATCGTGTCTATACGAAAAGGACCTTACACAAACAGCAATTATGTAAAGACATACGATCAATAACACTTGGAACCATAGTGACCAAGGGAAAATGTAATAGGGGAGATTGCTATGTTATGTACTGCAATTACATGTTAATTACTTCACTTCGTATGGTTTCAAGCTTTAACTGGCCTCCCACTCACCGGGTCACTGGCCAGAATTGAAGTATATCTACGTATGAAATTCGACCAGAATTTGCTTAAGAAATAAGTTGGCTATAGATCGCACCGAAAGCATTGACTTACTCCTGCATTAACTGAATAATTCCTCTTTCGAGTTTTGACCAAAATGTACAGGACTAATTGGATAAACATTTCAGATAAGTAGGCAGTGTCGGTGCAACAGATTGGACGCACGTCTCCCGGATCGCCTCGCGCAGGGCGGCTCCGGAGGCCCCAAAACCCTAGAAAAAGCAGCGCCGCCACCTCCTCTCCCCTGGCCGTTGCCGCCGCCGGCGGTGGCGGCCACGCCTGGCCATCGAAGGCGGCAGGCGAGGGAGGTGCTCTCCCGACAGGCCTCCATGCGAGGCGGTCGTCCTGAGTGAGGTGGAGCTTGGGAGGCGAACCACAGATGGGATGGCGGCACGAGGAAGGTGGTCGGGCGGTCTGCAGCATGAAGGCGGCGAGGTCTGCAGTCTTGGCCTTGCCGGCCGTCCCCCGTGTGGCTTGTTCTTTCCTCCAGGGCGGCAGAGTGGGGCGATCTGGTGGAAGAGGTGCCGACATAGATCGGTTCTCAAACCCTAATTGCCTGCTCGATCTGTTCTCCGGAAACCGGCCGGCGGTGTGGGGATCATTGTGTCGGATCTAATAATGGTGGTGGTCCTTTGGTTTCTTTTGCACGAAGACGAAGATCTGCTTGATGTACGCCTCGTTGATCCGATGCGGAGGCGGGTTCGGAAGGCTCATGCCGAACTCCATGGGCGTATCATGCACAGATTCTTTGGATCGGAAGGTATTCGGTCGTGCGTACCTTGTTTTTCTGGCCGTTTGATTTCAGCGGGAGCATTGCGAAGCTCTGTTGTTTGTTCCCACCAAGTGCCATTCTTAGAGCCATGGTGAAGTCAGATGCGGAGCATGTCAGTAAAACGGAAATTTGAGGGTAGCGATGGTGATTTTTGTTCCTATGTCGACAGAGATCTGGCTGCATGATCTGGGACTCGTTGCAGCGGCTGTTGGTGCGAGAAGACAACACAGGGGAGTTTCCAGTCTTATCTTGTAGGGTAAAAATCCAAGGTCTGGCCTTAGCTGGTTGTGCCTGAAAATGACCTTGTTGAAGACATTGTTTTGTGAGTAAGGACTTTCTCCAGGGTGAAAACCTATGACCTTTGGTCGGGCAACGACGGCGCTTGGGCACCGTTTCCTTCTTGAAGGCGTTGCTATTGGAGTGGAGGACTACTGGTGTTGTTCTGATGGTGTCACTGTCGTTTCTTTGAGGATTGGTTCTCTATAGCGGGACTTTTCTTTTTTTTAATTTCTCTTCCTTTTTCTGAGCTGTTTGCATCCGTAGAGCCGCTAGGGCATGCGTTGTTGCAGAGGCTGGGTGTAATTGGTGTCGTTGTGATATTAATATATACTCTTTTCCAAAAAAAAGGTAGTGTCGGTGCGTGCAAGGGGTGTTTAGGCAATCAGGTTTTGCATGAATCAAAACCTAGAACAACGACTACACCTAAAGTTTCAGCCAGGACCAATAACCTATCATCTACGTTCCCCTTCCGAATAGATGAGTTCAGGCTTCCAACAATGTTGCATCTCTGGTCTTTTCATACTGGGCCCAAGTCAAGTTTGGTCTTATGCAGCATACAGCCGGACGAGCTTGGGCGACGCCGGAGGCAATTTCGCTGCGTCTTGGGAGCCGGAGATCCTAGCCACCGGAGCCCCCTTCCCCCGCTTCTAGTCGGTGGCCATGGCGCGCCCGGAGACCGCTGGCACCTCTCCCGAGTCGATCCGCGGCCGCAGTTGGGCGTGTGCAGGTTGATGAGAGAGCAATGGCCTTGAGCGGAATCTTTGCATTGCTCGCCGAGCTTCTGCCGACGGGACTTCATGAACTGGCGTCTTGGGCTCTAACTCGAGGCGGGCGCAAAGTCTGGCGTCTTACGGCGTCTTTCGTGGCCTCGAGATGGACAGTGGGCGGGATCGCGCGAGCTTCCTTAGGGCGGCGGAGGAGGCCTTCGCGGGTGACCACCGGCCATCGAGGCCCACGGAATCCTACTTGAGCCGTTCCATCTGGACTCGCCGTGAGACCGCCGCCATCTCTTTGGGGTCGAGGAGATGCCCTCTTCCACGCCCGGGCTAGTGTTGGGCCAGATGGGTCGGCCGACTGCGGGCCCAACTTGGGTGGCTGTGTGCTTGATGGCCCTTTGCCCGTGTGGCGCAGCCAAGACGTGAGGATGAATGACCCGGGGGCCCGTCAGGCTGGTACTGGGCCTAAGGCGTGGACCTGGCCCACTGGGGCCTGGATCTGGATACATAAGGGTTCAGTCGATCTGAACCTAGCTTCTCCTGCTACCCCCGCCCAGATCCGCCGCCACGCTCCTGTCGCACGTACTGTCCACCAAACCCCGCCGCCGCGTCCGTTTGCGTCGTCGTTCGCTGCTGTAGTCATGAAACGCCATAGGCCCGAGTCCTCCCTGAGCATCTCCCCTTCCCCTCGCCACCACCAGTGCACTCGCCCTCCCTCCCCTGTCCCGTGGCCACCGTCGGTTGAGCCTTACCGACCCCCAGCCCGGCGGTCGCCGGCCAGGCGGTCTCCCATGCGGCATGGTGGGGGGGGGGGGGGCGAGCCGCGGCAGGAAGGCCGTACGCGAAGCCACCGCGAGGCCCCGCGCGCGTCTCTATACCGTCCCCGCTGCGGTCGCCGCGTGGCCGGTCGCCGGTCCGACAGAGACCATCACCTAAGGCAGTTCGGCGGGAGCAGAACCTGGGTTGGGCTCTTGAGAGGAGAAACGAGGATGCTGGGAGAGAGGGCAGTTATGCTGGGAACCTCTCGGACAAGGTAATGTATGCGCTCACTCAGCCTTTTCGTCACAATGCCAAACCGGGTGTTGCTGCTCCAGCAGGGACGTCCAGGCCCAAAAAGAAGAAATCCAAGAAGTGTCGGAATACACAGGGGACCGGTGCCGGGGCTTCGTTGGGCGGTGCGGGTGTGGGAGGGGGCCAGCTTGGGCACCCTCCTATGCCGCCACCCACGGCCGTGTCGGCCTCGGAGCCTGGGGCCACTGTTCGTCCGAAGTCTCCCACGCGTAACAAGTGCTTGAACTGCGGGGAGGTCGGTCACTTTCGGTCCGATTGCAAGGAGACGGAGCACTGCTTGTTCTGTGGTGACCCGTCCCACCGGGTGTTAGACTGCACGGCCCGCTCACCACACCGCGAGCGCAGTACCTTGGATCTCCTAGGACACGGGATTGATCTGGGGTTCTACTACATTGACCTAGGCAAGGTGGCACTGCCGGTTCCCCAGAACCTCGTAGAGATCCATGTGCTACCTGACCAGGATCCCCCCTGTCGGTGGAGGTCACTGAGGACATCATCCAAACGGAGTTGAGGTCATATGACTCTGACTTCGTGTGGAATGTGAGGGATACTGCCCCCATGGTGTTCTCAGTGATTTTCCCGTCCAGAGAGGCGCTGCGGGCGCTGTCCAGGGGCCATTCGACGTTCCTCCCCATCCACAACATCAAGGTGTTAATCCGTGAGTCATGTGTGCACCCCGACACCACTATTGCGCTCTCAACCATCTGGGTTCGCATCCACGGCATCCCAGAGGAAGCAAGAAAGTAGAAGTACATCAAGCTGATCACCCAGTCCATTGGCAAGTTCGTTAGCTTCGATGTGGACTCCCTCCGTGGTCAGGGTCAAGTGCGGGTCCAGGTCAGACACCCGGATCCGTCCAAACTAGAATAAACCCTCCCGCCCTTCTACTTCGGCACTCCGGGCAGGACCCTCACTGTGGAGCTGGAGCGGGAGGAGGTGGGGTCTCGGTTCCCATCTCCAGACCTTTCTGAGCACCATCGCAGGCCCAGGGATGGGGGAGCTGACCGGTCCAGTGAGGAGGACTCGGAGGATGACCTAGACCCCTCTGCGCAGGCCCCTTCTATCCAGGGGGTGCCCCCTCCTACGACGGCGGCGGGAGGGGCGGCTCCACCTGCTGCTACTCTAACCCTGGGGCCAGTCCTCACTCTGGCTCTCCCCTGGTGGACGTCCCTAGGTGCCTTCATCCCGACCCTCTGATTTCACAGGAGATGGACATTGCCCCATACGGGTCGAACCTAGGCAAGGGGCTGGAGTACCTGGGACTCTCGGGTTGGGCCGCGCTATAGACTTCCCCGCACTACAGCCCCACGGTGCCTCGGTCTTCTCCCAATGAGGGGATGGTGGTGGCTCCACCGTCTTCTCCTCGGTCGCCCGGGGCGGTGTGCTACACCCTCTCCCGGGCTCTCCTCTCGCTTCGCCCATGAAGCTGCTGGCCGGGGCCCTAGCGACCCCGGCTCCTTCGCCATGCATGTCGCTCTTGGTCTTCCCCGACACTCCTGAGGCAGCGGTCAAGGCTCACCCCTCCAGGCGCCCGCGAACACCCCCTCCACCTTCCTCCCGCGCTAGCACCAGGATTGCCACTACGAGAGCCAGGACTGGTGGGGAGGGGCGGTAGCCGACCATCCTCGAGCAGGCGGAGGTGTTGGCAGTGTCACGCAACCTTGACCCAGGTACGTCCTGTCCCCGTGCCCTCCCTCTACTATTAATTCTCCCCCTTCCGGATCCAGGTTCTCGGTCTTGGTAGATGTGCCCGAGGAACAGTTAGATATTGTGGCCAGGGACAGTGGGATCGTGTTCCATGGGAGCGGCCCCGCTTGGAAGCGGTCAGCGGCCTGGCGAAGGAGGTCTATGATGATGTCTTGGTGGCCTCGTGTTCAGGAAGCAGAGAAGGCGGCGACTCCGTGCCACCTCTAGCACTGGACTACAAGGCCCGG
Organism: Avena longiglumis; assembly: GCA_030063025.1. Classification (NCBI taxonomy): domain Eukaryota; kingdom Viridiplantae; phylum Streptophyta; class Magnoliopsida; order Poales; family Poaceae; genus Avena; species Avena longiglumis. Next base: position 87,076,431 of record CP125977.1, on the reverse strand, counting down.
TGACTAGGGAAGGCAGCCCCCTCGCCCGTTGGGTGGGGAGACCTCCCTCACGACCCCCCAGGCTGGGGGAAGAGAGGAAGACCTCCTAAACCAGTGTCCAGGCCCTCGACAGGAGGTAGGGCACGATCCTTCCCCCGTAAGGGGACCCCCCTGATAGTATTCCCCAATGAGTCGGCCGATTTTCCTTTTAGATTGGAACATCCGGGGCTTTGGGAATGTTGGCCGCAGGTAGCAGCTGAGGGACTACCTGAGGCAGGAAGATGTTGACATTGTGGGCCTTCAGGAGACGATTAGACAAGACTTCTCGATCCTTGAGTTGCAGGTATTGAGCCGCCACAAGTTTGTCTGGCTCTGGTTTCCGGCCAACGGCCACTCGGGAGGAATCCTCTTAGGCGCAAAAGAGGATACCTTCGAGGTTGATGACATGGACCACGGGGAATTCTTTGTGAGTATATAACTCACCCATAGACGATCTAACCTCAGCTAGGAGGTGATCATTGTTTATGGCCCCGCGGACCATCGCCGATCCCCTGCCTTCCTGGCTGAGCTCTCAGCCAAGGTGGGGAGTTGCATTAGTCTAGTAGTGGTGGCTGGGGACTTTAACCTTATTCGGTCCCTAGATGAGAAGAGCTTGGATAATGTGGATCTGTCCAGGATGCGGATGTTCAATGACTGCATAGCTAACCTCACCTTGCGGGAGATACCCTGAGTGGGTGGACGGTACACCTGGTCTAACAACCGGGTGGACCCGACCAGGAGTGTGCTAGATCGGATCTTGGTATCGGTTGAGTGGGAAATGGCCTACCCCTTGTGCTCGCTTCGGGCGGTCACGAGGATCGGATCGGACCATTTCCCGCTCTTGCTCTCGACTGGTGGGGGATCTCCGCCGAAGCTCAGCCGGTTCCACTTCGATAACTTTTGGCTCAAGCAGCCGGGGTTTGTGGAGATGGTTCAGTCAAAGTGGAGTATAGCATTTGTGGCGGTTTTGAGGGTGCGCACTGCGGTGGATGTTTAGCACGTCTGTGCTCTGTTGGCCCGACAGTTCATGCGTGGGTGGGGGGCTAACCTTGGTGCCGAGCTACGGCGCAGGAAAGGAGATATCCTCACGGCCATCCAGGACTTAGATAGGGCTGCAGACACGGTAGGCCTCTCTATGGAGGAATGGATCCAACACTATGCTTTGGAGGATTCTCTCATGGAGATTTTTCGGGGGGAGGAGACGTTCTGGCGGCAGCAGAGCCGCCAAAACTAGCTCCTCAAAGGGGATGCGAACACAGCCTACTTCCATGCCATTGCTAATGGCAGGCATAGGAAATGCTCCATCCCCTGCCTCTGGGATGGTGGACGTCTCTTGTAGGAGGCCAGAGATGTCACCTCCCATATCTACTCCTTCTATAAGGAGCTTTTTTCTGCTGGCCCCTGTTACGGGGTTGCGTTAGCCGATGACTTCTGGCCAGAGAGGGCCAGGGTATCCAACACGGAGAACTTGGAGCTCACACTCCCGTTCTTGCCAGCGGAGGTTGAGATGGCCATCATGGAGATGGCCTCCCTGTAGTGTTTTTTCAGAAATTCTAGGAATGTATACAGGGGACTGTTATGCCCATGTTTCAAGAGTTTTATGTCGGTACCCTCGTGATGTCACGTCTAAACTTTGGCGTGATTACCCTGATTCCCAAGGTGGTGGGAGCCACGGAAATTCGGCAGTTTAGGCCGATCACGGTAATCAATGTGATCCAACGGATTATGTCCAAGGTATGTGCACGTAGGTTGGCTCCTCTCATGGAGCGCCTGACACACCCATACCAGTTCGCCTTTCTCAAAGGCAGGTACATCCACGATGGGATCCTGGCACTCCATGAGATTATTCACGAGGTGAAGGTAAGATGCCAGTGGGGTGTCTTCCTGAAGCTCGACTTCCAGAAGGCGTATGATAGGCTAGACTGGGCCTTTCTTCGCCAAGTCCTCCAGTGTAGGGGCCTTGATGACCGCATGATAGGGTGGATCATGCAGATCGTCATGAGTGGGAACACGGCCATAAACATAAATGGGGAGGTTGGCCCCTATTTCAAACCCACGTGTGGGGTTAGACAAGGGGACCCGATCTCTCCAAACTTGTTTAATGCCGCGGTGGATGCCCTTAAGGAAATCATGGAGAAAGCCAAGATTTTCGGCCACATTTCAGGTGTGGTGGGACACCTTATCCCGGGAGGGGGAGTCACCCACCTCCAATATGCGGATGAAACCATGCTTATGGTGGAGGGGTCGGAACAGGATATCATTAACCTGAAATTCCTACTCCTTTGCTTTGAGGCCATGTATGGCCTAACTTCGACAAGAGCGAGGTGATGGTGTTGTGATACCCCTTGGACACCCAACAGAGGATTGCTGATAACTTGAATTGTCGACTGGCAACTGATGTAGCCCGACCTACGGTCGTTACCACATCTTGGTCTCCAACTTACGCCAAGTCGTCATGGACTCCAAAGGTGAATCCGTTCCTCTATGCGAGTCCCCTTCCTACCCTATTGAATGGTATGCTACTTCATACTCCACATATGCATGATAGGTTCACATTGACAAGTACAGAGGCAAGGGAGGAAGCCCGGAGCATCAAGCCCGACAAGGCGGAGGCTTGGAAGAGGAGGCGGAAGAAGATAGATCGCCAAATGCTATCATCTCTGCGGTACTCTAGGATCTGGCCCGTACTACAGCCACTACTCTGCCCCCCACAGGCCGACGCCAACAAGTCCCAGGGTGCAGCGTACTCTGGGATCTGGACGGTCTGGGACCCAAGTCCCAGTACTACCGTCTGTGTGCTGCTTGGCCTTTGTTGGGCCTTCGGCCCATGTACCCCTCTAGCTCGTCCAAACCCTAGTTTTATTCCTAAACTACCCCTGTTTATGTGGCTGGCCTATATATAGAGCCCCCACCCTCATGTACCCACGAGGCATAGATGATAGACTAAAGAAAACCCCATTGTGGAATCTCTAGTTTTGCCTCATCCCTTTACCAAGGAGACCGACTATCGTCACCAACCTCGATTGGACTTTGCATCACGCATCCATCGTTGAATAAGGCCTTGAGTCCGGTGTCTGTCTCCAAGTTGTCAAGACCCTCCCAAGGTGTTCTTCCCTCTCGATGTGGATTTGAGGGCACGTTGACCGATCTTTCCTTGTGAGGATTCTATCGGACGGTGGCATGGTTAGGAGCAATCGGCCTTGTATCGTGTGATTTTTCGTGTGTTCATCGTGTTCTTGGAGGTGTGTGTTCGCTTCATACCTTCTCCCTTTCCTCGCTTTCCCATCGATTTGACCATGAGATCCGTGAAGATCGGCCACCGAAGAGGTTAACCCCTCCATCATCCGGTATCGGACTTTTGGTTGCCACGGTTCTCATCGATTTGGTCTTTTCCCCATAAATTCGAAATTTCCACCAAAAATAGCCCCAATTCGTGTTTTGGATCGATCTGTGATTTGAGTGCGTTTTGGTAGGTTTTGATCCGTGGATTACTTGCTAAACTTGTTGATCTACCTTCCTTTGCGTTCCCATAGCCTAATTCCTTGATTTCCCCCTTCGATTTGGTGTTTTTCTTGAAGATTTTCTGCCCAAATCACCCCAAAATCGCTAACCGAGTCAAAGCGGGAGTTTGGACCCGGTACTCTGGGCTTAAAATCCAAGATTACTACGCCCTTTTAGATTACTGGCCCAAAATCCCAGACTACCGCTTGATGAAAAGAAAGCAAAGGTTCCAGTTTGACCTCTCACCGTTTTGAGCATAACTTTTGCATTCGAACTCGGATTTTGGTGTTCTTTAGCTCGTTTCGAAGAGGAGAAGGAGATCTACATCATCATCCAAGTTGTTCATGCTATCTACTCCATCCAAATTCCGTGAGCAAGGTGGAATCCAACAATAAAGGGTGAAGATCGTCGACGAAAGGTATAAACATTCCGCGACTTTTCCCCACTTGCATTCCTTTGTGAACCCCACTATCTTTGCAAGCAACAAACACCTATTGAGACTAGTTCCTCTTATGATTGCTTGGGCTATGCACATTTGATACTTTGTAGATTCTAAGCAAACATTTGTGAGCGCTATCTCATATAGTTATCTTGTATAGTTGTTGGCACAAGGAAGAGGCAAGTGAAAAAGAAAAAGAGTGATACAAAAAGAAAAAAAATAGAAAAAAGAAAAGAAAAAGAAAGAGATACACATGTGCCTCATAGAATAGGAAGCGCATGCTCGATGAACATCATATAGGTGGTACTTATTGTGCATATCTTGCAGCCCACCAATTTTGTGCAATCGAACTAGCGTCTCTCCTTGTACTTGTGTGACACGAGCTTATAGTCTTCGCTAGGTAATCATTTGGTTCTTAGCTCGCTTTCTCCGTCGCATAAGTCCTATTTATCCCACCGTGTGTGTTTCCTTATACATATTTCCTATCTTGTGGATTGACTTGTTTGCTTTGTGATCATTGTGGTTCTTTACTTGCCAATACAACATCTTGATTTCGGATTGGTTCTTGACATGCCACTTTCCATACCTATCCACCATAGACCTTGTGGGTGTGTGTTTTTGGTTATTAGTTGGTTTTTGTGTTCCGCGTGAATTTCACTTTGCTTGGTTTATTGCTCTCAAGTGTGGCCACTTGCACGATACGATCTTCCAAGGTAAAGTAAGGTTTGACGTTGTATCCCTAACTCCCACTACTACTTCCATATACACCGCTTGGTCTTGTGCATCATGTCTAGGGACTCCGGAACCGAGGATGATATCTATGAAGAATCCATGATGAGCCACCATGACCACGACTCCACAAGTATAGAGGACATGACGGAGCACAACACCGACAATGGCTCCGCATGCTTTGAGGACCCGGAGCACTACAGCTACGACGACTCCACATGCATGGAAGACATGGAGCTCTACGTCGACAATGGCTCCTCATGCATGGAGACTATGGAGCACTACACCGACAATGGCTCCACATGCTTGGGTGATATGGAGTACTACACCAACAATTACTCCCCAAGCATGGATGACTTCGAGTGCGACATCGACGATGCCTCGCCAAGCATGGAGGACACGGAGAACTTCATCGAGTTTGATGGCTCCTCCACGAGCCATGAAGAATTCCTCCACCGCGTGGAGATGGAAGCCTACTACGCAAAGCAAGAGGAGGCGCATCATCAAGAATACATGACCTTCAAGGCCAAGCGTGCCACACCAAAGGGCACCACCTACTTCGATGATCCACCTCCAAGGCGACAAGTGCCACCATCGACAAGGCATCAAGTGCCACCACCTAGTTGGCGTCAAGCTCCACCATCTCCAAAGCGCCAAGCTCCATCACCGCCAAGGCGCCAAGCTCCAACTCCTATCCAAACAAGAGTGGTGTCCAAACATCATATACATCAAGAGGCACCAAGAAACAAGAATCTTCATCGACAAACACCCTCTCATGAGCATCGCCACCATAAAGAGGATACAAGAAATCGTCTAAGGCATCTTCGCTACCAAGATGAAGAATTCAAGATGAGCACCAACCATAATGCTCAAGCAAGCTCAAGAAGGCACCACAAGCACAATAAGAGTGCCAAGGCAAGTGATCATCGTCGCGAGTGTCATGTGGACGACCAAGTGCGCCACCAACATCAACCATCGGCAAGGCACGCCAATGACCTCCGTCGACACCATCATAGGGATCCTTCAACTACTCCTTCCACCACCACAATGGCACCAAGAGCAAGCCTTCCTCCACTCCATCAAGCTTCAACGCCTACGCTTGACTTCCATGACCTCGCGAACGAGGAAAATGTAAACCTCTACTTCGCCAAGTTGGATAGAATGAGCCTACCTCCACCACTACTACGAGATGGCCACAAGACGGTCGAGCATGGGATTTTCCCTTCGACCATGGAGGAGAGCGATGATGCCCACCTTATGGCATCCAACCTTGAAGGAGACAAGGTCAAGAATGGTGAGCATGGGATTTTCCCTTCACCAAAGGAGGCGCATGGAGTTGAGGAAACCGAGCCTATCCCCATATGCTTGAGTGATGATGTGGTACCAATCCCATGTGAGTATGAAAGCCACTTAGCCTACTTGAGTGAGAACAAGAGTGCGATGAGTGACTCCACCTTATGTGAGATCGAGTGCTTCCACTTGGAGGGCATGAGCGATACTCCTAGTGAGTTGAGAGTGGTAGTTGATAGGTCAAGTGAGACCATTTTGATTTCTAACAACTTACCCTCTACCTCTAGTGTGTTCTCTTGTGTTGTGCTAGGTTCCATGGATGAAGACGCTCCAAGCCATGAAGCAATGATGCCTCGAATGGATAAGATGTACATGGTGGATGAAGATGATGCTACGCCATGGATACATCAAGAAGATGAAGTCATCCACAAGGAGACCACTACTTCCACAACACCCACTTCATATGAGAGGTATGACCAAGGTAACAATAAGGGTGTTGATGATGCCATGATCCCACTAGTGGACATGATGAATTGTGAGGATATGCATGTTATGGATGACACTTGTGACATTACATATGCTTCACTCATATTCCCATGTGATGCTTTGCCTTTGCATAATATTGATCATGTCGAATTGTTTGATTGCGATATCATTGCGATAAACATGCCATGCTATGCATCTTGTGTGTATCCTCCAATTGCTTCAGACTTGCCTTGTCATGCTAGTCATTCAATTTCTCCCGTTGCTTGCGATAAGATGAATGCTTGCTATTTCACTTGTTTTGCTTGCAACAATATTGATCTTATGCGTTATAATGAGATGGCCCCCATAGCTTTCTCAATTTTTGGAGATTTTGATGATTGCCATGATAAGCATGTTACCCACTTGCATACTCACCATGCATCTATTTCATACTTGATTGACATTAATGGTGATGTGCACAAGAAGAGATACGTCATGATGGATGATGTGTATCTCTACCATGCACACACATTCTCCCTTTTGTGTATGATGTGTGTAGGTACCCGCATTATCATGTCAACCTCGGTTGAGCACGAGTTGACAAAAAGAGCTCTTGAGAGCATCCCACAAGTGAGTTCAAGATTGAACCCAGCTTTGATACCTTTTGCATGCTTTGCATCTTTCATGTTGGCAAATTGCTCTTTCCTATGGTTTGATTGCAAGCATGTTAATGGTATTATCTCCCCTTGTGACATTCATGTTTCTTCGCATCTAGATAATGATGTTTTGTGTGTTGTAACAAAATTGTTGAACAATTTCTCTCTCCGATGTTTTGTATGCAACCACAATTCCACTAAGAGCATGTATTGTCATGAGAGCTTCCAAGAATCTCGTCTTGTTGTTGCAACAAACATAAGGACCACTTACTCTTTCATTTGGTTTGTTTGCAAACACGTTGTTTTTTCTTCCGCTTGGGATACTCATATTCCCATGATATTTTCTTTTGATGATTTGTGTGTGACATCCAACATGTCGAACAATTTATCTTTCCAATGGTTGGTTTGCACACATAATGATGTTGCTTTGGACATTCTTCCTTTTGTGTTTTTGCCAAATTCTCCTAGTTTTGCATCAAAGATGTTGATCAAATTTCTATTCGATTGCTTTGAATGCCACAATAAGATGCTATATGGAGTTTTTGAGTTACCACATTTGGATGATTTTGCAACGACTTCCATGCACTTTGACCTTGCATATGCATCCCGTTTTCTATACTTGAGTTGTGCTAATCGTGTTGTGGACAAGAATGGACATGCCACAAATGACATGCTCCTCTATCACACACAAACATATGTTGCTTGGTCTTTGTTGTATGAAGGTACAAATGCATACACGTCAACCTCTATGGACTATATGTTGACAAGAAGAACGAGAGAGTTACCTATGGCTACCCTTCATCGAGCTATCTCTACAAGATAAGGTGACTTCCTTCTACTTGAGGACTCATGCAATAATCTTCATGAATTGGCTACGCTTTGAGTGTTGCTTTGCTTTTGTTGTGAGCTTTGTAGGCTTCAAGGAAGGTGAAGCAACATTGAAGTGTTGTCAAGTCAATCTTCGAGGGGCGACTATATGGTGAACCCGGGATCAAGAAGGTCTCGTGGCTTCTACTTTGTGATGAGCATGTAGAGTCGAGGGCGACTCTTTTGAAGGGGAGAGGCGTGTAGCGACCTACGGTCGTTACCACATCTTGGTCTCCAACTTCGCTAAGTCGTCATGGACTCCAAAGGTGAATCCGTTCCTCTATCGAGCCCCTTCCTACCCTATTGAATGGTATGCTACTTCATACTCAGTCACATATGCATGATAGGTTCACATTGACAAGTACGGAGGCAAGGGAGGAAGCTTGAGCATCAAGCGACAAGGCGGAGGCTTGGAAGAGGAGGCGGAAGAAGGCAGACCAAATGCTCTCTGTCTCTGCGGTACTGGATCTGGCGGCCGGTACTACCGGCCAGTACTACCGCCCACTACTACCCCATACAGACGCCAACATAAGTCCTGGGGATCGGGGCAGCGGTACTACGGATCTGGACCCGGTACTACCGGTCAGATACTACGGACCCAAGTCGATACTAGGTCTGTGTGCTGCGCACCTGTTGGGCCTTGACCCATGTACCCTCTAGCTCGTCAAACCCTAGTTTTATTCCTAAACTACCCTGTTTATGTGGCTGGCCTATATATAGAGCCCCCACCCCTCATGTACCCCGAGGCATAGATGATAGACTAAAAAACCCCATTGTGGAATCTCTGGTTTTGCCTCATCCCTTTACCAAGGGACCGACTATCGTCACCAACCTCGATTGGACTTTGCATCACGCATCCATCGTTGAACAAGGCCTTGGAGTTCGGTGTCTCGTCTCCAAGTTGTCAAGACCCTCCCCAAGGTGTTCTTCCCTCTCCGATGTGGATTTGAGGGAGCACGTTGACCGATCTTTCCTTGCGAGGATTCTATCGGACCGGTGGCCGCCGTTCAGGAGCAATCGGCCTTGGATCGTGTGAGTTTTGCGTGTGTTCATCGTGTTCTTCGCGAGGTGTGTGTTCGCTTCCGCTACCTTCTCCCTTTCCCCTCACTTTCCCATCGATTTGACCACGAGATCCGTGAAGATCGGGCCACCCAAGAGGTTAACCCCTCCATCAGCAACCTTCCGCATGAATTACCTGGGGATGCCAGTCAGGGACACCAGGATTCTTTCTAGAGACCTGGAGCCCCTTATGGGTCGGGTTAAGGCGAAATCCGAACCTTGGCAAGGCAGGTTTACCTCCAAAGGGAGCAAGACCATCCTTATTGATGCCTGCCTCTCCAGCCTCCCCATGTACATCCTGGGGTTGAATATCCTACAGGAAGGCGTGCACGCCAACTTTGACAAGGATCTCTCTCAGTTCTTTTGGATGGCGAATGATGGCCACCAAAAGTACAATATGGTTAAGTGGGCGGACATTTGCGCCCCCAAAGATCTTGGGGGCATAGGGATCATTTCCTCTCACTATATGAATGTGGCCCTCATGGTGCGTTGGGTCTGGCGGATCCTGATAGACGACGGGGGCATGTGGTTACAACTGATCAAAGCTAAGTATCTGCGCGGGCGGCCACTTCTGGCTTGTGAACGTCGGGAGGGTTCTCAGTTTTTGAGAGCCATTCAAGACATCAAGCCGGCGATCCCGAAGGGGCTCGCTATTTCCATCGGAAATGGGAGAAACACCATCTTCTAGCTTGACTGTCGTGGGAATGATGACCACGGCAGATGCTGCAATCGGCAGCGAGTAGTAGAACATGGGGCAAGGGCGGCCAGCCATCTGCGGTGCGAGATGAGGGCTGAGACACAAGGGTTTACCCAGGTTCGCCCCCCCGGAGGGTAAAGACCTACTCCTGCTAGATTGTATTATGGTGAGAGTATAATGGGGCAAGCTCGACGGCTAGACGGCGAGTCGGTTGGGTGTATGATGGAACGTATCCTCTATGTGTCCCCTAAGGAGGTTTATATAGGCTCACCTCGCTAGGGTTTACAGATCACAACCGAATTATTTAAGGATTCGGAGATTCTATGACCTAATCCGACTGGGCCTAGCTACGCTTTTGGGCCTTTAGCTCCCAGTCGCCTGAGTCCACGCCAAGTCTTGATCCAGTCGCCGTCCTGTAGGTCCACTCGATGACGGCTTGTGCCAGTAGGAAACGTCCTGCTGGGTATACCCTGGTAGGCATATCCCCATCAGTAGTCCCCGAGGCCGTCGTTGATTTGTCGCAGGTGTTTACTGGCAGTCGGAGTATGCGGGTCCAATGCGGACGCCTAGTCGAATCGGCGGCGGAATCCTGAACAAAGGAAAAGAACTAGTCATTTCGGTCGCAATAACGGCAACCAATTGTGTCGCAGCTCGGCGAATGGGTTGGCGAATACTTAGTCGCTGTTATAGCGAGCGGGTCGGCGAGTACTTTGTCGCTGTTATAGCGATCGGGTCGGCGAGTCGTCAAGTCGCTGGGAGCAGCAAATCGAGTAGATGAAGTTGGACCGTCAATTGTGGTCAAACTAGCCGTTGGGTAATCCAACGCTAACTTCGGTATAATCACCGCGTAATAACGGCTCTCGGAAATGGCGGGTAACAACCACTATATAACAGGAGCGAGGGGCGACCAGGGAAACGCTTCCTCCACTTCCTCCGATCTGGCATATCTATTTCCCTATCCCACGCAGCGATCAGAACAATCCAGAGATCCTCGACCTCCACGAATTCCCAACCGATGGCCCCCTCCACCGAGCCGTGGGGCAGATCCAAATGCACTAAGGCACTACTAGCATCCTTTGAGGAGGCTGGGATCCTCCGCGCCGATAGATGGCGCATCCCCGCGGCCGGAGAAGTGACTCCGGTTCCACTCGAGGGGGAGTTCATCTGCTTCACCAGCCACCTGGAGCGGGGGCTGGGCTTCCCAACTTCCCTCTTCTTCCGGCGTTTTTGCGCCTACTACGGAATCGAACCATCGGATCTGGGTCCGCATAGCATCGAGCAGCTCGCCATCTTCGTGGAGTTCTATGAGTGCTATCTGGGCTACATGCCCTACTTTCCCATGTGGCAAGACCTGTTCCACGGGAGAATCAGCCGCGAAGAGACAGGCGGCCCGATGTTAGCCGCGGGCGGCCTGACATTCCAGCTGAAGTCGAAGGCGTCGTTCTTCGATCTGATGCTGCCCGCCAAGGCGGCGAACGAATGGAAAAAGTTCTAGTTTTATGTCACCGAGTCGACTCCAGGCGACGAAGTGGCGCTCCCAAGGTACTCCGCCGACCGGCCCAAACTGCGTCGGCTCCAGGTCGTCAAACTCCCGCTGGATCAGCGGATGGTTGTCGACGAAATGTTACAAACTGTCCGTGGCCTGAAGAAGAAAGGCCTCCAGACTATCAACCTCTACAACTGCTGGCTCGGGCGGCGGCTCATGCCCCTGGCCAGCCGCGACCACTACATGTATGAATATACGGGTAAGGACGATCCGACGAAGTCCTGCCTCGTTGAGTGGAGACTCAGCGACTACACCCTGGCCCTGAAGAAGATCACCCAGGCGGTGTATCTCGATGCGAAGGCCGGGGTCGCCCCGTATACTACAAGGCGCCCAGCCCCAACGGCAAGCTGTCATTCCGTCTACACTCGCAGTTGCAGCTCGTGCATTCGCGGTCGTGCTAACATTGTTTGTTCTTGTTGCAGTTGTTTCAAGTGGTGGAAGGGTGGCTTCCACCCGCAGATGACGAGAACTCGAGCTCGTCCGTCCAGGATGGGAGCGAGTCATCGCCTGCCAAAGGTAACGCCGAGAGCGACGGGGGTGATGACGACGACGACGAAGACGACGAGCCCGTGGAGGTTGCTGCCCCCATGGTCTGCAAAACTCGCGGGCAACACTAACGCGAGCTCGAAGCAAGCAAGAGCCTCGAGCCCCACGATGATGATGACGACGAGCTTCCCGAGCACACCTCACATCGCGAGGCCACACCGTCGAAGAAGAAGAATAAAGCTCCGCCAAAGAAGAAGACGAAACCAGCGAAGCCGATATCTCCGCCCCGATCTGCAAACAGTTCCGACGCCACCAGCTCGGCTAGGGACGCAGTGGCACATGCGACCGCGGCACCAGGTGTGGCATCCCGCAAAACCACTACTAGAAAATCGCGTTGAATTTGTGCATTGCATCGTCATCATCATGCATTGTTTGCATAAAACTATTTTCGCAAGCCTGATTTGTTTTCCAAACGCCCCATCTTAATTCCAATGCAAAGCCCGGTCTCCGGATTATTTTTGTTTGAATGCTATCGGTCTGCAAAAGTTGCATTTAAATTAAATAAAAGAATTAAATTATTTTAATAGGGGCAGTCGAACGGGCCGATTGACCCGATCGACCACCCCAGAAAAATATAAACGGTCCGCCCCTTTTTCTAAACCCACCAACTAACCTACCCACACCCCCTGGCCACCTCATCCCACCCAATCAGTGTGTGCCACCTCACTCTCACCCTCCCCCCTAACCAATCCAAAACTGCCACATCACCCAACCCCCCCTCTCTCCCTTCCCTCTCTCTCCCTCTCAAACTCACACCCACACAGCACGCGCAGCACACGACGCCACGCCACCCCGCGCCTGCCTCCCCACGCTGACCCACTGGGTCCCACTGCTGGCCCACCCTGCACCCTGCCCTCCTCCGCCTCCCTCTCTCTTCTTCCCTTCGCCCGCACCGCGTCCTCCTCACCTCCTTCGCTCCGCCACGCCTCTGCCTTCACGCTCACCTCGCCAACGACTGCCTTGGTCACCTCCTCCGCCACCGCTCATCGCGTCCGCCTCCTCGAACCACCCACCGCCCATGCCGGTGGCCGCCTGCCGCCTCCGCGTCGCCCCTCCTCGCTCGCTGCCCTTCTTCTCGGCCTCTGACGCCTGCCCTCGCTCCTTCTTCTGCGGCCGGCTTCACCTCCGTCGCTCCACTCCGCTGGCGCCTGCCTCGCCGAGCTAAGCCGCCGGCCGTGACCCTCGACGACCCGCCCGAGCTGCGCCTTTCTCGCCGCTCCGCCTCAGCCTCGCCGCCAGCGTTTCCTCATGACCACCTTCCTCCGGCGCCGTAGCCCCACCTCCGCTTGGTTCAGACGCGCCCGAGCTCACCCGCCCCGGCCGGCCTCCTTCCACCAGCCGCCGCATCGCCTCCATCGTCTGCCACCTCCCGTCGGCGACACGCCGCCTCCGTGCTTGCCTCGCCACCAGGCCGGCCCTGCCGCTAGTACCCCGGTGTCGGCCTATTCCAGCCGCTCGTCGGTCCTCTTTGCCCGCCCATGCCTGCCCGTGGCGCCGAGTGTTTGCGCGTGAGGCTCCCTGTGTACTGGTGAATCAACAAGGCCTTCGCCCCATCCTCGCCGTCGCGGACACCACGCCATCGTCCGAGGATTCGCCCAAGCCCTTCAATAACCATCAAGTCAGTGGAGCGCCGAGACCCCCGAACTTGAGATCATCGCCGCAGACCGACAAGGATTCCACAGGGGATGCCAAGTACGCCGTCATGGAATCGACCAGTTCGCCGAGAGCCGTTCCAGGACCCGAAACCCGCCAAGATCGCCACCGAACGCGAAGTCCTTCTTCCTGGATACGACAAGTACCCCTTCGAGGACGCCGAGATCTACAATCGGAACCGAGGACGCCGAGAAACCGACGCGACAAGTTCTTCACTCCCGAACGCCAAGACCGATACGATCTACCCGATCCGAAGACCCTGACCCCGAACGACAAGTTCTTCACCCCGGATGCCGAGACCGACTCGATGGCGCGGGCCGACAAGACCTCGCAACGGCAAGCTCGACCCCGTGGAACCCGACAAGATCTGCATGCGACAAGAACGGCACCGACCCGGAAGAATCCGATGCGCCCCGACACCGACCCAAGTCCTGCTTCCCGGACGCGACACGAGCTACCCCTGCTACCGAGAACGATCCCGGAGTCCGAGAACGTTTCCGTCGAACCCTGGATCCCGAGACCGACCCCGAACCCCGGAAACCCCAAGACCGTCGAGACCCCTCAATGTGTGAACCCTTCCCGAAACCCTATTCTATAACATAATATAACTGTTGCATATAAATTGTTCATGCATGCATCCATATCATGTGGTTTGGGGGCCTTATGCCGATTCACCTAAAAATTAAATATGGGGCCCATATGCGGGCAAATCTAGTCTCATATCGGCCTCATTTAAATTGATGTAGCGAACCGGTGCTATATTTTGGCCATGTTAAACAACATTTAACTTGCGGGGGTTTTAAATAACATGAACCGCCTTATTAACTGTCGGGACCCCGGTTCCGCTTAATATGGCCTAATCGCATCGCATCTTTGCCATGTCATACATCATACATGCATCATGCCGATCTTTTGCCGTAGTATTAAATATTGCATCCGGTGTTGTTCTAGTGTTTTGCTTCTTCGCGGATAAGGCCGTTGAGTTGATGTGAGCTTCGCCCCGATCTTCGGTTGAACCTTCGACAATGTTTTCAGGCGAGCATCTCCCCCTTTCTACCTATCTTACTTTTATAGTATTTATTCCCTCCTGTTGATCTATTGCTATCTGTGTTGCGATGCTTTAGTTTTCCGTACCCGTTATATCCCCTGCAGCCTTATATTGCCTTGGACACATCCTATTACCTGTTGTTTGGTAGATAGATGGACTTGCGCGTCGTAGTCGCTTGCTCAAGTGCTGTTGCATGTTGTCAAGTGCCACAGTTGTTGATGAATTGCCGCATGTTGAAGTTGGAGTTGATCATAGTTTTACTTATCGTTCATTTTAATTCCTGTTTAACAACTAAAATTGAAATAAGCAGAGGCATCGGTGGGTGATAGAAAATATTTGGTTTCCGAACGCCCACTTGTGTCCCGTAAGACCCCGAGTACTTGATACCTGTTCCTTGATTTATCGCGCTATCCACATCCGGGAGGTATATGGGACCCCGAGCGAGCTTGATTCATCTTATTTCTTGGGGCCTAAACTAGTTTGAGGTTTTATTTACGATCCTGTACTTATGCCATGCTACTTATGTATTTAAATTGTGCGAGATAGCACATCGCACTTGTTAGGTAAGCGGAGTGATTACGCGATATCGACACCCAGTTTTCGGGTTCCCGATCCACAACCATTTTCGCAAACCTTGAGTCCGTCTCGGCTTGCTTACTGCTATGGTGTACTCCAAGGGTGGCCCTCAAATATTTCTCAATCCTGATTGTTCACCGTGAAAGCCTCGGGTTTTGATTTGGTTTTTCCGAGGTTGATCGGCGTGTGTTGCTATTGGTGCACCCCGCCGGGTAAAACTTTCAAAGCCGTGTCCGCGGATATGGACGACTTGGAGCACGATCTCGATCATAGACAAGCATAACTAAAGTTTATTGTTATAAATTTGACTTTATAATGACTAGTAATCAGCTTCACTATAATGGAATGGCTAATTATCACGCCCACAATTGCTTGTTTTGGATCGCCATGCGACCATTGTACCTGACTAGTAAGTATTGCAAATACAACGGAATGGCTGAATAAAAGTACCAACAACTGCTGGGTTTTAAGGGTTATCTCATGCTATTCATATCTGACTAGTAAGTGTTACAACTATAACGGAATGGTTAATTAAAAGTGCCTACTGCTTACTTTATCAGGATGAATATCTAAACCTGTCTAGTAATTGCTGCAACGATAACCGAATAAGTAAAACTGCCAACGGTGTGAGCTCCTCGGTTGGCTTCCTCGTTTGGTCTCGAGGGGGAAACACCAGGATGGGTTTGTTTGGTGTTAGCTTCGGGTTGGATCCGGATAGGTCATTCTCACCCCTCTCTGATCACCGCCAGTTGTATCAAGTCTCTATAGGTTGTTTAGTGCATCTTTGCCGCCGCTCACCACCATACCTATGTAGGCGAGGACCGAATTCTAGCCTCGCTGTCTTGGCCTCGCATCGACGCCTTCTTTTTCCTTTGCCCTTTGTCGGCACCCATTTTGTTTAAGGTGTTTTGAGATCGACGCCGTTAGGTGGTTACCCTTCCGGCTTGGCAGGTGGTCTCGACGCCATTGGTTATTCTTCAGGGCTCTTAGCCCCATTTGCATCTTGTCCGTAGTCGGACGCTCTATCTTTTCAAGGTGATTTGGATCTTTGTATATTATATTTGTATTCTTGACTCTTTGAGTCGCTGTTATATATATCTGTTCTGTGGGTCCCATCGAGGACTGTTGTGCAATGTTATTACTTCGTTTTCCACTCGCACGAAAGTGCCTGGTGGGCACCTTTGAATCGTTTCTATGCGGGTTTGGCGAATTTTGCTCAAACTTGCATAGGCCCGATTCTGAGGGTGTTACACCAGGCGCTGCCGCCCCCATGGACGAGGCGCCGCGGGCGTCGTTACCACCGCCATTTGCCCCAATCGTTAGTTTGGGGGCTGCTCCAGCCGCAGGGGCCTCGCCTCCAAGGGAGGCTCCTGCCGCGGCTTCATCTTCGAAGAAGCCATCAGTGTCTTGGGCACACGATTTACTCGAGACAGGACTCACTCGGAAGTTGGGGCCCGAACTGGATAAGCCGACCAGTATCCGCACCGGTCTGCGGTTCCTGTCAGTCGCCAAGTGAGTGTTGCTCTCTCCCTTACTGATTTGCTTGTTCTGCGTTTTGATCAGACGGTCTTGCTCACGAAACTGTTTTACAGGACTGGTGTTTAGAAGATCGGCCATCCCTCCATGGCCAAGGTTTTGCCAGTCGCCTCCGAGGTGTCGGTCGATCCCTCACGGAAAAGGAAAGCCGACAAGGTCGCTGCTCCCGCCGAGAGCGTCAAGAGGACGAAGGAGGACGAAGTCGTCACAGTCTCTGATGATCAGGCGGTTGCTCCGAGCGATCCCCCGACTGCAGCGGAAGTGGCCTCGAAGACGAAGGAGGGTGTTGGGTCACAACATATGTTGACTGCAAACTTACCCGACGTGGCCGAGCCGACTCCGAGTGGCGCAGCAGCATCTGCAGCGACCTTCCCTTGCTTCATGGCGAAGGCGGCCGCAACGAGTGCTTCGGTGCTAGCGAGCTGGATGCCTGGGGCCGCCGAAGGGGAAGTAGAACAACGTCGCGGCCATACTCCGGTTATGCTTGCATCGGTGGACGCACTGGAACTCCACGGCATGCTAGGCGCTGCCATCCAGGTATGTCCAGTCCCCGAGGATCGGGCCACTGAAATTCAGTTGTCGGATTCTTAATATTTTTATACCATCTCAGCGAGTGAGCGCTTAGGAATTTCATTGTCCAGTCCCCGAGTGCCTAGTCGCTGAATTTCAGCGGGGTGGGAACTTAGGAATTTCATTCTCCAGTCCCCGAGTGCCTAGTCGTTGAATTTCAGCGGGTGGCCACTTAGGAATTTCATTTTTGTTGACGCTGCAGTTTGTGCGCAGGGCCTGCAGCGTGAATCGGCCGACCGGCTTGCTGCGAAGTGTCGCTTGGAGAAGGAGATCGTTTCCGTCCGGGAGACGAACAAGGAGCTTCAGGCGGTTGCAGCCGAGGTGAAGGAGGCCCACCGAGGCCTTGTCCCGGTGGGTGTTTTGACAATCGGTCGCTTTGGCGCCGTCAACAACGAGTCGCCGACCGAGCGTGAGCTTAAGGAGGCGAGGAAGCGAGCTCGGAAGAAGCGGCGAAAAGTCAAGTTGTTACGTCTGCCGCTGAAGAGCGGAAAGTGTCTGACGCGCTCGTTGCTGGGCTGCAGAACAACTTCTCTTCTCTTCAAAGCTTCATCACGGGCCTCTGCCGACCGCTAATTGGTAAAACTTCCTTCTTCTTCCCTCTACCTGCAATAACTGTGTTGTGATGTCGTTGGTTTGCTCACTGCTCGCTTCTGTTCCACAGATCGGATTACTGATAACGCGGAGGAGGCGCAGTTATACGACGCGCGGCAATGTGTGACCACCCTGGTCGACTCGGCCGCGTTGTCCGTGACTTGCCTTCGAGCATATCTTCAGGAGATATCGCCCACAGAGGTAATCCACAGCGACCTTGTCGAGGTATGGCGCTACCTGGAAAAGGCTCCGTCGGTCGTCCAGTTCATGACGCGGCCGGCCTTCCGGCGTGGGGCAGCGACGGCGCTCAGCCTTGGGCTTGCCAAATTCCCGGAGGATTTCGATCTTGACGATGTCACGAGCGGCTACCCCTCGTCAACGGGCTCGGTGGAAATTACCGAGGTGCTAAAACTGACGGACCAGGCCGCGGTGTACTCCGATCGCATTTGGGCAATGGGCGACCTCATCCCCTATCAGGAGACGATTGTCGCCCCCAATGACCCTGAACCGAAGCACCGGGACTTCAAGGTCGAGCAGCCGTTTCGTGCGGAGATGGCGGGAGAGCTGACGACGTACTCGTCGAACCCGTACGTGCCCTTCATCCGCATCCGCGGGGACGGTGGCGCGTCTGCATCAAAACCTGCGGAGTAGAAGTGTTATGCACTTGGGTGTTAGTACGGAATAACTATGTAACTTCCTTGTATGTGGAACATTTTGTGTTGCTATGAAGGAAACTCGGGTTATTTTGTTATTCGTTTTGCGATTTTGGATGTTGATTGAGCGAGTCCCCGAGCGCGTCTGCCCTTTTTATGGGGTTTACCTCATTTGTTATTTTTGTGAGTTTTTAATGAGTTAAGGTCGACTCGCCATAGCTCGGAGAGCCAGTCGCATGGCGACTCCCAGGGGTGCTCTGTACTTGACCGTTTTCCTGGGAGCGAACGAGGTCGGGTTGCCGAGTCCCCGAGCGTGGTACTTGGTGGTTCTAGTCGCAGGCCCAGGGTAGGTGAGGACTAAGCGCGTTATAGTAAGCACGTCACTCCTGCCTGATCCGAAGGATCAGTCGCATCGCGAGTCCTGGGCACGCTCTCATACTTGGCGTTTTTCCCCAGTCGCTCGTATATGGCTGGGTGTCAGTCCCCGAGCGTGGTACTTGTCCGTTCGAGTCGCTGCGTCAAGGATGCGGGGGACTCGGTCGCTGTGGGGAGCAACTGCAGTTGTCTTGGATCGGGGAGCCAGTCGAGCTAGGCGACTCCAATGGGGCTCCGGGTTAGCGTTTTTCGTGGACGTTACGAGGCCTAGGGTTTCCCAGTGCCCTCGTACCGCACTACTTGGCCGTGTCGGTCGCTTTACCAGAGGTTGACTTCTGCGAATAGCATAACGCTGTTATTACGAGTGCGAGTGGCACAAGACACGGAGAGTGAACACAATTTTCGGTAACCAATCTGTTTTATTTCATAGCGGGTGGGGAGTACATGTATGGAGTTCTAGGAGTAGAACTTCAGTAGGAGGTTTACATTCCATGGCCGCTTGACGTCGAGTTTTCCGTCTCCTCGGACGTCGGTGAGGTAGTAGGCGTCGTTGCCTAGTACTCGCCCGATGGCGAATGGTCCCTCCCAAGGGGGGAGAGCTTGTGCATGCCTTTCTTGTCCTGGATTAGGCGCAATACCAGGTCGCCTTCCTGGAAAGTGCGAGTCCTTACTCGCCAGCTATGGTAGCGGCGGAGCCCTTGCTGGTAGATGGCAGTGCGGGAGCGAGCTAGGTCGCGTGCCTCGTCGATCTGGTCGACTTCGTCTTGGCGTGCGAGTTCGTTTGCGGCCTCTGTATAGTTGACCACTGTCGGGGGGTTAACCTCGGGTAGGTCAGAGACGGGGAAAGACAGAGGTACTGTCCCCGCCTGGTTTCCGAGATACGGCCTAGGTCGGCCGAATCATGGATATGTCGGCCGATGAGCGGAGGCAAGAAGCCCATGAATATGAATCAAGTGGTTACCCGGCCGAGTTAACGAGAGAATCGGCCGGGTTACCCGAATGATCTTCGTGCAGGTGAGGAGCGAGCCGAGTAACACAAGGTAAGGCCGAGTGTCTGAAGCTTGTAGGAGAAGGAGAAGCCCAAGGTCAACTACAACTGCAGGCTAGAAGGAATCGACAGGGCCAAGCACAAGAGACAAGGATGCACTGCGTCGGAGGCGAAGGAGGTCACAGGTGACAAATCATGGAGCCCGAGGCACGCAGAGGGGCCACCTGAGCCTTGCCGTCATTAGAAGGCGGCGAGGAAAGGAGGCCGCCAACTACTATTTTGGGACAAGCATATTCCACGAATATGCTTGCCTCGACCCTAAGGGCACCCAAGGCACCCTTTATAAGGGAGGTTTGGACCACGAGGGAGGGATCGATTCTTTGAGCACGTTAGGTGGGAGATTCATCTTGTCCCCGGTGATACAGACTCAAGGAGCACTTGTAATCCACCAAGAGAGAAATAAAGTTCATCACTTTGGCGGCTTGAGTGTAAAGACAGTTGCATCTTCCCTCCCAGATCCCACTAGCATCCATTGGCCCCATACTTTAGCCTACCCATGGCATCTGCCGTGCCACCACCACGAGTTGGCGCCCGTGGGGCCAAGCGGTGCTAAATGGAGTTGTGATCCGGACGGAAACTTCATCAACACCGCGAGCGTTGTTTACGGCTTGGTCCAGATTTGGTCTCTGCGACTATGTCGAGACAATGCAGAGCTTCAGAAAACCCCCCATAGCGGGATCTTCATCGGCCTGGGCGAGCACAGGGTCTACGTCGGCGTCGACATCACCGACATTTATCCTCACCAGGTTGTTGTTGCAGGAGAACCACCTCGAAGCACGGTGAGCTGTCCATCAGGAGAGCATCTGGCAGGCAGCGTCGAGGTGATGGTCGCAGCAGGAGCTCAGGCGGGAGCGGCGTTAGCCGGGTCAAGCAGAGAACCCGCTACAGGCGCACAGGGCCCACCTAAGCAGATCACACTGCAAACCACCGAGGTAATTCCGCCGGTGGCGAACCCGGCCGAGCTGCATGACACCACCCCAAAGGCACCAAGAGTGAGAGGGCCACCTCTGGAGAGACCAGAGAACATTCTTCAGGCAACTATAGAAAACTTAACCACGCCTGTAGCGCCGATACTTGATCCGGCAAATGCTCAGGCAGAGTTAGAAGAAACCAGGCAAAAGGTGCTGGTAGAGGCCAAAAAAGTATCAGCCCTGCGGGAATCCTTGAACAGGACCCTGAGAGAATATGCAAAAGCTAACAAGCTAGATATCGCACCCGAGCGGGTGGACGAACTAAGATTAAGAGGTAAGAACCTCATGAGTGATATTAACAAAGAGCATGAAGCTCACAGAGCCGAATCAGGCGATTTGGGTTTGCCGAGGTACAATACCCCGGCGAAAAACCTGAGAGCGGCAAATGCAGCATTGGAATTAGAGGGATTAACAGGAAGCTCGGCGGAACAGGAAAGAGTGAATGAGCTGGTGCGCATCGCGAACCAGCAAAATGAGGAAATGCTCAGAGCCAACCCGGCAAGACCAGGAGCTTCACGAATGGTTCATTCGGCAGGGGCGGCACCTGCATTATCTGTGGCAGCGGCGTCTTCGCCCGGAAACAACGCCAGAAGAGAAAAAGCAGTAACCTCTGGAAAGAGGAACAAACAAATTGTTCCATATGACCCGGCAATAGCTGGAAAGGCAAATGAGAACAGAGGGAATGCAAGCCGAGGTAATAGTGGGGAGAGAAACCACGGCCGCATGGAAAAGGACGGAGGCGGCCGAGGTAATGGGGAGCACGGCAGGAAAGAGCCTGCAAGAGACAATCATGAAAACCAAACCCCGGCCGAGGTAAGAAGAGAAGTGCCGCCCAACCAGAAACCAAGACATGAACCTCGGCAGGAGAGAGAAGTGAGGCCAGCTCGCTACAATCAGAATAATGAAAGGTATAATGATGGATATTCCGAGGTAGAATACGCAAACCAGGGTGGGAACAATCACTATGGGATGCAGGATAGAATCTGTCTGATTTGCCCGGCAAATGATGCAAGAGTAAAGTTGGATCGGCTATACCGGTCCGAACTATTGGAAGAGCAAGGTCCACGGTCCGCATGTTTCGGACCAAGGATCATGGGCGAACCACCGGTGCCAAATTTCCAGCTGGCAAGAGGCACAAAAACGTACAATGGAAGTACCAAACCGCAGGACTGGTTGATTGATTATGCCACCGCTGTGAAGATTGCAGGTGGCAATCTGAGATGGGCGCGGTATGTTCCAGATGTTGGAAGGACCAGCCGGTATGGTTGAATAATCAACCAGTGGCGGCAAAGATCAACTGCTGGTTGGATTTCGAAGAGATGTTCGTTAGCAACTTCACCAGCACATACAAGAGACCGAATAGACCACAGCAACTAGCCATGTGCAAGCAGAGGCCGAATGAAACAGATAGAGAGTTTTTAACTCGATGGTGTAACTTGAGAAACTCCTGTGAAGGAGTTATCGAATCGCAAGCAATCGCTTGGTTCGCGCAAGGCTGCCGTTATGGCAGCGTACTGTGGCAACGCCTGCAAAGAGATATGCCAACCACTCTGGCAGAAACAATCAGAATAGCAGACTCCTATGCATTGGGTGACCCAACCCAACCGGAGTTAATGTCAGCAGATCATCGTGAGCAACAAGATCAGTACACGAGAGAATTGGCCGGCTCATCTAGGCGTGATTTCAGAGGAAGAAGAAGGGAAGAAAGGCCGGATTATAGATATAATTCGGCCCAGGTGGCGGCGGTAGCACAAGATCAGCCGAGTCACGGAGCAATTCAACGGCAGAAAAATGGACCTCAACAGTGGACATCAAGGAATGAAGGAAAGAGGCAATGGACCCCAGAACAAAAGAAGCAATGGCAAGAAAGGCCGAAGTATACGTTCGAATCCATGTTGGATCAGCCGTGTAAATTTCACACGTCAAACCCATCTAGACCAGCCAATCATACAACCCGGCAATGTGCCTGGATGAAAAGCGCGATGGGGAATCCGGCAGGAGTTCAGGCTCCCCATCAGGTGCAACAAAGACGCCACGATTAATCGGAGCAAATACACGACAAGCGATACCGCCCCCTCCTCCGAGGTACGATAACTCGGATCGGAGGGATGCAGTGCATCAAGTAATGAACCAGGGGCAGGACGGAAGGATTAATCCGGCAAATGTTGGACGTAATGATTACAGGGAACATCACCAGTCGTACTGTGTGTTCACGACAGAACAGCAGGACAAGCAGAGTGTGCAGCGCCGGCATATGGAAGTGAATGCGGTTGTACCAGCAGTGCCAAGATACCAGCCATGGTCTGACCAGGAGATAACCTGGAGCATGAAAGACCACCCCAGGGTAATGCCGAGTCCAGGATCATACGCACTTGTGTTGGATCCGACTTTTGTGGGACCAAGCATCAATGTGAAATTCTCAAAAGTACTCATCGATAATGGAAGCAGTATCAACATCATGTATAAAGATACCATGCACAAGCTCGGAGTATCACAGAATATGCTGCAGTCGACAAGGACCACTTTCCATGGGATAGTGCCAGGGCTTTCATGTGAGCCCATCGGTAAAGTCCGAGTGGACGTGTTATTCGGTACAAGAGATAACTGCGGAGCAGAAAATTTAGAATTTGAGGTGGTCGATCTGGAAAGTTGTTATCATGCCCTACTCGGACGACCCGCACTGGCCAAATTCATGAGCAGCTGTCACATAGGTTATCTAAAAATGAAATTACCCGGACCACAAGGGGTGATAACAATTGCAGGGGATTACAAGAAGTCAATGGAATGTGCGTCGGCCGGGTCAAATCTGGCCGAGTCATTGGTTATAGCAAGAGAAAAGAAAAGGATCCAGGAGGTAGCAGCCCTCGCTCAGTCAGCACAGTTAAGCATGCCGGCACTGGCCAATCCACATGGCAGTGTTTCCTTTCAGCCGACCAAAGAGACGAAGAAATTTCAGATTGATGAGCAATTCCCAGAGCGCACTGTTACTATTGGTGCAGGCCTTGACGCTAAATAGGAAGGCGAGCTCACCAACTTCCTCCGTGAGAATCGGGACATATTTGCATGGTCAACTCAAGATCTGCAAGGTGTGCCGAGGGAGTTGGCTGAGCACTCTTTAAACGTCAGGCCAGGAGCAAGGCCGGTGAAGCAACCTCTCCGCCGCTTCGCCCGAACAGGAGAAAAGTAATAGGGATGAGATAGCTCGGCTTCGCAGCCGGGTTCATCATGGAAGTCTTTGTATCCGGATTGGTTATCAAATCCGGTACTAGTAGAAAAGAAAAAAGATGACCCCAATGTAGCCATTGTGTGGCGAATGTGTATCGACTACACTAACCTGAACAAGGCATGTCCGAAAGATCCTTTTCCTTTGCCTAGAATAGACCAAGTCATTGACTCGACCGGTACGTGAGCTATTATCATTTGTAGATGCGTATTCGTTTCCACGGATACCGTTAAACCCGCCGATCAAATAAAGATCGCATTTATTACCCGTCACGGGCTTATTGTTATCGCACAATGCCATTCGACTGCGAAATCTTAGAGCAACATATCAAAGATGCATGCAAAAGTGTTTACATGATCAGATAGGAAAAAATGTACAAGTATATGTGGATGATGTAGTCATCAAAACTAAGGAGAGCAAAACCTTGCTAGAAGATAAACGGCAAACTTTCGCGAACCTGAGAAGGTTCCGAATGAAACTTAACCCAGAGAAGTGCACATTTGGCGTGCCGGCAGGAAAATTACTCGGTTTCCTTGTGTCCAGCCGAGGTATCGAGGCTAATCCAACAAAGATAAGAGCGATAGAAAGAATGGAATTGCCAAGATGTTTGAACGATGTACAAAAATTCACGGGCTGTCTAGCCTCGCTTAGTCGATTTGTATGTCGGCTAGGAGAGAAAGCACTACCACTTTATCAGCTGATGAGAAAATCGGACAAATTCAGTTGGACTCCCCAGGCGGACCTTGCATTTCACGAAATGAAAAATATGCTAGTTACGGCACCCATTTTAGCTTCTCCATTATCGAAAGAACCTATGCTACTCTATGTAGCGGCTACCAATCGAGTAGTTAGCACTGTGGTGGTAGTGGAACGACTTGAAGAGGGTAAGTCAGATCCAGGCCGATATATCTAAGTGAAGTATTATCCGCTTCAAAGCGTAATTATCCGCACTATCAGAAGATGGCTTATGGAGTATATATGTCGGCAAAAAAGCTTAAGCATTACTTTGAAGAGCACCCCATCAAGGTAATCTGTGAGGCACCCATAGCCGACATATTGAACAACAAAGATGCAAGTGGCCGAATAGCAAAATGGGCGATCGAGTTATCACCATATGCTCCACAATTTGATAGAAGAGATGCGATCAAATCTCAGGCTGTCGCCGACTTTCTAAATGATCGGGCGAGGTGCAATATGAGCCACCACTGCCAGATCCAAATTACTGGACAATGCATTTTGATGGTTCCAAACTAAGGAATGGTTTGGGAGCAGGAATAGTGTTAACCTCGCCTAAAAAAGATCAGTTGAAATATGTACTGCAAATACATTTTGCCGCATCAAACAATGTAGCTGAATATGAAGCATTAGTTCATGGATTGAAAGTGGCAAAAGAGATTGGTATACGCCGGATCTTATGCTACGGTGACTCGGATCGGTAGTCTGACAAGTATCGGCGGTTGGGACGCATTAGATGCTAATATGGCCTTATACAGATTCCATGTGCAAAAGATAAGTGGGTATTTTGAAGGATGTGAATTCCACCACATACCACGGGCAGAAAATGACGCTGCTAACACATTGTCAAAATTGGGATCAACTCGGCAATCAATCCCTCCAGGTATTGCGCTGGAGCACCTCAGGAAACCGTCAATAAATCCGTCACCGGAGTCCGAATCAATCTTTATCCCGGCAAGTTCTGCAGAAAATCAGACGCCAATGGAGGTAGATCCGCAGAAAAATTCGGAGTCCCTAAAGAGAGGGACAGCCGAGGTAATAGCAACCATGGAGAGAGCCGAGGTATGTACGTCGGCAGAAAACATGGAGATAGACAGTGGGATCACTGCATAGAGAATAACGCCAATATGGGCGCAACCCATATTTTCGTACCTAAAAGACGCGGTATTGCCGAGTAATGAAATATTAGCCAGACAAACAATCAGAAGAGCAAAAGCCTACACGATCATAAACAATGAGTTATATAAGAGAAGCGTAACAAACATATTGCGTAAATGCGTGAGTTCCATGAGAAGGTCGTGAAATCCTTCTAGACATACACCAAGGAGAATGTGGGCACCATGCCTCATCTCGCTTTAGTAGCCAAGGCTTTCGGGCATGGATTTTACTTGTACGGCGTTAAGAGAGGCGTAAGAATTAGTTAAGAAGTGCAATGGGTGTCGAGATATGCAACTGAATACATATGCCGTCGGCGAATTAAAAACAATACCCATCACTTGGCCATTTTACGTATGGGGTTTAGACATGGTGGGACCTTTCAAGCGGCGAGAGGAGGGATGACCCACATCTTGGTTATGGTAGACAAGTTCACAAAATGGATTGAAGTAAAACCAATCAAAAATGTGATGGGCACACAGTTGAAATTTCTCAAGGATATCATCTTGAGATACGGATACCCACAGCATTATTACGGATAATGGCACGAATTTTGCGTATGAGCCTTCGCAGATTTTGCCAAGAGAAGCACATAAGACTAGATGTTGCCTCGGTGGCCCACCCATCCAATGGGCAGGTTGAAAGATCTAATGGACGGTGTTATCGTGAATAAAACCACGACTGGTTGAACCATTGCAGCGGTCGGCAGGATGTTGGATAGAAGAAATCCCAGCCGTGTTATGGAGTCTCCGGACTACTCCGAATAGATCAACGGGTTACACCCCATTCTTTCTGGTATACGGAGCAGAGGACGTACTCCCAGCCGACATAATCTATGACTCGCCGAGAGTTGCTCAGTACACAACCTCAGAAACAAACGAATTAGCTCGGCAAGATGCCGTAGACCTGTTAGAAGAAGCCAGGGAGTTGACATTATCACGATCGGCCATTTATCAACAAAACTTACGGCGATATCACAGCAAGAAAGTGAACCCAAGGGTATTCAAGGAAGGAGATCTAGTCCTCCGGCTGGTGCAGCGCACGTCCGTCATGCACAAATTATCACCCCCATGGGAAGGACCATTTATCGTGAGCAAAGCATTGCACAACGATGCATATTATTTGATTGATGCTCAATCCCCTGGAGAGAACAAGGCAGACAAAGCTGGTGAAGAAACGAAGCGCCCCTGGAATGTGGCTTTACTTCGGCCATTTTACTCGTAGCGTTACATCTCAAGGTCAAAAACCAATGGTATATTTGCATCTCGGCACCCAGAGCAGTTACTCGGGGACTACAATATGTTATGTTATTTCATGTTAGATGTGTAAACCTCGGAACCCAGAGCGGTTACTCGGGGACTACAATATGTTATGTTATTTCATGTTAGATGTGTAAACCTCGGAACCCAGAGCGGTT
The DNA here is from genome assembly GCA_030063025.1 of Avena longiglumis. Classification (NCBI taxonomy): domain Eukaryota; kingdom Viridiplantae; phylum Streptophyta; class Magnoliopsida; order Poales; family Poaceae; genus Avena; species Avena longiglumis. The sequence continues at coordinate 87,049,067 of CP125977.1, read as the reverse complement.
ACTCGGGGACTACAATATGTTATGTTATTTCATGTTAGATGTGTAAACCTCGGAACCCAGAGCGGTTACTCGGGGACTGCTATATGTAATGATTATTTCGTATTATATGTTTGAACCTCGCCACCTAGAGCAGTGACTCGGGGATTGCCGTTTGTTGTGTTCCTTTCATGTTACGAACATATACCTCGGTGCCAAAAGCATTGACTCAGGGATTATCATATGATATGTCAAATGCGTATTGACACTTAAATATCGGCATCTAAAGCAATGATTCGGGGACTACCGTATGATACCTGAAACCTATGCCAAACGCAATCGTATTAGTTTTACACCACCTCCGAAACGAGATTTATATAAAGAAGTTCCGAACAGTAAACGACGATCCAATGATTGTTGCTTGCTCCCACAACGGAGTAGTTGACTTATATTCGAAACAGGTCAATAATGTAGATATTCAGCGCTGATGCCTGGATAAGACCATCAAAATAGTGGCAAAGTTGAGCCCTAAAAGATGAAGAAATTACGAGCCAGCAAGGCAAGAATTCGGACGAGCATCCACTTAACAAAGAATCTCAACAACACATAGCAAAAGAAGTTCGAATCATACGAGTTGACAAATTTTTCGTCTACATTGTACGCCCGGCATACCAGGAATCACAGATAACTTAGGCGTTGTTCGGTGGAGGGGCAGCTCCTTGCTCAGGTACGGGGCACTCCGCAGTAGGAGGAACTTCGACTGAGGTCGCCTCGCCCTCCGCCGACCCAGGTGTAACTTCGGCGGTATCACGGGGTTGTTCAGGAGCATCAGTACGCGCGGTAGAATGCCCGGTGCCTTTCGAGGAAGACCGCGCGTCGCCGTTGCTATCTGAGCTTGAGCTGGAGCTATCGGATGTGGCCGAATCATCATCACCCTCCCCGTGCTCAGACGAATCATCACCCGAAGCGTCTTCAGCCGCGACCTCCTGATCCGGATCTGGGAGAAAACTCGGCCCTTCATTCCAAGTGTGTACATCGGCATACTCGACGAGCTGGAAATCCCGAGCTTGCCGAAGAGCAACAAAGGTGGGATCTTCAACCCAGCGGGAGCCAGTGCGCAGGTTCCTCAGAATGTCAAGAGAAATGTCTTCATACCATGACATGATTACGGTTAGGGCCATATCGGCACCGGCACGCGCAGCAGATTCTCTCCAAAGACTAAGCTGTCTCTCAGACGCCTTCAGCCGGGCCACCAGTAACTTGACCTCATCGATATCGGGAGTCCCCGAGGTATTTGGCCAGAGTGCATGATAGGCTCGGATAGCGGCTGCACTGTGTCCCGCCCATAATTTTCATCGGACCAACTGCAGCACCAACAGCGACCAAGAAATCCTCCATCGAATATTCAAAATCAACAGCAACAGGTTCACCTCGACGAGCGCGAGCTGCAAGAACAGCTCTAGAACTCACAGTTTTGGCTTCGGGGAAGTGATCTGCGCAAAACATGGATGTGTCAAAAGATAGCAATGACGACAAAGAAAAAACATAGTTCGGCCAGGCCAACCAACTTACGATGAATGTAATGCATCATTATCTGGAGGTCTTTGGCCCAAGCGGTTTACTCTTCTCGAAGCGGCAAGTTCCTCGCTCAAACAACGAGTTTTAAGTTCGGCAGCCGAGGAGCTCTTTGTTCTTCTCAGAATCCAGTCACCGATTCTTCTCTTCGCAAATTCTTGGTCGACCTTTTCTAGCTCGGATTTACGAGAGAGCTTGAGTGTATTCACCTCGGATTTCAGGGAGCTATCTCATCATCTTTCTCTTGTAGTTGCGCGAGTGAACTGCGCTTTGTTCTAAAAAATGAAGCATCACGTCGTGAATGGGCATGCAATCTTGTTGCGACAACGCAAAGTCTTGCAACTCGGCTTTGCACAGCCCAACATAATAAGGAAACTTAGTATAGATACTAAAGGAGAAGGAAGGAAGTAGAAAGGAAACTAACCTTCCAAGGTCTTGATTTTCTTTTCAAAGGCGGATATTGAGGTTATTGATATTACCTATTCAACAAGAAGTGAGCGGCATTCATGGACGAGTATATGAGTAAGGTGGAAATAAGGAAAGCAATTATCGACTTACCGCCTTCTTTGCCAGGCGAGAACTTTCTCGTACTTCTCTTCCGACCACGGTGCGAAAAGAGCAACCTCTGGAACTCGGCGGTCCGTCGATCATGTGCAACCTGAGCAATGGAGCAAAGTCATAAAACAACAAGTAGAGGCTAGATTAGATCCGGATCAAGCAAAGCTTAATTCGGCTCTAGGTGGCTGGATATTCAAAGCTAAACTAGATCCGAATCAAGCAAAGCTTAATTCGGCTCTAGGTGGCTGGATATTCAAAGCTAAACTAGATCCGAATCTAGCAAAGGTTAATTCGGCTCTAGGTGGCTGGATATTCAAAGCTAAACTAGATCCGAATCAAACAAAGCTTAATTCGGCTCTAGGTGGCTGGATATTCAAAACAATACCAGATCTGAAACAAGCAAAGCTTAATTCAGATCTAGGTGGCTGGATATTCAAAACAATACCAGATCTGAATCTAGCAAAGGTTAATTCGGATCTAGGTGGCTGGATATTCAAAGCTAAACTAGATCCGAATCAAGCAAAGCTTAATTCGGCTACAGGTGGATGGATATTCAAAACTATGCCAGATCCGAGTCAAGAAGGACTTAACTCGACTCTAGGGAAATGGATATTCAAAGCTACATCACGTCCGAACAAACTACGAACTAGATGGCCGGACTAACAAAGCCTAGAAATAAAATTAAGTCAAACTTCCAAGCAGACAACAAGTTATCTCCTTGCAAGTTTCGGGGACTAGGAGATATGGTAACATCTGGAGAACAATTTAAGACTCGGAGATAAGATAATTACCGCATTCATCTTGTTGGTATCAATGATATACTGGGCGGCATGATCAAAACGGCCACTGATGTCAGAAAGCTGGAAAGGTTGGTTGGCTGGATTGCCCTCAAAATGATCAGCAGCATTCCAGTTATTGGCGTACTCAACTAGCGCTCCAAGGCTGTTCCTTGGCGGCAACCGAGTTAAAACTTTACCCCGGGCAAAGGTCCGACCATGGCGATCAGGCTCTTATGAAGAGCAAGTCGATCACGGGGCCGAGGTATGATGACTTTGGCGATGCATCTCCCTTGCGTGGCGTCCCAATACTCGGTGAGAAGAGCCGCAAGACTTTTCGAGAGGAGTCTTGGCAATAGCACGCTTCTCCTTAGAAGAGGCGTCGGCCAGAAGTTGCGCCTCCAGGGACGGAGTCCTTAGGATCAGGAAGATAAGCTCGCAGAGGCGGGCAACGACCTTCTCGGCCAAGGTCGGGATCACCGTAGAAACTGCTGCAATAGATGGAGGTTCAATGGAAACGCTGGGACCCATAGAGGGGACAGCTGGCTCAACGAAAACATTGGAGGGCCGGGTCGGATCCAGATCAATGGGAGAAGTCTCGGGGTATCACGAAGCAAAGGCGACATATTTGGAGCGGGGAGAAGCGGGACGAGTAGGACTAGGAATTGACTATCATCGGCGAGGAGGAGATGGCGGCGAATCGGACGGACTAGTCATACTAGGACCGGGTTTAACAGACAGGAGCACCGCCAAAATAAGAAAGAAGATTCACAAGATATGGGAAGCGAAGAGAAACAAGAAATATAGGCAAAAGAACTTACCAGAACCCGGGCATAGTCTTGCGCTGGGAGGATTCGGGCGGATTTCTTTATTCGTTTTTAGGAGCCGCCTCCGAGGCACCAGCAGGAGCCCCGCGCTTCCCCGAGGTAACGGGAGGCCGGGAAGCAATAGGTTCGGCGTCGTGAACCTGACCGGCCGGATTAGCTGGGAAAGTAGAAGCCGGAAATGCATAAGAAATAGGCATGGAGGCAACTACCTCAAGAACTTGGACCTCGTCCGAATCACCTTCCTCCTCTTGCGCAGGAGTTTTGCCGCGAGCTCGAGCCGGAGCAGGATCCGACTTAGGGACGAACTCCTCGGAGTCCGGCTCACCAGTATCCGGGGCACTCCTATCTGCGGGCCAAGGGAGATGCAGAACCTCGGCGTCCTCGTTCTTTTGCTCTGCAAATCTCTGCAGGACGAGGAGAAAGAAAATCATGTAAACCAGTCTCTAGGAATTAAGGAGAAATAGAGTAATGAGGATTAGGCATACCTCGGGAGGCGGATTGTCGCGGGTAAATGGTTTTAAGCCCCAAGACCAATCCTCAGGCATCTCGGTCTTGAAGATAGCTCGGACGCGCTTATGAATAAGATAATTGTCCAACTCCACGGTCGAGACTCGGTTCGGATCGAGAGAACCACTCATATAACAAAGATTGTGGGTCCGCTGCTGGAAGGGACAGATCCGGCTACTGATAAAAGTCGCCATCAGGTCTTCGCCGCACAGCCCGGCCCGGATCAACTCTTTTAGCCGAATCTCGAAAGCCTCGGCCAAGGCATGAGTTTTTCTCGGATTATATAGCCAGTTCACTTTGGAAGGGGGGCCGATCGAGAACGATGGGAGCCGAATTTTGTCCTCCGCCCCTCTGTTCCTAACATAGAAGAATGATTTATGCCATTTCTTGCATGACTCCAACCCAGTGACACGGGGGAACACGGATTTCCTCCGAGGTGTAATAGACGCAGCACCACATTGGGTGAGCAGCTTCTCGGAAGGATGCAGAGATTTGTCAGGAACGACGTTGGAGCGGATCTGGAAGAACTTCGACCAGACGTGCACTGATGGCCACAGGCCGAAGTAACCCTCCGATGCGGAGATAAAAGCAGAAAGGGAAGCTATGGCGTTCGCAGGAAGGTGGTGCGGCTGAAGGCCGAAGTAATCAAGGAATTCTCTAGCGAAATCGCTGAGAGGGAGACCGAAGCCACGAGCGAAGTGAGACATGGAAACTACATATTCACCCTCTCTGATAACTGGAGAGGATTCGCTGCCGGGTAAACGGCAGGAAACCTCGGCAGGAATCCGACGAGTTCGGATGAGCCATTCAATCTCACGGCGCGTGACTGAGGAGCCCTGCCACGATCCACGCTCGGGCCCAGAGCCAGCGTCATCGTCTTCGACAAGAGCACCGCTAAACGAGCTAGACATGGGTGCGCCGGAGAGATCGCCGGAGGAAGAACTGGCGGCGGAGGGGAGCTTAGAGCTACAAGGCCCCGTCGGAACTTAGCACGAAAACAATGGCGAAGAGAGGAAGAACCGCCGCCTGAGCACGAAAACGAAGCGGATTGATCTAGGGCAAGATCTGGGCAAGATGGTCAGAAAGGACTCACCGGCGGCGGACCCACAGCCGTAGGGCGCGGGCGAACGACGCGACGGAGTCCTCACCGGCGGAGGCTCTGGCGGATGAACGCGCAGAGCGGGCGGAGAGCACGCGGCGAAGGGAAGAAGGAGAGCAGACGCGGCGATAAGGAAAGATGAACTGCGGGCGCTGCTTTTCCCTCTTTATAGACGAGCCACGACGTGGAGTGGGATCGTGGGTGTGGCGATTACCGTGTATATCGTGGAAACGCACGAACACACACGATGAAGTGGAGCCACACCAACGACCACAGACAAAGAAAAGTTGTTACGATCCCGAGGGGAGCGGTACACGAGGCGTCGCGGCGGCGGCGCAGCAGGAACAGAATTCACTGTAGCTTGTCAGTAAGCATAGTAGAAGGACCTAAAAACTAGAAGAGCAATGATGAGGTGACACGTAGGACATGGCGTACAATGGAAGGAACCAGGAAACCTCGGACAAGGACAGAGCTCGGAAACAAAACTCAAGAAAATAATGAAGCTGATATAACCCGGCCAAAGCTATTGACAGGGCCACACCAGCTTCGGGGACTAATGTCGGGGGGTTAACCTCGGGTAGGTCAGAGACGGGGAAAGACAGAGGTACTGTCCCCGCCTGGTTTCCGAGCTACGGCCTAGGTCGGCCGAATCATGGATATGTCGGCCGATGAGCGGAGGCAAGAAGCCCATGAATATGAATCAAGTGGTTACCCGGCCGAGTTAACGAGAGAATCGGCTGGGTTACCCGAATGATCTTCGTGCAGGTGAGGAGCGAGCCGAGTAACACAAGGTAAGGCCGAGTATGTCTGAAGCTTGTAGGAGAAGCCCAAGGTCAACTACATGCAGGCTAGAAGGAATCGAGCAGGGCCAAGCACAAGAGACAAGGATGCACAGGCCGGGGGCGTAGGAGGTCACGGAGGTGGCAGTCATGGAGCCGAGGCACGCAGGAGGGGCCACCGAGCCTTGCCGTCATTAGAAGGCGATAGGGAAAGGAGGCCACGAACTACTATTTTGGGACAAGCATATTCCACGAATATGCTTGCCTCGTCAGCCCTAAGGGCACCCAAGGCACCCCTTTATAAGGGGAGGTTTGGACCCTGAGGGAGGGATCGATTCTTTGAGCACCGTTAGGCTGGGGAGATTCATCTTGTCCCCCAGGATACAGCTCAAGGAGCACTTGTAATCCACCAAGAGAGAAATAAAGTTCATCACTTTGGCAGCTTGAGTGTAAAGACAGTTGCATCTTCCCTCCCCAGATCCCACTAGCATCCATTGGCCCCATACTTTAGCCTACCCATGGCATCTGCCGTGCCACCACCACGACAACCACCCTTGGTGAATCGTGCTCGAGGTCGGTGGGCATGATTGCCTCGGCGCCGTACACCATGAAGAAGGGGGTGAATCCTGTCGACCTGTTGACGGAGGTGTGGATGCCCTAGACGACAGAGGGTAGCTCCTCGACCCAGCATCGGGCGGTGCGCTCAAGTGGGACTTGGAGCCATGGCTTCAAGCCATGGAGGATGCTCTGATTAGCGCGTTCCGCCTGGCCGTTGGACTCCGGGTGGGTGACTGAGGCGAGGTCGAGTCGAATGTGGTGTTCCTCGCAGAACTCGGCCATGGCTCCTTTGGCAAAGTTGATGCCGTTGTCCGTGATAATGCTGTTTGGGAACCCATAGAGATAGATGAGCTCGCGTAGGAACTTGGTGGCGGTCTTCCCGTCGCATTTGCGGACTGGCTTGGCCTCCACCCATTTTGTGAATTTGTCGACTGCGACTAGGAGGTGGGTGAAGCCGTAGGGGGCCTTCTTGAAGGGTCCTACCATGTCCATGCCCCATACGGAGAACGGCTAGGTGATGGGGATTATCTTGAGCGCCGAGCTCGACACGTGATTATGGTTGGCGTATTTCTAGCAGCCGATGCATCGCTGGACAATGTCGACGGTGTTAGCGTGTGCGGTGATGTCGGGGTCCCAACCTGATAAGGTAGAGTCCTCCTGTGTTTTACAATGCTAGTCCCTGGATCAATAGCTAGCATCCACAGTTAAGATATAATATCAAGATACAAGGGTCATATTATAACATTATAACCAGGAATAACAAAATTTTATTACATCATACATAGCTCATTTGGCTATCACATTACATTGCAGCGGAAATAATTATAATCATGGGGTCCATCATCTTCAAAGTGCCACAGGAAGATGTTGGTTGTAGGCTTTGTAATCCTAGTTAATCAAACAATCTTCACTTAAAACAATCAACCTGCAACATTACAAGTTACAGCCACAAGGGTCAATACATTTGAATTGTATTGGCAAGTTTCACTTTTATATATATTAAGTGGATCCTATCAGTATATGCATATTTGGCTAAGCAGAGGTTAAGGCTTATTTGCATAAAGCAATATTTTATCCTATCTTTTCAAAAAGGGTTTTAAGTCCTTTGTTTAAATTCTTTTCCAAGTTCCTTGAACTCCTTGGTAGACACTCAAGTGTTCAAGTTCTTGTCAAAAATCCCTTGAGCTACTTGGTAACCCCAAGTGCAACAAGTTTTATCAAAACTTCATGAGTTCCTTGGTACCCCAAGTACATCATACTCTTGTGCACCTTGGTAACCCCAAGTGCAACAAGCTTTATCAATTATCTTTGAATTCCTTGGTACCCCAAGTGCATCAAGTTTTTATATTAGAAGTTGGAATGTCGAGATCTCCCATAGATTCAAACTTTAGTTGCTCAGTAATGTCCATAACCGGGGACACGGCTAAGTACTTAGATTTTATTAACTTCTGTAGAAGGAGTACACTTTACCCACATGACACAATCCCATCTTGTTGCCACGGTGGCCTCTTGGATTAGTGCTCACCAAGATGGAGATCTTGCAGACCGAGAATGTGACGAAGTCTTTCAAGAGGTCCTTCCATACATCATTGCTAGCTTGTATTCAGCCCCATGAAGCATTCAGATCCCCATGTCCGTAACTAAAGACAATGTATGGATCTTCCTAATGTAGTTGACTAAGCCAGAGCCATAATAGCATGTGGTTGTACGAAAGCCACAATTGGAGAAACATGTTCAATCTCTAAGTTTCCTAGGTGGTTTTCATTTGGAGCACAACACTAAGTGATTGCCATAGACATGGTTCCCTTTTGTTGCCACCTTCTCCAAAACATAAAGTGTCCACCACCTAGGTGGTTCATTGAGTCCTTGTTTTATTATGTAAAACACAAGTCCTTTTCTCATCCTTTGTAAAATCTCAACATGTATCTCTTTTCAAAACATAGCATGGCTAAGCATGTACAACTTCAATATTTTTACTAAGGAGTGTATAGGGAATCCTATTAGGATTTAGCATAGCATAAGTATAAAACATTTTCATGCATGTTTACAAAATCCACTAAGTGTAATGAAAATAGTAGGACTTTAGATGATAATGTCACTTGACTTTTTGTTAAGGAATGATAGTCACTCCTTGATCTTGCTAGTCTCACACTTTGCTAATTTCACTACAATCAAACAAGCATAGTATCAAGTAGTATTCCATCATTCAAACAATAATTCACATACACAAAGCAATGGTTCCTAAGTCTTGTAGAAAGAGGGTTCTATTGCAAGGTTGGTCTCTACTAGGTTTATAAACTTTGTAAGGTCCACATTGGTCATTTACCAAAATGGCAAAGTTATTAGTTAGAGGTTTTGCCCAAAGTCTATTTTAAAATCCATTCAACATTTTATGTGGTGAAAATTATTCTTTTTAAAGTAAGACTTTAGGTTTTTCACCAAGTAGGTTACCTTTGGAAAGGCTTGGTGTTTTGGGTCAGTAAGTTTTGTCCATAACATTTTCCCAAAGTTTTCCTTGCACAAACTTTTCCATAATAAAATCAATGAGTTTTATTTGTCTAGGAAATGACTAAGTTAACTAATTCAACTTAAATTTCACAAAAATCATTTTTTAACACTATGGGTTGGTTCCTAGGGTCAGTAGGGTCACACAAATCCATTTTGCAAAAGATTTAATCCTAAAATCAATTTTTAAACAATTTTTATACTCTAAACAAGTACACAAATGTTTCTGTAATTTCAAACAAGCTAACAGATACTATTTTCAAAACTAAGGCCATGGTTGGCTAGGGTTTGTTCTCCTGATTTTATTGATATAAAATTTGTCAAATTTGGACGTGTGAATCAAAAGTTATAAGGATTTGAAAATCACAACTAAATCAGATTTCAAATCTGTTTTAAATAGAACAGGGGACACGCGGCAGTTTTCTACTGGACGGTACCGGTTCGCTGGGATCGCGACTGTGGTGCGTTGGATTTAACTGAAGATGTGCGGCGCAGATCGACGCATACCCCTTCGGTAAGTGAATCTATCGTGACGCTGCGATCTAGATCGGACGGTGCTAGCGTGTTCGACCATAGTCGGGCGGCGCTGCGACAGCTGCTGGCGGCGGCGACTCTGTTTCACGGCGGCGCCGGCGATACAGGAAGCGAAGCAGATGGGGAGTGTGCTTACCAGGCTCGCAATGCAACGCTGATGCTCAACGTGGGACTGGTCCGTCGAGGTCGGGCGTAATTCCTCACGGAGTTGGTTACTCGCGACGGGCCTCGATCGAGGTCGAAGACGGCTCGTGGTTCACGAGAAGACTAACGAGGGTTGGGTTAGCTGCGTGGACCATGGAAAAGATGTGCGTGATCCGGAGTGCAGGGTGGTCGGAATTAACCTGGGAGTCGTCGAGTAGTTGCGACGCAACGGCGTTGAAGCTTGGTATTCGACGTGTTGGGGCGCGCCGGGTTGGCGAAGAACGCAGACGAAGCGCCAGAGGATGGGAGCGTCGTGCTTGGTTGAGGAAGCAAGGGATAGCAGGTGTGGCGGAATTGAGGCGGAGCTCGTCGGAGACAGCGGTGGTCAGAGGAATGGAGCCTAGGGGCGAATGGAGGCGGTGTGGGAAAATAGCGGAGGAGAGGAGGCGGTTAAATGGGCGTGGCGACAAGGAATTAACGCGTTAAAGCGAATTGATCGCTGAAATCAAGGCCTCTGCACGGCAATGGAGAGGCGTGGTTCACGGGTGGGGAAGAAGGAGTCACTGTGGGTCTACTGGCAAAGGAAGAAAAAAAGAAGAGAGGGTCCACCGGTCGATTCTTGGTGGGTGAGATTCTAAGTGGAAAAGAAAACGGTTCGAGCGTGGGAATGGTGGGCTAGTGATGGGCTTCGTGGGCTGCTGGGTTGGGTCGGTTTTTTTTTTTCTGTCAGCTTTGCTTTATTCTTTTCTATTTTATTTTCCGATTTGATTATTCAAACACATGATTCAAACAACCAATTAAATTCAAACCAACATCACACTTCACAACTTTTGAACTTGATTCTGTTTAGTAACAAATACCAAAATTCTAAAATAAAGTAAAATAATATTTTAATTCATTTTAGGATCCATTCATTAATTAAATAAAATGTACCTTTAGTTATTTATTAAAATAGGGTTTGATTTATTTGATAAAATCACCATTTTTAAATCCAAATATTTTCAGAACAAATCATTAGGTTTTATTTGGAAATAAAGTATATTTGGGAAACTTGTTTAAAACAAAATATCCTTTTGTTTTAGGGTCCATTAATGATTTAAATAACATAGATTTTCTTTATTAATTCAAATAGGATTTAGTTTATTTGAGATATTTATTTTGAACCTAAATTAAAGTCAAAACATTTTAATAGGTTTTATTAGAGAATATAAAATACTTGGAAACCTATTTTAAAACAATTTAATAAATTTTGATGTTTTTAATTAAAAGGGTAAAACCTTTTATTTGAATAAATTTTTGATATTGATTCCTTATTATTTTATTTCAAATAAATCTTTGTTTATTTTTATTCAAAAACTAAATGTTTTAATTTCCAAGGCTTGGTCAAAGTTTCATTTGGCTTTATTAAATAATCTTTATTTGCAAAACTTCTATTTCTTTTGAAAACAAATCTTTTCATTTAAGAGTTTCAAATTAGTATTTTAATTCTTTTTATTTTCCTTTAATAAAAGTTTATCATCTTAAATACCTTTAGGTTTTATTTAATTCAAATGGGTTTGAAGTTCCAATTGAATTCAAAAAGTTTCTTCTGGCTCTGAAATTTAAACAAAGTTTTATTTTATTCTTTTATTTTCACATTACAAGATTTGGAAAATCTTGGGATGTGACAGGCTACCACCCTTAAAATAAATCTCGTCCCGAGATTTAGGGAGGCTAGGGTTACAAGCAAGTTCAAAGCAACTAGGGTACTACCACCCTTAAAAATTTTCAAACAAAAATTACATATTGGCCTTCTTGGGTCCTGGAATTTCTCTATGTTAAACCTTTGCTTTATTCCTATGCTTGACTCATGGACCAAGGTTGAGTTTCTCCATAGGTTTGTTCAACTTGTTCTTCATCCTTTCTGGACAGTTGCTTGCATAGTGTCCTGGATTCTTGCAGTTGAAGCAATGAATGTCATTGAGTTCTTTACGTGGCTCTTGTGGGCAAGTAGCTACAAAATGACCTGGTTCATTACAGTTGTTGCACCACACTTGGTCAATCCCTTTATTCTTCTTGTTCTCTGGGCATCCACTGGAGTAGTGTCCCATTTCCTTACATTTACGACATTGTACAAGGCTCATGTCTTGCTTGGGCTTCTTGATTTTCTTTGATCCTTTGAATTGGGTTGTCTTGCTTGGAGGTATAAGTGGTCCTTTTCCTTTGGTAGACTTGGATCCTTCTTGTTTCCTTTGTTCTACCATGGCATAGATGGGACATAGACCAGGAGTATGATCACTTCCTTCACAAAGGTAGCAAGTAGCTTGAGAGGTGGGGCATTGTCCAACAGGATGGTCTTCATCACAATTGGGGCATTGTCCTTCATGCTCTGTGGAAGTATGATCCTTGTCTCCACAAATAATGCAAGCTGGGGCTCCATCTAGAACAACATTCTTGTCATCCTTGTTATCATAAACTCCTTGAGGATAGCTTTCTTCCATACTAATCATTTGATTAGTCACCTTAAGCATCAATTGGGATTGTTCCTCCAAAAACTTTTGTAGTGATGGATCTTCATTACTATTGTTGGCTAGGAACTGAGCTGTCAGTTGGTTCAGCTGATGTTGGGTTGCTATGAGTTCCCTCATGCTGTCAGCTTGGTTGGTGTTGGTGTCATCAACCTTGATGTTGGAGTCCTTTGGAGTAGTCATCTGTTTGGGTTTGAAGGAAGATTAGAATGGGTGAGATATTTCTAAGGAAATACTTTTAATTACACACATCACAATTCATACAAACAAGGTGCATGCAATCACAAATCAAACAATCACATTCTACTTTGCACTCAAGCACATACTTAGGCAACAAAATATTTTTGCTACACCACATAAGTTGGTGGGTTTGACTTAACTAAAATATGGTGGTCCATATATATGGTTCACTTGTGATCTTTCCATCCTTCTTGGTTGCTTCTTACTACATGAGATCATGGCTTCCTTAGGATAATTTCTTGGTCTCAAAGCTTCAAGTGATGTAGGCTCTTTCTAACTTTTGCATTCCCTCAGTCTCTAACGCTTGAGCAAGATTTCCTTGTTTCACTTGTGGTCCTTAGTAGTTTTCAAGTTGGAAGTCCTTGGTGAAGAGGTTGAAGATGTTGAAGTCATTAGAGTTGAAGAAGTTGAAGAAGTCCTTTGCACATGATGTAGTCTTTGGTCATGGTTAGGCTTTTCCATCAAGTTGAAGTAGAAGAGAAGTAGAGTTGAAACCAAAATGGTTAAGGAAAGAGTTTACAAGTGTTTTTGTAAATAAGTTTTTGGAACAAATACACTCCTATTTTCTAAGGGTTTTTGTCCAATCCTAGGGTTTACAAATCCTACAGGCAACGCAATGCTCTGATACCATCTGTCGGGGTCCCAACCTGATAAGGTAGAGTCCTCCTGTGTTTTATAATGCTAGTCCCTCGATCAATAGCTAGCATCCACAGTTAAGATATAATATCAAGATACAAGGGTCATATTATAACATTATAACCAGGAATAACAAAATTTTATTACATCATGCATAGCTCATTTGGCTATCACATTACATTGCAGCGGAAATAATTATAATCATGGGGTCCATCATCTTCAAAGTGCCACAGGCAGATGTTGGTTGTAGGCTTTGTAATCCTAGTTAATCAAACAATCTTCACTTAAAACAATCAACCTGCAACATTACAAGTTACAGCCACAAGGGTCAATACATTTGAATTGTATTGGCAAGTTTCACTTTTATATATATTAAGTGGATCCTATCAGTATATGCATATTTGGCTAAGCAGAGGTTAAGGCTTATTTGCATAAAGCAATATTTTATCCTATCTTTTCAAAAAGGGTTTTAAGTCCTTTGTTTAAATTCTTTTCCAAGTTCCTTGAACTCCTTGGTAGACACTCAAGTGTTCAAGTTCTTGTCAAAAATCCCTTGAGCTACTTGGTAACCCCAAGTGCAACAAGTTTTATCAAAACTTCATGAGTTCCTTGGTACCCCAAGTACATCATACTCTTGTGCACCTTGGTAACCCCAAGTGCAACAAGCTTTATCAATTATCTTTGAATTCCTTGGTACCCCAAGTGCATCAAGTTTTTATATTAGAAGTTGGAATGTCGAGATCTCCCATAGATTCAAACTTTAGTTGCTCAGTAATGTCCATAACCGGGGACACGGCTAAGTACTTAGATTTTATTAACTTCTGTAGAAGGAGTACACTTTACCCACATGACACAATCCCATCTTGTTGCCACCAGTGGCCTACTGGATTAGTGCTCACCAAGATGGAATCTTGGCGGTGAGAATGTGACGAAGTCTTTCAAGAGGTCCTTCCATACATCATTGCTAGCTTGTCTTCAGCCCCATGAAGCATTCAGATCCCCATGTCCGTAACTAAAGACAATGTATGGATCTTCCTAATGTAGTTGACTAAGCCAGAGCCATAATAGCATGTGGTTGTACACGAAAGCCACAATTGGAGAAACATGTTCAATCTCTAAGTTTCCTAGGTGGTTTTCATTTGGAGCACAACACTAAGTGATTGCCATAGACATGGTTCCCTTTGTTGCCACCTTCTCCAAAACATAAAGTGTCCACCACCTAGGTGGTTCATTGAGTCCTTGTTTTATTATGTAAAACACAAGTCCTTTTCTCATCCTTTGTAAAATCTCAACATGTATCTCTTTTCAAAACATAGCATGGCTAAGCATGTACAACTTCAATATTTTTACTAAGGAGTGTATAGGGAATCCTATTAGGATTTAGCATAGCATAAGTATAAAACATTTTCATGCATGTTTACAAAATCCACTAAGTATAATGAAAATAGTAGGACTTTAGATGATAATGTCACTTGCCTTTTTGTTAAGGAATGATAGTCACTCCTTGATCTTGATAGTCTCACACTTTGCTAATTTCACTACAATCAAACAAGCATAGTATCAAGTAGTATTCCATCATTCAAACAATAATTCACATACACAAAGCAATGGTTCCTAAGTCTTGTAGAAAGAGGGTTCTATTGCAAGGTTGGTCTCTACTAGGTTTATAAACTTTGTAAGGTCCACATTGGTCATTTACCAAAATGGCAAAGTTATTAGTTAGAGGTTTTGCCCAAAGTCTATTTTAAAATCCATTCAACATTTTATGTGGTGAAAATTATTCTTTTTAAAGTAAGACTTTAGGTTTTTCACCAAGTAGGTTACCTTTGGAAAGGCTTGGTGTTTTGGGTCAGTAAGTTTTGTCCATAACATTTTCCCAAAGTTTTCCTTGCACAAACTTTTCCATAATAAAATCAATGAGTTTTATTTGGCTAGGAAATGACTAAGTTAACTAATTCAACTTAAATTTCACAAAAATCATTTTTTAACACTATGGGTTGGTTCCTAGGGTCAGTAGGGTCACACAAATCCATTTTGCAAAAGATTTAATCCTAAAATCAATTTTTAAACAATTTTTATACTCTAAACAAGTACACAAATGTTTCTGTAATTTCAAACAAGCTAACAGATACTATTTTCAAAACTAAGGCCATGGTTGGCTAGGGTTTGTTCTCCTGATTTTATTGATATAAAATTTGTCAAATTTGGACGTGTGAATCAAAAGTTATAAGGATTTGAAAATCACAACTAAATCAGATTTCAAATCTGTTTTAAACAGAACAGGGGACACGCGGCAGTTTTCTACTGGACGGTACCGGTTCGCTGGGATCGCGACTGTGGTGCATTGGATTTAACTGAAGATGTGCGGCGCAGATCGACGCATACCCCTTCGGTAAGTGAATCTATCGTGACGCTGCGATCTAGATCGGACGGTGCTAGCGTGTTCGACCATAGTCGGGCGGCGGCAATTCTTGGCGGCGATTGCTTCACGGCGGCGCCGGCGATACAGGAAGCGAAGCAGATGGGGAGTGTGCTTACCAGGCTCGCAATGCAACGCTGATGCTCAACGTGGGACTGGTCCGTCGAGGGGCGCACGGGGTCGGGCAGAATTCCTCACTGGAGTTGGTTCTGGCGACGGACACGCTCAGTCGAGGTCGAAGACGGCTCTGTGGTTTACGAGAAGACAAACGGAGGGTTGGGTTAGCTGCGTAGGACCATGGCAAAGATGTGTGCGTGATCCAGAGGGTACGGGGTGGTCGGAATTAACCTGGGGGCGTCATCGGAGTAGTTGCAGACGACGGCGGCGTTCAGAAGCTTGGTATTCGACGTGTTGGGGCGCCCGCGGTTGAGCGAAGGGCACGGACAGAAGCGCCAGAGGATGGGGAGCGTGCGTGCTTGGTTGAGGAAGCAAGGGATAGCAGTGTGTGGCCGGAATTGAGGGCGGAGCTCGTCGGAGACGGCGGTGGTGCAGAGGGAATTGGAGGCAGCCTAGGGGCAGAATGGAGGCGGTGTCTGGGGAAAATGACAGAGGAGAGGGAGGCGGTTAAATGGGCGTGGCCGCGACAAGGAATTAACGCGGCGTTAAGGCGAATTGATCGCGCGAAATCAAGGCCTGCAACGGCAGCGAGGGGGGAGAGGCGTGGTTCGCGGGTGGGGAAGAAGGAGTCATGTGGGGTCTACTGGCAGTGGAAGAAAAGAAGAAGAGAGGTCCACCGATTCTTTGGTGGGTGAGATTCTAAGTGGAAAAGAAAACGGTTCGAGCGTGGGAATGGTGGGCTAGTGATGGGCTTCGTGGGCTGCTGGGTTGGGTCGGTTTTTTTTTTTTTCTGTCAGCTTTTCTTTATTCTTTTCTATTTTATTTTCTGATTTGATTATTCAAACAACCAATTAAATTCAAACCAACATTACACTTCACAACTTTTGAACTTGATTCTGTTCAGTAACAAATACCAAAATTCTAAAATAAAGTAAAATAATATTTTAATTCATTTTAGGATCCATTCATTAATTAAATAAAATGTACCTTTAGTTATTTATTAAAATAGGGTTTGATTTATTTGATAAAATCACCATTTTTAAATCCAAATATTTTCAGAACAAATCAGTAGGTTTTATTTGGAAATAAAGTATATTTGGGAAACTTGTTTAAAACAAAATATCCTTTTATTTTAGGGTCCATTAATGATTTAAATAACATAGATTTTCTTTATTAATTCAAATAGGATTTAGTTTATTTGAGATATTTATTTTGAACCTAAATTAAAGTCAAAACACTTTAATAGGTTTTATTAGAGAATATAAAATACTTGGAAACCTATTTTAAAACAATTTAATAAATTGTGATGTTTTTAATTAAAAGGGTAAAACCTTTTATTTGAATAAATTTTTGATATTGATTCCTTATTATTTTATTTCAAATAAATCTTTGTTTATTTTTATTCAAAAACTAAATGTTTTAATTTCCAAGGCTTGGTCAAAGTTTAATTTGGCTTTATTAAATAATCTTTATTTGCAAAACTTCTATTTCTTTTGAAAACAAATCTTTTCATTTAAGAGTTTCAAATTAGTATTTTAATTCTTTTTATTTTCCTTTAATAAAAGTTTATCATCTTAAATACCTTTAGTTTTTATTTAATTCAAATGGGTTTGAAGTTCCAATTGAATTCAAAAAGTTTCTTCTGGCTCTGAAATTTAAACAAAGTTTTATTTTATTCTTTTATTTTCACATTACAAGATTTGGAAAATCTTGGGATGTGACAGGTGAGCCAGTAGAAGCCGTGTCACATAGCCTTTTCGACCAGAGAGAGGGCGCCGGCGTGGTGGCCGCAGTCGCGGGAGTGGATGTCTTGGAGGATTTTGCGTCCTTCAGCGAGTTGAACGCAGCGTTGAAACACGCCGGTCACGCTGCGCTTGTGGAGCTCGTCGTTGATGATGACGAAGGATTTGCAGCGGCGCGTTATCATCCAGGCCTCCGTTTCATCCGTGGGCAGGGTGCCCCCCTCCAGGTAGGCGACGTATGGCGCGGTCCAGTCGATTGGCTCGGCGATTAATGCGACCAGGGCTGCCTCTGGTTGCAGCGGGATTCCCATGTCGATCTCCCTTGGGGGAGAGACAGACGGTTTGGTGATGGTGTCGAGGAAGAAGCCGGTGGGTGGTGCGAGTCGAGCCGAGCCGATGCGAGAGAGTGCGTCGGCCTCCTCATTCTTCCGCCTGTCGATCCACTCGACAGAGTAGCCTGCGAAGTGTCTGCCTTGCCGGTCCACTGCTTGGCGGTATGCCGCCATGGTGGGGGAGACGACGTCGCAGGTGCCGCCGACTTGCCCGGCGACGAGGTCGGAATCTCCGTAGCAGCGCAGGCGGTTGACGTTCATCTCTTTGGCAGCTCGCATGCCGTGGAGTAGCGCTTTGTACTCGGCCATGTTATTGGTGCAGGGGTGAAATCGAGGTAGAGGACGTAGCGGAGTTTGTCGCCCTTCGGAGATGTTAGAACGATCCCTGCACCTACGCCGTCCGCGTTCTTGGAGCCGTCGAAGTGTAAGCTCCAGTAATGGAGGTATGGCAGCTTCTCTGGCTGCTGGGCCTCCTCCGAGTCGGCGATGAAGTCTGCGAGAGCCTGTGACTTGATCGCCTTGAGCGACTCGTACTTGATGTTGTGTATGCCGATCTTGACGGGCCACTTGGCGACTCGCCCAGTCGCTTCACGGTTGCGGATGATGTCCTGCAACGGTGCTGAGGAGACGACCATTATCAGGTGCTCCTGGAAGTAGTGCAGCAGTCGCCGCTGTGCTCTGAAGACCGCGTATACCAACTTTTGGTATTGCGGGTAGCGCTGGCGCGACTCGGTGAGGACCTCGCTGATGTAGTACACTGGTGGTTGTACCGGGCGCTCCTTTCCTTCCTCTGGCCGTTCGACGACCATGACGGCGCTGACGACGCGTTCAGAGGCCGCTACATAGACCAGCATGGGTTCCTTGTCGACGGGGGCGGCGAGTAGCAGTGCTGCGAGTAGCACCTATTTGAGGGCGTGGAGCGCGTCATCTGCCTCCTTGTCCCACTGGAAGGTGGGGTTCTTGCGCATTAGGCGGTAGAGTGGCATCGCCTTTTCGCCTAACTGGGGGATGAAGCGAATGAGAGCCGCGACTCGCCCGACCAGCTTCTGGATGTCGCGCAGGCACTCGGGTCTGCCGAGTCGGGCGATCATGTTGATCTTGGCAGGGTTTGCCTCGATCCCGCGCTTGGAGACGACGTATCCCGAGGCTGTCGGTTGGTACAATCAAGGTGCACTTTCCTGGGTTTAGCTTTATCTTGTACTTCTGCAGGTTGGCCAATGTTTCCGCCAGGTCGGCGAGTAGATCGCCCTGGCGAGCAGATTTCACCACCACGTCATCAATGTAGACGTGGATATTGCAGCCAATCTGGCTCGCAAGTCACTCCTGCATGCACCTCTGGTAGGTCGCCCCGGCGTTTTTGAGGCCGAAGGTCATGGCAGTGTAGTAGAAGGCTCCGAATGGCGTGATGAACGCCGTCTTCTCTTCGTCCTCGATGGCCATTTTGATCTGGTTGTATCCAGAGTAGGCGTCGAGGAAGCATAGCGCCTCCGAGCCCGCGGTTGAATTGATGATTTGGTCGATCCGCGGGAGGACGAATTGCTCCTTCGGGCAGGCGCTGTTTAAGTTTGTGTAATCGATACACATCCTCCAGGTCCCGTTTTTCTTCTCGACCAGGACTGGGTTTGCCAGCCACTTGGAGTACTTGATCGGCCAGATGAAGTCTACAGCGAGTAGACACTGCACCTCCTCGGCGATGGCTCGGCGGCGCTCTTCATTGAAGGGTCAGCGATCGCTAATGTGTCGCACCTTGGGGTCGGCGTTGAGTTTGTGCTCAGCGAGTTCCCTCGGGACACCAGGCATGTCGGATGGCTTCCATGCGAAGATGTCCCTGTTCTCACGGAGGAACTCGATGAGCGCGCCTTCCTACGCTGGGCTCATGCCCGCCCCGATCATCACCGTCTGGCTGGAGTCGCCTGGGACCAGCTCGACGGTGCGGGTATGCGTCGTTGCCTCGAAGGCGGTGGAGTTTCCGCCCTCCGAATTGGGCTTCTTGAGTATGGTGGGGTCGTCGCTGTTGACCCCGCTCGCGTACTTTGCGAGCTCCTCGGCGTGGTTGGCCTCTTCCGCGATGACGGCGTCCGCGAGTTCGGCCCCTTTGGCCTCGCACTCTGCGGCCATGTCGGGGTCGCCGTGGATGGTGATGACGCCGCTCGTCCCGGGTAGCTTCATCGCGTTGTACGCGTAGTGGGGTGCTGCCATGAACTTGGCAAACGCCTGGCGTCCCAGGACGCAGTGGTAGGGGCTGTCGAAGGGCACCAGATCGAAGACGATTCGCTCGATGCGGAAGTTTGCTGGTGTACCAAAGGTGACTGGCAGCGTCACCTTGCCGATTGGGTACGCCTTCCGACCAGGGACGATGCCGTGGAAAGTGGTGTAGGTCGTCTCGATCATCGACTGCGGGAGCCGCAGTCGCCTGAAGGTGTCCAGGTACAGGATGTTGATGGAGCTGCCGCCGTCCATCAGTGTTTTGGGGAGCCAATAGTCTCCCACCTTCGGCTTGACCACCAGGGCGACTCGGCCCGGATACTCAATCCGTGGCGAGTGGTCCTCGCGGCTCCAGGTGATTGGTTGTTCAGACCAGTTGAGGAACTGGGGGGATGTCTACCTAGGCCACAGCGTTGATGGAGACGGCGCGGGCGATGACCTTCTTCTCGCGCTTCGTGTTGAAGCCTGTGAAGTTGTGGAGCGAGCCGCCAATTTTTCCGCTTACGGGGTTGTTGTCGGGGTCTTCCCGCGCGCGCCGTGCCTTCTCGATCTCCTTGAGAGAGTGGCAGTCGACGGTCGTGTGCGTGGCGGGCTTTCCTTCCCTGCTGTGAAACACACAAGGTTGGTTAAGAAGGGCCGCGAGGTCGAACCTTGGCTTCGCCTTGTAGTTGCCACCATCGCGGCGCTGTCCCCCGTCGTGGCGGAAGCTCTTGGGCTCCCACTGTGCGTATCCAGCGTTGGCGACGAAGTCGACTCGCCCATCAATGCGGCGCTTCCCGGTGAGGCGAGTGTTGCTGTAGCGTAACTCGGGTCGCCTCCTGTTGTCGTGGCCGCTCGTGCGGGGGTGTCTTCCTGACTCGTCGTCGGTTTCTTGGTTTGGGTCCACCTCTGCGTACTTCTTTGCAATATCCAGGAGGTCCGGTATGTTGTCGAGTGTGCGGTACACTCGTTTGAGCTTGGCGACCAGGGGCTCGTAGCGGCACGAGGTCTTGAAGCAGTGGATCGCGGTATCCGGGTGGATCCCGGCCGCGTTATACCACAGATCTTGCCACCGTTGGACCAAACTTCGGGTCAACTCGTGGGGTCCCTGGACACACCGCTCCAGGTCCTCGATGGTGGTGGTGCGGGTGTATGAACCCTCGAAGTGCCTGACGAAGGCGTCGCGCATCTCCTCCTAGGAGTCGATGCTATCCACGGGGAGGGTGTTAATCCACTGCCTGCACGCCCCCTCCATCATCAGGGGACGTAGCGGGCGGCGAGTAGATCGGTGTGGCCGGCGATCCCCATCGCCATGAGGTAGGTATCCAGTCACACGGAGGGATCGTACGAGGGGTCGTACTTTTCTATTTCCTTCGGCGCTTTGAAGTTCGCCGGGTATCTTTCGCCTCGGATCATCGGTCCGAAGCACGGGGGCCCCACTCGGCTCAGCGATCCCCTTGGCTCGTCGTCGCGGCGGTTGGTGAGGGTGTGCCGCATGTCGTCAGGCTGGCGTGCGCGCCAGCTCTGGTTGTTGATGATGTGGGTGCGGGCGTCGACGGGTTGTCCGTTGGCGGCAATGAAATTGTTCGCCAGCCGAGGGTCGTTGGTGGGGAGTGCCGCGTTCACGGGTCGGTGTTGGAGCTGCAGGGGTTCGGGTGGTGGGCAGTTGAGGGTATTCGCCGCCATGGGGCGGCCGCTCGAAGCCGCTCTGCTGCCTGATGAACGTGAGTACATCCGACCCTGTGAGTCGACGCCTGCGTTTTGTTGCTCGAACACTTTGGCGAGCAGAGCTCTGGCGTACTAGATCTGCAGGGCGCCTTTCCCAGTGGCTTCAATGTTGTCGACTGCTGCTCGGCCCGCGATGAGGTTGTCCATTAGGGTGGAGAACAGCGGGAGGAAGTTCGTGTCTCGCTCTCGTGAGGAGACCACAATCCTTGGCTGGTCCCTGGGGGGTGCGCGGTTGGGTGGTGGTGGGGCACCATTGGCCGTTGCCCCTGGTGGGGGCCGAGTGCTTCCTCCTGGCGGTGCATTCTCGCAGATCGCGCGCTTGGCCGCGCGGGCCGGGTCGTTTTCGTCGTCAAAATTCAGGGCGTGCCCCTGAACAGTAGGATTCAGGCGCGACCTGATTCGGAGTTGACGGTAGCGCGACAACTCCTGTGCTGTCACCTACTGGAGGCGAAATTTTTCGCGCTCGGCTTGTTCCTTGCGGACTGCCTCCGCCATCTTCAGGCAAAGTTCCTCGACCTTCGTTGCCGTCGCGTTTGGTGGGATCGGCGTGGAGAAGGGGTCTTCCGGCGGGTCGGCGCCAGTCGCCATATAGGTCGCGGCGTGGCGACTGGTTCCGTCGTGGAGGTCGGCGGAGTTCTCCGACCCGGAGTCAAAGTCGAAGATCCCGAGGATAGAGGGATCCTCGAAGTCTCCGACGTTGGAGACCTGGGTGATGGAACCCGCGGGTGATGCGGCGATGATGGATCCAGCGAGTGATGCCGGGGTCGCCGAATCAGCGTCGTCGTTGAGGGCCGCGTCATCCGCGGCCACGGTGGTTTCGGCCACGTTGCCGTGGGCCGAGTCGTACTCGGAGGCGAGGCGGTGAATCGTGCGGACCTGGATCTCAGAGAGCCGGTCGCATGGCGGTGACTCGCGGTTGCGAGCCGAGTCCTCCGAGACGATGACGTCGGTGAGGCCGACGAAGAGGCTGATCGTGCCGACCAGCAGGATCACGCTATGCGTGACGGGTCGTGCCGCCAGGACATAGCTGCTCAGCAAGATCTGGAGCATCTCGCCGATCGCGATCATGCAGCCGGTGGCGATCGACTCGTTGGTGGGCAGATTGGATCTCGCCGCAGAACACCGGCCTGACCGGCCAGGCCCCACGGTGGGCGCCACTGTCATGGGAATGACCACGACAGATGTTGCAATCGACAGCGAGTAGTAGAACATGGGGCAAGGGAGGCCAGCCATCTGCGGTGCGAGATGAGGGCTGAGACACAAGGGTTTACCCAGGTTCGCCCCTCCGGAGGGTAAATACCTACTCCTGCTAGATTGTATTATGGTGAGAGTACAATGGGGCGAGCTCGACGGCTAGACGGCGAGTCGCTTGGGTGTATGATGGAACGTATCCTCTATGCGTCCCCTAAGGAGGTTTATATAGGCTCACCTCGCTAGGGTTTACAGATCACAACCGAATTAGTTAAGGATTCGGAGATTCTATGACCTAATCCGACTGGGCCTAGCTACGCTTCTGGGCCTTCAGCTCCCAGTCGCCTGAGTCCACGCCAAGTCTTGATCCAGTCGCCGTCCTGCAGGTTCACTCGCTGACGGCTTGGGCCAGTAGGAAACGTCCTGCTGGGTATACCCCGGTAGGCATATCCCCATCATCGACCCTTGGGTGGGTGGGTGCCCCTTGCACCTCGAGGTTCCCGAGATGTTCGCGATCTGCGCGGACCCCTGCTCTTGGTGGACGATGCTTTTGATCCAGGACGGTGTCTGGCAAGTTGAGTTCCGCCGGAACCTTGGGGATGCCAAGCGAGCGTCCTGGGAGGGACTTCGGGACAACCTCCCGCTGTCCCATTCCCAATCCCCAGATAGTATGTCTTGGCACCTTTTGCCCTCGGGCGTTGTTGGGGATATGCTATATGGGTATCCTCATAGCATGTCTCTTATCCGACTAACCCGGGTGGCCCATAGTCGGTAGCATGGCCTATGGCCTGCTGGGCGGCCCAGTTAGGTGGATCCAGAAGGGAGGCTCATGCTGGATAAAGGAAGGCTACGATGGAGTCACCAGCGTACCCCGAGCCTTAGAGTGCAAGATACACAAGACTAGTAATAGACGGTGTAGAACTCTGTAACCTGTCCGGCTAGGACTTTTCCCTGTAACCCTAGGACCTGGCGACTATATAAGTCGGGCCTATGGGAGCCTTTAGGGAACAATCTCAGACGATAACTTAGACTCTCTAGTCACCTCGCACAGCGAACCTAATCTCTGTAACTCGGCGTATTGCCATTATAGTGATTTATAGCAGGAGTAGGATTCTGCCGCCGTTGTGGGATCTGAACCTGGGTAAGCTGTGTTACCTCGTACCCGTCAACCGTCCGCCTTACCCCATGTCTCTAAACACGCACTATGAGGACCCCTCCATGGCGTACTCGTCGGCAATACCACGACAGTTGGCGCCCACCGTGGGGGCAAGAGGCGCTTCAGGCTCTTCAGCGGGCAAGGACCAAGATCTTCGCGGGAATCGGCGAAACCGTAGCCATCGGTCGCGTTCTCTTCTCCGGCAACGTTCTGATCGTCCCCCCCGACGAGTTCTGGATCCCGACAAAGACAAACCCTACGCGGTGTTCAATCGTTCCTATAGGAGACATCCACCTCTTCATCGGTTAAACCGACTCGGGCACTAGTTCCCTGGGAGTCGGAGGAGCATCAAGACCCGCATGGACCGCCTACGGGCATGACACTTTAGTGGAAGGATCGATGTCAGATCTCTCTTCGGAGTTTGCCGGGAAAGATCGGAAAAATTCAAGACCCACCCAAACCGCCCCCGTGCAGGATATAAAGGTGGAAGATCACTGCAAATCTGCCGGCTTTGTCCATGCGTTTGGACAGCAGAGATCCAAGTTCGTCGGCGTGGTTACCATGTTCGATCTGGCGCGCTGCGTTCAGGGAGAGGGCGAAAACCCCCGCGACTACCTCGCCAGGTGGCTCCGCATACGGGCCGACCTGGCCAATTACCCTAATGATGATGCCATCTATCACTTTGTGGAAGGACTGGACCATGGCACGCTTCTCCGACATTATATAAGACGGCAACAGGCGTTAGGACGCCTTACCTTCGAAGGCATGGTGAACACCGTCAACAACTACCCGGAGGCCGAAGAAGCAGCTCAAACAGCGCTTGCGCTCATTGATGGAGCCCCTCCGATTCAGCCACCACCACCGCCTCCGGCCGCCATCGTCGTAGCAGCACCACGACCTCCAGTCATCGTCGAGGTCGTTGCACCTCCACCTCCCGTCATTGAGGAAATCCTGTCACCCTCCGACTCTGTCATTGACGCGCTTTATGCTGATTTCAGTGCAGACTCAGAGGAAATAGACTTCAGTCCAGAAGAGCTAGACTCTGCTATGCAGGAGATGGAGGAGGAGTACCCGCGCGACGAACAAGCTAATAACACCGTCATGTCTCGAGGGGTGTTCGTCACCATTGGGACAGCGATGGATGAAGACCAGCCCGGGCAAGCTCCGCCTACGGCACTGGATAAGGGGAAGGGGCCACTTATCGCTGCTAACAATGATCGCGCAAAGGTCATGCCTCCTCCGCCTAATCCAGTGCAGCAGCCGCAGGAACTCGGCACTGGTCCAAGCAACAACAACACCGCAAACTTGCCGCCTCCGGCATCCACGTCGGTAGCAGCCCATGTTACTCCAGCTGATAGAGTGATGTACGACAATCTCCTCGTTGAGCCACTAACTGTTGATCATATCTGGAACGTGACTCAGCTTTACGAGAAGCGCCAACAACTGCTGGAGGAGGCGCAAGCCATCGCGGAGCAAGGCGCTAAACTAGATCGAGATCTGGTCAACGCACAGAAGTCCATAGAAAAAGCTAGAGCAATGGAGGCCAAGTACAAGACTCTGCTACAACAGCAGAAGGCTAAGAAAGCTCCGGCTCGCGTCATCAACGATCCTGCTGTACGGCGCAACCTAGGATGGGCTCCCTCGAAGCCGGCACAGGCCAAGCCATACATTGACAGTGAAGGCAAACAGGTGATGCCCACCGCACTCCTTAACCTCGCCGTCGCCAAGACCCTTCTGGAGCAGGATAGATCGCCTGAGGCAGTGGAACAGGTCTATGACCTAGTGGCCAAGGCGGTAAAGCAGCAGGAAAAGGCCACCTCTCAGAGGCTTGAGTCTGACCTAGTGCTCTCCCAATCTAGCCAGTACAAACCTCCAAGGGACAGATCTCCTCAGGATGTCGGATCACGGATGGGATCATCAGAGCGAAGACGGAGGGATGCGCGCAACAGGAAGGATGCTATTCCCATATCCTCCGACCACGGAGAAAGAACCCAACCTCGCCGCCCATCGCCACCGCCCCGATCCCCCCGACGTCAGGAAGACTACAAGGCTCACCATCGTACGGATATGCCCCCTCCAAAACAGTGCGGCATCGTCATCCGCGAAAACGCGGCACAGACCTGTCATGATGAAGAGCACCACCAAGGACATAAGAGCAGGTCACGCCACGACCCTCCGTGTCCGACAAGCAACCGTGACAGGCGTGGGGCGTCGCAGGAGGGTAACATCAAGAAGGCTAACCCACCGCCACCTTCGCCTCCGTCGCCATGGCGAAAGAGGCCCGCGTCGTTCACGCAGCCCATCCCCTATTGACAACAAGAAGAAGAACCCGGAGCCGTACGATGCACGTTCATGAATCGATAAGATCCACGAGGCCCGGGAAGGACCATACCTGGGACCACGTTGCTTTGGACCTACAATACGGTCCGCAACTTACCCCAAAGGTTTCCGGATTGACAAGACCATCAAGCCCTATGACGGCACCGCCAAGCCTGCCACATGGTTGCAGGACTACGGAAACGCGGTGGAGATTGCCGGAGGCAACCCCAATGTCGCCGTCAAGTACCTCCCGTTAATGTTGGCGGGTACGGCCCGTCAATGGATCAACGACTTGCCGGAGAGATCTATCTACAACTGGCCGGACATGCAAGAAGTATTCACCAAGAACTTTGAGGGTACATACAAGCGTCCCTGCACTATGGGCGATCTACAGCGGTGCGTGCAAGAGAAAGACGAGACATCTCGCACCTACCTCTCCCGCTGGCTGGATATGAAGAATTCCTACGCAGGAGTGCACGCCCAGACCGCCATGGCCGCCTTCATCGATGGGTTGGAAAGGGGCACATTGCTCCGACATAAGCTGAAGCGCTTGCAGGACAATCATCAGCTGGACTTGAATCAGATGATTCAGTTAGCTAGTGAGTTCACAGCTGCTGACGATGATGCTCGTGGCTCTTTGCCGGCAACAGCCGTTCCAACCCAAGCTCGTAGGAACAGCAGTACAAAGCGGAAAACCGCTCCAGAAGAAAAGCAATCTACCGACATGTTCGCCATGACTTTTGCAGGACGAGGAGAAGGCAGACAACATGGCCGAGGAAGGGGAGCAGGCCGCGGGCAGCAGCGAGGAAGTGAAACCAACTCGGCGCCGCTCCGTGTTCCCCAAACGTACGAGGAGTACTGCGATATGCCGTGCCTCGTACACCTCAATGTCAACGGCAAGTCCACCCATACCAATCGACACTGCAAGTTCGTCAACAACCTCAAGGAAGACCCGAAGTCCGGCTACAAGCGAAGTCAGAAGAATAGACCGCGAGGCAAGGGCAAGGGGAAGAAGAAGAAGGAGGAGTCCAAGGATTCCAGTGACATGGACGAGGACGTTGACCCCAAGCATGCCGCCAAGAGCGACTACAAGGGCAAGAACCCCTTCGCAAAGAAGGCCCCAGTCTACCACACTTTCCTTGGCATCGCCACCGTCCGACAACAGAAGACCTCTCTAAGGATCCTGATGGCCACTCTCCCCCCAGTTCCCCAATACCTGCGCTGTTCGGAGGTTCCAATCACTTGGGACAGGACGGACCACCCAGACCTTGTGCCCACGGAGAACCAGTATGCTATGGTCATCAACCCATTGATTGACAGCGTGGAGTTCACCAAGTGCATGGTGGACAGTGGAAGCAGCATCAACATCATGTACCTGGATACACTGCAGAAGATGAACTTGACGGAGGCAAACCTAAGGAGGACCAACACCGTGTTCCATGGCGTAGTTCCTGGCCGGGAGGCTCGGTCCCTTGGGTGCATCACACTTCAGGTAGCCTTTGGCCATGTCAATAATTACCGCCAAGAGCGCATGACCTTTGAGGTGGTCCCCTTCAAGAGCGTGTACCACGTCATATTCGGCTGTGACATATTCGACACGTTCATGGCCAAGCCATGCTTCGTCTATAACAAACTCAAGATACCCATACCAAACGGTGTCATCACCGTATCCGGAAGCTTTACCAAGGCAAGGGACTGCAAGGTCAATGAAGCAGCCGTTGCAGAAGCTGTCCTCTACAGCGAAGAATTCAAGGAGATCCAGAGCAAGGTCAATGACTCAGAGATGCCCGCGTCGAAAAAGCAGATCTCCGACTCTGCTCCTGCGTTCAAGGCCTCCATCGAGACCAAGCCGGTGGAACTTGTGGTAGGCGATGCCTCCAAGACCGTCGCCATTGGGACGAACCTGGATCCCAAATAGGAAAGCGCGCTCGTCGAGTTCCTCCGTGAGAATAGGGACATCTTTGCCTGGCAACCTACTGACATGAAAGGTGTACCTAGGGAACTTGCCGAGCACAACTTAAACATAGATCCAAAATGTAAACCAGTGAAACAACCTCTACGACGCTTCGGAGATGAGAAGAGACGCGCCATTGGCAAAGAGATAGCTAGGTTACTTAAGGCTGGTTTTATCCGAGAAGTCCTTCACACCCGATGGGTGGCCAATCCTGTAATTGTCCCCAAAAGGGAACTACTGAATTAAGAATGTGCGTTGATTACACCGTCTTGAACAAAGCATGTCCCAAGGATCCGTTTGCCTTGCCTCGCATTGACCAAGTCATTGACTCGACGGCTGGCTCGGAACTTTTGTGTTTTCTCGATGCATACTCAGGATACCACCAGATCAAGATGAGGAAGTCGGACCAATTGGCCACTTCGTTCACTACCCCATACGACACTTTTTGCTATGTCACAATGCCCTTTGGGCTGAAAAACGCAGGTGCTACCTACCAGCGGACAATGCAACATTGCCTTCACGACCAAATTGGTCGGAACGTTCACGCTTATGTGGACGATATCGTGGTGATGTCTAAAAAGTCAAACGACTTAATCTCCGACTTAAAGGAAACCTTTGATAATCTCTGGAAATACAACATGATGCTCAACCCTAAGAAGTGCGTCTTCGGGGTTCTAGCCGGCAAACTGTTGGGCTTCATCGTTTCCCAGCGTGGAATCGAGGTCAACCCGGAGAAAATCAAGGCCATCTTAAACATAAATCGTTCGACATGCCTAAAGTACATCCAACGACTAACATGTTGTGTTGCAGCAGTCAGTCGGTTCGTCAACCGACTTGGAGAAAAGGCTCTACCGCTGTACAAGTTGATGAAGAAGGCGGACAAATTCACATGGACGGACGAAGCAGACGCAACATTGAAGCAGCTAAAGGAGATCCTTTCCTCAGCGCCCATCCTTGCAGAATCCGAGCCTGGTGAGCCCCTGTTAATTTACATGGCGGCAACCAACCGGGTTATCAGCATCGTCGTCGTGGTAGAGCGGAAGGAACCAGGCTATGAGCACGGAGTTCAACGACCAGTTTACTATGTAAGCGAGGTCTTGACGGAGTCCAAGCAGCGTTACCCGCACTACCAAAAGATAGCTTATGGAGTATTCCTTGCTTCTCGGAAGCTGAGGCATTACTTTCAGGAGCACCCAATCACAGTAGTGAGCAAGACTCCACTGTCCGACATTATCAACAACAACGACGCTACAGGAAGGGTCACGAAGTGGGGCATTGAGCTTGCCGCCTTCGAGATCACCTAAAAAAGACGCGACGCTATCAAGTCACAAGCCTTGGCGGATTTTATTGCAGATTGGACGGAGATGCCGGATGCTACTCCACTGCCAGAACCAGAGTACTGGGTGATGCACTTTGACAGATCAAAGTTTCTCAACGGCTCGGGGGCTGGTGTACTACTACAGTCACCAAAAGGAGACAAGCTGCACTATGTCGTGCAGATCCACTTCCAGGATACAAACAACATGGCGAAGTATGAAGCACTCATTCACGGACTGCGTGTAGCCAAGGATATTGGCATCAAGCGCATAATTTGCTGTGGAGATTCCGACTTGGTTGCCCAGCAGGTGGCTGGCACCTGGAATGCGCGAAACCCTATGATGGTGGCATATCGCGACGAAGTGGACGAGATAGCCAAGAGCTTCTTGGGCTACGAAGTCAAGTATGTACCTAGGGAGCAAAACGAGGCAGCTGATCTATTGTCTAAACTTGGATCAGGGCGCAAGCAAATTCTGCCAGGAGTTTTCCTAGAGCATCTACGCACACCATCCGTGAAGGGCGCCGACATCGACAACCCGGATAGAGCTGACTCTTTCGTCAACATGGTGACAAGGATCCCTCCGGCTTGGACAAAACCGTTCATGGAATATCTCGAACACGGAACTTTGCCCGACGACGAGGTCGAAAGACGGCAAATAGTACGACGAGCAAAGGGTTATACCATAATCAATGGGCAACTCTACAAGAGGAGCACTACTAGTGTATACCTAAAGTGTGTTTCCCAGCTAGAAGGTATGGAAATCCTACGCGAAATCCATCTCGGAGATTGCGGGCATCATGCCGCTCCTCGATCGTTGGTCGCGAAAGCCTTCCGGCAAGGATTCTACTGGTTGACCGCGAAGGCGGACGCCGACAAGCTGGTCAATGCATGCACATGATGCCAGTATTACGCCCGACAACCACATGTTCCTGCTGAAGAATTGCGAACAATACCAATAACTTGGCTGTTTGCAGTCTGGGGGCTAGAAATGGTGGGGCCATTACAAACGGCACCGTGTGGATTTACGCATCTGCTTGTAGCAGTTGACAAATTCACCAAATGGATAGAAGCTAAACCCATTAGAAAGCTTGATGGGCAATCGCCTCGTGTTTGTCCGGGATCTAGTGGTGAGATTTGGTCTCCCACATAGCATCATCACCGACAACGGAAGCAACTTGTCACTCGGAGAAGTGGAGGCCTATTACTGGGACAAAGGCATCCGACTTGACCTTGCATCTATGGCACACCCACAATCCAATGGTCAGGTTGAGAGATCCAATGGATTAATTCTGCAGGGAATCAAGCCACGTCTTGAGGCACCGCTACATAGAGCAGCTGGAGCCTGGGCGGAAGAATTGCCATCTGTGCTGTGGAGTTTACGAACTACACCCAATAGATCAACCGGCTACACCCCCTATTTCATGGTATATGGAGCAGAAGCCATCCTACCTTCCGACATCCTCCACGATGCACCAAGAGTTGCCGCCTACGACGAAGATGACGCTGAAGAATCTAGACGCCTAGATGTGGATCTTCTCGAGGAGGAGCGTGTTTTGGCATGCCAAAGATCCGCCATCTACCAGCAGAAGCTACGCAGCTACCATAGTCGCCGCGTTCGGCATCGCTCGTTTAAAGAGGGGGATTTAGTGCTCCGACTTAAGAAGAAGAAGTCACACAAGTTATCCCCGCCATGGGAAGAACCGTTCATCATAAGCAAGGCACTTCTTAATGGGTCGTACTACCTTGTCGACAATCGTGAACTCAAGGATAGAACCAACAAGGATCATAAGCGTAAGCGACGTGACCCGGATGACGACTACCCGGAGCTTGATCGGCCATGGAACATAGCACAGCTACGTCCTTTCTACACTTAGCATTGTTTATCTAATCGTGTACCTCTTATATGATCAATGAAATAAAGCTCTTTGGTTCACTCATATTGCTGAGTCTTTTACCTCCTTTAGTGTTCATTTTTGGATCATATAAACCCTTATGCACAAGCTTTGCGATTGCACTTGTGAAAATTCCGCCTACGGGCGTTAGCTTAAGTTTTCTGGTCTACACGTTCTTTGTTGTTTTTATGTGGATTCTGGAGTAGTGACTTTCGGCACTCATTGTCGGCGATTTTGTGCTTAGGTTATTGACGGTGCCATTGGGCATCATCACCTAAGCGCATGGTTCCGACAACGAGTCTTCCGACTCACGAAAAGTCAAGCATAAGAACCAGAGTAATGGATAAGCCAGCACTTGCTTAAAAAATATACATGCTGAAACTTAATTCTTAAGTAGCAGGATACGACAACCATTGGTCTCCGCCTTAAGATTACAACAACAAAGTTTTTCCCGCGCACAATCCAAAGGTGAAATAGAAATTACAAAGTGTTTTTCATTCTTTGGGCGCAGGAGACTTGGAGGCCGCATCATCACCAGCCGGAGAATCACCCTCATCATCGGCGCTGTGATGAGACTCGGAGGACTCCGGGTTGGCATTGTCGAGAAAGTTTCTGGGCACGAAGACGTCGACATCTACCAACTCGGCAACCCTAGTATCATACCCCGCGAGTGATGACAAGATGGCTTCGTGGTCGATCTCCTTGCCGTCATCATCCACGTCGGGGATACCAGATGTCACCATGTCGATGTCGGCACCTTCATAGTGTGCCTTTACCATGGACAACGCCATCCTTGCGCTAGCCCGTGCGCATGAAGCTTTCCAGCTCGTGACACGCTCGGGGGCTCGGCGCAGAATCTCCGAGTACTTCACCACGGAGTCCGAGGCTTTGATATAAATCTGGAGGGGCTTGGCAATCTCCTTGGCCTGGGTGATGGCGGTGTTGATGAAGTTGCCGGCAAGAATCATGCATTCCTTGTCCGAAGGAGGCGAGCGGGTTAAACCCATAGGCGCTGAAAATTCCGACAAGCATTGCATGAGTTCAGTAAATTCTAAGTATCCAGACTATAGAGCTACAAGGCGGAGGACACTTACTGAAGATGCTGGCCTTAGCTTGCCAGACAATGTCCGCCAAGGATTCCTTCTCTTGTTGGAGGAGCTTAAACGTCTCTCTATGGCGAAGGTTTTGTTCATCGGCAGCTTGCTTCTGATCCTTTAGGATCGCAAGCTCCTCCTTCACGAGACTGATCTCAGCGGAGGCGGAGTCTTGCAGGGCTTTCATGGAATCCTCATGCATCTTCATCATTTCTTCCCTCTCCCTCTTAAGGATCTTGTTCTCGCTGTCCAGCTGCTGGATGTGCTTGGACTGCTCGACAATATCCTTGGCCTTGGCGACATGCTCTGCAAGTCGGAGAAAACAAAGTACACAGTGAGTACTCGAAGAAGGAAGGCACAAAATTAAGACGGAAATGCGCAAAAAGAAAACAGACTCTTGTTTTTGATGATCTGTTCCTTCAAGATGGCGGTTTTACCCTTTTCAGCTTCAAGGTCTGCGCGCATCTTCTGGTACTTGTCATTGGCCATGCCCCTCCGAGAATTCTCGTTTTGTGGAAGCAAATACAAAGTTTAGTCGTTGTTTAGTCTACTTGGAGCCCCTAGTCGGATATTTTCCATCTAGGCGCTCGGGGCTACAGCAAGAGATTTTAACTTAGCAATATGCTTAGCTTTTCTTTAAGCATCTATCGGAGCTAATTCAGTTCTCAACTAGAGGCTTGGGGGCTACAGTATAAAGTTTTAAATCGGAAAATGCTTAGCTTTTCTTTAAGCATCTAGTCGGAACTAATTCAGTTACA
The DNA here is from genome assembly GCA_030063025.1 of Avena longiglumis. Classification (NCBI taxonomy): domain Eukaryota; kingdom Viridiplantae; phylum Streptophyta; class Magnoliopsida; order Poales; family Poaceae; genus Avena; species Avena longiglumis. The sequence continues at coordinate 87,015,642 of CP125977.1, read as the reverse complement.
ACTGTTGGAGATATGCCCAAGAGGCAATAATAAAGTGGTTATTATCATATCTTCACACTTATGATAAATGTTTACATACCATGCTATAATTGTATTAACCGGAAACATTAATACTTGTGTGATTTGTAAACTAAAATAAGAGTCCCTAGTAAAGCCTCTTGTTAAACTAGCTTGTTGGTTAATATATGATCATGGTTTCCTGATCATGAACATAGAGATGTTATTAACAACAGGATCATATCATTAGGAGAATGATGTGATGGACATACTCCTATAGATAAGCGTAGCATAAAGATCAAGTCATTTCAATAGTTCAATTGCTATATGCTTTCTGATACATAGTAACCTAATTCCTTCGACCATGAGATCATGCATATCACCTTACCGGATGGATGCTTTGATGACATCAAACACCACACCGTGAATCGGGTGGCTATAAAGGTGGCATTGAGTGTTCGGAAAGTATTGGTTGAAACACATGGATCAAGAGTGGATTTGTCCATCCATATGACGGATAGATATACTGGGCCCTCTCGGTGGAATGTCATCCAATTATCTTGCAAGCATGTGACTGGGTCACAAGGATCACATATCACGGAACGAGAAAAGAGTACTTATCGATACGAGGTTGAACTAGGTATGCGAGATACCGACGATCATAACCTCGGATAAGTAAACTATCGTGAGACAAAGGGAATTGGTATCGTATGTAAGTGGTTCATTCGATCGCAAAGTAATCGAGAAATATGTGAGCCATATGAATTCTACGATTCCTCTATTGGTTATTTTTTGAGAAGTGTCTCGATCATGTCCGCATAATTCACGAACCGTAGGGAGACACACTTAAGGATTCGACGTTGTTTGAGTAGTTATGGTATTATGAGAAAGAGACCGAATGTTGTTCGAGTCTCGGATGGGATCCGGATATCACGAGGTGATCTAGAATGGTCCGCAGAATAAGATTCATATAAGGAAAGTCCCGTTTGAGTTCGGGAATGATTCCGTGTTTTCATCGGGAATGTTCTAGAAGGTTCGGAATGTCCGCACTCGGGGGAAGGGGTACATGAATGTGTCATTACATATTGGAATGATTGCATCATGTACTAAGTGTTCTTGCTGTTCCAAATAAAGGATTAAATTGAATCCGAAAACTGAAAAGTCAAATGGCCAGTTTGAAAAGTCAAACGGCTAAAACAGGAAACTGTGGGAAAACCAACTTGGAGGAGGAGTCCCTCCTCTCCAAGCCGGCGCGCCACCCAAGGCCGACTTGGGGAGGGACTCCCTCCCCTTGGCCGCCCCTCCCACCTATAAAAGGAGGGGCAGGGCCTCCTCCTCTAAACACACAAGTTCCTATCCTCTAATCTAAATCCTAGCCCTAGACTCCGGTTTAGAGCCGCTTTGGTTTAGAGCTTCTAATTGCCCTAGCCTTCGGATTAGAGCTTTCTAATTGGTGTGTCTAAACCCTAGACCACTAATAGCTTTCTCTCATACTCCACCATACTCGCTCCGGCTTAAGCTGCCTCATGATCTCCCTCTACTTAGGTACCACACCGTTGTCTGCCGGAATCGCGAGGAGAGTGCTACAACCTCCGCTGCTTGGAACAAGGGAGGAAGGTCTTAATTCGCTGGCACCGAACGTGACCGATCATGGAGCTTTCTGAACACGGAAGGATCGCTCACGCGATCTTGAGATCGGAAAGAGTACGACTACATCACCCACGAGAATCTGCTCGTTAACCACTTTGGAATCTTCGAGGTAAGTTATTCCATCGACTCGTTGCTACAATCTAGTAGATAGATCTTGGCTTGTTTGTTTGCATGCGATAGAAATTTTTTGTTTTCCATGCTACGAACCCCTACAGTGGTATCAGAGCCGTGTCTATATGTAGATCTGTTGCACGAGTAGAACACAATGGTCATTGTGGGCGTTGATGCTTTTATTGTCGATTGCCTCTTGTGTACTTTGCATCTTGCGGTATGTTGGGATGAAGCGGCCCGGGCTAACCTTACATGACATCGTTCATGAGACTTGCTCCACGCTTGACATGCAACTTGTATTGCATAAGTGGCTTTGCGGGTGCCTGTTTCTCCTAGCATAGTTAAGATCCAATTTACAACGGGTGATTAACAAAACTAGTATCAATGTTGTGGTTCTTGTTCGTAAGTTAGAACGACACTTATTGTAAGCCCCAAACCACGTAAAATATGCAAAGAAAGTAGAGGCGTCTAACTTTGTTTTGCAGGGGTGTGCAGTGATGTGATATGGCCATGATTGTGATTATATTTGATGTATGCAATGTTCCTTATTGTAAGTTGGCAACCGGCAGGAGCCATATGGTTGTCTTTATTTTATGTTAAGACCCGTGTGTCTATTCAAAGTAGTTGTAATAGTTGAAGCCGGTGGACGACAACCATGGAGAAGCGTCATTGACCTTGATGCAATGCCGGTGATGATGGAGATCATGTTCGTGCTTGAAGATGGAGATCGGAAGCACAAAGAAGAAAGGCCATATCATATCACATATTATTGAATTGCATGTGATGTTAATCCTTTATGCATCTTGTATTGCTTAGTAGACGACGGTAGCATTATAAGATGATCCCTCATGCACATGAATTTCAAGTCATAAAGTGTTCACCCTTAGTTAGCACCGTTGCTAAAGCTTGTTGTTTCGAAGCACCACGTGATGATCGGGTGTGTTAGATTCTACAAGTGTATACAACGTGAGCAAGCCATATTTGCTCATGCGGAAACAAAGGTTTGATCTTGACGAGCCTAGCATGTACATACATGGCCTCAGGAACACAGATTACCGAAAGGTAGAGCATGAGTCATATAGTAGATATGATGAACATGTTGATTGTTCGCCATTGAAGCTATATCAACTCTCGTGATGATCGGTTTTGATGTGGTGGATTTGGTTCGTGTGATCACTAAAACAATGTGAGGGATATTGTTTTGAGTGGGAGTTCGCCTAGATTACTTTAATTAGAACTCAATTTATCATAAACTAAATCAAAGTGAATTTGCATAGTTGTTGTAGTCATTGGCATCCGTTTACCACCTTGCGCTTAGTTATAATTGAGATGATAGAACTATAGAATTCTGGTTAGTTACTTTACGAACTGGTATCGTATTGTTTTGAAGTGTTAATCTAAAGTTTAAAAATCCTATTGCAAACTTTCAAGAAGTTCCTTTACTCCATGAAGTTTAATAATTAGTATTAAATCAAGAGTAACAATTCCAAGTGTTAGTATATAAGTATCATGTTTGTCTCCATGATTCTTGATATTCAAAGGATTCTGTTAATATCAAGGTTATCTAGGATCTGAAAGAGTTGTTTCAGAAACCATGATGTGTGGAAGATATTGTGATATCTGAAACGAAGTTTTGGTTGCAACATGATAGAGTATAATATGGCAAAAGTCATGTTCTCATATTTGATGAGAATTTGCAAAAGGTTGGAGACACTAGTTGTCCTAATCCTCCAAAAGGTTTTGGAGAGCAACATTATACTTGCGATTCACCGTTCCAAGCTAAAAGTAGCTTGATCATGGATAAATCCATGATGAATGTGAATATTTGATGTAGGTAAAATGTTTACTACACCAAGAGATTGCTAAAGAAAGGAATTTGAAAGAACACCAAACATTTGATAATGGTGATCTACTTCAAAGTGCAAGTCCAAAGACATTGGTATTTAACTATACACGCTTTGGACTATGTGTCATATGTATGACTCCACTAATTGATGTTGATAGATTCTTTCAAACAGAAAAGGAAATATTGAAAGAAAATCTCATAAGTATATGGCAGAAAGGAAAAGACTAGAATTGTTCAGCTTAAGTATATAGATGATATACATGTTATGGCTATATTCTTTGCATATTAAACAATGTGGTTCTCAAGTATTTGATACTGAATTTGTTGGTGTGAATCGTCATACGAAACAACACAATTCATGAACTACAATGGCCTAAGTAACTAGCAAAATAATATGTGATGATGTTAATCGAGAACAAATAAAGGGTTATTGTGTTGCTCGTTAAACATCAAAGCTTGCCTTCAAAGATTTGTTTTATCAGGTATTATGAGAACAAAAGGGTTGTTCAAATAATTGCCGTAATCCATAAAAGATGGATTCGCAAATCTCGTTGGAGACATCACATCCATAAAACTAGTGCTAAAGATGTCGAAAGACAAATTGATTGAAATATCACTTAGGAAGTGACATCGCCGTTTAAAGTATATTGGAAAGAAAACATGAAGAAACTCCATATGGATGGAATTTTGGAGTCTTTTGATTTTTGATCAAATGACGCTTGTGAAACTTTCCTAGAGATAATTAAAACTTCGTTCATAGGCCAAAAGGGAACGAATGACTAGCTTATTGGAAATTGTGCATATTGTTGTACAAAGTCCATCATGTGTAGTCAAGAGCGATGGTTTTCAACTTCATATGCTTTCTCCGAAAATTTGAGTGAATATATGAATATTTACTTAATAAGGATGAAGTGTGAAATATTTGAAAAGTTCAAAGACTTTCAAGATGAAGTGCAAAATCATTGTAACAAGAATATAAATAGTTTATGATAAGATCATAAAGGAAGATATTTGAGTTACAAGTTTAGCATAATACCTAAGATTTAAGGAATCGTTCCGTGGATTTGCATTTTCCCAAAACACATAAGAGTATGGAGCATTCGAGATATGTAATTAAACCTTGTTTGACATGGTAAGATCAAAGGTATAATTCATAAAACTGCCATTATATTTTAAAGATTAAAAGCTTTAGAGACTACTGTTTTTCCACTGAAAAGAGCTCCATCATAATCCGTTGAAATGACACCATATAAAGTTATGGTTTGGGATAAAACCCAAGTTGTCCTTTCTTAAACATTGGTATGCTATGCATAAGAAATATGTTTGCAACCAAAGTCGGATGAACCTGTCTTTGTATATTATTTCGAATAACTATTCCTCCATAACATCGGAGACAAAAATGTTTGTCGCTTAGAACGTCAAGTTTCTTAGAGAAGGAATTTTTCGTGAAAAGTTAAGTGGGAGGACAAAAGAACTTTGATAAGGTTAAAAGAACCTTAGCTATATGTGCAAAGTTACGCAGCGCCGAAAAGTGTTCCGGAGGCAGTAACAATGCTCATGGATCACGTGCCTCAAAGATTGTGGTTACGGAGATCTAAGTTCCTATTAAAACAAGTAGGTCGGGTAAACAATCAAATACCAAGATTTGAGAGTTAAATCATTATTTTACAATAATGATCCGACTACATGCAAAGAAGCGATGATGAGCCCTGACTCCATCAAATGGCTTGAAGCCATAAAATCCGTGATAGTTCCATACACGAGAAATCAAGTTTTGAACTTAAAGGACCCTCGAGAAAGGTGTAAGACCTTACAGTTGTGTTTGGATCTATAAAAGAAATAGACATGGATGTTGCACATCTATGAAATAGTCGACATGTTGGGAAAGAGTTCACAACAATGTTCAAAGGTTGATTATGATAAGATTTGATCTTTCATAACGATATTTAGTCTAGACGGATTAATGTAGCAACTACGACATATAATTTTGTTATGTGTTGAATAAACAAAACAAGTTCTTCTAATAGAATGGTTACCAAGGACGCGTGCATGACACGGTCCAAAGGGTTTTGTTAATTCAAGGATGCTAAAATCATATGCAAACTTCAATGGTTGAAGTAAGCATAGCGGAGTTGGAATCTTCACTATGATGAAACTGTTAAAAGAGTTTAAATTCATCGGAGACAATGAAGATGCTTGCATTTGCAAGAAATTAAGTGGGAGCACTAAGACATATTCTAATACATTATGTGGAGGACATATTGTTGATTGGAAATGATGTATCTTTTATTAACACATATTAAGAATTTCATCCCTATGAAAGACTTAGGCAAAACCCAAATATTTGGCATCAATAGACTAATATGGTTGTGCGGAAGTACATAGACAAGATATTGAATGAGTTCAATATAGAAACTACAAGAGAGGTTCTTGTCGCACAGAAAGGATTGAATGAGTTCAATGTTGATGATATATTCAAGTGTATTGACATTTGGTAAAGTGAAACAAATAATCAAGTATAGATTGATACTTGATGTATGAAATCACAAAGAGTATTTATATCAATCATACTGTGATATGTACAAATCCAGATATATCCTATGCTCTAAATATTGTGAGCATATACCAGAATGATTCGTAAGATGATCATTGGACAATAGTAAGGATATTCTTATGATCTTTTGGAAGAACTAAGAGTATAATATTTGTAGAAGTGACAAATAGATGGTTAGTTCATTGTAAAAGTACTACATTGATACTAGCTTTGTCACAAAGTACAAATTAAGTTTATCTCAATCTAAACTAAAGGTGGAACAATATAATGGAAAGTGAGTTCCATAATGGATTTGGATGAGTTCCAAAGTTAAGACATTGTGACAGATACTACAACAAAAGGTGTCGTGGTGGTGGCACAACAGATGCCATGGGTAGGCTAAAGTATGAGGCCAATGGATGCTAGTGGGATCTGGGGAGGGAAGATGCAACTGTTTTTACACTCAAGCTGCTAAAGTGAAGAACTTTATTTCTCTCTCGATGGGTTACAAGTGCTCCTTGAGCTGTTTACAAGGGAACACTGTGAATCTCTTCAGCCTAACGTTGCTCAAAAGATCTCTCCCCCTCTCAGGGTCCAAACCTCCCCTTATAAAGGGGTGCCTTGGGTGCCCTTAGGGCTGACGGGGCAAGCATATTCGTGGAATATGCTTGTCCCAAAATAAGTTCGGCCTCCTTTCCTGTCGCCCTTCTAATGACGACAAAGGTCCGATTGTCCTCCTGCGTGCCTCGGGCCAGGACTGTCACCTCCGTGACCTCCTTCCGCCTCCTCCACGCTGCACCCTTGTCTCTTGTGCTTGGCCCTGCTCAGATTCCTTCTAGCCTGCTATGGTTTGACCACAGGCTTCTCCTTCTCCTGCAAGCTTCGTTTGATTCGGCATTACCTCATGTTATTCGGCTCGTTCTTTACCTGCATGAAGATTATTTGGGTAACCCGGCTGAGTTTCTCATTAACTCGGCCAGGTAACCACTTGAGACCTGTATATGAGCTTCTTGCCTCTATTCATCGGCCGACTTATCCATGATTCGGCCGACCTAGGCCAGAGTTTCAAGAACTAGACGGGACAAGACTGTCTTTCCCCGTCTCTGACCTACCCGAGGTTAATCCCCCGACATTAGTCCCCGAAGCTGGTGTGGCCCTGTCCATTACTTTGGCCGGGGTATATCAGCTTCCTTAGTTTCTTTAGTCTTGTTCCCGAGCTATGGCCTCGTCCGAAGTTTCCTCGTTCCTTCCATCATACGATACGTCCTACGTGTCACTCCATCATTGCTTCCCTAGTTTTTAGGTCCTTATACTGCATTTACTGACAAGCCACAGTGAACCACCTCGTGCTACTGCCGCCATGACGCCTCGTGTTCCGCTCCGCTTGGGATCGCAACAACTTTTCTTTGTATGTGGCCGTTGGTGTGGCTCCATTCACCGTCGGGTGTTTGTGCTACCCCACGATCCACACGGGTAACTGCCACACCCACGATCCCACTTCCCTGTTCATTGCTTGCCTATAAAGTGGGGAAACGCGCCCGTTGGGTTCACTTTCCCCCTTGTCTCCCGCGTCCGCTCTCCTTCTTCCCTTCGTCTGCGTGCTCTCCTGCCGCCTCCCTGCTCAAAGCTTCACGGGCGAGATTCCACCGCGTCGTTCGCCTTTTCTGCGCTCTCTGGCTGCGGTCCACGCCAGTGAATCCTTTCTGCCATCTTGCCTGTCCTTGCTCTAGATCGATCCGCAGTTTCGTACCGGCGACGGTTTCTCCTCTTTTCGCCATTGTTTTCGTGCTAAGTTCCGACGGCCCGTAGCTCTAAGCTCTCCTCCGCCGCTTTTTCCTCCGCGATCTCTCCCGGAACTATGTCTAGTTCGTTTAGCGGTGCTCTAGTTGAGGATGATGACGCTCCGGCCCGAGCGTGGTTCGTGGCAGGCTCTTCACTTGATCCGCCGTGAGATTGAATGGCTCATCCGAACTTTCGGATTCCTGCCGAGGTTTCTGTCGCTTACCGCAGCGTAATCCTCTCCAGCCTCGGAGAGGTGAGTATGTGGTCTTCATGTCCCACTTCGCCCATGCTTGGTCTCCTCTTAGCGATTTCGCTAGAGAATTTCTTGATTACTTCGGCCTTCAGCCGCATCACCTTCCTGCGAACGCCATAGCTTCTCTTTCCGCTTTCATCTCAGCTTCGGAGGGTTACTTCGGCCCGTGGCCATCAGTACATGTCTGGTCGAAGTTCTTCCAGATCCGTTCCAACGTTGTTCCCGACAAATCTCTGCATCCTTCCGAGAAGTTGCTCACCCAATGTGGGGCTGCGTCTATTACACCTCGGAGGAAATCCGTGTTTCCCCGTGTCACTGGGTTGGAGTCATGCAAGAAATGGCATAAATCATTCTTCTACGTCAAGAACAGAGGGGCGGAAGACAAGATTCGGCTCCCACCGTTCTCAATCGGCCCTCCTTCCAAAGTGAACTGGCTATATAATCCGAGAAAAACTCATGCCTTGGCCGAGGCTTTCGAGATTCGGCTAAAAGAGTTGATCCGGGCCGGGCTATGCGGCGAAGACCTGATGGCGACCTTTATCAGTAGCCGGATCTGCCCCTTCCAGCAGCGGACCCACAAGCTTTGCTATATGAGTGGTCCTCTCGATCCGAACCGAGTCTCGACCGTGGAGTTGGATAATTACCTTATTCATAAGCGCGTCCGAGCTATTTTCAAGACCGAGATGCCTGAGGATTGGTCTTGGGGGTTAAAACCATTTACCCGCGACAATCCGCCTCCCGAGGTATGCCTAACCCTCATTACTCTATTTCTCCTTAATTCCTAGAGACTGGTTTACATGATTTTCTTTCTCCTCGTCCTGCAGAGATTTGCCGAGCAGAAGAACGAGGATGCCGAGGTTCTGCAGCTCCCTTGGCCCGCAGACAGGAGTGCCCCGGATACTGGCGAGCCGGATTCCGAGGAGTTCGTCCCTAAGTCGGATCCTGCTCCGGCTCGAGCTCGCGGCAAAACTCCTGCGCAAGAGGAGGAAGGTGATTCGGACGAGGTCCAAGTTCTTGAGGTAGTTGCCGCCATGCCTATTTCTTATGCATTTCCGGCTTCTACTTTCCCAGCTAATCCGGCCGGTCAGGTTCACGACGCCGAACCTATTGCTACCCGGCCTCCCGTTACCTCGGGGAAGCGCGGGGCTCCTGGTACCTGGAGGCTCCTAAAAAGCGGATAAAGAAATCACTTGAATCCTCCAGCGCAAGACTATGCCCGGGCTGGGTAAGTTCTTTGCCTATATTTCTTGTTTCTCTCTTCGCTTCCCATACTGATGAATTTTCTTTCTTATTTTGGCAGTGCTCCTCTGTCTGTTAAACCCGGCGGTCCTAACATGACTAGCCGTCCGATTCGGCCGCCATCTCCTCCTTCTGCTGATGATAACCGAATTCCTAGTCCTATTCGTCCTGCTTCTCCCCAGAATACGCCGTGCTCGTCGTGATGCCCCTGAGACTCCTCCCACTGATCTGGATCCGATCCGGCCCTCCGACGTTTTCGTCGAGCCAGCTGTCCCTTCTATGGGTCCCAGCGCTACCATTGAGCCTCCATCTACTCCTGCAGTTCCTACGGTCATCCCGACCTCTGCCGAGAAAGTCGTTGCCCCGGCGCCCTCTGCGAGCTTATCTTCCGCTGATCCTAAGGACTCCGTCCCTAGTTCGGAGGCGCAACTTCCTGCTGACGCCTCTTCTAAGGAGAAACGTGCTATTGCCGTCAAGGCTCCTTCTCAGAAAAGTCTTGCCGGCTCTTCTCAGCCGAGTATTGCGGACGCGCTACGCAAGGGAGCTGCATCTGGCAAAGTCACTGTTACCTCGGCCCCCGGCGGTCAGCTTGCTCTTCATAAGAGTCCCGCGACTGCCATGGTCGGACCGCCTGCCCGGGGTAAAGTTTTAACTCGGACTGCCAGCGGGAACAGCCTTGGAGCGCTAGTTGAGTACGCCAATAACTGGAATGCTGCTGATCATTTTGAGGGCAATCCAGCCAACCAACCTTTCCAGCTTTCCGACATCAGTGGCCGTTTTGATCATGCCGCCCAGTATATCATTGATACCAACAAGATGAATGCGGTAATTATCTTATCTCCGAGTCTTAAATTGTTCTCCAGATATTACCATATCTCCTAGTCCCCGAAACTTGCAAGGAGATAACTTGTTATCTGCTTGGAAGTTTGACTTAATTTTATTTCTAGGCTTTGTTAGTCCGGCCATCTAGTTCGTAGTTTGTTCGGGGGTGATGTAGCTTTGAATATCTATTCCCCTAGAGTCGAGTTAAGTCCTTCTTGACTCGGATCTGGCATAACTTTGAATATCCATCCATTTGTAGCCGAATTAAGCTTTGCTTGATTCGGATCTAGTTTAGCTTTGAATATCCAGCCACCTAGATCCAAGTTAAGTTTTGCTTGATTTGGATCTAGTATAGCTTTGAATATCCAGCCACCTAGAGCCGAGTTAAGTCCTTCTTGACTCGGATCTGGCATAATTTTGAATATCCATCCATTTGTAGCCGAATTAAGCTTTGCTTGATTCGGATCTAGTTTAGCTTTGAATATCCAGCCACCTAGATCCAAGTTAAGTTTTGCTTGATTTGGATCTAGTATAGCTTTGAATATCCAGCCACCTAGAGCTGAATTAAGCTTTGCTTGTTTCAGATCTGGTATTGTTTTGAATATCCAGCCACCTAGAGCTGAAGTAAGCTTTGTTTGATTCGGATCTAGTTTAGCTTTGAATATCCAGCCACCTAGAGCCGAATTAAGCTTTGCTAGATTCGGATCTAGTTTAGCTTTGAATATCCAGCCACCTAGAGCCGAATTAAGCTTTGCTTGATTCGGATCTAGTTTAGCTTTGAATATCCAGCCACCTAGAGCCGAATTAAGCTTTGCTTGATTCGGATCTAGTTTAGCTTTGAATATCCAGCCACCTAGAGCCGAATTAAGCTTTGCTTGATTCGGATCTAATCTAGCCTCTACTTGTTGTTTTATGACTTTGCTCCATTGCTCAGGTTGCACATGATCGACGGACCGCCGAATTCCAGAGGTTGCTCTTTTCGCACCGTAAGCTGGAAGAGAAGTACGAGAAAGTTCTGCCCGTGGCAAAAAAGGCCGGTAAGTCGATAATTCGTTTTCCTTATTTCCACCTTACTCATATACTCGTCCGCGGAATGCCGGCTCACTTTTTGTTGAATAGGTAATATCAATAACCTCAATATCCGCCTTGAAAAGAAGGTCAAGACCTTGGAAGGTTAGTTTTCTTTCTACCTCCTTTCTTCTCCTTTTAGTATCTATACTAAGTTTCCTTATTGCGTTGGGCTGTGGCAAAGCCGAATTGCAAGACTCTGCAGTGTCGCAACAAGATTGCATGCCCATGCCTGACGTGATGCTTCATTTTTTAGAACAACACGCAGTTCACTCGGCGCAACTACAAGAGAAAGATGATGAGATAGCTCGTCTGAAATCCGAGGTGAATACACTCAAGCTCTCTCAGAAATCCGAGCTAGAAAAGGTCGACCAAGAATTTGCCGAAGAGAAGAATCGGCTGACTCTGGATTTACAGAAGAACAAAGAGCTCCTCGAAGCTGCCGAACTTAAAACTCGTTGTTTGAGCGAGGAACTTGCCCGTTTCGAGAAGAGTAAAACTGCTTGGGCCAAAGACCTCCAGATAATGATGCATTACATTCATCGTAAGTTGATTGGCCTGGCCGAACTAAAAATTTTCTTTGTTTTCGCTGCTATCATTTGACATGTTCATGTTTTGCGCAGATCACTTCCCCGAGGCCAAACCCGTGAGTTCTAGAGCTGTGATTGCAGCTCGCGTTCGTCGAGGTGAACCTGATGCTGTTGACTTTGAATATTCAATGGAGGATTTCTTGGTTGCCGTTGGTGCTGCAGTTGGTCCGATGAAAATCATGGGCCGGGACTTGGTGCAGGCTGCTATCAAAGCTTACCATGCACTCTGGCCGAATACCTCAGGGTCTCCTGATATCGACGAGGTCAAGTTACTGGTGACCAGGCTGAAGACATCTGAGAGGCGATTGAGTCTTTGGAGGGAATCTGCTACGCGTGCTGGTGCCGACATGGCCCTTACTGTAATCATGTCATGGTATGAAGACATCTCTCTTGACATTCTGATGAATCTGCGCACCGGCTCCCGCTGGGTTGAAGATCCGACCTTTGTCGCTCTTCGGCAAGCTCGGGCTTTCCAGCTCGTCGAGTATGCCGACGTGCACACTTGGAATGAAGGGCCGAGTTTTCTCCCAGATCCGGATCAGGAGGTCGCAGCTGAAGGTGCTTCGGGTGATGATTCGGCTGAGCACGGGGAAGGTGAGGATGATTCGGCCACATCCGACAGTTCCAGCTCAAGCTCAGATAGCAGCGGCGATGCACGATCTTCCTCCAAAGGGACCGGCACTCGCTGCAGACGACGCCTCCTGAACAACCCCGCGATACCACCGAAGTTACACCTGGGTCGGCGGAGGGCGAGGCGACCTCGGTCGAAGTCCCTCCTTCTTCGGAGTGCCCCGCACTTGAGCAAGTGGTTGCCCCTCCAACGAACAACGCTTAGATTATTCGCAATCCCTGGTATGCCGGGCGCACAATGTAGACGAAAAATTTGTCAACTCGTATTACTCGAAGCTCTTTTGCTATATGTCGTTGAGATTCTTGGTTAAATGGATGCTTGTCCGAATTCTTGCCTCGTTGGCTCGTAATTTCTTCATCTTTCAGGGTTCAATTTTTGCCGTTATTTTGATGATCTTATTTAGGCATTGTCGCTGAATATCTAAGTTGTTGTCCTGCTTTCAACATAAGATAATTACTCCGTTGTGGAGGTAAGCAACGATCGCTGGATCGTCGTTTATCGTGCAGAACTTCCTTTTATAAATTAATTTTCGGATATGTCTGCGTTTAGCATGGGTTTGACGTATCATACGGTAGTCTTCGAGTCGCTGGCTTAAATACCGAAGTTTTCATGTCTACGAACTTGACGTATCCTATGATAATCCCTGAATCAATGCTTTGGGTACCTGGGTGCATGTTCGTAACATGAAAGAAATACAACATATGGCATTCGCCGAGTCACTGCTCTGGTCGCCATTGTTTAAGTATGTAACGCGAAAGATATAAATATACCATATGGCAGTCCCCGAGCTATTGCTCTGAATGCCGAGGTCTGAACATATAACACCAAATAATCCTTGCATATGGCAGTCTCCGAGTATCTGCTCTGGGTGCCGAGGTTCTAATATTAATCATGAAATAACATCACATATGGCAGTCCCCGAGCTATTGCTCTGGGTGCCGAGGTTCAAATATTAAACATGAAACAACATCACATATGGCAGTCCCCGAGTAACTGCTCTGGGTGCCGAGGTTCAAATATTAAACATGAAACAACATCACATATGGCAGTCCCCGAGTAACTGCTCTGAGTGCCGAGGTTCAAGTATCAAACATGAAACAACATCACATATGGCAGTCCCCGAGTAACTGCTTTGGGTGCCGAGGTTCAAATATCAAACATGAAACAACATCACATATGGCAGTCCCCGAGTAACTGCTCTGGGAGCCGAGGTTTGAATACATGATATGAAAATAAATATAACCTTATGGCTGTCCCCGAGTCACTGCTCTGGGTGCCGAGGTTCAAATACATCATTGGTTTCTTGACCTTGAGATACAATCCTATGAGTAAAATGGCCGAAGTAACGCCACATTCCAGGGGCGCTTCGTTTCTTCACCAGCTTTGTTTGCCTTGCCTTCTCCAAGGGATTGAGCATCAATCAGATAATATGCATCGTTGTGCAATGCTTTGCTTACGATAAATGGTCCTTCCCATGGGGGTGATAACTTGTGCATGCCGGCCGTGCGTTGCACCAGCCGGAGGACTAAATCTCCTTCTTTGAATACCCTTGGATTCACTTTCCTGCTGTGATACCGCCGTAAGTTCTGTTGATAAATGGCCGATCGTGATAATGTCAACTCTCTGGCTTCTTCCAACAGGTCTACGGCATCTTGCCGAGCTATTTCATTTGTTTCCGAGGTTGTGTACTGAGCGACTCTTGGCGAGTCATATATTATGTCGGCTGGGAGTACGGCCTCTGCCCCATATACCAGAAAGAATGGAGTGTAACCTGTTGACCTATTCGGAGTAGTTCGAAGGCTCCATAATACGGCTGGGATTTCTTCGATCCAACATCCTGCCGACCGTTGCAAAGGTTCAACAAGTCGTGGTTTTATTCCTGATAACACCAGTCCATTAGATCTTTCAACTTGTCCATTGGATGCTGGGTGTGCCACCGAGGCAACATCCAGTCTTATATGCTTCTCTTGGCAAAATCTGGCGAAGGCTCCTTCTGCGAAGTTCGTGCCATTATCCGTAATAATGCTATGTGGGTATCCGTATCTCAAGATGATATCCTTGAGGAACTTCACTGCTGTGTGCCCATCACACTTTTTGATTGGTTTTACTTCAATCCATTTCGTGAATTTGTCTACCATAACCAAGATGTGGGTCATTCCTCCTCTTGCTGGCCTGAAAGGTCCTACCATGTCTAAACCCCACACAGAAAATGGCCATGTGATGGGTATTGTTTTTAACTCGGCCGACGGCATATGTATTCTGGTTGCATATCTCTGACACCCATTGCACTTCTTAACTAATTCTTCTGCCTCTTTTAACGCCGTTGGCCAGTAAAATCCATGCCTGAATGCCTTGGCTACTAAGGCGCGAGATGAGGCATGGTGCCCACATTCTCCTTGGTGTATGTCTAGAAGGATTTCCTGACCTTCTGTGGGGCTTACGCATCTCTGCAATATGTTTGTTACGCTTCTCTTATACAACTCATTGTTTATGATTGTGTAGGCCTTTGCTCTTCTGACGGTTTGTCTGGCTAGTACTTCATCACTCGGCAGTACTGCGTCTTTTAGATACGAAAATATGGGTTGCGCCCATATCGGCGTTGCTCTTTCTGAAGTGATTTCCTTGTCTATCTCCATGTTCTCTGCCGACATACATACCTCGGCTCTTTCTATGATTGCTATTACCTCGGCTGTCCCCCTCTTTAGGGGTTCCGAATCTTTCTGCGGATCTATCTCCATTGGCGTATGATTCTCTGCAGAACTTTCTGGGATAAAGATTGATTCGGATTCTGGTGATGGATTTATTGACGGTTTCCTGAGGTGCTCCAGGGCTATACCTGGCGGAATTGATTGCCGGGTTGATCCTAATTTTGACAATGTGTCAGCAGCGTCATTTTCTTCTCGTGGTATGTGGTGGAATTCACATCCTTCAAAGTATCCACTGATCTTCTGCACATGGAATCTGTATAAAGCCATATTAGCATCTAATGCGTCCCAAGTGCCCGATACTTGCTGTACTACTAGATCCGAGTCACCGTAGCATAAGATTCGGCGTATCCCAATTTCTTTTGCCACTTTTAATCCATGGACTAGTGATTCATATTCAGCTACATTGTTGGACGCGGCAAAATGTATTTGCAGTACATACTTCAATTGATCTTTTTTAGGCGAGGTCAGCACTATTCCCGCGCCCAAACCGTTCCTTAGTTTGGAACCATCAAAATGCATTGTCCAGTAATTTGGATCTGGCAAGGGTGGCTCATACTGCACCTCGGCCCAATCTACGATAAAATCGGCGACAGCCTGAGATTTGATTGCATCTCTTCTATCAAATTGTGGAGCATACGGTGATAACTCGATCGCCCATTTTGCTATTCGGCCACTCGCATCTTTGTTGTTCAATATGTCGGCTATGGGTGCCTCACATATTACTCTGATGGGATGCTCTTCAAAGTAATGCTTAAGCTTTTTCGCCGACATATATACTCCATAGGCCATCTTCTGATAATGCGGATAATTCTGCTTTGAAGTGGATAATACTTCACTTAAATAATACACTGGCCTCTGAACTGACTTACCCTCTTCAAGCCGTTCCACTACAACCACAGTACTAACTACTCGATTGGTAGCCGCTATATAAAGTAGCATAGGTTCTTTCGATAACGGCGAAGCTAAAATGGGTGCCGTAACTAGCATCTTTTTCAACTCGTGAAACGCAAGGTCGGCCTGGGGAGTCCAGCCGAATTTGTCCGACTTTCTCATTAGCTGATAAAGTGGCAGTGCCTTCTCGCCTAGCCGACATACAAATCGACTAAGCGAGGCGAGGCAGCCCGTGAATTTTTGTACATCGTTCAAACACCTCGGCAATTCCATTTTTTCTATCGCTCTTATCTTTGTCGGGTTAGCTTCTATACCTCGGCTGGACACAAGGAACCCGAGTAATTTTCCTGCCGGCACGCCAAATGTGCACTTCTCTGGGTTAAGTTTCATTTGGAACCTTCTCAGGTTCGCGAAAGTTTGCCGTATATCTTCTAGCAGGGTTTTGCTCTCCTTAGTTTTGATGACTACATCATCCACATATACTTGTACATTTTTTCCTATCTGATCATGTAAACACTTTTGCATGCATCTTTGATATGTCGCTCCTGCATTTCGCAGGCCGAATGGCATCGTGCGATAACAATAAGCCCCGTACGGGGTAATAAATGCAGTCTTTATTTGATCGGCCGGGTTTAACGGTATCTGGTGGAAACCAGAATACGCATCTACAAATGATAATAGCTCACAGCCAGCGGTCGAGTCAATGACTTGGTCTATTCTAGGCAAAGGAAAAGGATCTTTCGGACATGCCTTGTTCAGGTTAGTGTAGTCGATACACATTCGCCACACAATGGCTACATTAGGATCATCTTTTTTCTTTTCTACCAGCACCGGATTTGATAACCAATCCGGATAAAGCACCTCCATGATAAACCCGGCGGCGAGAAGCCGAGCTATTTCATCCCCTATTACTTTTCTCCTGTCTTCGGCGAAGCGGCGGAGAGGTTGCTTCACCGGCCGTGCTCCTGGCCTGACGTTTAAAGAGTGCTCAGCCAACTCCCTCGGCACACCTAGCAGGTCTTGAGTTGACCATGCAAATATGTCCCGATTCTCACGGAGGAAGTTGGTGAGCTCGCCTTCCTATTTGGCGTCAAGACCTGCACCAATAGTAACAGTGCGCTCTGGGAATTGCTCATCAATCTGAAATTTCTTCGTCTCTTTGGTTGGTTGAAAAGAAACACTGCCATGAGGGTTGGCCAGTGCCGGCATGCTTAACTGTGCTGACTGAGCGAGGGCTGCTACCTCTTGAATCCTTTTCTTTTCTCTTGCTATAACCAATGACTCGGCCAAACTTGACCCGGCCGAGGCACACTCCATTGACTTCTTGTAATCCCCTGCAACTGTTATCACCCCTTGTGGTCCGGGTAACTTCATCTTTAGATAACCTATATGGCAGCTGCTCATGAATTTGGCCAGTGCGGGCCGTCCGAGTAGAGCATGATAACAGCTTTCCAGATCTACCACCTCAAATTCCAAATTTTCTGCTCTGCAGTTATCTCTTGTACCGAATAATACGTCCACTCGGACTTTGCCGATGGGCTCACATGAAAGCCCCGGCACTATCCCATGGAAAGTTGTCCTCGTGGACTGCAGCATGTTCTGTGATATACCGAGTTTATGCATGGTATCTTTGTACATGATGTTAATACTGCTTCCATTGTCGATGAGTACCTTTGAGAATTTCACATTGATGCTTGGCCCCACAAATGTCGGATCCAACACAAGTGCGTATGATCCTGGACTCGGCATTATTCTGGGGTGATCTTTCATGCTCCAAGTTATCTCCTGATCTGACCACGGCTGGTATCTTGGCACTGCTGGTACAACTGCGTTCACCTCCATATGCCGGCGCTGCACACTCTGCTTGTCCTGCTGTTCTGTTGTGAACACACAATAAGACTGGTGATGTTCCCTGTAATCATTACGTCCAGCATTTGCCGGATTTATCCTTCCGTCCTGCCCCTGGTTCATTACTTGATGCACCGCATCCCTCCGGTCCGAGTTATCGTACCTCGGGGGAGGGGGCGGTAGCATCAGTTGCTGTGCATTTGCTCCAGTTAATCATGCGGTGATGCTGTTGCCCCTGATGGGGAGCCTGAACTCCTGCCGGGTTCCCCATCGCGCTTTTCATCCAGGCACATTGCCGGGTCGTATGATTGGCTGGTCTAGATGGGTTTGACGTGTGGAATTTACATGGCTGATCCAACATGGATTCGAACGTATACTTCGGCCTTTCCTGCCATTGCTTCTTTTGTTCAGGGGTCCATTGCCTCTTTCCTTCATTCCTTGATGTCCACTGTTGAGGTCCGTTTTTCTGCCGTTGAATTGCCCCGTGACTCGGCTGATCTTGTGCTACCGCCGCCACCTGGGCCGAATTGTATCTATAATCCGGCCTTTCTTCCCTTCTTCTTCCTCTGAAATCACGCCTAGATGAGCCGGCCAATTCTCTCGTGTACTGATCTTGTTGCTCACGATGATCTGGTGACATTAACTCCGGTTGGGTTGGGTCACCCAATGCATAGGAGTCAGCTATTCTGATTGTTTCTGCTAGTGTGGTTGGCATATCTCTTTGCAGGCGTTGCCACAGTACGCTGCCATAACGGCAGCCTTGCGCGAACCAAGCGATTGCTTGTGATTCGATGACTCCTTCACAGGAGTTTCTCAAGTTACACCATCGAGTTAAAAACTCTCTATCTGTTTCATTCGGCCTCTGCTTGCACATGGCTAGTTGCTGTGGTCTATTCGGTCTCTTGTATGTGCTGGTGAAGTTGCTAACGAACATCTCTTCGAAATCCAACCAGCAGTTGATGCTGCCAGCTGGTTGATTATTCAACCATACCCTGGCTGGTCCTTCCAACATCTGCGGAACATACCGCACAGCCCATCTCAGATTGCCACCTGCTATCTTTACAGCGGTGGCATAATCAATCAACCAGTCTTGCGGTTTGGTACTTCCATTGTACGTCTTTGTGCCTCTTGCCAGCTGGAAATTTGGCACTGGTGGTTCGCCCATGATCCTTGGTCCGAAACATGCCGGACCTGGTGGGCCTTGCTCTTCCAATAGTTCGGACCGGTATAGCCGATCCAACTTTAGTCTTGCATCATTTGCCGGCAAATCTCTGTACAGTATTCTATCCTGCATCCCATAGTGATTGTTCCCACCCTGGTTTGCGTATTCTACCTCGGAATATCCATCATTATACCTTTCATTATTCTGATTGTAGCGAGCTGGCCTCACTTCTCTTTCCTGCCGAGGTTCATGTCTTGGTTGCTGGTTGGGCGGCACCTCTCTTCTTACCTCGGCCGGGGCTTGGTTTTCATGATTGTCTCTTGCAGGCTCTTTCCTGCCCTGCTCCCCATTACCCCGGCCGCCTCCGTCCCTTTCCATGCGGCCGTGGTTTCTCTCCCCACTATTACCTCGGCTTGCATTCCCTCTATTCTCATTTGCCTTTCCAGCTATTGCCGGGTCATATGGAACAATTTGTTTGTTCCTCTTTCCAGAGGTTACTGCTTTTTCTCTTCTGGCGTTGTTTCCGGGCGAAGATGCCGCTGCCACAGATAATGCAGGTGCGGCCCCTGCCGAATGAACCATTCGTGAAGCCCCTGGTCTTGCCGGGTTGGCTCTGAGCATTTCCTCATTTTGCTGGTTCGCAATGCGCACCAGCTCGTTCACTCTTTCCTGTTGCTTCTGCCGAGCTTCCCCTGTTAATCCCTCTAATTCCAATGCTGCGGCGTTTGCCGCTCGTGTTTTTCGGGGTATTGTACTCGGCAAACCCAAATCGCTCGATTCGCTCGTGAGCTTCATGCTCTTTGTTAATGTCACTCATGAGGTTCTTACCTCTTAATCTTAGTTCATCCACCCGCTCGGGTGCGATATCTAGCTTGTTAGCTTTTGCATATTCTCTCAGGGTCCTGTTCAAGGATTCCCGCAAGGCTGATACTTTTTTGGCCTCTACCAGCACCTTTTGCCTGGTTTCTTCTAACTCTGCCTGAGCATTTGCCGGATCAAGTATCGGCGCTACAGGCGTGGTTAAGTTTTCTATAGTTGCCTGAAGAATGTTCTCTGGTCTCTCCAGAGGTGGCCCTCTCACTCTTGGTGCCTTTGGGGTGGTGTTATGCAGCTCAGCCGGGTTCACCATCGGCGGAATTACCTCGGTGGTTTGCAGTGTGATCTGCTTAGGTGGACCCTGTGCGCCTGTAGCGGGTTCTCTGCTTGACCCGGCTAACGCCGCTCCCGCCTGAGCTCCTGCTGCGACCATCACCTCGACGCTGCCTGCCTGATGCTCTCCTGATGGACAGCTCGCCGTGCTTCGAGGTGGTTCTCCTGCAACAACAACCTGGTGAGGATAAATGTCGGTGACGTCGACGCCGACGTAGACCTTGTGCTCGCCCAGGCCGATGAAGATCCCGTTGCGTGGGGGGGTTTTTCCCCTGAAGCTCCCTGCATTGTCTCTGACATAGTCGCAGAGACCAAATCTCTGGACCAAGCCAGAAACAACGCGCTCGCCGGTGTTGATGAAGTTTCCCGTCCGGATCACAACTCCAGCTAGCACCGCTGCTGGCCCCACGGTGGGCGCCAACTGTCGTGGTGGTGGCACAACAGATGCCATGGGTAGGCTAAAGTATGAGGCCAATGGATGCTAGTGGGATCTGGGGAGGGAAGATGCAACTGTTTTTACACTCAAGCTGCTAAAGTGAAGAACTTTATTTCTCTCTCGATGGGTTACAAGTGCTCCTTGAGCTGTTTACAAGGGAACACTGTGAATCTCTTCAGCCTAACGTTGCTCAAAAGATCTCTCCCCCTCTCAGGGTCCAAACCTCCCCTTATAAAGGGGTGCCTTGGGTGCCCTTAGGGCTGACGGGGCAAGCATATTCGTGGAATATGCTTGTCCCAAAATGGTAGTTCGGCGGCCTCCTTTCCCTGTCGCCCTTCTAATGACGGCAAAGGTCCAGTTGTCCCCTCCTACGTGCCTCGGGCTTCAGGACTGTCACCTCCGTGACCTCCTTCTGCTCCTCTGACGCCGTGCACCCTTGTCTCTTGTGCTTGGCCCTGTTCAGATTCCTTCTAGCCTGCAGCTATGGTTTGACCCTGGGCTTCTCCTTCTCCTGCAAGCTTCGTTTGATTTGGCATTACCTCATGTTATTCGGCTCGTTCTTTACCTGCATGAAGATTATTTGGGTAACCCGGCTGAGTTTCTCATTAACTCGGCCAGGTAACCACTTGAGACCTGTATATGAGCTTCTTGCCTCTATTCATCGGCCGACTTATCCGTGATTCGGCCGACCTAGGCCGTAGCTCGGCAACTAGACGGGGACAGTACCTCTGTCTTTCCCCGTCTCTGACCTACCCGAGGTTAATCCCCCGACAAAAGTCTAAGTATATAACTGCTATTATAGCAGCTAAAGAGGACATTTGTGTCAAGTAGTTTGTTATCAAACTAAGTGTAGTTCACAGTGGGATAATACTATGAAGATATATTGTGCGACAATATTATCAACATGTTTTAACCCCAAAGAGCTAAAGGTCACACCGAAAAGACCAAATTTATACAAAGCCATCTCATTAGAGAATGAGTGATGCGTAGAGACGCAAAGACATGCAATTACACACGGACCTGGAAGTGTCAGATCCGGAGATCAGTTGACCACTAGCGATCGTGTACATACAACACCGGAAAGCCATAGGTGTTGAATACACAAAGGTTTGAAACTAGATTATTGACTCTTGTGCAAGTGGGAGACTGTTGGAGATATGCCCAAGAGGCAATAATAAAGTGGTTATTATCATATCTTCACACTTATGATAAATGTTTACATACCATGCTATAATTGTATTAACCGGAAACATTAATACTTGTGTGATTTGTAAACTAAAATAAGAGTCCCTAGTAAAGCCTCTTGTTAAACTAGCTTGTTGGTTAATATATGATCTGGTTTCCTGATCATGAACATAGAGATGTTATTAACAACAGGATCATATCATTAGGAGAATGATGTGATGGACATACTCCTATAGATAAGCGTAGCATAAAGATCAAGTCATTTCAATAGTTCAATTGCTATATGCTTTCTGATACATAGTAACCTAATTCCTTCGACCATGAGATCATGCATATCACCTTTACGGATGGATGCTTTGATGACATCAAACACCACACCGTGAATCGGGTGGCTATAAATGTGGCATTGAGTGTTCGGAAAGTATTGGTTGAAACACATGGATCAAGAGGGATTTGTCCATCATATGACGGATAGATATACTGGGCCCTCTCGGAATGTCATCCAATTAGCTTGCAAGCATGTGACTGGTCACAAGGGATCACATATCACGAACGAGAAAAGAGTACTTATCGAACGAGGTTGAACTAGGTATGCAGAGATACCGACGATCATAACCTCGGATAAGTAAACTATCGTGAGACAAAGGGAAATTGGTATCGTATGTAAGTGGTTCATTCGATCGCAAAGTAATCGAGAAATATGTAGAGCCATATGAATTTCCAGATTCCTCTATTGGTTATTGTTCGAGAAGTGTCTCGATCATGTCCGCATAATTCACGAACCGTAGGGAGACACACTTAAGGATTCGACGTTGTTTGAGTAGTTATGGTATTATGAGAAAGAGACCGAATGTTGTTCGAGTCTCGATGGGATCCGGATATCACGAGGTGATCCGGAATGGTCCGGAGAATAAGATTCATATAAGGAAAGTCCTGCTTTGAGTTCGGGAATGATTCCTGTTTTCATCGAATGTTCTAGAAGGTTCCGAATGTCCGACTCGGGGGAAGGGTACATGAATGTGTCATTACATATTGGAATGATTGCATCATGTACTAAGTGTTCTTGCTGTTCCAAATAAAGGATTAAATTGAATCCTAAAACTGAAAAGTCAAATGGCCATTTGAAAGTCAAACGGCTAAAACAGAAACTGGGAAACAAGCAAGAGGAGGTTGAAACCAACTTGGAGGAGGAGTCCTCCTCTCCAAGCCGGCCACCACCCAAGGCCGACTTGGGAGGGACTCCTCCCTGGCCGCCCCTCCACCTATAAAAGGAGGGGCAGGCCTCCTCCTAAACACACAAGTTCCTATCCTCTAATCTAAATCCTAGCTCTAGACTCCGTTTAGAGCCGCTTTGGTTTAGAGCTTCTAATTGCCCTAGCCTCTTGGATTAGAGCTTTCTAATTGGTGTGTCTAAACCCTAGACCACTAATAGCTTTCTCATACTCCACCATACTCGCTCGACTTAAGCGAAGCCTCATGGATCTCCCTCTACTTCCTGTACCACGCCACAGCCGGAATCGCGAGGAGAGTGCTACAACCTCCGTGCCTGGAACAAGGAGAGGAAGGTCTTCGTCGAGTACCGAACGATGTGACCGATCATGGAGCGCTGCCGAACGCTACCGAAGGATCGTCTACGCGATCTTGAGATCGGAAAGAGTACGACTACATCACCCACGAGAATCTGCTCTCGTTAACCACTTTGGAATCTTCGAGGGTAAGTTATTCCATCGACTCGTTGCTACAATCTAGTAGATAGATCTTGGCTTGTTTGTTTGTATGCGATAGAAAAATTTTGTTTTCCATGCTACGAACCCCTACAACAACTAGAGGCTTGGGGGCTACAACACTTAAAATTATGAACACTATGTATGCTACTCTTAAAGCATCTTGTCGGAATAATTCATTCCATCTAAATGCTTGGGGGCTACAGTGAGAGTTTTTTCTAACTTATTCGCTCTTAGAGCATATAGATGCAAAACCTATGGTTTTCCGCTCACATCCTGGGCCACAAGGATACTCATATGAAATGCAAAAGGTAAAGTAAAACTTACAAGTGCGATGATCTTGAGGTTTGTAGTGCTCTCGGCCAGCAGCTTGCCAAAGGAAACGCTATTTCCTCGCAAGATGTCTGCTTGACGGAGTAGCTCCTAAAGACCGCACGTCGGAGATGACGGCACTCCTCCAGGAACCATAGTTGTGTTACCTGGAGTAAGCACTAGATAAATAATCTTCGGCAACTCGAAGGGTTTCTGGGGAGCAGAGGTACCGCCTTCGGCAGAAGTACCAGCTCCCATCACCGCCTTGCCGCTACCGATGGAATCCTTAGCCGGAGCTTCAGCCATTTGAAGAGCAGCACTCTCCTGCGTCACCTGCTCGCCGACAACAGCAAGCTCGGTTGAGGCGCCAGAGTCCACTTCCATGGCGGAAGGGCCTGGTGCCTCCTGGACTTGGGAGCTTGTCGGAGCAGAGGAGGGCTTGACGGCAGGAGTAGTAGGGGCGATGGCGGGGGAGGAGTCGCGATGCAGCATATCTTTAATAGTTCAAGAAGCCCCAAGAGTCTTGGAGGACTTCTTGAGGCTGGTTGTGGCTTTCTTCCTGAAATGTGCAAAATGCATAAGTACAGGAATAAGACAGATAAAATAAGACAATGTCGGAGAATAAGAAGCTTACACTAGAGGGGGCGCTTTGGCAAACATCCCGGTGGCTTTCTTCTTTTCCGCCTCCAGGGCGGCAGTACTCTTTTTGGAGGCTCCACCCTGCGTCTTCTTCTTCTTACCACCGTCGGCAGCGTCAGAGGTGGAGCTCTTCCGCTTTCGCGCCAACGGGGCATCGTCGTCGGACACGACCGTGACTTCCTTCATCTTTGGATCATAGATTTGGGCAGCCAGGTTGCCCTCCTCTAGATCGCTAAGCTGTTAAGTAAGAAATCATCGTGTTAGATGGTGTTGGTAAGACGGAAAAGCTGGAGCAATGTCATACACGGAAAATAAATGTCTACCTTTGGGCACTTTCCGTCTACGAACATGTCGTAGGTGAGGGTGAAGCCACGCTTCTTATCCTTCACCTTGACGATGTCCTTAAGGCGGAACTTGACGGAGTCGCTTGAGAAGTTGTCCTCGGAGATCCGGAGGGTATCCCTTCGGTCGCTGGTGTACTCGTGCGGT
Organism: Avena longiglumis; assembly: GCA_030063025.1. Lineage (NCBI taxonomy): Eukaryota > Viridiplantae > Streptophyta > Magnoliopsida > Poales > Poaceae > Avena > Avena longiglumis. The sequence continues at coordinate 86,990,577 of CP125977.1, read as the reverse complement.
GCTGCAGAGGTTGGATCCGCCTGATGAACCAGCACATGGATAGGTCCAAGCCGGTTAGACCCGTCTCTACAAACCATTCGACCCGCCTTATTGCGCGAGAAGCGTCGAGGTCGGAGGGAAGGGAGGCATGGGACCTCCATGTGGAGACTTCAGCGGCCGCTCCATCCACGAAGTCCGGATACGTTACTTCTCGGCACGCCAAAGGAATGTCGGGGCCGTAGAAGTACGTTCGCTGCCAGTTTTTACAGGATTCGTGGCCGACGATGTCGGGGAACCGCCGGCCAGGACGGATCTTGAAGCTTATGGTGCCGCAGTTCCTAAGCTCCTCCCTACTATGTTCGGCTTCACGTTTGACGGTGAAGAAGTATACAAACAAGTATAACCTAGGCCTAATCCCTAGGTAACCCTCGCAAAGTGCCGCGAAGTTGCTAAGAACTAAGATACTATTGGGGGAGAGGTTGTGGGGTTGGACCTTGAAGTGATTCAAGACGGACAAAAAGAAGTGAGAGATGGGCAGGGAAACGCCGCGTACCAATTGCGCCTTGAGGTATACTTCTTCTCCAGCTTGGGGAGAAGGGGTCACCTCGCCGGCCGGCGCTGCCCGCCAGGTGAGCCCCTCCGTCGCAGGGAGGTAACCCTCAGCGACCATCTCTTGGATGTCGCGGCCAGTGATGTCCGAGCCGCGCCAGTCGCCTTTATGCGAGTCTGGCTCCTCTTCCAGGGGTTCCAGCGCCGCCAGATTATGGTCGCCGCCGGTGGTTTCAATCACCGCCGATGCGGGGATGACCAGGCCCTCTGGGGGCACGACGACGGAGCTCGCCGGCTTGCGGTTTCGCCGACACCGCCATTGACGGGATGAGCTGCTAGCCATGGAGGAGGAGGAACGTGATCGGTGCAAAGAGCGAGGCTAGGGTTTCTCAAGGTTTTCATGAGAGCTCGAGGCGCTGGAGGAAGAAGACGATGATGCGAGAGAATGGGGTGAAAAAGTGGCAAGTGTCCCACGGTTACTATTTATCTTACTCTGCGTCAAGATTCGTGTAGCTAATAGGACGGTTGCCGCGTAGGCGACGTGTTCGTGAACGTGCGCGATAATTTCACCACGTCTCCAACCGTCGCCGCCAACGGTTCGTATCGCTCGCGCGGGAAAATCGGATATGATTACGTTCTCTGCATGTGTGAGTTACGAGGCGTCGCTGACCTACAGCCTACGTCGTCATAACTGACATGGTAGATGAGCCGTACCATCGAAGATTCCGGCATGGACGGATTTAATCCGACTACAGGAGCGTACAATGGAAGATTCAGCATTTCTCCGACTTACTCATAGAATACGGAGAAACCTTTGCAGGGTTCTTTGGGAGGACTACAAGATGTTGCTTGACGATTTGCCGACATCCATCTAGACGGAGCATTCCACGGGAAGAGGCAAGATGGCGCAAGATCTCGGAGTCCTCCGGGGGCTACTGTTGGGGATATGCTATATGGGTATCCTCATAGCATGTCTCTTATCCGACTAACCCGGGTGGCCCATAGTCGGTAGTATGGCCTATGGCCTGCTGGGCGGCCCAGTTAGGTGGATCCAGAAGGGATGCCCATGCCGGATAAAGGAAGGCTACGATGGAGTCACCAGCGTACCCGCAGCCTTGGAGTGCAAGATACACAAGACTAGTAATAGATGGTGTAGAACTCTGTAACCTGTCCGGCTAGGACTTTTCCCTGTAACCCTAGGACCTGGCGACTATATAAGTCGGGCCTATGGGAGCCTTTAGGGCACAATCTCAGACGATAACTTAGACTCTCTAGTCACCTCGCACATCGAACCTAATCTCTGTAACTCGGCGTATTGCCATTATAGTGATTTATAGCAGGAGTAGGATTCCGCCGCCAGGGATCAACTCAGGTAAGTTGTGTTACCTCGTACCCGTCAACCGTCCGCCTTACCCCACATCTCTAAACACGCACTGTGAGGACCCCTCCATGGTGTACTCGTCGGCAATACCACGACAGGCGTCTTCTCCGTGGGGTCCATGTATCGGGCCCTGTTTGGTGGGCCTTCCATTCCTTGGACTTATCCTCTTTGGAAGGCCCCGTCCCCCTGAAGATAAAGATCTTCCTTTGGCAGTTGTTGCGCGATCGTCTTCCCTCAGGGGTGGAGGTAGCCAAGCGGCAAGGCCTAGGGAATGGCCTCTGTCCCATTTGTGCGGTCCCGGAAACGGGGCACCACATGTTCTTCTCCTGTCCTGCAGCTCGCTTCCTTTGTAACTTACCCATGAGGCTCTGGGGCCGTCATGGCAGGCCGCAGATCTGGGGGAATTCTTGGAAGCCAATGCAAACCAGACCGGCAGGAGGAGGCGCCTCTTCTGGTTCATGTTTGCAGGGATGACCTAGTGTAATGGTTATACCCTGCGGGTACACGATCTTAGCATACCTAGTCTAGCCCAAGGAAGGCCCACGAGAACATGCGCTAGCCCATGAAGACTTTCGGGTGGCCCGGGCCCATGACGCCTTCGGATCCTTGGACAAAAAGACTAGAGTAGATAGAATATTCAAAGGGGAAAACCCTAGAACCTGTAACCGACTCGATCTGTGCCTGAGACCTGCCTATCTCTATATAAAGGTTAGGAGGGCATGACGAGGAGGGAACTTCGCATACCAACGCATACACACCTCCACGCCAGATTGCATCTGCACACCCCTGTACTTTTCGGTTCTGCCATAATCAAGAGCAGACAAGCAGGAGTAGGGTTTTCCCTCCGGGGGCCTGAACCTGGGTAAACCTCGTGTCCCCGTGTTTCTTGTTTGCTAACCGTTCCACGATCTCCAGCATCCCCATCTTCTCCAAAACCCAAGCTCATAACAATGGGCATTGACGAGATTAAACCTCGTCAATTGGCGCCGTCTGTGGGAACTGGGGGCGCTGATTGTGTGACCGTGAAGGTTCCAACCAAAGCGATCTACAACTCTGCAGCGACGGAGAGTCATCTCCTCTTCGGCACTTTCGACTTCACCGCCCACTCGCCAGCCACCCTGAAGGATTTCGAGCCCGTTGGCGACGGACTCGAGATCCTGTTCGGGAGCTTCTGCTTCCAGGTGGAGTAGACCGGCACTCTCCGCCTCCCAGAGCGGGTGCCCCTGCCGTCAATTGGGCCCGCTTCGTGGGCTCCACACCCCGTGCTACACACATCACCATCGATAGATGAGTTCTATGACAGCAGCAGCTGCAACTCAGATATGTGTGATCCGCCATCGGATGAAGGGACCTACGGTTCCGGATCCGAAAGCTACGGCAGCAACAATCTGATCTACGAGCACTACTAGTGCGCTGCAGTCATCCAGAGTGACGTGGATCAGGAGCACAACCCGCCACCCAACCCACATGATAGAAATGGCAGGAACAGAAGAAGCCAGTCCCCCCGCCCAATGGGGACGACACCGATTGGGTCATCCACCTCAGCGAGGAAGGATGGGCTCAAGCACGCGAAGCCGTAGCAGGCAACAAGATCCTGCCCGTGGGTGCCTCACGGGACCTGCTGATGGCATACCACATGCTCCTAATCGAGGAGCACAAGAAGCAGGTGAAGATGCAAGAGGTGCTTGACAAACGCAAGCAAGCAGCCTCGGAGTCCAGTGCGCGGCGAGCTACGCTCTCCGCCATGGGCATCGGCTCCAGCTCGCACGACAACCATGGCAACAAGCACCGTTCTCGCACGGAGAACATGGATCCCAAGGCACATCGCGAGGCGACTCGGGCCCTCAACGCGTCCTTCATGGAGATGGATGCCGACGACAACGTCATCCCGAAGACGCCGCAAGCTGCGATCATGGCAGCCACCGCGTACCTCGTGTCCCATCCACCTCTGGAGGGGGACCCGAAAAGGGCCATTCACAAGTCCGCGCTTACCGGACTCGGACTCGTTGGAGCTGCGCTCCACGGAGAAGCTCCTGTGGAGCCAAAGAAGAAGGCTGCGGTCAGTTTCAACCGCAGCCCCATGCCCTCATCCGAGGATGAAGAGCACGACCTTCCTCGAAGGCACAAGAGCTCGTGCCATACCAGCCGCGATTATGACGCTCTAAGCGAGCTAACCCAGTGCAAAATCGATAAAGCGCGCGCCAAGCGCATATGCTCGTCCGAATCCGAGGAGGACGACGATGAAGGAGAACTCTGCGGAGCCTGCTGCTTCAGCAGATCCGTTCGGCGGACACGGATGCCGCGGAACTTCAAGCTTCCTTCGGACACTTCGAAGTTCGACGGCACACAGGACCCCAAGGCGTGGCTCAGCGACCACCTATCGTCCGCCAAGCTACATGGCGGAAACAAGGAAACCGCCATGCAATGCCTTCAGTTGCAGCTGACAGGCGCAACCAGGATCTGGCTTAGCAGCCTATCCTCGGGATCCATCCGAAGCTAGGAGGAACTGGCGTACAGTTTCGTCCGAAACTTCAAGGGCACCAACAAGATGCCAGCCTCGATCGAGGAGCTACGGGCCTGCACCCAATGAACGGGTGAATCCATTCACTCGTACATATTATGTTGGTACAACACCAAGAACTCCGCGGCACACATCTCTGAGGAGAGAGCTATTGACGCCTTCAAGGACGACGTCAAACGCCAGGAGTTCAAGGAAGAACTTGGGCGTGTTAAGCCCAAGACACTCGACCACCTCATGGACATCGCCAACAGGTGGGCCGATGGCGAGGACTCCGTCCACCGAGCGCACTCGAAGGAGGAAGATGACTACGGACGGCGACGTGAACGCCGTAGCAAGAGAAGATCACGCGTCTACGACGATCGCGATGGACCCGACATGGTCGCGGCTGGCTACGCCGACCGCTGCAGCGACGGTAACCGCAACAGCGGCGGATACCGCGGAAGCAACTTCCGCGACGGAGGACGCCCAATGCATTCATGGCAACATCGCAGCCGTGACGACGGACCCTCAGCATACGACAAGCTGTCGGGTCCATGCACCATCCAATTCTACATAGACAAGCAGGATGGTAAAAACAAGGCAAGCCACATGCTCAAGGAAGTTGAGCATGACCCAGATGAGGCAGCAAGCCCCGAACCCTAGATACGGGAATGCACCCGCACCAGGCGAGATCGCACACGGAGCTCCTCCACCACCACCCGCGAGACCTTCGAACCACCCAATTGCACCCGCGCAAAATAACGGTGGGCACGGGTACCCCGCGCCGAAAGGATCACTGATGATCCAAAAAGGGAGCCCAACAAACAGGGTACAGAAGAAAATCACCCGTCAGATTAATCTGGCTGTGACCGCTCCACCCGCCATCCCTGAGTACCTCAGCGGATCGGAGTCCTGCATCACGTTCAGCCGTTCGGATCAACCTTTCTAGGTCCCTCGCCCAGGTCATGCTGCCCTGGTGCTCGAGGCATAGATCGAAGGGTTCGACATGAGCCGCGTCTTCATGGACGGCGGCAGCATCAACTGTTCGCCAAGTTTAGCAGCAATGCGGATCTCATTGCGGTACCGGAACAATCCGACACAATGTTCCATGGCATCGTTCCAGGGAAGGGCGTATTCCCCCTGGGAAAGATATGGCTCGACGTCATCTTCGGCAAGCCCGATAACTTTTGGTGCGAGAGACTCGAGTTCGAAGTGGTGGACTGTCCATCACAATACCACGCCATCCTCGAGCGTGTAGCATTCGCACGATTCCTAGCAGTACCGCACTATGCGTACCTGCTACTCAAGATGCGAGGACCAAGGGGCATCATCACGGTCCACGGGAGCTTCACCCGATCGGACCACTGCGACAGGGACTTCAACAGAATCTCCCAGTCATTCGGCATGCAGGAGGAGCTCATAAGGCTCCGAGAGGTGACGGACAACGGGGCACCCCCGGTCGCAAGACAGAACGCACCAGACATGTCTTACGACTCCACCGTCAACAAAAAGAAGGTGCAGGTCCACCCGACAGATGCCTCCAAGACGGCGCTGATCGCCAACGACCTCAGCTCCGCATAGGAAAGCGCGCTCGTCAAATTCCTCTGTGAGCGTTGGGAAATCTTCGCCTGGTGTCCTGCAGACATGCCAGGAGTTCCCATGGAATTCGCCGAGCACGCCCTTAACGTCTTTCCAGACACCAAGCCCGTAAAACAGTCCATCCGACGACTGTACGAGCCATGGGCCGAAGCTATCGGAGTCGAAGTCAACAGACTACTCGACGCCAACTTCATCAGGGAGATCAAGGAGAGCGAATGGCTTGCCAACACCATGATGGTGTAGGGGTTCGTAGCATGGAAAACAAAAATTTTCTATCGCATACAAACAAACAAGCCAAGATCTATCTACTAGATTGTAGCAACGAGTCGATAGAGGAACTCACCCTCGAAGATTCCAAAGCGGTTAACGAGAGCAGATTCTCGTGGGTGATGTAGTCGTACACTTCCGATCTCAAGATCGCGTAGACGATCCTTCCTGCCACGCTCGCAGCGCCTCGCAATCGGTCACACGCTCGGTTCGACTGAAGACCTTCCTCTCCCTTGTTCCAGCAGGCGGAGGTTGTAGCACTCCTCGCGATTCCCAAAGACAACGGTGTGGTACCTAAGTAGAGGGAGATCCTGCAGGCTTAAGCCTTAAGTGCGAGTATGGTGGAGCTTATGAGAGAGGATATTAGTGGTCTAGTAATTAGACACACCAATTAGAAGGCTCTAAACCAATTAGAAGGCTCTAAACCGCTGGCTAAAGCAATTAGAAGCTCTAAACCAAAACGGCTCTAAACCTGGAAATCTAGAGGTGAAACTTGTGTGTCTAGGAGGAGCCCGCCTCCTTTTATAGGTGGGGAGGCGCTGGAGGGAGAGTCCCTCCCAAGTCGGCCTTTGGGTGGCTACGGCTTGGAGGAGACTCCTCCTCAAGTCGGATTCCAACACCTCTTTCTTGTTTCCCACAGCTTGTTTTGGCTTGACTTTCAAACTGGACATTTGACTTTTCTGTTTTAGGATTCAATTTAATCCTTTATTTGGGACAGCAAGAACACTTAGTACATGATGCAATCATTCCATTAAGCAATGACACATTCATGTACCCCTTCCCCCCCGGAGTGCCGGACAATCCGGAACCTTCTAGAACATTCCCGATGAAAACACCGGAATCATTCCCGAACTCCGAAACGGGACTTTCCTTATATGAATCTTATTCTCCGGACCATTCCGGATCACCTCGTGATATCCCGATCCCATCCGAGACTCAACAACATTCGGTCTCTTTCTCATAATACCATAACTACTCAAAACAACGTCAATCCTTATGTGTCTCCCTACGGTTCGTGAATTATGCGGACATGATCGAGACACTTCTCCTAACAATAACCAATAGAGGAATCTGAAATTCATATGGCTCCCACATATTTCTACGATTACTTTGCGATCGAATGAACCACTTACATACGATACCAATTTCCCTTTGTCTCACGATATGTTACTTATCCAAGGTTATGATCGCTTGATCTCGCATACCTAGTTCAACCTTGTTACCGATAAGTACTCTTTTCTCGCTCCCGTGATATGTGATCCCTTGTGACCAAGTCACATGCTTGCAAGCCAATTGGATGACATTCCACCGAGAGGGCCCAGTATATCTATCCGTCATGTGGATGGACAAATCCCACTCTTGATCCATGTGTTTCAACCAACACTTTCCGAACACTTAATGCCACCTTTATAGCCACCCGCCATTCGGTGGTGTTTGATGTCATCAAATCATCCATCCTAAAGGTGATATGCATGATCTCATGGTCGAAGGAATTAGGTTACTATGTATCGAAAGCATATAGCAATTGAACTATTGAAATGACTTGATCTTTATGCTACTTATCTATAGGAGTATGTCCACCATATCATTCTCCTAACGATATGATCTTGTTGTTGATAACATCTCAATGTTCATGATAGGGAAACCACAATCATTAAACAACCAACAAGCTAGTGAAGTATAGAGGCTATACTAGGGACTTCAAATTAAGTTTACAAATCACACAAGTATTAATGTTTCCTTGTTAATACTATTATAGCATGAATGTAAACATTTATCATAAACACAAAGATATAATAATAACTACATTTATTATTGCCTCTAGGGCATATCTCCAACAGTCTCCCACTTGCACTAGAGTCATCTAATCTAGATTACATGGTAATATACCGAACACCCATGGCAGTTTGGTGTTGGTCATGTTTTGCCCTGGAGAGGTTTAGTCAACGGATCCGCCACATTCAGATCTGTGTACTTTGCAAATCTTTATATCCCCATCCCGGATATGTTCTCGAATAGCGTGAAAACGCAGCTTGATATGCTTCACTTCTTGTGTGACCTTGGTTCTTGCGATTGGCTATGGCGCCCATGTTATCACAAAGAGATAGACATTGGGTCCAGACTTGGAACCACACCCACTCAGTAATGAACTCTTTCATCCATATCGGTTCTTGTGAAGCCTCCAAGCAGCCATGTATTCCGATTCAGTTGAAGATCTCGCCACAACGCTTTGCTTTGCACTCCTCCAGCTAATTTATGCACCATTCAAAATAAATACGATCCAGATTGTGATTTAGAATCATCCGGATCGGTGTTCCAACTAGCATCGGTGTAACCATTAACAACGAGCTGTTCATCACCTCCATAAGAAAGAACCATATCCTTAGTTCTTCTCAAGTACTTAAGGATGTTTTTGACCTGTCCAATGATCCACTCGATTACTTTGATATCCTAGTTAAACTAACAAAGATATGCAATGTCGGGTCTAGTACATAGCATGGCATACATTAGAGATCCTATGGCTGAGGCATAGGGAGTCTTACTCATCCTTTCTCTATCTTCGCCGATGTCGACTTTGAGTTTTACTCAAGGTCGATAGCAACATGGGCAAGAACCCTTTCTTGCTTTCGTCCATTCCAAACTTCTTTAGAACTTTGTCCAAATATGTACTGTGACAATGATATTTGGCTTTGATCTATCTCTATAAATCTTTATGCCTAATATGTAAGTGCTTCGCCAAGATCCTTCATTGAAAACTATTATTCATATATTCCTTGACACGATTAAGAATGTCTACAGCAGTCCCAATCAACAATATGTCATCCACATACAGTATTAAGAATGCTACAGAGCTCCCACTCACTTTCTTGTAAATACAAGCTTCTCCATAAGTTTGTATAAAACCAAAACTTTGATTACCTTATCAAAACGTTGATTCCAACTTCGGATGCCCGCTTCAATCCATAGATGGATCGTTGAAGTTTGCATACCTTGTTAGCATCTTTAGGATCGACAAAATCTTTGGGTTGCATCATATACAACTCTTCATCAATGTCTCCATTGAGGAATGCTGTTTTGACATCCATCCGCCATATCTCATAATCATAATATGCGATTGCTAACATAATCCTCACAGACTTTAGCTTTGCTATCAAGCGAGAAAGTCTCGTCAAGTCAACTCCTTGAATTTGTCGAAACCCTTTGCGACAAGTCGAGCTTTATAGACGTGAACATTACCATCAAGATCTGCTTTCTTCTTGAAAATCCATTTGTTCTCGACAGCCTTCGCCATCCAGAAGTCCACCAAAGTCCATACTTGGTTTTCGTACATGGATCCAATCTCGGATTTCATGGCTTCTTGCCATTTATTGGAATCTGGGCTCATCATTGCTTCCTCATATGTCTCGGGGTCATCGTGTTGTCCACCAACATGACACTCATAACGGAATCATACCAACTGGAGTGGTACGAGTTCTCGTTGACCTCCGAGGCTCAGAGCAACTTCAACCAAGTTTCATGATCATTATCATTAGCTTCCTCTAATTGGTGCAGCACCACAGAACTTCTTCCAAAGGTCGCGCTACTCGCAATTTCGAGAGAAGGTTCGACAACCTCGTCGAGTTCTACTTTCCTTCCAGTCACTTCTTTCGAGAGAAATTCCTTCTCTAGAAAGGATCCATTCTTGGCAACGAATGTTTTGCCTTCGGATCTATGATAGAAGGTATACCCAATAGTTTCCTTCGGGTATCCTATGAAGACGCATTTTTCCGCTTTGGGTTCAAGCTTGTCCGGCTGTAACTTCTTTACATAGGCTTCGCATCCCCAAACTTTAAGGAACGACAATTTAGGTTTCTTCCCAAACCATAATTCATACGGTGTCGTTTCAACGGATTTAGACGGTGCCCTATTTAAAGTGAATGCGGCTGTTTCTAATGCATAACCCCAAAATGATAGCGGTAAATCTGTAAGTGACATCATAGAACGAACCATATCTAAGAGAGTTCGATTACGCTCGGACACACCATTACGCTGTGGTGTTCCCGGTGTGTCAATTGTGAAAGTATTCCGCACTTCTTTAAATGCTCGCCAAACTCTGATCTTAGATATTCACCTCCACGATCAGAACGTAGAAATTTAATCTTCTTGTTACGTTGATTCTCTACCTCACTTTGAAACTCCTTAAACTTCTCGAAAGTTTCGGACTTATGTTTCATGAAATAGATATACCCATATCTACTCAAGTCATCCGTGAAGGTAAGAACATAACGATAACCATCACGATGCTACACTCATTGGACCACACACATCGGTATGTATGATTTCCAATAAGTCCGTAGCTCGCCCATCATACCGTAAAATGGAGTCTTAGTCATTTTTCCCATCGACATGCTTCGCATCTTTCAAGTGATTCAAAATCAAGTGATTCAAGAAGTCCATCGAATGGAGTTTCTTCATACGCTTCACTCCAATGTGACCAAGACGACAAAGTGCCACATATAGGTCGAATTATCGCTGATTTCAAACGTTTAGCCTCAATATTGTTGATATGTGTATTTCCACCATCGAGATTCAATAAGAATAGACCATCTATCAAAGGTGCATGTCGTAAAACATATTACTCATATAAATCGAACAACCATTATTCTCGACTTAAACAAGTAACCGCCTCAATAAACAAGATCCCGATATAATGTTCATGCTCAACGCAGCACCAAATAACAATTATTTAAGTATAAAACTAATCCCGATGGTAGATGAAGGGTAGCGTGCCGACCGCGATCACATCAACCTTTGATCCGCTTCCCACGCGCATCGTCACCTCGTTCTTCGCTAGCTTCCGCTTATTCGCAAAGACCTGCTTCGAAAGTTACAAATATGAGCAACCGAACCAAGATCAAATACCCGTGCACTACTACGAGTACTAGTGAGATACACATCAATAACATGTATATCGATATACCTTTCTTCTTGATGTTGTCGTTCTTCATATCCGCCAAGTACTTTGGGCAATTCCGCCGAGGACCTTCTCCTTGCAAGAAAAGCACTCAAGATCGTGCTTAGGTCCAGCCTTGGTCTTCACGGCGTGGTAGCTTTCTTACCACCCTTCTTGAAGTGTCCCTTTGCTTAGACTTGCCTTTCTTGAATTTGGTGGTCTTATTGACCAACAACACTTGGTGCTCTTTCTTGATCTCCACTTCGCAGATTTCAACATGGCAAAGAGTTCGCAACGCCTTGTTCATGTTCTGCATGTTGTAGTTCATCACAAAGTTCTTGTAACTTGGTGGTAGTGATTGGAGGACACGGTAAATCCCCAAAGCATTAGGAATCACTATACCCAAGCTTTGAAGTTTGTTTATGCCTGCACATCTTAAGCACATGCTCACCGATGGAGCTGCCTCTTCCATCTTGCGCTTAAAGAACTTTTCGTAAGCCTCATAGCTTTCAATTGCCGCATGGGTCTCAAAAATCAATTTGAGATCCTCGACAATATCATATGGGTCCGACTCTTCAAACCTTTTCAAGCTCCGATTCCAAACCATACAAGATAGCACACTGAACTATGGAGTACTGATTCTTCCGAGCGAGGTAAACATTCTTTACTTCATCGGAAGCATCAGCTGTAGGTGGGTCACCCAGCGGTGCATCCAACACATAGGTCAAATTACCACCGTGAGGACAATCCTCAAATTGCGGAACCAATCCGCCAAGTTGCTTCCATTGTTTTTCAACTTTTCTTTCTCTAGGAACGCATTAAAATTGATGGTAGGGCTGCCATTGATCTACAACATATTTGCAATAGTTTAGACTAAGTTTATGACAAATTGAGTTCAAATTAATAATAAAATTAAACTAGGTGAACTCCCACTCAAAACAATATCCCTCACATTGTTTTAGTGATCACATCTAACCAAATCCACCATATCAACACCGATCATCACGAGAGTTGACATAGTTTCAATGGCGAACAATCGACATGTTCATCATATCTACTATATGATTCATGCTTTACCTTTCGGTGATCCGTGTTCCGAGACCATGTCGTACATGCTAGGCTCACAAGATCAAACCTTAGTTTCGCATGAGCAAATCTGGCTTGCTCACGTTGTATACACTTGTAATCTAACACACTCGATCATCACGTGGTGCTTCAAACAACAAGCTTTAGCAACGGTGCTAATCGAGGGTGAACACTTTATGATTTGAAATTGATGTGCATGAGGATCATCTTATAATGCTACCGCTGCCTACTAAGCAATACAAGATGCATAAAGGATTAACATCACATGCAATTCAATATATATTTGTGATATGATATGGTTTTCTTCTTCGTGCCTCCGATCTCCATCTTCAAGCACGAACATGATCTCCATCATCACCGCATTGCATCAAGGTCAATGACGCTTCTCCGTGGTTGTCGCCCACCGATTCAACTATTACAACTACTTTGAATAGACACGCTGGTCTTAACATAAATTAAAGACAACCATATGGCTCTGCCGTTGCCGACTTACAATAAGGAACATTGCATACATCAAATATAATCACAATCATGGCCATATCACATCATCGACACCCCGCAAAACAAAGTTAGACGCCTCTACTTTCTTTGCATATTTTACGTGGTTTGGGGCTTTCAATAAGTGTCGTTCTAACTTACGAACAAGAACCACAACATTGATACTAGCATTGTTGATCACCCGTTGTAAGTTGGATCTTAACTATGCTAGGAGAAACAGACACCCGCAAAGCCACTTATGCAATACAAGTTGCATGTCAAGCGTGGAGAAAGTCTCATGAACGATGTCATGTAAGGTTAGCCCGGGCCGCTTCATCCCAACATACCGCAAGATGCAAAGTACACAAAAAGCAATCTACAATAAAGCATCAACGCCCACAATTACCATTGTGTTCTACTCGCAACAGATCTACATATAGACACGGCTCGATACCATCGTAGGGGTTCGTAGCATGGAAAACAAAAATTTTCTATCGCATACAAACAAACAAGCCAAGATCTATCTACTAGATTGTAGCAACGAGTCGATAGAGGAATTCACCGAAGATTCCAAAGCGGTTAACGAGAGCAGATTCTCGGGTGATGTAGTCGACACTTCCGATCTCAAGATCGTAGACGATCCTTCCGGCCACGCTCCTAAGAGCTCCCTTGATCGGTCACACGTTCGACTCGACGAAGACCTTCCTCTCCTTGTTCCAAAGAAAGCGGAGGTTGTAGCACTCTCCTCGCGATTCCCAAAGACAACGGTGTGGTACCTAAGTAGAGGGAGATCCCAGCAGGCTTCGCCTTAAGTAGTATGGTGGAGCTTATGAGAGAGGCTATTAGTGGTCTAGTAATTAGACACACCAATTAGAAGGCTCTAAACCAATTAGAAGGCTCTAAACCGCTGGCTAAAGCAATTAGAAGCTCTAAACCAAAACGGCTCTAAACCTGGAAATCTAGAGGTGAAACTTGTGTGTCTAGGAGGGGAGCCCTGCCCCTCCTTTTATAGGTGGGGAGGCGCGGCCAGGGGAGGGGAGTCCCTCCCCAAGTCGGCCTTGGGTGGCGCGCCGGCTTGGGGAGGAGACTCCTCCCTCAAGTCGGATTCCAACACCTCTTTCTTGTTTCCCACAGTTTCTTGTTTTGGCAGTTTGACTTTCAAACTGGACATTTGACTTTTCTGTTTAGGATTCAATTTAATCCTTTATTTGGGACAGCAAGAACACTCAGTACATGATGCAATCATTCCATTAAGTAATGACACATTCATGTACCCCTCCCCCCCCGGAGTGCCGGACAATCCGGAACCTTCTAGAACATTCCCGATGAAAACACCTAATCATTCCCGAACTCAAACGGACTTTCCTTATATGAATCTTATTCTCCGGACCATTCCGGATCACCTCGTGATATCCCGGATCCCATCCGAGACTCAACAACATTCGGTCTCTTTCTCATAATACCATAACTACTCAAAACAACGTCAATCCTTATGTGTCTCCCTACGGTTCGTGAATTATGCGACATGATCGAGACACTTCTCCAACAATAACCAATAGAGGAATCTGGAAATTCATATGGCTCTACATATTTCTACGATTACTTTGCGATCGAATGAACCACTTACATACGATACCAATTTCCCTTTGTCTCACGATATGTTACTTATCCAAGGTTATGATCGCGGTATCTCTCGCATACCTAGTTCAACCTTGTTACCGATAAGTACTCTTTTCTCGCTCCGTGATATGTGATCCCTTGTGACCAAGTCACATGCTTGCAAGCCAATTGGATGACATTCCACCGAGAGGGCCCAGAGTATATCTATCCGTCATGTGGATGGACAAATCCCACTCTTGATCCATGTGTTTCAACCAACACTTTCCGAACACTTAATGCCACCTTTATAGCCACCCGATTCACGGTGTGGTGTTTGATGTCATCAAAGCATCCATCCGTAAAGGTGATATGCATGATCTCATGGTCGAAGGAATTAGGTTACTATGTATCAGAAAGCATATAGCAATTGAACTATTGAAATGACTTGATCTTTATGCTACGCTTATCTATAGGAGTATGTCCACCATATCATTCTCCTAACGATATGATCTTGTTGTTGATAACATCTCAATGTTCATGATAGGGAAACCACAATCATTAAACAACCAACAAGCTAGTGAAGTATAGAGGCTATACTAGGGACTTCAAATTAAGTTTACAAATCACACAAGTATTAATGTTTCCTTGTTAATACTATTATAGCATGAATGTAAACATTTATCATAAACACAAAGATATAATAATAACTACATTTATTATTGCCTCTAGGGCATATCTCCAACAGATGGTCCCCAAAAAGGACACGAACATCCTGCGGATGTGCGTGGACTTCACATCGCTAAACAAGCAATACCCGAAGGATCACTTCCCTCTCCCTCGGATCGATCAGATCATTGATTCGACTGTAGGATGCGAGAAGCTCTCCTTCCTCGACGCCTACTCAGGATATAACCAGATTCGACTGAAGGCCGAAGATCAGGAGAAAATGGCGTTCATCACACTGTTCGGAGTGTTCTTCTACAACACAATGCCCTTCGGGCTGAAGAACGCAGGCGCCACGTACCAACGGTGCATGCAAGCATGCCTAAAGGACCAGATCGGCCGCAACATCCAAGTCTATGTCGACGACATAGTAATCAAAACAAGAGAGGCCAAGACCCTCATCGACGATCTCCGCGAGACGTTCGACAACCTTGATCGATACAAGATCAAGCTAAACCCAGAAAAGTGCGCCTCCAGCGTCCCACCTGGTCAGCTGCTAGGCTACTTCATCTCCCAGCGACGAATTGAAGCAAACCCGAAGAAAATCCGGGCCATAATGGCCATGGAGAAGCCGAAGAACCTCAAGGGAGTCCAGCAGCTTGCCGGGTGAGTCGCGGCGTTGAGCAGGTTCATCAGCCGCATGGGCGAAAAGGCCCTGCCCTTCTATCAGCTGCTACGCAAAGCAGACAAATTCAAATGGACGCCTAAAGCGGACGACGCATTCGAAGATCTGAAGCGGCTGCTCTCTACCTCGCCCATCTTGGTCACGCCAAAAGAGCGTGAACCACTACTGCTATGCATAGCAGCTACACACCAGGTGGTAAGCACCGTGCTTGTGGTCGAAAGACCCGAAGATGGCAAGACCCACGGGGTCCAACGCCCGATCTAATACCTCAGCGAGGTATTGACGCCAACAAAGCCGAGGTACCCTCATTACCAGAAACTCTCCTACGGCGTGTTCGTGACGGCTCGTCGGTTGAGCCACTACTTCCAGGAGCATCAGGTGATGGTCGTCAACGAACCACCTCTGAACAGCATCCTGAACAACCCGGAGGCCATAGGATGTGTGGCCCTGTGGGGCATCGAGCTATCACCTCTAGACATCATCTACGAGAAGCGCCACGCGATCAAGTCTCAGGTCCTTCCGGACTTCCTCATCCACTGGATGGAACTGTAGATGCCAGACACACCGGACATGACATAGTCATGGACGATGCACTTCGACGGCTCCAAGCGCGAGGCCGGAGCAGGAGCCGGGGTTATACTGACCTCCCCGCAGGGCGACAAGATGAAGTACGTCCTCCAGATGAAATTTCGAGCTTCCAACAACGAGGCCGAGTACGAGGCCCTCATACACGGCATGAGGATGGCCAAGATCTATGGCGCAACACGCCTGGTCACCTACGGAGACTCGAACCTCGTCGTCTAGCAGACGATGAACGAGTGCGACGCACACGCCGCCAACATGATTGCGTACTGCGCACTCTACAACGCACTCGAAGGAGACTTTGACGGCTGCGAGCTTCGGCACGTTGGGAGAGAAAGCAACGAAGAGGCCGACAGACTCGCCAACATCGGCTCCACCTGCGCATGGGTGCCACAAGGTGTGTTCCTCGAACAGATCTGCGTGTGTAACACCCTCAGAATCGGCCCTATGCAAGTTTTAGCAAAATTCGCCAAACCCGCATAGAAACGATTCGAAGGTGCCCACCAGGCACTTTCGTGCGGGTGGAAAGCAAAGTAATAACATTACACAACAGTCCTCGATGGGACCCACAGAACAGATATATATAACAACGACTCAACGAGTCAAGAATACAAATATAATATACAAAGATCCAAATCACCTTGAAAACGATGGGGCGCCCGACTACGGACAAGATGCAAATGGGGCTAAGAGCCCTGAAGCATAACCAATGGCGTCCATAACCCTGCCCAGGCCAAGCCGGAAGGGTAACCCTGCTAACGACGTCGATCTCAAAACCTGCTTAAACAAAGGGGTGCCGACAAAGGCAAAAAGAAGGAGCGCCAAGATCGAGGCCAGACGGCGAGGCTAGAATTCGCGTCCTCGCCACATAGGTATGGTGGACTCGGCGGCAAGCATCATGCACTAAACACCCTATAGAGACTCGATACAACGGGCGGTTATCAGAGGGGGTGAGAATGACCTATCCGGATCCAACCTGAAGCTATCACCAAACAAACCCATCCTGGCGTTTCCCCCTCGAGACCAAACGAGGAAGTCAACCGAGGAACTCACACGGTTGGCGCTTTACTCATCCAGATTATCGTTGGCAATTACTAGTCGTGTTTAGATAATCGTCCCGATAAAGTAAGCAAGGCACTTTTAGTTAATCGCTCACATAGTGGCAACACTTACTAGTCGATACAATTATCATGAGATAACCCAAAACCCAAAGCTTGTTGATACTTTTACTTAGCCATTCTGCTGTAGTGAAGCTTACTAAACATATCGGAAACAAGTCCTTTTAAAACAAAAACTTTAGTTATAGTTGTCTATGATCGTACATCGTGCTCCAAGTCGTCCATAACCGCGACACGGCTTCTAAAAGATTTAACCTCAGGGTGCCCCAAAGTATCCACAGCACTTGACCCTTTTGCCGATCAGTTAACATACACCCATCGGTATGTCGGCGGGGCCTAAGTCACGACGTTCCCAGACACAAAGCAAGTACGGGGGGCCACCCCACCGAGTCGACACCCGCAACGGAGTCGGCCGGTCTCCGAAACGGTCTCAGGGTTTGGGTAATACGGCTGTGCACGACAGCAAATCCCCAAACGGGGACTGTCGGCACCGCGGAATCGTGTCCCGATCCTAACAAGATAAGACAAAGACTGCACAATTTAAATAAAGCGGTAAACATGGCATAAGTACAGGATAGTAATAAAACCCCAAACTACTTTGTGGCCCCCAGTACAATACTTTGAAATCAGGTAATTATCAATGGGGGGCCCATATCTCCCCACCTGTGGTTAGCGCGCTCGATCTCGGAACAGGTGTCAAGAACTCGGGTCCTACGGGACACAAGTGGGCGGTCGGAAACCAAATCTTACCTATCACCCACCGATGCCTCTGCTTAAATCAAATTTTAGTTGTTAAACAGAATTTAAGGTGAACAATAATTAAACCATGCTCATCTCCAACGCCAACATGCAAACTTCCAACCAAGGTGGTACTTGACAACAAGCAAAACTCTTGAGCAAGCGATCACGACGCCGCTGGGTCCAACTATCTACCAAACAACAGGTAATAGGATGTGTCCAAGGCTATTTATGGCTGCAAGGGATAACACGGTACGGAAACTAAAGCATCGCAACACAGATAGCAATAGATCAACAGGAGGGAAGTAAATTCTATAAAAGTAAGATAGGTAGAAAGAGGGAGATGCTCGCCTGAAAACATTGTCGAGGGGTTCAACCGAAGATCGGGGCGAAGCTCACATCAACTCAACGGCCTTATCCGCGAAGAAGCAAAACACTAGAAGAAACATCGGATGCGATATTTAATACACAGCAGAAGATCGGCATGATGCATGTATGATGGATGGCATGGCAAGGTGCGATGCGATTAAGTCATATTAAGCGGAACCGGGGTCCCGACAGTTAATTAAATGATTCAGTTATTTAGATCCCCGCAATTTAATTATTGTTTTGACAAGGCAAGATTATAGTATTGGTTCGCTACACAAGTTTAAATGAGGCCGATATGAGACTAGATTTGCCCGCATATGGGCCCCATATTTAGTTATTAGGTGAATCGGCCTAAGGCCCCCAAACCACATGAATGCATGCGAGATGACATATAAATATGCGACAAGTTGTTATTATGTTTTAAAATAGGGTTCTCGGATAAGAGGTTCACACTTTGAGGGGTCTCGACGATCTTGGGGTTTCCGGGGTTCGGTCTCGGGGTTCAGGGTTCTGCCGGGGTCGTTCTCGGACTAGGGGTAGGTCTTGGCGCATCCGGGGTCTTCGGTTCATGTCGACGGTCTTGTCGTTACGAAGATCTTGGCGGGTTCGCGGTTCGGGTCGGACTTGACGTACGGGGTGCAGAACTTGGTGTCCGGGCGGAGTACTCGGCGTCCTCGAGGGAGTCCTTGTCGCCCACGTGTCCTTCGGGTTCTATGTCGATGATCTTGTAGTCGAGAAGAACTTGTCGGGTCCGCGGTGGCGTGCATGTCGAACCGGCGGCGATCTCGGCGGTCATCGGGTCCTTGATCCTCGGTAGATCTTGTTAGGTTCCACCTCGAAGGCCCTGTTGTTCTGCAGTGGGGTTCGTGGTTCATCGGGGTTCGGGTCTCCGACGTCGCATACGAGAAGAAGGTCTTGAGGATCCGGCGACGTTCTTGGTGCACATGTGGTCTTCGGGTACCGCGAAGGAGAGCCTGGGGTGTCGAGGCTTCACTACCGATGGCGAACTTGGTCTTGGCAGCGCATGTGCGAATGGCTTATCGGGTACTAGTTCGTCTTGCAGTTCTTGATCACCGGAAGGGTTGTTGCCGAGATTCCATCTTGCAGTACCATCAACACCACCGAAGAACCCCTGCTGGCAACACCAGGAGGGCGCCCGTGCGTCTTGTCGCTGCACACGCACGGCAGCAGAGCGGGCCCGGGAAGGCCGAGGAAGCCCAACGCGGCCACGAACGCGCAGGACACGGGCAGCGGGGCCGAGGCAGCTGGAGGCGGGGCCGGCGACGGGGTGCTGCAGGCGGTCGAGGAGGAGCACGACGGCGGGGACGGGCGGCGAGGTGGGGCCCCTCGGGGAGGTGGCGGCGACGAGCACGGCCTCGGGCAGAGGACGGCACGGGCGGCGGCCGCTATCGCGCGCGCGCAGTGGACGGGGCAGGCCGCGACGCCGAGCCGGGCGCGGTTCGGGCCGTTGGCGCTGGGTGGGAGACGCGAGCGGGCGCTGCTCGGGCAGGAGGGGCGAGACGCGGAAGGGCGCCGCCGACGGGCGGTGAACGCGGGGGTCCGGCGGGAGGCGCCGGGACGCGCTCGGGCTCGGGCTTGGCGACGGAGGAGCCTCGGGGAGCGAGCGAGGCGCGGCGGGCGAACTCATGGGACGCGAGAGGGATGGCGCGGGCGCCGGGCGGACGGCGGAGGGAAGCGCCGAGGAGGGCGGGCAGATGCGGCCGGGAGGGAGAGGGCGCGGGGCCTGCCTGAGAGAGAGGGAGGCGGCGCAGGCGGCGGGGCTGTCGCCGGCGAGCGAGCCAGGCGGGGCGGGGGTGCACGAGGCAGAGGGAGAGGAGGTTGAAGAGAGAGAGGGAGGCAGGTGGGGACAGGTGCAGGGACCGGGGCAGGCCAGGTGGAGGCGGTCCCGCGTGGGACCGGGGGTGGGGCGTGTACTGCGTGCGTGTTGAGTGGGTCGTGGGCGGTGGGGTGTGAGCATGCCAGGTGGGCCGGGGGGAAGCGGGGTCCAGGCGGCAGGGGCACAGGGTGCATGCAGCGTGTGTGTGTTTTGGGGGTGGGGCGCGCTGAGAGGAGAGAGGAGGAAGGAGGGAGTTGGGGGGCTGGCCACGTGGCGAGTTCTGAGTGGGTGAGGGAGAGAGAGGCAGTGAGGTGTCGTGTCCTGATTGGGTAGAGTGAGGTGGAGGGATTGTTGGGTAGCTAGCTGGGTAGAATTAGGATTTATCTGGGGCTGGATGGGTGAGGTGGCAAGTGGGTAGGAAAAGGGTGAGAGGGTGAGGTGGCGGTCTGCGGTTGGTGGGTAGGATAGGATTTGGTGGGACTAGGATTTAGGTGGGGGCTGATTGGGGTGGACCGATCTGTTTAATACGGGGTGGTCGTTCGGGTCGGGTTGGCCCGTTCGACTGCCCCTACTATAATAATTAAAACTTTTATTTAATTTAATTGGGCCGTTTGCAACCCGATAGCAACAAAACAAAATACTCCGGAGCCCCGGGGTTTTGGCGTTTGAATAAGATGGGGCGTTTAGAAAACAAAGACGGGTTTTGCAACCATAGTTTTAGCAAACAATGCATGAGGATGACGATGCAATGCACAAATTCAACGCGATTTTCTAGTAGTGGTTTTATGGATGCCACACCGACACCACTAACAAGGATCTCGCCCGAGATCCGCCTCATGGTACCAGAAGGAAGGTCGTTCTCGCCTTCTCGCATCATGTAGATCTCGACACCACTAACAAGAGGTCGTTGTCCCGATCATCAAGAGAACACTCGAAAACAACGACGGGTTAAAGGTAGGGTCACCTCTAACTTCCATGGAAGGAGTAGAGTTGCATCGATCCACCATTCAATATACAGAGCAAATGATAAGAGTAGTGGTATGGTCGCGACTCCATCCCGCACTCAAAGCATTACCCTGTACACGAATAGACAGATTATGCAACCAACCCACGGATTCAGACTGAAGATCTCGACAAGCGAGGTTCGGATCAAAGGAGTGATGCGACTCAGATCGGATCCGCATAGAGGATGTCGTCGCGTCGGAAAACACCGGAAGGAACAAACAAGGAATACAGGATGGTAACACCGTAGACGGATTCATCAGGCAGCTTGAACACCGGACGGTAGAACACCGTTACCAAAGGAGGAAGCGAAACCCTAAAGGTACGACGGAAACCCCACCACGAGAAATCCTGGACTCGAAGAAAAGATAAGAGAGCAGATTCAAAACACGCCAAGGTAAGAGGAGAACAGCAGAGGGGTAAGGAGTAAAATCAGACCTAATTAGAACTATCCAACCGGTTTTCAAAATAGTTTTGACACTCTACTTCGGCCGTTAGCTAGGTTATCCTACAGGCTGGACTTGGGGTATCGCAATCACTGAGCTCGATACCACTCAGAACACCTCGAATCGGCCCTATGCAAGTTTTAGCAAAATTCGCCAAACCCGCATAGAAACGATTCGAAGGTGCCCACCAGGCACTTTCGTGCGGGTGGAAAGCAAAGTAATAACATTACACAACAGTCCTCGATGGGACCCACAGAACAGATATATATAACAACGACTCAACGAGTCAAGAATACGATATAATATACAAAGATCCAAATCACCTTGAAAACGATGGGCGCCGACTACGGACAAGATGCAAATGGGGCTAAGAGCCCCAAGCATAACCAATGGCGCCCATAACCCTGCCCAAAGCCGGAAGGGTAACCCCGCTAACGACGCCGATCTCAAAACCTGCTTAAACAAAGGGTGCCGACAAAGGGCAAAGGAAAAGAAGGAGCGTCGATCGAGGCCAGACACCGAGGCTAGAATTCGGTCCTCGCCACATAGGTATGGTGGACGAGCGGCATCATGCACTAAACAACCTATAGAGACTCGATACAACCGGTTATCGAGAGGGGTGAGAATGACCTATCCGGATCCAACTGAAGCTATCACCAAACAAACCCATCTGGCGTTTCCCTCGAGACCAAACGAGGAAGTCAACCGAGGAACTCACGCTGGCGCTTTACTCATCCGCTATCGTTGCAGCAATTACTAGTCGTTTAGATAATCGTCCCGATAAAGTAAGCAAGGCACTTTTAGTTAATCGCTCATATAGTGGCAACACTTACTAGTCGATACAATTATCATGAGATAACCCAAAACCCAAAGCTTGTTGATACTTTTACTTAGCCATTCATTGTAGTGAAGTTACTAAACATATCGGAAACAAGTCCTTTTAAAACAAGAACTTTAGTTATAGTTGTCTATGATCGACATCGTGCTCCAAGTCGTCCATAACCGCGACACGGCTTCTAAAAGATTTAACCGCAGTGCAGGGTGCCCAAAGTATCCACAGCACTTCACCCTTTTGCGATCGCTAACATACACCCATCGGTATGTCGTGGGGCCTAAGAGTCACAAAGCAAGTACGGGGCCACACCAATTCGTCGACCAACGGAGTCGGCCGTCTCAAACGGTCTCGTGGTTTGGTACTGCATCGACAAAGAAATCCCAAACGGGACTGTTGCACATGAATCGTGTCCCGATCCTAAATAAAGACAAAGCACCTCGCACAATTTAAATAAAGCGGTAAACATGGCATAAGTACAGGATAGTAATAAAACCCCAAACTACTTTGTGGCCCCCAGTACAATACTTTGAAATCAGGTAATTATCAATGGGGGGCCCATATCTCCCCACCTGTGGTTAGCGCGCTCGATCTCGGAACAGGTGTCAAGAACTCGGGTCCTACGGGACACAAGTGGGCGGTCGGAAACCAAATCTTACCTATCACCCACCGATGCCTCTGCTTAAATCAAATTTTAGTTGTTAAACAGAATTTAAGGTGAACAATAATTAAACCATGCTCATCTCCAACGTCAACATGCGGCAAACTTCCAACCAAGGTGGTACTTGACAACAAGCAAAACTCTTGAGCAAGCGACTACGACGCGCGGGTCCAACTATCTACCAAACAACAGGTAATAGGATGTGTCCAAGGCTATTTATGGCTGCAAGGGATAACACGGTACGGAAACTAAAGCATCGCAACACAGATAGCAATAGATCAACAGGAGGGAAGTAAATTCTATAAAAGTAAGATAGGTAGAAAGAGGGAGATGCTCGCCTGAAAACATTGTCGAGGGGTTCAACCGAAGATCGGGGCGAAGCTCACATCAACTCAACGGCCTTATCCGCGAAGAAGCAAAACACTAGAAGAAACATCGGATGCGATATTTAATACACAGCAGAAGATCGGCATGATGCATGTATGATGGATGGCATGGCAAGGTGCGATGCGATTAAGTCATATTAAGCGGAACCGGGGTCCCGACAGTTAATTAAATGATTCAGTTATTTAGATCCCCGCAATTTAATTATTGTTTTGACAAGGCAAGATTATAGTATTGGTTCGCTACACAAGTTTAAATGAGGCCGATATGAGACTAGATTTGCCCGCATATGGGCCCCATATTTAGTTATTAGGTGAATCGGCCTAAGGCCCCCAAACCACATGAATGCATGCGAGATGACAAATAAATATGCGACAAGTTGTTATTATGTTTTAAAATAGGGTTCTCGGATAAGAGGTTCACACTTTGAGGGGTCTCGACGATCTTGGGGTTTCCGGGGTTCGGGGTCGGTCTCGGGGTTCAGGGTTCTGCCGGGGTCGTTCTCGGACTAGGGGTAGGTCTTGGCGCATCCGGGGTCTTCGGTTCATGTCGACGGTCTTGTCGTTACGAAGATCTTGGCGGGTTCGCGGTTCGGGTCGGACTTGACGTACGGGGTGCAGAACTTGGTGTCCGGGCGGAGTACTCGGCGTCCTCGAGGGAGTCCTTGTCGCCCACGTGTCCTTCGGGTTCTATGTCGATGATCTTGTAGTCGAGAAGAACTTGTCGGGTCCGCGGTGGCGTGCATGTCGAACCGGCGGCGATCTCGGCGGTCATCGGGTCCTTGATCCTCGGTAGATCTTGTTAGGTTCCACCTCGAAGGCCCTGTTGTTCTGCAGTGGGGTTCGTGGTTCATCGGGGTTCGGGTCTCCGACGTCGCATACGAGAAGAAGGTCTTGAGGATCCGCGACGCGTTTGGTGCACATGTGGTCTTGTACCGCAAGGAGAGCCTGGGTGTCGAGGCTTCACTACCGATGGCGAACTTGGTCTTGGCAGCGCATGTGCGAATGGCTTATCGGGTACTAGTTCGTCTTGCAGTTCTTGATCACCGGAAGGGTTGTTGCCGAGATTCCATCTTGCAGTACCATCAACACCACCGAAGAACCCCTGCTGGCAACACAGAGGACGCCTGCGCGTCTTGTCGCCTGCACACGCAGCGAAAGCGGGCCCAGAAGGCCGAGGAAGCCAACGCGCCACGAACGCGCATGACACGGGCAGCGGGCCGAGGCACCGGAGGCGGGCCGGCGACGGGTGCTGCAGGCCGAGGAGGAGCACGACGGGGACGGGCGGCGAGGTGGGGCCTCGGGAGGTGGCGGCGACGAGCACGCCTCGGCAGGGACGGCACGGCGGCTGCTCGGCCATCGCGGGCGCGCAGTGGACGGGCAGGGCCGGCGACGCCGAGCCGGGCGCGGGTTCGGGCGCTGGGGTGGGAGACGCGGAGCGGCGCTACTGCTCAGGAGGGGCGGAGCGACGGAAGGGCGCCGACGGGCGGTGAACGGCGGGGTCCGCAGGCGGAGGTGCGCCGGGACGCGGCTCGGGGGCTTGGCGACGGAGGGAGCCTCATGGCGGAGCGCGAGGCGCGGCGCGGGCGAACTCCGCGGGACGCGAGAGGCGGACGGCCGGGCGCCGGGCGACGTGGAGGGAGAAGCGCGCCGAGGAGGCGGGGCGGCGGCAGATGCGGGCCGGGAAGGGGGAAGGAGGTGGCCGCGGGCCTGCTGAGAGAGGGAGGCAGCGGCGGGTCAGCCGGCGAGCAAAGGGGCGGGGTACGAGGCGAGGGAGAGGAGGTTGAAGAGAGAGAGGGAGGCAGGTGGGGGACAGGGTGCCAGAACGGGACCGGGGCAGGCCAGGTGGAGGCGGTCCCGCGTGGGACCGGGGGTGGGGCGTGTACTGCGTGCGTGTTGAGTGGGTCGTGGGCGGTGGGGTGTGAGCATGCCAGGTGGGCCGGGGGGAAGCGGGGTCCAGGCGGCAGGGGCACAGGGTGCATGCAGCGTGTGTGTGTTTTGGGGGTGGGGCGCGCTGAGAGGAGAGAGGAGGAAGGAGGGAGTTGGGGGGCTGGCCACGTGGCGAGTTCTGAGTGGGTGAGGGAGAGAGAGGCAGTGAGGTGTCGTGTCCTGATTGGGTAGAGTGAGGTGGAGGGATTGTTGGGTAGCTAGCTGGGTAGAATTAGGATTTATCTGGGGCTGGATGGGTGAGGTGGCAAGTGGGTAGGAAAAGGGTGAGAGGGTGAGGTGGCGGTCTGCGGTTGGTGGGTAGGATAGGATTTGGTGGGACTAGGATTTAGGTGGGGCTGATTGGGGTGGACCGATCTGTTAATACGGGTGGTCGCTCGGGTCGGGTTGGCCCGCTGACGCCTACTATAATAATTAAAACTTTTATTTAATTCAATTGGGCCGTTTGCAACCCGATAGCAACAAAACAAAATACTCCGGAGCCCCGGGGTTTTGGCGTTTGAATAAGATGGGGCGTTTAGAAAACAAAGACGGGTTTTGCAACCATAGTTTTAGCAAACAATGCATGAGGATGACGATGCAATGCACAAATTCAACGCGATTTTCTAGTAGTGGTTTTGCGGGATGCCACAGCGTGCCATCCATCAAAAGTAAGTTCCCCAAGGGATCACCCGAAGAGGCAGAACACTCGGGGGCTGCGCTACCCGAAGGACAGGAAGGACCAGAAAAACTCAACACAGAGGTCGCAGTGGTCAACCTGATGCAGGTCATGGCAATGGAAGAAACATGGACACAGCCATACCTCCGATATCTGATAGAACAGGAGCTTCCTGACAGCCCGACAGATGCCCGACGCATATCTCGCCGGTTCAAGGCCTTCACAATCATCAATGGCGAGCTGTACAAGCGCAGCATTTCAGGTGTACTCCAAAGGTGCGTCACCATCGGTGATGGCAAAACCATCCTCCAAGACATCCACGAGGGCATCTACGGCCATCATGCGGGCAGCCGCGCCCTTGTTGCCAAAGCTCTACGAGCTGGTTTCTATTGGCCAGCGGCCATGAACGATGCCAAGGACATCGTCCGAAGGTGCAACGGGTGCCAGAGGTTTGCAGATAAACCACACGCACCAGGATCGGAGCTCAGGCCCATACCCCTGGCATGGCCCTTCGCCCAATGGGGCCTCAACATGATCGGCAAACTGCCCAAGTCCTCGAAAGGAGGCCATGTCTACCTCCTGGTCGCAATCGCCATGTCTACCTCCTGGTCGCAATCGACAAATTCACCAAGTGGATCGAGGCCATGCCTGTTACAAACCAAAAGGGAAAAACAGCCGTCAAGTTCTTCGAATCCATTGTTTACAGGTTCGGCGTACCGCACAGCATCATCACCGACAATGGGTCGAACTTCATCTCCAAAGAATTCCATGACTTCTACGAAGACCTCGGAATGAACATCACATACGCCTCCGTGGCGCACCCGCAAACAAACGGGCAGGTCGAAAAGGCCAACGGCCTTGTCGTCGGCGGCATCAAGAAGCGCCTAATGAGCCCACTCCAGCGACTCGCAGGAGCCTGGAAGCAAGAGCTGCCCTCCGTACTCTGGAGCTTGCACACGATGCCAAACAGCTCAACTGGCTACACGCCCTTCTTCATGGTGCACGGAGACGAAGCCGTGCTGCCTGCGGAGGTACACCAGAAGGCCCCACGGGTCGTCGTCTACAGCGAAGCCGAATCGACGTCCGCACTCGAAGACGCCGTCGACACACTCGACGAGGCACGCGACATAGCCGCAGCCCGATCAGCGGTCTATCAACAGAGCCTCCACAACTACCACAACCGTCGGCTGCGCCCAAGGTCCTTCGTCGAAGGAGACCTAGTATTGCAACTCAAGCAAGAGCGACCGAAGAAGATCGAGTCGCCTTGGGAAGGACCCTACATCGTCACTGAAGTCATCCTATGTGGCGCCTATCGCCTCAAACACGTGGAGTCTGGAGTCACATACTCCAACCCATGGAACGTCGCACAACTGTGACGCTTCTACCCCTAGCTACCCCCTTTTTTACTTGCAATAAGGCTATTCAGCCAAGGCTACTCAGCCGAACAATGTACCTCCTCCTTACGATATGAATAAAGCTAAGTGTCTCTCCCCAAAAATTTTGTCTATTATTCACATTTTTCTTCATGATACAACACACTCGGGGGCTCCCCTCACCTCACGACTTCTTAGACTGAGGATCACGCGTGTACTCCTGAGTAGCTGACCACGTCAGGCTAACGAAAAGGGCACGCATACAAACAAAGCACCACGTGCCAACAACAACAAACCTTTACAGCAAAGGGCATAACACGCCTAGTTGAATAAATACAAATTTTACATCTATCTTTTTACAGGTCCTACCTATTCTAAAGAATCACCCGCGCACGCTACTCAAAAAGATCTACAACTTGTTCGGCATACTGCCTTACAGCCGCGTAATGTGGACGCACATCCCACGAGCCACCATCCGGCCGAAGAGGCGGCCCAGCTGCCACAAAAGCAAGATCTACATCAGGGCGATGCAGCCGCACGAGGGAAAGCGCAACCTTTACCTCTACACATCCCGAAACTTCGCCAGCACCAGCTCCCTGACATGATGCACATCCCGAAACTTCGCCAGTAGGCCCCATAGAGTCGACGGTGCCTCATCCAGGGGAAACATCACGTGAAGAACCAATGCTAACGAAGCCTTCGCTTGACGCAGCACCCACCTGGTGAACATGATCCTGCACCATCGCAAGGACCATGGCACGATCGCGGTCCATCCAAAAAAAAAACGCCGGCCTCCATGTCTTGCTGGGTCAGGCAGTTGATCCGAACAACAACACTCTCCTTTTCCTCCTTAGGAACAAGATTAGCACCTGCAACACCTGCAAAGTAAGACGACAAGCCAACAGGCGCATCCAAAAATTGAGCAGCATCTCGAAAACTCACATTGAAGTTGTTTGGCCAGACGACGCAACTCCCCCATCAAATACTCCTCTCTGGCAGCACTCCGCTCCGCCTTCGACTTCCAAACATCAGTGTGGCCGCGCACTCCAAGCAATTATTTTTCAAGACTACGAATGCGGTCACGAAGAAACGCAAGCTGCGACGCACCATCCAAGGATGGCCACAGCTGCGGCACAGGCGAGGTGCTAACGGGATCATCACCCAAAGGTCCCTAGAGGAAAGGAAGGCAAGAATATAAATAACTGCACGAATGAGCAAACAACTTGGAGACTCATTATATACAGCAAAAGCCACTGCGTGCCACAAGGAGTGTTCATAGATACATCATACCAAAGGAAACAAAAGTTATCCTACAACTACAAGGCCGAAGAAGCTGCATCCTGAGTAGCCTCGGAGCCAGACTGCCTGCTCTTGGCCTCCCCCTGCCGCCTTGCCGCGTACTCCGCCAGCAAGTGAATCAACTTCGGCCCATAATGTTTACAACGGGCAACATAGAGGGCGAAGGCTACCTCGGATCCGTCAGCATCTGTCGGCATCTGGGAGGTGACCTGATGAAGATCCAGCTCTGCTCCAGACCCAGGGCCATTGCTATCCCCACGGATGCACCGATGCCTTTTTGCTTGTGCTTGTATGCCGCAGGCGCTTTGACTGACAGCGCATCCGCCAACGAGTCGACATCCTCGAGGGCGACTCCCTTGGGGACGAGCTCCTTATAGAAGTGCCCAAGAGCCTACTTGGCCTTGACGAGCGAGCCGATCACGGTACTGCCGCGGTCTTCGACCGCCGCAGTGGCATCATCCAGAGAACTTCCGTGTTCCAGAGCACCGCGGTTTAACTCGATGCCTGCAGCATCTAAACGAACAGAAGAAGAGATGTGAAAACCAAGTACCAGAATAAAGACAAGGAAGCCAAAAAAGAACAGGCGAAACCACTCACCCGAAATAGCCTTGGAAGCAGCCATCAACTTGCCAGCTACCACCTTCTTGCGCGAGGCCGCTGCGGTGGCGAGTTGCTCTTCGCGGTCCGTAGCCTCCTGCTGCAGGCGCTCCTTGGCCGCAGATGTCGGCTAGCTCCTGCTCGAGGCTCTCCTCCGCACCAACGGTGTCCTCGGCCTTCTTCTCCACTCGCCCAAGGCTCTTTTTGAGAGCATCAAGCTCGCGGAGGGTAGTATTGTTATCATCTGGAAACAACAAGAACATTAATCAGATCAAAGGAAAAGAAAGCAGTGGAAGATGAAAACAGACCAACTCATGAACGTACCCTGAAGCTTCTTGAAACTGGCCTCCAACACCAGGTGCTGCTGCACCAGCTGATTGGCGCCTTGCACAAAAGGCTGCACCAAACACAACTTGTCAAAAAGAAAGGCTCGGGGCTACGCCCCAGGAACGAGCAAGTCAAAGTACACACACAAAAAGAATGCTCGGGGGCTCCCCTCGAGGCACATACACAAAAAAGAGAGGAAGAAAGGCATGATCAGCAGATCACCAGAAAGATGCTCGGGGGCTCCCCCCTGAGACAGGAAACAAAAATAATCAGCAGATCATCCGAAAGTGCTCGGGGGCTCCCCCCACGCCAAAAAACGAAAACACTTACGTGGTTAGACGGTGACTCCGAAGGTTCGCCTGCAGTCTTTTGAGGGATAACCACCCGAGCCTCCTGCGGAGAAGGGTTCAGAGCAGCACCCTCAGAGGTGGCCATCGTCTGAGGAGGAGGAGGAGGAGCAATCTTCGACTCTCCCATCATCTCCTGAGCGACATCGCTGAAGGAGCCATCGGAAGAGTGGCTACAAAAGAAAAAAAATTAGACAAGCACAAGCACAAAGACAAAAAAGGAGACAAAGCAATGGCAGATGCTTATGAGTCGAAATCGCTCAAGTCGAAGACAGGAGGGGCCCTCCTGCCTTTCTTTTCTTCCTTCTTCTCTTCTTCTTCTCTTCGTTCTTCTGCTTCGCCGGCGGCTGCGGTGCTACAGCCCGCACGGGCACGGTGGAGTCGAAGCGGGTTCCTAGGAATTGGAGAAGAAGAGCCACCATGACCCCCACTGTGATGCTCAAGGCATAGCGGGTTCCTAGGGGTCGGTGGAGTCGAAGCATCCAATGACTCGCTCGAGCTCCGCGTCCGCTTTCAAGTCTTCTCTTCGCTAGATTCAAAAGTTTCTTCCACTGGCGATCGCGCCGAGGGAAGCTCAGACATGGAATCCACTACCTCATTGTCCAGCGCATCCGAAAAAAGTTCGGATAGTGGAGGCGACATGCCCGGTACCTTGAACTCCTGCACAAAGGAAGGAAACTTTCAGAATACATGCAAGTGTAGGAAAAAACACAGTAAAAAAAATCGCCACGTGCACGCCCTGGATCTACACCCGTGGAACCGGACGAGAGGCGGCGAATGGAGGAGTCAGTAAGTTCCCCGGGAGATCCTCTCCAGCCTTGTACTTTGGCAGCGGCCGAAGAATCCTGTCAAGATCCCCCTAGAGAACTCTTCAGCCGAAACCCTAGTCGGATCGTGGCAACCAGAATAAAGAAACATCGGGTGCGCCCTAGCCTGGAGCGGCTGCACCCGATGTTTGAGGAAAGTGCGGATGATATCCACAACGTTCACCTCTTTATCCGGAATCAACTGAAGATCATCCACCCGACGATAGAGCCCCTCTATCTCCGCCACCTCTCCATCCAAGATGTGGTTCTTCCAGGACATTTTCGGTTTGATTTTCTGGGAGGGGTCAAAAGGAGCTAGACCAAAGTTTTGCCCAGCCGCTGTGTAGTCGCGGATGTAAAACCATCGCCTCCGCCAATACTGGACAGATTCAAACATAGAAAAGGAGAAGAAGAGAAAATTGGATCTAAGGGAAATGATGCAGTCGCCAATGGGATAAACACCATCAGAGCCAGATTGCCTCTTCACGGAATAGAGTTTCCGGAAGAGGCCAAAGTGCGGCTCGATACCGAGCCAGCACTCGCAGAACGTGTTGAAACAGGTGACATGAAGAAGAGAGTTTGGTGAAAGATGATGAAGCTGGATGCCATAAAGAAAAAGCAACCCACGGAGAAAATCGTGGATTGGGAAAGAAAGGCCCCGAAGGACAAAGGCGATGAACATAACCCAAAACCCAGCGGGAGGTCGGGGAATTACCTCGTCGCCGGGAACTCTGACGGCATATCTATTCTACGGGATAAGACCCCTCTCATGGAGCTTGCGGAGGTCACCCTCACGCGTTTCCGATCGCCGCCAGCAACCATCGATGACGCGAGTGGCGGCAGAACCCTTCTTGCCTCCAGCGGCAGCACTGGTACCAACTGCGGTGGAGGCCTTCCTGGACTTCCCCATCACAGTACGACGGTGACGACGACGAGCATGCAGAAACAAGGAAGGAAAGTCTTGAGGAAATTCCAGCGCTCAGTGAGAAAGCTCAAAGAAGATGGGAGCAGTGAAACGAGAATGGCTGCGGTGAAAAACAAACTCACTTTTCCCCAATGATTATAACGACGAGGACGATGCACGACGACCGTTCATCGGGAAGACCTAGAGCCAACACTAAGATCTGACCGTCCACGTGTCAGCACAGCAGCAAACCGTCGCTGACACGCCGTCCACTACGCACAGAAATCAAGGCGACGCCATAATTATCTCCACGCCGCGCGTGACCAGTCAACTCAAAGTCAGAAGGTGGGACCCATGTTCGTTCGATCACGTCATCTCTGGCCCCGCAGACTCTTGAGGTCACCGATCATCAGCACTAACGTCATCAAAGCTATACTAGCAACGGTTACAATTCTTCGGCTACACAGCTAAAAGTACTCACTCGAATCTACGATTCGACTAACTACTCGGGGGCTACTCCTATTAGGAGCACTGGCCGCGCATCCGAACTATTCTTCGAGTCCTACGTTGAGTCTACGACTCCACTACAAACTCGGGGGCTACTCCCATAGGGAGGATGGATTCAAGCATCCGAAAAATTTGTGTCCTACGGACCTAAAAGTCAACAAAGACTGAATTAAAGTCTCTGCTCGAGTCTACGACTCGAACAGACACTCAGGGGCTACTCCCATAGGGAGCGCTGGTCGCGCACACTATGAATTCTTCGACTTGCGATCCTTCGGATCCAAATACAAAAACTTTTCGTCAACTCTGCCCCAATTAATGCTAAGTGAGTAGCATCCTCCTTGGCCACCCGAAACACCTCCGCGGTGATAAACATTCGGATGCTGTGTCTGCGACACAAAGATAAGACCTACAGATATCATCTAATGGCCTGGCAACGCACATGACTGTGCTCTTCTAGTAAGAATCCGTGCCAAGAGGAACGATGAAAAATCCCGAAGGACGCGTTGGGTACATCATTTAAAATTCACTGGAACTCCACTCTTGTAAGTCCACCGCGGCATGAGTCGAATTACGCCAGCATATGTTCCGGTTTCGAGTCGAGGGACTCGAATCTGAAGAAGATCGTGTTGTTTTGTCCTAAGACAGTTAATTGACCCTGATCTCTCGGGAGAGTCAGGCACACGCATCAACAATCCCTACACACTCAAATCATTCTCTAGAAAAATAGAGATAGCTGCACCTGAAGGATTAAAGAGTCCTTAGCCGAATCTACGATTCGACTTAACACTCGGGGGCTACTGACATGGTTATACCCTGCGGGTACACGATCTTAGCATACCTAGTCCAGCCCAAGGAAGGACCACGAGAACATGCGCCAACCCATGAAGACTTTCGGGTGGCCAGGGCCCATGACGCCTTCGGATCCTTGGAGAACAAGACTAGAGTAGATAGAATATTCAAATGGGCAAACCCTAGAACCTGTAACCGACTCGATCTGTGCCCGAGACCTGTCTATCTCTATATAAAGGCTAGGAGGGCACTTCGCATACCACCACATACACACCTCCATGCCAGATTGCATCTGCGCACCCATGTACTTTTCGGTTCCGCTGTAATCAAGAGCAGACAAGCAGGAGTAGGGTTTTCCCTCCGGGGGCCTGAACCTGGGTAAACCTCGTGTCCCCGTGTTGCTTGTTTGCTAACCGTTCCGCGATCTCCAGCATCCCCATCTTCTCCAAAACCCAAGCTCATAACAATGGGCATTGACGAGATTAAACTTCGTCACCTAGACTTTATGGAACATCCGTAACAAGATGGTCATTGAGCGTGTCTTTCTTCACTGTGTCTCTGACTGGACCTTCAAATTTCTGGCTTTTTTGCAGCAGTGGTACCCGTTGATTAGGCAGCGGGACAGGGTGAGGCTGGACGGGATGATAGAGCACCTTATCGTGACGGCGCACAAACTTGCTTCTCCTGCCGGTCCTTGAGCGCGTCTTTGGGGCGCGTTTGTATCTATGTGTGCTAGGCTATTTGTTGTGTTGAGTGTGCTGTGTGAACTCTGTGTTTGTTCGGTACTTTTCGCATGGTCTGGATATTGTATGGATGTTGCTTTATTTATAAAGCTGGGCATATGCCTGTTTCGAGGTCTTTTCATACTTTCGAAGAAAAACACCGGTTAAGAGCTACAGGAATGTTGGTCTCCCACCATAGGCCCAATGAATTGTATGCCCGCTTATTAGAGCATCTCCACAAGTATTCCGAGGAGGGCATTTCTAGGCTGTTTTTTTATCTGGACGGCGAAAATTTGCTCAGTCGTGTTCCCATGACACTGAATTCAGCCGGATTTTGCCCAACTTTCATCCGACATTATCAGGCTGAACCCGGGATGCCGGGAGTCGTCTGGGAACGCCGGATGAAAGGAAAAAGGGCGGTACAACCCTGTTGGTGAGACAACCCATTCCCCACCACGATTCGGCTCTCCGCCGTCACTGAGCCTTCTCCCAGCCACCCTCTCGCTGCCATGTCGCCGTCGATGATGCCCCGCCCCACCCAGCCGAATCCACACCTATAGAAAGGTCTGCCGCTGCCGCATCCTTTCCCCTCGCCGTTGGCCTTGTTTCTCCTTCTCCCGCCTTTGCTGCAGCTCGGCTCCATTCTAAGATCCTTTCCACCTCGCCCACGAAGTGTTCGGCACTTTGCCTGTTCGGCCATGGACTTCAACGAAAAAGAGATGTTTGCCCTGTTGCTGGAGGAAGATACTGCGGCAGCCACCAAAGCTGAAGCGCACATGCGGATCCTCAGCCCCCTAGCCAGGTTGTACACGCATACTGCAGCGCCGAAGCATGGAGGCTCGGTGAAGGGTCACAATAAGTGCAAAGCAAGATAGCGGATGAAGGGCTACTGCATATTGTACGCCGACTACTTCGTCGAAGACCCGCTGCACGAAGAGGCCATGTTTCAACGCTGTTCAGGATGAGCCTAAAACTCTTCCTCGAGATAGTGCATGCCATCCGGGAGTACGACCCCTACTTCATATGCAAGAAGGACCACACTGGCATGGTAGGGTTTTCCTCACTACAGAAGTGCACGGTGGCGATGAGGTTGCTTGTATACGGAGCTTCGAGTGATAGTGCCGATGACTATCTTCACATGGCCGAGTCCATCGCCATTGATTGTTTGTATAGGTTCTACAGGATAGTGATTGTAGTGTTTGGGCCACAATACTTGAGAATAGCTACTATTGAAGACACTGCTCGGATCGTCGCAGTTAATGCAAGTAGAGGATTTTCTAGGATGCTTGGAATGGCGTTAGCATAATTTAATGAAAGTATATCTCAAATGTTGATATATATAAATGGATGATAATATATGTGCTTAATTAGTCAGGGTCGTTTAATTAGGGGTTTAGGGTTTAGGGAATTTTGAATAATGTTTAAGCTTTATGCTTATATTTGCGGAACATAATTTTTTTACCGCAATTTAATGAAAGTATCTCGAATTTGGATAATATACCTGCTTAATTAGTCAGGGTCGTTTAGGGGTTTATGGTTTAGGAAATTTTTAATAATGTTCAAGCTTTATGCTTATGTGGAACAGAATGGCGTTACAACAATTTAATGAAAGTATCTCGAATTTGGATCTATAAGTGCATGATATCTACTTGGTTAGTGTTTAATTATGGTTGAGGGGTTTAGGGTTTATGGTTTTAGTATTTAGGGGTCGAGGGTTAGGCTGGGGGTTTAGGGAATTTAGGGGTTGAGGGTTTAGGTTTTCGGGGTTGTTTAGGGTTTCGAGAATTTTCAATGAAGTTTGATATTTATGCTTATATTCGTGGAATAGAATAACTTAGCGACAATTTAATAATGAAAGTATCTCAAATTTTATCTATAAGTGCATGATACCTACTTAGTTAGGGTTAGGGGTTGAGGGTTTAGGGTTTTTAGGGGTTAGGGGTATATGGCTTAGTGTTTAGCTTTTAGGGCGTTAGGGTTTAGTGATTTTTTAATAATGTTCGAGCTATATGCCGATATTCGTGAGATAGAAAGGCATTAGCGCAATTTAATTAACGTATCTCAAACTTTGATCTATAAATGCGTGATACCTACTTGGTTATGTTTTGATTATGGGTTGAGGGGTTTAGGGTTTAGGGTTTTAGTATTTTGGGGTAGAGGCTTTAGGTTTTAGGGGTTGTTTAGGGTTTCAAGAATTTTATGTAATGTTCAAGCTTTATGCATATATTTGTCGAATAGAATGGTGTTGCCCAATTTAATGAAAGTATCTCAAATTTGATATACAAGTGCATGATACCTTCTTGGTCAGGGTATAAGGGTTTATTAGTTATTAGGATTATAGGGTTCAGGGGTTTAGTGATTCAGGAACTTTCAATAATGTTTAAACTTTATGGTTATATTCGTGGAATACTACGGCGTAACTAATTTTATCACCGCACCAATTTACGGTTCAAAGACTATATATGGTTCAAAGTCTCACCGCACCAATTATATCACAAAGTATGAATTATTTGATGAATAATGCCCAAGTTTCTTAAAATTTTCAAGTTCACGAGCCAGTTTCGCCAAGTTTAACAAGTTTATCTCAGTTTAGTGAAAAATGTTCGAATTTTGAACTACAAACGATGGGAATCTCTACTTCCCGTAATTCTGGGTCACTTGCATTGTGGGTCCACAAAGTTAGTGTAAGGCAGGAGGGGGTGGGCAGGTAAATACACTTACTAAAGAAGGACATGGAACCATATCGATGGAGTGATGCACGTGGGAGAACGCAAAATTACCACCTATATCCCTCTATTATTGCATTCCTTCTCGGGTTCTTGTTTTCGGAGCAGGGATAGAAGAGGAATTTTGATTCTAAAAAAAGCTAAAGTATGTTTGGGGCTGGATGTTTGAATGGATGCGCGGGATATTTTGGCGCTCTCTCAAAATTTTGAAGCTGAAGCTTCTAAGGTACGCTACTTCCACTCCCACTGGGGGGATGCTGTCCCTGTCAGATAGACCCGGACGCCTGTACGCTTTCGATCATTTAATGAGTTGTCCAATCAAGCTTTGCTTACAAGGGAAAGTCTAATTTTATTTATCCAAGTGACAACATTGTTTTTGGTTGTGAAGCAACTTCAAAGATTATGGCTCGGTATGACATCGTGCCAATTGTCACACAAAGTACCTTGTTTAATGGATAAACCATATCAATCTTACTGGCTAGATTTTTGCGATAAATTGATAATATGGAAGTTTACTAAAAACATGTCAATTATGGTAACATGGTCTAGAGAAATGATGGATAAGACTCTAAAACAATGGAGAAGTGCGTTTTGAGGTTTGTGCATAGTGTTTATTATGCTAAAGACTATCAATAGTATCTTCTAGCATTATATGCTAATAGAATGGAAAAGAAGATCTGACGGCTAGCAATGTTGGGATTCGCGAGTCTTGACCCAGCGGTCAATATTCAAAGTTATTCGTACACTATATAGTGGTAAGATAAGGTAGGATATTATGGTTTAGGTTTTAGGGGTTTAGGGTTTAGGGAATTTTCAACTATTTTCAAGCTTTTATGCTTATATTCAGGGAATAGAATAGCGCTACCGCAATTTAATGAAATTATCTCAAATTTGGATCTATAAGTGCATGATACCTGCTTGGTTAGGGTGTATGTGGGTTGAGGGTTTCATTTTTAGGGGTTGTTTAGGGTTGAGGGTTTGAGGAATTTTCAATAATGTTCAAGCTTTATGCTTATGTTCGTCAAATAGATTGGCGTTATCCAAATTAATAAAAGTATGTGAAAATTTGATCTATAAGTGTGCACATGATAGCTGCTTGGTTAGGGTTTAGGGGTTTTATGTTTCGGGTTTTAGGGTTTAGCTAGGTTTATTTAGGGATTTAGGGGTTTAGGGTTTCGGGAATTTTCAATAAAGTTCGATATTTATGCTTATATTTGTGGAATAGAGTGACTTGGCAATAATTTAACAATGAAAGCATCTCAATTTTTGATCTATAAGTGCATGATACGTGCTTGGTAAGGGTTAGGTGTTGAGGTTTTAGGGTTTTTAGGGTTTAGGGGGATAAGGCTTATGGTTTAGGTTTTAGGGGGCTTAGGGTTAGTGAATTTATAATAATGTTCGAGCTATATGCCTATATTCATGAAATAGAAAGTCGTTAGAGCAATTTAATGGGAAGTATCTCAAATTTTGATATATAAGTGCCTGATGCCTGCTTGGTTCGGGTTTAGGGTTTAGGGTTTAGGGGTTTAAGGTTTAGTTTTAGGGCTTTTTCAATAATGTTCAAGCTTTATGCTTAGATTCTAGAATGTAATGGCTTTAGCATAATTTAATGAAATTAAATATCAAATGTTGATCTAAAAGTGGATGATATACCTTCTTGGTCATGGTCGTTTAGGGGTTTAAGGTTTAGGTTTTAGGGCATTTTCAATAATGTACAAGCTTTATGCTTAGATTCGTGGAATGGAATGGTGTTAGCGTAATTTAATGAAAATATATCTCAAATGTTGATCTATAAGTGGATGATATACCTCCATGGTCAGGGTCGTTTAGGGGTTTAGGGAATTTTTAATAATGTTCAAGCTTTATTCTTATATTTGTGGAAGAGAATGGCGTTACCGCAATTTAATGGAAGTATATCAGATTTTGAACTATAAGTGCATGATACCAACTTGGTTAGGGTGTATGCGGATTGAGGGTTTAAGTTTTAGGGGTTGTTTAGGGTTGAGGGTTTGGGTAATTTTCAATAATGTTCAAGATTTATGCTTATGTTCATCAATTAGAATGGCGTTACCCAAATTAATAAAAGTATTTGAAAATTTGATCTATAAGTGCGCGTATGACAACTTCTTGGTCAGGGTTTAGGGGTTTAGTGTTTAAGGTTTAGGGATTTTGTGTTTTTGGTTTTGGGGTTTAGCTAGTTTTAGTTAGAGATTTAGGGGTTTAGGGTTTCAGGAATTTTCAATAAAGTTCGAGATTTATGCTTATATTCGTGGAATAGAGTGACTTGGTAATAATTTAACAATGAAGGCATCTCAATTTTTGATCTATAAGTGCATGATATCTGCTTGGTGAGGGTTAGGTGCTGATGTTTTAGGATTTAGGGCTTAGGGTTTAGGGTTTAGGTTTTAGGGGGCTTAGGGGTTAGTGAATTTTCAATAATGTTCAAGCTATATGCCTATATTCGGTAAATAGAAAGGCGTTAGTGCAATTTAATGGAAGTATCTCAAATTTTGATATATAAGTGCCTGATTCCTTCTTGGTTTGGGTTTATGGTCAAAGGGTTTAGGGTCTAGGGGTTTAAGGTTTAGCTTTTAGGGCTTTTTCAATAATGTTCAAGCTTTATGCTTAGATTCATGGAATGTAATGGATTCAACATAATTTAATGAGAGTATATCTCAAATGTTGATCCAAAAGTGGATGATATATCTTCTTGGTCATGGTCATTTAGGGGTTTAAGGTTTAGGTTTTAGGGCATTTTCAATAATGTTCAAGCTTTATGCTTATATTCGTGGAATGGAATGGCGTTAGCATAATTTAATGAAAATATATCTCAAATGTTGATCTATAAATGGAGGATATACCTGCTTGGTCAGGGTCGTTTAGGGGTTTAGGGAATTTTCAACAATGTTCAAGCTTTATGCTTATATTTGTGGAATAGAATGGCCTTACCACAATTTAATGAAAGTATCTCATATTTTAATCCATAAGTGCATGATACCTACTTGGTTAGGGTGTATGTGGGTTGAGGGTTTAAGTTTTAGGGGTTGTTTAGGGTTGAGGGTTTGGGGAATTTTCAAAAATGTTCAAGTTTTATGCTTATGTTCGTTGAATAGAATGGCGTTACCAAAATTAATAAAAGTATTTGAAAATTTGATCTATAAGTGTGCATATGATAGCTGATTGGTCAGGGTTTAGGGGTTTAGTGTTTAAGGTATAGGGGTTTTGTGTTTCTGGTTTTGGGGTTTAGCTAGGTTTATTTAGGGATTTAGGGGTTCAGGGTTTCGGGAATATTCAAGAAAGGTCGAGCTTTATGCTTATATTCGTGGAATAGAGTGACTTGACAATAATTTAACAATGAAAGCATCTCAATTTTTGATCTATAAGTGCATGATATCTTCTTGGTCAGGGTTAGGTGGTGAGGTTTTAGGGTTTAGGGGGATAAGGCTTAGGGTTTAGGTTTTGGGGGGCTTAGGGTTTAGTGAATTTTCAATAATGTTCGATCTATATGCCTATATTTGTGAAATAGAAATGCGTTATCGCAATTTAATGGAAGTATCTCAAATTTTGATATATAAATTCCTGATGCCTGCTTGGTTCGGGTTTAGGGTCAAAGGTTTTAGGGTTTAAGGTTTAGGTTTTAGGGCTTTTTAATAATGTTCAAGGTTTATGCTTAGATTCGTGGAATGTAATGGCTTTAGCATAATTTAGTGAAAGTATATCTCAAATGTTGATCTAAAAGTGGATGACATACCTTCTTGGTCAGGTCGTTTAGGGGTTTAAGGTTTAGGTTTTAGGGCATTTTCAATAATGTTCAAGCTTTATGCTTAGATTCGTGGAATGGAATGGCGTTAGCGTAATTTATTGAAAATATATCACAAATGTTGATCTATAAGTGGATGATATACCTGCTTGGTCAGGTTCGTTTAGGGGTTTAGGGAATTTTCAACAATGTTCAAGCTTTATGCTTATATTTGTGGAGCAGAATGGCGTTACAGCAATTTAATAAAAGTATCTTAGATTTTGATCTATAAGTCCATGATACCTACTTGGTTAGGGTTTAATTATGGGTTGAGGGGTTTAGGGTTTTAGTATCTAGGGGCTGAGGGTTTAGGTTTTAGGGGTTGTTTAGGATTTCAGGAATTTTTCAGTAATGTTTAGGCTTTATGCATATATTCGTCGAATAGAATGGTGTTGCCCAATTTAAATGAAAGTATCTCAAATTTGATATACAAGTGCATGATAGCTGCTTGGTCAGGGTATAGGGGTTTATTAGTGTTTAGGGTTATAGGATTCTGGGGTTTAGTGTTTTGGGAACTTTCAATAATGTTCAGACTTTATGGTTATATTCGTGGAATACAATGGCGTAACTAATATTATCACTACACCAATTTTACGGTTGAAAGACTCACCACACCAAAGTATGAATTATTTGATGAATAATTCCCGAGTTCCTTAAAATTTTCAAGTTCATAAGCCAGTTTCACCGAGTTTAATGAGTTTATCTCGGTTTAGCGAAAAATGTTCGAATTTTGAACTACAAACAATGGGAATCTCTACTTCCTGTAATTCTGGGTCACTAACAAGTGGGTCACTTGCATTGTGGGTCCACAAAGTCAGTGTAAGTCCGGAGGGGGCGGGAAGGTAAATACACTTATTGAAGAAGGGCAGGGAACCATGTCGATGGGGTGATGCACGTGGGAGAACACAAAATTACCACCTATATCCGGTTGTTGTTTCCGGAGCAGGGATAGGAGAGGAATTTTCATTCTAAAAAAGCTGAAGTATGTTTGGTCCTGGATATTTGAATGGATGGGCGGGATATTTCAGCGCTCTCTCAAAATTTTGAAGCTGAAGCTTCTAAGGTACGCTACTCCCACTCCCACTTGGGGGATGCCGTCCCCGTCAGATAGACCCAGACGCCTGTACGGTTTCAAGAATTTAATGAGTTGATAGACATCTGCCGCCCTTCAAACAAGATGACCAAGGTCACAGTCGTAGTTGCTTCTTTTTGACCTGCACAGCCATAGTAGCTGGTATCGTGTCCATGTCTTGTACTCCATACATTGGATGCATCTTGGCCAATCAAGCTTTGCTTACAAATGGAAAATCCGATTTTATTTTTCCAAGTGGAAACATTGTTTTTGGTTGTGAAGCAACTTCAAAGATTATGGCTCAGTATGACATTGTTCCAATTTTCACACAAAGTACCATGTTTAATGGATAAACCCTATCAATCTCACTGGCTAGATTTTTGCGATAAATTGACAATATGGGAGTTTACTAAATATTGTCAATTTTGGTAACATGGTTTAGAGAAATGATGGAGAAGACTCTAGAACGACGGAGAAGTGTGTTTTGAGGTTTGTGCATAATGTTTATTGTGCTAAATACTATCAATAGTATCTTGTAGCATTAGATGCTAATAGAATGGAAAAGAAGATCCGACGGCTAGCAATGTTGGGATTCGCGAATCTTGATCCAACGGTCAATATTCAAAGTGGTAAGATGAGATAACATATGGCCCAAAATTCCACCTTCATAATTTCACACAAATTACTGATTTAACGGACAATTCACGAGTTTCATGAATTTTCAAGTTTTCGTGCTAATTACGCCACTTTAACTAGTTCATCTCGGTTTAGCCAAAATCGATCAATTTTGATCTATTGTCACTAACAGGGGGCCACGTAGATGGTGGTGCCTAAAGCAAGGTAGGTCAAAATTTTCAAAGTTATCCCTCCCGATCCCTTCGCGTTGTGTTAACATCCACCCTCCGTCGCCTATACCCTCACCCCCTTGGAAGCCCACAAAACAGACGTGCTTACCGTCGCTCCTAATAACTTTCAGTAGAAACATGAATAAAATTAACAATATAACTATCACATAAAACATTCTTATCATGAGCCACATGCAAAAAATAATTATTACTCTCCACATAAGCATAGTCATTCTTATTAGTTGTAGTGGGAGCAAATTCAACAAAATAGCTATCACTATTATTCTTATCACCATAATCATCAAATATAGGAGGCAGATTGTAATCATAATTAATTTTCTCCTCAATAGTAGGTGGACTGAAAATATCATATTCATCATTGTAATCATCATATATTGGATGCATAGTATCATCAAAGTAAATTTTCTCCTCTAAAGCTAGGGAACTAAAAAGATCATTTTCATAAAAACTAGCTTCCCCAAGATTAGACCTTTCGAACTCAGGGAGTAAGTGGTCAAAGGTATCCCTCTCAAGCAACCCTGCAATCAAGATACAATAAATCTCTCGTGTCCCCAACACACCCAATACACTTGTCAGGTGTATAGGTGCACTAGTTCGGCGAAGAGATAGTGAAATACAAGTGGTATGGATGATTATAAGTGGTAATGTGCCAGAAAAGAGCTTCTGACAAGGATGAAAAGACTAAAGGCAAAAAGATGGAAGCAAGCAAACATGTAACAAATCTATATTCAAACGGTGTTTAAATGTTTAGAAACAAGGCCTAGGGATCATACTTTCACGAGTGAACACTCTCATATAAATATCTTATCTTCATGATACTACCCTGAACTACTCTCTGGCTGGACACTCTAATCCACGGTACGGCTACAAAAGAACTCCTTAAAGGTTTCCTTCCCCATCTATATAACCCTACACTATCACCTTGAGCGCTAGATGGTTCCAACAAACACCACAATTTCATAGAGACAACCACCTCAAAATATACTCATAATAAATATTTATGAACTCTGGCCTAAGTGCCACCACGACGTGCACACTGTCACTTTCACACACGTGGGGAGAGCAGAGATCTATTGAAGCACTTGAGTATTTATGTAAACCCTAGCCTAAATGCCACCACGGTATGCACGCTGTCACTTTCACACACGTGGGGAAAATCATAGATCTATTAAATCACTTGAGTAGTAGAGTAGATCTACTTGATTACAAAGCTCATGACCACAACATGATCACGCATAGAGAGATGAACACATAGCTACCGGTAGAGCCCTTAGCCTTGAGGAAGAACTACTCCCTCCTCATCATGGGAATCAGCAAAGGTGATGGAGATGGTGGTGGAGATCAATGGAGATGGCTCCGGGGGCACTTCCTCGTCCCGGCGGGGTGCCGGAACAGAGACTTATGTCCCCCGAATCTCCCCTCCGGTGGTGGCAGCGCTGCGGAACTTTTCGTAGAATACTCCTTTACCTTAGCTAGGAAAGGCATTTTCTCAACATAAGG
The DNA here is from genome assembly GCA_030063025.1 of Avena longiglumis. NCBI lineage: Eukaryota > Viridiplantae > Streptophyta > Magnoliopsida > Poales > Poaceae > Avena > Avena longiglumis. Next base: position 86,946,652 of record CP125977.1, on the reverse strand, counting down.
TTCAGGCACAATATGATCAATAGTACAAACTTCAGTACTTCTAACAGGAACATGACTAACAACATATTTATTCGGAGCATGGTACTTATTCCACTTCTTCTTGGGAATTTATATGTAGGAGGCAAAGGCCTTAAAACATTTGGCAATACTTTGAGAATCAAGACCAAACTCATTACTAATATCATGGAATCCATCAGTTCCCATAAAATATTTAATGCATTCATAATCATAGTTTATACCTGAATTTCTTCCTTCGTCATTCTCCCAAGCTTCAGTGTTTTCTTGAATACGGTCTAGTAAATCCCATTTAGCTTCTTCCTTCATACGTGTGAATGATCCAGCACGAGAAGCTTCTAGTAAATCTTTATCATGAAGAGAAAGACTAACATAAAAGTTATTGAGAATAATATTGTTAGGGAGTTCATGAATAGGACAATGAAGAATTAGTAACTTCAATCTCCCCCAAGATTGAGTTGTACTCTCTCCATCAAGAGGCCAAAAGTTATATATAAGATTTCTATCCTTATGAATTTCACTAGGAGGATAAAATTTAGAGTAAAAGAGAGATGCCATCTCCTCCCATTCCATGGATTGTCCATTCTTCAGCAGCTTATACCATTCTTCAGCTCTCCCTTTCAAGGATATGGAGAGTAACTTCTTCTTCACCTGTTCAGTTGTGATACCTGCACACTTAAATAACCAGCATAATTCATTGGTAAATAGCAAATGATCACCAGGATGGACAGTTCCATCCCCTAAATAATAATTATCCATAACACGATCAACAATACTTGTAGGTATCTTAAAAGGATCTATCTCAATAGGTGGTGGTTCATTTACTACCCTTTCAGTGGTAGTAGTTTTCCCAAACAGAAAACCAAGTGGGTTATCCATATTGGAAACAAAGTAACAAGCAGTAACAAAAGCAATACTCATAGTAGAAGTTTCCCATACCACTTCCACTCTTCAACAACGCTTCACTTACCGGCAACGACGCCAGAAAATAGTCTTGATGACCCACAAGTATAGGGGGTGTATCGTAGTACTTTCGATAAATAGGAGTGTCGATCCCAACGAGGAGCAGAAGGTGCTGAACAGTGGTATGGAGTAGGAAATCCCTGTGAATACTTAGCAAACGGATTTTTAGTGGTTTTCTGATAAGGAAACAAAACAAAGAGAAAGTAACAAAGGTAACAAACAAATGGAGAAAGTGGCCTAATCCTTTCTTAGCAAAGGACAAGCCGGTGGAAATACTTATAAGGACCAAAAGTTCTCGAGGACACATAGGGATTCTATCAAGTGCTTTCGCTTCAAATAGCTGAGTACTCTTATCCGGTGTTATAAGTGTTGTGTGGGTGAACCTGTGCTAACATACAGACCTTACTTGGACTAATACATACTTGTGATTAAACCTCTTGCAAACATTTGTAACTACAGGAAAGTAATTAAGATATAAATCTAACCAGAGCCTTAAACTCTGAGATCCTACGCTCCCTTGTGCAAAGGTGTCCTAACGGGGGTTCAAGTTTCTGTCACTACGGCAACCCCACAATTAGTAGCCAAATACACAATGCATTCCTCTAGGCCCATAAATGGTGAAGTATCATATAGTCGACGCTCACATGACACCACTAGAAGAATAGCACCACAACTTAAATACTAAACCATTGAATAAAAACTCATCACAGATTCACTACTAACAACATGACTTATCCCATGTCCTCAAGAACACAACGAACTACTTACAAGACATCATATGGATCAAGATCAAGGATGATATGGTAATGGATAACAATCTAAACATAAACAATAATCCAATGGTTCCACTCACAAGCATCAACTACAATAGTAATTAACACCGGGAAGGTTTCCCCTAATGAACTAAAGCAATATCCAACACAATTGTTACAGCGGGATGGAGTGGTGATGATGGTGCTGGTGGAGATGATGGTGTGGATGATGATGATGATCCCGATGAAGCCTAGCTTGAAGATGGTGTTGATGGCGACGGTCTCCCCTCTCCTGGAAGGAATTCCCCCGGCAGAAATCTGTCTGCCGGAGAGATCTTCCTCTCTCGGTGTTTTCCGCCCCCAGAGGCGGTGGAAATCTATCTATGGTTGCTCCCCTACCCTTAGGGTTTAGTAGGGAAGATATAGGCGAAGGGGCGGAGTCGGGAGCCGGGCAGGTGGGCCACACCTGCCCTAGGCGCGACCCAGGGGGACCCGCGCCTAGGGGTGTGTGGGCCCCCTGCGGCCCCTCTTCGCTCCTCCTTCTGGCTTCCTTCGTCTTCTGGGAAAATAATATGTTTCCATATTTTTCTGGTATTTTTATGATCTTCGCGAAATTGCACCAAAACACCTTCTTTTCCATCAGAATCCAGACTCCGGCAGTTCATCCTCCAAGAATCATCCAACATGCATAAACAGATGAAAAGCCATATGTAATACCTCATAATAAGACAAATATCAATGAATAGATGTAGATTATGATATAGAAAGGTGATGCAAATTGGGCGTATCAACTCCCCCAAGCTTAGACTTTGCTTGTCCCCAAGCGAAAACTGAGCTCAGTAAACATGTCCAAGGGTTTATGGAGTGAAGTGTCGATAAAATAATACGAACAAGAAGCATCACACTTACCATTGCACAACTCATAGAAGAAAACAACTCACCATTATATAACTTATCTTCAACCAAGTACAGCAGTCACAATAGAGATGCATAAAGATAAATCATAATTGGAATTGGCAAACTTGTTCTTGGTCAGAGATCAACTGGCAAACAGTTTCACAAAAAGCTTTTTGTAGAAGTTTCAAAACAGGAGCACTCTTTGCTCAAAAAGGTTTTTCACAAGTGAAGGCTTTCAAAGTAAAACTCAATAGATAAGAGTTTTGTGTAAACAAGGAAGATAAAGAACATGATTTAATAAATCACCATATGAATGCTTGAAACACAACAACTCAAATGCTTGCTGGAGATAGAGAGGAAATAGGTTTACTAACTCAACTTGGAAGTGGGAGAAAGGTCCCTTCTTAGAGGGAAGCAGCGATTACAAGTCATAAAGAGCTTCCAAATGATTATGGTACTTACTAGCTTTGAGCCCTCATTTCCCCTATCATAGGCATCTTGAGATGATTAAGGTTAAAGTGAACAAGGATGGAGTATATGCTTGACGAAATATAAGTTGGCAATCTCATGTCCCTTGAATATGAGGGCCACTCCTCATGCTACTCAACTTCGGTCACAGGTAAGTTCTTGTCATTATAAGTACTTGCATATCATTGAGAACCGCCAACGGGGTACCCCTTGCACTTGGTACAGGAGCTTTCCCATAACCAAAATGACAATACAAGCAGACAGTGATCATCTCAACGATCTTTTTATTTACTATGTGCATAGCTTTTAATTGAGGATGCTTGACAGATTGCTCATTATGGTGATGTTGCAAGTTTCCACCATGTTTAGGCATGGATTAGGCTAGCGGCCGAGGCGTTTCTCTAACACAAAATACATACTCCATGGACTTACAAGTTCACTCTTTATTTCACACTGTTGAAATCCATAGACAAAAGAGCATGATATCAACTGTGTATAGAGTACAAGTGCAATGTTGAAAACATTCCCCGTGACAGCACGATTCTGCTAATTCCAACGTATAGATGCAAGCATATACAACTTCGATGTTCACAATGGTTCAAGTCTATTAGGGGCAAGAAAATAAGGTGTGCCATCAAGTTCGTGAGAGATTTACTAACTAGTTTTCACATAACAAAATACTTTTTAATTTGGAAGATAGATGAAGCTTGAGAATTTGCTTGGAATAGCAATAATGCTACTAGGTAGATATGGTGGACACAAATGGCATAGGTTTTTGGTTCAAAGGGGTTTGGAAACATTAGAAGTATACCCTCTCAAAACAGGTTTTTGGCTAGCAAGGTTGGGTAGCAAGCAAGAGAGTTGAAAGAAACAAGCTAACATACAAGTAATAAAGCCAAACACGCAATATTCCTTGAAGACCCAAAAGATCTTAAATAAAGAATACTAAGCTTATGAGCCAACAAGAAAGAAAACAAATGATACAAAATACCTATAAGCTTTTTCTCTTTTTTCTTTCAAACTTCAAAAAGTATTGCTAACGACCAGAACTTGGTTTGCCAAAACCAATTTAGAGTTACTTGATGCTCTCAACGTGATTCCAATACTGGTTAACAAGATCCATCATATAATAGAGATTGCAAACTAAAATAAGAAGTGCAAAAAGTAAAAGATGAGACTTCTCATTAATATTCAATAAAAGGCACTCACACCAAGGGATACATAGATAAACAACTAAAGGAGATATACTTCCACATGCAAGCCAAACTATAAGATAACCTCTCTACCACAGATATGAATCCACTAAAAAGGTAAAATATAAAAGATAATGGTGGTGATACCGCGGCACTCCCCCAAGCTTGGAACAAGCCAAGGGGATGCCAAACCTGATGATGAATTACTCCTTCGGTGGTGATGGTGGTGTTCTCTTGTCGTCAATAAGGAAGTCCTCCAGCATCTTATGGAGTCTGTTATTCTCCTCTTGAAGCATCTCCAACTTCACCCTCAAAGCTCGATACTTATCACAAAACTCGTTAGTGGTTCGAAGGGCTTCCGCTGCCTTAGGGAAGTATCTGATATCTGGACCAAAGGCTATGATTCCCTGCATGTTACGAGAAAAAGCATCCCCAGTGTTAATTTCTCCTACAAAAGTAGGTTTCCTTGCCCTTGTACCTCCGGCGGCTTGTTCTTCTTGCCTTTGTCTCCTCCACGGGATTCTTGCCTTTGTCGTTGGCGGAGGCCATGGCGCTCTAAACTTGAGAAGATTTCCTGACAGAAACAGATCAAAATGAAAACACAACGAGAACACGATGTGAGAACCTCGAGGGATCCGGGGGGTCATATATTACGAAGTTTCAATGCATAAGGAAGGTACTGACACGAAAACGAGGCGGAGACGGAGTGTGGGGGTGGAACACCCCCTCCAGGCGCGGTCAGGGTGGGCCCGCCCCTGGGGTGGATTTGGCCACACCCCGGACTCCGGTTCCTCCTCTGTTCCGTCTTGTAACTTCCCTTATGTACTAAAAACATAAAAATATTGGGGTTTCATGAACCTTTAGTTTTCACCACTTTTACCTATTCAAAGACGAACTCTGCAGATTCCTCTTCTCCTCCTCCTGAAAATTTCCTTCTTACAAAACCCTTGCACAAACTCAATGACAACATTAGTGTAAGAAAAAACAATAACCTTTAGGTTCACACTTCAACTAAAAACCCATCAAAACAAAAGCTTCTATAAGAGGCAAATGCAAATGACGGCAGAAATATGTCAAAACAGACCAACAAGTAAAGATTGATTTTTTCGAAAACCTTCTGTTGCTCAAATCAAAAAGTGCATAACTAATGAAAGTTGGGTAACAACCTGGAGAACAATCTCAGAAAAATACAGATCCATCCGACGTACTGAGATCCCTCACGAATTTTTACAATGCAGAACAAAAATCTGTCCCACGACAGCCACTTTTCACAACTCCTCTACTTCAGAAAAGTAGTTGAACTTGACACAAAAACCAAAACAAAAAGGATAAGGAGCAATTATTACTGAAGTAATAACTTTCAAGACTCGACAAAACTCTTGGGTTATCTCCCAACAAGTACTTTACTTTAATGCCTTTAAGTTATGCTTGAAACTTTCAAGGATGCTCACATAGGAGATAAATATTTGAAATGAAAGAGAGCATCAAGAAGCAAATAACCAACACATTTGAGTCTAACCCACTTCCTATGCATGGGAGTATCATGAGAAAATGAATTGTTGAAACAAAAATCCACAACCATAGGAAGACAAAACAGATGCAACTTCAAAGCTTTCAGCATAAAATGGGGAAACTTAACATCATTGAGATGCATAAAACCATGTTTCCCTCTCTCAAAATAACTTTCAGTAGCACTTTGAATAAAGTTAACAATATAACTTTCACTGGCAACAAATTTATCATTAGAGTGAGCATACTTACAGTCATTAAAAAGAGGTCCAAGGTCATAGACTGGATCAATAGAAGCAAGTTGTTCCATCCTGAAATCTTTATTAGGCAAGCTATTTTCACAAGGAGCTTTAGAAAATTTGGAAAACTTAAACTCATAAGAATCTCCATCAAAATTAGTTAAAACTTTTTTACTTCTTACAATCAATAATAGCTCCACAAGTGTTCAAGAAAGGTCTACCAAAAATGATAGGACAAGTTTTGCTAGCTGCTGAATTAAGCACTAGAAAATCAACATGATACTTAATCTTACCACAAAGAACCTCCACATATCTTACAATGCCAATGGGGCAAATGGTTTCCTTATTAGCAAGGTGAATAACCACATCAATATCCTCAAGCTCACAAGGACCAATCTCATGCATAATTTCCCTGTAAAGCTCATAAGGAGTAGCACTGGAACTAGCACCAATATCACATAAACCATAATAGAAATGATCACCAATTTTGACAGAAAGCACAGGGACACTAGCTTTTCTAGATTTACTAGGATGAGAGATAATATTAGAAGCGTCTTCACAGAAGACAATGTGCTCTTCCTTTATATTTCTAGCGACAGTGTCTTTCACGATAGCTACCACAGGTTCATCACTCAATTGCTTACCAGGCTCCATAGTTTTGATTGTACCTGTGTTATTTGCACTAATAATCATACCTTAGCTGGGAAATGTATTTTCTCAACATAAGGTTCAGGCACAATATGATCAATAGTACAAACTTCATTACTTCTAACAGGAACATGACTAACAACATCTTTATATGGAGCATGGTACTTATTCCACTTCTTCTTGGGAATTTCTATGTAGGAGGCAAAGGCCTTAAAACAGTTGGCAATACTTTGGGAATCAAGACCAAACTCATTACTAATATCACGGAAGCCATCAGTTCCCATAAAAGATTTAATGCATTCATAATCATAGTTTATACCTGACTTTCTTCCTTTGTCATTCTCCCAAGCTTCAGTGTTTTCTTGAATACGGTCTAGTAAATCCCATTTAGCTTCTTCCTTCATACTTGTGAATGATCCAGCACAAGAAGCATCTAGTAAATCTTTATCATGAAGAGAAAGCCTAGCATAAAAGTTATTGAGAATAATATTGTTAGGGAGTTCATGAATAGGACATTTAAGCATTAGTAACTTCAATCTCCCCCAAGCTTGAGTTGTACTCTCTCCATCAAGAGGCCAAAAGTTATATATAAGATTTATATCCATATGAATTTCACTGGGAGGATAAAATTTAGAGTAAAAGAGAGATGCCATCTCCTCCCATTCCATAGATTGTCCATTCTTCAGCAGCTTATACCATTCTTCAGCTCTCCCTTTCAAGGATATGGAGAGTAACTTCATCTTCACCTATTCAGTTGTGATACCTGCACACTTAAACGACCCGCATAATTCATGGATAAATAGCAAATGATCACCATGATGGACAGTTCCATCCCCTAAATAATAATTATCCATAACACGATCAACAATACTTGTAGGTATCTTAAAAGGATCTATATCAATAGGTGGTGGTTCATCTACTACCCTTTAAGTGGTAGTAGTTTTCCTAAACAGAAAACCAAGTGGGTCATCCATATTGGAAACAAAGTAACAAGTAGTAACAAAAGCAATACTCACAGTAGAAGATTCCCTTACCAGTTCCACTCTTCAACAGCGCTTCACTTACCGGAAACAGCGTCAGAAAATAGTCTTAATGACCCACAAGTATAGGGGGTGTATCGTAGTACTTTCGATAAATAGGAGTGTCGATCCCAACGAGGAGCAGAAGGTGCTGAATAGTGGTATGGAGCAGGAAATCCCTGTGAATACTTAACAAACAGATTTTTAGTGGTTTTCTGATAAGGCAACAAAACAAGGAGCAAGTAACAAAGGTAACGAACAAACGTAGCAAGTGGCCCAATCCTTTATTAGCAAAGGACAATCTGGTGGAAATACTTATAAGGACCAAACGTTTCTCGAGGACACATGGGAATTCTGTCAAGTGCTTTCACTTCAAATAGCTGAGTACTCTTCTCCGGTGTTGTAAGTGTTGTGTGGGTGAACCTGTGCTAACATACCGACCTTACTTGGACTAATACATACTTGTGATTAAACCCCCTATAAAAATCCGTGACTATAGGAAAATAATTAAGATATAAATCTAACCACAGCCTTAAACTCTAAGATCCTACGCTCCCTTGTGCAAAGGCGTCCTAACGGGGGTTCAGGTTTCTATCACTCCGGCAACCCCACAATTAGTAGCCAAATACACAATGCATTCCCCTAGGCCCATAAATGGTGAAGTATCATGTAGTCGACCTTCACATGACACCACTAGAAGAATAGCACCAAAACTTAAACACTAAACCATTGAATAATAAATCATCACAAATTCACTACTAACAACATGACTTCTCCCATGTCCTCAAGAACACAACGAACTACTCATAAGACATCATACGGATCAAGATCAAGGATGATATGATAATGGATAACAATCCGAACATAAACAATAATCCAATGGTTCCACTCACAAGCATCAACTACAATAGTAATTAACACCGGGAAGGTTTCCCCTAATGAACTAAAGCAATATGCAATACAAATGTTACAGCGGGATGGAGTGGTGATGATGGTGCTGGTGGAGATGATGGTGTGGATGATGATGATCCCTATGAAGCCTAGCTTGACGATGGTGTTGATGGCGACGGTCTCCCCTCTCCTAGAAGGAATTCCCCCGGCAGAAATCTGTCTGCCGCAGAGATCTTTCTCTCTCGGTGTTTTCCGCCCCCGGAGGCGGAGGAAATCTATTTGTGGTCGCTCCCCTAGCCTTAGGGTTTCGTAGGGAAGATATATGCGAAGGGCATGGAGTCGGGAGCCCGGCAGGTGGGCCACACCTACCCTAGGCACGACCCAGGGGGACCCACGCCTAGGGGGTGTGTGGGCCCCCTGCGGCCCCTCTTCGCTCCTCCTTCTGGCTTCCTTCGTCTTCTGGGAAAATAATATGTTTCCATATTTTTCTGGTATTTTTCTGATCTTCACGAAATTGCACCGAAACGCCTTCTTTTCCATCAGAATCCATACTCCGGCAGTTCATCCTCCAAGAATCATCCAACATGCATAAACAGATGAAAAGCCATAAGTAATACCTCATAATAAGACAAATATCAATGAATAGAGGTAGATTATGATATAGAAAGGTGATGCAAATTGGGCGTATCAGAGAGTAGTTTAGGGTAGTATCATGAAGAGAAGATATTTATATGAGAGTGTTCACTCATGAAAGTATGATCCCTAGGCCTTGTTTCTAAGCATTGAAACATCATTTACCACTAGATATGTTTTGCTTGTTGCCATCTTTATTTCAGATTGCCTTTTGTCTCTTCCTCCTGTCAAGCTCTTTTCTGGCACCATTGTCTTATAATCATCCATACTACTTGTATTTCACTATCTCTTCACCGAACTAGTGCACCTATACACCTGACAAGTATATTGGGTGTGTTGGGAACACAAGAGACTTCTTGTATCTTGATTGCAGGGTTGCTTGAGAGGAATACCTTTGACCACTTCCTCCCTGAGTTCGATAAACCTTGGGTAATACACTTAAGGGAAACTTGCTGCTATTCTACAAACCTCTGCACTTGGAGGCCCAACAACTGTCTACAATAATAGAAGTGCATAGACATCATGCCTCGACATGCAGCGCGACACCAGGATGTTCATGACGATAGAGGGCATGACCCCGTTCCCGGTGAGGTCTACATGATGTGTGTGTGCCTACCTAGCAGTGTTGGTCGTGTGTGTGTCGTGTCATAGACTTGACTATCCTCGTGATGTTTTTGTACTATCATTTGACGTGTGTGTCGTAAACATTATTAACATCCCTAGGCTAGTAAAACCCCTTGATGATCGATGTTGGACTTGCTTATATGATCATCATCGATGCTATATTTTATTTTAGGTATATGAATCTATAACACCCTGGCCTCTCTGGACCAGCGGTTGTCACTCCTGGCAGCTCAATAGGATCTCTAGACTAACCCCACAGACCAACACTAGTATTATTTGCGTACTTTGTCCTCACTCATGCGCACCCGGTTTCCCGGTCGGTCACCCATCCTCAAATTTCTTTAGATCAAGCACGCTTAACATTAGAGTTCTTTTCAAATGAGCTTCCAGAAAATAAGTTGCAACTTGTTGATATGGGTATGCTATTAATCCTATTAAGCCATGTGCCGGGGTCTCACAAAATCTTTGCTAAACTTTTTGATCATGCAAGCGTGTTTGTAGTTTGCATTATTTTAGTTGTATAACATATACTACATGCATTGTCTATGTATGCCTTGTCTACATTGATAGCGAAGTGGTACATGGTGTACACCGGTCGGGTTCTAGGGGTCTACAACGAGTGGGAGGACTACCGGGCACAAGTGAACAACTTCAGCGGCAACAACTACAAAGGATACAAGACAAGAGAGCTGGCGGTAGCCAAGTGGATGAGACACATGTGGAAGAAGAACCGGATGAATATCTTCATGGTCTCGGTGTTGATCACCGTCGTTGTCGTTATCCTCTGTTCGATCATAGTCTAGGGTGATACCTCTCATCTGTAATGTAATGATCGAATTTGTAATCTGATGATTCGAATTTGTACCATGGATTTTTTAATAATCCAACACTTGAATTCATAGTGATGTATTTTGGCACTATGGATCATTATCATCTCAGTTTCGGTGTATTGCTGTATAACTTGTTGTATGGTGTCTTGTTGTATAACTTGTTGTATAACTACTGTATAAATGAAAAAAAGCACTCTAATAATCAGTGGCACACCATATTATTGTTCAGTGGCGCACCTCTGCACGGTGCGCTGCTATGATAACGTTAGTGGCCCACACAATCAACGTGTGCCACTAAAGGTACAAACATCTGTGGCGTGCGGGTGCGTGCGCCACTGACCTTATCCGTGGCACACGGACAGGCGGTGCGCCACTGACGATAGGACTATCCGTGGCGCACCTGGACGTGCGCCACGGATAAATATTATCAGTGGCGTAATATCCGTGGCGCACGACCGGTACGCCACTGACCTCTTATTTGGTGCGTCACTGATAGGTGTTTTTTCACTAGTGAGAGAGTAATGAGGAGATGAAGCCATATAAACGAGATTACTTCTCAACTTTATTCACATCAGAGGTGCAACAAACTGATGATGAGTTACTCCGACGGGTTCAACCATGGGTGATAAGGGAGATGAACAAGGCTTTGTTGGATCCGTACACTACCGAAGAGGTGAAAGAGGCCAAGTTTAGTATTGGCGATTATAAGGAGCTAGGCACAGATGGATTGCATGCGGTGTTTTACAAAAAGTTTTAGTCTGTGATTGGCGAACAGGTGACAAGGGAAGTTCTAACTACGCTAAATACCGGGGTCATACCGGATGGGTGGAATGATACAACCATTGTTTTGATACCTAAGGTGCAGAATCCAGAATTGATAAAACAATTCCATCCTATAAGTCTATGCAATGTGGTGTACAAGGTTATTAGTAAGGTCTTACCAAGGAGGTTGAAGGCGTTGCTACCCGAGATTACCTCCAAAACTCAAAGCGCGTTTGTACCAAGATGATAACTGACAACGTTTTGTGTGCTTATGAATGTTTCCACTCAATAAAGAATAAGAGGCATGAGAAGAGAGACATTTGTGCGGTAAAACTGGACATGCACAAAGCTTATGATTGTGTCGAGTGGGGCTTCCTACGGGACATGATGGTGAGGTTGGGTTTTTACCAGGTATGGGTCAATATGATTATGGCTTGTGTGACGTCTGTTAATTACATGATATGGTTTAATATAGATGAAAAAGACTAGGGGCATTAGAAGGGGGATCCATTATCCCCATATCTTTTTTCATTTGTGCCGAAGGTTTTTCGAGCCTTCTAGTGTATGAGCATATGAATGGTGGTATCCAAGGGATCAAAGTGTGTCGCGGGACACTTTCAGTATCACACCTTTTCTTTGTTGATGATTCTTTGATCTTGATGACAGCTGATATGTCCAATGCCATAGCTCTCCGTAATGCACTAGAATTGTATTGTGCAAGCTCAGGACAGCTTATAAGTGATGCAAAATCTAGCATATACTTCAGCCCAAAGACAGAAGTACATGTTAGAGAGGAGGTATGCTCACATCTGAATATTCTTGTTGAATCCTTAGTTGATAAGTACCTTGGCTTACCATCTTTGGTAGGAGTTGATAGAAGTGATTGTTTTCAACACTTCATTGAGAGGATCTGCCAAAGGATTAATGGTTGGAAAGAAAAGATCTTATCCATAGGAGGAAAGGAGATACTTCTAAAATCTATAGCCCAAGCCATACCTGCATATGTGATGCCAGTTTTCAACATTCCAAAGCAAGTATGTACAGCTATTACTAATGCCATTGCAAGATTCCGGTGGGGAGGTACAACTATCCAAAGGAAAATGCACTGTATGGTGTAGCACCCTAAGTAAAACCACTACTAGAATCGCTTGTTGTTTTATCTTCGTGCATCATCATGCATTTGTTCGCCTAAAACTATTTCCAAAAGCCCTACTTTTTGCTTTCTACATTACCCCCTCTTATTTCAAAGTATAAGGTCGGGTCTGCCCGGATGTTTTATTTGTCTAAAAACTATTTATAAAAGCTTTTATAAAATATAAAAAAAATTATATCGCGGGAGGCAGCTGGCCAGACCCAAAGGCCCAGCCGGCCAAGCCACCTACAACCCAAAACCCTAATTATACCCCGACATAAACCCTAGCCCTATTCCTACCCTGCCCCGCCACCACTTACCCGTGCACAACCGCTTTGCAGCACACACATATACATACACGCATACCCCGATACAACCAACACACAAAGCCAAACCACGCCACACCGCACGCCCTGCATCACGCCAACACGAGACCCTGACTCGATCCGATCGCCATACCGGCCCTACCCCCTCTATCGATCTATCCCACCTCACATCTGTCACTGATGCCTCCCACCCCGATCCCAATCCCACCGCCAGCAACCGCCAACCACTCGTGACCCTCTCCCCCATGTCGCTCCCCACCTCCTCCTCTTGGTCCTGCCATGAGGGAGCCGCATGTCTCCCTCGCACCTTCTCCCGGCTCCGCTGCCCTCCTCCTCTTCGGCCCCAAGCCGCCATGGCCAAGCTCTATTCCCCAGCTTGCCGCCTTACGGAACCGCGACAAGCGCCCTCCCCTTCTCCCTTCGTCCCTGCTGCCAAGCGCCCTCGGCCACCGAGCATTACTGCCGGCCCCAGAGCTCCTCCTCGTGTCGCCTCCTACCCCTGCCCCTTCGAGCATCCCCGCTGGCCTCCCTCAGCAGGACGTGCGCGACAAGCATTCCACCGTCAGAGCCCGCCGCCGCGCCCCCTGCACCGCGACTTCTCCTCGTCAAGCGTGACCTAGCCGCTCCGCCCAAGTCGTCCTCACCGAGCTCGTCGTTCCCCTACCGTATCCGGACCGCATGATGGTCGATTGGTGCCTGTGTGTTTGGGGCGTGAGGGTCCTCTCGATTGGAGTGTGTTTTGGCCTACCTTTGTTTTGTTGTTGTTAGAGCACAAGGACGACATGGTGAGGTGATGCTACGATTCTGATCAAGATCTTCGCTGCGGGTGTCGTGTACTCGTGGTCATTCCAAAGTTCGCAATGCCAAGTTTCTCCAAGATGGAACAACGTGATAAGTTGTACAAGGATCATCCCAAGGCCTTCAAGGTGAACCGACAAGATCTACCTCACAAACGCCAAGACCAACCGGACCTAAAAACACCGAGCTCCCCCTCCGGAACCCGACCCCCCCAAGACCCAAACTCTTCGTCCGACATGTGTGACCTCTATCTAAGCCCTATTTTATAAATGATATATATTTTTCGGATATCAAATTGATCATGTCGCATACGTATCATGTGGTATGGGGGCATTATACCGATTCACCTTATAATTAAATATGGAGACCATATACGGGATTTTCTAGTCTTATATTGACTCCATTTAAATTTGTGTAGTGAATCTCCATGTTTTGCCTTGTTAAGACAACATTTAAAATACGGGGTATCTAAACAACTTGAACCATCTAAGTAATTGTCGGTACCCCGGTTCCACTTAATATTGCCTAATTGCATCGCGTCTTTGCCATGTCATGCATCATACATGCATCATGCCCGCTCTTCTTCCGTAGTATTAAATAGTGCATCCGGTGTTTCTTTTAGTGCTTTCTTCTTATGGACTAGGCCGATGATTTGATGGGAGTGTCGACCCGATCTCTAGATGAACCTTCGACAATGTTTTTCAGGCAAGAATTCTCCCCCTTTGTACCTATTTTATCTTTGTAGTCTTTATTTCCTCCTGTTGATCTATTACTATCTGTGTTGCAATGCTATAGATTCTGTACCCCTTATTTTTTCCGGCAGCCCCTATATTTCCATGGACACCTCCTATTACCTGTTGTTTGTTAGATAGTTAGCATTGCGAGTCGTATATGCTTGCGTAGGTGTTGCTTCGTGCCGTCGATGTTCCACAGTTGTTGCAGAAATGCCTCATGTGTTAATGTTGGAGATGATCATGGCTTTAATTACAGTTTAATAACTAATATTGAAAGTAGGTAAATAATGCGGAGGAACCGGTGGGCAATAGATGTTATTTGGTTTTTAACTGCCCACTTGTGTCCCGTAGGACCCCGAGTACTTGATACCTGTTCCTTGACTATTCACATTATCCGCATGTGGGACCATGAATCCCCTTGGCAAGAGCTTGAATCATATCTTATTTCTTGGGGCCACAAACTAGTTTGGGGTTTTATTACTATCATGTACTTATGCCATGTGTATGCCATGTTTACTACTTTATTTACTATTGTTGCTCGTGAAGAGCGTTTAGTACTGTACTGTTTAGGTAAGTGGAATGTTTTCGCGGTATCGACAAGCCCAGTCACACTTTCGAGTTCCTAGTCGTTTACAGCCATTGACATAAACCTCTGGGTTCATCTCGGAGCCGGCCAACTTCGTCGCGGGTAGCTTGGTGGAGTGGCCCCCTGAAATATTATATAAATCTTGTGATTGATTTGTCGTGATGCCTTGTTGGGTTTTCATCTGGTTTTTCCGAGGTTGATCATGCGTGTATTGCTATTTGTGCCCCCTGCAGGGTAAAACTTTCTGAAAGCCGTGTCCGCGGTTATGGACTACTTGGAGAACAGTATCTCGATCATCGACAACTATAACTAAAGTAGTGCTATAAATTTGACTTTGGAATGACTAGTAATCAGCTTTAGTTCAACGGAATGGCTAAATAAAAGTGCCAAAAACTGTTTAAATTGGGATGCCTCATGCTATATGTATCTGACTAGTAAGTATTGCAACTACAACGGAATGGTTAACTAAAAGTGGCCACTACTTATTATATCAGGATGACTCATGCTATCTATATCTGACTAGTAACTGCTGCAACTCTAATGGAATGAATAAAACTGCCAACGGTGTGAGTTCCTCGGTTTGACTTCCTTGTGTGGTCTCGAGGGGGAAATGCCAGGATGGGTATATTTGGTGTTAGTATCAGGTTGGTTCCGAATAGGTCCTTCTTACCCCTCTCTGATAGTCGCTAGTTGTATCGAGTCTCTATAGGTTGTTTAGTGCATGTTACGCGGCCGCTTTAGTCCACCATACCTATGTAGGCGAGGACCGCCAAATTCTAAGACTCGTTGTGTACTGGCCTCAATACTCACCGCTCTCCTTTTTCTTTTGCCCTTTGTCGGCACCCCTTTTGTTTAAGCAGGTTTGGGATCGACGTCGTTAATAGGGTTACCCTTCCGACTTGGCCTGAGCAGGGTTATGGATGCCATTGGTTATTCTTCAGGGCTCTTAGCTCAATTTTCATCTTGTTCTTACTCGGATGTTGTATATTTTTCAAGGTGATTTACATCTTTGTACTGTATATCTGTATTCTTGAATCTTGGAGTCGCTGTTGTATATATCTGTTCTGTGGGTTCCATCATGGACTATTCTGTAATGATATTACTTCTTTTTTCCACCTGCACACAAATGCCTGGTGGGCACCTTTGAATCGTTTTTATACGGGTTTGGCAGGAATCGCTAAAACTTACATAGGACCGATCCGAGGGTATTACAGATGGACCGGTGGAAAATGCGTATACCTAAACACCAAGGAGGTATGGGCTTTCATGATCTTCATTGTTTTAATCGAGCTATGCTAGCTAAGCAATGTTGGAGGCTGCTTAGTGATCCTGATTCTCTATATGCTCAAGTGCTTAGAGCTAAATATTATCCAGATGGGGATCTTGTTAATGCGGTTCTTAAAAAAGGAGCGTCCTTTACTTGGAAAAGTGTCATGGTAGGGCTAAAAACCTTTAATGGGCATGCATTTGGAGACCGGGTAACGGTGCTACTATTAATATATGGTCTGATCACTGGATACCTTCTAGTCCTACGTATCTTGACAAGGGTGGAGGAATTGATTTCCCCAACGACGGGTGAGTGGGATGAGGCTCTGATAGAGAAAATCTAGGGGATGTGGATGCAGGAAGGATACTTCGGATCCCTCTGCCAAACCATGGCAAACCAGACTTTATTGCTTGTCATGTGAATAACTCGGGATGTTTCTCTATACCATCAGCATACCACGAATGGAGATGTGAATATAGGAGGGAGCAACGATCTGATAGCTCGGACATCTCGACACCCCATGAGGTATGGAAGAAAATATGGAGTTCTAACGTATCTAGAAAGGTGCAGATTTTTAATTGGAGGGATTTACATGTGATCGTTCCATGTCTATGTACTCTGGCCAATAGGCATATTGGATCCGCAGTCAACTTCCTGGTTTGCTTAGTGGATGCAGAGGACCTGCGACACATTACTACCTATAAAGGCCTGTGGCCAACCCGGCCTCTCAGGGGCTCCCCGATGGCACACCTTCGTCAGCAGTTGGATGCGGTGTAACCTGATTGTTTTCACCTCCACTTTACTTTACTGCCGTTAGAGCCACCGTTAGATCTTGGTTGTTCCTTGTTCAGTTCTCAGCTGGCTAGAGGCGTCAATGACTTCTGGGCCTGTGGCAAACCGGCCTCTCAGGGGCTCCCCGATGGCACACCTTCGTCAGCCGTCGGATGCGGTGTAACCTGGCTGTTTTCACCTCCACTTTACTCTACTGCCGTTAGATCTTGGTTGTTCCTTGTTCACTTCTCAGCTGGCTAGAGGCGTCAATGATTTCTGGGACCATGTGAGGGTGGGTCCGTGGGTCTGTGGCTGAAAAGTTTCTCCCGACGGTCGCTTGTTTTAGCTCGGTGGGTGAAAACCTAGACATCGATATCGCACACAGGCTGTGAAAAATCCCCCAAATTAGCCGCCACGCTCCTTTGCCTTGCTCCTCTCCCCTCCTCCTCCTCCTCCACCCGCTCCTGCACCCTCAACTCCGTCCTCACCAGCGTCACGGGGGTCGGAGCCAGGGAAGGAGGCCGATGGAGTCCAAGAAGATGAGGGGCCGGCGCAGCAGCAACGAAGAGGAGACCGGCATAGTGAGATGAGCCAAGGAGGAGCACGGTGGGAGGTTGGCGGTGAGAGAGGCGACACCTGTTATCCTCCCAAGGCTTCTCCGTGGCGAGGGCTCTCCTTGGGCTGCAGCTTGGTCAAGCAGCACGAGGAGGGGAGGAGTGTTGAATAAAAGAGAAATTTACCAAGCGAAATATCCATAATAAACGCTAGATAAAACATGATTAGAATAATAGGGAATATAATAATCATGTGAAATAGAGAATACAAATTAAGGCATATAACTAAACAAACTGCAAGGCGTAAAACTTTAGATACGATCAGAACAAGATTGAGAAAGAAGATATACACGGCAGTCAGAAGAGGAACCGCCGGCGTTGGAACCGTCGTTGGCCATGTCGTCGAGAAAGAGGGTACTGATGTCGGGGAAGAAGTCCTTGTCGGGAAAGACGTCGCCACAATCGCTATCCGTGTGGGAGTCCGTGACGAAGCCAGTAGTCGCGCCGATAGCGCTCCCCAAAAACCTTATCACCCTTCTCTCATACAGGACTCGAAGCAGTGGGGTCTCAGAGGCCTACTGTCCCGGCTCGCGGTGCACACCGCAAGACGGGATGGGGAAGATCTAGGTAGCGCAGTGCTCTGGATCTTGAGGCGCAAAGGAGTATGCGACGATGTGTTGAAGTGTATCTGAGAGGAGGCACGACCTTTTTCTTACATAGACATAGAGGAGTAGGCAGACAGGCTGCGCAGAAGATGAAACGAACGGACAGGAGTTGAGGCGAACAGGCGGCATCCCACTGGACAGCCTCCACTCAGTTCGTATTAAAAGTCCACTTGAGCAAAACGTTTCAACTTCTGTACGACTGTTCATACACCATTCATGCGTGGCAAAATAAATCTCGGCTCGGCGAGATTCCCGCAACCCGCGATGCGCGCGCGTCGTGACGAGGCATGGCGTGGCGATCGAGGAGGAGGAGCGCGCGTGTGGAACTCTCTCCTTCTCCTTCTCATCATTTTACCAAGTGGTAGGAGATCTCACCTTATAAGCTGGTCCAACTTCCACTCAACTAGCAATGTGAGACTAAACATTTGTCCCAGCTCTTTCCTTGCATGAATGGGCCAAATGGGCCTTTAAGATTTCAGGAATTTATTGACATATAATAAATGGGCTGGGCCTATTTAGGCAAAAATTCCAACAATCCCCCACCAGATCGCAGAGGCACATGAAGTTTGCCTTTGGTTCCAAAACATTGTTTATATACCGGTACTGTAGTGGATACTGTTAAGTTGAACTTCCACCTTGAACTTTATGTTATACTAGGATGCAACTTGTACAGTGGACTATGCCTTGAACTGCAAGTTTACTGCAAACCTAGCTTCACAAAAAGTCTTGACCGATAGTAGGCTATCGTGGGACTTCCCCGCGGGTGGAGCTTATACGTCATACTCCATGACCTTTCATGATTTTATTAGAGAGCACCCTACTCTCATAGACTGCGACGTTTTAACAGTCAGACTCATATAGGTGTGTTCTTCAAAAGATGTTCTACAGGACAACATCTTTGCTTAGGATAAGCCACTTAGAACACATTAAGATAATAAATCAACCTGCCATGCAGAATAGGAAAGTATTGCATCTTTATGGAGTGGTGTTTATTAAAGTAGGGATACTTTCCTCTCAGCTAACCAACAGCTTGTCTTCCAATTCTAATTCACGGGATCTCCGATCACATAGAGTGGTTTACCACTGTGGAAAGATCAAATTGCGGGTCTCATACCCATCTCCTTCAATGCATTTTCTATCACGTTGCGTGATAGACCCTTTGTGAAGGGATCTGCCAGGTTTTTAGATGTTTGGATATAATCCAATGCAATAACTCCAGAGTTTCTCATTTTCCTGACAGATTTGAGTCTCCTCTTCACATGTCTTGATGACTTCATATTATCCTTAGAACTATTTACCTTGAACATCACAGTTTGATTATCGCAGTTCATAAGGATTGCGGGTATTGGTTTTTCAACCACAGGTAAGTTCATCAAGAGTTCACGAAGCCACTCTGCTTCAACAGTGGCTGTGTCTAATGCTGTGAGTTTTGCTTCCATAGTTGACCTCGTTAAGATGGTCTGCTTGCAAGACTTCCAAGAAACAGCGCCACCAGCAAGTGTGAATACATATCCACTTGTGGCCTTTATCTCGTCAGCATCAGATATCCAATTTGAATCACTATGGAAGTATGAGAAGATACATGCCTGCATTAATGACTGCATCCTCTACCGCGGTGAGAAGTACGAGAATTTGGATGCATGCCCCGTATGCACTGCACTGCGGTATAAGATCAGACGAGACGATCCTGGCGATGTTGAGGGAGAGGCCCCTAGGAAGAAGGTTCCTGCCAAGGTTATGTGGTATGCTCCTATAATACCACGGTTAAAACATCTCTTCAGAAATAAAGAGCATCCCAAGTTGTTGCGATGGCACATGGAAGACCGTAAGAAAGACGCGATGTTGAGACACCCCGCTGATGGGTCACAGTGGAGAAAAGTCGAGCGAGAGTACCCGGACTTCGCACGTGACGCAAGGAACTTAAGGTTTGGTCTAAGTACAGATGGCAAGAATCCTTTTGGTGAGCAGAGCTGCACAAAGACCGGCCTGTGACTCTATGTATCTATAACCTTCCTCCTTGGTTGTGCATGAAGAGGAAGTTCATTATGATGCCAGTGCTCATCCAAGGCCCGAGGCAACCCAGCAACGACATTGATGTGTACCTAAGGCCATTAGTTGAAGAACTTTTACAGCTGTGGGCCAAACCAGGTGTACGTATGTGGGATGAGCACAAAGGGGAGCCATTTGACCTACGAGTATTGCTTTTCGTAACCATAAATGATTGTCCTGCTCTTAGTAACATTTCAGGGCAGACAAACAAGGAATAAAATGCATGCACACACTGTTTAGATGAGACTGAAAGTGTATATTTGGATAAATGTAAGAAGGTTGTGTAACTAGGGTATCGTCGATTTCTTCCGAACCTGCATCCAGTAAGAAAGAAAGGCAAGCATTTCAAACGTCTGACAGAACCCCGGAGGAAGCCTGTCCTCCGTACCGGTGAGGAGGTATTTGGTATGGTCAGAAGTAATCTTTGGAAAAGGTCCTGGCAGTCTATCTGTTCCGAATGACGATGCCGGACACGCTCCCATGTGGAAGAAGTAATCTATATTTTGGGACCTACCCTATTGGAAAGTCTTAGAGGTCCGCTCTTCAATCGACGTCATGCACGTGACGAAGAATGTTTGCGTGAACCTGCTAGGCTTCCTAGGAGTGTATGGGAAGACAAAAGATACACCGGAAGCACGGCAGGACCAGCAACGTCTGAAAGACCCTGAAGAGCCTATGCATCTTGAGAACGAGAAGGGTAAACGATGCCACTTAACTCCTGCCAGCTACGCTCTTACCAAAGCAGAGAAGGAAATCTTTTTGGAATGCCTGAGCAGTATCAAGGTCCCGTCTGGCTTCTCGTCGAATATAAAGGGAATAATAATATGGCAGAGAAAAAATTCCAAAACCTGAAGTCTCATGATTGCCACGTGATTATGAAAAAATTGCTTCCGATTGCATTGAGGGGGCTTCTACCTGAAAATGTTCGAGTACCCATTGTGAAGCTATGTGCATTCCTCAATGCAATATCTCAGAAGGTAATCGATCTAGAAAGCCTACCAGGATTACAGACATATGTGGCCCAATGTCTTGTCAGCTTTGAGTTGGTGTTCCCACCATCCTTCTTCAATATTATGACGCATCTCCTGGTTCACCTAGTAGAAGAGATTGCCATTCTCTGTCCTGTATTTATACACAATATGTTCCCCTTTGATAGGTACATGAGAATCTTAAAGAAATATGTTCATAATCGTGCTAGGACAGAAGGAAGCATCTCCAAGGGCTATGTAACAGAGGGGGTCATTGAGTTCCGTGTTGATTTTATTCCTGACCTTAAGGTGATTGGTGTTCCAGAATCACGACATGAGGGGAGACTGCGTGGAAAAGGCACCCTAGGATGTAAAGCAATGATATATAGGAACGGGCATTCTCTCAATCAAGCACACTACACGGTTTTACAAAGATCTATCTTGGTTGCCCCGTATATCAATGAACACAAGAATTTAATACGCCTCAAACACCCGGGGCAGTCTGATGAATGGATTATAAGTGAACACATGGAGAGTTTTGGCGGCTGGCTGAAAAGACTTCTCACGAATAACACCACTGTTGGGGATCAGCTGTACTTGTTGGCCAGGACACCATCTTCGACTATATGTACTTTCCAAGGATACGAGATAAATGGGAATACATTTTAGACGATAGGCCAAGATAAAAAGAGCACCAACCAAAATAGTGGTGTCTGCTTCGATGCAGCAGAAGACAATGGGCAAAACACCACATATTATGGGTTCATAGAGGAGATATGGGAACTTGACTATGGACCTAATTTTAAGGTCCCCTTGTTTCGATGCAAATGGGTCATGCTAACAGGAGGAGGGGTTGAGGTAGACAAGAAGTACGGAATGACAACAGCGGATCTCAACAATCTTATGAAGGTAGACAAGAACTTAGACGAACCATTCGTATTATCCAATGATGTGGCTCAGGTTTTCTATGTGAAGGACATGTCTACCAAACCGAAAAAAAAATAAGCAAACAGATACATCAAACGATGAGCCAAAGCATCACATAGTTCTTTCAGGGAAAAGAAACATCATGGGAGTGGAGGACAAGACAGACATGTCAGAAGATTATAATAAGTTTGATGAAATTCCGCCCTTCAGAGTGAAGACTGACCCAACCATCCTGTTGAATGGTGCTGATACTCCATGGTTACGGCCAACGCGATCATAAGATTGAATATATGTAATAATTGAGCCATTTTTGGCACACATATGTATCTCAACATGGAAATCAATGTCATATTTCTGTTGGAGATATGCCCAAGAGGCAATAATAAAGTGGTTATTATCATATCTTCACACTTATGATAAATGTTTACATACCATGCTATAATTGTATTAACCGGAAACATTAATACTTGTGTGATTTGTAAACTAAAATAAGAGTCCCTAGTAAAGCCTCTTGTTAAACTAGCTTGTTGGTTAATATATGATCATGGTTTCCTGATCATGAACATAGAGATGTTATTAACAACAGGATCATATCATTAGGCGAATGATGTGATGGACATACTCCTATAGATAAGCGTAGCATAAAGATCAAGTCATTTCAATAGTTCAATTGCTATATGCTTTCTGATACATAGTAACCTAATTCCTTCGACCATGAGATCATGCATATCACCTTTACCGGATGGATGCTTTGATGACATCAAATACCACACCGTAACTGGGTGGCTATAAAGGTGTCATTGAGTGTTCGGAAAGTATTGGTTGAGACACATGGATCAAGAGTGGGATTTGTCCATCCATATGACGGATTGATATACTCTGGGCCCTCTTAGTGAAATGTCATCCAATTAGCTCGCAAGCATGTGACTGGCTCACAAGGGATCACATATCACGGGAACGAGAAAAGAGTACTTATCAGTAACGAGGTTGAACTAGGTATGCAGAGATACCGACGATCATAACCTCGGATAAGTAAACTATCGTTAGACAAAGGGAAATTGGTATCGTATGTAAGTGGTTCATTCGATCGCAAAGTAATCGTAGAAATATGTGGGAGCCATATGAATTTCCAGATTCCTCTATTGGTTATTGTTCGGAGAAGTGTCTCGATCATGTCCGCATAATTCACGAACCGTAGGGAGACACACTTAAGGATTCGACGTTGTTTGAGTAGTTATGGTATTATGAGAAAGAGACCGAATGTTGTTAGGAGTCTCGGATGGGATCCGGGATATCACGAGGTGATCCGAATGGTCCCGAGAATAAGATTCATATAAGGAAAGTTCCGTTTGGAGTTCGGAAATGATTAGGTGTTTTCATCGGGAATGTTCTAGAAGGTTCCTAATGTCCCAGCACTCCGGGGAAGGGTACATGAATGTGTCATTACATATTGGAATGATTGCATCATGTACTAAGTGTTCTTGTTGTTCCAAATAAAGGATTAAATTGAATCCTAAAACAAAAAAGTCAAATGGCCAGTTTGAAAGTCAAACGGCTAAAACAGGAAACTATGGGAAACAAGCAAGTGGAGGCAAAACCGACTTGGGGAGGGACTCCCTCCCCTTGGCCGCCCCTCCCACCTATAAAAGGAGGGGCAGGGCCTCCTCCTCTAGACACACAAGTTCCTATCCTCTAATCTAAATCCTAGCCCTAAACTCCGGTTTAGAGCCGCTTTGGTTTAGAGCTTCTAATTGCACTAGCCTTCGGATTAGAGCCTTCTAATTGGTGTGTATAAACCCTAGACTACTAATAGATCTCTCTCATACTCCACCATACTCGCTCCGGCTTAAGGCGAAGCCCTGCGGGATCTCCCCTCTACTTCCGGTACCACGCCGTTGTCTTTGCGGAATCGAGGAGAGTGCTACAACCTCCATCTTTGGAACAAGGAGAGGAAGGTCTTCGTCAATCCGAACGTGTGATCGACTACGAAGCGCCGAACGCAGCGTCTTGGGAAGGATCGTCTACGCGATCTCGAGATCGGAAGTGTACGACTACATCACCCAGGAGAATCTGCTCTCGTTAACCGCTTTGGAATCTTCGAGGGTAAGTTATTCCATCGACTCGTTGCTACAATATAGTAGATAGATCTTGGCTTGTTTGTTTGTATGCGATAGAAATTTTTTGTTTTCCATGCTACGAACCCCTACAGTGGTATCAGAGCCGTGTCTATATGTAGATCTGTTGCACGAGTAGAACACAATGGTCATTGTGGGCATTGATGCTTTTATTGTCGATTGCTTCTTGTGTACTTTGCATCTTGCGGTATGTTGGGATGAAGCGGCCCGGGCTAACCTTACATGACATCGTTCATGAGACTTGCTCCACGCTTGACATGCAACTTGTATTGCATAAGTGGCTTTGCGGGTTCCTGTTTCTCCTAGCATAGTTAAGATCCAATTTACAACGGGTGATTGACAATACTAGTATCAATGTTGTGGTTCTTGTTCGTAAGTTAGAACGACACTTATTGAAAGCCCCAAACCACGTAAAATATGCAAAGAAAGTAGAGGCGTCTAACTTTGTTTTGCAGGGGTGTGCAGTGATGTGATATGGCCATGATTGTGATTATATTTGATGTATGCAATGATCCTTATTGTAAGTTGGCAACCGGCTGGAGCCATATGGTTGTCTTTAATTTATGTTAAGACCCGCGTGTCTATTCAAAGTAGTTGTAATAGTTGAAGCCGGTGGACGACAACCATGGAGAAGCATCATTGACCTTGATGCAACGTCGGTGATGATGGAGATCATGTCCGTGCTTGAAGATGGAGATCGGAAGCACAAAGAAGAAAGGCCATATCATATCACATATTATGAATTGCATGTGATGTTAATCCTTTATGCATCTTGTATTGCTTAGTAGACGACGGTAGCATTATAAGATGATCCCTCATGCACATGAATTTCAAGTCATAAAGTGTTCACCCTTAGTTAGCACCGTTGCTAAAGCTTGTTGTTTCGAAGCACCACGTGATGATCAGGTGTGTTAGATTCTACAAGTGTATACAACGTAAGGAAGCCAGTTGCTCATGCGAAACTAAGGTTTGATCTTGACGAGCCTAGCATGTACGCACATGGCCTCGGGAACACGGATTACCGAAAGGTAGAGCATGAGTCATATAGTAGATATGATGAACATGTTGATTGTTCGCCATTGAAGCTATATCAACTCTCGTGATGATCGGTTTTGATGTGGTGGATTTGGTTCGTGTGATCACTAAAACAATGCGAGGGATATTGTTTTGAGTGGGAGTTCACCTAGATTAATTTAATTATTAATTAGAACTCAATTTATCATAAACTAAATCAAAGTGAATTTGCATAGTTGTTGTAGTCATTGGCATCCGTTTACCACCTTGCGCTTAGTTATAATTGAGATGATAGAACTATAGAATTCTGGTTAGTTACTTTACGAACTGGTATCGTATTGTTTTGAAGTGTTAATTTAAAGTTTAAAAGTCCTATTGCAAACTTTCAGTAAGTTCCGGTTACTCCATGAAGTTTAATAATTAGTATTAAATCAAGAGTAACAATTCCAAGTGTTAGTATATAAGTATCATGTTTGTCTCCATGATTCTTGATATTCAAAGGATTCTCTTAACATCAAGGTTATCTAGGATCTGAAAGAGTTGTTTCAGAAACCATGATTTGTGGAAGATATTGTGATATCTGAAACGAAGTATTGGTTACAACATGATAGAGTATAATATGGCTAAAGTCATGTTCTCATATTTGATGAGAATTTGCAAAAGGTTGGAGACACTAGTTGTCCTAAACCTCCAAAAGTTTTTGGGATAGCAACATTATACTCACGATTCACCGTTACAAGCTAAAAGTAGCTTGATCATGGATAATTCCATGATAAGGGTGAATATTTGATGTAGGTAAAATATTTACTACACCAAGAGATTACTAAAGAAAGGAATTTGAAAGAACACCAAACATTTGATGATGGTGATCTACTTCAAAGTGCAAGACCAAAGACATTGGTATTTAACTATACACGCTTTGGACTATATGTCATATGTATGACTCCACTATTGATGTTGATAGATTCTTTCAAACAGAAAAGGAAATATTGAAAGAAAATCTCATAAGTATATGGCAGAAAAGAAAAGACTAGAATTGTTCAGTTTAAGTATATAGATGATATACATGTTATGGCTATATTCTTTGCTTATTAAACAATGTGGTTATTAAGTATTTGATACTGAATTTGTTGGTGTGAATCGTCATACGAAACAACACAATTCATGAACTACAATGGCCTAAGTAACTAGCAAAAGAATATGTGATGATGTTCATCGAGAACAAATAAAGGGTTATTGTGTTGCTCGTTAAAACATCAAAGCTTGCCTTCAAGATTTGTTTTATCAGGTATTATGAGAACAAAAGGGTTGTTCAAATAAATTACCGTAATCCATAAAAGATGGATGATTCACAAATCTCGTTGGAGAAATCACATCCATAAAACTAGTGCTAAAAATGTCGAAAGACAAATTGATTGAAAGATCACTTAGGAAGTGACATCGTCGTTTAAATTATAATGGAAAGAAAACATGAAGAAACTCCATGTGGATGGAATTTTGGAGTCTTCTGATATTTGATCAAATGACGCTTGTGAAACTTTCCTAGAGATAATTAAAACTTCGTTCATAGGCCAAAAGGGAACGAATGACTAGCTTATTGGAACTTGTACATATTGTTGTACGAAGTCCATTATGTGTAGTCAAGAGCGATGGATTTCAACTTCATATGCTTTCTCCGAAAATTTGAGTGAATATATGAATATTTACTTAATAAGGATGAAGTGTGAAACATTTGAAAAGTTCAAAGACTTTCAAGATGAAGTGCAAAATCATTGTAACAAGAATATAAACAGTTTATGATAAAGATCATAAAGGAAGATATTTGACTTACAGAGTTTAGCATAATACCTAAGATTTAAGGAATCGTTCTGTGGATTTGCATTTCCCGAAACACCATAAGCGTATGGGGCGTTCGAGGTATGTAATTAAACCTTGTTTGACATGGTAAGATCAAAGGTATAATTCATAAAACTGCCATTATATTTTAAAGATTAAAAGCTTTAGAGATTACCGTTTTTCTACTGAAAAGAGCTTCATCATAATCCGTTGAAATGACACCATATAAAGTTATGGTTTGGGATAAAACCCAAGTTGTCCTTTCTTAAACATTGGTATGCTATGCATAAGAAATATGTTTGCAACCAAAGTCGGATGAACCTATCTTTGTATGTTATTTCAATAAGCATAAGTAATCCTCCATAACATCGGAGACAAAAGTGTTTGTCACTTAAAACGTCAAGTTTCTTTGAGAAGGAATTTTTCGTGAAAAGTTAAGTGGGAGGACAATAGAACTTTGATAAGGTTAAAAGAACCTCAGCTGTATATGCAGATTTGCGCAGCGCCGAAAAGTGTTCTGGAGGCAGCAACAAAGCTCATGGCTCACGTACCTCAAAGGTTGTGGTCACGGAGATCCAAGTTCCTATTGAAACAAGTAGGTCAGATGAACAATCAAATACCAAGATTTGAGGGTTGAATCATTATTTGAGAATAATGAACCGACTACATGCAAAGAAGCGATGATGGGCCCTGACTCCGTCAAATGGCTTGAAGCCATAAAATCCGTGATAGTTCCATTCATGAGAAATCAAGTTTTGAACTTGAAGGACCCTCGAGAAAGGTGTAAGACCTTACAATTGTGTCTGGATCTATAAAGAAATAGACATGGATGTTTTGCATCTATGAAATAGTCGACATGTTGGGAAAGAGTTCACAAAATGTTCAAAGGTTTACTATGACAAGATTTGATCTTTCATAGTGATATTTAGTCTAGACGGATTAATGTAGCAACCACTACATATAATTTGTTATATGGTAGTAGAATAAACAAAACAAGTTCTTCTAATAGAATCGTTACCTAGGACATGTGCATAACACGGTCCATAGGGTTTTGTTAATTCAAAAGGATGCTAAAAGCATATGCAAACTTCAATGGTTAAAGTGAGCATCATGAGTTGGAATCTTCACTGTGATGAAACTGTTAAAGGAGTTTAAAAGTTCATCAGAGACGATGAAGATGCTTGCATTTGCAAGAAATTAAGTGGGAGCGCTAAGACATGTTTCTAATACATTATGTGGAAGACATATTGTTGATTGGAAATAATGTATCTTTTATTAACACATATTAAGAATTTCATCCCGATGAAAGACTTAGGAAAAACCCAAATATTTGGCATCAATAGACGCTAATATGGTTGTGCCAGAAGTACATAGACGAGATATTGAATGAGTTCAATATAGAAACTACAAGAAAGGTTCTTGTCGCACAGAAAGGATTGAAAGAGTTCAAATGTTGATGATATATTCAAGTGTATTGACATTTGGTAAAGTGAAACAAATAATCAAGTATAGATTGATACTTGATGTATGAAATCACAAAGAGTATTTATGTCAATCATACTGTGATATGTACAAATCCAGATATGTCCTATGCTCTAAATGTTGTGAGCATATACCAGAATGATTCGTAAGATGATCATTGGACAATAGTAAGAATATTCTTATGATCTTTTGGAAGAACTAAGAGTATAATATTTGTAGAAGTGACAAATAGATGGTTAGTTCATTGTAAAAGTACTACATTGATACTAGCTTTGTCACAAAGTACAAATTAAGTTTATCTCAATCTAAACTAAGGGTGGCACAATATAATAGAAAGTGAGTTCCATAATGGATTTGGATGAGTTCCAAAGTTAAGACATTGTGACAGATACTACAACAAAAGGCTAAGTATATGACTGCTATTATAGCGACAAAGAGGGCATTTGTGTCAAGTAGTTTGTTATCAAACTAGGTGTAGTTCACGAGGGATAATACTATGAAGATATATTGTGCGACAATATTATCAACATGTTTTAACCCCAAAGAACTAAAGGTCACACCGAAGACCAAATTTATACAAAGCCATCTCATTAGAGAATGAGTGATGCGTGAGACGCAAAGACATGCAATACACACGGACACGGAAGTGTCGATCCGGAGATCGTTGACCACTAGCAATCGTGTACATACAACACCGGAAAGCCATAGGTGTTGAATACACAAAGGTTTGAAACTAGATTATTGACTCTAGTGCAAGTGGGAGACTGTTGGAGATATGCCCAAGAGGCAATAATAAAGTGGTTATTATCATATCTTCACACTTATGATAAATGTTTACATACCATGCTATAATTGTATTAACCGGAAACATTAATACTTGTGTGATTTGTAAACTAAAATAAGAGTCCCTAGTAAAGCCTCTTGTTAAACTAGCTTGTTGGTTAATATATGATCATGGTTTCCTGATCATGAACATAGAGATGTTATTAACAACAGGATCATGTCATTAGGCGAATTATGTGATGGACATTCTCCTATAGATAAGCGTAGCATAAAGATCAAGTCATTTCAATAGTTCAATTGCTATATGCTTTCTGATACATAGTAACCTAATTCCTTCGACCATGAGATCATGCATATCACCTTTACCGGATGGATGCTTTGATGACATCAAACACCACACCGTAACTGGGTGGCTATAAAGGTGGCATTGAGTGTTCGGAAAGTATTGGTTGAGACACATGGATCAAGAGTGGGATTTGTCCATCCATATGACGGATAGATATACTCTGGGCCCTCTCGGTGAAATATCATCGAATTAGCTTGCAAGCATGTGACTGGCTCAAGGGATCACATATCGCGAACGAGAAAAGAGTACTTATCGAACGAGGTTGAACTAGGTATGCGAGATACCGACGATCATAACCTCGGATAAGTAAACTATCGTCCGACAAAGGGAAATTGGTATCGTATGTAAGTGGTTCATTCGATGGCAAAGTAATCGTAGAAATATGTAGAGCCATATGAATTTCCAGATTCCTCTATTGGTTATTGTTCGGAGAAGTGTCTCGATCATGTCCGCATAATTCACGAACCGTAGAGACACACTTAAGGATTCGACGTTGTTTGAGTAGTTATGGTATTATGAGAAAGATACCGAATGTTGTTCGAGTCTCGGATGGGATCCGGATATCACGAGGTGATCGAATGGTCCGAGAATAAGATTCATATAAGGAAAGTCCGTTTGAGTTCGGAAATGATTCCGTGTTTTCATCGGAATGTTCTAGAAGGTTCGGAATGTCCGCACTCGGGGAAAGGGGTACATGAATGTGTCATTACATATTGGAATGATTGCATCATGTACTAAGTGTTCTTGCTGTTCCAAATAAAGGATTAAATTGAATCCTAAAACATAAAAGTCAAATGGCCAGTTTGAAAGTCAAGCGCCTAAAACAGGAAACTGTGGGAAACAAGCAAGTGGAGGCAAAACCGACTTGGGGAGGGACTCCCTCCCCTTGGCCGCCCCTCCCACCTATAAAAGGAGGGGCAGGGCCTCCTCCTCTAGACACACAAGTTCCTATCCTCTAATCTAAATCCTAGCCCTAAACTCCGGTTTAGAGCCACTTTGGTTTAGAGCTTCTAATTGCACTAGCCTTCGGATTAGAGCCTTCTAATTGGTGTGTCTAAACCCTAGACTACTAATAGCTCTCTCTCATACTCCACCATACTCGCTCCGGCTTAAGGCGAAGCCCTGCGGGATCTCCCCTCTACTTCCGGCACCACGCCGTTGTGCTGCCGGAATCGCGAGGAGAGTGCTACAACCTCCGCTGCCTGCTGGAACAAGGGAGAGGAAGGTCTTCGTCGAGTACCGAACGTGTGACCGACTACGGAAGCTTTGCCGGAACGCAGCGCCGGAAGGATCGTCTACGCGATATCGAGATCGGAAGTGTACGACTACATCACCCACGAGAATCTGCTCTCGTTAACCGCTTCGGAATCTTCGAGGGTAAGTTATTCCATCGACTCGTTGCTACAATCTAGTAGATAGATCTTGGCTTGTTTGTTTGTATGCGATAGAAAAATTTTGTTTTCCATGCTACGAACCCCTACAATTTCTTCTGTTAACAGTATATGTATTAAATGAGCCATTTTTCTTCCTGCTATTTTTCTTCCCGCCATTTTTCTTCCAGCCATTTTTTCTCGCCATTTTTCTTCCCGCCATTTTTCTTCCCGCCATTTTTTCCCGCCAGTTCTTCCCTCCAGCCATTTCTCACTATATATATATGTAGGGTTGGCCTCCATTGTCATTGCACATCTCTAGACTCATATCTGCAACCTCATCACTCTTTCCCATGGCTTCCACCGTAGCACTAACCCCCAGGGAGGCGGAGGCGCTTTGCGTCTCGAACTACCCCTGCCCGCCGGGCTACTGTGTCCCCGTCGGCTGGATGTTGAGTGCCGAAGGTGTGCCGGTTCCTCCTTTCCATCTAGGTGTGGCGCGCCGGATGGCCATCACGAACCACTACTACTTCGAGCTCACGCTGGAGCAGCAGAGGAATCCCAGATGGCATCCCGACTATTTCCCTACTTGGGAAGCCTTCTTTGGGGATCGGCGTGAGAGGGCGCTCGCCAGGCACGAGGAGGACGACCCACCTCCTCCGAACTTCAACGAGGCCGGCCGTCGGCTGTGGTGGCGCGGTCGGACTATCCAGATGTCATGGCCTACGACACTGCCGCCGACTCTAACCCCCGTCTGCGCTACCCTCAAGTCCAGCCCAAGCGTACTCAGCCTTCAAGGTTAAATTATGCCGACCCCGACGACGACAGCGACGACGGCGACGGCGAGTATGACGACTACAGTGGCGAGTATAACTACTAGGAAAATGGTCGTCTGTGGCGCACCTGAAAGGCCCATCCGTGACGCACCTTGCGCTACGGCTATCTCTCAGCCGTGGCGCACTGCCTAGTGCGCCACGGTTGTGTAGAGATAGGCGTAGCGCACCACCTAGTGCGCCACAGAAGTTTGGCATGGTGCGCTACCCCTTGGATCTTCTGTGGCGCACTACCCAGTGCGCCACTAAACATCCATGGTGCGCTTTAGGTGTAGTGCGCCACAGAAGGTAGAACATGTGCGCCATGATGTATTTTTGTTTTTTAATTTCCAAGCCAGATTATATGCAATACAGATTATATACAATATTACAGCAGATATACACACACAGATACAAGATATACAATTATATATATAAATACTAGATATGAAAAACAAGATTGAAACAAATACATATAGATAAGTCTCATACATGAATACATAGTCCAAGTTACATTGTTTTGATCATGTTACAAAGTAGTAGTTGGTGACATGCGAATACATGTGTCGATCGAACAAGTTAGAGCTCGGAAGCTCGCTTAGACATCTAAACTAGCTAGCTAGACACAAACGGGATAAATAACCAAAGAAGATAAGCATGATCACCGCCACGAAGGTGTAGGTCTTCATCCGGTTCCTTGTCCTAACTCCCGCTAGATAGCGCGTGTATCTATCTTCCGCCTCCGCCATAGTGTTGTACCCTTTGTAGCTATTGCGCTGAAACGGTGCACTGTCTCCGCAGTCTTCCCAATCATCGTAGACTCGAACCCGTCCCTTGTACACGACGTACCACGTCATCTACAAGTTGACAATAATAACTAACCGTGATTGAAAAACATGTATAATTAAAGTCGCATATGAAGATACACTTATAGAAAGTACTCTTAAATCAAAAGAGCAAACTCAAAAGCATGCCTCATATATAACTAGCTAGGTCGTTGGACACAGAATTGCTTATGACGGACTGTAGCCAAGTAGGATGCACAATTCACGGACTTGTGCATATCACAAGGCTAACAATCCCGTCATAGCACATTCACATATATATTGTGCCACGACATTTCAATCATCGGCATATTCTCGAAAAGACAAAAATAACTCGAAAATCATGCCTCATATATAACTAGCTAGGTCGTTGGACACGAGAATTGCTTATGACGGACCGTGAGCCAAGTAGGATGCACAATTCTGGACTTGTGCATATCACAAGGTCGACAATCCCGTCATAGCACATTCACATATATATTGTGCCACGACATTTCAATCATCGGCATATTCTCGAAAAGACAAAAATAACTCGAAAAGCATGCCTCATATATAACTAGCTAGGTCGTTGGACACGAATTGCTTATGACGGGACCGTGAGCCAAGTAGGATGCACAATTCACGGACTTGTGCATATCACAAGTGACAATCCCGTCATAGCACATTCACATATATATTGTGCCACGACATTTCAATCATCGGCATATTCTCGAAAAGACAAAATAACTCGAAAAGCATGCCTCATATATAACTAGCTAGGTCGTTGGACACGAGGAATTGCTTATGACGGAATTTCGACCAAGTAGGATGCACAATTCACGGACTTGTGCATATCACAAGGTCGACAATCCGTCATAGCACATTCACATATATATTGTGCCACGACATTTCAATCATCGGCATATTCTCGAAAAGACAAAAATAACTCACACTTGTCGTCCGAGAACCAAAGAGTAAGCAAAAACCAAAGAGTAAGCAAAAAACCAAGCATTGATTGATATATAATAATAATAAGCAAAATAAGTAAGCGGTGATTCATAAACCTAATAAGATAAGTACACTTGTCGTCCACACACACACAAAGGTCATCTATAGTTTGCAACTACAACTAGGCCAACATCACGCCTTCGGCTCGGCTTAGGAACGGAGGACGCCTCGTCATGAACTTCCTATAGTCACCACCGCATCTCTAGGCGATCTTCTATGTCACGGTTATTCGATATTTCCTCCGTAGAAGATCCCCCGAAGTCATGACATCACGAAAGATGATTGCCCCAAACTGCTGCTGGATGCGATACATCTCTTGTCTAATATCCGAATCATTGATCTTGGCCTTTGCTTCGGCCCACTGTTTGAGATGATCTAGCAGCGTAGAATTCTGCTGGTCAAGTAGGAACGCCTCATGTGATGGAGTGCGTAGTAGGCTTCCTTCTTCTTTTCCGGCTGCTTCACGCAGGGAACTCATTACGTGGTTGAAGACGTGCCTGCCAAACTTGACCTTCTTACGCATCGGCTGGTGCCTTCCGTCGAGGCAAAGCCGTGAGAGCATCATCGAACTTCCTTGATCTTGTCGTAGTTTTTCTTCTTTTCTAGACTCCCGAGTCGAAATATGGCGTGGGAATGCTTGCGATAAGGAGATGAGCGTCGATGTTCATCTCTGCAAAAAAATTCAAATGGAATGTGTTGAAAAAGAATGATGATGATCTAATAAAGCCAATCGACGGTGGCGATCAATAACGACTTACTCGGGAAAGTAAGGCACGAGAATGTATTCCTTTGTCTTGTTCGCCACGAGGATTGTTTTTAGGTACGAGGCCACGATACGTCGCTCGCGGGGAACCCAAGCAGTCACGCATGTAGTAGGGGTCCACTATAGCGATGCCGGTGTGTTCTCTCTAATGATCTGCGTGGCGGTGAGAGAAAAGACGGACCATGGTATAGTGCAGGTATAGGTGGAACATATTGAAGATGTCCTCGAACGCAGGAAGAACAGATCCATGGGGCGGTGTCGAAGCCCAATCTGGTGGCACCTTAACCACGAATCGGGTGCGAGGATCTTTCTCCGATAGAAGGCGTCTCTCTATCGTCACGCGTCATGCACACTGCAGTTCAACTGGCGAGCTTCCAAATTCTTAGGTAGCATGGGCTCACCCGCCACATGAATCCTCCACATAATACCCTCGGGTCTTGGTGGCCCGTCCGAAACCTGATCGGATTCGCGATTGTTGACGCCACCGGTGGCTCGAGCTGCTAGATTTTCTTTTCACCCCTTTTTTCCTTTTGGAGAGCGGGCACCGCAATCTGAGCACCGGCCGCCCTATGTAGTGTGTCGGGCTTAGAATAAAGGGCGGTTGGTTGTATCAGCTGGCTCAGAAGGCAAGCTGGGCGTCTCGAGAACCAAACAGACGCTTGGTGATAGTGGCTTTCTCTGGGGCCACCAGCTAGGTCTTCGTTGCCAAACGAGTCTGAAGAAGTGATCATTCCAGTCTTGAAGTCCTCGGCGGATCCTGCGCCATGTGCATATCATCAACAAGATCATCCGACCCACCGTGGAGGTGACGGCGGTGAGGCCTTGCCGCTTGTCGGCACGACAGCGGTGTTGTTGTCTCATGGCGTGATGGCCCGCCGTCCCCAAACGGATCATGCTCTTTGGCCATAGCATGAACAAGCCGTAGCAACTTCTCGAGGACGTATCACTCTTCTTCATCCGCTCACGGGGTTGAATGGGAGGTTCAGTCGTCGCAGCCCCTTAGCACCCGACTAATTTTAACCCCGTGCACGCTATCTCGGCATCGGCTTTGAGTGGAACGTGCGCGCAAGGGTTGAACGATGGTACCCTTGGCAACATCCTCACCGTTGTTCACGTAGCATAAGAGAGTGCAAGGAACATCCGTCTGCGGAAAACATGTACGGCGTCGTCGCGAGATGCCACAAGAGTAATATATAGATGGCATGAAAGGCGGTAACTAAAGCAATTTGTTTACCGTGATGGCGTCGAGATCGGCTAATGTCGACGCACCGCATACTGGCGACGTGCAAGAGACGGAAGGGCTGCTTGATGGCGCGTCTGGCCGCCGGTGTATTCTCCCTACCGACGGGTGCTTGGAGCTCGGTGCCACGCGGCGATGGCAGGGGGCACCAACATGTACTCGGCGCGCGGTGATGGCAGGGGAGTCACCAACACTTGCGGCGCGGTGCTAGCGGCGAGTCACGAACACGTAGTTCGCTGATCGATTCGGCCGCGTTGTTCGAAAGTGATCACCGACCATGCTTGGAATCGGCACGGCCCTACTCGACCACCCGCACTCCAGTTCGCTATTGACTCCACCAAGGTAGGCGGGAAGGACGTAAGGGTGATTGCAGTTGTCTTGGACGATCTGCGGGATCCGCGCCACTTGTGCCTTAAGTTCTTGA
Organism: Avena longiglumis; assembly: GCA_030063025.1. Classification (NCBI taxonomy): domain Eukaryota; kingdom Viridiplantae; phylum Streptophyta; class Magnoliopsida; order Poales; family Poaceae; genus Avena; species Avena longiglumis. Next base: position 86,910,416 of record CP125977.1, on the reverse strand, counting down.
ACCTCTCTTTTCCTCCTCGCTCCTTCCCGACGGCGCCACATGCATCCTCGGCGGTGGACCAAAATGATCCACCCAATTCTTACCCCGAGGTCGGCGGGACGGCCGACGAACTTCTTCAGAATCGGCTCTATTTTCTTGGCCGGTTCGCCATACATTAAAGGTTATCCACGGGTGGCCGTCGACCCACAGGATGAGGAACCACGATCCATGACTAGCAACAATTTCCTCCTCCTGAAGAAGTAATGATGAATCATTTAGATCATCGATTAGATTGCAATCGTGTTGATCAACGGTAATTAGATTATACTTACCACAATTTCCTCGAATTCCTTCACCGCAGATCCGGTGAGTTGTTTTTTTTGGGTCCACATGGTAACGGGCCCTCGATGAAGTTTCGAACCTGCGGGTTCGAATTTAGCAAAGGGTTTTCTATCCCTTGGATCTATACTCTTCGTCCTCCTTATTCCATTTGGCCTCCAGGTTACGTATCCACCAGATCCGAGATGGTGATGACCTATATTCATCGCTGCGGCCTTTCCCGATTACTATTGGCGGGCTCTTTCGGATTCACACCTCTCCTTGAACTCCGGAACTGATCTTGGTGATCTGCAGTCAATCTTCCGGATCTCCTCGAGACTTTTGCCTTCTTTATAGATCTTCTTCTTTATCCGGTTCTCCAGTGGCTGGCGGTGCTCATCTTTGTGAGGCGGATTTGTTTACTTGCCGTTCCCATGATAATTTGTGTTCGATACTTAGCGGGAACTTGTATCCGTGCGACTTCTCGAAGAGGAGTGTGCGCAAGGCCATTATCTTTATGCGGAGATTCTCGGTGTTGATCGAGATGGTTGTCCGGTGATCGCCGCCACTTGCCCACCGCACTTTGACGACAAGGCGGGCTCCAAAGGAACCCCTGTTGGGCTCACTTGGTAATTTCCTCCCCGACCGTGCGGCCGTGTTGGGCGCCGTCCTTCGGCTTCTTCTTCTTAGGAGGTTGCTACCACTCCCGTGCCCTCGCCGCCATCGGTGGTTTCATCGTCGCCGTTCCTTGGCTTCTTCCTCCGTCTTCCATCTCATCATCCTCGCTCTCGAAGGATGGTATTCTTCATTGTTTTCTAGCATTGGGCCTCCCAGAATGTCAATTGTTTATTCGGAGGTCTGAGTTCTCCTTCAACGCTGATGCGCTTAGAACATCCAGCCTCGTCGTTGTCACACATCTTTGCACTAATAAAAAACAAATAATTGGTTAAATGCACGGAAAAATCCGGCATGACCTTTGCTAATTTTCTTAAACTAGGAGTGCCCGATTTCTGCCAAAACGGAAGTTAGTCAACATTCCGGCAAAAATCGGGACTCATTTCATACAAGAACCTGCATATTGCTGTCATTTGTACTATTTCAGTTGGAGAAAACAGTGGATTCACCAGGCTATTATTTGGATGAAATATGCAAAGATCATATTTCTATCAGTATTAGCTCAGTAATCTCAAAACATTATATACCAAACTTATGTTTTCTGAAAGAAAGAAATTGTAGAGCAACTGAATGTGTACATCAATCATATCTTAAGTACTGACTGCCCAATATGCTTTTTTTTCTGGAAGCTGGTTTAGAAGTACTAACTTCCCAATATGCATTTTTTTACAAAACACCCAGCACAAACTCTTTCTTGAACTTTTGCTATGAATACATACAGAAACCAGCTAAGCTAGTAATTAAGGCAAGATTTTCACAAGAGTTTAGTACTCAGATTTTTTACAACTTGAATCTTGCTACTTGCTTAAGTATAAATCAAGCAAAAGTGACACCTAACACTACTTTCTAAACCTACTACCAATAACACACCATCCATTTCTAGCAAAGCTACTACTACTACCTCGACCGGTAATGTATAGCAAAGACCAGCCAGGACCTCCTTTTTTACTGTTTTTCATTAACTAACATGCTACCAGTTGGTGTATGCCACACAGGCATAATGTCCATCTTAGAAGCATCCACACAGGCAAGCATACAATCATGCAGAAATAAAAATTCAGAATAATGTTCATCACAGAATAATTTATCTAGGGGCTAAGACAACTAGGAAAGGAAGTTGCTTGAAGTGTAATCCATGAACCATGAAGACAAAACCACTGTTATGATTTCATACTACCTAAGAACATTTCCTAACTCTGAATCCTAACTCTGAACCACTACTCTAAATTTCCTACTCTAAATTTCCTACTCCAAATCTGAATTTCCTACTCTAAATTTCCTAACTCCAAATCTGAATTTCCTACTCTAAATTTCCTAATCTGAATTTCCTAACTGATTAACATTTCCTAATCTGAATTTCCTAATCTAAACATTTCCTAACTGAATTTCCTAAGAACATTTCCTACTCTGAGCATTTCCTAATCGAACCCTATTCGAATCCTAAGAAAATCAACATTTCCTACTCTGAATCCTAAGAACCCTAACTTTGAACCCTTACTCTGAATCCTACTCTGAATCCCCTAAGTGAATGGATGCAACGAGAGGGGAGAGGGTGATTCTCACCTCCGAGACAAGGACGACGGCGAGCACGCGGACGATGAGGGCCTTCTCCTTCACGGACTGCGCGGCGACTGCGACCTCCTCCTCCACGAAACGAGCGCGACCCCCTCCTCTTGGCGTGGCGACTGCGACCTCCTCCTCCTGGACTGCGACCTCCTCCTGGGCACGGGCCTGCTCCTCCACGGCAGCGCGGCGACTGCGACCTCCTCCTCCACGAAACGAGCGCGACCCCCTCCTCTTGGCGTGGCGACTGCGACCTCCTCCTCCTGGACTGCGACCTCCTCCTGGGCACGGGCCTGCTCCTCCACGGCAGCGCGGCGGTGGCGGCGGTGGCGGTGGCGGCGGTGGCAGATTGATGCGTGTGGTGTCTGTGAGATGCAGCCGTGCGTGTGGTGTCTGTGAGATGGATCGAGCGGCGCAGTTGACTAGTCCAACCCACACACGCGTAGCGCACCCTGGCCAAGTGCGCTACGGATAACCGTAGCGCACTTGGCCAGGGTGCGCTACGCCTATGTGTGTTGGACTACCAGATAAGAGGGCGGCCATCCCTTCATAGCACTAGTACCGTCATAGCCCAATTGGTTCGCCCAGCTCTATTCTAAACTATGAGCACCAGGTTGAATCCTGGTGCTCCACTTTTTTATTTTTATTTTAAAAATACTTTTAAATGTTCCAAAAAATGTCCAAAAGTGGTGATTTATGCCATACAAGTTTTTTTTTGTTTTTAAAATACTTTTAAATATTCCAAAAATGCCAAAAAGTAGTGATATATGTCATAAAAGTGTTACAAATATGATTCAAAGTATAACTAAATTTCATAATAATTTGTCCATGAATATTACAATGTTTTTCGACCACGCGTTTACAATATTTTTTGAGCTAGCGTTTTACAATCTTTTTTCCCTTCTTTGTCGCGGTTGAATAATTTAGCCCCGGCAGTTTAATGTTTCTTCTTTCGAACGGGCTACCTTTTTTGGGTAGGGTTGTCCTTTTTCTTCTTGTGATGTATGTTGCTGCATCGTAGTCGTCGTCATCTTCAATCTTTGGATCGCCGTACTGGTCGAAGTCTTGCTCATTGGCGACTCCATCCATTCCGATGATGTTCCTTTTCCTCTCCTCACGACAACACGGCTAGGCTTTGTCGGGTCGGTAATGAAAAACATTGGTCCACTTTGGTAGCCAGTACCACGGTTCATTTTTCGGCCACGTTTGCCGTGACCTTGGATTTGGCTGCTTCGGGTATAACCATGGTTGTGAAATACCGGTCTTCTCTTTCGACGCTCTTTGCCCATCTGACACGGAACATCGGCACCTTTTCTCCACAGTAGTCGAGCTCCCGGATCTCCTCGATTCTTAGTAGAATCTTTCCTTCACGTTGTCATCGGTGTAGAATTCGGCGTTACGCTGAGTTCTGATAATCACACTTGTTGTCCTTTTCCTCCGTGTAGAATGTGTAGCCGTTGATATCATACGCCTGATAGGTCACCAGGTTTTGCATCGGTCCCTGCGACAAGGTGAATATGATCTTTTCCGTGTCAGAAGAATGCGAGCGCGGGGGAGTATCAAGGAGCGTCCGCCTAAACCAACGCGTGAAAGTCTGAGTTGTGCTCTTTGATTATTTCTCCTGCGTCCTCTGTATGCCCGGTCATCGTACTTCTTCTCGATTAACCTTTTGCTTCGCATAAGGATCGACCAGTTCTAAATGCTGTAGCGACGAGATTTGCTCGATCAAAGTCTGTCGAAAATCGAAGTGCGCATGCATGCGGCGACCCTCTCGGTGACCAGATCCGTCGAGCTTGCCAAGGTGTCTGGCGGGAAGACCGAGTGGTTCTCGATGTCTAGATAATTCGTGCGAAAGAGATGCACTCTTCGCCGAAGCCCTTGGCTATGCTTCCATCTGGACGGGACCTGTTGCGACGTATCCTTTGATGTGTCCGTTCATCCTTTCAACGCCATCATCTGCGGAGAAACATCTGCCCGAGTTATGCGATGTCCTCCACGACATGGACCAGCGGATGCACCATAATGTCGAAGAATGCGGGTGGGAAGTAGACCTCAAGCTCACATAGTATCACCACGATCTCCTCCTGTAGCCTTCCGAGCTGATTCAAGCCAATCGACTTCCTAGAGATGACGTCGAAAAACTTGCATAGGCCAAATAACGTTTCACTGACGTGCTCATCCATTATCCCTCTTAGTGCGACCGGAAGTACCTGCGTCATTAGCACGGCATCGTGAGACTTCATGCCCGAACCTCTGCCGCCTCGTCTAGGTATCTCGCTTATCTTGCCAGCGTGGCCGTGAAATTTGACTCCTAGAAGGCACTTGAAAAACTGTTTGATCTCATCTTGGCTTAGAGTGAAGCAAGAAGGAGGGCAATATTCGTTCTTCTTGAACTTTTACCGTTCCGACGACCTTGTGTCGTCTCCGACTCATGATCATCGTCATCTTCCGATCATCGGAGTAGTCGTCCTCCGTGAAGCTCCTTCCGGATACCCAAGCATATCAGGTCGTGCCTTGCTTTGACCATCTTTCGTCCTATCGGCATGTTGATTATGGTGGCGACGGACTCGCATTGCGTTTTCGTGATATCCATGATGTCGAGGCTATGAGGCGTGCGGAGAAACTTCCAGTATGGCAACTCCCAGAAAACAGACCTTGTTTTCCATACCTTCATCAGCGGCTTGTCTTGTTGCTACCTCTTTCGCTTCTTTCCAGGCTTAGGACAATCTTTCCAGTTTTTCAGCAACTCTTCCACTTGTTCGCTGCTCCTACGCTCTGGGATTCCTCGGGTCTCGGATTTGCCATCGAACAGGTCTCCACGTTTTCTCCATGGATCATTCTTACCGAGCCACCTCCGGTGTGCCATGAACACAGTTTTCGATGACCCTGGATCTTTCTCTAGTTGGAGATAGCTTGTGTTATCCATGCACCTAACGCATGCGCAGAATCCTTGGATAACCTGCCCCGAGATATACCCGCAACCTGGATAGTCTTGCACCGTAGTGACCAACGCGGCTCTCATAGTGAAATAATCTTGTTCGACGGCGTCGTAAGTATTGGCTCCAGATTCCCATAACGTGGCTAGCTCCTCTTTCAACAGCCCGAGATACAGATTGATGTTGGTACCAGGTTGTTTCGCCCTTGAATTAGCATACTCATTTGTATGTACTTCTTCTTCATGCACAACCATGGAGGAGGTTGTACATCCATACAAACACAGGCCAAGTCTTTGTCGTGCTCAGCTACCGAGCGGATTGAGTCCATCGGCTCGCACCAAGCCGATGTTCCTCGAATCTCCACCGAATTCTAGGAATTCGAGGTCCAATGCTTTCAACGCTAGCATCCGAAGGGTGCATCGGAGCTCATCCTTTTCGGTCATCATCATCTCGGCTTCTTCCTTTCCGCATGCCATCGCATGAGCTTCGCCTTAGGGTCCGCGAAATAGCTCTGCAGACGAGGGTGATAGGAAAGTACCATACCACTTTTCGAGGTGCTTTCTTCCCTTTCTTGTATCGACTCACGCGCACACCGGACATGTGGTTTTCTCCGCGTCCTCGCCCGATAAATGATGCAATCGTTGATGCATACGTGATATCTAACGTCGGTAGATCGAGAGGGACGATTTTCTTGGCATCCTCGATACTAGTTGGACATGTGTTCCCCTCGGAGACGATCGTGCTGAATGCCATCATATCGTCGAAGCTTGCGTCGCTCAATTTGTGCTTTGCCTTCATCTCCATAGCCTTGAGCATTACATTCAACCGGGTATCATCGGGCCTGCATCCTTCATACAATGGAGTAACCGCGTCTTTCTCAAGTTGCGCAAGCTTGGCTTTCTCTCTAGCGGCAGCCCTGGCGTTACTCGTCTGCTTGAGCAGCAGCTCTTGCGCATAAGGGTCCTGCACCAGCTCGACGTTGTTCCATCGTGCCCGCTCCTCGCATCTAGATCATCATCATCCCTGTCTGCTTCCGCACCTTCACCATCTCCAGGAGACTCTTCATCATCTCGCCCGTTCTCGCCGTGATGACGATCATCATGTTGGCCACCTTCTTCACCGTCTCCATCATCTACGTCATCGCTTATCCAACGAGTGTATCCATCCATGAAACCATGGCGGGCAGTGCGCTGCAGATTCCCGGAATCGGGTCGATCACCCAGTTGAGTTTGCATCTTCTACGGACATCTTATATCATCTTGTTATTTCGTATCATGTCGGTACACATTTCAAAATCTAGCCACAATGCCTTCGCTCATTATGCGGACCATTTTTTTGCACGATGTACGGTACAATTTTGAAGTCTATTAGAACCACATAATGAATGCATGCATGCAATGGTCGATAGAAAATTTCGGCATGACCTATCCTAAAATTAGGACCTTTGCGAAATGCCAAAGTCTTGCCAAAATGGAAATGAATCAACATTTTGGCAAAACAAAAGGCAACTAGTTCACATACAAACACAAGAGAGAGAACCGATCCATACACACATGAACATATCATTATCCTCTCCATACACACATGCATGAGCATCATCGATACTCTCCATATACACACACATATGACCATCGATCCTCTCCACACATACACACATCATGAGCATCGATCATCTACATACATATGAGCACATGCATCATCCATATACACATGAACACATCCTTACATGGACAACTTACGAGATGAGAGACCGATCGCGAGAAAGATGGAAAGGAGAGGTGCGCCGCGTCGGAGACGGATAGATGAGAGACGGAGACCTCCTCTATTACTTATGTAACATCCAAAGCAAGTTTTACATGCTAAAAATGGTGAATGTATGGAGAAATTGAGGTGGGAAGGAGAAGATCCCGACTAGATCTAAGGAGGAAGAAGAAGGGAAAGTGAAGTGTGGGTGGTGGATGTGGGCACACATGTGCACATAAAGTGTTGTCCTAAAGAATCGAAACATCCGTGGCGCACGGCCCAGCGCCATGTGAGTACAAACTTCGTGGCGCACTAGGAGTGCGCCACAGATGTTTTAGTCCTGTGGCGCACTAGGCGGAGTGCGCCACGCAGTTTGGCCGTTTGAGCAGAGGTGGGCATGCGCTTAGTCGTGGCGCACCATGCACACGTCGCCAGATGACCCTAACAACCGAGGCGCATGACTGTAGTGCTACTGAAGTTTGGCGTGTGGCCAGGCCACTGCCCACACACATCTGTGGCGCACTATGGTCATGTGCGCCACGGTTGTTCTAGTTATTAGTAGGGCACTGCCCACAGGTGAGCCATGCCTGTTTTAGCCGTGGGGCACTTCAACCATGTGAGCCACGGATGTGCTGATTACCTATAGCCGTTTTCCTAGTAGTGTATTACAGGTGTAGGCAGGAGCATGACTGAATCACTCCAACATTCCGAAACAAGTTCGGCCGATTGTGACTTAATCTGGCCATGTATCTTAATTTTCAGTTCTTTTATGTATCTTAATTTTCAATCGTTCTTTATGTAACTTACTGTTAGTTGCATTCTGTATTTTAATTCCAGTTCTATCTCATTCACAAAATGACCTATCTCATTTGAGGTTTCTTGGCTTTCGGGTCAAATGACCAATGTTATGGCTAGAATCAAGGCATATTTTGTGATAATGTGGCCATATTGTGCATACATGTGCATCATGGCATGGCAAACAATGTTGCAAGAGGAAGTTTTCCTTTTTGTCGCACCAAAAAGGCATTTTCCATTTTCCGAGCATAAAAAACGGACGGTTTTGTGATGCAACCACCAAATGGCTAATTCAAAAAACCACCACCACATTTTACAAAAATACTAGACCACCTTATATGGAAAATGTACCAACAGGGGGATCTGAAACCTTTCCGTCCACCTCTGGTGAAAAAGACAAATTCCTGCCGAATCGGCAGGAAGTGGGTCAGATATGAACTACAGGTACATGATACGATGCTCATGATTTTTTACAAAAATCATTTTTAGATTCACAATATGCTATTTTATCAAAATCCAATGCAAGTTGAGCGAGGCTTTGTCAGATTCCAAAGTATACAAAAGATGCGGCATTTAAATATCCAAACAATTCAAAAATGTTAACAAAATATAAAATATGATTTGATCTAATAAAATAGGGTTAGATTCCTTTTTAGATGCTTAATATTTCTTATGTTCAAAGTTTTAGGATTTGACTATTTTATTTTTGCTTGAATTGAATAATCAAAATTTATATGTAAGTGTTTTAATCATTTTGAAAAATTTCATCTAAAGTAAATATAAAATGTTTTTACATGAATGGATAGATATTATTTTTCTGAAAATTATGATATATTATTCATATTTTTCTGAGTTGAAATGAAAAAGATATGAACTTTCTAAATTCATATCCTATTTTTTGAATTATAAATGCCCCCACCCCTTTAATGCATGAAATAAATGCCCCCCTTTAACACCGGTTCCAGCCATGAACCGGTGTTAAAAGCGCATTTATTTTGCTACACACACCTCCCCTTTAACACCGGTTCGTGGCTGGAACCGGTGTTAAAGGGGGGGGGGCGCGAAACGAATTCCCCCCTTTAACACCGGTTCCTAGGTGGAACCGGTGTTAATGGGTGGGGGGGTATAAAGTCACACGTTCCTCTTCCTCCCCCAGCCAGATTGATCGAGCGCAAAGAGGAGCAGAGCAGAGCCGCGGCGGAGGAGCAGAGCAGAGCCGCCAGGCTGCCCGACCTTCCCCGTCCGCCGCCGTCACCGCCTCCCGCCACCGCGTCCGTGTCGTCCGCCGCCCCCCTGTCCACTCGCGGAGCCGCCACCGCGCCGCAGCGCCAGCAACTCTCGGGAGAGGCGCCTCCGCCCGTCCACTCGTGGAGCCTCCGGCCGGCGCCACGTGCCACCAATCGCCGCCGACCCCGACGTCCTCGCCCGGTGCCGCGCGCCACTCCCCGCCGACCCCGCTGGTAGTAGTTATTAATTAGTTATAATTAAGTGTGTTTAGTTATTATTAGAATTTTGTTATTGTATTATTAGTTTAGGGTTAGTATTAGTTTAGGGTTATTATATGTGGATTCACAATAGATTTCTACTTGTTATTGTATTATTAGTAGTTTAGTGTTAGTATTAGTTTAGGGTTTATTTAGTTTAGGGTTATTTATTTAGCGTAGTTTAGTGTACTTAGTTTAGGTTATTTAGTGTATTTTATAGTTAGTATTAGTTTAGGGTTGTCACCTCGCTGCTCTGCAAGCGTCGCCGCTGGCCGTTGTCGTTAACGTCGCTCCGGGGACCTCTTGGTAGTGGTGCCGCCCGTTTTAGGTAGGCCACATCACGCTAAGACGAACCCGCTACCTCGCGCGCCCTAGGGTTTGGACCCCTCTCATATGCATCCGAAATTTCTTCGAATTAGGGTTTGGACCCCTTGGAACTCGTTTAAAATGATCAAGCATCCTTAGGGTTTTAATTTCATTTGTGTATTTATTTGTGTATTTTTGTATGAATAATATGTATATTTGTGTATGAATCCAAGTCCACTTGAATGTTTACTCTCTTACTCTAGATAATATTATGCCGTCGACCACCGCCACCATTATGTCGTCGACCCTGACCTCCTCTATCCTCGCCGAGCCCACGTCGTGCTGGTTCGAACGCACACCCCCACGCATCCCGGCCCCGCTCTCGCCCTAGCGCCGCCACCTCTCATTGTCAATATAGCATTATAATAACCATGCTATGTTAATCAACTTTCATGACAAGTTAATTAGAAGAAGTAAATGTACCCTCTCATATGAATCGGGGGTTTCTCCGAATTAGGGTTTGGAATGACCAAGCATGTATTAGGGTTACATTTTAATACTTTTAACCTGCCATATCATCATCTTTGCTTGAGCATTTCAATAGATGTATTACTGATATTTGTGTGATCATATTTTGTTTTAGAAACTATGGATCCACTCAGTAGAAACCTTGAAGATGAAGAAATATTGGAGAACATGATCCACGAGGACACCTCACAATATCTGAACTTGGAGGGACATGATGACAGCTCAAGTAGTCATGGAGAAGATAACGACTCCGGTGAACGTACTTTAGTGATTACAAAGTCTGTCGAGGTATATGCATGGATTAAGCCTCTGCTGACTTGCACCGATTGATTTGTATATATGTAAATGTATTAATTAACGCTTCTTTCTTCTTTTAGCCCTCTGGATCGACTAGCCAGCAACAATCTTCTTCTACGAAAAAGAGCAAGCGAGGCGCGAGCCATCGGTTGAAAGATCATGCAAAGTTCACGATCAAGCGATTGTGTTGATGGCAGGCCGATGGAGCCCAAGAAGGCCGCAGACAAATTTGTACGTCGGGCTGGAGTTCTTGTTAGGGACCAAATCCCAATCATAATTGAAAATTAGAATAAGCCAAAGAAGGGCGACGGTACCTTTGTCGATGAAAGATCCAAAGAAACGCTTTGGAATTCGCTGTTGGTAAATTCCACCCTTCTGCCACAAGAGGATGAAAACAAACCGGTTATAAAGGAAAAGGTCAAAGAGTGGACTCTAAAGAAGATGGCTGACGCTTTCCGCAACTGGAAGACAAAATTGAACAAATTTGTCAAAGCTCACGAGACTCCAGATTTCGAAGACGCATATTATGCGAAGATAAGACCTCACTGACCCGAATTTGTGGCATATAAGGAAGGTGATGCAGCTAAAAAGAGGTCAGAAACCAATACGCTAAATGCCCAGAAGAAGGAATATCACCAGAGGACGGGGTCAGGTGGCTACATATCTCAGAGGCCTAAGTGGGAGGAAGCTAAGAAGGCCATGCGCGCTAGAGGGATCACACCCCAGACAGATGGGTGGGACCTACGTGCAAAGACTTGGTTCTACGGAATCATGGCAAGGTTGGACCCAGAAACAGGATTGTGTATCTTCCCAACCCTCCTTGCCAAACCCGTCACTAAACTCATCATGACATACGAGGAAACAGCCGCCAGGACCTTCCATCCCGACAGAGATAATGACCAGCTCACACACGCCATCGGTAAAAAAGAACACCCTGGACATGCACGAGGCACAGGGGGTATGACGTGGGGCGACTCTTACAGATGGCGCGGCGGAAAAGAAAAAGAGCGTACAGAGCGGATGACACAGATAGAACATGCACTTGTGGCTCTGCAGGCGCAAGTGAATGCACAACAGAGCCAGCAAGCTACCGGCCCATCTCAGTGGCACGAAGAGCCTGCATTGGAAGCTGCCGGCCCGCATCAAGACGAAAGCATGGCTTCCACGGAGAACGTGCAACCCACGCTTGAAATGGCGGGTCCTCGATACCCTGTGGATGATATCACGGGGAGCGAACACGCTGAGCTGCATGTGGGATTAATGGGCTTATCCATTAAGGTGGCTGTCGGCTATGCCTTACCTCCTATAGCTGGTGGACTTACCACTGCCGACCGATTCCAGATGGCTATGTTATTGTCGGGGTGGATGAGGTTGTGAAGGAATATGAGGAAGCACAGCTTGACCATGCTACAGATGAAGAGGAAACTCAACTCAAATTTGCAGTGAAAACAACCATTCTTTGGAAGAAGGAACACATCGTGCTTCCAAATTGGAGGCCACTTGCACCCCCGCCGTCTCCGCAGCGTCAGCAGTGTAAGCCGCTTCAGCCATCTCCTGCACGGCAGCCATCTCCGGCGCTCCAGCCATCTCCAGCCGCCAGCCATATCCTTCCCGTTAGCCATCTCCGGCGCTTCAGCCATCTCCTCAGCGTAAGCGGAAGAGCACTGCCACGAAGAGCATCACTAGCACTGCCACAAAGAAATCCGCAGGAAACCGTATGCCAAAGAGTTCAAGAAACTACGTCCCACAGCCTTCCTCCAAGCCATTGCCGGTTTTATCGTGGAATCGCAGCAACGAGGAGACCAATAGGATCTCGGAAGAAGAGGTCAAGAAATTCTTTGCACCTAGACGGGCCGAGCCAAAGGAGAAAATAGATCCGGCTGTGGTGGAGAAGTTTTACAATAATCTTTTGAAACCTGAAACCCCACTTGTGTCGGACTACGAGCGCCAGATTTTGACGGGGGGTGCAAGGCGCCGTAGGGAGACTGAAAGTAGCAGTCGTGCGGCACCCCAGAAAACAGTTCCCATGCTCGGAGAGCAGGAAAACCAATCATGCGCCCCGCTCCAAGTGTTCGACACATGGGACGCTCCTCCCGTAAATGATTACGAGGCAGAGCTACAAAGAAAGGCCAATGAGATGGGGATGACTTACATTGCATACTTGAACATCATGGGGGACAACTTGCCCAAAGGCGATGCCAACCCCATACAGCCATGGAAGTATGGGAAGAATCTCGTCAAGAAAGAGGAGCTCAAGAATCTACCACCAAAGATGCGAAGATTGCACAAGTGGTACCTTGATTTCTGCAAGACGAGAAAGGAAGAATGGATCACGACGCATATAAGATATCAGATTTTCTTGTGCGGAGACGATGCGATCACCTTCAACATTCAAGACTTGCATTTTCTATTCAATCAGAAGGAACTCGACAAAGCTGCCATTAGCCTTATTGTGTGTAAGTACTATTTCTTTAATTTCTATCTCATCTTATTCAATTCATTAATTGCATGTATATATATATGCTCACCATATATTTATATATATACTATTATGCAGGAAAAAGGTTATGGAATGCATGAAAGGAGGCCCCTTTGACATTGGGTTCGTTGACCCAAATAGAGTTCATGAACAAGTGGTAAGAGACAAACCCGGGCAAACAGAAGATTTCTTGCTAAGGTCTTTACTGAGACAACAAACCAAAAGGGAAATACTATTGCCTTACAACTTCTCGTGAGTACTATTACCCTCTCTTGTACACATTCTGTTTCCGCTTACTCGATGTTAAGTTTAACTGATGATGAGTTATGCATGCGTAGGTTCCACTTTATTCTGCTAGTCATTCAACCTGACTCAGGAAAAGTCCTTGTCATGGACTCGTTACGAAAAGAAAAAGAGCTATGGGCAGACTTTAGAGAGATGCTCCAGAGGTAATTTGAATCATATTATCGCACTAGATCGTCAACTTTCATGACAACAAGTAATTAATTACTCCTTTATCCATTTTCTTTGCCGGACAGGGTTTGGAAATGGTCATGGGCAGGGCCGTGGGTGGATGGTCAGAAGAACTAAAATTTGTAGACCAAAATGTAAGTAATACTAGCTAGCTAGGTCTGCGTATCTCTTTGATTCTTCTTCCAATTCCATTATATCATGCTTTATTGATTATTACTTTGATTGAACTCTCTATTCTCGTAAAGTGCACGCATCAGGGACACGACAATAACTTATGTGGGTACTATGTTTGCGAGTTCAGTCGCAACACGATATGTGCGACGGGCCAAGACGCATTAGAACAACTTACAGTAAGTAAACAAAGTACACAACATTATTTTATTACCATCAATTGTGTTGAGTTTTATTCTTATATATATATTGACCCCATTCTCCATATATATTTAGATCGAACGGATGCGGGACCAACTCCTACCATTTGACCGCATACGAGCCATTCAAGAGGAATTGGCGGGGTTCATACTTGATGAGGTCGTCACGCCTGGCGGAGAACTCTTTAGATATCCACCAAAATGAACGTTGTATATATGCTTGAACGTGTTTGTCTTGCACTTGATGCTTCAACGTTTATGGAGAATACCACACAATGACAATGTTTGTGTATAATAATAGTTGCTTAATTATTCATGTACTCGTATGTACCGATGACGATGTATGTGTATACCGCTCCCGGTCGATTCCCCCTTCTCCCCTCCCCGTCCCCGCCACACCGCAGAAATACACCCAGAACGGGGCAGGGGCAGAACTCTGTCGCGACAGAGATTTAGGCCGTTTTCCTGCCGCGGCAGAGATTTATGTCTTTTTCCTGCCGCGACACAGAACCTTTAACACTGGTTCGTGTTACGAACCGGTGTTAAAGGGGGGGCTAAGCGCTGCGGCAGCCCCACGTGCGCCACCCTTTAACACCGGTTCGTATAAGAACCGGTGTTAAAGGGGGGGGGGCTCTAACACCGAAACCGCAACATCGGTTCTATAACCGGTGTTAGAGGGTCCTCCAAACCGGTGTTAGAGGGGTACGTGTGCACTAGTGGTTCGACGGACCACCTGATTTTCTTATCCGTGTACTTAGATGACCCTGTCATCATTCAATACTAAAGTTGCCTAAAGTTAAAAAAAATCACAGCACATCACCAAGACAACCTTCGGTAAACTGGCAACGACCAGGATTGCCACCATGCCGAACACTGTGTTACCGCCGGCGAGTTCAGGTATAATACATACATCGACAAGCTCAATCTGCAGCTAGTAGTCATGCTCCTGCACTAGTGGAAACGAGGCCTTTGGTTGAGGTCGAAAATGGGCTTTAACACCGGTTCTTCTACGAACCGGTGTTAAAGGGGGCGTCCGTACCAGCATGGTCCATAGAGCAAAAAAGAGCATCCCCTTTAACACCGGTTCGAGCCACGGACCGGTGTTAAAGGCCGTGCACCAGTGGCCTGCGCAGCCCCCTCTTTAACACCGGTTCGTGGCTTGAACCGGTGTTAAAGGGGGTGCGCCTATATAACACACCGCAACCCACACCCCTCTCTCTCATTTTTTCACTCTCTCATTTTGGAGCATAGCAAGAGGGTGAGAGGTGTGCTAGTTTGTGTTTTTTCCTAGGCACAAGAGGTTTTCGGTGAAATGCCCGAGAGCTCGAAATAAGTTTTCTCGTTGCTCTTTCCTTGTCGGTCGAGGTCGGCAACTTTATCCTTTCATGTGTCATTGATGTACTATATAAATGGTCATCTCCCTATTAATTTTCGATATACTATATATTAATGCAGATGAACCGGCAATGGATGTACGGTGACCGACACACTTCCGAGTACATTACGGGCCTCCAAAATTTTATCGTTGTGGCTAATGCAAACTGTGGTCACAATGGTTTTATGTGATGTCCGTGTATTCACTGTCAGAACAAGAAAGACTACTCAAATACCAGAACCATTCACGCCCACCTGCTTCGATCCGGTTTCATGCCCAGCTATAATTGTTGGACCAAGCACGGAGAAAAAGGGGTTGTGATGGAAGGCAACGAAGAAGAAGAGGATGATGACAACTATGATAATATGTATCTTGAATATGATGATACTGTAACAGGGGTAGATAATGAAGATCAAGAGGCAGCAGATGGACCCGCTGATGACGATCTTGGTCGGGCCATTACTGATGCAAAGGAAGAATGTGAAACTGAAAAGGAGAAGGATAAGCTGGAGTAGATGTTAAAGGATCACAAAACATTGTTGTACCCAACTTGCGAAGATGGCCAAAAAAAGCTAGGTACCACACTGAATTTGCTGCAATGGAAGGCAGAGAATGGTGTGACTGACAGCGCATTTTCAAAGTTGTTCGTAAAAATGAAGAATCTGCTTCCAATAAATAATGAGTTGCCCGACAGTACATACCAAGCAAATAAGGTTGTCTGCCCTCTAGGATTAGACGTGCAGAAGATACATGCCTGCATTAATGACAGCATCCTCTACCGCGGTGAGAAGTATGAGAATTTGGATGCATGCCCGGTATGCACTACACTACGGTATAAGATCAGACGAGATGATCCTGTCGATTTTGAGGGCGAGGCCCCTAGGAAGAAGTTTCCTGCCAAGGTTATGTGGTATGCTCCTATAATACCACGGTTAAAACGTCTCTTCAGAAATAAAGAGCATGCCAAGTTGTAGCGATGGCACATGGAAGACCATAAGAAAGACGCGATGTTGAGACACCCCGCTGATGGGTCACAGTGGAGAAAAGTCGAGCGAGAGTACCCAGACTTCGCACGTGACGCAAGGAACTTAAGGTTTGGTCTAAGTACAGATGGCATGAATCCTTTTGGTGAGCAGAGCTGCAGTCACAAAGACTGCATGTGACTCTATGTATCTATAACCTTCCTCCTTGGTTGTGCATGAAGAGGAAGTTCATTATGATGCCAGTGCTCATCCAAGGCCCGAGGCAATCCGGCAACGACATTGATGTGTACCTAAGGCCATTATTTGAAGAACTTTCATAGCTGTGGGCCAAACCAGGTGTACGTATGTGGGATGAGCACAAAGGGGAGCCATTTGACCTATGAGCGTTGCTTTTCGTAACCATCAATGATTGGCCTGCTCTTAGTAACATTTCAGGGCAGACAAACAAGGGATACAATGCATGCACACACTGTTTAGATGAGACTGAAAGTGTATATTTGGATAAATGTAAGAAGGTTGTGTACCTAGGGTATCGTTGATTTCTTCCGAACCTGCATCCCGTAAGAAAGAATGGCCAGCATTTCAAACGTCTGGCAGAACCCCGGAGGAAGCCTATCCTCCATACCGGTGAGGAGGTATTTGGTATGGTCAAGGACCTAGAAGTAATCTTTGGAAAAGGTCCTGGCAGTCTATCTGTTTCGAATGACGATGCCGGACACGCGCCCATGTGGAAGAAGCAATCTATATTTTGGGACCTACCCTATTGGAAAGTCCTAGAGGTCCGCTCTTCAATCGACGTGATGCACGTGACGAAGAATGTTTGCGTGAACCTGTTAGGCTTCCTAGGAGTGTATGGGAAGACAAAAGATACACCGGAAGCACGGCAGGACCAGCAACGTATGAAAGACCCTGAAGAGCCTATGCATCCTGAGAACGAGAAGGGTAAACGTTGCCACTGAACTCCTGCCAGCTACGCTCTTACCAAAGTAGAGAAGCAAATCTTTTTTGAATGCCTGAGTAGTATCAAGGTCCCGTCTGGCTTCTCGTCGAATATAAAGGTAATAATAAATATGGAAGAGAAAAAAATTTCCAAAACCCGAAGTCTCATGACTGCCACGTGATTATGACGCAATTGCTTTCGATTGCATTGAGGGGTCTTCTACCTGAAAATGTTCGAGTACCCATTGTGAAGCTATGTGCATTCCTCAATGCAATATCTCAGAAGGTAATCAATCCAGAAAGCCTATCAGGGTTACAGACAGATGTGGCCCAATGTCTTGTCAGCTTTGAGTTGTTGTTCCCACCATCCTTCTTCAATATTATGACGCATCTCCTGGTTCACCTAGTAGAAGAGATTGCCATTCTCGGTCCTGTATTTCTACACAATATGTTCCCCTTTGAGAGGTACATGGGAGTCTTAAAGAAATATGTTCATAACCATGCTAGGCCAAAAGGAAGCATCTCCAAGGGCTATGTAACAAAGGAGGTCATTGAGTTCTGTGTTGATTTTATTCCCGACCTTAAGGCGATTGGTGTTCCAGAATCACAAAATGAGGGGATACTGCGTGGAAAAGACACCCTAGGATGTAAAGCAATGATATGTAGGGACGGGCATTCTCTAAATCAAGCACACTACACGGTTTTACAAATATCTATCTTGGTTGCCCCGTATATCAATGAACACAAGAATTTTATACGCCTCAAACACCCGGGGTAGTCTGATGAATAGATTATAGGTGAACACATGTCGAGTTTTGGCGGCTGGCTGCAAAGACTTCTCACGAATAACACCACTGTTGGAGATCAGTTGTACTTGTTGGCCAAGACACCATCTTCGACTGTATGTACTTTCCAAGGGTACGAGATAAATGGGAATAAATTTTACACGATAGGCCAAGATAAAAAGAGCACCAACCAAAACAGTGGTGTCCGCTTCGATACAGCAGAAGACAATGGGCAAAAGACCATGTATTATGGGTTCATAGAGGAGATATTGGAACTTGTCTATGGACCTAATTTTAAGGTCCCCTTGTTTCGGTGCAAATGGGTCAAGCTAACAGGAGGAGGGGTTGAGGTAGACAATAAGTACGGAATGACAACAGTGGATCTCAACAATCTTATGAAGGTAGACAAGAACTTAGACGAACCATTCGTCTTAGCCAATGATGTGGATGTGGCTCTGGTTTTCTATGTGAAGGACATGTCTACCAAACCGAAAAAATAAAAAATAAGCAAACAGATACATCACACGATGAGCCAAAGCGTCACATAGTCCTTTCAGGGAAAAGAAATATTGTGGGAGTGGAGGACAAGACAGACATGTCAGAAGATTATAATAAGTTTGATGAAATTCCGCCCTTCAGAGTGAAGACTGACCCAACCATCCTGTTAAACGGTGCTAATACTCCATGGTTACGGCCGACGCGGTCATAAGATTGACTATATATATTAATTGAGCCATTTTTGGCACACATATGTATCTCAAAATGGAAATCAATGTCATATTTCTTCTGTTAACACTATATGTATTAAATGAGCCATTTTTCTTCCTGCCATTTCTTCCCGCCATTTTTCTTCCCGCCATTTTTTCCCGCCAGTTCTTCCCGCCATTTCTTCCCGCCAGTTCTTCCCTCCAGTTATCTTCCAATCATTTCTCACTATATATATGTAGGGTTGGCCTCCATTGTCATTGCACATGTCTAGACTCATATCTGCAACCTCATCACTCTTTCCCATGGCTTCCACCGTACCACTAACCCCTAGGGAGGCGAAGGCACTTTGCGCCTCGAACTACCCCTGCCTACCGGGCTACTGCGTCCCCGTAGGCTGGATGCTAAGCGCCGGAGGCGTGCCGGTTCCTCCTGTCCCTCTAGGTGTGGCGCGTTGGATGGCCATCACGAACTACTACTACTTCGAGCTCACGCCGAAGCAGCGGAGGAATCCCAGATGGCATCCCGACTATTTCCCGACTTAGGAAGCCTTCTTAGGGGATCGGCGTGAGATGGCGCTCGCCAGGCACGAGGAGGACGGCCCACCTCCTCCAAACTTCAACGAGGCCGGCCATCGGCTGTGGTGGCGCGGTCGGACTCTCTAGAGCGTCATGGCCTACGACAGCGCCGTCGACTCTAACCCCCGTCTGCGCTACCCTCAAGTCCAGCCCACGCGTACTCAGCCTTCAAGGTTCAACTATGGCGACCCCGACGACGACAGCGGCGATGGCCACGGCGAGTACAACGACTACAGTGGTGAGTATTACAGGTGTAGGAAGGAGCATGACTGAATCACTCCAACATTACAAAACAAGTTCGGCCGATTGTGACTTAATTTGGATGTATCTTAATTTTTAGTTCTTCTATGTATCTTAATTTTCAGTCGTGCTTTGTTGCGTTATGTACTTTAATTCTAGTTCTATCATAATAAAATTTTCTTCTCTCCCTTTTCCTCCCGCGCATTCTGCCCGCCCTTTCCCATATGTTACTAGTTTTAATAGTTAGAATTTTATTTTTTAAAACCAAAAAATGTTTTAGGATTAATTATTCAAATACAAACAATTTTTATGTTGAAAGTTTTGTCAGATTCCAAAGTGTACAAAAGATGCTAAATTTAAATATCCAAACAATTCAAAAATGTTAATACAAAATAAAATATGATTTTCTCTAATAAAATATGGTTATATTCCTTTTCAGATGTTTAATATTTTTTAAGTTCAAAGTTTTAGGGTTTGACTATTTTAATTTTGTCTTAATTGAATAAAGTGTTTTAATAATTTGAAAATTTTCATCTACAATAACTATAAAATGTTTTTATATGAATGGATAGATCTTATTTTTCTAAAAATTATGATATATTATTCATATTTTTCTGAGTTACAATGAAAAAGATATAAATTTTCTTAATTCTATCCTATTTTTTGAATTAAAAAAAACCCCAACCCTTTAATGTACGAAATAAATGCCCCCCTTTAACACCGGTTCCAGCCTCGAACCGGTGTTAAAGGGCGGATTTGTTTCGCGCGCGCACCCCCCCTTTAACACCGGTTCGTGGCTGGAACCGGTGTTAAAGGGGGGGGGTGCACGCGTGAAACGAAATAAATGCACCCCACCTTTAACACCTGTTCGTGGCTGGAACCGGTGTTAAAGGGGGGGTTATAACGTAGCGCGTGCATTCTTCCTCTTCCCCAGCCAGACACTTAGCAAATTTTGGGATCGAGCAGAGGAGCGCGCGGAGAACAACGACGACGCCGGCAGGCTGCTCGACCGCGTCGTCGTCGTCCGCCGCCGCGCCATTGCCTCGCCACCTCGCCTGCTGTCGCCACCGTGCCCGCTCCGTCCGCCACCGCTCTCCTCACGTCTGCCCCGCCTCACGTCCGCACCACGCCAAGACCACATCGGCCGCGCCTCCTGCCGCCCTCGCTGCGCCGTCACGCTGTGGTTCTAGGTGAGCCGTGTGCGCCTAGGATTTTTGTTTTAGGATTTTGTTTTAGGATTTTTGTTTAGGAATTTTGTTTTAGGATTTTTGTTTAGCAATTTTGTGTTAGCAATTTTGTTTTAGGATTTTTTTTTATGAATTAGCATATATATATATATGTGTTAGGATTTTTTAGAAAAATTTGTTAGAATATTTTGTTAGGATATTTTGTGTCATAATCATAATCATAATCATAATTAAGTTTAGAGAATATTTTGTTAGGACTTTAATGTGTCATAATCATAATTAAGTTTAGAGAATAATCATAATCATAGGATACTTTGTGTCATAATCATAATTAAGTTTAGAGAATAATCACAATCATAATGTTAGGGCGTGCCCACCCACGCCGCCGTCGCCGTCGCGCCACCCACGCCATTGTCGCCGCCTCGTCGTGCTCTTCTTCCGCGACCAAGGAATCGACGCGGGGCATCCGCAATCGACCCCCTAGCACCGCTTCTTCTCCGAGCCCGACGACCACCACCGTCGCCATCATCGCCGTTTTCGACCCCGCCCGGCCTCGCAGACCCCTCTGGTAGACCCACGGTGAGCCCACAGTGCTCACCCTCCCCTCCGCTCGCTCCCTCTCGCTTAGAGCCATCGTCGTCTCGCTGCTCTGCAAGCGCCGCCGCTGGTCGTCGTCGTTGCCGTCGCTCCGGTGACCCCTAGGTAGCGGTGCCGCCCGTTTTAGGTAGGTCGCATCGCGCTGAGTCGAACGCGCTTGCTCGCGCGCCCTAGGTCTCTCTCTTACTCTAGATAATATTTGTGTATTTTGTATGAAAAATATGTATATTTGTGTATGAATCCAAGTCCACTGGAATGTTTACTCTCTTACTCTAGATAATATTATTGTTTTAGGAACTATGGATCCACTCAGTAGAAACCTTGAAGAGGAAGAAATAATGGAGAACATGATCCACGAGGACAACTCACAATATCTGAACTTGGAGGGACATGATGACAGCTCAAGTAGTCATGGAGAAGATGACGACTCCGATGAACGCACTTTAGTGATTACAAAGTCCTTCGAGGTATATATATATGCATGGATTAAGCTTCTGCTAACTTGCACCGATTGATTTGTATATATATATATATACATGTATTAATTAACGCTTCTTTCTTCTTTTAGCCCTCCGGATCGACCAGCTAGCAATAATCTTCTTCTATGAAAAAGAGCAAGCGAGGCGCGAGCCATCGGTTGAAAGATCATGTAAAGTTCACGATCGAAGCAGTCCGTGTTGATGACAGGCCGATGGAGCCCAAGTGAAGGGAATATGCCCAAGAGGCAATAATAAAGTGGTTATTATCATATTCCTTATTTATGATAAATGTTTATTTTGCATGATATAATTGTATTAATACGGAAACGTTAATACATGTGTGTTCAATAAACAAAAAGGAAGTTCCTAGTTATGCCTCTCTTATAAACTAGCTCGTTGATTAACAAGATGATCAAGGTTTCCTGATCATGGACATTGGATGTTGTTAATAACGAGGTCACAACATTAGTGTAATGATGTGATAAACATTCATCCGAAGTATAGCATTACGATCAAGGTCATTGTGTTTATATTGCTATAACATCATACGAAGTTATCTTAGTCCTTAGACCATGAGATCATGTCAATCACTAACACCGAAAGAGTATCTTGATAACATCAAACGTCACATCGTAACAGGGTGACTATAAAGATGTGTTCAGTGCTACGAAGGTGTTATGTTGAGGCTCATGGATCAAGAGTGGAATTTGTCCATCCCGATGACGGATAGATATACTCTGGGCCCTCTCAGTGGTATCACATTAGTTAGCTTGCAAGCAAGTGATTTGATCACTAGAATGTTATATCACGGGAACAAGAAAAGAGTACATGTCGGTAACAAGATCAAACTAGGTATGGAGATACCGATGATCGAATCTCGGACATGTAATATATCGCGAGACAAAGGGATTGAGTTACATGCGTATAAGGTTTACACGATCACAGAAGTCATCGTTGAATATGTGGGAGTCAGTACAGATCTCTAGGTCCCGCTCATGTCTACATTATTCGCGAACCATAGGGTGACACACTTAAGGGATATCGACACCATTCGGAGCAAATAATATGCCAGAGAAAGAAAAAGGAAAGCGCAGGAATTTATTTCAATAGACACTGAAACTGTTTCGGTTGAAATTGCTGAAACTGGTTCTGCATGTGAAATTGAATACTAGCAAGGGGTTTTATGTGAATGTTTGTTAATTAAAGTAATTAATAAAATTCTAAATAAATAAATAAAAGAGTTTTATTTAAATAAGAGCTTGCATTAAATTTGTTGGAAATTTAATGCATGTGAGTGGATTTTTGAGTGGAGGCTTTTTAACGGGAGTGGAGGCTTTTCATTTTGAATGGGAGCTCCACCCACATGAATGTGGAAGAGGTGGGGGCAGACACCATGTCTGGGCGCCATGCCCCTTGGGGTGCCCCCTCTCCCTATAAAAGGCCCCCCTCTCATCCTCTCAAAGCACACCTCCTCGCGAAGGATCTCTCTCCCCCCTTTAGAATTTCCCCATGGTCTCAGATCAGCGAGATACATGTTCCCGGTGCCTTTTTCTGGAAGGATTTGTTGCTTCCGCTGCTTCGCTGGAGCGAGGGCGCGGAGGTTGTCGGGGTAACTGGACATGTGTGCGATCACGGATGCACCACTGCTTTGCGGTGCTGGACTTGATGGTGCTGGACCGGCTGGACTAGATGGACTTCATCACGATCTTGAGATCGGCAAGAGTTCGTCTACATCATCCACGAGTACAAACTCGTTAACACTATTCGGTCTTCGAGGGTATGTATTCTATGGATGTATATCCACCCGTTGCTTGTATCTAGTAGATAAATCTTGGTACATAGTTGTTCCCATCGTAGGAAAAATTTTGTTTTCTATGCTGCGAACCCTACACCAAGAATGTCACATCCCAAATTTTCCAAAATTTGAAATGTGGAAAATAAATAAACAAAATAAATAATTGTTGAAATTTAGGGTGAAAAGAAACTTTTTGCTTCCAAATGGAAACATCAAAACCCATCTTGAACAAACTTTGAATAAAAAGGAATCCAACAAAATTTCAAACAAGTGAAATGCTTTCATCAATGAATGTATCTTGAAATTTAACATTTCGAAAAGTTAAACCAAAACCCTAAAACCCTAATGGAAGAAAATCATTCCAAGATTACCCTAAGTCTATGGATTTGATCCATATAAAAATTTATAAACAAACATTTATAAATTATGAAAAATGATAAATAAAAATATTATAAAACCATAGAAATTGATTTCATTCAATTTGGAACCATGGATAAAAACTTATGAATATAATAAGATAAGAGGAAATAATTTTCCAAATCTAATATAGCTCCTATATAAAATCCATACCAAATTATGAGAAAATAATCCTAAAGAGATTTAAAAGGATAAACAAATATTAAATAAAATTATACAAATTGGAATCACCAATTTTGGATCTATAAATAAAAAGATATGGATTTTATAAGACAAAGAAAGAAATAATAAATCAAGAATATTTAAAACCAAATTAAATCTTGGCCAAATCCATAAGCAAATGAAATAGAGATAATCCAAATGAAATAAAGGGATAAAGAATATCCAAATAAAATTATATGGAATTAACCAAATTAAATTCTATTTAAAATGGAGACAAAATCCCTTAGGTAAATGATTAATTAAATCATGAGAAAATAATAAATGGAAATTTACCAAAGTGGATTAAAAAGTTACCTAATTAACTTAAAAGAATAATATGAATAAAATTTATATGGAATTAAAACCACATTTGATTTTATTGGAATAAAGACAATTGCTCAATTGAAATGATTAATAAATCATATTGAAATACTTTAAATAATTCAAAGTGAATTATTAACACCCTATTGAATAAATGAAAACCTACTGAAAAGGATTTGGTAAAATTTGGATTTCAAATAGAAGTTGAAAACATATTCGAAATCTCAATTAAATAAAGACAAGTGTCTAAATTAATTAATAAATAAACCATGAAGGAATAAGGGAAAATTATTTTAAAATGGACTTTAAAAACATGTTTAAAGTAGTATTAAAGCATACTGAAAAGTTTGAAAAGAAATAAAAAAAGTTTTGAAATCATTTGAACAAATTGAAAACAAAAAATCAAAATGTAAAAAGAAAAAGAAAACAGAAGAAGAAACAATAAAAGAAACCAGCCCAGCCCAGCTAGCCTATATTGCCCAGCAAGCCCATTTCCCCTCTCCCCCGCAGAAAAACGGTTCACACCGCAAACTCGACCCCCTCAGACGTTGACGAGACGACCCCACCGAACCCCTCTCTATCTCGCTGACGCCAGGCCCCACCACCAGCTCACCTTCTTCCTCACCCACCGCTGACCACGCTCTCCCCTCGCCGTTTCTGCAGTGAATCTGCGGATTAAAATTCGATTGATTGCAGCAATCACTGCCCTCTTAAGCGCCCTCCTCTCCCCCTCCTTTCCCCTCAAGCCTCATTCCACCGGAGCCCCAGGGCTGCTCAAATTTCTACTCGTAACCTTCTTTTCTCCGGCGAGCCTCCGAGCAAATTCCAGCCAGACACCGCATATCCTTGCTCCCTAGCCACCACGAGACTACTCCCCATCGCAAGGCGCACACTCCAGTACCACCATCTCACTCGCGCGCGCCCTGAAACCTCGACTACGTCTTCGCCAGAGCAGCGCCGCCGTCTTCCTCCTCTCCGACAAGCTCCCTCGGTATTTTCTGACCGTCCTCTCCCCTCTCGTTGACACACACATGTTATACTCTCCCGTGCGCATCTTACGCGACTAGTTTCGTGTCCTAGCGTGCTTAGTAACCTCGCCACCGACGACACCAGAGCATGCCCGACGCCAACAACGACTCCGACGAGGAATTTCCAGCAGCACCGTGCGCCCCTTCGACGATGGTGACCACCTCGAGCATCCTCTCGTCACCACGAACTCGGTGGGATACTCCACATCCTTCCTCGCTTCGTGTAATCGCTGAACGCTCGGCGCTGCGTCACCCGCTGCCGTCGAGCGCCACCAGTTAGTGGTCGCTTGATCATCAGCCGTTAGATCTAGATCGGATGCGCGAGATTAGAATTAACCCGAAGGGGTACGAATCCATCTGATCCGCACTAATCAACTTAAATCCTATGGTGTATATTGCACGATCCTGCCGAAACAGTATCAGCCAGTAACATTATGACACATGGCTCAGACTTTGATTTAAAAACAGAAACACTTCTATTAGATATGTGATTTTGTAAAATTCATAACTTTAAATCTGCACGTCCAAAATTTTCAAATTTTATATCAATGAATCAGCAAAAAGAGTACTTTCCAACCATGCACTTTGTTTAGTATTTTGTTTCTGTAAAATTAGTTGGTTTTGCAGAAACTTGTTTAGGCTTATTTTGTGTATAAAATTTATTCTAAAAATGTTTCTAGGGTAAAATCTTTTGTAAATGGATTGTTTTGAACTTACTGACCATAGAAACCAATTTGTGGATTTAAAAACATATTTTGTGAGACTTAGGAATTCAATCTTTGAATAAAATCATTTCTAGTTAAATAAAAATATTGATTATGGTTTAAAAATTCTTTTAGATTAAAACCTTTGGAAAATGATTTGATTTAAACTTTCTGACCCTAAACACCAAGTTTTAGGAATTAAAAATATATTTGATGAACCATAGAAAATTATTACCTTGTTTAAAAGCATTTCCAACAAAATAAAATGTTGCTTTGATTTAAAAATGGATTTTGGATGAAACGCTTTGCAAATGGAATTGTTTTAAAACAATATGACCATAAACATTAATATTGATGTTTAAGAACATTTTGGATAACACTAGAAATTATTCTTTGTAATAAAATCAATTCTAGCAAAACAAAAGGGATTTAAAGTGGCCATTTTTACTAACTTAATATTAAATGGTTTTGCCACTTTTATAAATGACCAATAGGTGTTTTAAAATGTTTATGACCTATTAGAAACCACTTCTCCAAATAAAAAAATCTTTGGCATGCTTGCATGCATTGTTTTGTTTTCTTTATTTTATGTGATGAATTGTTTGAATGCTAGTTTGAATATTTGCTTGCTTGATTGAATTGTAGTGAAATTTGAAGAGTGTGACTCATGCAAGATCAAGGAGTGAACCTATATTCTCTACCAAAAGGCAAGTGGTGCTTCATACTTTTGTCCCATTATTTTCACGATGCATTAGTGATATTGCTAAGTAGGACTTGCATAAATTTTCTAAGTGTTAACTATGCCATGGGAAATCCTAGTAGTTGATGCCTTAGTATAATTTTCCCTAAGTTAGATTCCTACTACTATCATGTTTAGCCTAGCTAGTAGCAAACAAGGGTGGTTTATATATACATGTTATGGAAATTTTTCCAAGTCTTTTGACTTATGTTTTTTCTTAATAAAACTACTAAGTGAATGAATCACCTGGGTGGAATGGTAATTGCATGGATGGTTTTTTGTTGAGTGGTTACCAGGGCCCATTTCCATGGCCTGGCCTGTGTATCTCACTTGTGGAATGCCACCCAGGAACAAAGAGATTTGATATGTCCAATGTTGAGGAGCTTCAAGTGTAGCCACTTGGCAATATGGGCTCTACCTGGATCATATAGGTTGCAATAACTTAGCCAAATGGACAATTGGTGGTAGGGGATGATAGGTTTGGGAATGCGTCCATTCTGGTCTAAGGGAAGGCTTCTGAAAGATCTTGTCTCGATGCATTTTGAGTCTTGTGGGGAAAGTGCACCACCTCTCGAGAGAGTAAAATCTAAGTACTTAGTTGTGTCCCCGGCAATGGACAATTTGAGTATCAAGACATGGAAGCTATCAAGAATCTCCTCATCCCAATTTCTAAGTTAAAAACTTGTGGGTGAACAAGGGTGAAGGATCACCAATGTCTATTGGTTGATGCCTTGGGTGATTTTAACAAACAAAAACTTAGTGTTTTCAAATGATAAGGAAAATCTATTTTGAGCAAAGCAAGCCTAAGCTCCACTAAGCCAAATGCATATAGATGATAGACTCCACTATACTACCATAGTATCACTTGCCAATATAATTCAAATGTATTGACCCTTGTGGCTGTAACTTATTATGTTGCAGGTTTGTTTGATGTTAGTGAAGTGTGTTGATTAGGATTACAAGTATACAACCAACATGATCTTTGTGGAACTTTGAAGATGAAGGACTCCATGCTATATAGTTATTTCTGCTGCATTGTAATGAGATAGCCAAATGAGCTATGTAAGATGTAATGAATTATTTTATTCCTGGTTATAAAGTTGTATTATGACCTTTGTTTCTTGATATTACATCTTAACTGTGGATGCTAGCTATTGATCCAGGGACTAGCATTGTAAACATAGGGATCTCTACCTTATTAAAGGTTGGGACGCTTACAGATGGTATCAAAGCACTGTGTTGCCTATAGTATTGTAACCCTAGGATTGGACAAAACCCCTTAGAAAAAATAGGAGTTGTATTTGTTCAAAAACTTATCTACAAACAATCTTGTATACTCTTTCCTCAACCTTTTGGTTTTGATTCTACATCTCTTCCTTTTCAAACTTGATGGACAAAACCTCAACATGAGCAAAGGACTTCACCAACTCAAATAACTTCAGCTTCAACATTACCAATGACTTCAAATTTAGTTTCACCAAGGACTTCAACTTGGACATCACTAAGGACTACACGTGAGACAAGAAATATTACCCAAGACATGAAGACTAACGAAGCACAACTTAGAAGGAACCATCATCACCTTTGAAGTTTAGTGACCAAGATGCAAGAATTTTTCCAAGGACACCATGATCTCATTCATGAAGAAACAAACTAAGAAGAATGGAATGATCTCAAGAAAACCATATAGTTGGACCACCATACTAATGTTTAGATAAAACACACAAACTTATGTGGTGTAGCAAAAATATTTTATTGCTTAAAAATGTGCTTGAACCTTGTTGTTTGAGTGGAATGTTTGTTTGTGATTGCTTGCATATTTCTTGTGTGAATTGTTATGTGTGAGTATAATTCTTCATTTAGTATTCTTTGCCAATTCTAATCCCAATCTAACCCAAACAGATGACTTCCCCAAGATACTCCAACATCAAGAATGGCGAAAACAACAACCAAGAGATGCACATGAGAGAACAACTCATAGCAAGCCAAACCCAGTTGTCTCAAGTGACAACTCAGTTTTTAGCCAACAATAATGGGATAGACCCAATCTTGCAAAAGTTTTTGGAAACCCAATCCTAATTGTTGCAAAAGATGACCAATCAAATGATCAACATGATAAGCAACTCTTCCCAAGGAGATTGTGACAACAATGATATCAATGATGATATTATAGAAGGAACTCAAGCTTGCAATATTTGTGGAGACATAGAACGCACATCTAAGGAGCATGTGGGCCAATGCCCTAATTGTGTAGAGAAACATCCAACTAATCAATGCCCCACATCTCAAGTGACTTGTTTCCTATGTGAATCAAATGATCATGTCCCTATCAAATGCCCCATCTATCCTAAATTTCAATAAATGAAGCAACATGGAATGCACCAAATGTTTGGAAAAATCCATGAAGGAACAATTTCTACCAAGAAGGATGAAGGCAAAGTCAGAACCATGCCTCATAAGGCCAAATCCAAAGTGACCACAAAGTGTTGCTACTCTTGTGGGGAAGAAGGTCATATCTCTAGTAACTGCCCCAAGAAGAGAGAAAGATTTCCCACCTTTGAGGTGAGATATGAAGAGCGTGAACTAGAAGAACTCCTAGCTTTGGAGAGACCCAAGAAGAAGAAGAAGAAATGCCCCAACCCTAGCAAGAAGGACATTACCCAAGAGCAATGTTAGAATTGCAAAGAGATGGGACACTATGCCAATGAATGTCCAGAAAAGAATAAGAAGATACCTGACATCAACCTTGTCACATGTTTCAAGTGTGGAAACAAAGGACATTATGCCAACAAGTGCCTAGAGAAATTAAAGCAAGACCCCAAGTAAGCCAAGATGTAATCTAGTTTAAAACCTTTTTAAGGGTGGTAGTACCCTAGTTTCCTTGAAGCCATCTTGTAACCTCTATCCTCCCCAAATCTCGGGACGAGATTTCTTTGAAGGGTGGTTGTCAACACCCGGATTTTTAATCCCAGATGCCTATTATGCCATACATTGCGATCCCAGGATTACCATTTTTGCGAGACATAACAGAATTGGATACCACAGTACATCATCCATTACAAACCATACATAAGGTCTTACACAAATAAGGATCTCATGATCCAATTCTTAATACAACTTCAAGCAGCGGAATACGTAATAATAACGGTAGAATAGGCGAAGCTCCATCTTCGGGGTCACAGGCAATGCTGACGATGGGAGATGATCCTAGTTGTCGTAACCTTCCTGGGGTCCATCCTCCAGGTACTCCTCTTCATAGTCTGGCCATGGGAATAGCCAGGGACAAAGCCATCAGTACTCTTTAAGTACTCGCAAAATAATACTAACAAGTAAAAGGGTTCTTGGATAATAGGACACTAGGCTCTAGGGTTGTTTTGCAAAGGCCAGATTTATCTCTACTAAGTTCAGAAGCAAGAGAGCTAGTTGAAGTTTATAACACCTACGTGGGAACTTGTATTTCATAGCACAACTCTGATGTGGTCAAGTCAAATTCTTCGTTTCATTTCACAAGTCATTTTGAAAACAGCTGACGGGGGAATAGTATGGCCACTCCAACTATCCATAACCGCGGACACGGCTATTCGAATAGTTTGACACTCTGCAGAGATTGTACACTTTCACCACAACATTCGATACATCCATCAGGGAACAAATCCTGAATTCACCATACTCAGTATGCGGATAATCAATCCTAACCTTTCAATTACACGCCCTAGTATAAGCACCTCTCCTGTGAGTTTGGCCTCCCAACCATGACCAACTGTCATCTTGGGTACTGCACAGGTGGAAAATCTTCACAAGGTAGCCTCAGCTCAGACCTTGGCCGTGAGGGAACTAATACTAAGGGATATAAGTTTCCAGTCAAGCCCTACCCAATATTCGGGTATTGTGGTTGTACGATAAAATTGGAATGGTATCGCATCCAGAAAACCATCAGTTTTATAAAGGGATAAGGCTCATGCCTCAACATTTTCATCACCATAAACATCGGGTGTTCGGAAACACATGTCAAAACATCTCAGTAGAATTATCCATCATTCTAAGGTTTTCATAACCATTTTCACCAAGTATTCCCATCTAAAGTTGATCCAGTTTTATGCTTAGCACTAGCATATACAAGTGGGGGTGAGTACTAATGATGGGGTGGTAAACTAGTGGAGTTTCAACTAAGTACAACCTTATATCATAGGATGATATCAAGGTTTCTAACTTAGGCCAAATTTTATGCTCTTTATGCAACCTTTAATATATCTTTCTAGAATCTACAAGTCACTTGAGTCAACTCTAAGTTAGAGCTTTGATAAAGAAATAAAGTAGAAGGCTTGCAACTAAAACTAGGATTGGGTTATCAAGTGGGTATGATCACATATGCTTAAGGCATATAGTTGGCATGGTAACAATCAAGTATTAGCTTGTACAACTGCAAGTACAAGCTTGCACATGTCAACTTGATTAGTAAGGCTTGCATCAGTGTCAATATAAGCTTGCCTTGTGCAGAGCAGTGGTTGAAGTTCTCCTCGACTTCTTCTTCGTAGTATCCTCCTTCCCCCTCGTATCCTTGGTCGGTACTAGCGTCTATAAATAAATATGATGTACAATCACCAAACAATACTTAACTACTTGCAATCATCACACAAAAGGGTCCTATAGATGATCTAGCATCATCACTAACATTAAAAGATTAAATCTTGGTTTAATTCCTTTTTAGTTTTAGAAAAGTAATTTCTACTCATTGAAAAACTACTTAAGATTTAATATTCTCCAAACCAAACATGGGATCATGTTGACACATGTCATCACCACATATTTTAGTCCATGGGAATGTGATTTAAAGTGGTGTCCTAATAAGGTTTTACCATTTTATTTTAATTAAATAAAGTGTCTAGAAATGCCTATGTAGCATTCTTTTATTACTTGAACACTATTTCTGTAAGTAAACCTATATATTTTTATATATTCTGAAAGGTATGGTTAAATGTGATTTTTGAGAGTTGGAATCAACTCAAAAGCTATTATGGTTTTAATTTGAAAAATGTTTGAATGCGGAAAAGCTTCTGCCTTGTTATTTTTACCATGGATGATATACAGATCCAAATGACTTGAATCCAACGTGCTTGGATTCAACATTCCCAGACCTTTCTAACAAAATTGGTTTCCTTCAATTTGGTGCGCTGAGTCAACCTGGGTTGATTTTTGAAACTGGGTACAGAAGTGTGTTTGAAATAAAATGGAAAAGGTTTAATTCAAATAAGCTGGCTGCGGGAAGCGATCATCGGGCCGCTGCTAAGCTTAACGCCCGCTGGCTGTTTGTTGTCCCCACGCCGCTGAGACAGGGTAAGCGGTATGGGGTGATGTGGTGCGTCCGATCTGGTTCTAATCCAATGGCTGAGGGTCATTGTCGTCGTTGGGCAATGCCGGCGAGACAGAAACCTAGCGCGGCCAGTGGGGGTCGTTGGCGGCTCACCGGGGTCAAGGCGAGGGTCGGTGAGGTGGACGAACGACGAAGTCGACGATGGTGAACCTCCTGGTACCGGCAGCTTCTCTTGGGGCGGCTCCAATCGCAGTCCCCCTTGTTCTCCAGCAGCGGCGGGCTCTGGTGAAATTCTGGAGAATTGCTGCTCGCCTTGCTCCGGGAAAGGGGTGGCACGATCAGTGATGAGAGGGGAGTGAGATGGTGTGCTCAATTCGGCTGGGGGTGGCCTCTATTTATAGTCGCGACGACGAGACCAAACGGCATGGGCATATGATGGTGGCGACATGGCTACGGGCTACTAGAGGCATGGCCGGCGGTGGCGATCGCTTGGTGGTCTCCTAGCGATGCTCTACGGCTTTAATGCCCATGTAGGGGCGGTGCGGTTTGGTCGGTAACGCGCCGCTCTGCGCGACAGAGGCGGCATCTTCGACGGCGAGCGGTGGCTGTGAGGCATGGGGCGGCGAACGGGGATGTCTGGCGGTCTCCTGGGTCGGTGGTGATCGTGTATGCACGCGGCGAGGGCGGCGCGCGGTCTGTGGGCGTCGGTCGAGCATGGCGCTCTGGCGCATACTTGGCATGGTTGCTGGCGAGTTGGGCGCGGTCCGTGCGTGTGGTCCAGGGGTTGGCAAGGTTCGAGCGTTGGACAGGGAGTGGCGATGGACGGTGGGCTGCCTCCCAGACAAGGTTGGCACGGCTAAATCTCCTCCTAGCTTGTTGTCTCCACTGGGTGGCATGGTGAGCTTCGGCTGTTCACCATTGATGTCATTGCCCAGCTTACAGTGAGGCTAGTGCTTGGTTTAACTTGCTATATGATCTACTGAGATGGTTGTGACCTAGAGAGGGAACAAGTTAGGCTTCAATCACTGCTCACAATAGTGTTTAGGATTTTGATGATTTGTGTCTGCCAAGTGTTTGATGAAATGGCCGCAAGAATTCAAGTTTTGAATTTTGAAAAGATTTTTGGTGGGTGTGCTAGGTTGATGCTGGGAAGTCTGCAGATGCTTGGGTTTTGAAAGTTGAGCTTGTTTGAGTGGTTTTTGAAAAAGTGGGATCTTCCCATATGATAAAGATTCAATTTTGAATTGTCATTTAAACTATGCATTTGAATGTTTCTGGATGATCACAAAGTGGGCTTTGATACTTTGTTATGAGTACAATCAAGGGGTGCAAAGATCCAGAAAAGTTTCTGTTAGGTTCTGAAAGTTTGAGATAACCAAAGTAGGCATGGGAGTTAAATTGGTCAAAATGACCATTCCCTTATTTTATTTGTTTTGATTTACTTGTCTTTGAGAAAAGTTTGGGAATTGTTTAGATGATGTTTATTTCACATAAGCATTCATTTACAAGCAATGGAACACACAAACAAGGTGGTTCAAATGAATTCCAAATGAAATGCATACTCACATGCATGCTTTCATAATTTTATTTAGCAAAGTTTTTGTTAACCCTAAATTTGATGATTAGAGTTTGATGATCCAAGTTTAGTATTTTTTGGATGTTATAAACCTTCCCCCCTTAAACAAAATCTCGTCCCGAGATTTGAAAAAGGACGAAAAGATTACCTCGGATTTGAAGAGATCGGGAAACTCCGTCCTGATGTGATCTTCGCGCTCCCAGGTAGCTTCCTCTTCTGTGTGGTTGCTCCACTGAATCTTGAGAAACTTGATGCTTCGGGTTCGGTTAGTTCTGAAGGCTTCTTCCAAAATGCGGATGGGTACTTCGGGATAGGTCAGGTCATCGTTAATCTCTATGGTCCGGTGATCGATATTCTTGAACACTTCTGTCTTCTCTGGGACTTCGAGACACTTGCGAAGTAACGAGATATGGAACACGTTGTGCACGGCTGACATCTCTTCGTGTAGTTCCAATTGATACGACACTTCTCCTCGACGGTTCAAAATCTTGAAAGGTCCGATATATCTGGGGGCTAACTTTCCTTTGAGTTGGAAACGCTGCATTCCCTTCAATGGCGACACTTTCAAATAAACAAAATCTCCTATGTTGAAGGCGAGGTCTCGACGTCTCTTGTTAGTATAACTCTTCTGTCTGGACTGGGCAGTCTTGAGGTGCTCACGAATCTTGTGAACCTTCTCTTCTCCTTCTCGTAGGATGTCGAGTCCGAAAATCTGACTCTCTCCTACTTCCGACCAGTTCAAAGGGGTGCGGCACTTCCTTCCGTACATGAATTCAAATGGGGCCATTTGCAAACTAGCTTGATAACTGTTGTTGTATGAAAATTCTGCAAACGGCAGACAGTCTTCCCACTTGGATCCATATTCTAACACACATGCTCTCAGCATATCTTCAAGTATTTGATTTACTCGCTCCGTTTGTCCATCGGTCTGAGGGTGATACGCGGTGCTGAAATCTAGGCGGGTTCCTAAACCTTCTTGGACTTTCTTCCAGAATCTCGAGGTAAACTGAGTTCCTCGATCCGATACGATGAAATAGAGATAATACAAATGAAATAAAGGGATAAATAATATCCAAATAAAATTATATGTCATTAACCAAATTAAATTCTATTTAAAATGGAGACAAAATCCCTTAGGTAAATGATTAATTAAATCATGAGAAAATAATAAATGGAAATTTACCAAAGTGGATTAAAAAGTTACCTAATTAACTTAAAAGAATAATATGAATAAAATTTATATGGAATTAAAACCATATTTAATTTTATTGGAATAAAGACAATTGCTCAATTTAAATGATTAATAAATCATATTGAAATACTTTAAATAATTCAAAGTGAATTATTTAACACCCTATTGAATAAATGAAAACCTACTGAAAAGGATTTGGTAAAATTTGCATTTCAAATGTAAGTTGAAAACATATTTGAAATCTCAATTAAATAAAGACAAGTGTCTAAATTAATTAATAAATAAACCATGAAGGAATAAGGGAAAAATATTTTAAAATGGACTTCAAAAACATGTTTAAAATAGTATTAAAGCATACTGAAAAGTTTGAAAAGAAATAAAAAAAGGTTTGAAATCATTTGAACAAATTGAAAACAAAAAAACAAAATGTAAAAAGAAAAAGAAAACAGAAGAAGAAACAATAAAAGAAACCAGCCCAGCCCAGCTAGCCTATATTGCCCAGCAAGCCCATTTCCCCTCTCCCCCACAGAAAAACGGTTCACACCGCAAACTCGACCCCCTCAGACGCTGACGAGACGACCCCACCGAACCCCTCTCTATCTCGCTGACGCCAGGCCCCACCACCAGCTCACCTTCTTCCTCACCCGCCGCTGACCACGCTCTCCCCTCGACGTTTCTGCAGTGAATCTGCGGATTAAAATTCTATTGATTGCAGCAATCACTGCCCTCTTAAGCGCCCTCCTCTCCCCCTCCTTTCCCCTCAAGCCTCATTCCACCGGAGCCCCAGGGCTGCTCAAATTTCTACTCGTAACCTTCTTTTCTCCGGCGAGCCTCCGAGCAAATTCCGGCCAGACACCGCATATCCTTGCTCCCTAGCCACCACGAGACTACTCCCCATCGCAAGGCGCACACTCCAAGACCATCTCACTCAAGACGCGCTCGAAACCTCAACTATGTCTTCGCCAGCGCAGCGCTGCCGTCTGCCTCCTCTCCGACGATCTCCCTCGGTACTTTCTGACCGTCCTCTCCCCTCCCGTTGACACACACATGTTATACTCTCCCGTGCGCATCTAACTTGACTAGTTTTGTGTCCTAGCGCGCTTTGTAACCTCGCCACCGATGATACCAGAGCGTGCCCGACGCCAACGACGACTCCGAGGAGGAATTGCCAGCAGCACCATGCGTCCCTTCGACGATGGTGACCACCTCGAGCATCCTCTCGTCACCACGAACTCGGTGGGATACTCCACATCCTTCCTCGCTTCCTGTAATCGCTGGAACGCCTCTGGCCAAGCGACGCCGCCGCGCGTCGTCGTCGAGCGCCACCAGTTAGTGGTCGCTTGATCATCAGCCGTTAGATCTAGATCGGATGCGCGAGATTAGAATTAACCCGAAGGGGTACGAATCCATCTGAGCCGCATTAATCAACTTAAATCCTACGGTGTATATTGCACGATCCTCAAACAAAGATTACCAAGAACATTATGACACATGGCTCAGACTTTGATTTAAAAACAGAAACACTTCTATTAGATATGTGATTTTGTAAAATTCATAACTTTAAATCTGCACGTCCAAATTTTTCAAATTTTATATCAATGAATCAGCAAAAAGAGTACTTTCCAACCATGCACTTTGTTTAGTATTTTGTTTCTGTAAAATTAGTTGGTTTTGCAGAAACTTGTTTAGGCTTATTTTGCGTATAAAATTTATTCTAAAAATGTTTCTAGGGTAAAATCTTTTGTAAATGGATTGTTTTGAACTTACTGACCATAGAAACCAATTTGTGGATTTAAAAACATATTTTGTGAGACTTAGGAATTAAATCTTTGAATAAAAGCATTTCTAGTTAAATAAAAATATTGATTATGGTTTAAAAATGCTTTTAGAGTAAAACCTTTGGAAAATGATTTGATTTAAACTTTCTGACCCAAAACACCAAGTTTTAGGAATTAAAAATATATTTGATGAACCATAGAAAATTATTACCTTGTTTAAAAGCATTTCCAACAAAATAAAATGTTGCTTTGATTTAAAAATGGATTTTGGATGAAACGCTTTGCAAATGGAATTGTTTTAAAACAATATGACCATAAACATTAATATTGATGTTTAAGAACATTTTGGATAACACTAGAAATTATTCTTTGTAATAAAATCAATTCTAGCAAAACAAAAGGGATTTAAAGTGGCCATTTTTACTAACTTAATATTAAATGGTTTTGCCACTTTTATAAATGACCAATAGGTGTTTTAAAATGTTTATGACCTATTAGAAACCACTTCTCCAAATAAAAAAATCTTTGGCATGCTTGCATGCATTGTTTTGTTTTCTTTATTTTATGTGATGAATTGTTTGAATGCTAGTTTGAATATTTGCTTGCTTGATTGAATTGTAGTGAAATTTGAAGAGTGTGACTCATGCAAGATCAAGGAGTAAACCTATATTCTCTACCAAAAGGCAAGTGGTGCTTCATACTTTTGTCCCATTATTTTCACTATGCATTAGTGATATTGCTAAGTAGGACTTGCATAAATTTTCTAAGTGTTAATATGCCATGGGAAATCCTAGTAGTTGATGCCTTAGTATAATTTTCCCTAAGTTAGATTCCTACTACTATCATGCTTAGCCTAGCTAGTAGCAAACAAGGGTGGTTTATATATACATGTTATGGAAATTTTTCTAAGTCTTTTGACTTATGTTTTTGCTTAATAAAACTACTAAGTGAATGAATCACCTGGGTGGAATGGTAATTGCATGGATGGATTTTTGTTGAGTGGTTACTAGGGCCCATTTCCATGGCCTGGCCTGTGTATCTCACTTGTGGAATGCCACCCAGGAACAAAGAGATTTGATATGTCCAATGTTGAGGAGCTTCAAGTGTAGCCACTTGGCAATATGGGCTCTGCCTGGATCATATAGGTTGCAATAACTTAGCCAAATGGACAATTGGTGGTAGGGGATGATAGGTTTGGGAATGCGTCCATTCTGGTCTAAGGGAAGGCTTCTGAAAGATCTTGTCTCGATGCATGTCGAGTCTTGTGGGGAAAGTGCACCACCTCTCGAGAGAGTAAAATCTAAGTACTTAGCCGTGTCCCCGGCAATGGACAATTTGAGTATCAAGACATGGAAGCTATCAATAATCTCCTCATCCCAATTTCTAAGTTAAAAACTTGTGGGTGAACAAGGGTGAAGGATCACCAATGTCTATTGGTTGATGCCTTGGGTGATTTTAACAAACAAAAACTTAGTGTTTTCAAATGATAAGGAAAATCTATTTTGAGCAAAGCAAGCCTAAGCTCCACTGAGCCAAATGCATATAGATGATAGACTCCACTATACTACCATAGTATCACTTGCCAATATAATTCAAATGTATTGACCCTTGTGGCTGTAACTTATTATGTTGCAGGTTTGTTTGATGTTAGTGAAGTGTGTTGATTAGGATTACAAGTATACAACCAACATGATCGCCTGTGGAACTTTGAAGATGAAGGACTCCATGCTATATAGTTATTTCTGCTGCATTGTAATGAGATAGCCAAATGAGCTATGTAAGATGTAATGAATTATTTTATTCCTGGTTATAAAGTTGTATTATGACCTTTGTTTCTTGATATTACATCTTAACTGTGGATGCTAGCTATTGATCCAGGGACTAGCATTGTAAACATAGGGATCTCTACCTTATTAAAGGTTGGGACGCTTACAGATGGTATCAAAGCACTGTGTTGCCTATAGGATTGTAACCCTAGGATTGGACAAAACCCCTTAGAAAAAAATAGGAGTTGTATTTGTTCAAAAACTTATCT
This sequence comes from Avena longiglumis, assembly GCA_030063025.1. Lineage (NCBI taxonomy): Eukaryota > Viridiplantae > Streptophyta > Magnoliopsida > Poales > Poaceae > Avena > Avena longiglumis. The sequence goes on along the minus strand of CP125977.1, from coordinate 86,871,503 downwards.
ACAAACAATCTTGTATACTCTTTCCTCAACCTTTTGGTTTTGATTCTACATCTCTTCCTTTTCAAACTTGATGGACAAAACCTCAACATGAGCAAAGGACTTCACCAACTCAAATAACTTCAGCTTCAACATTACCAATGACTTCAAATTTAGTTTCACCAAGGACTTCAACTTGGACATCACTAAGGACTACACGTGAGACAAGAAATATTACCCAAGACATGAAGCCTAACGAAACACAACTTAGAAGGAACCATCATCACCTTTGAAGTTTAGTGACCAAGATGCACGAATTTTTCCAAGGACACCATGATCTCATTCATGAAGAAACAAACTAAGAAGAATGGAATGATCTCAAGAAAACCATATAGTTGGACCACCATACTAATGTTTAGATAAAACACACGAACTTATGTGGTGTAGCAAAAATATTTTATTGCTTAAAAATGTGCTTGAACCTTGTTGTTTGAGTGGAATGTTTGTTTGTGATTGCTTGCATATTGCTTGTGTGAATTGTTATGTGTGATTAGAATTCTTCCTTTAGAATTCTTTGCCTATTCTAATCCCAATTAGCCTAGCTAGTAGCAAACAAAGGTGGTTTATATATACATGTTATGGAAATTTTGCTAAGTCTTTTGACTTATGTTTTTGCTTAATAAAACTACTAAGTGAATGAACCACCTGGGTGGAATGGTATTTGCATGGATGGATTTTGGTTGAGTGGTTACAGGGCCCATTTTCATTTCCTACTGCGGTGACCCAGCATACCACTTCATGATGTAGTACGCTATAGTCGTTGACATAACACCAATGAAACATCGCTCACTAGTATTACATCGTTCAGAGTGGTACAACAGAAACACAGCAGGTCCAAGACATGACTATAGGTTACAACTCGACTCTTTACACAAGATCCAGAGAACACTCTAGGTTAAAGAGAGAAAAGAATCTTCTAACAAAGAAGAATTATAAATAATCAACTCAAATCTTATATACTAATGGACTAGTATCTAAACTATTGGGGCTTGCATTGCTGCTATTCCAATACTTTACAGAAGTAGGTTCTATGGTTAGAGATTCTATTCTTATCTAATCAGCAACTTCGTCTTCACTTGAGTTGATGTATATGTTGACTTTCTTGACTTCATTGAAGAACTTTAGCTTTTGATGATGATTTTTGTAGCATGACTTGATGTAGTCATCGTCTGTACTGGATTTAGAACCTAGCAAGGGTTAAGAAGATACTTTGAGTACGAGCGTACTCAGCAAGTCCACTAGAAAAGGAGTGATTAATGCACTATATCTACAGCCACAGACCATAGGTCGTAGGACATGCAAGTTTTCGTAAACATTTCTTCAAAGGTTGCTTTTATTCTGAAAAAGCTATGTCCGTCAGCCTTCACGGGTTTAATAGAACTTTCATGGAGTTCCTTACCCGCCGCGTTCGCAGCTCCTTTCCGGAATAGGGAGTAACAAGTTACAGTTCTTACACTCTGCAGAGGTGCATTACTTTACCCATGAGAGACCTTAGCCTTGTTGCACAACCAAGTCATTACCTTGTCCATACTTACTTGGTATGGGGCCCAGTCTACAAGCCAATCATTGCCCCCTTCGCGGCCCCGCATGCCTCCTTGGTGTACACCATGCCCACATATTGAATTACGGCAATGGTTTGTACAAACCGTTAGATGCCAGAACTATCGTGGGACGTTGAGGGTTCCCACCCATATGCTACATATACTCTACGAATTAACAATTAATATGCACGCTATGAGTGATAACAGCCACGACCTGCACATCCGGCTTCATGCGAGAGGAAGAAGATACAGCTGACTTCTCTGTCCCATTCCAAATCTCATGGGTAAGCGTGATATACGGTGCAAGAATCATTGGCGACATTGGTTGTTAGGTCCTAGATAATATGTTAATTTACCACCGGAACTTTCATAATAGGTTATTACCTCATGGTAAATAACCTATAATCACATTATTATGAAAGTAGGGTTTTCAGAACTTTTTCAAATGCAGGTGATGACAACACTGGCTTTGCAAAATACTTTACAGAAAATAATCAAAGGACATGAGAAAGTGTGAACTTGCCTTTTGTGATTGCAAGATTATGCACTCACGGTCTTCGAGACAACATAAGATCCAATATCTGAAATCAGCATCGTTGGTCTGGTAAGGACTAATGTTTAAAGAAGCAAGATGTTGTTACGCATAAGTAATGATATGCATTTTGTAAAATTTCCAAAGTGAATCCCTAATACTGTAAGTGAAGTGAACTTAGGTGATTCCTTTAAGAGTTGGTTTATCTTCAAAATTTTACTTCTCATGAAGTGCATCTATAGGTATTTTAAGTTTTGATATTCAAGATATAAAAGTAGAGTGCAATAGTAATTTAAGATTTAGATTAGTTGCTATTTGGTGATTAGGATGGAGGTCTATGTATTGGATTATTAAGGTTTGGAAGAACTATCCTAGAGTTGTTGCTTGAAGTGGCAAAAAGAATAACATTTGAAGAAAATATTTCCTTTCTAAAATTTAAACAATCATCATTGTTAATAGAACATGATTAATGTCTTTTGGTGTTTGATTTATTAGTTTGGACTTGAGATGCTTTATGTCTTAATTTAAATAGACCAAAGTTAACTATAAAAATATAAGTGATTTATTAGACCTGATGTTTATAAGTTTTGAGACTAAAGTTAACTTTAAAAGTTTAAGTAAACTTAAGATGTAATATATTTTAGTTATTCCCATGTTTTAGATTTATGATAGGTATAACTAAGGTGTGGAATTATTCACTTTATATTTTAGTGAATGCTTAGATTAAATTTATTTTGCTATTATGAAAGGAATATGTATTTATTTAATGTAATCATAATTATATGGTCTTAGTAATTTGTTAGAATTTAAAGTTATGTTAATAGTGGTTAAGATATAATGATTATACACCATATTATATAAATGGGTGATACCCAATGTTTATTTAAAAGGATTCTTAATAAGATTTTTAAAAGAATATTTTAAAGTTAAAAGTTATAATTAAGTTTGATTATGAATTCAAGTTATGGGTTTGGAATTAGTACCAAGGCACTAATTGCTCAAGGTTTTATAAGAATTATTGTTTATTTCTTACTTAAGAATTGTTTTTAAAGAATTCACAAAATAGGTATTAGGTAAGGATTTATTAAAAATATTAAAGACTTTTCTAATAATATATTTAATATTTTTCTAGTGTAATATATTTATTCAAGACCTTAAAAATGATTTTTATTTAATTTTTAAGTATTATTTTTATGTTTATAAGATTCCATAAATATTAAATGTATTTAAATATCTGCTTCCAATTTTATTTCTATAAAAATAAGACTAATATTTTTATAAAATAGTAAATTTATTTCTATACATAAAAATTATTTTTATTAATTTTTTTAGGACTTTACTTTATTTTATGATTTTTTTCTAAATCTTTAGTGGTGTTAATATTTATTTTTATTTTATTTAACTTAAATAAGTAAGGTCATATTTTTCTTAGATGGATATTATTTTTGTGATGAATTTTATATATCATATGTATTTTTAGGATTTTTTTATATTTTTCTAGAGATGAAACAATCTTTGAGTATTTTGGTAATTTTATATTCCATCTATTGATTTTCTTAAAGTTTGGTTTAATTATTTTTGGGAACATGGGCCGGCCTAGCCTGGTTAGATTAGAATTGTCCCAAAACAAAGCCCAATAGTTGATTCGACCCAACACTGGCCCAAAGCATGGACAAAACCGACCCTCTCCCTCTCCCTTGGGCTCGACCTTATCTCCCTCGTTCTCGCGCTGGCGCTGCCATGGCCGCCCCTCGCTCTACTTGATTCCGGCAGACGCGGCCACTCCAGTTGTCGCCGCTAGTCGCAGACCATGCGTCGCTCTCTGATGCATCTCCTCATCCAACTAGATTTGGAAATAGAGCCCTTCCCCGCTCGCCCCCTTTGGTTCTGCAATACTAGGGTTTTGGACGCCATGGCTTCGCCCTGCTCTGATGACCTTACAGGGTTGCTCGTTAGGTTGGTGGCGTGATGCGGGTGTTCGCTGATGGCTATCTATTTCCCTTGGTTGATATTGGCAAGGCTTGGTGCGGGTTGAGCGCCACTGGTGCTCCTCGTGCCGCCACGCCTATCTTCACCACGTGTCTGCTTCCTCTCTAGTTTCTAAACGAGGACCCCCGGGTAAGTCTGATTTCCTTCCCCTTATTCTCTGTCTCCCCTTTGATTCCTTACTGCTACTCTGACCAACTCTAATTTGGTTTCTATCCTTTGTTGTTATATCAAAGCCTGCTAAGATCTGTCCAATAATAATTGGTTATATTAAAGATGTTTGGTTTCAAACATATGTTTGAATGCAACTTATGGGATCCTTGTGTGATTTGATGTATACCAATATTGGTTGAATCATGATTTGGTACTGACAGTGATGTGTGATATTAGATTGTTCATGTGCTATTGTGGTTCATCTATTAGCATGGTGATATATATATCATGAATTCCTTGTCCTATCTACTGATGTTATGATAATTTAATTATAAATGACTGCTAATGTGTTGGCTAGGCAATGCTCACAAACACTGTTATATTGAAATCCTAGAATTCTGGGATTAGCTGAACTTGTATTATACCACAACCAGTCTTTGCTCTGATGTGGTCATGGAAACATACTATAATGATTCCTAGATATTTACTAAGGAAGGAATTGGAATTACTTGGGTATCAGTCACATTTGGAAATAGGAGAAAGACAGAGTTATAGTGACCCCTCCTAACCTCCTAGAATTTATTCTAGTGTCAGGTTAGTTGTGTTGGTTGCTTGAATTATTGAGATTGCTGGAGGTTTTAGCTAGTAGCTTTGGTGGCCTTTTATATCCACTAAGGTGGAATCTTCCTGGGTATGTGCATTCCCCTATCCAGGGCTGTTTGCTCATGTTATCTGGCTGTGCTATGATCATATATGAGGTATAATTGGTGATCTGAATATATGGTTCAATGATGGCTTGAATTATTTTCTAGAAACATCTTCTATGAGAATGATTTATTTCCTGTCAAATCTGACAATGAGATAAGGAGTAGATATGATTCCTAGAATTACTGCTAGAAAGATGGTAAACATTATTTGGGTAATATTAGTAAGTGTAAATGGATGGACAAAAGGAGTGCTCTGTCAATATGATAGTAACAATATAAATGATTCCTAAATTTTTTTAGGAAAATGATTTGTGGGTTTAAGAAAATAGACTTGAGCTTGTACTCAAGAAACTCTAAATCTGCTAGGTACAGAGGTGCTACCTTCTGGGAATGTGCCCTGTAGCCTAGCAGCTGTTGTATATGTTTATCTAGTAAAACTAGATAATAAGCTAATGATGCTGGTCTGAAGCTGAATAATGCATGGATGTTATTTACCTGATTAAGATCAGTTGTTATAGTTGATCCTTGTGGAGGAAGTTCTTGACCCAGCCAATGATGCAAAGGCTGAGGCACTTAATCTTGATAACACTAATGGTTATCATTGTACCCTATAATGACTTCTATTGTTTGTGGATACTCTACTGTGGTGCCTCATTAGAGTGTGCACAGGAGTATGCTCCATAGTGACATGATATGTTGTTAATTGGCTAGTTTGATAAGAACAGAGGTTTTTGCTTCCCAAATTCTTGGTGATGATCTTGCATACCACTTGTATGCAAATCTGAAAGTACTTTACTCTCACAACACTCTTTTTTTTCTTATAAATGATGAGAACAAAAGAGAAAAGTAATTAACCTCAAACTGGAGTGTGAGGTTAGATATGAGCTATCTTGTGGTGTTACTACTGGATCCTCTTCTTGTTACTTTGTCCTCTTGATGTTGTTGGTGTCCTGCTTTCCTTGCTGCTGGCCCTTCCCCTTGTGCTATTGTTGGCCAGTTCCTCTTGCTGTTGGTAAGCTTCCTCTCTTCTTCCTCTTCTTGTTCCCACATATTCTTCCACTGGTTTGTGGAAGATATTGTGTATGCTTGTTGTTGGGATTATTGTGGTGTAATGATAGACAGATAAGAACATGGATGTTCTTATTTGGTGGCAAGTTGGTTTCCTGTGGTTTATGTGTCCTTAGGAGAGATCTGATAATAACAACAATGTCCTTGGTGGTTTTCTTAGGCTAATGAGAATTTGTTGGTCTGGTTGTATGTGTTTGTGTGTGTGTGTGGAAAGGATGAAGTAGCAGTACTGGTACGGCTGGTTCACTCTTATCTATCTTTGAGGCTTCCTTGTGCTGACAGCACACACACATGCAATTATGTGTATGCTGCTTGCCTACTAGCTTGCTCTATTGTAGATCAGCAAAAGTAATTGCAGTGGTTTTACTTCTTCGTTTCTATCTCCTCTGGTGAAAATTTCCCCTCTTACTGCCATTGATGTAGGACTGAGGCTACACATCTGATAAGAACAGATGCTTTATTTGGTGAAACATTCCCCTTATTCCTTTCTAGCTCAATGATGACTATCAACAGTGCATTTCACTATTAAGACTGAGAGCAAAACTAACCAACATAACCCTCTTTTATTTCTGTTTTGTTTTCTTTCTTGTTTTTTTACAGGAGTAAAGAATGTGAAGATAAGAAAAGAAAATACAAGAGTGTACAAGAGAAATACTTTAGATTTTATTTTTATTATATATTGTAATTTCTTTTCTGTTGAATATTGAAAAAAATTGTATTGTTGTATGTTCTTTACTTGTTTCCTTTTTCTTATTCCATTCATTTCTAAAGACAATGTAATATATATTTCTTCTTGTAATAAAAATTATTTGAGTTACTCCATTTATGTAATTTCCCCTTTTTATTATTATTATTTGTTTACTGTAATGCACTTTCAGTCTTCTTTTGTAAAAGAACAACATTACTATATGTATATATATAAAGATTATTATTATAAATAATAATTTCATTTTATTAAATTGGTCCCATTTATTCCATTGTAATTAGGATTATATATATATCCATATTATATTATAGACTAATTCTTTTCTTTATTTTTGTACTTGTGATTTAATTATATCCCAATCATAAATAATCTCTCAAGGATGTGAATATAATTGTAACACTATTTCTAATTATAACTTTATTCTTTTGCAATTTAAATATATGTTTTGAATATTCAAATTTGGATTTCTTTTCCCCTCAAACACAAAAGTACAATAGAGGTCATGTCGAAATCCATCGCACATGTCCTGGTGTTTCCATCAGAACAAGAGATATCTCGATCCCTCTACAGCTCTTATAGTTTTGCGCAAAAATTCCCCGGATTTTCTTATGCATGAATGCAATGCACAACCCTGTGTCCTCTTTATTTCTAGGTGCTAGTCCTGGGATGTTACAGAGTCTCCCTCTTAAAATGAACTTTTTCCTCGAAGTTCGTATACTCTCACGTTTTAGAATAAGGAATTGCCATTGTATTGACACTTCCCAATTCCATGATAATCTCAAATGGAAATAATTGTAATATTCCATATCCAGATCTTTTCCTTAAATTCTCATCATATTTGACATTCTCCAACTTGTTGTCTCCAATACTCCAATGTTCCTTTCACTATTATCCCTTAGGGATAAGTCATTATAAAATCCTTAAATTGGGGTCTCTTTTTTCGCTCATTACCCTGATTAGCTATCCTAATCCAACTCCTTTACTTGATTATCGAGATTCTTCACTATACTGTGTAAGGTCTATGAAGTCTCACTAAAATAGGGTTTTAGATTCTATTAGACTATAGTTGTAGCAAGAGACTAAATTTTTGGTTTGCCAATGTATGGTTTATACTGGTAATCCTTTCGAATATTGGTTTTGAACATATTTAGTCCATACCCATCGGAATTTCTTGTTCCTCTGCACATGTCCAATTGGATGTGCTTTATTCCCTCTTAAGTGTCATTTAAGATTTGTTTTTCTTTTAGAATTAGTCTGTTTAAATTAATCTTTTATCCCCTTCAAGCTTTTACCTTACTAAGCTTTAGATATTCTTTCATTATTACCTATGGTACTTCTTCAACTTTCATTTATAATGTTTACTCTCCCCCTTAGGGTTTACTAATATTCTTCAACCTGTCTATTTAGTATTTGATGGCTTCATAAAGAGAATATTGGTCTCTATCTATCTTATACTTTACCAATTTAAGGTCTTATGAAAGATTGTACGGTGTATCCACACATTTGTGGATCTCCGAAGTGAATCTTTCAGCATTATTGGTCTTACTTACTATTGGACATTTTCACTTGGATAGGTCTGACTTCGCGAAGCATCTCAAAAGACAATCGCTTTTAATGTTTATACTCCTTTAGATCCTACTTAGGTTAGGCCAAGTTTTATGCTCTTTATGCAACTTTTAAGATGATTTGGTTAACTATGTCAACCAACACCGGCTGCGGACAAGATACCAACTATGGATCAAATACCAGCTGCGGATATTTACCAGCTCCAAACCATCCTAGGGTATATGTATTACCCTATGGTTTCTGATATACCTCTGGCATTCTATCTGAATTGTCAGAGCTTGAATACCATTTTGGTTTCAAATCTAGTTCTTTGTATTTATTCATGATACTTCCATGAACTTGCATAATTACTCCATTGATTTCTTAGCAAAATTACCTAGTTTGATTGAACTTTAAGTTCCTCACTTCTTGTTGCTGACTAATAATGATCTAAGCTTGATCCATCCTCCAAATTGAGTTGATAATCCTTACACTTGGCTTCATTCTTCATGTAAGTCTTCATTTTGGTCTTTGAAATTCGTCACTCCCTTACAAGAATTCCCTTACTCTATCTAGGTCTATAACATCAAGTAGTGACTGGATGTTGCAACATGCATTTGCACACCAAGTCAAACTATATGTACAGATCTAGTCAATCAAGAAGATCCAAGAAAAACAAATAAATCCAAATGTGGTACATATAACACACAATATTCTAAGCCCAGAACATAGTAGTTGAGTATAATATCTCTAGAACTCAGGCTTAGTTGTGTAGTATATGACACCTCCTAATATAGGTTTACATTGTGATACTTAGCACATAGAGTCAAACTATTCTTTATCTCAATATTTACCCAACTTGCTCAAGTGCAACAGTATAATATTAAGCAAAGTGGTCTCAATTTGGTTTTGACTAACCTTTGGTTTCACCTTTGGAATGATTAACTATGTTCAACCTTTATTTATTAGCCAACTAACCTCACATGATCTCTCCAAATGACTAATCATATTCTATTTGTTAACTTAAACGAAATATTATTAGAAATTTTTAGCACCCATGACTTCTATCATAATTCTACTATGTAATTTTTGTACTTTTACTCCAAGATAAATCACTAAATACTTGTCATACTTACACCTATATCATGGTTTCGGAGCTAATCTCACCATGATCTGGTTATGTCTACCTATACATCATGATTTAAGAGCTACTCACCTCATGATGACTTTACTTCTTACTGTACTGTCATTCAGTCTTGACCTAATTTCACTTCATCATGTAGAATTTCTCAAGTGAATCCCACATGATTACTACTCAATACATCAACATTTATCCTAATGGTATTCATCATGTTGTCTTTGGTTATCAACTGACACTAAGATTTTACTATTCTTACTTAAATTCTAGGATTAGGCTACACCATTAAAACTACTTCCACTGATATCTTACACTTGATCCTAATTTATTATGACCAATTAGCTTTCCTAAAGTATCTTGGTGGTTTATGTCTCCTTTGAAAGACACTAAAGAGCACTATACTTGAGAAAAAATAAAATAATCACTCCTAAGAAAGAATCACTTAAGCATATGACATAGGTGTGACGAGGTTATCCTCAAGTCGATACTCATCACAAGTCATATGAATATTTGGTTTAGATAAGATGGCTCCTATAGTCACTATCCAACCTACAGATCTTCCTAAAAGGTTTTAATCCTAAAGTCAAAGCATATGCTCTGATACCAACTGCGGTGACCGAGCATACCACTTCATGATGTAGTACACTATAGTCGTTGACATAACACCAATGAAACATCGTTCACTAGTATTACATCCCTCAGAGTGGTACAACAGAAACACAGCAGGTCCAAGACATGACTATAGGTTACAACTCGACTCTTTACACAAGATCCAGAGAACACTCTAGGTTAAAGAGAGAGAAAGAATCTTCTTACAAAGAAGAATTATAAATAATCAACTCAAATCTAATATACTAATGGACTAGTATCTAAACTATTGGGGCTTGCACTGCTGCTATTGCAATACTTTACAGAAGTAGGTTCTATTGTTATAGATTATATTCTTATCTAATCAGTAACTTCATCTTCACTTGAGTTGATGTATATGTTGACTTTCTTGACTTCATTGAAGAACTTTAGCTTTTGATGATGATTTCTGTAGCATGACTTGATGTAGTCATCGTCGATACTGGCTTTAGAACCTAGCAAGGGTTAAGAAGATACTTTGAGTACGAGCGTACTCAGCAAGTCCACTAGAAAAGGAGTGTTTGATGCACTATATCTACAGCCACAGACCATAGGTCGTAGTCCATGCAAGTTTTCGTAAACATTTCTTCAAAGGTTGCTTTTATTCTAAAAAATCTATGTCCATCAGCCTTCACGGGTTTACCAGAACTTTCATGGAGTTCCTTTCCCGCCGCGTCGCAGCTCCTTCCCGGAACAGGGAGTAACAAGTTACAGTTCTTACACTCTGTAGAGGTGCGTTACTTTACCCATGAGAGACCTTAGCCTTGTTGCACAACCAAGTCATGACCTTGTCCATACTTCCTTGGTATGGGGCCCAGTCTAAGATCCAAGCCAATCACTGCCCCCTTCGCGACCCCGCATGCCTCCTTGGTGTACACCATGCCCACATATTGAATTACGGCAATGGTTTGTAAAAACCGTTAGATGCCAGAACTATCGTGGGACGTTGAGGGTTCCCACCCATATGCTGCATATCCTCTACGAATTACCAAATAGTATGCACGCTACGAGTGATAACAGCCACGACCTGCACATCTGGCTTCATGCGAGAGAAAGAAGATACAGCTGACTTCTCTGTCCCATTCCAAATCTCATGGTTAACGCGTGATATACGGCGCAAGAATCATTGGAGACATTGGTTGTTAGGTCCTAGATAATATGTTCCTTTACCACCGGAACTTTCATAGTAGGTAATTACCTCATGGCCAATAACGTATAATCACATTATTATGAAAATAGGGTTTTCGGACCTTTTTCAAATGCAGGTGATGACAACACTGGATTTGCAAAATACTTTATAGAAAATAATCAAAGGACATGAGCAAGTGTGAACTTGCCTTTTGTGATTGCAAGATTATGCACTCACGGTCTTCGAGACAACATAAGATCCAATATCTGAAATCAGCATCATTGGTCCGGTAAGGACTAATGTTTAAAGAAGCAAGATGTTGTTATGCATAAGTAATGATATGCATTTTGTAAAATTCCCAAATTGAATCCCTAATACTGTAAGTGAAGTGAACTTAGGTGATTCCTTTAAGAGTTGGTTTATCTTCAAATTTTTACTTCTCATGAAGTGCATCTATAGGGATTTTAAGTTTTGACATTCAAGATATAAAAGTAGAGTGCAATAGTAATTTAAGATTTAGATTAGTTGGTATTTGGTAATTAGGATGGAGGTCTATGTATTGGATTATTAAGGTTTGAAAGAACTATCCTAGAGTTTTTGCTTGAAGTGGCAAAAAGAATAACATTTGAAGAAAAGATTGCCTTTCTAAGATTTAAACAATCATCATTGTTAATAGAACACGATTAATGTCTTTTGTTGTTTGATTTATTAGTTTGGACTTGAGATGCTTTATGTCTTAAGTTAAATAGACCAAAGTTAACTATAAAAATATAACTGATTTATTAGACCTGATGTTTATATGTTTTGAGACTAAAGTTAACTTTAAAAGTTTAAATAAACTTAAGATGTAATATATGTTAATTATTCCCATGTTTTAGATTTATGATAGGTATAACTAAGGTGTGGAATTATTCACTTTATATTTTAGTGAATAATTAGATTAAATTTGGTTTGCTATTATGAAAGGAATATGTATTTATTTAATGGAATCATAATTAGATGGTCTGAGTAATTTGTTAGAATTTAAATTTATGTTAATAGTGGTTAAGATGTAATGATTATTCACCATATTATCTAAATGGGTGATACCCAATGTTTATTTAAAAGGATTCTTAATAAGATTTTTAAAAGAATATTTTAAAGTTAAAAGTTATACTTAAGTTTGATTATGAATTCAAGTTATGGGTTTGGAATTAGTACCAAGACACTAATTGCTCAAGGTTTTATAAGAATTATGGTTATTTCTTACTTAAGAATTGTTTTTAAAGAATTCACAAAATAGGTATTATCTAAGGATTTATTATTTAAAATTTTAAAGACTTTTCTAATAATATATTTAATATTTTCTAGTGTAATATATTTATTTAAGACCTTAAAAATGATTTTTATTTAATTTTTAAGTATTATTTTTATGTATAAAATTCCATAAAGTATTAAATGTATTTAAATATTTGCTTCAAATTTTATTTCTATAAAAAATAGACTAATATTTTTATAAAATAGTAAATTTATTTTTATACATAAAAATTATTTTTATTAATTTTTTTAGGACTACACTTTATTTTATGAATTTTTTCTAAATCTTTAGTGGTGTTACTATTTATTTGTATTTTATTTAACTTAAATAAGTAAGGTCATATTTTTCTTAGATGGATATTATTTTTGTGATGATTTTTATATATCATATGTATTTTTAGGATTTTTTTATATTTTTCTAGAGATGAAACAATCTTTGAGTATTTTGGTAATTTATATTCCATCTATTGATTTTCTTAAAGTTTGGTTAAATTATTTTTGGGAACATGGGCTGGCCTGGCCTAGTTAGATTAGAATTGGCCTAAAACAAAGCCTAGTAGTTGATTCGACCCAACACTGGCCCAAAGCATGGACAAAACCGGCCCTCTCCCTCTCCCTCAGGCTCGACCTTATCTCCCTCGTTCTCGCGTTGGCGCTGCCATGGCTGCCCCTTGCTCTGCTCGATTCCGGCAGACGTGGCCACTCTAGTTGCCGTCGCTGGTCGCGGACCATGCGTCGCTCTCTGATGCATCTCCTCATCCAACTGGATTTGGAAATAGATCCCTTCCCCGCTCACCCCCTTTGGTTCTGCAAGACTAGGGTTTTGGACGCCGCGGCTTAGCCGTGCTCCGATGACCTTACAGGGTTGCTCGTTGGGTTGGTGGCGTGATGCGGGTGTTCGCTGATGGCTATCTATTTCCCTTGGTTGATATTGGCAAGGCTTGGCGCGGGTTGAGCGCCACTAGTGCTCCTCGTGCTGCCACGCCTATCTTCACCACCGGCCTGCTTCCTCTCCAGTTTCTAAACGAGGACCCCCGGGTAAGTCTGATTTACTTCCCCTTGTTCTCTGCCTCCCCTTCGATTCCTTACTGCTACTCTGACCAACTCTAATTTGGTTTCTATCCTCTGTTGTTATATCAAAGCCTGCTAAGATCTGTCCAATAATAATTGGTTATATTAAAGATGTTTGGTTTCAAACATATGTTTGAATGCAACTTATGGGATCCTTCTGTGATTTGATATATACCAATATTGGTTGAATCATGATTTGGTGCTGACAGTGATGTGTGATATTAGATTTTTCATGTGCTATTGTGGTTCATCTGTTAGCATGGTGATATATATATATATATATATATATATATATATATCATGAATTCCTTGTCCTGTATACTGATGTTATGATAATTGAATTATAAATGACTGCTAATGTGTTGGCTAGGCAATGCTCACAAACACTGTTATATTGAAATCCTAGAATTCTGGGATTAGCTGAACTTTTATTATACCGCAACTAGTCTTTGCTCTAATGTGGTCATGGAAACATACTAGAATGATTCCTAGACATTTACTAAGGAAGGAATTGGAATTACTTGGGTATCAGTCACATTTGGAAATAGGAGAAAGACAGAGTTATAGTGACCCTCCTAACCTCCTAGAATTTATTCTAGTGTGAGGTTAGTTGTGTTGGTTGCTTGAATTATTGAGATTGCTGGAGGTTTTTGAAGGGTTTCGCGGCATAGTAAATCAAAATTTTCTACGGAGCGAACAGAGGGAAAGCCAAGATCTAATCTAGGAGATGCAAACAACGAGAGAGATTGGATTAGATCTTCATACCCTTGAAGATTCAAGCAGCGGAACGCTCGAACGTGGGTGATGTAGTCGCTTCTCCTCCTCGCGATCCGATCCGATCTAGCACCACAAGTGGCGGTGCCTGTGAGATGCACACGCAAAGACTCGACGCGTCTCCTCCTTCCTCGGACCAGCGAGTATGGTGGAGAGATAGATTGGATCTACAACACGGCGTGGTGTATATGGTGGAGAATTTCTGCTGGGCTTCCTATAAGCGATGGGAGGGAGAGGAAGGCAAGGCTGCTAGGGCTTGGAGGAAGGTGTGGGGAGGGCGCACCACCCTCTATATAGAGGGGGTGGCCAGCCTGCCCTTCTCCAAGCCTATCTCTAGTTTAAACAATTTAAACTCTCCCTTATCTAGAAATCCTATCTCTAGTTTAAACGATTTAAACTCTCCCTTATCTAGAAATTCTATCCCGAGATTTAAACGAGTCAAATCTCTCTAGAATCGGCTGGGCCCTATGTGGCCTTGTGCCCTTGGCCCAATGCGGCCAGGACACTCCCTCATAGGCCCATGCCCCCTCCCGGAAGGTGGGGCCACGTTGGTCCCTTCCGAAGGTTCTAGAAGCTTCCGTAATACCGATTAACCCGAACAATTCAACTCCAAAACTGCAACCGCCTTATATGAATCTTATTCGGACCATTCCGGAACCTCTCGTGATATCCCGGATCCCATCCGAGACTCAACAAAAATTCATAAACCAATTATCCAATCTATCCTAGCGCCGAGACACGTTAAGTGTGTGACCTGCGGGTTCGAGAATATGCGCATGATCTTCTATCAATAATCAACAGGGTCCAGGCACCCATATTGACTCCACACATTCATCGATGATCATATCGGATGAACCACGATGCCAGGATTCAATCAATCCCATATATATATTTCCTTCGTCTCGCGATATTTTACTTGCCCGAGATTCGATCGTCGGTCGTCATACCTAGTTCAATCTCGTTCACAAAGTACTTTACTGCTCCATAATCCGATATCACTTTGTGATTAACTCCTTAACCACATGCTTGCAATCGGTGTTGATATCGACACGAGTGGGCCCAAGTATATCTCTCCGACTTGGGAGGGACAAATTCCATCTCGATACATACAACCCAATGATACTTTCCGATCACCGAGAGACACCTTTATGATCACCCTCTCATAGGATGACGTTTGATGACCTCAAAGCTTTCTTCCGATACCGTGAGTTGTATTATCTCATGGTCTAAGGAATACAATATTTGACATAGGAAAAGCTTCGCAAAGATGAACACGATGAAACGATCTAATTGCTTTGCTTACTTTGGTCATCCTTCATATCATTCTCCCAATGATATGATCTCATTATCAATTGACAACTCATGTCTATGGTTAGGAAACCTTAACCATCATTGATCAATGAGCTAGTCCATAGAGGCGCACTAGGGACACGGTGTTGTTTACAAACCACACAAGTATTAAAGTTTCCGCTAATACAATTCTAGCATGGAATATAAACTTTATTATGAACAAGAATTATAATAATAACATCTTTATTATTGCCTATAGGGCATAATTCCAACAGTCTCCCACTTGCACTAGAGTCAATAATCTAGTTTACATCCGCAACAATCTCACGCCCATGGCAATCGAGGTGTTGATCATGTTTTACACGTGGAAGAGGTTTAGTCGGTGGATCTGCGACATTCGGATCCGTATGTACTTTGCTAATCTTCGATCTCCATCTGCTATATAATCTTGGATTATATGAAACTTATGTTGATATGCTTGGTCTTTGGATGATATCTTGGTTCCTTAGCGAGTGCTATGGCGCCAGTGTTGTCACACAATATCTCCAGTGGGTCCAATGCACTTGGAACCACGCCAAGCTCAGTGATGAAGTTTCTGATCCAAACTCCTTCACTTGACGCTTCTGCAGCAGCCATGTATTCCGCATCCACTGTAGATCCCACGATCACGCTTTGCTTGCAGCTTCTCCAGCTCACAGCTCCTCCATTCAAAATATAAACATATCCTGTCTGAGATTTTGAATCATCCTTGTCGGTGTCGAAACTAGCATCGACGTAACCTTTTACGACAAGCTGTTCATCACCCCCATAGACTAAGAACATTTCTTTAGTTCTATTTAGGTACTTTAGGATGTTCTTCACGGTTGTCCAAAGGTTCCACTCGGATCACTTTGATATCTCGTCGTCAAACTAAGAGCATTGGACACATCCGGTCTAGTACACAAGATGGCATACATGATGGAACCTATGGCCGAGGCATAAGGCACTTTGCTCATAGCTTCCTATCATTTACCATGGTGGACACGAGCCTTGCTCAATATCTTACCTGACAACATAGGCACTGAACCTTTCTTTGCCTTATCCATTCTGAACCTTTTCAGAACTTTGTCTAGGTATGTACTCTGGCTTAAAGCTATTAGGCGTCTTTGTCTATCTCTATAGATTTTGATGCCCAATATATAAGCAGCTTCACCTAGGTCTTTCATTGAAAAACACTTGTTCAAATAACTCTTCACATCGTTAAGCATGTTGATGTCATTTCCAATAATCAATATGTCATCCACATATAGTACCAGAAACGTCACCGAGCTCCCACTCACTTTCTTGTAGATACAAGCTTCGTAGCAATTTGGAACAAATCCAAAGCTCTTGATCACTTGATCAAAACGAAGGTTCCAACTCCGAGATGCTTGCTTCAGTCCATAAATGGAACGCTGAAGTTTGCATACTTTACTAGCATCCTTAGGATCGACAAAACCTTCGGGTTGCATCATATACAACTCTTCATCAATGTTGCCATTGAGGAAAGCAGTCTTGACATCCATCTGCCATATTTCATAATCATGAAACGCAGCAATTGCTAATAAAATCCGAATGGACTTAAACATCGCTACGGGAGAGAAAGTCTCATCGTAGTCAACACCTTGAACTTGTCGAAAACCTTTTGCAACAAGCCGTGCTTTATAGACGGTAACATTACCATCCGCGTCCGTTTTCTTCTTGAAAATCCATTTGCACTCAACGGCCTTTTGGTCGCTACGAGGGTCCACCAAAGTCCATACTTGGTTTTCGCTCATGGATCCCAATTCGGATTTCATGGCTTCCAGCCATTTCTCAGAGTTTGGGCTCATCATCACTTCCTCATAGTTCGTAGGTTCACTGTCTTCTACCAACAAGACAGTCAAGACAGGGTTGCCGTACCACTCAGGAGGGGCACGCGACCTTGTCGACCTGCGACGTTCAGTAGCAGCATCGTCCGAAGCTTCATGATCCTTGTCATTAGCTTCCTCTATTGTTGGTGCAGGCGGCACTGGAACAATTTCAGGTGCTGCGCTACTCTCCAATTCAAGAGAAGGTTCAATAACCTCGTCTAGCTCTACTTTCCTCCCACTCACTTCTTTCGAGAGAAACTCCTTCTCAAGAAAGGAACCATTCTTTGCGACAAACACTTTGCCTTCGGTTCTGTGATAGAAGGTATACCCAATAGTTTCCTTAGGGTATCCTATGAAGACGCATTTCTTCGCTTTGGGTTCGAGCTTGTCCGGCATCAACTTCTTGACGTAAGCTTCGCATCCCCAAACTTTAAGAAACGACAACTTAGGTTTAGCACCAAACCATAGTTCATACGGTGTCGTCTCAATGGATTTAGATGGAGCCCTATTTAAAGTGAATGCAGCGGTTTCTAATGCATAACCCCAAAATGATAACAAATCAAGAAGAGACATCATTGATCGGACCATATCTAATAGGGTTCGATTCCTAGATTCGCACACACCATTGCGCTGTGGTGTTCCGTGGCGTGAGTTGTGAAACGATTCCACTTGCTTTAAGATGCGTGAGAAAATCATAACTCAAATATTCGCCCACGATCGGATCGTAGAAACTTAATCTTTCTCTACGATGGTTCTCCACTTCATTCGAAATTCCTTGAACTTTTCAAATGTTTCAGATTTATGTTTCATTAAATAGATATACCCATATCTACTTAAGTCATCGGTAAAAGTGAGAAAATAGCGATATCCACCGCGCGTCGAAACACTCATCGGTCCGCATACATCGGTATGTATGATTTCCAACAAGTCCGTTGCTCGCTCCATCATACCGGAGAACGGGGTTTTGATCATCTTGCCCATGAGGCATGGTTCGCATGTGTCAAATGATTCAAAATCAAGAGACTCCAAAAGTTCATCAGAATGGAGTTTCTTCATGCGCTTTACACCAATATGACCTAGACGACAGTGCCACAAATAAGTAGTATTATCACTATCTACTGTGCATCTCTTAGCCTCAATGTTATGGATGTGTGTTTCATCCCTTTCGAGATTTAGAAGAAATAAACCTTTCACAAGAGGTGCATGACCATAAAAGATGTTACTCATATAAATAGAACAACCATTATTCTCCGATTTAAATGAATAACCAACTTGCAATAAACATGATCCGGAAATAATGTTCATGCTCAACGCAGGGACATAATAATATTTATTAAGGTTTAAAACTAATCCCGAAGGTAAAACTAAGGAGAGCGTGCCGACGGCCATCACATCAACTCTTGATCCGTTGCCAACGCGCATCGTCACCTCATCCTCGCAAGTCAGATATTCCGTAGCTCTGCTTCGAGTTACAAATATTAGCAACAACCGTATCAAATACCTGTGCACTACAACGAGGGCTAGTAAGGAAAACATCAACAACATGTATATCAAATATACCTTTGATGGTGCCAGCCTTCTTGTCCGCTAAGTACTTCGGACGATTCGCCCAAAGGACCCTGTCCTTGCAATAGAAGCACTCGAGGTCCGGCTTAGGACCAGACACGAGCTTCTCGCCAGGGCATTGATTGCCACCGCCCTTCTTGAAGGGCTTCTTTGCTCCCTTACCTTTCTTAAAGGAGGGCTTGTTGACCATCAACACATGATTATCCTTCTTGATGTCCACTTCCGCAGCCTTCAGCTTTGCGAAGAGCTCGGTGATCGTATCAGTGGAACCAATCTGATTATGAGTCACTACAAAACTTTTGTAGCTGGGAGGAGTGATTGCGAACCACATCAATATTGAGCTCCTCCGAATCGTGCATTCCAGTTGCTCAAGGCGTTGAGTGTAGCCCGACATCTTTATGGCGTGCTCACTAACGGAACTCCCTTCCTCCATCTTGCAGTTAAAGAACTTCTCGGAGATCTCATATCTCTCAGAACGGGCCTGAGTCTGAAACATGGTTTTCAGCTCCTCGAGAATCTCGAAGGGCCCGGGATACTCTTCAAAACAATTTTGAAGCTCCGGTTCCATAGCAAACAACATGGTGCTCTTAATCACACCATAATCATCTTTGCGCGACTGATAGACAGCTTTCTCATCACCGCCAGCAGTGAGGGGTCACCTAACGCTTTACCAAGGACATAGTCCTTTGTCCGAACAGAATGATTCTTAGATTGGAACCAATTGGTGAAGTTAGACCCATTGTTTCTAAGCTTTTCCTTCTCAGCAAAACGCGTTGA
Organism: Avena longiglumis; assembly: GCA_030063025.1. NCBI lineage: Eukaryota > Viridiplantae > Streptophyta > Magnoliopsida > Poales > Poaceae > Avena > Avena longiglumis. Next base: position 86,851,690 of record CP125977.1, on the reverse strand, counting down.
AGTTGAAGTTGGATTTGGCCATGTGATCTACAGTATTTGCAAGTACAATTTAGACTATGTTCATGATAAATAGTTCAACTTAATCAAATTACTAGATGAACTCCCACTAAATTCAACATCCCTCAAGTTGTTTAGTGAACACGATCCAAATTCACCACACCTAATCCGATCATCACGAGAAGAGATGTGGTTTCAATGGTGGACAACAAAGTGTCGATCATATCATTCATATGACTCATGCTTAACCTTTCGGTTCTTGTGTTCCGAGGCCATGTCTGTACATGCTAGGCTCGTCAAGCTAGACCCAAGTATTTCCGCGTGTGCAAAACTGGCTTGCACCCGTTGTATGTGAGCGTAGAGTCTATAGCACCCGATCATCACGTGATGCTTGGAAACGACGAACTTTCGCAACGGTGCATACTTGGGGAGAACACAGTTTTTATCTTGATCTTTAAGTGAGGAATCATCTTATAATGCTACCGTCGCTATCTAAGCATAATAAGATACATAAAGGGGTAAACATCACATGCATATAACTTTATGTGACATGGTATAGCCAATCCTCAAGAATGATCTCCATCTTGTGCGTTCCGCATGATCTCCATCACTCCACCATGATTGCCTCCACCACGAATAGCAACTACAACTATTGTTAACTACTTAGCGATAAAGTAAAGCTATTACATGGCGATAAGAAGTTGACTACAGGTCATACACAATTATAAAGACAACCATATGGCTCTGCCGGTTGTGTACTCATTGACATGCAAGTCGTAAAACATTACAAAACATGATCATCGCATACAATATACACATCACATCTTGGGCCATACCATATCACGAAAACACTCCGCAAAAACAAGTTAGACGCCTACTTTGTTGTTGCATTTTACGTGGCTTATGGGAGTAGATGCTAAGAACGATTCTTACTACGAAAGCCACAACGGTGATATTATGGTTGCCAAACTCCGTGTTAATCCCATGACAACTATAGTGAGAGAACGGCATCCACCAGCCGCATGTGTGGTACAAGCCACACGTCAAGTGCGAGCAGCCTCATGAACGACGTCGCGTAAGGTTGGCCTGGACCGCTTCAATCTCACTATCCCGCATCATAAGAAGAACACAAACAAGAGGCTTGCAACAGAAAACATCAACGCCCGCAACAACCATGTTGTGTTCTACTCGTGAAACACATATACGCATAGATCTAGCTCTGATACCACTGAAGGGTTTCGCGGCATAGTAAATCAAAATTTTCTACGGAGCGAACAGAGGGAAAGCCAAGATCTAATCTAGGAGATGCAAACAACGAGAGAGATTGGATTAGATCTTCATACCCTTGAATATTCGCACAGCGGAACGTTCGTCGGAACGTGGGTGATGTAGTCGTACTCGCTTCTCCTCCTCGCGATCCGATCCGATCTAGCACCACAAGTGGCGGTGCCTCCGTGAGATGCACACATTCAGCACCTCGACGTCTCCTCCTTCCTCGGACCAGCGAGTATGGTGGAGAGATATATTGGATCTACAACATGACGTGGTGTATATGGTGGAGAATTTCTGCTGGGCTTCGCCTACAAACGGGGAGGGAGAGGAAGGTAGCAAGGCTGCTAGGGCTTGGAGGAAGGTGTGGGGAGGGGCGCACCACCCTCTATATAGAGGGGGCGCCAACCCTGCCCCTCCTCCAAGCCTATCTCTAGTTTAAACAATTTAAACTCTCCTTATCTAGAAATCCTATCTCTAGTTTAAACGATTTAAACTCTCCTTATCTAGAAATTCTATCCCGAGATTTAAACGAGTCAAATCTCTCTAGAATCGGCTGGGCCCTATGGGGCCTTGTGCCCTGGCCCAATGCGGCCAGGACACTCCCTCATAGGCCCATGCCCCTCCCGGAAGGTGGGGCCACGTTGGTCCCCTTCCGAAGGTTCTAGAAGCTTCCGGACAATACCGATTAACCCGAACAATTCCGAACTCCAAAACTGCACGCCTTATATGAATCTTATTCTCCGGACCATTCCGAACCTCTCGTGATATCCCGGATCCCATCCGAGACTCAACAAAAATTCATAAACCAATTATCCAATCTATCCTAGCGCCGAGACACGTTAAGTGTGTGACCTGCTGGTTCGAGAATATGCACATGATCTTCTATCAATAATCAACCGGGTGCAGGCACCCATATTGACTCCCACACATTCATCGATGATCATATCGGATGAACCACGATGCCAGGATTCAATCAATCCCATATATATATTTCCTTCGTCTCGCGATATTTTACTTGCCCGAGATTCGATCGTCGGTACCGTCATACCTAGTTCAATCTCGTTCACAGCAAGTACTTTACTCGTTCCATAATCCGATATCACTTTGTGATTAACTCCTTAACCACATGCTTGCAATCGGTGTTGATATCGACACGAGTGGGCCCGAAGTATATCTCTCCGACTTGGGAGGGACAAATTCCATCTTGATACATACAACCCAACAGATACTTTCCGATCACCTGAGAGACACCTTTATGATCACCCTCTCATAGGATGACGTTTGATGACCTCAAAGCTTTCTTCCGATACCAGGGAGTTGTATTATCTCATGGTCTAAGGAATACAATATTTGACATAGGAAAAGCTTCGCAAAGATGAACACGATGAAACGATCTAATTGCTTCGCTTAGTTTGGGTCTGTCCTTCATATCATTCTCCCAATGATATGATCTCATTATCAATTGACAACTCATGTCTATGGTTAGGAAACCTTAACCATCATTGATCAATGAGCTAGTCCATAGAGGCGTACTAGGGACACGGTGTTGTTTACAAACCACACAAGTATTAAAGTTTCCGCTTAATACAATCCTAGCATGGAATATAAACTTTATTATGAACAAGAATTATAATAATAACATCTTTATTATTGCCTCTAGGGCATAATTCCAACAGTTTTAGCTAGTAGCTTTGGTGGCCTTTTATATCCACTAAGGTGGAATCTTCCTGGGTATGTGCATTCCCCTATCCAGGGTTGTTTGCTCTTGTTATCTGGCTGTGCTATGATCATATATGAGGTATAATTGGTCATCTGAATATATGGTTCAATGATGGCTTGAATTATTTTCTAGAAACATCTTCTATGAGAATGATTTATTTCCAGTCAGATCTGATAGTGAGATAAGGAGTAGATATGATTCCTAGAATTACTGCTAGAAAGATGATAAACATTATTTGGGTAATATTAGTAAGTGTAAATGGATGGCCAAAAGGAGTTCTCTGTCAATATGATAGTAACAATATAAATGATTCCTAAATTTTTTTAGGAAAATGATTTGTGGGTTTAAGAAAATAGACTTGAGCTTGTACTCAAGAAACTCTGAATCAGCTAGGTATAGAGGTGCTACCTTCTGGGAATGTGCCCTGTTGCGTAGCAGCTGTTGTATATGTTTATCTAGTAAAACTAGATAATAAGCTAATGATGCTAGTCTGAAGTTGAATAATGCATGGATGTTATTTACCTGATTAAGATCAGTTGTTATAGTTGATCCTTGTGGAGGAAGTTCTTGACCCAGCTAATGATGCAAAGGCTGAGGCACTTAATCTTGATAACATTAATGGTTATCATTGTACCCTATAATGGCTTCTATTGTTTGTGGATACTCTACTGTGGTGCCTCATTAGAGTGTGCACATGAGTATGCTACATAGTGACATGATATGCTGTTAATTGGCTACTTTGCTAAGAACAGAGGTTTTTGCTTCCCAAATACTTGGTGATGATCTTGCATACCACTTGTATGCAAATCTGAAAGTACTTTGCTCTCACAACACTCTTTTTTTTCTTATCAATGATGAGAACAAAAGAGAAAAGTGATTAACCTCAAACTAGAGTATGAGGTTAGATTGGAGATATCTTGTGGTGTTACTACTGGATCCTCTTCTTGTTACTTTGTCCTCCTGATGTTGTTGGTGGCCTGCTTTCCTTGCTGCTGGCCCTTCCCCTTGTGCTATTGTTAGCCAGTTCCTCTTGCTGTTGGTAAGCTTCCTCTCTTCTTCCTCTTCCTCTTCCTGTTCCCACATATTCTTCCACTGGTTTGTGGAAGCTATTGTGTGTGCTGGTTGTTGGGATTATTGTGGTGTAATGATAGACAGATAAGAACAGGGATGTTCTTATTTGGTGGCAAATTGGTTTCCTGTGGTTTATGTGTTCTTGGGAGAGATCTGATAATAACAACAATGTCCTTGGTGGTGTTCTTGGGATAATGAGAATTTGCTGGTCTTGTTGTATGTGTTTGTGTGTGTGTGGAAAGGATGAAGTAGCAGTACTGGTACAACTGGTTCACTCTTATCTATCTTTGAGGATTCCTTGTGCTGACAGCACACACACATGCAATTATGTGTATGCTGCTTGCCTACTAGCTTGCTTTGTTGTAGATCAACACAAGTAATTGCAGTGGTTTTACTTCTTCCTTTCTATCTCCTCTGGTGAAACTTGCCCCTCTTACTACCAATGATGTAGGACTGAGGCTACACATCTGATAAGAACAGATGCTTTATTTGGTGAAACATGCCCCTTATTCCTTTCTAGCTCAATGATGACTATCAACAGTTTATTTCACTGTTAAGACTGAGAGCAAAACTAACCAACATAACCCTCTTTTATTTCTGTTTTGTTTTCTTTCTTGTTTGTTTTGCAGGAGTAAAGAATGTGAAGAGAAGAAAAGAAAATACAAGAGTGTACAGGAGAAATACTTTAGATTTTCTTTTTATTATATATTGTAATTTCTTTTCTGTTGAATATTGAAAAAAAATTGTATTGTTGTATGTTTTTACTTGTTTTCTTTTTCTTATTCCATTCATTTGTAAAGACAATGTAATATATATTTCTTCTTGTAATAAAAATTATTTGAGTTACTCCATTTATGTAATTCCCCCTTATTATTATTATTATTATTATTTGTTTACTGTAATGCACTTTCAGTCTTCTTTTGTAAAAGAACAACATTACTATATTTATATATATATAAAGATTATTATTATAATAATAATTTCATTTTATTGAATTGGTCCTATTTATTCCATTGTAATTAGGATTATATATATCCATATTATATTATAGACTAATTCTTTTCTTTATTTTTGTACTTGTGATTTAATTATATCCCAATCATAAATAATCTCTCGAGGATATGAGTATAATTATAACACTATTTCTAATTATAACCTTATCCTTTTGCAATTTAAATATATGTTTTGAATATTGAAATTTGGATTTCTTTTTTCCTCAAACACAAAAGTACAATAGAGGTCATGTCGAAATCCATCGCACCTGTCCTGGTGTTTCCATCAGAACAAGAGAGATCTCGATCCCTCTACAGCTCTTACAGTTTTGCGCGAAAATTCCCCGGATTTTCTTATGCATGAATGCAATGCATAACCCTATGTCTTCTTTATTTCTAGGTGCTAATCCTGGGATGTTACACCTACCCTGTGTATCTCAATTGTGGAATGCCACCCAGGAACAAAGACATTTGAGATATCAAATGTTGAGAAGCTTCAAGTGCAGCCACTTGGCAATATGGGATCTGCCTGGATCATATAGGTTGCAATAACATAGCCAAATGGACAGTTGGTGGTAGGGGATGATAGATTTGGGAACGCGTCCATTCTGGTCTAATGGAAGGCTTCTGAAAGATCTTGTCTCGATGCATGTCGAGTCTTTTGGGGAAAGTGCACCACCTCTCGAGAGAGTAAAATCTGAGTACTTAGTCGTGTCCCCGGCAATGTACAATTTGATCATCAAGACATGGAAGCTATCAAGAATCTCCTCATCCCAATTTCTAAGTTAAAAACTTATGGGTGAACAAGGGTGAAGGATCACCAATGTCTATTGGTTGATGCATTGGGTGATTTTAACAAACAAAAACTAGTGTTTTCAAATGATAAGGAAAATCTATTTTGAGCAAAGCAAGCCTAAGCTCCACTGAGCCAAATGCATATAGATGATAGACTCCACTATACTACCATAGTATCACTTGCCAATACAATTCAAATGTATTGACCCTTGTGGCTGTAACTTATTATGTTGCAGGTTTGTTTGATGTTAGTGAAGTGTGTTGATTAGGATTACAAGTCTACAACCAACATGATTGCCTGTGGCACTTTGAAGATGAAGGACTCCATGCTATATAGTTATTTCTGCTGCATTGTAATGAGATAGAAAAATGAGCTATGTAAGATGTAATGAATTATTTTATTCCTGGTTATAAAGTTGTATTATGACCTTAGTTTCTTGATATGACATCTTAACTGTGGATGCTAGCTATTGATCCAGGGACTAGCATTGTAAACACAGGGATCTCTACCTTATTAAAGGTTGGGACCCTTACAAAGAAGGCCGTAGACAAATTTATACGTCAGGATGGAGTTCTTGTTATGGACCAAATCCCAATCATAATTGAATATTGGAATAAGCCAAAGAAGGGCGACGGTACCTTTGTCGATGAAAGATCCAAAGAAACGCTTTGGAATTCGTTGTTGGTAAATTTCACCCTATCGCTAGAGGAGGATGAAAATAAACCGGTTATAAAGGAAAAGGTCAAAGAGTGGACTCTAAAGAAGATGGCTGACACTTTCCGCAACTGGAAGACAAAATTGAACAAATTTGTGAAATCTCGCGATACTCCAGATTTCGAAGACGCAAATTATGCGAAGATAAGACCTCATCGGCCCGAATTTATGGCGTACAAGGAAGGTGCTATAGCTACAAAGAGGTCAGAAAGCAATACACTAAATGCCTAGAAGAAGGAATATCACCAGAGGATGGGGTCAAGTGGCTACATATCTTAGAGGCCTAAGTGGGAGGAAGCTGAGAAGGCCCTGCGAGATAGAGGGATCACACCCCAGAAACATGGGTGGGACCTACGTGCAAAGACTTGGTTCTACGGAATCGGGGCAAGGTTGGACCCAGAAACGGGATTTTGTATCTTCCCAACCCTTCTTGCCAAACCCGTCACTGAACTCATCACGGCATACGAGGAAACAGCCGCTAGGACCTTCCATCCCGACAGAGAGAATGACCAGTTGACACACGCCATCGGTAAATAAGAAAACCCTGGACTTGCACGAGGCACATGGGGTATGACGTGGAAGGATGGGTTTGTCGAGTGGGGCGACTCTTACAGATTGCATGGCATAAAAGAAAAAGAGCGTACAGACCGGATGACAAGATAGAACATGCACTTGAGGCGCTGCAGGCTCAAGTGAATGCACAAAAGAGCCAGCAAGCTACCGGCCCATCTCAGCGGCATGAAGAGCTCAGATTGGAAGCCGCTGCCTAGACTCACATGAAAAGCAGCGTGGCTTCCATGGAGAACGTGCAGCCCACGCTTGAAATGGCGGGTCCTCGATACCCCGTGGATGAGATCACGGAGAGCAAACACGCTGAGCTGCATGTGAGATTAATGGGCTTATCCATTAAGGTGGCGGTCGGCTATGCCTTACCTCCTGTAGCTGGTGGAACTTACCAGTGCCGACCGATTCCATATGGCTATGCTATTGTCGGGGTGGATGAGGTTTTGAAGGAATATGAGGAAGCATAGCTTGACCATGCTACAGGTGAAGGGGAAAATCAACTCAAATTTGCAGTGAAAACAACCATTCTTTGGAAGAAGGAACACATCGTGCTTCCAAATTGGAGGCCACTGGCACCTCCGCTGTCTCTGCAACGTCAGCAGTCTGAGTCGCCTCAGCCGTCTCCAAGTCGTCAGAATACTCCCCTGTCGTCTCCGGCGCTTCAGCCATCTCCTGCGCGGCAGCTATCTCCGGCGCGCCAGCCATCTCCTGCGCGTCAGCCATCTCCAGCGCTTCAGCCATCTCCTAAGCGTAAGTGGAAGAGCACTGCCACTAAGAGCATCACTAGCACTGCCACGAAGAAATCCGCAGGAAACCATACGCCAAAGAGTTCAAGAAACTACGTCCTGCAGCCTTCCGCCAAGCCATTGCCGGATTACCGTGGAATTGCAACAACGAGGAGACCAATAGGATCTCGAAAGAAGAGGTCAAGAAATTCATTGCACCAAGACGGGCCGAGCCAAAGGAGAAACTAGATCCGGCGGTGGTGAAGTTTTACAATAATCTTTTGAAACCTGAAACCCCACTTGTGTCGGACTACGAGCGCCAGATTATGAAGGGGGGTGCAAGGCGGAGGGAGTTTGAAAGTAGCAGTCGTGCGGCACCCTAAAAACAGTTCCCATGCTCGGAGAGCAGGAAAACCAATCATACGCCCCGCTCCAAGTGTTCGACACACGGATAGCTCCTCCTGTAAATGATTACGAGGCAGAGCTACAAAGAAAGGCCAATGAGATGGGGATGACTTACATTGCATACTTGAACATCATGGGAGATAACTTTCCCAAAGGCGATGTCAACCCCATACAGCCATGGAAGTATGGGAAGAATCTCGTCAAGAAAGAGGAGCTCAAGAATCTACCAACAAAGATGCGAAGATTGCACAAGTGGTACCTTGATTTCTGCAAGACGAGAAAGGAAGAATGGATCACGGCGCATATAAGAGATGAGATTCTCTTGTGCGGAGACAACGAGATCGCCTTCAACATTCAAGACTTGCATTTTCTATTCAATCATAAGGAACTCGACAAAGCTGCCATCAGCCTTTATTGTGTGTTAAGTACTATTTCTGTAATTTCTATCTCATCTCATTCAATTCATTAATTGTATGTATATATATGCTCACCATATATGTATATACTATTATGCAGGAAAAAGGTTATGGAATGCATGAAAGGAGGCCCTTTTGACATTGGGATCGTTGACCCAAATAGAGTTCATGAAGAAGTGGTAAAACACAGACCCAGGCAAACAGAAGATTTCTTGCTAAGGTATTTACTGAGACAACAAACCAAAAGGGAAATACTATTTCCTTACAACTTCTCGTGAGTACTGTTACCCTCTCTTGTACACATTCTATTTTGGCTTACTCGATGTTAAGTGTAACTGATGATGAGTTATGCTTGCGCAGGTTCCACTTTATTCTGCTAGTCATTCAACCTGACTCAGGAAAAGTCCTTGTCATGGACTCGTTACGAAAAGACCAAGAGCTATGGGCAGACTTTAAAGAGATGCTCCAGAGGTAATTTCAATCATATTATCGCACTAGATCGGCAACTTTCGTGACAACAAGTAATTAATTACTCCTTTAACCATTTTCTTTGTCGGACAGGGTTTGTAAAAGGTTCACGTGCAGGGCCGTGGGTGAATAGTCAGAAGAACTAAAATTTGTAGACCAAAATGTAAGTAATATTAGCTATCTAGGTCTGCGTATCTCTTTGATTCTGCTTCCAATTCCATTATATTATGCTTTATTGATTATTATTTTGATTGAACTCTCTATTCTCGTAAAGTGCGCACATCAGGGACCCGACAATAACTTATGTGGATACTATGTTTGCGAGTTCATTCGCAACACGATATGTGCGATGGGCCAAGCCGTACTAGAACAACTTAGAGTAAGTAAACAAAGTACACAACATTATTTTATTACCATCAATTGTGTTGAGTTTTATTCTTATATATATTGACACCATTCTTCATATATATCTGGATCGAACGGATGCGGGACCAACTCCTACCATTTGACCGCATACGAGCCATTCAAGAGGAATTGGTGGGGTTCATACTTGATGAGGTCGTCACGCCTGGCGGAGAACTCTTTAGATATCCACCAAAATGAATGTGTAAGGCGATGTTATATTGTATATATGCTTGAATGTGTTTGTCTTGTACTTGATGCTTCAACTTTTACGGAGAATACCGCAAGGACGATGTTTGTGTATAATAATAGTTGCTTAATTATTCATGTACTCGTATGTACCGACGATGTATGTGTATACCTCGCCCGATCGATTCCCCCTCCCCGTCCCCACCATGCCGTAGAAATACGCCCAGAACGGGGCGGAGGCAGAACTCTACCACGGCAGAGATTTATGCCTTTTTCTTGCCGTGGCAGAGAACATTTAACACCGATTCGTGTTACGAACCGGTGTTAAAGGGGGGCTGAGCACTGCGGCAGCCCCATGTGCGCCACCCTTTAACAGCGGTTCGTATAAGAACCCCATTAAAGGGGTTTAACATCGAACCAACAGCGGTTCTACAACCGCTGTTAGAGGCTGGTCCGAACTGGTGTTAGAGGCATGTGTGTGCACTAGTGCTGCTTCATAGCTACTCACTTCCATTCAGAAATATAAGATATTTTAGTTTTGTAAAATAAATGTATCTACACATATTTTAGTGTATAGTTTCACTCCAAATCTCTACGAACCTATACACTAAAATACGGCTAGATACATTCGATTCACAAAGCTAAAACGTCTTATATTTCTGAACAGAGGGAGTATTTGGAAATTAGGTGATGCTCTCTAATCTCTACAGAAGAATCATTGACTCTATAGCTTGTGTTATCTCTTTTTCTTGAACAATAAAACGGTCGAGACGACCCTAGAAGCTGCGAGTTGAAACGTGGCAGGTACAGAGTTTAGGAAGACCCCTAGAAGATAACACCCTAGCAAAACTAGAAAAGATGGAAAGGGGTTGAGTATTTTATTAGTTGAGTATTTAATCTCTAGAATTTAGGTTTAGTTGTGTAGAATATGGCACCTCCTCATATAGGTTTACATCGTGATACTTAGCACTTAAGTTCAAACTATTCTTTGCCTCAACATTTACCTAGATTGCTCAATTGCAATAGGATAATATTAAGCAAAGCGGTCTCAATTTGTTTTACACAAACTTAGCATTTCTCTTTTGGAATTACTAACTATATCTAACCTGTCATTATTTAGTAAACTAACCTCACATGATCTCTCCAAACGACTAATAGGTTTCTATTGAACACCTAGACTTGAAGATTATCAGAAATTTATACATTTATGTCTTCTATCATGGTTCTACTCTATTCTATAATTACTCTACTTCAAGATAATTTACTAATTACTTGTCATATTTACACCTACATCATGGTTTCGGAGCTAATCTCACCATGATCTCATTACGTTTTACCTATACATCATGATTTAAGATCTAATCTCACCATGATGACTTTACTTCACATTATACTATCATAGATCTCTAACATCCCCATGTAAAATTCTCAAGTGAATCCCACATAATTTACTTTCCATTACATCAACATTTATCCTAATGACATCCATCATATTGTATTTTGTTATCAATTAACAATAAGATTCCGATGTCTTACTTGAATTCTAGGGTTAGGCTACACCATTTAAACTACTTCAAATGATTTCTTAAATTTGATCCTAGTCTACTATGACCAATTGGCTTTCCTGAAGTATCTTGGTTGTTTATGTTTTTCGGAAGACACTAAATAACACTTCACTAAGGGAAGACGGATAACTATTCCTAAGGAAGATGACCAAAGCATCCAATTTCAGTGTCACAAGGTTATCCTCAAGTGGATACCCATCAAAATTCATGAGAATATTTGGTTTAGATAAGATGGCTTACTATAGTTAATATCCAACCTACAGATCTCCTAAAAGGGTTTTAATCCTAAGGTCAAAGCATATGCTCTGATACCACCTGCGGTGACCCAGCATACCACTGCATGATATAGTACACTATAGTCGTTGACATAACACCAAATGAAACTCCGTTCACTAGTATTACATCCCTCAGAGTGGTACAACAGAAACACAGCAGGTCCAAGACATGACTATAGGTTACAACTTGACTCTTTACAAAATATCCAAAGAACACTCTAGGTCAAAGAGAGAGAAATAAACTTCTTACAAAGAAGAATCAGAAATAATCAACTCATAACTAGCATACTAATATACTAGTATTTAAACTATTGGGCTTGCATCTCCCATTGTAATACTTTCCAGAAATAGGTTCTATAGCTAGAGATTATATTCTTATCTAATCAGCAACTTCGTCTTCACTTTAGTTGATGTATATGTTGACTTTCTTGACTTAATTGGAGATCTTGAGCTTTTGATGACGATTCCTTTGAGCAGAAGTTGTTGTATACGTCGTCCGTATTGTCTTTAGAATCTAGCAAGGGTTAAGAAGATATGTTGAGTACGTGCGTACTCAGCAAATTCACTAAAAAGGAGTATTTGATACACTAACTACAGCCACAGACCATAGGTCGTAGGCATTGCAGGTTTTCATAAGCATTTCTTCAAAGGTTGCTTTTATTATGAAAAGCTATGTCCGTCAGCCTTCACAGGTTTAATAGAACTTTCATGGAGTTCCTTTCCTGCCGTGTTCGTAGCTCCTTCTAGGAACAGGGAGTAACAAGTTACAGTTCTTACACTCTGCATAGGTGCGTTATTTTATCCATGAGAGACCTTAGCTTTGTTGCACATCCGAGTTGCATTCTCGTCCACACTTCCTTGGTGTGGGGCCGAGACTAAGATTCAAGCCAATCACTGTCCTCCTTTTGACCCCACATGTCTCCTTGGTGTACGCCATGCCCGCCTATTGAATTACGACAATGGTTAGTACAGACCGTCAGATGCCAGAACTATCGTGGGACGCTAAGGGTTCCCACCCATATGTTGCATATCCTCTACGAATTACCAATTAATGCACGCTATGAGGATAACAGCCACGACCTATGATACGTCGGAAACATATCTATATTTTTTTATGTTCCATGCTTGTTTAGTATCTACTTTGCTTTGTGTAACACCCTCAGAATCGGACCTATGCAAGTTTGAGCAAAATTCGCCAAACCCGCATAGAAACGATTCAAAGGTGCCCACCAGGCACTTTCGTGCGGGTGGAAAACGAAGTAATAACATTACACAACAGTCCTCGATGGGACCCACAGAACAGATATATATAAGCGACTCCATGAGTCAAGAATACAAATATAATGTACAAAGAGCCAAATCACCTTGAAAACGATAGTGCGTCCAGCTACGGACAAGATGCAAATGGGGCTAAGAGCCCTGAAGAATAACCAATGGCGTCCATAACCCTGCCCAGGCCAAGCCGGAAAGGTAACCCCGCTAACGACGTCGATCTCAAACCTGCTTAAACAAAAGGGGTGCCGACAAAGGGCAAAGGAAAAAGGAAGGAGCGTCGATCGAGGCCGATACGCAGCGAGGCTAGAATTCGGCGGTCCTCGCCTACAAAGGTATGGTGGACTGAAGCGGCAGCGGCAGCATGCACTAAACAACCTATAGAGACTCGATACAACTGGCGGCAATCAGAGAGGGATAAGAGTGACCTATCCGGGTCCAACCTGAAGCTAACACCAAACAAACCCATCCTGGTGTTTCCCCCTCGAGGCCAAACGAGGAAGTCAACCGAGGAACCCACACGGTTGGCAGTTTTATTTATTCAGTTATCGTTGCAGTAATTACTAGTCAGGTATAGATAATCATATTGATAAAGTAAGCAGTGGGCACTTTTAGTTAACCATTCCGTTATAGTTGCAACACTTACTAATCAGATACAGATAGCATGAGATAACCCTAAACCCAGCAGTTGTTGGTACTTTTATTCAGCCATTCCGTTGTAGTTGCATTACTTACTAGTCAGGTACAATGGTCGCAAGCGACGATCCAAAACAAGCAATTGTGGGCAGTATTATTTAGCCATTCCATTATAGTGAAGCTGATTACTAGTCATTATAAAGTCAAATTTGTAGCAATAAACTTTAGTTATGCTTGTCTATGATCGAGATACTGTGCTCCAAGTCGTCCATATCCGCGGACACGGCTTTCAGAAAGTTTTACCCGTCCGGGGTGCACCAATAGCAACACACGCTCGATCAACCTCGGAAAAACCAAAACAAAACCCAACGAGGCTTTCACGACTGAACAATCACAGGATTCAGAAATATTTCAGGGGGCCACCACTTAAAGTAGAACCCGCAACGAAGTTAGCTGACTTCGAGACGGACTTAAGGTTTGTGGGGCCGGCGGTAAACGACTGGGAACCCGAAAGTGTGGCTGGGCTTGTCGATACCACGTAAACGGGTCACAATTCCTAAACAGTACAGTGTGCTCCTCGCACAAACGTAAATACATAAGTAGCATGGCATAAGTACAGGATAGTAAAAACACCTCAAACTAGTTTGTGGCCCCAAGAAATAAGACTGAATCAAGCTCTGGCTCAGGGGGGTCCCATATACCTCCCGGATGTGGATAGCGCGATAAATCAAGGAACAGGTATCAAGTACTCGGGGTCTTACGGGACACAAGTGGGCGTTCGGAAACCAAATGTTATCTATCACCCACCGATGCCTCTGCTTATTCAATTTTAGTTGTTAAACAGGAATTTAAAAATGAACGATAAGTAAAACTAGGATCATCTTCAACATTAACATGCGGCAATACATCAACCACTGTGGCACTGGACGAAACGCAACAGCACTAGAGCAAGCGACTACGACGCGCAAGTCCAACTATCTACCAAACAACAGGTAATAGGGTGTGTCCAAGGCAATATAAGGCTGCACGGTAACTCACGGGTACGAAAACTAAAGCATCGCAACACAGATAGCAATAGATCAACAGGAGGGAAGTAAATACTATAAAAGTAAGATAGGTAGAAAGGGGAAGATGCTCGCCTGGAAACATTGTCGAAGGTTCAACCGAAGATCGGGGCGAAGCTCACATCAACTCAACGGCCTTATCCGCGAAGAACCAAAACACTAGAAGAAACACCGGATGTAGTATTTAATACAATGGCAGAAGATCGGCATGATGCATGTATGATGTATGGCATGGCAAAGATGCGATGCGATTAGGTCATATTAAGTGGAACCGGGGTCCCGACAATTAATTAAATGGTTCAAGTTGTTTAGCTACCCCACAAATTAAATGTTGTATTACATGGCAGAAGATGATACGGGTTCGCTACACAAGTTTAAATGAGGCCAATATAAGGCTAGATTTGCCCGCATATGGGCCCCATATTTAATTAGAGGTGAATCGGCTTAAGGCCCCCAAACCAATGATATGCATGCGAGAATGACAATTATATATGCAACAATTTTTTATTATGTTATGAAATAGGGTTTCGGGAAGGTTCACACATTAGGGGGGCTCTCGACGATCTTGGGGTTCCGGGGTTCGGGGTTCGGCCTCGGGACTCGGGGTTCGACGGATGCGTTCTCGGACTCCGGGGTCGTTCTCGGGTTACTAGGGTAGATCTTGTCGAGTTCACTGCAACGGCCTTGTGGTTCCGATGACGACCTTGGCGGTTATCTAGGAGAAGCTCTTGTGGTTCCGCGAGGAAGTACTTGGTCTGGCGTCGGGGCTTCGGACTCGCCCTGGTTGCTTTCGTTCTTGTCGTGGCGAAGCTCTTGTCGGGTCCGCGCCCTCGAGTCGGTCTCGGCATTCGGGGTAAAGCACTTGTTGTACCGGGGCGTTCTTGGCGATCTTCGGGTTCGGCCTTCGGATCCGGATAGAAGGTCGTGGCGCGACACCGGGTTCGGGGTGTCGAGGCTTGGTTTCCGGGGTTCGTGAGGCGGACTTGGCGTTTGAGGGTTCCACCGAATCTGTGGCGCGTCCGTGATGCAGCTCTTGTGGGTCCCTGTTGAGGCCTTGAGGCGGTCTTGTACAGACACACAAGCAACAACGCAAACACGCAGGAGCACCATGCAGGCTGGGCGGGCGATGAACACCTGCAGGGCGGCGGGCCCACCGGAGGCGGGGCGGTGCAGTGGCTCGGGCGAACTCGAGCCGACGGCGGGGAGCGGCGGGCGGACGAGGGCGAGAGGACCAGCGCCGGCGGGCCAGGAGGTGTGACGGAGCGCGGCGGCGGAGGGGCTGCGGGCGTCTCCGCGGGCGCTTCGGAGACGGGAGGGGCCGGAGCGGGAGAGGGCGGCAGGTCGCTGGCGAGAAGGGAGCGCGTGCTCGGAAGCGCCACGGGCGCAGCAGACGGGGGAGGCTGGCGGCCGGTGGCACGGAGGAAGAGCGGCGGCGGGTGTCGGCGGCGAGCAGGGTGGAGCGGGAGCCGCGGCTCGGGGGGGAGAGGAGGCGGCCAGGCGGGGAGGTCGCCCGGTGGCGGGAGGGCGGCTCGCGGAGGAGGTGCTCACACAGCGGTGAGGAGGAGAGGAGGCGGGCACGCGAGAGAGGAGGAAGGGCCTGGCGGTGGCGGGTCGGAGGCTGGCCATGGCTCTGCAGATGAGAAGAGGGGGCCGGCGCCGTCGGGGACTCAGAGAGAGGCCAGGCGAGGGAGGCTGCTGCGGGGGTTGGAGAGGAGCTAGGGAAGAAGACGGGGGACACGGGGGAGAGAGCCAGGGGCGCGGGTGGGGATGGTCAGGTGGGACCCGCGGGGAGGTGGAGCCAGGGCAGGTGGAATCTGCTGGGAGGTGGGGCCGGCGGTGAGAGGCTGCGCGCGCGTGTGTGTGCTGTGGTGGGCCAGGGCGGGTGAGAGCAGGTGGGGAGGGAGGTAAAAAGGAGAGAGAGGAGAGAGGGGGAGGCCACGTGGCAGAGGGTGGTTGGTGGGGGGTTTGGGTGAGCTGATGTGGCGGTCACGGATTGGTCCGGGTGAGGTGGCCAGAGGGGTGGGTAGATAGGTTGGTAACTTTAGGATTTTAGGCGGGCCGATCTGTTTAATACGGGGGTGGTCGTTCGGGTCGACTTGGCCCGTTCGACTGCCCCGCTAAAAATAATATAATTTTTATTTATTTCAAACAAGGCTTTTGCACACCGATACCGGGCAAAACAAAATATTCCGGCGACCCGGGTTTTGGGGTTTGAATAAAGATGGGGCGTTTTTAGAAAACAACACGGGCTTTGCAAACATAGTTTTATGCAAATAATGCATGATGATGACGATGCAATGCACAAATTCAACGCGATTTTCTAGTAGTGGTTTTGCGGGATGCCACACTTTGCTTTGTCTATACTTTGAGGTGTTTTATATGTTTTCTAGAACTAACCTATTAACAAGTTTTGACATGTCAGTTGTCTGTTTTCTTCTGTTTTTGGTTCCAGAAAGGCAGAAAATCAATATTCTCGGAATTGGACGGGACAAAAGCTAAAGTCAATATTTTACCGTGGGCGACACGAAGTCCAGAGGGAAGACGAAGAGGCGCCACAGGCGGGCCCACAGGCGCGCCAAGCCTAGCCACGCCTGGGAGGTGTGGGCCCCTGCCTCGCCTCTTCACCTATAAGAAGCCCCCGATGCAGAAAACCTAGGCACCCGATAAAAACTCCACGAAACCGTCTGTAGCCATCGCCACCATCGTCCCTAGATCGGGGGGATCTAAAGTTCTTCCTGGCACCCTGTGGAGGGAGATCATCCTGGAGGCCTTCTTCTCCGGTATGAAGCGTGAGTAGTTCCACCTTGGACTACGGGTCCATGTAGTAGCTAGATGGTTGTATCTCCTCCTTGTGCTTTCATGTATAGATCTTGTGAGCTCCGTTCATGATCAAGATCTAATCTATTTGTAATCATGCATGTTGTGTTTGCGGGGATCCGATGCATATTCAGATTATTATGTCAGTTTGGTTAATGGTTTTGTCTATTTGATTCTATTATGTCTGTGTTGTTTGTGATCTTTCATTCTCTTTGTTGTTAGTCTCTATCTTGGCCGAGTAGTTGCTAGTGATTCCAAGAGGGGGTATTTATGCTCGATAGTGGGTTCATGCCTCTATTTTCCAAGGTAAGTGACAGAAATATCTTCGGTTGTAGATGTGTTGTTGCCACTAGAGAGAAAACAATGGTCTCTTGTTCATGAAACAAGTGGATTGTTTACCTTACAAAATTTTCTTAAAGCAGTTGTCTATTGCTTGAAACTTAATACTGGAAGGGGTTCGGATGATAACCTGAAGGTGGACTTCTAGTCATAGATGTAGTTGGATGGCGGTCTATGTATCTTGTTGTATTTCCCAATCGAATCTCATAGGATCTTTCTGACTAGTATTGCATTGTTATGCATTCCTCAGTTCCTGTCAATTGCCCCGCTGTAATTTGTTTACCCTCCGTGCCATGTTGTTTATCTAAGGAGAGCACCTCTAGTGAACTATGGACCCCGGTCCAATCTTTACCATTGATACATCTTCCACTATTACTGTTTACTTGCTGCAAACCACCATTACCTTCCATACCATACAGTTAATCCTTTGTTACAGCAAACCGGTGAGCTTGACAACCTCATTGTTCATTGGGACAAAGTCTTGAGTTTTTGTTGTGCAGGTTTCCACGTTACTTTGCAACACCTTTGAGACGTTTCCTTCCTCCTTGTGGTTCGATAACCTTGGTCTCTACTAATGGAAAACTTGTTGCTGTGCTTATCACACCTTGCTCTTGGGGTTTCCAACGAAGTGCACCACGCACAGCCAACAAGATTTTCTGGCGCCGATGCCGGGGAGGCTAAGGACGTCTTCATAAGGGGAGTCCTCCTCAAGCTTTATCTTTACTTTGTTTTTAGTTTGCTTGGTTTTGTTTGCCTCTTTTTATCAAAAACTCCAA
This sequence comes from Avena longiglumis, assembly GCA_030063025.1. NCBI lineage: Eukaryota > Viridiplantae > Streptophyta > Magnoliopsida > Poales > Poaceae > Avena > Avena longiglumis. The sequence goes on along the minus strand of CP125977.1, from coordinate 86,833,215 downwards.
AAAATATTTTAGTTTGGTTTGCTTTCTCTATTCAAAAACACAAACAAATTAGCTCCTACTCTAGTTGCCACCTTGCTCTAGCTCACCATGTTGTTCTCCAAGTTCGGAAGGATCTTGCAATAGGTAGTGGCTCCATAATTGGGAAAGATAATATTGAAGAATTATTTAATCATGTTAGCAAGCATGAGGATATTGAGGATAGATCTATAGCAGAACTTGCTCCTAATTATGAGATTGCTGCTGCTTCTTTAGTTCATATGTTGGAGGCTAGGTTTGTTAGCCTTAACCCCATGATACAATTTTTGTTCCTAAAACTAAAAGAAGAAAAGAATGCTGAAAAGGGAGAATTCACTCTTGAAACTTTACTAAAAGAGTTCCATGATGTTGCTAGGGAAGCCAAAAAGGGCTTTGAGCATTTAAATATGCTAGGGTCATGTGTATATGTTGTGGGTAATTCAGATAAAACCAAACCTAGAGAAGAATTCAAGATACCCATACCCTTTAAGCTTGTTGGAATGCATGAGGCCTTTGAAAAGAATTTTGATTGGATTGCTCCTGAAAATCTTTTTGATGAAAGTAGTAAACCAAAGAGAGAAGAGAAGGGATCCTCCAAAACTCATTTGGATGAGATATCTTTCATAGTTGAAGACTTTGCAAGTATTGATGTTAATGCTTCTTCATTTAAAAATACCTGATTTTCTTGCTTCTTGTGCCTAACTTAAAGGCGTTAAAGAAAAGTACTTGTTGGGAGATAACCCAAGAGTTTCCTTGAGTCTTGGAAGTTATTACTTCAGTAATGACCTCTCCTTATCCTTTTTATTTCCTTTTTGTGCCAAGAATTACCTCTAATGAGAGGGAAGTAAGATTTGGGGAGTTGCTGTCCTGAAACAGATTTCTGTCCTCCACCATAAATATTCGTGAGGAGTCTCTGTAAGTTGGATTGATATGATATTTTACCAATACATTCCCCATTATGTTAGATAACTTTATTTAGTTCAACACTTTTTGATTTGAGCAACATAAGATTTTCGAAAAAATCGGTTTCTACCTGCTGGTCTATTTTGACAGATTTCTGCCATTATTTGCATTTGCTTCTTATCGATTTATTTTTGAGTTCTCTTTTGGGAAATTGAGATTTTTAAAGGAAGTTGCTTCAGTAGCTTGTGTTTATAGCTAAACTCAAAGGTCTATTATCTTTTGAATACACTAATGTTGCTAATGAAGATTGTGTGAAGTTTTGTATGAAGGAAAAATTTGAGGTGTAGAGAGAGAATGATGTAATGAGATGAAGAATGGACAAAAGCTCAAACTTGGGGATTCCACCCCAGTGTCACCCCAAGAAATATCCAATAGGTACAAGCGTCAAAGCTTGGGGATGCCCAAGGCATCCCCTTCTTCATCAATAAAAATCTTAGGTCTATTTAGACACTTCGTTTTTATTATTTCATGCACTGTTGTGTTGTTCTTGGAGCGTCTTAGTTTTCATTTGATTTGCTTAATTTGTATAGTTTGATTGAATAAAGTAGTTTGGACCCCCGTTCTCGCTGTGTTGTTTCAAATAAGTCGATTGGTGTTGGAAAGGAGTAGAAAGTTCTTGCTTGGAAGTGCAAGAGGATCTTGCATTGACTGTGACTTAGACTTTAGCATGAAATGCTAGGTGTTGTTTTGACATTATGCTTAGTGATTATTGTTATAGCATGTCTTGTTCCAAACAATTGGGATTGCTTATGTGCCTTCAATAAATTATGCGTTGTTTTAGCATACAAAAGCATAGTATTGTGGTTTTCTCCTTTGATGTTTTGTTTGGGTTGACTTGGCACATGCTCACACCATGTTATGACTATGACAAGTCACCATAGCCTCTATGATCATTTAGTCCTTGACATGTAGTACCACTCTATGCTTTGATTAGTAATGTTTTGTCGCTCTGCGTGATTATGGATATTATCGCTCTCTTAGTTAGTTTCTCCTAGTATTTTGCTAGCCTCCACTTGTATGAGTAATCTCTACTCATGCTTCCAACTCCCAAGAAACCAAATTATTCCAAAGAGTCCACTATAAACTCCCATGCATGGTGTGTTACACCATTCCAAGTATATTCTTGTTTTCAGCTATCTTCCAATTAAAAAACTATTTTGTTATGTGAAAACTTAGTGATTAAAGCCCTCACAAACTTGATGGAACACTTTATATTCTTTGCCCCTAATAAACTTGAACCATTGTGTCGTCTATGTTGTATATGATTGCACTTATATGTTGGAATTATTAGAACCATGTTGTCATGGGGAACATTTTCAACATTGCACTTGTACTTTGTACACAGTTGATATCATGCTCTTTTGTCTATGGATGTAACCGATGTGCAATAAAAAGGGAGCTTGTAAGTCCATGGATTTATGTATTTTGTGTTAGAGAAATGCCTGGGCCGCTAGCCTAAGCCATGCCTAATCATGGTGGAAACTTGCAGCATCACCATAGTGAGCTATCTGTGAAGCATCCTCAATAAAAAGCTATGCATATAGTAAATAAAACGATCGCTGAGATGCTCATTGTCTTCTTGCCTTGTCATTTTGGTTATGGGAAAGCTCCTATACCATGTGCAAGGGGTACCCCATTGGCGGTTCTCTATGATATGCATGTACTTAGTATGACAAGAACTTACAGGTGACTGAAGTTGAGTAGCATGAGGCGTGGCCCTCATATTCAAGGGGCTTGAGATTGCCAGCTTATACTTTGTCAAGCATATACTCCATAGTTTGTTCACTTTCACCTTAATCACTTCAAGATGCTTATGATAGGGGCAATGAGGGCTGAAAGCTAACAAGTACCATAATTTTTGGAAGCTCTTTTTGAAACTTGAAATCCCTACTTCCCTTTATGAAGGGCCTTTCTTCCACTATTATGTTGAGTCTCCACCTTCTACCTTTAGGCACCATTAAGAGAGCATAGTTGTCATTCTTAGTTCTATGTGCAGTGTCCCAAAACTTATTGATTGATGCATATTGTGATATTACATGTTCTTGTGCTATATGTATCTAGTCACTCTTATGAACTTTGAAGGTGTCCTATGCATCTATTTGCTACTCCATGAGGGACAAGCTGATTGCCACTATGCCATATTTTCTGTATGTGAAACAAAAATACGTTTTTCAATGCATACTATTCGTGATCTTTGTTTGTAGCCTTTCATGTTGCATGCATAGTTACTTTGTCTTATTGTTAGAACTCCATCTTTCATGCACATGTTTAGAGTTCTTTGATCCCGGATTTCAATGCTTGCAAATGGTTTGATCTTTATTGTGAAGGTGCATGTCACCTCAAAAATTATTCTTTTATCACTTACCTACTCGAGGACGAGCAGGAGTTAAGCTTGGGATGCTTGATACATCGGAAACGTATCTATAATTTTTATGTTCCATGCTTGTTTAGTATCTACTTTGCTTTGCTTTGTCTACACTTTGAGGTGTTTTTATATGTTTTCTGGAACTAACCTATTAACAAGTTTCCACAGTGTCAGTTGCATGTTTTCTTCTGTTTTTGGTTCCAGAAAGGCAGAAAATCAATATTCTCGGAATTGGACGGGACAAAATCCAAAGTCAATATTTTACCGTGGGCGACACGAAGTCTAGAGGGGAGACGGAGAGGCGCCACAGGGCGGCCAGACCCCCCCTGGGCATGGCCAAGCCTGGCCCACGCCTGGGGAGGGTGTGGGCCCCCTGGGCGCCCCCTGCCTCGCCTCTTCACCTATAAGAAGCCCCCGATGCAGAAAACCTAGGCACCCGATAAGACTCCACGAAACCGTCTGTAGCCGCCGCCACCATCGTCCCTAGATCGGGGGATCTGAAGTTCTTCCCGGCACCCTGCCAGAGGGGAGATCATCCCGGAGGCCTTCTTCTCCGGTATGAAGCGTGCGTAGTTCCACCTTGGACTACGGGTCCATGTTGTAGCTAGATGGTTGTATCTCCTCCTTGTGCTTTCATGTATAGATCTTGTGAGCTCCGTTCATGATCAAGATCTAATCTATTTGGAATCATGCATGTTGTGTTTGCAGGGATCCGATGGATATTGAGATTATTATGTCAGTTTGGTTAATGGTTTTGTCTATTTTATTCTATCATGTCTGTGTTGTTTGTGATCTTGCATGCTCTCCGTTATTAGTAGCTATCTTGGCCGAGTAGTTGATAGTGACTCCAAGAGGGGGTATTTATTATCGATAGTGGGTTCATGCCTCTAGTTTCCAAGGGAAGTGACAGAAATCTCTTCGTTTGTAGATGTGTTTTTGCCACTAGGGAGAAAACAACGGTCTCTTGTTCATGGAACAAGTGGATTGTTTACCTTACATACTTTGCTTAAAGCAGTTGTCTCTTGCTTGCAACTTAATACTGGAAGGGGTTCGGATGATAACCTGATGGTGGACTTATAGTTATAGATGCAGTTGGATGGTGGTCTATGTATCTTGTTGTATTGCCCAATCGAATCTCATAGGATCTTTCTGACTAGTATTGCATTGTTATGCCTTGCTTAGTTCCTATCAGTTGCCCTGCTGTAATTTGTTTATCCTTCATGCCATGTTGTTTATCTAAGGAGAGCACCTCTAGTGAACTATGGACCCCGGTCCAATCTTTACCATTGATACATCTTCCAGTGTTATTATTTACTTGCTGCAAACCACCATTACCTTCCACACCATACATTTAATCTTGTTAAGGCAAACCGGTGAGCTTGACAACCTCACTGTTTGTTGGGACAAAGTCTTGAGTTTGTGTTGTGCAGGTTTCCATGTTGCTTTGCAACACCTTTGAGACATTTCCTTCCTCCTTCTGGTTCGATAACCTTGGTCTCTACTGAGGGAAAACTTGTTGATGTGCTCATCACACCTTTCTCTTGGGGTTTCCAACGAAGTTCACCACGCATAGCCAACAACCTACACATACGGCTACATGCGAGAGGAAGAAGATACAGCTGACTTCTCCATCCCATTCCAAATCTCATGGTTAAAGCGTGATATACGGCGCAAGAATCACTAACGACATTGGTTATTAAGTCCTAGATAATATGTTCCTTTACCACCGGAACTTCCATAGAAGGTTATTACCTCATGGTAAATAACCTATAATCATATTATTATGAAAATAGTGTTTTTGACCTTTTGAAATGTAGGTGATGACAACGCTGGATTTATAAAAATACTTTACAGAAAATAATCAAAGGACGTGAGAAAGTGTGAACTTGCCTTTTGTGATTGCAAGACTATGCATTCATGGTCATCAAGACAATAGAAGATCCAGTATCTTAAATCAGCATCATTGGTCCGATAAGGACTAATGTTTAAAGAGGCAATATGCTATTATGCATAAGTAATGCTATGCATTTTTATAAAACTCCAAAGTGCATCCCCAATACTTTAAGTGAAGTGAACTTAGGTGATTCCTTTAAGAGTTGGTTCATCTTTAAATTTTACTTCACAGGAAATGCATTTATAAGGAACTTAAGTCTTGATATACAAGATATAAAAGTAGAGTGCAATAGTAATCTAAGATTGAGATTAGTTGCTATTTGGTGATTATGATGAAAGTCTATGTATTGGTTTGTTTAAGGGTTGAAGGTAATTATTATAGAGTTATTGTTTGAAGTGGAAAAAAATAACCTTCGAAGAAAAGGTTTCTTTGGTAAGGTTTAAACAATATTTATGGTTAATAGAATGTGATTGATATTGTTTGCTCTTCGCGAATAGTTTGGACTTGATATGCTTTAGGTCTTAATTAATATAGACCAAAGTTAACTATAAAAACATAAGTAGTTTATTAGACATGATTTTTATAATCTTTTGAGACTAAAGTTAACTTTAAAAGGGTAAATAAACTTAAGGTGTAATTTGTTTTAATTATTCTCAAGTTTTGGATTTATGATAAGTATGACTAAGGTGTGGAGTTATTCACTTTATATTTAAGTGAATGATTAGCTTAAATTTTTTTTGCTATTATGAAAATAATATGTATCTATTTAATGGAAGCATAATTAGATGATATTAGTAATTTGCCAGTATTTGAAGTTATGTTAAGAATGATTAAGATATAATGATTATTCACCATATTATATATGAGTGATACACAATGTTTATTTAAAAGGGGTTTTAATTTGAATTTTAAGATATTTTAAAGTTAATAGTTATACTTAAGCTTGATTATGAATCCAAGTTATGGTTTTGGAATTAGTACTTAGATATTAAATATTTAAGGTTTTATATAAAATTGTGATTATTTCTTACTTAAGAATTGTTTTTAAAGAATTTACCAAAATAGGTAATAGATAAGGATTTATTACTTTAAAACATTAAAGACTTTTCTAATAATATATTCAATATTTTTCTAGTGTAATATATTTACTCAAGACCTTATAAAATTCCATAAAGAATTAAATGTCTTTGAATACTTACTTAAAATTTTATTTATAAAATAATTAAGTTAGTATTTTTATAAAATAGTAGTTTTATTTTTATACATAAAAATGATTTTTATTAATTTTTAGGATATTTTCTTATATTATTATAGTTTATTGATAATTCTTGTGGATTTATTATTTAGTGGTATTTTGTTTACTTCAAACAAGTTGTTATATATTTTTGTGAGATAGATCTCATTTTTGTGATTATTTAGATATATTATATATATTTATGATTTTTGTATAATTTTCTAGAGCTTTAGTTGTCACAGGGGCATTTTGGTAATTTTAATTTTATTCTTCAATTGATTTTTCTTTTTCTCTTTTAAAACGAGGCCCAAGGGATCCAGCCGGAGTCTGTTTGGTTGGCCGCTTCGGACGGCCCGGCCCAGCTAGTCTAGTCTCGGTGGATAACCCCACCCCGACCCATCTCTCCCTCACGCGACATCCACGCCCACACTCAACACACGCACGCACGCCTCGCCCCTCCTTACCGCTTGTGATGTCGCACTGCTGCCAGCGCCGCCTACCTCATCGGCTATCACCGGCATCTCCCAGCGCTGCTATGCTTCTCTCTCCTCCTTCGATTCCCCTCTGTTGTGGTGCCCAGCACCCGCGCGCTCTCACCCTGGGAGAAACCCTAGGATACCACCCTACGGGTCTTCCTGGCCATCTCCGACTCCCCGGCGCCACCATACGCCGGCGAGGTTCCGCTCTAGTTCTTTCTAGTATCTTCACATTGCCTCCCAACCAATACCGCCTGCGATGCTCCCCTATACGGCAATCCTAGCCGAATCGGCTCGATTTTCGGCACTTCTCCTGCGCACCCGCGCCTCCTACTGCTCCTGCCATGGGCTGGCCGTGGTCTCCCTCATTTTTATGAGGTAGTAGACTACGGTCGCCAACCTCCTTCTGCATCGACCTTGATGGATTTCTTCCCGGCTCCAACTATTACTATGAGCTATCTCTTTACTCCCTCTTATTTTTCTGTCATGTGTTTATTGATGGATGATATAGGTGATGTGGTGATGATTTTGTTATCAGTAGCTATTAGATTACTTGGTTGTTAAACTATATTGCCTTGGTTCCAAAACACATACTGAACTAAACTAAGATACTATGCTACTAGTATTGGTATAGGTTTTGTCAATTCTAGAAGTGCTTTGTGGTGAGAATATATGACTATGTGTACTGCTAACGATCTTCTAATTGAGTTTGGTGTGTTAGACGGTTGCATCTTGATAGAATTAGCTAATTACTTGTAAACCATTATCTCTAATTTGTATTTATTCTATTTAGGAATGTATGTTCTAATAGATATAGAGGAACATACCTTGTGTATGTAGTACTTTCTTTTAGTAACATCATCATTTTTTTACTCGTTAGATTGCTATGGGTATTCGATTTTCTTCTCCTTTACTTTATGTTCTATAGTTATGCATATGTTTTGTGACCCCATAATATTCAACCAATTAGATGCTAGGGAAATGATTGTCTATCTTCTACTAGCTTCCTAGCTGTTTTATAGGCTCTTATATAATCAAATACTAGTGTTCTTGATGTTGACTTAATACAAATGGGATCCCCTTGTTTCAAAATTGGATCTCAATCTATGCTCCAACTTTACTCACTGGATCTACATGGTTTGGTTTAAACCTTTAGTATTCATTTTTATACTTGTCTTATTACATGCTTCATTATTCTTAGGGCTTAGATGAAGTAAATCCAGCTCTAATGTTAGCTAACTAAGTTTTTCCTTCCTATGGTGTATTTAATCGAATGTATAGGTGATATATTGCAATTCATATGCATATATTCTATACACTCTTTTGATTTATAGAAGAGGTTTATATCATTTGCAGGTGTTCCCTAATTTCTCTTTAACATGCTAAAACATATAAATGTAATTTCCGATTCATCTTTTTGCACTCTTGCATGGTATCAAAGTATTTTATCTTGGTATATCTATTGTAGAGTGATTATAGCTATGTTGGCTAGATATATTTTATTTTAGGACAGGTTCCTCTAAGTTTTTAGTGATCATATGTTCACCAGATCCTTGTAGTACAACTCTAGATCAAATACATAATTTCTTTGATGGTTTGGTAGTGTTTTTAGTAATCTATAATTGATTGACTTGCTCCTGAACAATCTGGTTGCTATCTAGCAACACTATTAATATCCTTCAACTCCCTCTCATAGCCTATTTGTTAAAATTATTAAGAATATATTTGCTATGCATTTGATCAACACAAAATCCTATTCATCTACCTGTTGTTTTCAATGTTTTGGCAGTCCTATATGGTATCTTGTACTATTTTGCATGTTCTAATAGTAGTTTCTTGATGATCAGAAATAGATTTGCTGATATAGACATGTTATTTGGAAAATTATATATGTGTAGACTTGTAATTTATTTCTAAATAGATGGTTTGGTGTTCTATATGGTCATAAGATCATCTGAAGATATGAGATCTCTTCAATAGCAAATATATACCTTTGCTTGAAAATATTTAATGGTTCTGGATGATTGTGCTTTCTTATGCAATTTCTTGTGTGTTGGATTAATTTTATTGGATGACATTTACAAGATCAGCTATTATACTTGTATCTAGGCCCTGCCAATGATACAAAGGCTGAGGCACAACTCTGGATAAGGACATATATTGTGCTATGGTTTTCATTTCTTGATGATGATTTTGCATAGAACCTCTATGCAGGACTGAGAGAAATCCTCTCTTTTCTATACTTTATTACTTCCTCTTCTTGCCCTTTTATCTAAAACAAATAAGAACAGATATGATATGCACTATATCCTCCAAGGATCTTATTTTTCCTACCTTGAGCTTCCTGAAGCTTGTTCTTCTAAGTTTTTCTTATGGACTCTTAATTTTCTACTTGTCGTTGGCTTGATGATCTGCTACTGATAAGCCTCTGGGAACCCTTTCCTCACCTTCTCCTTCTTGTTGACCAGCTCCTCACCTTTCTCTATTCTTCCTTTGATGGTGATGCTAGCTATTCTTTGTGGATAGATCTTGTATGTAGCTACTGGACAGCTGCTGGTGGGATGTTCTGGCTAGTTTGTATGGTTTTGGTGATGGAAATAGCTTGTCATAAACTGGGATGATCTAGATGAACTGTGGTGGTGTTTTAAAGGGATGATGTGGATGTGATGAATCTGGTGATGTGCTTGGGTGGTGTTACGGTTGGCTGCTACTTTTAGTTGCTTGATCTAGTCCTTGATGTGTTGATAGCACAACACTTGCATGTGTTGTGTGAGCTGCTGTCTAGTGGCCCCTCTCTGGTTCAAGTTTCCATAAATGGAACTTGTCCCATATGGATCAGCTCGACTGAGATATTTATGCTGGTTAGCTATCATTTTTGAGTTGTCATTTGTGATTTCATTTAGCCTATGATGCAATAAGTCTGAGGCAAATAACTTGATAAGAACAAATACAAAATGGCCCCTTTATTGCAACTCTATGATGAACCTGACATAGAAACTCTATGCCATTCTAAGAGTAACATTAACTTAAACAATTCCCCTTTTTTTATTCTTTTTTTGTTATCTTTTGTGTTGTTTTGCAGGAATCAAGACTAAGAAAAAGATATAGATAAAGGATCAGGACTAGATTTAGGAAGTGTTTCCTTTATTCAATTGTAATTGTATTTACTTGTAAGAATCTTGTAATATTTGTATTAAAGTAATGAAGATTAACCTTTTCATTTTAAACATTATCTTAGTATTCACTTATTGTAATTGTTCTTTATTATTTGTAGCTTGTAATTTCTTAAATTCATATTTATGTAATGAAGATTATAATTACTTATACCATTTTGTATTATGATAATGGAATATTCTATAATAGTTTGATATTTAAATTTAAATCCAAGTTATATTTGAATCATATGATCTCATATTTGAACCATTAAATTAAGAACATTTTCCCCCAAATAATAAAATCCACAAAGGTTGTAGCATCCCAGTTGTCTAACACCTGTAATGCTACTTGTTCTAGTAATAAAAGGGCCACTTCCTACATATAATTGTTGCATCATCATCATATCATGCTCATGTCATCATGCCACCTTGCATTTAAGCATCATATAAAACCCCTTCTTGTTTGGTTCTTATCTCATGTGCATTATTAATTATAGTTGCCTCTTGATATTGTAGTTGGATCTTGATATATTGTTAAATGCCCAAGTTGATTTGGGGGCATATCTCTTAATAACTCCACCACCTTTCTTTCACCACCTTATAATTCCACCATCCAACTAAATATGAGTTGGGCATTTATGGGTTTTACTTCTAGCTCATGTGGGTTGGGATGGATCCAACTCTTTTCCACATGTTCTCATCTTGGCATCATTTTGTTTTCACATTATTGATACATGAGAGCCACATGGCCACCTTTGCATGCCTTGTGAGTGGGACCCTTTTCCCTAGCTTCCATATGTGTTGTTTTGGGGTTATCATCATGTTGGGATATTTTGTGTGCTTAATATATATCTAGTGGCATATACACACTAGAAAGTCCCAAATATAATCCAATGTGATCATCTCCTCATACTCCACTTGGAATTCTTTCTAATTCTTTGTGCTTGGCCTTTATTCCAATTTTTGGGAATACAAAATAATAATGCCATGTAATAACCTTGTTTTCACAAGAATCAACAGGGCAATAAATATTTCTGCATGGGCCATGCAAGTACCATCTTGTGCTTGTCCTTGGATTTTATTTGGGTTTTGGGTGGACCATCTCTAGCTCTATCTTTTCTTTTGGCTTGAACCATGTTGATCTTGCTTAAAACCCTATCACCACATCTCTCTCTCTCTCTCTCTCTCTCTCTCTCTTTTTCTTGTCTTGATCTTGTTGGAGCTTGTCTAGAGCATGCTTGATCTTGTCAAAGGACCACTCCATCTTATCTTTCCCCTCCCTAAACCAAAACCCTAATCCACCCCTCTCTCCTTAATCCCCAAAAATCTAAACCCTAGCTAACATGTCCCTCCCTCTCCCACCTAAACTTACCACACCCTAAGTGCCCCCTCTCTCTCGGTCTCCCCTTCTCCCTAGCGTGCAGGCCCCACCCCAGCTATCTACCCCTCCTCCTAACCCAAACCCTAACCCGAGGCTATCCCCAACCCTAGCTCCATACCACCCTCCTCTCTCTTCTTTCTCTCTCGCTGCAGCATGGTCCCACCCCGAGCTCCCCTTACCCCAGACCCACCTGGCAGCCTGCCAGCCCCCCCCATGTGCCTGCCTGATCGATCACGAGGAGGAGGAGCGGTGGCGCCGTGGCCACCTTTTTCCCTCTGCCCCTCCCCCACGCAAGCCCCCACCTGCCCCCTCTCGTTCTTATCCTCTCCCTCGCCCTCTAGCCATCCCCAGATCCGCCTGCAGGCGCCTCATCTTCCCTCCTCTCCGCCTCCACGGCCTCGCCCACCGCCAGATCCCTGCCCCCATCCTCCTAGCCGGTGGCGTGGCAGCTCTGGTGTCGAGAAGCTCGAGGTCGTCTGCGTCGCCTGCACTCCAGCCAGCGGAGGCAGCCCAGAGCTGGACGCCGACCGAACCGACGAACCCTAGCCGCCAAGTCTCGCCTCACGATCGCGACCGCCCCAACCTGTTCCGACCACACCAGCACCACCGCGACACTGAGCAGGGGATATATCAAGAGAACCAGGAGCACTACCCAGATCCGTCTCTCGCTTCAACTGAGTTGCCAGGCAAGCACTACCACATGCTTGCATACATACAGTACCTATTGCCTCTATCTTATTCTTGCATCATTGAGTCGCGATTGCATTAAATTGAATCCCAAGTATTGCATAGCCTTTACTTTAAACCCCACCAAGCTTGTTCCTCCATCCCATGAGCCATTACCACAGGAGTTGTTTGAGCCATGCGAGTCGTAGAACAGCATGTGTAGGGTTTGTGAGTGTCTGGTGGATAACGAGGTACCTAAACAACTTAACCTGAGTAGTAATGGGATAACTAATGAAAGTGGCACCGGTGAGCAACCTCTGCTATTTGGTTTTTCCTGCTCACTTGTGTCCCGTAAGACCCCGAGTACTTGATTCCTGTTCCTTGATTTATCGCGCTATCCACATCCGGGAGGTATATGGGACCCCCCTGAGCCAGAGCTTGATTCAGTCTTATTTCTTGGGGCCACAAACTAGTTTGAGGTTTTATTTACTATCCTGTATTTATGCCATGCTACTGTTTATTACGTTTGTGCGAGGAGCACACTGTACTGTTTAGGTAAGCGGAATGTTTTCGCGGTATCGACAAGCCCAGCCACACTTTCGGGTTCCCAGTCGTTTACAGCCATTGACGCAAACCTTGAGTCCGTCTCGAAGTCAGCTAACTTCGTTGCGGGTCTACTCAATGGGGTGGCCCCCTGAAATAATTCTGAATTCTGTGATTGCTTTGTCGTGAAGGCCTCGTTGGGTTTTGATTTGGTTTTTCCGAGGTTGATCGAGCGTGTGTTGCTATTGGTGCACCCCGGCCGGGTAAAACTTTCTGAAATCCGTGTCCGCGGTTATGGACGACTTGGAGCACAGTTTCTCGATCATAGACAAGCATAACTAAAGTACCGCTTTAATCTGACTAAGTAATTTGACTAGTAAATAGTGCGGCACTCATGGAATGGTTAATAAAATTGCCAACGGATGGGGGGTTGTTCGTCCGCTTCCTCGTTGGTAAGCGAGGAGGAGGATGGATCTGATGGAATTACTGTTATAACTGTTGTCTTTAATTCACGGACATCCGTCTATCATTGGTTAGGCGGATGGTTAGCGAGTATCTATAGAACTGCTAGGGTTTATCTTTGCTGCAATTGCGTCACCCTGTGTTGTGTCCCCTTTAGAGGCATTAAGACTTGCCGAAAATTTAGGGTCTCACACGATAAATTATTGGTTCGGATGAGCAGTACCCTCAGGACGGATCTGGGTGTAAGAGGCGATGATGTGGGCAACGATCGTTCGGTGTAGAGATTCCGGGAACGGGGTTCCGTGAAATCTGTGGGCGGGATGTGCTTATTTCTATGGCATCTTATGCCGATTTGATTCTTATCCATACTCGGACTTTGTTTGCCGCTTCCGCATGATGCTCTGATGTGTGATGTATGAGGAATTATCCTAAATATTAGATCTATCTAGGTCATTTGAATCTTGCCGTATGGCGTTGCTATATTTTCCTTTCTTTCTAGATGGTATGGCTCTGATGTACTCTTGTATGGTGGCTTGCATACATACTCATTTGTGTATGTATTTGATCCCTTCGCTTTCGCCACGTCTGACAGGTCCCGATGAATTGGAAGTGGTTGGGACGGCCGAAAGGTCTACCCGTGAGCGGCTTTTGGGGCCCCACCGTACTATTTCAACCACTACCGTTCATCCAGGCTTGTAGATAGGAGCGTAATTCACCGAGGTAGTTACAATTGGTATCAGAGCCATCCCGACCTTCAGGGTCTCAGCCAAACGGTCGTTGTCAGTCTAGCAAATATTTTGGTAGTTATGTATACTAGGGAAAAACAAAACGCGAGAGTAGGACTGCTTTTTTCTTACCCACCCACCACCCTTTTCTGGTAAGGAAGTGCAACGATTTCAATCCTCTTCTCAAAAATTCAAACTAGGATTCACGTGTTCTGGGTTTCCGTAGTACCATAGGTTGTGTGTGTGTGTGTGTGTAATCCCTTGTCTATCTGTTGCATCCAAGTTGTTATCTAATCAGCCTTTGGTTATCAACTGTTGGTACATTCCATACCGACAGGCTTTTGTAAACCGACGCAATCTGTCTTACTCTTTGTATCCGACGCTATCTTGTTTGGGGTGTTCGTTTCCGTAGTTACCAATCTTTAGGTTCAACGTGAGAAGAAGGGGTTGGGATATGTGTTCCACTTGTTCATGTGCGGAGTAATGATTTGAGTGCGGGATGGAGTCGCGACCATACCACTACTTTTATCATTCGCTTTTGTATATTGAATCGGTAGAGTCACTAATCTTGATTCGTTAAGTAATTTTGCGCATCTATTGGTATTTTAATGCCGAAATTTGTGGAAAAATTTTCTTTGATATATTTGTGTACCACACTCCTTTCAGTCGTGTGCGATATGCTTAATATCTTCTAGGTGCTTTGAACTTTGTTGATATTTTAATATCATCTCAGTAAATTGTATCCTTTAATCTTGGTTAATTCCATCTTGGTACTATTTTGGATTATTATCATTCTCCATTATAGTACTGACTTGAGTTTTATATCAATGACAGATGGCTCCACCACGTCGTTCGATGAGGGCATACCACTGAGCTAGGCTCACATTGTCAAACATCGCTAATGCTTTGGCAAGAATGCGCAGAACCAACGGCGCTTTGAGGAGAGTGTCGAGGAACGAGTTTGCTCCACTACCTCTACCTCCCAAGCGAGGAGACATCAAGAGCTTCCTGAAATTCAACCTCGTCGGTTTGATGTTTCGACCACCTTGGACGCGGATGATTGGCTGCGTGAGATGTCAAGGTTGCTCGAGACTGATGTTCCGGGCAGAGTGGGTCAAGTCTGCTACTCACCTTCAAGGGAGATGCAGCTCTCGGTGGGAGAACTACTTGAAGGCAAGCCGACCGGTTTCCGACCAACTTGGGAGAGGTTCACTGGAGCGTTCAAGGAGCAGTTTCTGTCAGAGATTGTAATGGAAAGGATGAAGGAGGCTTTTCTCAACCTGAAGCAAGGAAATGATAACGTCAACACCTATATCAGGAACTTCATGAATCTCTCTCGTTATGGTGGTGATGAGGTATCTGATGACAAGAAGAAGCAGAAGAGGTTCAGGCAAGGGCTCAATGCATCGATCAAGTATGCAATCACACATGCAAGGCCGGCATCTTTCCTGGAACTACAGCACACAACCCTGCAAGAGGAGGCAAGCAGGCAAGTGTTTGAGGAGTCCAAGAAACACAACAGGGATGCATCAAGCTCTTCAGTTATGGCAGCTCCTTCTAAGCGGCGTGTCTGGGTTCCTAACACCCCACCGTCGCTCCCGGCTCCACCAAGACCTGCAAGTTACGCGTCAAGGCCACCAAACTTCACCACTGCGGCTCCCAGGGGCTACAACCACCACTACCTGAGCGCTGGCGGAGTCCCCGCTACTCGCTCCACGTCCACATGGTGCTTGTTTCACATGTGGAGATCATGGACATCCCAACTGAACTGTCCGTTGAAGAACAAAGCTCTCCTCCACCCCGCCAAGATCTGTGCAAGCTCTCCTTTGGTTCGTGCACCACCACCTCGGCTCTCAACATCAACACCAAGCCCGGGTCTCGTTTCGTGCCAACTGTGTCAACGCCACTCAAGCTGAGCATGCACCTGGAGTTGTGATGGGTGTGCTTTCCGTTAACTCAGTCCCTGCACGAGTTTTGTTTGATTCTGGTGCATCGCATTCTTTTGTGTCTCACAAGTTTGCAAATGAGAATGAGTTAGCAATGGATCCTATCCTTAAGCAGTTAATGGTTCTTTCGCCTGGAGCAAATATGATAGCATCTAAGATCAGTCATGGCAATAAAGTTGAGATTGGTGGCTCTTCATTCTCGGCTTCTTTAATTGTCCTGGGCAATTCTGACATTGATGTCATCTTGGGCATGGATTGGTTAACGGCAAATGCAGCTGTGATTGATTGTGCTGAACGCTCAGTGTCTCTGAAGATTCCTGAAGGCCATATAGTCTTTTCTCCAAGTTTGACTCCTGCTGTCCAGCTCTTCTCTTTGGCGGCTCTGAATGATGATGCTATGGAAGCTATTCAGAGCGTACCGGTGGTCTATGAGTTCCCAGATGTCTTTCCTGAAGAGTTGCCGGGTATGCCTCCGGATCGTGAGGTTGAGTTTGTGATTGAGCTTGAACCTGGAACGGCTCCTATCTCCAAGCGGCCTTATAAAATGGGTCCTTCTGAGTTGGCTGAACTCAAACGACAACTTGATGAACAAGAGAAGTTGGGTTTCATTCAACACAAGATGCCGTCTTGGGGTAGCCCAACAATCTTTGTGAAGAAGCGTGACAGACCGATAGACTATGTGTTGACTACGGCTCTCAATGCTAAAACCGTCAAGAACAAATATCCCTCCTCGGATTAATGATCTATTCGATCAGCTAGCTGGAGCTGTGGTGTTCTCTAAGCTGGACTTGAGAAGTGGTTATCACCAAATCAAGATTCGCAAGGAAGATGTGCCCAAAACAGCTTTCACCACCCGCTATGGCCTGTATGAGTACACGGTCATGTCTTTCGGTCTCACCAACGCACCTGCCACCTTCTCGAGGCTGATGAACTCCGTTTTCATGGAGTACCTTGATAAGTTCGTTGTGGTCTATCTGGATGACATTCTGGTCTATTCTAAGTCCAAGGAAGAGCATGAAGAACACCTGCGGTGTGTCCTAAACAAGCTTCGTGAGAACCTCTTGTATGCAAAGTTCTCAAAGTGTGAGTTTTGGCTGCCTGAAGTAACCTATCTTGGTCATGTCATCTCTGCCAAGGGCATTGCAGTCAACCCGGAAACTGTGAAGACAATTGTTGAATGGCTTCCTCCTGTTAATGTCAAAGAAGTGAGGAGTTTTCTTGGTTTGGCTAGTTATTGCCGTCGCTTCGTTCAGAACTTCTCGAGGATAGCGAAGCCTCTTACCGATCTCCTCAAGAAAGGCAAGAAATACCTGTGGACTCCTGCGTGTCAAGCAAGTTTTGAGACACTCAAAGAGAAGCTCACTTCCACACCAGTCTTGGTTCCTCCGGATACCTCTAAGCCTTTCCAGATATTCTGCGACGCCTCTTTGCAAGGATTGGGTGTGGTCCTTATGCAAGAGAAACAAGTGGTTGCTTATGCCTCTCGTCAGTTGAAGACGCATGAGATCAACTATCCCACACATGACCTCGAGCTAGCAGCAGTTGTCTTTGCTTTGAAGCTATGGAGGCACTACTTGCTTGGTAACCGTTGTGAGATCTTTTTGGACCACAAGAGTTTGAAGTATATCTTCAATCAGCCTGATCTCAACCTTCGGCAGAGGAGATGGATTGAAGCAATCAATGACTTTGATGTGACCATCAACTACACACCGGGCAAAGCTAATGTTATGGCCGACGCTCTTAGCCGTAAAGCTTATGTCAACAACCTCATGATAGAAGAGCAACAGCCTCTCTTGTGCGAGGAATTCCGTCAGCTCAACCTTGAAGTTGTGGAACAAGGGCATCTCCTGAACCTTCTGGATACTCCTCTCTTGGAAGAAAAGATTCGCTCTCGTCAGCTTGGGGATCCACACACTAAAAAGATCATCTCTAAACTTGGGCTTCCGAAGTATGAGTCCTTCCACGTTGATGATCAAGGCACGCTTTTCTTTGAACACCGGATGTTTGTCCCAAACTACCCGGGTTTGAGGGAGCAAGTTCTCAAGGAGGCGCATGATTCGGTTCTTTCTATCCATCCTGGCAGCACAAAGATGTACATGGACTTGAAAACAAAATATTGGTGGCCTGGTTTGAAACGGTATTGTGCCAAGTATGTCTCAGAATGTGATGTCTGCCGCAGAGTGAAGGCTGTCCATCAGAAACCATTCGGTCTTCTACAGCCATTGAAACCTCCGGAATGGAAATGGGAGAAAGTAGAGATGGACTTCATCACTGGCTTTCCAAGGTCGCAGAAGGGAAACAATGCAATTTTTGTTGTCATCGACAGGCTTTCTAAAGTGGCTCATTTCTTCCCAGTCAAGGAAACAATTTCTGGAATTCAGTTGGCTGAGCTCTATATCAACAGAATTGTCTCTCTGTATGGGGTTCCGCTGAAATCAGTTCGCACCGTGGAAGCATCTTCACTTCAAAGTTCGGGAAAGTTTCCAAAATGCTCGGGAACAAAGTTGAACTTCAAGATTGCTTACCACCTCTCGCAAGGACAAGTCGAAAGGATCAATCAGTTCGGAGGATATGCTTCGTGCTTGCGTCATCTCTTTGGCATGAAGTGGGAGGAATGCCTTCCATATGCTGAATTCTCCTACAACAACAGCTTCGGAAGAGTCTCAAGATGGCACCATTTGAGGCTCTCTATGGTCGCAAGTGCGAACTCCGATTGGTTGGTCGGTGCGGAGAAAGAATGGTTTGGCCCTCGACATTGTAACTCGAGCAGAGGAGAAGGTGCATATCATTCTTGAGAACTGAAGATTGCTCAAAGTCGGAAGAGCAACTATGACAGAAGCACACGGATATGGTATATGCCCTGGTGATCTCGTCTACCTTCGTGTCACTCCCATGAGAGGTACACACCGCTTCGGATCAAAGGAAAGTTGGCTCCTAGATACATCGGTCCTTTCAAGATTCGTGGTAGAAGAGGAGAAGTTGCTTATGCCTGGAGCTCCGGAAAACTCAAAGTCCATGATTTTTCACATCTCTCAGCTCAAGAAGTGCTTCAAAGATCCCGGCAGACCGTGGATCATGAGCTAATCGATCTCCAAGAAGACTGTCTTATCAAGAACACCCCACAAAATCCTTGAGACCGCAGAAGAAGGACTGCAACAAGTCCATCAAGTTCTGCAAGGTGCAGTGGTCACACCATTCTATTGATGAAGCCACTTGGGAGCGTGAATATGAACTCCGTGCCAACTATCCTACCCTCTTTGTGTCTTCTTCTTCCTAGAATCTCGGGGCGAGATTCCTGTTTAGTGGGGGAGAGTTGTAGCATCCGGTTGTCAACACCTGTAATGCTACTTGTTCTAGTAAAAGGGCCACTTCCTACATATAATTGTTGCATCATCCTCATATCATGCTCATGTCATCATGCCACCTTGCATTTAAGCATCATATAAAACCCCTTCTTGTTTGGTTCTTATCTCATGTGCATTATTAATTATAGTTGCCTCTTGATATTGTAGTTGGATCTTGATATATTGTTAAATGCCCAAGTTGATTTGGGGGCATATCTCTTAATAACTCCACCACCTTTCTTTCACCACCTTATAATTCCACCATCCAACTAAATATGAGTTGGGCATTTATGGGTTTTACTTCTAGCTCATGTGGGTTGGGATGGATCCAACTCTTTTCCACATGTTCTCATCTTGGCATCATTTTGTTTTCACATTATTGATACATGAGAGCCACATGGCCACCTTTGCATGCCTTGTGAGTGGGACCCTTTTCCCTAGCTTCCATATGTGTTGTTTTGGGGTTATCATCATGTTGGGATATTTTGTGGGCTTAATATATATCTAGTGGCATATACACACTAGAAAGTCCCAAATATAATCCAATGTGATCATCTCCTCATACTCCACTTGGAATTCTTTCTAATTCTTTGTGCTTGGCCTTTATTCCAATTTTTGGGAATGCAAAATAATAATGCCATGTAATAACCTTGTTTTCACAAGAATCAACAGGGCAATAAATATTTCTGCATGGGCCATGCAAGTACCATCTTGTGCTTGTCCTTGGATTTTATTTGGGTTTTGGGTGGACCATCTCTAGCTCTATCTTTTCTTTTGGCTTGAACCATGTTGATCTTGCTTAAAACCCTATCACCACATCTCTCTCTCTCTCTCTCTTTTTCTTGTCTTGATCTTGTTGGAGCTTGTCTAGAGCATGCTTGATCTTGTCAAAGGACCACTCCATCTTATCTTTCCCCTCCCTAAACCAAAACCCTAATCCACCCCTCTCTCCTTAATCCCCAAAAATCTAAACCCTAGCTAACATGTCCCTCCCTCTCCCACCTAAACTTACCACACCCTAAGTGCCCCCTCTCTCTCGGTCTCCCCTTCTCCCTAGCGTGCAGGCCCCACCCCAGCTATCTACCCCTCCTCCTAACCCAAACCCTAACCCGAGGCTATCCCCAACCCTAGCTCCATACCACCCTCCTCTCTTCTTTCTCTCTCGCTGCAGCATGGTCCCACCCCCAGCCCCCCCTACCCTGCACCCACTGGCAGCCCCCCATGTGCCTGCCTGATCGATCACGAGGAGGAGGAGCGGTGGCGCCGTGGCCACCTTTTTCCCTCTGCCCCTCCCCCACGCAAGCCCCCACCTGCCCCCTCTCGTTCTTATCCTCTCCCTCGCCCTCTAGCCATCCCCAGATCCGCCCAGGGCGACGCCCTCATCTTCCCTTCCTCTCCTCGCCTCCACAGCCTGGCCCACCGCCAGTCTACCCCTGCCCCCCATCCTCCTAGCCGGTGGCGTGGCAGCTGCGGGTGTCGAGGAAGCTCCGGAGGTCGTCTGCGTCGCCCCCGTACCCAGCCGCGCGGAGGAGCAGCCCCAGGAGCCTGGACGCCGACGCGAACCGACGAACCCTAGCTTCGCCAGTGCGTCTGCCTCGCCGTCGATCGCGACCGCCCCAACCTGTTCCGACCACACCAGCACCACCGCGACACTGAGCAGGGGATATATCAAGAGAACCAGGAGCACTACCCAGATCCGTCTCTCGCTTCAACTGAGTTGCCAGGCAAGCACTACCACATGCTTGCATACATACAGTACCTATTGCCTCTATCTTATTCTTGCATCATTGAGTCGCGATTGCATTAAACTGAATCCCAAGTATTGCATAGCCTTTACTTTAAACCCCACCAAGCTTGTTCCTCCATCCCATGAGCCATTACCATAGGAGTTGTTTGAGCCATGCGAGTCGTAGAACAGCATGTGTAGGGTTTGTGAGTGTCTGGTGGATAACGAGGTACCTAAATAACTTAACCTGAGTAGTAATGGGATAACTAATGAAAGTGGCACCGGTGAGCAACCTCTACTATTTGGTTTTTCCTGCTCACTTGTGTCCCGTAAGACCCCGAGTACTTGATTCCTGTTCCTTGATTTATCGCGCTATCCACATCCGGGAGGTATATGGGACCCCCGAGCGAGCTTGATTCATCTTATTTCTTGGGGCCACAAACTAGTTTGAGGTTTTATTTACTATCCTGTACTTATGCCATGCTACTGTTTATTACGTTTGTGCGAGGAGCACACTGTACTGTTTAGGTAAGCGGAATGTTTTCGCGGTATCGACAAGCCCAGCCACACTTTCGGGTTCCCAGTCGTTTACAGCCATTGACGCAAACCTTGAGTCCGTCTCGAAGTCAGCTAACTTCGTTGCGGGTCTACTCAATGGGGTGGCCCCCTGAAATAATTCTGAATCCTGTGATTGCTTTGTCGTGAAGGCCTCGTTGGGTTTTGATTTGGTTTTTCCGAGGTTGATCGAGCGTGTGTTGCTATTGGTGCACCCCGGCCGGGTAAAACTTTCTGAAAGCCGTGTCCGCGGTTATGGACGACTTGGAGCACAGTTTCTCGATCATAGACAAGCATAACTAAAGTACCGCTTTAATCTGACTAAGTAATTTTACTAGTAAATAGTGCGGCACTCATGGAATGGTTAATAAAATTGCCAACGGATGGGGGGTTGTTCGTCCGCTTCCTCGTTGGTAAGCGAGGAGGAGGATGGATCTGATGGAATTACTGTTATAACTGTTGTCTTTAATTCACGGACATCCGTCTATCATTGGTTAGGCGGATGGTTAGCGAGTATCTATAGAACTGCTAGGGTTTATCTTTCGCTGCAATTGCGTCACCCCAGGTTGTGTCCCCTTTAGAGGCATTAAGACTTGCTGAGTACCCTTAGGGTCTCACACGATAAATTATTGGTTCAGATGAACAGGTACCCTCGCAGGACGGATACTGGGTGTAAGAGGCTGATGATGTGGGCAACGATCGTTCGGTGTAGAGATTCCGGGAACGGGGATCCGTGAAATCTGTGGGCAGGATGTGCTTATTTCTATGGCATCTTATGCCGATTTGATTCTTATCCATACTCGGACTTTGTTTGCCGCTTCCGCATGATGCTCTGATGTGTGATGTATGAGGAATTATCCTAAATATTAGATCTATCTAGGTCATTTGAATCTTGCCGTATGGCGTTGCTATATTTTCCTTTCTTTCTAGATGGTATGGCTCTGATGTACTCTTGTATGGTGGCTTGCATACATACTCATTTGTGTATGTATTTGATCCCTTCGCCGACACGCCCGTACAGGTCCCGATGAATTGGAAGTGGTTGGGACGGCCGAAAGGTCTACCCGTGAGCGGCTTTTGGGGCCCCACCGTACTATTTCAACCACTACCGTTCATCCAGGCTTGTAGCTAGGAGCGTAATTCACCGAGGTAGTTACAATTGGTATCAGAGCCATCCCGACCTTCAGGGTCTCAGCCAAACGGTCGTTGTCAGTCTAGCAAATATTTTGGTAGTTATGTATACTAGGGAAAAACAAAACGCGAGAGTAGGACTGCTTCCACTTTTCTTCTTACCCACCCACCCACCCTTTTCTGGTAAGGAAGTGCAACGTTTTCAATCCTCTTCTCAAAAATTCAAACTAGGATTCACGTGTTCTGGGTTTCCGTAGTACCATAGGTTGTGTGTGTGTGTGTGTGTGTAATCCCTTGTCTATCTGTTGCATCCAAGTTGTTATCTAATCAGCCTTTGGTTATCAACTGTTGGTACATTCCATACCGACAGGCTTTTGTAAACCGACGCAATCTGTCTTACTCTTTGTATCCGACGCTATCTTGTTTGGGGTGTTCGTTTTCGTAGTTACCAATCTTTAGGTTCAACGTGAGAAGAAGGGGTTGGGATATGTGTTCCACTTGTTCATGTGCGGAGTAATGATTTGAGTGCGGGATGGAGTCGCGACCATACCACTACTTTTATCATTCGCTTTTGTATATTGAATCGGTAGAGTCACTAATCTTGATTCGTTAAGTAATTTTGCGCATCTATTGGTATTTTAATGCCGAAATTTGTGGAAAAATTTTCTTTGATATATTTGTACCACTCCTTTTCAGTCGTGTGCGATATGCTTAATATCTTCTAGGTGCTTTGAACTTTGTTGATATTTTAATATCATCTCAGTAAATTGTATCCTTTAATCTTGGTTAATTCCATCTTGGTACTATTTTGGATTATTATCATTCTCCATTATAGTACTGACTTGAGTTTTATATCAATGACAGGATGGCTCCACCACGTCGTTCTGATGAGGGCATACCACCTGAGCTAGGCTCCGCGCTGTCAAACATCGCTAATGCTTTGGCAGCAATGCAGCAGAACCAGCAGCGCTTTGAGGAGAGTGTCAGGAGGAACGAGTTTGCTCCACTACCTCTACCTCCCAAGCGAGGAGACATCAAGAGCTTCCTGAAATTCAACCCTCGTCAGTTTGATGTTTCGACCACCGGACGGATGATTGGCTGCGTGAGATGTCAAGGTTGCTCGAGACTGCGATGTTCGAGCAGGAGTGGGTCAAGTGTGCTACTCACCTTCAAGGGAGATGCAGCTCTGGTGGGAGAACTACTTGAAGGCAAGCTGCACTGGTTTCAGCCAACTTGGGAGAGGTTCACGAGCGTTCAAGGAGCAGTTTCACGAGATTGTAATGGAAAGGATGAAGGAGGCTTTTCTCAACCTGAAGCAAGGAAATGATAACGCCAACACCTATATCAGAACTTCATGAATCTCTCGTTATGGTGGTGATGAGGTATCGATGACAAGAAGAAGCGAAGAGGTTCGTGCAAGGGCTCAATGCATCGATCAAGTATGCAATCACACATGCAAGGCCGGCATCTTTCCGGAACTACAGACACAACCCCGCAAGAGGAGGCAAGGTGCAAGTGTTTGAGGAGTCCAAGAAACACAACAGGATGCATCAAGCTCTTTAGTTATGGCAGCTCCTTCTAAGCGGGCGTGTCCGGGTTCCTAACACCCCACCGCCGCTCCCGGCTCCACCAAGACCTGCAAGTTACGTCAAGGCCACCAAACTTCACCATCGGCTCCTGGGGCTACAACCACCACTACCTGAGCGCTGGCGAGTCCCTGGCTACTCTGCTCCACGTCCACATGGTGCTTGTTTCACATGTGGAGATCATGGACATACCAACTGGAACTGTCCGTTGAAGAACAAAGCTCTCCCTCCACCCCCGCCAAGATCTGTAGCAAGCTCTCCTTTGGTTCGTGCACCACCACCTCGGGCTCTCAACATCAACACCAAGCCCGGGTCTGCGGTTGTTCGTGCCAACTGTGTCAACGCCACTCAAGCTGAGCATGCACCTGGAGTTGTGATGGGTGTGCTTTCCGTTAACTCAGTCCCTGCACGAGTTTTGTTTGATTCTGGTGCATCGCATTCTTTTGTGTCTCACAAGTTTGCAAATGAGAATGAGTTAGCAATGGATCCTATCCTTAAGCAGTTAATGGTTCTTTCGCCTGGAGCAAATATGATAGCATCTAAGATCAGTCATGGCAATAAAGTTGAGATTGGTGTCTCTTCATTCTCGGCTTCTTTAATTGTCCTGGGCAATTCTGACATTGATGTCATCTTGGGCATGGATTGGTTAACGGCAAATGCAGCTGTGATTGATTGTCTTAACGCCGGTCTCTCAAGATTCTCAAGGCCATATAGTCTTTTCTCCAAGTTTGACTCCTGCTGTCCAGCTCTTCTCTTTGGCGGCTCTGAATGATGATGCTATGGAAGCTATTCAGAGCGTACCGGTGGTCTATGAGTTCCCGATGTCTTTCTGAAGAGTTGCGGTATGCCTCCGGATCGTGAGGTTGAGTTTGTGATTGAGCTTGAACTGAACGGCTCCTATCTCCAAGCAGCCTTATAAAATGGGTCCTTCCGAGTTGGCTGAACTCAAACGACAACTTGATGAACAAGAGAAGTTGGGTTTCATTCAACACAAGATTGCCTTTGGGGTAGCCCAACAATCTTTGTGAAGAAGCGTGACAGGACCGATAGACTATGTGTTGACTACCGGGCTCTCAATGCTAAAACCGTCAAGAACAAATATCCCCTCCCGCGGATTAATGATCTATTCGATCAGCTAGCTGGAGCTGTGGTGTTCTCTAAGCTGGACTTGAGAAGTGGTTATCACCAAATCAAGATTCGCAAGGAAGATGTGCCCAAAACAGCTTTCACCACCCGCTATGGCCTGTATGAGTACACGGTCATGTCTTTCGGTCTCACCAACGCACCTGCCACCTTCTCGAGGCTGATGAACTCCGTTTTCATGGAGTACCTTGATAAGTTCGTTGTGGTCTATCTGGATGACATTCTGGTCTATTCTAAGTCCAAGGAAGAGCATGAAGAACACCTGCGGTGTGTCCTAAACAAGCTTCGTGAGAACCTCTTGTATGCAAAGTTCTCAAAGTGTGAGTTTTGGCTGCAAGTAACCTATCTTGGTCATGTCATCTCTGCCAAGGGCATTGCGATCAACCCGAAACTGTGAAGACAATTGTTGAATGGCTTCTCTCGTTAATGTCAAAGAAGTGAGGAGTTTTCTTGGTTTGGCTAGTTATTGCCGCCTGCTCGTAACTTCTCGAGGATAGCGAAGCCTCTTACCGATCTTCTCAAGAAAGGCAAGAAATACCTGTGGACTCCTGCGTGTCAAGCAAGTTTTG
The DNA here is from genome assembly GCA_030063025.1 of Avena longiglumis. Classification (NCBI taxonomy): domain Eukaryota; kingdom Viridiplantae; phylum Streptophyta; class Magnoliopsida; order Poales; family Poaceae; genus Avena; species Avena longiglumis. Next base: position 86,807,336 of record CP125977.1, on the reverse strand, counting down.
AGACACTCAAAGAGAAGCTCACTTCCACACCAGTCTTGGTTCCTCCGGATACCTCTAAGCCTTTCCAGATATTCTGTGACGCCTCTTTGCAAGGATTGGGCGTGGTCCTTATGCAAGAGAAACAGGTGGTTGCTTATGCCTCTCGTCAGTTGAAGACGCATGAGATCAACTATCCCACACATGACCTCGAGCTAGCAGCAGTTGTCTTTGCTTTGAAGCTATGGAGGCACTACTTGCTTGGTAACCGTTGTGAGATCTTTTCGGACCACAAGAGTTTGAAGTATATCTTCACTCAGCCTGATCTCAACCTTCGGCGGAGGAGATGGATTGAAGCAATCAATGACTTCGATGTGACCATCAACTACACTCCGGGCAAAGCTAATGTTATGGCCGACGCCTTAGTCAGAAGCTTATGTCAACAACCTCATGATAGAAGAGCAATGACCTCTCTTGTGCGAGGAATTCCGCCACCAACCTTGAAGTTGTGGAACAAGGGCATCTCCTGAACCTTCTGGCTACTCCTCTCTTGGAAGAAAAGATTCGCTCTCGTCAGCTTGGTGATCCACACACTAAAAAGATCATCTCTAAACTTGGGCTTCCGAAGTATGAGTCCTTCCACGTTGATGATCAAGGCACGCTTTTCTTTGAACACCGGATGTTTGTCCCAAACTACCCGGGTTTGAGGGAGCAAGTTCTCAAGGAGGCGCATGATTCGGTTCTTTCTATCCATCCTGGCAGCACAAAGATGTACATGGACTTGAAAACACAATATTGGTGGCCTGGTTTGAAACGGTATTGTGCCAAGTATGTCTCAGAATGTGATGTCTGCCGCAGAGTGAAGGTTGTCCATCAGAAACCATTCGGTCTTCTACAGCCATTGAAACCTCCGGAATGGAAATGGGAGAAAGTAGAGATGGACTTCATCACTGGCTTTCCAAGGTCGCAGAAGGGCAACAATGCAATTTTGTTGTCATCGAGGCTTTCTAAAGTGGCTCATTTCTTCCCATAAGGAAACAATTTCGGAATTCAGTTGGTGAGCTCTATATCATGTAATTGTCTCTCGTATGGGGTTCCGCTGAAATCAGTTCGCACGTGGAAGCATCTTCACTTCAAAGTTCGGGAAAGTTTCCAAAATGCTCGGGAACAAAGTTGAACTTCAGACGCTTACCACCCTCGACCGCAAGGACAAGTCGAAAGGATCAATCAGATTCGGAGGATATGCTTCGTGCTTGCGTCATCTCTTTGGCATGAAGTGGGAGGAATGCCTTCCATATGCTGAATTCTCCTACAACAACAGCTTCCGAAGAGTCTCAAGATGGCACCATTTGAGGCTCTCTATGGTCGCAAGTGCGTAACTCCGATTGGTTGGTCAGTGCGGAGAAAGAATCTGGTTTGGCCCTGACATTGTAACTCAAGCAGAGGAGAAGGTGCATATCATTCTTGAGAACCTGAAGATTGCTCAAAGTCGTCAGAAGAGCAACTATGACAGGAAGCACACGGATATGGTATATGCCCCTGGTGATCTCGTCTACCTTCGTGTCACTCCCATGAGAGGTACACACCGCTTCGGTATCAAAGGAAAGTTGGCTCCTAGATACATCGGTCCTTTCAAGATTCGTGGTAGAAGAGGAGAAGTTGCTTATGCCCTGGAGCTCCCGGAAAAACTCAAAGTCCATGATGTTTTTCACATCTCTCAGCTCAAGAAGTGCTTCAAAGATCCCGGCAGGACCGTGGATCATGAGCTAATCGATCTCCAAGAAGACCTGTCTTATCAAGAACACCCCACCAAAATCCTTGAGACCGCAGAAAGAAGGACTCGCAACAAGTCCATCAAGTTCTGCAAGGTGCAGTGGTCACACCATTCTATTGATGAAGCCACTTGGGAGCGTGAAGATGAACTCCGTGCCAACTATCCTACCCTCTTTGTGTCTTCTTCTTCCTAGAATCTCGGGGCGAGATTCCTGTTTAGTGGGGGAGAGTTGTAGCATCCCAGTTGTCTAACACCTGTAATGCTACTTGTTCTAGTAATAAAAGGGCCACTTCCTACATATAATTGTTGCATCATCATCATATCATGCTCATGTCATCATGCCACCTTGCATTTAAGCATCATATAAAACCCCTTCTTGTTTGGTTCTTATCTCATGTGCATTATTAATTATAGTTGCCTCTTGATATTGTAGTTGGATCTTGATATATTGTTAAATGCCCAAGTTGATTTGGGGGCATATCTCTTAATAACTCCACCACCTTTCTTTCACCACCTTATAATTCCACCATCCAACTAAATATGAGTTGGGCATTTATGGGTTTTACTTCTAGCTCATGTGGGTTGGGATGGATCCAACTCTTTTCCACATGTTCTCATCTTGGCATCATTTTGTTTTCACATTATTGATACATGAGAGCCACATGGCCACCTTTGCATGCCTTGTGAGTGGGACCCTTTTCCCTAGCTTCCATGTGTGTTGTTTTGGGGTTATCATCATGTTGGGATATTTTGTGGGCTTAATATATATCTAGTGGCATATACACACTAGAAAGTCCCAAATATAATCCAATGTGATCACCTCCTCATACTCCACTTGGAATTCTTTCTAATTCTTTGTGCTTGGCCTTTATTCCAATTTTTGGGAATGCAAAATAATAATGCCATGTAATAACCTTGTTTTCACAAGAATCAACAGGGCAATAAATATTTCTGCATGGGCCATGCAAGTACCATCTTGTGCTTGTCCTTGGATTTTATTTGGGTTTTGGGTGGACCATCTCTAGCTCTATCTTTTCTTTTGGCTTGAACCATGTTGATCTTGCTTAAAACCCTATCACCACATCTCTCTCTCTCTCTCTCTCTCTCTTTTTCTTGTCTTGATCTTGTTGGAGCTTGTCTAGAGCATGCTTGATCTTGTCAAAGGACCACTCCATCTTATCTTTCCCCTCCCTAAACCAAAACCCTAATCCACCCCTCTCTCCTTAATCCCCAAAATCTAAACCCTAGCTAACATGTCCTCCCTCTCCCACCTAAACTTACCACACCCTAAGTGCCCCTCTCTCTGGTCTCCCTTCTCCCTAGCGCGCAGGCCCCACCCCAGCTATCTACCCTCCTCCTAACCCAAACCCTAACCCGAGGCTATCCCCAACCCTAGCTCCATACCACCCCTCTCTCTTCTTTCTCTCTCGGCAGATGGTCCCACCCCAGCTCCTTACCCTGCACTCCACTGGCCTGCCAGCCCCCATGTGCTCGCTCGATCGATCACGAGGAGGAGCGGTGGCGCCTGGCCACCTTTTCCCTCCGCCTCCCCACGCAAGCCCCCACCTGCCCCCTCTCGTTCTTATCCTCTCCCTCGCCCTCTAGCCATCCCCAGATCCGCCCAGGGCGACGCCCTCATCTTCCCTTCCTCTCCTCGCCTCCACCTGGCCTCGCCGTCCACCGCCAGTCTACCCCTGCCCCCCATCCTCCTAGCCGGTGGCGTGGCAGCTGCGGGTGTCGAGGAAGCTCCGGAGGTCGTCTGCGTCGCCCCCGTACCCAGCCGCGCGGAGGAGCAGCCCCAGGATCCTGGACGCCGACGCGAACCGACGAACCCTAGCTTCGCCAAGGCTCGCCTCGCCGATCGCGACCGCCCAACCTGTTCGACCACACCGACCACCGCGACATCGGCGGGGATATATCAAGAGAACCAGAGCACTACCCAGATCCGTCTCGCTTCAATCGAGTTGCTGTGCAAGCACTACCACATGCTTGCATACATACAGTACCTATTGCCTCTATCTTATTCTTGCATCATTGAGTCGCGATTGCATTAAATTGAATCCCAAGTATTGCATAGCCTTTACTTTAAACCCCACCAAGCTTGTTCCTCCATCCCATGAGCCATTACCACAGGAGTTGTTTGAGCCATGCGAGTCGTAGAACAGCATGTGTAGGGTTTGTGAGTGTCTGGTGGATAACGAGGTACCTAAACAACTTAACTGAGTAGTAATGGGATAACTAATGAAAGTGGCACCGTGAGCAACCTCGCTATTTGGTTTTCCTGCTCACTTGTGTCCCGTAAGACCCCGAGTACTTGATTCCTGTTTGATTTATCGCGCTATCCACATCCGGAGGTATATGGGACCCCCGAGCGAGCTTGATTCGTCTTATTTCTTGGGGCCACAAACTAGTTTGAGGTTTTATTTACTATCCTGTATTTATGCCATGCTACATTTATTACGTTTGTGCGAGGAGCACCTTGCATCGTTTAGGTAAGCGGAATGTTTCCGCGTATCGACAAGCCCAGCCACACTTTCGGTTCCCGATCGTTTACAGCCATTGACGCAAACCTTGAGTCCGTCTCGAAGTCAGCTAACTTTGTTGCGGGTCTACTCAATGGGGTGGCCCCCTGAAATAATTCTGAATCCTGTGATTGCTTTGTCGTGAAGGCCTCGTTGGGTTTTGATTTGGTTTTTCCGAGGTTGATCGAGCGTGTGTTGCTATTGGTGCACCCCGGCCGGGTAAAACTTTCTGAAAGCCGTGTCCGCGGTTATGGACGACTTGGAGCACAGTTTCTCGATCATAGACAAGCATAACTAAAGTACCGCTTTAATCTGACTAAGTAATTTGACTAGTAAATAGTGCGGCACTCATGGAATGGTTAATAAAATTGCCAACAGATGGGGGGTTGTTCGTCCGCTTCCTCGTTGGTAAGCGAGGAGGAGGATGGATCTGATGGAATTACTGTTATAACTGTTGTCTTTAATTCACGGACATCCGTCTATCATTGGTTAGGCGGATGGTTAGCGAGTATCTATAGAACTGCTAGGGTTTATCTTTCGCTGCAATTGCGTCACCCCAGGTTGTGTCCCCTTTAGAGGCATTAAGACTTGCTGAGTACCCTTAGGGTCTCACACGATAAATTATTGGTTCAGATGAACAGGTACCCTCGCAGGACGGATACTGGGTGTAAGAGGCTGATGATGTGGGCAACGATCGTTCGGTGTAGAGATTCCGGGAACGGGGATCCGTGAAATCTGTGGGCGGGATGTGCTTATTTCTATGGCATCTTATGCCGATTTGATTCCTATCCATACTCGGACTTTGTTTGCCGCTTCCGCATGATGCTCTGATGTGTGATGTATGAGTAATTATCCTAAATATTAGATCTATCTAGGTCATTTGAATCTTGCCGTATGGCGTTGCTATAGTTTCCTTTCTTTCTAGATGGTATGGCTCTGATGTACTCTTGTATGGTGGCTTGCATACATACTCATTTGTGTATGTATTTGATCCCTTCGCCTGCCGATTACGCCGTCCGTACAGGTCCCGATGAATTGGAAGTGGTTGGGACGGCCGAAAGGTCTACCCGTGAGCGGCTTTTGGGGCCCCACCGTACTATTTCAACCACTACCGTTCATCCAGGCTTGTAGCTAGGAGCGTAATTCACCGAGGTAGTTACAAAGGTCATGTCCAAATTCCTAACACCCATCTATGATGAACTAAACCCTAATTCATCAAAGTAAGAGGAACACTGGTATCTTTGTGTTTTAAACTTTTGCGCAAAAAATTTCTGGATTTTCTTATGCATGAATGCAACGCATACAACTGAGTTCAGCTTATTTCTAAACTCTAATGCTGGGATGTTACACTCGCCCAGATTCGAAGGATCTCTCCCCCCGCTTCCACAGCCGGCCAGGAGAGGGCCTCGAGAGAGCCGGTGACCACCAACTTCTCCCCGAAAGAGGAGAACCTCGAGCTTATTTGCCGAGCCGCCAGATCCTCTTCACCACGAGTTCATCCCCCGCCTCAGAGGCATCACACCGGAAAGAAGGACCAGCTCTCTCTCCACACAGCTCGGATGCGTAGGAGAGAAACTCGAAACCGCCGGCTTATTTGTGGAGATCCCCGCCTCCAGCTCCACCACGAACAGCAGCCCCCAAAAGGGACCGCTGTAGAGAAGAACTGGCGCATGTCGCTCCAGATCTGGCCGGGAAGAACTGGAGCCCTACTCCAACTACATGGGACAAAGCCCAAAACTACCCTTCAGCTACCTACAGACATCCGGCAACCCTCCCCCATCCTCTTCGGCCGGCGAGGCTGTCAGAGATGAAGATGGGAGACTCTCAAGGAAAGGGAACATGAGAACTAGAGGGGGGAGAAGGCCATGGCCGGGGGTTTAAGTTAGATGAAGATGGGAGACTCTCAAGGAAAGGGAACATGAGAACTAGAGGGGGGGGAGAAGGCCATGGCCGGGGGTTTAAGTTAGCTAGTATTGCCTATTGATTGGTGAGAGTGAGGTCGTAGCTTGTGCTAGCTCATGTGTCCTTTTCAAGTTGAACAGTTTGTTTCGTGGGCAACTGACAGACTGATCTCTGTCCTTTTCGAGTTTAAGTGCTAGTGGATGCTGAATGTGAACCACAGTCTCGAAGTCTCCAACACCTCCCCAACAAAAAAAAACTTTCAGTTATCACTCACATGATGACTATGTGAGCTTGAAATTCAGTTTGACTGTAAAATGACTACTACTAAGTGTTGTATGCAGCCGGAGCGGCAACTGTGTTATTGTTATTGTCTGGACGCGCCACTTACATCCTGACTAGCTGCCATGCACGAGAGAACCGAGGTCTGACAAGACGGATTGACCATGGTAGAGATAAAACTATTAATAGTGAGAGTAATTTAGTAGCTACTCTCTTCGATCCATATTACTTGTCTCTGAATTGGATGTATCTAGCACTAAAATATGTCTAGATATATCTATTTTAACGACAATTAATATGAATCGAATGGAGTAGTAACATTTATCTTCATATATTGCCAACTAGGCACTTAGATCACATGATATGTCACTAAATGAGGAGAGAGGTGTTTGTGGTAACTAGCTATGTTATGGCAACATCACACGTTTTAAGATAATTTGTATCTATACCCTAATAAATAAGACTTTGCATGGTACCACACATATGTTACTACCCACTATGAAGGTAGCAACATACACTACTCACTACGGGAAGGAAGTTCAACGATGAGGGGGAGAAGGATCGGCGTAGCCCAGATAACCCTCAGTTTTAGTAAATGCCGAGGGTCACCCTCGGCACTAAGCCCTCGACTTAGATGGTCCTCGGCACAGATCAATACCATCGGCGTTGCTTTGGCCCTCTACATAGAGGCTTGTGCCGACGGTTTATCTCGTCCCTTGGCACAATCCGTCCGCCAGCTCAAAAATTTAACGACACACAGAAGGCGGTGCCCAGGAGCAACACCGAGGGAAAACGCCCGGTGTGGGTGGCCATGTGGAGCACGCTGCGGTGTAGGACCAACGCCGAGGGGGAAACACTCGGCATTGGAGGCCATGATGGAGAATTGTTTCAAAAATTTCAAAATATTAACGTTTAATGGCATAGGAAACATTTTTAACTCTAAGCACGTTTAATCTCAAGTCAAATTGCACACTCAAGGTCACACTTTCCACTAGGTCACCTATCCTTAGACTACTCTAGTCCTAGCACGCTTAACTTCTTCGTTCCTTCCAAATGAGCTTCCGAGTTATCACCCTATACCTTGTTTATAATATTATACTAGAAATCCTATTAACCCTTAGGTCATGATGTCACATGCCTTTATTTTTTGAATTCCAAATAATTATTTAATAAGTAAACAAAAATGATATATTAGTAGAAACTAAAAGTATTATGTGATATATTACTAGAAACTAAAAGTATTATGTGGTCTTTCTCCATTGAAACACTAGTCTATGGGCCCCCGGCAGTCTATCTCATGTAGCTCGTTCTATATATGTAATATATTACTAGAAACTAAAAGTATATGCAACCCAAAAAAATCAAATACAAACATATTTAATTATCATATATATATATAACCAAAGGTCTATAATAATGGGAAAAGAACAATGCCAAGGGAAATACCCTCGGCGTAGGTGCAGCAATACCGATGGGAGTACCCTCGGCGTATGTGGAGCAATGCCGAGGGGATTTCCCTCGGCGTAGATACTGCTATGTTCACATGTGCATGCTCGTGGCAACACCGACAGTCACCCCCTTGGTTTTGCTACCCGTTAACTATGTGTACGCAGAGCTACGCCGATGGTAAACCCCTCGGCATTTCCCTGAAATGTATGCCCAGCGTTCGTCCCCAGCGCTCGAATGTGACGTGTGCTCAGCCTGTGCCGACGGTGGCCCTCGGCGTTGTTCTATCTATGCAGAGAATTTTCCTACGCCGTCGGTCCCCCTCGGCGTTGCTCCTCTAGGTCGGCGTTTTTTCCTCGGCCGTAGGCACTGCGCGAGCTATGCCGAGGGCCCCGACATTTGCTCCTCGGTGGTGAGATCCCGCTCGGCGTCTATGTTTGTTCCTGTAGTGACTAACATATCTATGTTACTAGTCCAAGTTACTAACCACTATGGCTATCCTAAATCTCAACAAACTCACAATTTTTTTTGACAATAAATACCATATTATATTAATAGAAATAAATAGTACATGGTAGAGATTGATACGCCCAATTTGCATCACCATTCTATAGCATAATTTATCTCTATTCATTGATATATGTCTTATTATGAGGTATTACTTATGACTTTTCATTTGTTTATGCATGTTGGATGATTCTTGGAGGATGAACTGCCGGAGTCTGGATTCTGATGGTAAAGAAGGCGTTTCGGTGCAATTTCGCAAAGATCAGAAAAATATGGGAAAATATTATTTTTCCAGAAGATTGAGGAAGCCAGAAGGAGGAGCGAAGAGGGACCGCAGGGGGCCCACACCCCCCTAGGCGCGGGTCCCCCCTAGGTCGCGCCTAGGGCAGGTGTGGCCCACCTGCCTGGCTCCCGACTCCGCCCCTTCGCCTATATCTTCCCTACGAAGCCCTAAGGCTAGGGCAGGGACCACAGATAGATTTCCGCCGCCTCTGGGGGCAGAAAACACCTAGAGAGAAAGATCTCTCCGGCAGACAGATTTCTGCTAGGGGAATTCCTTCCCGGAGAGGGGAGATCGTCGCCATCAACACCATCATCAAGCTAGGCTTCATCGGGATCATCATCATCATCCACACCATCATCTCCACCAGCACCATCATCATTACTCCATCCCGTTGTAACAGTTGTGTTGGATATTGCTTAGTTCATTAGGGGAAACCTTCCCGGTGTTAATTACTATTGTAGTTGATGCTTGTGAGTGGAACCATTGGATTATTGTTTATGTTCACACTGGTAGAAAACACCCCATGTGTCCCGGTTGGTAAGGGGCATTAGTCCCGGTTGCCCAACCGGGACGGGGCAATCGGGACTAAAGCCCGAACCTTTAGTCCCGGTTGCCCCACCAACCGGGACAAAAGATCATACACGTGGCACCGCACTGCGAGGAGGGTGGCTAGTCCTGTTCGTAATACGAACCGACTAATAACCTTCACTTGCAGAGATTTGGCCATTTCTTCGCCATGCGCAGAATTCATTTTGCACATTTTGTTGTCAGCAAGATTTTCGCCACTTTTTGTGCCGCGTAGAATTCATTTAGGTTGTTTTATTGTTTATTTAGTGTTTTGCACTTATCAATGAAGGAACCTTATATTACACAAGATCATCATGACAATATTACATTCAATACACGGATCGAGTTCATGCACTACATACAAAAGTATTCCCTTGTCTATACACGGACCGAGTTGCTATTTTTACAATCCCTATTGTCTATACACAGAATAGTACTCCCTTTCGGTCTAGGACTTCGCATCCAAGAATCCCGCCAATTCCTCCCGAATTGCTCACGCGATCCTTTGGCGTAAGACCGTCCGTAGACGCTCGATCTAATTTAAAAAGGAGTCTATATGAATGAAACTAAACACAATTTGTTTGAAAATAAAACTATAGAAATTGTTTACATACGTGGAGTTGCTCTAAATTTCTGCCCTTCTCATCGCACGTCTGCACGGATGAACTCGCAAACATAGTATCCACAGAGATTGTTACCGTTCCCGTGTCGGGCACTTCACAAGAACATAGTTCAATCAAAATAATAATCAAGCATGATAATAATCGTATCAAAACTAGAATCAAAGATATGCGGATATAGCTAGTGGTGCTTACATTTAGTGGTTGAAATGTAAGCTCCTCTTTCCAAACACCCTAGCCTTGTTGGTGAACCGTTTCCAGCTGCCGGCGAGAAAACGAATAAAATAAGTTCTTAAGTACTTGATATCATAAAATTCACGAACATTGCCGATATAGTGTCGTAATGATTAGAATTACATTGGAGAAGTATCGCATGTCCTTCCACGTCTCAAGGGGTTTATGTTTCGAGTCCATGACTAGTACACGCCTTTGTCAAGTTGAATGATTAACGTAATATAGTGGAAGCTGCGAATGCATAACTAATCAATTATATACTTAACATCGAGTTAGCGAAATAGAAAGTGTATACAAGACAATAACACTCATCGGAAGTTGTAAGGAAAAAGTATTTCCTTTTGGTTTCTTGAAACCTTAACGCGTGTACTATATTATCCTCCGTATCCTGGGGCTTATTTTGAGATTAGCTTCATGAACCCAATATGGGTCAATGAAGCCAATATCATAGATTTGTCCTCCTGCATTCGAGAATCTTCATTACGCATATTACAAGATGATTATATACATGCAATAAACAAAGTGAGATAGCTGGAGACTAAGTTAATTACGTAATTAGTACTTACGCATAATAGGCATCGATGAGCGATTTGTCCAAGGCGTCTTGATTGAATAATTGAAATAGCTCATTAAATTCAATGGATATCATGTCATCACTTTCTTTCCCATGATGCTTTTTGTAACCCTCAAGACTATCCGATTAGCCCCGCCCTTGTGGCGTGCATGTACCGCTTATGCAATCTTCGCATTTTGTTGAAAGATTATTTACCTCCTCGGGTTTGACGAGAGGTTTGCCGTCTTGGTATTTGTATGCTACTTCACTCACGGGAAGAACTCTAATGGGATAAGTATCGGGCAATACTCATACCTTGAGCAGCTTCTCCAGACAGTAACTACCTGGATCATACCGCTCTTCGCCCCATATTTGCTCGACCCACATTGGTTTGAGAAATCACCTTGAGAGGGGCGCAAGTCTGTTTTGCTTGTTCTCCGAGCTGGGCAACAGATTTCCGCTTGCATCGATCTGCTCTTGAGGCTTTTGTGCCGCATGTGACTTGAGAATAGAACGCTCATAGTCCGATGACAGCTTTGGCTCGGGTTGATGAAGAGTCTTTAGCATTTTCAACACTTTGGCTTTTTCTTCTTTGGTGCCGGGAACTCGCTCTTTCAAACCGCCTCAGCTTAAAACGCTGTCGCTTCAAGATCAACGATCGCCAGCCTCTCCTCTTCAAGATACCATAAGCTCTCTTGGGAGGAACCGTTGGTACTTTTGGAAGAGGCTCTTGTTTACGTTTCGCGATCGCTTACGACGACAAGATGTGACGCTTACGCTTTTATCCCGAGGCCGCGATGGCTCCCGCGGCGATGGTTGCACCGAGATTGGTGAGGCGAGAGCCGGTGAGGCGACGAAGACGGCTGCCACATGGCGCATTTAATTCGGCTGGAGACGGGTGAGGCGGCGAAGATGGCCTTGGCGTGTGATTTCAAGCACGATACAATCCTTGACCATAGAATGGTGACGCTTTTTGCGTCACCCAAAGATCACATCCCCTTCACCAAAGCAGGTAGTGAAGATCCAAAACCTCAAAGGTGGGCATGATTTCATCCACGCCGACAACAACAGTAGCCCTCTCGAACCGGACGATCGTGGTAAGTTGGTGTGGGTCCAATTGGTAAGGCATAGCCGACCGCCACCTTCATTGATATGTTCACAACTTTGACATCTAGCTCGCAGGTGTCATCTCTGTGATATCATCCACGGGTAGCCAACAGAGCCATCGTCGGTGCATCATCGGCATCGCCATTGTCATCACCGACCTCGGTGGAAGCCACATCGCTTTTTCGATTATTCGATAGGCCGGTAGCATCGAATGCGGTGTGCTTCTTGAGATGGGCGCCGTAGTACTTTTGCTCTTTAAGTGAGTTAATTTCATCTTGTTGTTGCTTTAATCGTTCTTCAATTAAACGCATTCGCTCTTCTCGACTTTCGCTTCAACTGCCGCCTGCCCTTACTCCTCGACGGCTTCTATCAGATATTTCTTCCTCTCTTCGGAAACCCCCTCCATGATTGGGAGCCTATTGTGCCTCGTGTTCGTCCATCACGTTCCTTATTTCCAAGCGAGTGTGAGCTCATCATTCTCTATCGGGAATGAAGTCCCCATCTTTAACAGCCTTTCTTGCTTTCTCATCCTCTCGATTGGCAAGGGGTCTTCTTTATGTCGTATATATATACACCTCCTTCCGAGTCCAACGTGCCCCATGCCCGTAAAACCAATTCCTTGCACGTCTACCCAATCGTCTCTCGGGTGATATTTTTATCACGCAGTTCGCTCAAGTTTCTCCCACTTAGGAATGCCACCAGAGCCACCTTGCCCCATAGTATGGTGATACTTCTTGTTAGCGACATTCACTTATTCGTTTTACATTTTCTTAGCTTTTTCTGATTTCTTGTATTCCACAAACTCATCCCAGAATGGTTTATCTTCTCAAACCGAATATTCTTGAAATCGGGAGTCTTCTTTTCACGACATAGTCAAGGTGCAATCTTTTCTTCCAGTTGGTGAAACACTGGGCCATCTTCTTCAAAGCCCACTCCCTGACCTTAGCCTCCATGGCTCTCCCATGTTGTAAGGCGTCCTCAACTGGATCCTCCGCATTTGGATCCAGCTCTATCTTCGGTAGTTTGAAATTAACCATGAGCCTCTTCCACAGTAAATCTTTGGCGTGGTTAGGGACAAATAAACATGTTCCCTCTTCATCCGCATTAGCAGGCCTATTCCAATTTCTAATGGTGATCGGATTAAGTCCCTAACGACATTACCGCATTGTGCCACAAATTTGGTTGCGACAACTTCGAGTCGCTTGCGTCTGCAGCCGACATCTTCGATCCTGAACCTCTCATGGTCTTCCAACTTTTGGTTGGGCCTCGTCCGCTTTTTCAGAGATTCCTTCGATTCGAGGGCTAAAAGAAGAAAGATCGCCGTTACTATTTCTATATAGATAGTGATGATTAATTAATGAATTGATTTATATTACATGCACCTTGCCGAGCGTCGTCTTCTCGATTACACAAGGCATCGCTTCTCTCATGGAAGGCAACACCTTCAACCTCAAACAAGTTGTCTACTCCGTAAAAGAGGATCACCCTCACCGGAGTTGTTCGTAAACGTTGATACGCCTAAATTATCTTCCCACGGATCACACCTTTGATCCACTCTTCCTTTTCTTCGTCTCTGACGTGTGGATCCATATTTTCTGCATAGGTGGAAAAACGAATAAGTCAAAGCGGCTAAAGGAGAAAGTTAAGGAGAAACCCTGATATATACATACACAATAATAAAAATGAAGAGAAACCCTAAACCTAGCAACAAAAAGGAAACCGTGTAGTAGATAGGTAACTCTAGCTAAAATCAACGGTTATCAATATTCCGGAGTTCCGAGGGGTGTAACCTAGTTCGGAGAAACCTCCGATGCATATGAGAGGGGAACCCACATGCACCTAAGGGGTATTAATGATTCCTTATCTAACCACAAAGGATCGGCATGTGAATCGTGCAGGGCTACCCACATTGACTGACCAGTGGGGCCGAAGACCAATAATACCAAACTAATTAATAAACCTAATAATACCTAACTAATAATAAACCTAATAATCGAAACACCGAAAAGAAAGGGAAACCCTAAAGCATCGATGCAAATTAAACGGGGTTCCGAGGGGCGCAAACCCTAACTCGGGGAAACTCCGGAATCACCTGTGAGGGGTTACTATGTTCTTCTAATCATCTACATCATATACACCTAAATCATATTCTACACATACACCTAAAATTCATCAAACTAAATACAACTAAATCATCTAACAACTAAATCATCTAACAACTAATACACCTAAAATAATCAAACCTAAATCTAACTAAAAAACTAAAGAGCTAGCCAAGTCTACCCTTTTAATTCACTGTAAGATTCCTCTTGTTCCACTGATTTCAGGGACATCTTATTTGCAATTTTTGGAGTTGTAGAACTTTTTCTATGGATTTAATACACTATAAATAACATTATCTTATTTAATTAACCAAGACAAAACCTTGCTTCAAAAGCATAAAACAACTATACAACAATATTCTACGTGAGACACTGATTCCATACATATTTTATTTGCAATTTTTGGACCAGTAGATTATTTTCTATGAATTTTACAAGTTCCATCTAAAATCACAAAACAAATCGAATTAAATTAAATAGTCAAACTTAACCGTTTGACTCGTGGCGCCGACGTCGGCGCCCTAGGCTGATTAGTCAATGGTCCATCTGGACCATTGGATGTTGATCGGCGAGGCCATAGTAGCCGGAAGCGGGAACGGCAGTCCCTCGGCCCGGATTCGTCGTCCGGAATCGAGTCGGGAACGAGGCTCGATGACGCGACTCGGTTATGGAACGCAACCCGAAACTAAGGAACAAGAAGGTTGATTCACGGGAGTTTTATCTGGGACGGCAACGTCAAAGCCTCAAAAGGTCGAGTCAATGAGTTTGGCTGATTAGTCTTTGTTCCGGGCCTACAAAGTGATAGGAGTAATATTGGCCGCTAAATTTGTTCCTCTGTTTACGATTGCTCGACCCGCATGTGACGCACGGGCGGGGCGAGGTGGCGGCAACATGACTCACGGGCCGCAGTGACGACGGCGCAGCGACGGCCGGAGTGGCGGCCGGGAGGCGCGGTGGCGACGGGCGGCGACTGGGCGGGTCTCAGCGGAAAAGAGCGAGACCAAGGGAAGGCGGATCACAAGCGGGCGAGGGAGGTTCCTGTGGAGGCAGGACACGGCGGTGCCGGGCGAGCGCGAGGCCGCGAGCAGGGCGGAGGCGAGCCTGGCGAGCGGGGAGCTGGGCGGCGCGCGGTGGGAGGCGGGGACTGGGACCTGCGGGGAGGCGGTGGACGGCGGGGACTGGCGGTGGAGGCTAGTGCTCATGGGCGTCGGCCGGGAGGCGACGGGAGGGGTTCATGAGGCGGTCGCGCGAGGTGAGGGTGCTGACGGCCAGGTGAGCGGGAGGCGCGCGGAGGAGCACGGGCCAGGAGGCGGGCGCTGGCCTGGGACGCAAGAGCCGAGGAGAGAGGTGAGAGGGAGGAGGAGGGCGTGGCAGCGGCCAAGACTGCAGCGGGCGCGGCCAGTCGACGAGGTGGAAGCGGCGGGACGCCACGACGACGATGGCGATGTCTCCTCTGCGGTGGGCGGCGGGTGTGGTTGCAGAGAATGGAGAAGGGAGAAGAAGAAGAAGAAGAAGAAGAGGCACGCCAGATATGAAGGAAGGACCTTTAGTCGGTTGGTGGCTCCAACCGGGACTAAAATACGTCCCGTTGGAGCCACCAACCGGACGTACTCCACTTTTTTTCAATTTTCAGAATCGGAGGGCGCGAAGGATTTAGTCGGTTGGTGGCTCCAACCGACATATTCCCTGCTTTCAAAAAATTTCGTGTTTTCTCTGTCCGCCTTATTTTTTATTTTGGGGTTTAAATTTGTATTGTTTTTAAATGATAACTAATTTGGAATTTAGAAAACTTTAAACATAAAAGTGTTTGGATTTGAATAAATAATTCAAAACCATTTTCTGCTTTTAAAAATAATT
Source organism: Avena longiglumis (assembly GCA_030063025.1). Classification (NCBI taxonomy): domain Eukaryota; kingdom Viridiplantae; phylum Streptophyta; class Magnoliopsida; order Poales; family Poaceae; genus Avena; species Avena longiglumis. The sequence continues at coordinate 86,791,607 of CP125977.1, read as the reverse complement.
AATGTAACCATTTAAAATATGAACCATTTACAATTAAAATGAATTAACTTTTATTTTTTAATATCAATTTGGAATTTAGAAAAACTTTAAACATAAAAGTGTTTGGATTTGAATAAATAATTCAAAACCATTTTACATTTTAAAAATAATTAATGTAACCATTTAAAATATGAACCATTTACAATTAAAAATGAATTAACTTTTATTTTTTAATATCAATTTGGAATTTAGAAAAACTTTAAACATAAAAGTGTTTGGATTTGAATAAATAATTCAAAACCATTTTCTGTTTTAAAAACAATTAATGTAACCATTTAAAATATGAACCATTTACAATTAAAAATGAATTAACTTATATTTTTTAATATCAATTTGGAATTTAGAAAACTTTAAACATAAGAAGTGTATGGATTTGAATAAATAATCCAAAACCATTTTCTATTTCTAGAAAATAATTAATGTAACCTTTAAAATGAATTAACTTATATTTTTAATATTAATTTGGAATTTAGAAAAACTTTAAACATAAGAAGTGTATGGATTTGAATAAATAATCCAAAACCATTTTCTATTTCTAAAAATAATTAATGTAACCTTTTAAAGTTAATTAACTTATATTTTGAATATTAAGTTGGAATTTAGAAAAAATTTAAACATAAAAAGTGTTTGGATTTAAATAAATAATTCAAAAACATTTTACTTTTAAAAATAATTAATGTAACCATTTAAAATATGAACCATTTACAATTAAAATGAATTAACTTATATTTTTTAATATCAATTTGGAATTTAGAAAAACTATAAACATAAGAAGTGATAGGGGCGGCCATTGTTGGATTTTTCCTTTCAAACATGATCAATATACCAAGTCCGTATTTTTCCTTTCATATTGTTAGAACTTGCATTGGATCTCTGAAGAAACCACATATTGCGAGTCTAAAATGATTTTTCAAAAATCACGGCGGTAGATCATGTAGTACAAACCGACCCACTTCCTTGCCAATTCGCAGACATTTGTCCTTTTACCGGATGGACGAAAAGGTTTGAGATGTACCGTTGGGATATAGTCCATGTAAGGTGGTCTAGTATTTTAGGAAAATAGACGGTAGCATTCGAAAGCGGCATTTTGGTGGTTACTTCACAAAACGACCCGTTTTTGCGCTTTTACGGAAAATGGAAAAGGGCTTTTCCGTATGCAAAAAGGAAAACTTCCTCCGCAACATTGTTCTCCATACCAATGTCCACACACATGCATAATATGGGCACAACATCACAAACTATGCCGTGATTCAAAGACATAACATCGGTCATTTGGACCGAAAGCCATGAAACCTCGAACATGATAGGTCATTTTGTGAAGGTTTTTGAAACATGATCAATATACCAAGTCCGTATTTTTCCTTTCAACTATGTAACATAATATGACACCACGCCAAGGATTTTCATTGTTCGGATTTTTTTTGAATTTATTATGCCCGTTTGAATTATTTGAATTTCTAACTATGGTCGAACCGGTGTGCATGAAGATAGGGACGCATCGTTAGAACTTGCATTGGATCTCTGAAGAAACCACATATTGCGAGTCTAAAACGATTTTTTCAAAAATCACGGGCGATAGATCATGTACCAGAGTACAAACCGGACCCACTTCCGATTCTACAGACATTTGTCCTTTTACCGTGGATGGACGAAAAGGTTTGAGATGTACGGTTGGGATATAGTCCATGTAAGGTGGTCTAGTATTTTAGGAAAATAGGACGGTAGCATTCTGAAACGGCATTTTGGTGGTTACTTCACAACGACCCTTTTTTTTCGGAAAATGGAAAAGGGCTTTTCCGTATGCAAAAAGGAAAACTTCCTCTGCAACATTGTTCTCCATACCAATGTCCACACACATGCATAATATGGGCACAACATCACAAACTATGTCGTGATTCAAGACATAACATCGGTCATTTGGACCGAAAGCCATGAAACCTCGAACATGATAGGTCATTTTGTGAAGGTTTTTTCGAAACATGATCAATATACCAAGTCTGGTATTTTTCCTTTCAACTATGTAACATAATATGACACCACGCGAAGGATTTTCATTGTTCGGATTTTTTTTGAATTTATTATGCCCGTTTTGAATTTCTAACTATGGTCGAACCGGTGTGCATGAAGATAGGGGACGGGCATCGTTAGAACTTGCATTGGATCTCTGAAGAAACCACATATTGCGAGTCTAAAACGATTTTTCAAAAATCACGGCGATAGATCATGTACTGTAGTACAAACCGACCACTTCCTGCCGATTCGGCAGACATTTATCCTTTTACCAGGATGGAAGAAAAGGTTTGAGATGTACCGTTGGGATATAGTCCATGTAAGGTGGTCTAGTATTTTAGGAAAATAGGACGGTAGCATTCGAAACGGCATTTTGGTGGTTACTTCACAAAACGACCCGTTTTTGCGCTCGGAAAATGGAAAAGGGCTTTTCCGTGCGACAAAAGGAAAACTTCCTCCTGCAACATTGTTCTCCATACCAATGTCCACACACATGCATAATATGGGCACAACATCACAAACTATGCCGTGATTCAGACATAACATCGGTCATTTGGACCGAAAGCCATGAAACCTCGAACATGATAGGTCATTTTGTGAAGGTTTTTGAAACATGATCAATATACCAAGTCTGGTATTTTTCCTTTCAACTATGTAACATAATATGACACCACGAAGGATTTTCATTGTTCGGATTTTTTTGAATTTATTATGCCCGTTTTGAATTATTTGAATTTCTAACTATGGTCGAACCGTGTGCATGAAGATAGGGACGGCATCGTTAGAACTTGCATTGGATCTCTGAAGAAACCACATATTGCGAGTCTAAAACGATTTTTTCAAAAATCACGGGCGATAGATCATGTACTGTAGTACAAACCGGACCCACTTCCTCCGATTCTACAGACATTTGTCCTTTTACCGGATGGACGAAAAGGTTTGAGATGTACCGTTGGGATATAGTCCATGTAAGGTGGTCTAGTATTTTAGGAAAATAGGACGGTAGCATCAAACGGCATTTTGGTGGTTACTTCACAAAACGACCCGTTTTGCGCTCGGAAAATGGAAAAGGGCTTTTCCGCATGCGACAAAGGAAAACTTCCTCCTGCAACATTGTTCTCCATACCAATGTCCACACACATGCATAATATGGGCACAACATCACAAACTATGTCGTGATTCAAGACATAACATCGGTCATTTGGACCGAAAGCCATGAAACCTCGAACATGATAGGTCATTTTGTGAAGGTTTTTGAAACATGATCAATATACCAAGTCCGAATTTTTCCTTTCAACTATGTAACATAATATGACACCACGCCAAGGATTTTCATTGTTCGGATTTTTTGAATTTATTATGCCCGTTTTGAATTATTTGAATTTCTAACTATGGTCGAACCGTGTGCATGAAGATAGGGACGGCATCGTTAGAACTTGCATTGGATCTCTGAAGAAACCACATATTGCGAGTCTAAAACGATTTTTCAAAAATCAGGCGATAGATCATGTACTGTAGTACAAACCGGACCCACTTCCGCCAATTCGGCGGACATTTGTCCTTTTACCGTGGATGGACGAAAAGGTTTGAGATGTACCGGTTGGGATATAGTCCATGTAAGGTGGTCTAGTATTTTAGGAAAATAGGACGGTAGCATTCTCAAACGGCATTTTGGTGGTTACTTCACAAAGCGACGTTTTTGCGCCGGAAAATGGAAAAGGGCTTTTCCGTATGCAAAAAGGAAAACTTCCTCCTGCAACATTGTTCTCCATACCAATGTCCACACACATGCATAATATGGGCACAACATCACAAACTATGCCGTGATTCAAGACATAACATCGGTCATTTGGACCGAAAGCCATGAAACCTCGAACATGATAGGTCATTTTGTGAAGGTTTTTCGAAACATGATCAATATACCAAGTCTGGTATTTTCCTTTCAACTATGTAACATAATATGACACCACGCCAAGGATTTTCATTGTTCGGATTTTTTGAATTTATTATGCCCGTTTTGAATTATTTGAATTTCTAACTATGGTCGAACCGGTGTGCATGAAGATAGGGACGGCATCGTTAGAACTTGCATTGGATCTCAAGAAACCACATATTGCGAGTCTAAAAGCGATTTTTCAAAAATCACGGCGATAGATCATGTACCATAGTACAAACCGGACCCACTTCCTGATTCGGCAGACATTTGTCCTTTTACCGGGGATGGACGAAAAGGTTTGAGATGTACCTTGGGATATAGTCCATGTAAGGTGGTCTAGTATTTTAGGAAAATAGGACGGTAGCATTCTGAAACGGCATTTTGGTGGTTACTTCACAAAACGACGCTTTTTGGCTCGGAAAATGGAAAAGGGCTTTTCGTATGCAAAAAGGAAAACTTCCTCCTGCAACATTGTTCTCCATACCAATGTCCACACACATGCATAATATGGGCACAACATCACAAACTATGCCGTGATTCAAGACATAACATCGGTCATTTGGACCGAAAGCCATGAAACCTCGAACATGATAGGTCATTTTGTGAAGGTTTTTGAAACATGATCAATATCTGAAGTCTGGTATTTTTCCTTTCAACTATGTAACATAATATGACACCACGCCAAGGATTTTCATTGTTCGGATTTTTTTGAATTTATTATGCCCGTTTTGAATTATTTGAATTTCTAACTATGGTCGAACCGGTGTGCATGAAGATAGGGACGGGCATCGTTAGAACATGCATTGGATCTCAAGAAACCACATATTGCGAGTCTAAAACGATTTTTTCAAAAATCACGGGCCATAGATCATGTTCCTGTAGTACAAACCGGACCCACTCCCCAACGATTCGGCAGACATTTCTCCTTTCTACCAGGGATGGACGAAAAGGTTTGAGATGTACCGGTTGGGATATAGTCCATGTAAGGTGGTCTAGTATTTTAGGAAAATAGGACGGTAGCATTCTGAAACGGCATTTTGGTGGTTACTTCACAAAACGACACGTTTTTTGCGCTCGGAAAATGGAAAAGGGTTTTTCCGTGCGACAAAAGGAAAACTTCCTCCGCAACATTGTTCTCCATACCAATGTCCAGACACATGCATAATATGGGCACAACATCACAAACTATGCCGTGATTCAGCACATAACATCGGTCATTTGGACCGAAAGCCATGAAACCTCGAACATGATAGGTCATTTTGTGAAGGTTTTTTCGAAACATGATCATTGTTCGGCACACATTTAGTCCTGGATGTAGTCACAAACCGGGACTAAAAATATTTTCCGCCATTTCCACCTCTTCCGCCAAGTTTTCCGCCTTTCCTTTCTACTAGAGCTTTTAGTCCCGGATGTAGTCACTAACCGGGACTAAAGATATTTCCGCCATTTACCAAAGCTTCATGCCAAGTTTTCCGCCTTTCCTCTATATTTAGGGTGATCGTGTCATGGCTATCCACACATCCACACCTTCCTCTCTTAGAACAATGGACAACGCCATGGGCCATTCTCGACCTCGAGGAGACCGAGGCGTGCGCCCAACTACCCTTGTCCACCGGGTACCGCCCGCCGTGGATCTTGGCCGGAGGGTTCTGTCCCTCCGTCCCTCAAGGTTCCGCACGCCAGCGCCATCACAAACCACTTCTACCACGAGCTCACGCCGAGGCGGATGGATCCCAGTGGGATCCCGACAACTATGACACTGGAATGCCTTCTTCGCTAATAGGCGGAAAGGGAGCTCGCCAGTACGAGGGTGATGGCCCGCCACCGGTGAACAACAACGAAGTCGGCCATCGTCGTGGTGGGAGAACCGTACTATCATCAGTGATGCGCTACATCGCCGGGAGACCATCTCGCCACGGTGCCCACGAGTCCACCCGCCACAGCCCCACATCGTCTCCGGTGGCGGCATCGTTCCAGAGACCCTCTCCCACCGCCGTGAATCCATGGCTGGAATGGCCCTGGTATATGCCATGGATGGGTGAGGATCCCGAGTGGCGGTGGCGATGGCGATGATGATGACGGCGATGAAGACCACGAGCTGCGTACTATAGGACTAGGCATGATTATGACTAAAGGGGCGGCTTTAGGCTGAGTGTTAGCTAGTCCCGATTTGTCCCGGTTTTAATATTAATAAATGTCTTAAGTGTTACCTAATAAATAGAGGAAATGCCTATATAAAGAGGGTTCATATTTAGTCCCGATTTGTACCGGTTGGGATATAGTCCATGTAAGGTGGTCTAGTATTTTAGGAAAATAGGACGGTAGCATTCTGAAATGGCATTTTGGTGGTTACTTCACAAAACGACCCGTTTTTTGCGCTCGGAAAATGGAAAAGGGATTTTCCGTGCGACAAAAAGGAAAACTTCCGTGCGACAAAAAGGAAAACTTCCTCCACACACACATGATCATTGTTCGGCACACATTTAGTCCCGGATGTAGTCACAAACCGGGACTAAAGGGATTGCGGCAGAGTGGGCCAGACAACACTAATAATAGGGGTGAGTGTCGACATTATGTCGTCGGCTTGTACCTTGTCCGGATGGTGTCACCACCGGGACTAAAGATGAACCTTTAGTCGGTTGGAGACACCAACCGACTAAAGATGAGTCACTAATAATAGGGGTGATGTCGACATTATGTCGTGAGTGTCGACATTATGCCGAGCTGCTTGTACTATAAATATGCATCCTTGTGAGTCCAGTCCTCGGCCAGTTTGAGGCATCTCCAAGATGGTTTTAGAAGCGAGGACACCACTACGGCGATTCGGGGAGATGCCAGGGCGATCCTCCGGCATCTCCGAGAAATCGGTCATAGAGGCACTCTAATATGTGAAATTAGTTAGCTCAGGCGTATTGATCTAGTTAGTGAAGTTACAAGCTGCAAGATGGTTTTCGAGGCGAGGACACCATCATGCGGCCAGTTTCGAGAGATGCTGCGGAGCCCAGTCCTCCGGCATCTCCGAGAAACTGCATAGAGGCACTCCCTAATATGTGAAATTAGTTAGCTCCGGCGTATTGATCTAGTTAGTGAAGTTACAAGCTGCAAGATGGTTTTTGAGCGAGGACACCACTGCGCGGTTCGAGGAGATGCCGAGCCCAGGTCCTCGGCATCTCAGAAACTGGTCATAGAGGCACTCCGGTCCAGCCACAAAATGGGACTAACACTCAAGACATTTATTAATATTAAAAGCGAGACTACAAAACCGGGACTAAAGGCCACAAAACCGCGAAAGATATCCTTGGTCAAGCCACAAACCGCGAAAGACATGAACTAGAGTTACATAATATGAGCATGAACTTGGCATATGTCATTCCTTATGACCGCTTGAGACGTAACCATGGAGCATCTTCTTTACTTAACGGAATGCTTGGGTCGGTTTTCCTTTGTGAAGGCGGAATTTCATCAAACTTATTATAATCTTCGACATATACATCTTGCCTCGATTCCACGATGTTTCTTTTCCTGAAAAGAACTATGTGACGCTTTGGATCATCATATGATGTATTCGTTTGCATATTTTTTCTTTTTTGATGCGGAGGACATGTCCTTCACATAGAAAACCTGAGACACATCATTGGCTAGGACGAATGGTTCATCTCTATAACCAAGATTGTTGAGATCCATTGTTGTCATTCCGCATACAACTGGTCTATCTTTACCCTTCCCCATTCGGGTTGACCCATTTGCGTGAAACAAAGGGACCTTAAAAGAGACTCCATAGTCTAGTTCCCATATCTCCTCTATGTAACCATAATATGTGTCCTTTTGTCCATTCTCGTCTATTGCATCAAAGCGGACACCACTATTTTGGTTGGTGCTCTTTATCTTGGGCGATCGTGTAGAATGTATTCCCATTTATTTACCCTTGGAAATTCAATACAGAGAAGATGGTGTGTGACCAACAAGTATAGCCGATCTCCAACGGTGGTGTCATTCAAGAGATGTGTCGCATCCAACCACCGGCAGACTTCATGTGTTCATCGTAATCCATGATTCGAGCTTCCCGGGTTTTTGGGCGTACAATATTCTTGTGTTCCTCCATATCTGAGCTGCCAAGGTGGAATTATGTAGAAGCGTGTAGTGTGCTTTAGTGAAAGAATCCCGTCCCTACATATCGTTGCTTTCTTTCCCAGTGCCTTTTCCACTTAGTCTTCCCTCATGCCATGAGTCGAAACACCAATCGACTTAAGGTCGGGAATAAAGTCAACACAAAACTCAATGACCTCCTCTGTTCCATATCCCTTGGAGATGCTTCCTTCTGGTCTAGCACGGTTATGAACATATTTCTTTAAGACTCCCATGAACCTCTCAAAGGGGAACATATTGTGCAGAAATACCGGACCGAGAATGGCAATCTCTTCCACTAGATGAACCAGGAGATGCGTCATAATATTGAAGAAGGATGGTGGGAACACCAATTCAAAACTAACAAGACATTGTACCACATCCTTCTGTAACCTTGGCATAATATCTGGATTGATTACCTTCTGAGATATTGCATTGAGGAATGCACACAGCTTCACAATGGGTACTCGAACATTTTTCGGTAGAAGCCCCCTCAATGCAATCGGAAGCAACTGCGTCATAATCACGTGACAGTCATGAGACTTCAGGTTTTGGAACTTTTTCTCTGCCATATTTATTATCCCCTTTATATTAGATGAGAAGCCCGGCACCTTGATCTTGTAAAGGACTTCAAAAAGATTTCCTTCTCTGCTTTGGTAAGAGCATAGGTTGCACGACTTAAGTGGCGCCCTTTATCCGTCTTGTTATCTGTATGCATGTTCTTTGGGTCTTTCATAATTTGTTGGTCCTCCGTGCTTGGTGTATCTTTTGTCTTCCCATACGCCTAGGAATCCTAGCAGGTTCACGCAGAGATTCTTCGTCACGTGCATCACGTCGATTGAAGAGCGGACACGCAGACTTTCCAATATGGCAGCTCCCAAAATATAGATTTCTTCTTCCACATGGGTGCGTGTCCTGTGGCGGCGTCGTTCGAACTGATTGACCGCGGGACCCTTTCAAAGATTACTTCTATATCCTTGACCATACCAAATACATCATCACGGCGGGGAGTTCAGCTTCTTCCGGTGATCGCCTCACCTTTGAAATGCTTGCCTTTCTTTCTTACGGGATGATTGGTCGGAAGAAATCGTCGATTCGCTAGGTACACAAGCTTCTTGCATTTATGCAAATATGTACCTTCGGTCTTATCTAAACAGTGGGTACATGCCTTATATCCTTTGTTTATGCATCACGAAAGGTTACTAAGAGCAGCCAATCATTGATGGTTCTGAATAACAACCCTCGTAGATTAAATGGCTCTTGTTTGTTCTCATCCCACACGTACACTGGTTTGCCCCACAACCGTAAGAGTTCTTCAACTAATGGCCTAAGGTACACATCAATGTCGTTGCCGGTTGCTTGGGCCTTGGATGAGCACTTGGCATCATAATGAACTTACGCTTCATGCACAACCAAGGAGGCAGGTTGTAGATACATAGAGTCACGGGCAGTCTTTGTGTGCAGCTCTGCTCCCCAAAAGGATTCATGCCATCCGTACTTAGACCAAACCATAAGTTCCTTGCGTCACTGCAAAGTCAGGAAGTCTCTCTCGATTTTTCTCCACTGTGACCCATCGCCAGGTGTCTCAACTCCCGTCTTTCTTACGGTCTTCTTTGTGCCATCGCAACAACTGGCATGCTCTTTGTTTCGAACATGCGTTTCAACCTTGGTATTATAGGAGCATACCACATAACCTTAGCAGAACCCTCTTCCGAGGGGCTCTCCCTCAACATCACCAGGGTCATCTCGTCGATATTATACCGCAGCGTTGCATACCGGCATTTATCTAAATTCTCATACTCCTTACATGGTAGAGGATGCGATCATTAATGCATGCATGTATCTTTTGCACATCTAATCCCGGAGGACAGAGAGTCTTCTTTGCTTCGTAGGTACTATCGGGAAGTTCGTTATGTTTTGGAAACTTGGCTTCATTATTTTCAGCATCTTTTCAAATGAGGAGTCGGTTAGACCACTCGCCTTCCATCGCAACAATTCCGATTAAATCGCATCGAGCTTTGCTGCCATCTTCACAATTTGGGTACAACAATTTCTTGTGATCTTCTAACATGCCCTCTAACTTCAACTTCTCATTTACATTTCACGGTCTCGCTTTGCATCGAAATGACCCTACCAAGTTCATCGGCCGGCTCATCGATGCCCGTTCTTCACCTTTTTCCTCTCCATTGTCTTCCATTGCGGTATCACGTATTCAGAAACATATGATGATAGTTGTTATCATCATCTTCTTCTTCACCATCTTCCATCATAACCCCTCTTTCCCGTGCTTGGTCCAGCAATTATAGTTGGGCATGAAACCTTTCATAATCGGTGGCGAATGATTTTCGAGGAAGAGTACTCCTTGTTGTTCCGACATTGAACACATGGACAACGTATAAATCCATTCTCTTTGTTTGCGTAGCCACATCGATAAATTTATCCACGCCTTTGATATACCCGGCTACCCGCCGGTCACCGTACATCCATTCCCGACCGTTCATCTGCATCATATAAGTAAGTTTATCAAAAAACAGGACATCATAAATAGTGAAATAACCAATTCACACCGACACATGAATTGTATCAATGACCTAGAAAAGATAAGATTGCTAACCTCGATCGAGGGAAATAAGCTCAAGCGCGTCTCGGACACCTTCTATATTTTTGTTCTATGAGAAATTCAAAGGGATTTTTCACTCAAACATTTCAACAAACACCTTCCATGCATGCATGAGAAAAAACTAGCACACACCCTCACAGCTTACACCATTCGAAAAAGCAGTGGAGGCGGAGGAGGGGCTAGGGCGTTGCATTTATAGAGGCGGTCTTTAGTCGGTTGGAGCCAAGCAAGGGACTAAAGGTGCGTGCCGACCCACGTGGCCAAACCTTTAGTCGGTTGGTGGCTCCAACAGGACGATGCCCTCTACCAACCGGGACCCATGCCCCTGCCCGTGCAGCTCCAAGCGACGGCGTGCCGGCATTAGTCGATTCTTTGGCGCAACCGGGACTAATGCTCCCAGGGGTGGCGAACGGATGGCCCTTTTTCCTCTAGTGTCATATTGTTATCCATTACCATATCATATTTTATCTTGATCCATATGATGTCTTGTGAGTAGTTCGTTGTGTTCTTGAGGACATGGGATAAGTCATGTTGTTAGTAGTGAATCTGTGTTGAGTTATTATTCAATGGTTTAGTATTTAAGTTATGGTGTTATTCTTCTAGTGGTGTCATGTGAACGTCGACTACATGATACTTCACCATTTATGGGCCTAGGGGAATGTATTGTGTATTTGGCAACTAATTGTGGGGTTGCCAGAGTAACAGAAACCTGAACCCCCATTAGGACACCTTTGCACAAGGGAGTGTAGGATCTCAGAGTTTAAGGCTGTGGTTATATTTATATCTTAATTACTTTCCTGTAGTTACAAATGTTTGCAGGGGGTTTAATCACAAGTATGTATTAGTCCAAGTAAGTTCGGTATGTTAGCACAGGTTCACCCACACAACACTTACAACACCAGAGAAGAGTACTCAGCTATTTGAAGCCAAATCACTTGACAGAATTCCCATGTATTCTCGAGAATTTTTGGTCCTTATATGTATTTCCACCGGCTTGTCCTTTGCTAAGAAAGGATTGGGCCACTTGCTCGTTGTCTTTGTTACTTGCACTTTGTTTTGTTGCTTTATCAGAAAACTCCTAAAAATCCGTTGGCTAACTATTTACAAGGAGTTCCTGCTCCATACCACTAGTCAACACCTTTCCGATCCTCGTTGGGATCGACACTCCTATTTATCGAAAGTACTGCGATACACCCCCTATACTTGTGGGTCATCAAGATTATTTTCTGGCGCCGTTGCCAGGGAGTGAAGCGCTATTGAAGAGTGGAACTGGTAAGGGAAACTTCTACTGTGAGTGTTGCTTTTTGTTTTTGTTTGTTGCTTTGTTTCCAATATGGATAACCCACTTGGTTTTATATTTGGGAAAACTACTACCACTGCTAGGATAGTAGATGAACCACCACCCGTTGAGATAGATCCTTTTAAGATACCTACAAGTATTGTTGATCGTGTTATGGATAATTATTATTTAGGGGATGGAACTGTCCACCCCGGTGATCATTTGCTTTTTATCTATGAATTATGCGGGTTGTTTAAGTGTGCAGGTATCACAACTGAATAGGTAAAGAAGAAGTTACTCTCCATATCCTTTAAAGGGAGAGCTGAAGAATGGTATAAGTTGCCGAAGAATGGACAATCCATGGAATGGGAGGAGATGGCATCTCTCTTTTACTCTAAATTTTATCCTCCCAGTGAAATTCATAAGGATAGAAATCTTATATATAACTTTTGGCCTCTTGATGGAGAGAGTAAAGCTCAAGCTTGGGGGAGATTGAAATTATTAATGCTTAAATGTCCTATTCATGAACTCCCTAACAATATTATTCTCAATAACTTTTATGCTAGGCTTTCTCTTCATGATAAAGATTTACTAGATGCTTCTTGTGCTGGATCATTCACACGCATGAAGGAAGAAGCTAAATGGGATTTACTAGACCGTATTCAAGAGAACACTGAAGCTTGGGAGAATGATAAAGGAAGAAAGTCAGAAATTTCCAAGAATAAGTGGAATGAGTACCATGCTCCGTATAAAGATGTTGTTACCCATATTCCTGCTAGCATGGAGGTTTGTACTGTTGATCCTATTTTGCCTGAACCTTATGTTGAGAAAATCCCTTTTCCTGCCAAGGTAAGGGAACATTCTATTATAGCTAATGTGGTTAGCAAATGTGCAAAGAAAACTCTGGAGCCTGGTGAGCAAATTAGTGATGAACCTATGGTAGCTATTGTGAAAGTCACTTTCACTAGAAATATAGAGGATGGGCACATTGTCTTCTGTGAAGACGCTTCTAATATTATTTCTCATCCTAGTAAAGCTAGAAAAGATAGTGTCAATGTGCTTTCTGTTAGAATTGGTGATCATTGCTATTATGGTTTGTGTGGTATTGGTGCTAGTTCTAGTGCTATTCCATATGATCTTTACAGGGAAAATATGCATGATATTGGTCCTTGTGAGCTTGAGGACATTGATGTGGTTATTCACCTTGCTAATAAGGAAACCATTTGCCCCATTGGCATTGTAAGAGATGTGGAGGTTCTCTGTGGTAAGATTAAGTATCCTGCTGATTTCCTAGTGCTTAATTGTAATATTCCAGCATTAGAGCTTAGAAATAAGCTGAACCCAGATGTGTGCATTGCATTCATGCATAGAAAATCCGAATAATTTTCGTTCTTTTAAATACGAACGTGTCAAAGTGATTGAAACTTCTCTCAACTTGATGGAATTGAAGTAGATCATCAAGTTGACCGTGATAAGTTTCAATATGACCTTTGCTAAAACCTTATTTGGGTAAACATGATTTGATCAAAGGGTAGATCAAATATAATAAAATGTTACTCGTAATACATTGCTTAAATGATTAATATCTGATCCTTAAGGGATCATATCATAATATTCAGCACAACAACTCATAAATGCCAAGTTAAGATTACAACTTAAGTAATAAGAATGTAATGACTAATCATGGCCTATCTTATTCTTATCTATTCTTACTATGAGTATCATGGTAATACCTAACCTTAACTCTTTAGTGAGTTTGAGTAGGAAATAAACCAAGTCAAGATCATTCACCATATATCTTTCTTTCCATATCAATCCTTATGGAACCCTATCTTAATATCTGTTGTTCATCAATGTTGAGTAATCAACTATTGATTCACAAATTCTTAATCTATCAACTCTTGACCATATCGTAGCATACATTTAAGTTCCTATAAAGAAATAAATAAGAAGAGGTGAATAGTAATGCTAGTTTTAGATATCATCTATAGGATGGGAGTGATTGAAGAGAATCAAATCAATCTGATAATTGATGGAGTTAAACTCACTGCTGGAATAACATAAGAGTTAATGGAATATATAATTATATGGTAGTAAAGAAGATTACAAGGATGAATCCTGAAGATAGTTACCAGTAGTAATTCTATTGGACCAAGTGGGTATAGTCCATGAATAACAGCCTTAATCCAATTAAATATACTAAGAAGATAATTCCAATACAATTGTAAGGTTGTATTGATAAAGCCTTGATTAGCCAATTGGAAACCTAAGCTATAAATGATTAAAGGATTATAATGATCATGCCTTGAATACTTATATCAAGTATAAGTGATATTGGTGGGAAGAAAATGATTGAAACCCTAGTATAGATAAGTTATACTAGAGTAGTCCTTGCATGTCACATTAATATAATGTGAGGTTGGAGTATGAGTTATTAGAGTAAAGTAAATGTAAGATGGTATGATTAAATTAAAGCTAGTATAGCCTAGATTTAGGGAAGTAGTGTTATTCCTTTTAAAGGATAGTAAGCTTTAGATAAGGGTAGTTTGATGTATACATCTATTGAAATAATCTTAGTGGTGAATGATTATGGAAGAATAGGAATGGAGTTAGAAATAGCTACTTGTTGGATTAAAGGTTATCAGCAGAAGAGTAGTTGATATAACCAAGTCTGGATAGATGAAGATCATGAAATGCTTTAGTGTCAAACTCATTGGATTTATCAATGGGTTTAGTAGAATAAAAGGTGGATAAGAATATTTTTATGAAGTAAAGCTCATCATGTTAACCATGATGATGGATAGGAAAAAGTAATATATCTAGGAAAGGAATTTCTCAATTAGAAGTCCAGGATTGTGAATGATGGAAGATAGGAATTCTTGGTAAACACCCAACTTTAAATATCAAACCAAACATAATATCCATTACATGTTGTTAATCCCTCATCTTATCTCCATATCACTTTACAGGAACATTTTCCTATAGCAAATCACATAAGCACATCTTTATCATTTCCAATTGTCTTAACCATATGTGTTTAGGAGATATTTTTACTAATTCTTTTCCATAAAACATTTTAGTCAATAACTTTCTATTTTAAAAGGTGATAGCATTAAAGATCACAAACAAAAGATAATATGCTTAGCTATTAAATCTTTACTCACATTCACAAAAGAATATAAGTAAATTAAGAATCCTAAACTCTAGAGTAAGCAATTACAATTCAAACCCTAACTTCTATGTTTATCATAATAGAATATATACATTGCCATTTTCTAAATTAATGGGAGTAATATTAACCATATTAATTTCCTTTGTATTACATGCATCAAATAATGATATTGGATCATTATATATAAAAATTTCCATTCAAACTATGAGCTAACTATAATTAAGTTTTATAAACAAAGAAGCAAATATCTAATAATAAAGCCATGGTTTAGTATAGAAAGAAAATTAATAATAAAGGCTTCTACAAAATATTAAAAGGGATTCATATAAAGAAAATAAAGAAATATAAAATATTTATCATTAAGATATACAAAATAAATCTCAATCAATAAAAATTGTTGCTGCAAATATTCAGCAAGTAAACTTTGTTAGAAAAGTTCAAATTATAGATTAAATACAAATCTGAAAAGCAAAACAGAAAATAGAAAATGAAAACAAATAAAAAAACGTTTCCTGGCCATGGCCCATTTCTTCTCTCCACTATCTACCACTCACGTGCAGTCCTCTTCGGCCCAATAGCGAGCCTAGCTCATCCACACAGTGACTGACGAGTGGGACCAGATGGAGGACTGCGTGTTGAGTTGAAAGATTCGCCAGGGGGTTTTCCGCAGAAGTGACATATTCGTCATCCTCACGCACACAGGCAGCTCGCTGGAGGAGTCCGCCGCCGCCCGATGCCGTCGTCGTCGTCAGCCGTGCGTCGAGATGCTCGCCGCTATTCCAGAGGGGGATAAGAAGGCCACCGTGACACCCTGCCTCAATCCCTATCCACATTCTCTCCTTATCCTCTATGTTTCGAATGGAGCCAAAACCCTAGCTCACCGGAGCCAAGCCTCGCCGTCGAGCCGCACCTCCCCACTCTCTTCCAAGTAGCCATGGATATGCCCCGTCCTCCGTAGATCCTCTGGGTGAAATCTTGCATCAAAGGGAGCACTTGAGAGGACAAATTTTGCCGTTCCTCTTTGCGGCAGTTCGTCGGAATCCTCGTCGGAGAGCTCGTCTCCGACCGCACCAGTCCTCGTTGACACCACCACTGCAATCAGGGTGAGTTCCTGAACCTTCCAGAATCCCTAAATCGCCTCCTCTCGTTGTAAAACACCGTCACACCTTATGCCACCGACAGCCACCGTCTGAGCTCGTCGGAGTCGAGGCTCCAATGACCATTTCCAAGCGGCGCAGCCACTTTAGGGTTCAGCGCGTTGCGCTGATTCGAACTAGGTTAGTTTTGTTTGCTGGGGCGCCGTGGATCGTCGCCGGCGACCACCCACTAACGGCGGTGGTTGTGCTGACGCCAGAGCGACGTCAAGCCAACGTCACCCTCTGCCTAGCCGGCCTATTTGACCTGGTATTTGTCTCGCGTGGCAGTGACATGGCTTAGGGCCCATATGTCATTGTCTCGGAGTAGTAATCAGGCCGGTAACAAATGCATTTATTAACTTGAGAGATGATGTGGCCACTGGCCCACCAGCCAGTGACTTTGGGTAGAGTTAGCCTCGGTACAGAAAGTTATTTTTGTTTAAGAAATAAATAAAATGTTATAAGCTCAAATATCAATATTCCAGAAATGAAATAAATGATTAAATAATTTTTAATTAATAACCTTTGTTTTATAATTCAGAAAAATATGTATAATATATGAAAATTTGTAGAAAAATAAAATTTATAACTTAAAACTATTATCAAACATTATTATGTTAACAATTTAAATTATTATTTTTTAACAAAGATTTTAAAAGTAATAAAACTTTGACAATTCATATTCTAATAATGGTAAATGTTAAAAATATAAATAAAATACCAAAACTCTTGGAAAAATAAAAACAATACTTTAAAACTATAATCATGCATTATTATTTCACTTAAATAAGTATTTATTATTTATTAAGTAGGTATAAAGTAATAAATCTTATAAAAATCATATCTTATTATTTATAAATCACAAAAATAAATGTAATATATCAAAATAATCACAAAAATAATGACTACTTGTTAAAAATATAATATTCCACTTTTAAAGTAAATAAAAAACTTAATACTTTAGCAACTTGAATTTAAACCTATTTCTTTAGTTAATAATTCATATAAGGGTAAATAAAATTTGTTAATATTTCTAAAATTAGTCAATTAAGTCTAATAAATAAGTATTAGTCTTGAATGTTATTAATATGAAGTCATAATGGTTCAAAACATTATAAATACCATTTTATTGAATTATCCTTCAATCATAAGTGTAGATTATTTTCCAAAAGGATCCTTATCCAATATAAAATCTCCAAGAATAATTGTGACTAAATCCAATCTTTTCCATATACATCAACCACCAATTTACAAAACTATCACAACACTATAGTAAGTCCATAAGTAGTTAAGTAATATTACTTCTTTGTTTATAAACTATAACCACTCATTTATAAAAAGGTAAATGATACTATATAAAATCAAGAAACCACTACACCAAGTAAAAGGATAACCATTCTTAAGTAACCTTAAGAAAACATTATCAGGTACACAAGGCACAAATCTCATAAGTGTTACACTGCCAAACCATCTATGTTTTTAAAGTTAACTTTAGTCTCAAGGTTTATAAACATTATGTCTAATAAAGTGCAGATGTTTTTATAGTTAACTTTGGTCTATTCCAATTAAGACATAAGGCATCTCAAGTCCAAACCTATCAATCACACACCCAAAAGACATTGAACATATCCTATTAACAATAAATATTGTTTAAACCTTAGAAAAGAAATCTTTTCTTCAAATGTTATTGTAGGATTTCAAATTTATGTGTGTCTCATTGTTTTATGATATTGTAATTACATGTTGTTTAACACATACTCACAAGCCTTAATAAGAAGCACAAGTATGAAACTTATCTAAAAGGGACAACACATTCTAAAATAACCATTTTCGGTATCCAAACCCTAGAACAACGTTATCCCTGGGATTCACGTTTATAAACTGCATCACATTACTTATGCATAAAATCATCTTGCTTCTTTAAACATTAGTCCTTACCAGACCAATGATGCTGATTTCAGATATTGGATCTTATATTGTCTTGAAGACCGTGAGTGCATAATCTTGCAATCACAAAAGTCAAGTTCACGCTTGCTCATGTCCTTTGATTATTTTATGTAAAGTATTTTGCAAATTCAGTGTTGTCATCACCTGCATTTGAAAAAGGTCGGAAAACACTATTTTCATAATAAATGATTATAGGTTATTTACCATGAGGTAATAACCTACTATGAAAGTTCCAGTGGTAAAGGACCATATTATCTAGGACCTAACAACCAATGTCGCCAGTGATTCTTGCGCCGTATATTACGCGTTAACCATGAGATTTGGAATGGGACGGAGAAGTCAGCTGTATCCTTTTCCTCTTATATGGAGGCAAGACGACCTTAATGTGACGTTGTGATTCCTTGTGCGGATCCAACATATGGGTGGGAACCCTTACGCCCCACACTTTTGGTGTCTAGATTATCCATGAATGGTGTTTAGGGATATAGTCCATGTAAATGGTACTATTCCGGGCATCACTAGGTCATAGAGTCTTCGGGAACTCATCAGGGTTTTATCCTGCCCGAAAGGGGGCTTAACGAAGGTGAGCCAGCCCGAAGGATCATGCAGACATATGAGGTCGCGGAGAGGGCAGTGATTGGCTTGGACCAACTACTGGGCCCCACAACATGGAATTATGGACGGGTAAGCTGCCTGGTTGTGCAACAAGGAGTTGATCTCTCATGGGAAAAGTAACGCACCTCGGCAGAGTGTAAGAATTGTAACTTGTTACTCCCTGTTCTGGGAAGGAGCTACGAACGCGGCGGGAAAGGAACTCCATGAAAGTTCGGGTAAACCCGTGAAGGCTGATGGACATAGCTTTTCAGAATAAAAGCAACTTTTAAAGAAATGTTTACGAAAACTTGCATTGCCTACGACCTACGGTCTGTGGCTATAGTTATAGTGCATCAAACACTCCTATTCTAGTGAATTTGCTGAGTATGCTCATACTCAAAGTATCTTCTTACCCCTTGCTAGATTCTGAAGCCAATACAGACGACGTATACATCAAGTTATGCTCCAGGAGTCATCATCAAAAGCTAAAGCTCTTCAACGAAGACAAGGAAGTCAACAAATACCTCAACTCAAGTGAAGACGAAGTTACTAATTAGATAGGAATATACTCTCTAACTAAAGAACCTATTTCTGTAGTGCATTGCAATAGCTGCGATGTCAACCCCTTAGTTAAGATACTATTCTTAGTAGTATATTAGTTTCTGCGTTGTTTATCTTTGATTCTTCTTTGCAAGAAGTTCTTTCTCTCTCTTCAACCTAGAGTGTTCTCTGGATCTTGTGTATAGAGTGAGTTGTAACCTTTAGCCATGTATTGGACCTGCTATGTTTCTGTTGTACCACTCTGAGGGATGTAATACTAGTGAACGATGTTTCATTGGTGTTATGTCAACGACTATAGTATACTACATCATGCAGTGGTATGCTGGGTCACCGCATTAATTTAGCAGCTAGCAAAACTTGTCCTATCATTTTTGGTAGACCTTTCTTGAACACTTATGGAGCTATTATTGATTGTTAGAAGGAAAAAGTTTTAACTAAGTTTGATGGAGATTCTTATGAGTTTAACTTTTCCAAATTTGCTAAATCTCCTTGTGAAGATTGCTTGCCTAATAAAGATTTCAAGATGGAACAACTTGCTTCTATTGATCTAGTATATGACCTTGGACCTCTTTTTGGTGACTATAAGTATGCTTATTCTGATGATAAAGTTGTTTCCAGTGATAGTTATATTGTCAACTTTATTCAAAGTGCTACTGAAAGTTATTTTGAGAGAGGGAAACATGGTTTTATGAATCTCAATGATGTTAAGTTTCCCCGTTTTATGTTGAAAGCTTTGAAGTTGCATTTTTTTGTCTTCCTATGCTAGTGGCTTTTTGTTTCAACAATTCGTTTTCTCATGATACTCCCATGCATAGGACGTGGATTAGACTCAAGTGTGTTGGTTATTTGCTTCTTGATGCTCTCTTTCACTTCAAATATTTATCCCCTATGTGAGCATCTTTGAAAGTTTCAAGCCTAACTTAAAGGCATTAAAGAAAAGTACTTGTTGGGAGATAACCCAAGAGTTTTGTCGATTCTTGGAAATTATTACCTCAGTAATAACCGCTCCTTATCCTTTTTGTTTTGGTTTTTGTGTCAAGTTCAACTACTTTTGTGAAGTAGAGGAGTTGTGAAAAGTGGCTGTCCTAGGATAGATTTTTGTGCTGCATTGTAAAAATTCGTGAAGGAGCTCAGTACGTCAGATGGAGCTGTATTTTTCTCAGCTTGTTCTCCAGGTTGTTACCCAACTTTCATTAGGTCTGCACTTTTTAATTTGAGCAACAGAAGGTTTTCAAAAAAATCAATATTTGCCTGCTGGTCTATTTTGACAGATTTCTGTCATCATTTGCATTTTGCCTCATAAAGAAGCTTCTGTTTTGATGGGTTTTAAGTTGAAGTGTGAACCTAAAGGTTATTGTTTTTGCTTACACTAATGTTGTCATTGAGTTTGTGCAAGGGTTTTGTAAGAAGGAAATTTTCAGGAGAAGGAGAAAAGGAATCTGCAGAGTTCGTCTTTGAATAGGTAAAAGTGGTGAAAACAGAAGGTTTGTGAAAAGCCAATCTTTTAATATTTTTGATGTTTTAAACACATAAGGAATACTACGAGACGGAACAGAGGAGGAAGAGGAGTATGGGGTGGACAAACCCACCCCAAGCGCGGGCCCAGCATGGTCGCGCCTGAGGGGGGGTGTGCCACCTCCGAGCTCCGTCTCCACCTTGTTTCCATGTCAGTACCTTCATTATGCATTGAAACTTCATAAAATATAACCCCCTGGATCCCCCAAGGTTCGTGCATCGTGTTCTCGTCGTATTTTCGTTTCGATCTGTTTCTGTCAGGAAATCTTCTCAAGTTTAGAGCATCATGGCCTCCGCCAACGATAAAGGAAAGAAGCCCGAGGAAGAAGATCCTCAAGACCCCAAGGAGGAGGAGATTTTTGTTGGGGATGAAGAGGACATGGAGGAGGACAAGCATTCGGACACCCGCGCTACCGTCGCAAGCATTGGAGTGGTGGCTGATACGTTGGAAATGTATCTATAATTTTTTATGCTCCATGTTTGTTTAGTATCTACTTTGCTTTACTTGTATAAACTTTGAGGTGCTTTTTACATGTTTTCTGGTACTAACCTATTAACAAGTTGCAACAGTGCCAGATGCCTGTTTTCTGCTGTTTTTGGTTTCAAAAAAGTTAGTAAAGAAATATTCTCGGAATTGGACGGGACGAAGGACAAAGTCAATTACTTTCCGTGGGGAACAAGAATTCCAGAGGAGAGCCGGAGGGGTCGGCCAGAGGGGCCAACCCCCCCTCCCCCAGGCGCGACCACAGGTGGGCCCGCGCCTGGCTAGGGTTTGGTGTCCCTGGCTGCCTCCCTATCTCACCCTTCGCCTATAAGAAGCCCCTGATGCAGAAACCCTGAGTACCCGATCAGAAATCCGCGAAACCGTCTGTAGCCGCCACCACCATCGTCCCTAGATCGGGGGATCTGAAGCTCTTCCCGGCACCCTGCCGGAGGGGAGATCATTCCGGAGGCCTTCTCTCCGGTATGATTAGTGAGTAGTTCCACCTTGGACAATGGGTCCATGTAGTAGCTAGATGGTTGTATCTCCTCCTTTGTGCTTTCATGTATAGATCTTGTGAGCTCCATTCATGATCAAGATCTAATATATTTTTAATCATGCATGTTGTTTTTGCGGGGATCCGATGGATATTGAGATTGTTATGTTGGTTTGATTAATGGTTTTATCTTTATGATTCTATCATGTCTGTGTTTTTTGTGATCTTGCATGCTCTCCGTTGCTAGTGGTTATCTTGTCCAAGTAGTTGCTAGTGACTCCAAGAGGGAGTATTTATGCTCAATAATGGGTTCATGCCTCTAGTTTCCAAGGGAAGTGACAATAATCTCCTCGGTTGTAGATGTGATGTTTCTACTAGGGAGAAAACAACGGTCTCTTGTTCATGGAACATGTGGACTGTTTACCTTACACACTTTGCTTAAAGCGGTTATGCATTGCAACTTAACTTAATACTGGAGGGGGTTCGGATGATAACCTGAAGGTGGACTTCTAGTCATAGATGTAGTTGGATGACGGTCTATGTATATTGTTGTATTTCCCAATCAACCTCATAGGATCTTTCTGGATGGTAATTGCATTGTTATGCCTTGCTCAGCTCCTGTCAATTGCCCCGCTGTAATTTGTTTACCCTTCATGCCATGTTGTTTATCTAAGGAGAGCACCTCTAGTGAACTATGGACCCCGGTCCAATCTTTACCATTGATACATCTTCCACTGTTCCTTTTTTACTTGCGGCAAACCATTACCTTCCACACCATACGTTTAATCCTTTGTTATAGCAAACATGTGAGCTTGACAACCTCACTGATTCGTTGGGGCAAAGTCTTGAGTTTGTGTTGTGCAGGTCTCCACGTTGCTTTCAACACCTTTGAGACTTTTCCTTCCTCCTTCAGGTTCAATAACCTTGGTCTCTACTGAGGGAAACTTGTTGTTGTGCTCATCACACCTTGCTCTTGTGGTTCCAATGAAGTGTCCCACGTCAACACTGGGTGCACGCATCAGTGGCAGACCCTATCAAGCTTAGGAGGACAGCACGGATGTCTACAGGAGGGAAACCTCCACGTCGTTTCTACAATCCACGATCATCTCATCCACGTAACAAGAGACCTTTCCATACTCTTATACATGAGCGTCAATACCAACATGTGCCCAAAGAGACTTGCCCTCGATTTGGGATATGCCTCGTTCTAACAATGCAGAGAAGGAACATGCTAAGAATGAAGAGTGGGGAAAGAATAACAAGGACTAGGATTCTTGGTCTGACATGATTATGAACCGCATAGAGCAAAACTCGGAGCTAATATGTACTCTTACCTTTGAGTTTGAGGATTTGAAGAAACTTATTGAAGAGCTTATCAAGAGAACACCGCCACCACCGAAGGAGTAATTCATCATCAGGTTTGGCATCCCCTTGGCTTGTTCCAAGCTTGGGGGAGTGCCAGGGTATCACCACCATTATCTTTCATCTTTTACCTTTTCAGTGGATTCATATATTTGGTAGATAAGTTATCTTATAGTTTGGTTTGCATGTGGAAGTATCTCTCCTTTAGTTGATTATCTATGTATCCCTTGGTGTGAGTGCCTTTATTGAATATTAATGAGAAGTCTCATCTTTTACTTTTTGCACTTCTTATTTTAGTTTGCAATCTCTTTTATATGATGGATCTTGTTGATCAGTATTGGCATCACTTCGGGAGCATCAAGTAACTCTAAACTGGTTTTGGCAAACCGATCTTTGGTCAGTAGCAACACTTTTTAAGGTTTGGAAGAAAAAGATAAAAAGCTTACAGGTATTTGGTATCATCTATTTTCTTTCTTATTGGCTCATAAGCTTAGTATTCCTTATTTAAGATCTTTTGTGTCTTCAAGGAAGATTGCATGTTTGGATTTATTACTTGTATGTTTTCTTGTTGCTTTCAACTCTCTTGCTTGCTACCCAGCCTTGCTAGCCAAAAACCTGTTTTGAGAAGGCTTACTTCTCATGTTTCCAATCCCTTTGAACCAAACCTATGACATTTGTGTCCACCATATCTACCTAGTAGCATTATTGCTATTCCAAGCAAATTCTCAAGATTCATCTATCTTTTGAATTAAAAAGTATTTTGTTATGAGAAAACTAGTTAGTAAAGCTCTCACGAACTTGCTGGCACACCTTATTTTCTTGCCCCTAATAGACTTGAACCATTGTGAACATAGAAGTTGTATATGCTTTCACCTATACGTTGGAATTAGCAGAACCGTGTTGTCACGGGGAACGTTTTCAACATTGCACTTGTACTATGTAGACCGTTGATATTGTGCTCTTTTGTCTGTGGATGTCACCGGTGTGAAATAAAAAGGGAGCTTGTAAGTCCATGGAGTTTGTATTTTGTGTTAGAGAAACGCCTGGGCCGCTAGCCTAAGCCATGCCTAATCATGGTGGAAACTTGCAGCATCACCATAGTGAGCTATCTATGAAGCATCCTCAATAAAAAGATATGCACATAGTAAATAAAAAGATCGTTGAGATGCTCACTATCTGCTTGCCTTGTCATTTTGGTTATGGGAAAGCTCCTGTACCATGTGCAAGGGGTACCCTGTTGGCGGTTCTCAATGATAAGCAAATACTTACAATGACAAGAACTTACCGATGACTAAAGTTGAGTAGCATGAGGAGTGGCCCTCATATTCAAGGGATCTGAGATTGCCAACTTATATTTCGTCAAGCATATACTCCATCCTTGTTCACTTTAACCTTAATCATCTCAAGATGGCTATGATAGGGGCAATGAGGGCTCAGAGCTAGTAAGTACCATAATCTTTTGAAAGCTCTTTATGACTTGTAATCCCTGCTTCCCTCTAAGAAGGTACCTTTCTCCTACTTCCAAGTTGAGTCAGTAAACCTACTTCCTCTCTATCTCTAGCAAGCATTTGAGTTGTTGTGTTTCAAGCATTCATATGGTGATTTATTCAATCATGTTCTTTATCTTCCTTGTTTACACAAAACTCTTATCTATTGAGTATTACTATGAAAGCCTTCACTTGTGAAAAACCTTTTTGAGCAAAGAGTGCTTCTGTTTTGAAACTTCTACAAAAAGCTTTTTGTGAAACTGTTTGCGAGGTGTTCTCTGACCAAGAACAAAGTTTGCCAATTCCAATTATGATTTTTCTTTATGCATCTCTATTGTGACTATTGTACTTGGTTGCAAGCTAAGTTATATAATGGTGAGTTGCTTTCTTCTATGAGTTGTGCAATGGTAAGTGTGATGCTTCTTGTTCGTATTCTTTTATCGGTACTTCACTCCATAAACTTGTGGACATGTTTACTGCGCTCAGTTTACGCTTGGGGGCAGGCGAAGGTCTAAGGTTGGGGGAGTTGATACGCCCAATTTGCATCACCATTCTATATCATAATTTACCTCTATTCATTGATATATGTCTTATTATGAGGTATTACTTATGGCTTTTCATCTGTTTATGCATGTTGGATGATTCTTGGAGGATGAACTGTCGGAGTCTGGATTCTGATGGAAACGAAGGCGTTTCGGTGCAATTTCATGAAGATCAGAAAAATACCAAAAAATATGGGAAAATATTATTTTTCCAGAAGATTGAGGAAGCCAAAAGGAGGAGCAAAGAGGGGCTACAGGGGGCCCACACCCCCTAGGCGCGGGTCCCCCTAGGTCGCACCTAGGGAAGGTGTGGGCCACCTGCCCGGCTCCCGACTCCGCCCATTCGCATATATCTTCCCTATGAAACCCTAAGGCTAGGGTAGGGACCACTGATAGATTTCCGTCGCCTCTGGGGGCGGAAAACACCGAGAGAGAAAGATCTCACCGGCAGACAGATTTCTGTCGGGGGAATTCCTTTCCGGAGAGGGGAGACCGTCACCATCAACACCATCATCAAGCTAGGCTTCATCGGGATCATCATCATCATCCACACCATCATCTCCACCAGCACCATCATCATTACTCCATCCCGCTGTAACAATTGTGTTGGATATTGCTTAGTTCATTAGGGGAAACCTTCCCGGTGTTAATTACTATTGTAGTTGATGCTTGTGAGTGGAACCATTGGATTATTGTTTATGTTCAGATTGTTATCCATTACCATATCATCTTTGATCTTGATCCATATGATGTCTTGTGAGTAGTTCGTTGTGTTCTTGAGGACATGGGAGAAGTCATGTTGTTAGTAGTGAATCTATGTTGAGTTATTATTCAATGGTTTAGTATTTAAGTTGTGGTGCTATTCTTCTAGTGGTGTCATGTGAACGTATTTGGCTACTAATTGTGGGGTTGCCGGAGTGACAGAAACCTAAACCCCCGTTAGGACACCTTTGCACAAGGGAGTGTAGGATCTCAGAGTTTATGGCTGTGATTAGATTTATATCTTAATTACTTTCCTATAGTTACAGATGTTTGCAGGGGGTTTAATCACAAGTATGTATTAGTCCAAATAAGGTCGGTATGTTAGCACAGGTTCACCCACACAACACTTACAACATCAGAGAAGAGTACTCATATATTTGAAGCGAAAGCACTTGACAGAATCCCCATGTGTCCTCGATAACGTTTGGTCTTTATAAGTATTTCCACCGGCTTGTCCTTTGCTAAGAAAGGATTGGGTCACTTGATCCGTTTGTTCATTACCTTTGTTACTTTCTCTTTGTTTTGTTGCCTTATCAGAAAACCACTAAAAATCTATTTCCTAAGTATTCACAAGGATTTCCTGCTCCACACCACTGTTCAGCACCTTCTTCTCCTCGTAGGGATCGACACTTCTATTTATCGAAAGTACTGCGATACACCACATATACTTGTGGGTCATTAGAGATACATGAGCTGACTTCAACGATTACAAAATAAAGTCTAAAAGAAACTAGAAATTCTTCTAGTTCTTCATACTCTTTCTTCTTTTATGACATAATCTTGCACTTTTCTGAAGGCATCCGAACTAAACTGACATAGAAATCAAACCAGAGACCTGTAAATACCAACGTTGGTTCTTCAATAATTTTAATTTGCGTCGCAATGCCAAGGCTCTGTGCACGCGCACAACCATTGAAGTAATCAGCCAACATCAACAAGAGTACCAACACCAATATTTCAGGGAATAATAACCGAACAGCCTGATCGACGTCGCTATAAACCGATAGTAGGAACCACCATCGTCGAAGACGTAGCCACCGGGACAAATATTGCGAGGACAAACCTCGCTGTAACCATGAGAAAAAATTCCAAAATAGATCTGGCGAAACAAGATCTGAAGACCCATACCTAGAGAACTTTAATCTTCCAACATCACCATTGACATCGTGAAAGAGATATAGTTGTCGAACGAATGATCGAAGATCGCTTATTATAGATAATGACATCTCTATTGGGACGAAGATGGCTAGCAAAAGCCTAACCTAATCTGTCAAAATCGGTACTATTACTAGAAACTTCACTCATAGATCGGGTTCACCACCCCTCTCGATGCCGGCGAGGCTGGACAGAGGAGGGGGAACTGATCTACAAAGGAGGCGGAGGCCAGTGGCGGCACCTTTTCTTCCGGCAGCGGCTGTTTCTGTACGTAGGGTTTGACTAGTCCTGCATAGAGGGTCCTCCCAACAAACTCACAATTTATTAGGGGTATATTAGAAAATATCTGCCTCCCTAAAAAACTTCTTACTCGTCAAGCGAAGATTACTACTCCAATATATAGGAATCGGTTCCCGCAAGAAAAATCTATAGGAATCGGAGGGAGTAGGACCATAGAAATAAAGACGGGCCGTACAATCTTTAAAACGCTGTTCATGATAGGTATTAGAGCATCTCCACTCGTTGGGTGAACCCAGACCGAAATCCGGATCAAACTTGCCGGACAGCGCAAGTTTTTGGCCTGGGTACGTCCAGTTTCCCACTCGCGTACCCAGGCCAAGTTCCTGGGAGCCCGTTTCCGCTGAAATTTGGCTTAAATTTGGCTCAAGTTTGTCCAGAATTTGGCATAGTTAAGCATACAACGAATACAAAACATTTTAAGACCAAAGTTCGGCGAAATTTTTAAACACAATTTGGCGTAAATGTAAACATAGTTCGGCTAGAAATGAAAATGCAACATATTTCGGCCAAGTTCGGCCTAGTTTATGCTGGGCATCTACGACGTGTTGCCACTGCGTATCCGTAGGTGCTCAACAAGATCATCCTGCAGCTGTTGATGCATCACCGGATCTCGGATCTCCTGACGCATGGCGATAAATGCAGCCCAGGTTGGAGGCACCTGATGATCAGGCTCGGCAAGAGGACCATGTCTGTAGTATGGCTCGTCCTCCTCGAGCAAACTCACTGGATCCTTCCTCTCATCCTCAATGATCATGTTGTGCAAGGCCACACAACAGTTCATCACTTCCCACATCTGATCTTTCGACCAGGTCATAGCAGGGAACCGGACAACTGCAAACCCCTGCTGGAGCACACCAAATCCCGCTCCACGTCCTTTCTGCAAGCTTCTTGTTCCTTGGCAAAGTGAGAATGCTTGAGGAGCATTGGGCTTGAGATAGTCTTCACAAATGTTTTGGCCATCTTGGATAGATGTCATCTGCTAGATAGTATCCCTTGTTGTAGTGGTGTCCACTGATCTCAAATTCCACGGGGGGGAGCATGACGCTCAACAAGCTTGGAAAAGACAGTTGAGGAGTTGAGGACGTTGATGTCGTTGTTCGATCCTCCCATGCCAAAGAAGGAGTGCCAGATCCAAAGATCATGTGTAGCAACTGTCTCAAGTATCACAGTGCAACCTTCTTTGTGGCCTTTGTACATTCCTTGTCATTTAAATGGGCAGTTCTTCTACTCCCAATGCATGCAATCTATGCTTCCAATCATACCAGGAAATCCTCTACTTTCACTAACTACGAGGATCCGAGCAATGTCTTCAACAGTGGGTGATCTCAAGTACTATTCCCCGAACACTGCAATCACTGCCCTGCAGAACCTATACAAGCAATCAATGGCGATGGACTCGGCGATGAAGAGATAGTCATCGGCACTGTCAGCCGGTGCTCCATATGCAAGAAACCTCATCGCCACGGTGCACTTCTGAAGCGAGGAAAACCCAACCAAGACAGTGCAGTCCTTCTTGCAAAGGAAATAGAAGTCGAACTCCCGGATGGCATGCACGATCTTGAGGAAGAGCTTCCGTCTCATCCTGAAACGAGGGCAAAACACGTCCTCTCCATGGAGTGGCTGGTCGGTGAAGTAGTCGGCGTACAACATGCAGTAGCCCTCTATCCTTTGTCTCGCCTTGCACTTCCGGAGACCTGGCGCCGAACCACCGCACTTCGGCTTCGCCATCTACATGTACAGCTGGGCGAGCGATGCGAGGATCTCCAAGTTCTCTTCACCTTCGGCGACCTCGGCGCTCTCCTCCTCCAGCAGTACGTCGAGCATCTCCTCGTAGTCGGAGTCCATGGCGAGTATCTCGTCCTCGTCGGTGTCCATGGCGAGTATCTCGTCGTCGTCGGAGTCCATGGCCGAATCCGGCCAAATGCTGAACACTTAGCGGGCGTGGTGGTGGGAGCACGCAGCGAGCAGAGCTACGACGATGTTCGGCCGGCGAAAGCGGCCGCGGAGAGGGCATGAAGGTGGGCGGCAGCTACGACGAGCGTATCTAGTGACGTGGGCATGTCTCGGCGTGGGGGAGCTCTGCCGGCGAGGTCATGGCGACAGGTGTCCGGTGTCCCCAGGGCGTATCCGGAAACCTGGGTTCGGCCTGAGTAGGCCGGACCAAAATACGCCGAAATTCGGACGAAAACAGGTCCCTGAATATGCGACTGGGCCGACTTTCAGCGTCCGGACCTAATTTTGGTATCCTGGATAGGCGAGTGGAGATGCTCTTAGACCGTACCATTGTTCGTGAATAAGTGTATCTCTAGCTTTAAAATTTGTCTCACAAGAATGTACTCCTCTGTCGCTGAGGTTTATCAAAATTTAATGAATTTATATATTTCCTCCGATTCATATTAATTTTCATAGAAATAGATGTATCTAGATATGTTTTAGTGCTAGATATATCCAATCCAGTGACAGTTAATATGGATCGGAGTCTTTAAAAAAAGTGAAGCTACGAAAAATTTGACCAAAACTTTTTGAAAAAATTGTTAAGAACTATGATATTATAATGATACCATGTGTATACATGTTTCATGATGTATCAAATGATATGTATTTTTCATATTGTATTTATTAATATACTCCTCCGTTCAGAAATAACTGACTTAGGTTTGTCTAAATTCGAATATATTTATACACTAAAATGCGTTTCATACATTCAAATCTAGACAGAATTAAGTTAGTTATTTTTGAATAGAGAGTAATTTTTTACAAACTTAGTTAAACTTTACATCCTTTAACTTTAAAAAACTATAAGCCTTAAACCTTTGGAAGAGGTAGTAAAGCGAGAGGTTATCAGTGCATTAAATTGTGAGCGCTGCCACGACCTCGCGCGACCCACATCACCAAATAATGCGTGCCCGGCGACCTCCAGGACTTTCCTCACCCACCCCGTTTTGAGAGTCGACTTCTGCTCTCCTCCGCCGCCCCTGACCTCCCCTCTCTCCGGCGGCTCTGCTGGCCGGCGAGCGGATGGTTCAGGTGGTCTGGCTTGTAGTTTAGGATATAGATTAGATTCTTCTGCTGTTTTGCCTCTAATGGCGTCTGCCCCTGTGGCGATTGAGGGTAGGATAGTGGATCTTTTTGGCCAGATCCACTGCGTCTCGCCCTTCTCCCATCTCGCTGCTCCCCGCTGGTGGCAAGCGGTGGTGCTCGCGAGCTGGTGGAAGGCCTGCATCCCTCTAAATAAGGCCTATCTTGGGTGCTTCAAGCTGGGCACACCGGATCTTGCCCAGATTGATATGGTCCCTCTTCCTCCATTGATGGTGCTCTCATGGGGAGGGCCGGTGATGGAGGAGACCACCATTCACCCGTTCAATAAGATCCGTTCTGCCCCGGTACGTCGCCACCGCCACCATCTACGCCCACCTCATCTGGTCCGTGGCAGGTTCCAGGAGTTTGAAGGTGAGCCACTTTTCCTGATTCGGTGCTGGCGTGCCTCTGCTGGTCTGGTCTTGCTGCTTGCCCTGCTTCCTCTGTTCCTTTTGATCTCCATGGTGGGGATGAGGGAAAGTGGTAGTAGAGTTAGCTGTTGGCTGGTTCGGCAAAGGAGCATAGGAGCCTTTCTTCTCTGGAGCTTTTTCTCGGTGTCAAAGAAGACACATATCTTCATGGCCAAGATGGCCTACTCCAGGCCGGTGAGCTCCGGCACAGCATCTACCTCCATTGGGAGGCCCTTTTCGAAGCCGAGCACTGAGGGTTTCGCCGGGCCGGAGACAAGTGGTCTCGTCCCCGTCTTCGTCCATGGCTGCAGCGCTCGTCTTCCTCAGCTCCGCGGTGGGAAAGAGATAGGGCTAGATTGTAATTGTGAATCTTCTAGCAAGGTCCTATTTACAAATGTCAGGGGCCCATATGTTATTTGTTGTTCTTATGGGGTTCTCTGTAATTTCATTGTACACCCACTGTTATAATTAATGAAGGCTCTAGCCCCTCTGGGGCGCTCTGTTGTTCAAAAAAAAAAATAATGCGTGCCCAATAAATTACGTTAGTTGTAGGCATTAAATCGATCATTATTTCAATTTAATTGTTATAACTTTGTCTAGATTTGGATAAATATGTTATTTCAGCATATAGTACTACGTACAAAATCTGAAGACGAGATATTGTACTCTATTTGGCCCCCTTCTTTTTAGCTTCTTGGTCAGTTTTTTTCAGAAGCTATCCTCGACCAGTTTTTCCCAGAATCTCCTCTGTCAAAATCATTTATACTTTTTAATTGACGTTAAAACTACTAGTTAAGAAGTTTGAACGAATTTTGAAGATGAGATTCTGGGAGAAGCTGGTCGAGGGTAGCTTCTGGAAAAAGCTGGCCAAGAAGCTGAAAAGAAGGGGGCAAGTTTAATAGTATAGCTTATTGTTGGCTATAAGAGCAAGTACAATAAGCTGATATAAGTAGGATATAAGTAATTAAATAGTATATCTTAGTCTAGGTAGAGGAGAGAGAAAATGAGTGAAACTTTAACTGACATGTAGGTCCAGCTTATAGACAAATTCAACTAGATACATTATGGTGTAATCAATTAGCTTGTGATGTGGTACGTGGGTCCTAGCTTATAGACAAGTTCTTATATATACATAGGTGATGCCCTAAGAACCAGCTGCAACGCGTGCTACTAGGCAGCATATGAGAGTGAAAAATGGACTATGCTACTAATAAATTACATAATTTGTACTTATCTATTGTATAAGAGCAAGACCAATAATATAGCCAGCAGCTGACTATATACTTGTGCCATATCATATATATAGTCATCATAAATATACATTGTTACAATAAGCTGGCTATAATATTGGCTATATAAAATAGGTAGCATTTAATGTTTGTATGACATGCAAGGCTTACTTCATGCTAATAGCCCATTTATAGTACTTGATACGGACTACATGCTGGCTATAGCTTCTTGTTTCTTGTGCTGCAGTCGGCTCTAGATTAAGAGTCCGCTTTCTTCTCTTTCCTCACTTCTCTCCTCCAACTAGGATTTTGATGATGTGGAATAGCTTATAGCCAACTGACTAGTACTTATTGTACTTGCTTTAAGCTGGCTATTAGCTTGACTCTAAGTGACGTGGACATTTCTTATAGCCAACAATCGACTATACTATTGCCCTGGCTCTAAATCACTTCTATGTCGCCTGTAGTCATCACTATAGCCAGCTATTATAATAGTTAACTATAGATATGTACTATTTTATTAATATATGGCCAATATGTCATTCGCATAAAATTCGTAGGAGCACATGTTGTAGCCAGCTCTTAACTTATAGACATTTTTTTTCTCTCCTCTTCTTTCATCTCCAACTCGGTCAAAATATATTACTTTAACTTTTATAGTCAGCTGGTGTCATCCTATTACTATTATACTTGCACTTAGGTGGCAGGCAGCTGGCTATGTTATTGTGCATGCATGGTCTTAACTACATTTAGGTGGCAGGCGCTGTCGAATCTCTACTATCTAAAAATAATTTCACGGTTCCGTTTTCTGCCGCCTACCACTACGTCGTTCCTTCGTCAAGCTTCTCTCCGCACGCACCCAGCTCTTCACCGATATTTTCCTCCATCCCCACATCAATTAGGCGCTCAATTAACGCTGATCCAACCCCGAGATCCCTGAGCAGCCCGACCCTATCAGCGGCGCTGATTCAGCGCCCCCTCTCCGTCCTCGATCCCCTCAGCGTCGCCGACCATACGCCAAGGCTCCTCGGCCTCGCCTTCGCCCTCACCGCGAACCCTCATGCGCTGACCTCCTCTCGCCATTCCCCGTCTCTGGGAATGTCGCCCGCCTGCTCCACCAAGCGTCGCCACTGCCGCCGCTAATGCCCGAGAAGTGTGCACGTCGTTCTCCACTGGAACCGTGGATGCCACGGTGTCTCCTCCTGCCAATTCGTCCTCTGTGTATTCCATGGCAGCCGTGCATGCTCGGCGCAGCTCAGCATCGTCCGCACTCGACTTCACCATTCGTGCGCCTCTCTTCGCCGCCAAGACTCCCTCCGATCAGAGAGGATGAAGGAGGGAGAGATGTGTGACATGGACTTGCTGGTGCTTAAGGACTCCACGTAAGGGAGCAAACTAGGGAAGAAGAAAGATAGAAGAGAAGAGAAAGGCATGCGGATCCTAACGGAGTTCATCAAAATTGAATGTGCTTCTCTGGTAACTTCTTTCTAATTGGATAACATATCACTACATATCACTTGGAATCACCGTAAATTGGTTCTATTTTGATTGCTAGGAACTTAGAATTGTTCTTTCCTTTATGCAGGAGGAAGAAATCTGAATGCCCATGTTAGATCAGTATACGCCCAAGAGCATGCACAATGTGCTCCAACCGTGATTTGGCTGTAAAGCATCCGTATAACCACCCTTACCTGGGCATTAAGGTTGTTGTTGCTTATATACTAATCCTGAACTAACCGTAGTTAACTATTTTCAATTTTCTCACATTTAACTATCAGATATGATTTTAGGCTAGCACTGTGGTTTCTGAATTGGTTTTTGTATCGACGACATCTTAATTCGTAATACTTGCACGAGCTTGTAATATAGTACTACTGGAAATTCTGTTTCCTTTTTCACCTGGTATAATTATTGTCATCATGAACCAAGTTGTGCTATGGGCGTCATTTGTTTACTTCAGTGTTATATTGGTACAGTGAAGGCTAATAAGAAAGCAAAGGGAATGAGGTAAATGCGATGTTCTCCTCAAAGCCCAAACTTTTTTACTTTAAAGCCCAAAAGTTTCACTTTGTATGTTAATATAGTTCTTAATATTTAATTATCGTGCTCTTGAGACTATGTAGAAAGCTAGCATCAAGGTTGCTACAAAATGATTTATAACTGTGCTCAATCGCTTGAAATTTTATTTCTAGAAAAATAAGGTGACCTTGTTTGTTAGTATGCAGGTTAGTCTTATGTATAGGTGCTCATCCCGTGTTTAATTCATGTATTAGATTGGGATTCTTGGAAGTGTTTACATTTTATACCATGTTTTGGGACTTCAGTATACTTTTTTGTTTGGAATTGCTCTTTGCAGAGAACATGCACATGACTTATTATCGATGAGCAGTATTTCATACAATGAGTAATTCCATGCTTGTGCTTCTTAAAAAGGATTGTTCTGATTGACATTATCTTTTTGATCAAAACTGAGTTTTTTTCTACTCTTCAGTTTTCAGTTAAACTGCAGATGTGCTTGTGTCATGCTTCCTTAATTCATTGGCACATCATACTACACAACACTTATAGTTGAGGGATCGGAGATGGCTCATTTAACTCCTTTTTGCAGTAGCAAAAAACAAAATTACTGTGTAAAATGTCGCTTGATCCATGGAGGAGGCGGCAGCGGTCGAGGAGAAGGTGTTCATCGCGGTGCTGGCAGATCAAGAGCGGGACAATCGACGCTGTCGTGGGCTCTCAGCCATCTCTACGTCGGAGACAGTACCACGATAGTCCTCACACACGTGCATATATTGCCACCAATTATCACAATCAGTATGTACTTCCGTCCTTCATCTCACAAACATTGTTCAGCATCTGCATCGCGTTCGAGTTGACTCTTGCTCTCCTTATTCCAAATAATCCTGTCATAAAATCTGAGTGGCTATGAAGTTCCATGCCAGTAAGTTGGACGGGAAGTAGGTGTGCTTGTTATGAAGGACAGTTTACGTCCATCGGTGCTAGGAGATTAAGGCTGGCCCATCTTTTAAGATTCTGGTCGTCTGCAAGGAGCAGTTAATATGTACCATGTAAGAAATCTTTTTTTTCTGCTGGCTAATTGGTTGTTTTTCCCTTATGAATTTTACTTCATCAATCCGACTTAGTTTTTTCTGATGAAATGTTAGTGAGAACATAGATGAAGCGAGAGGCTGAGAGCTCCAAAGATGATATTATTGGCACAAACGTTTTCATCAAACTAATAAGAGGTATATTATGCTTGACAAATGATTCAATGGTTTGATAGATGCCTAAGGTATTTAAGTATGCAAGTGGAAGTTTTATGAGTCATGTCTGAAATTTTTTCTTCTAGGTGTTGTTGTATACAGATGCAAGTTTCCTGTACATATTGAGCAAAGTACTCACACCAAAAAAAAATCAAGCGTACACTTCTTTCTTTACCTAGAACAAGTATGACTCTTGATTATTATGATGGACTGACACGAAACATTCCTTTCAGGTTCATATGTTCAGAAATCCATCGGTGCAAGGATATTAAGGCTGATCCATCTATTAAGATTATGGTTCGTCTGCAAGTAATTAATATGTACCATGTAAGAAATCTTTTTATTTTGGCTGGATATTTTTGCCCTATGAATTTTACTTTATCAATCTGACTCTATTTTTCTATCTTCAAGCTGTACCATCATGTTTGACCATGGTGTGTAATCAGAGAAGAAATTAGGAAATCACGTAGATACTCATGATAGGTGTTATATTTTCACAATACTGCGTATCACTTCACTATAAATCTCGTTGTCGTCACGTAATTAGGATTATCTGAACCTTATGTAGTAGCGCCTGTCTGATGCAATGTTAGGTGAGAACATAGATGAATCGAGAGGCTGAGAGCTCTAGAGCTGATATTGTTGGCACAAATGTTTTACTAAACAATAAGAGGTACCAAAAAACCGTCCCAATACAAATCATGGAGAGCTCGAAGTTTCAGAGATGGGGCTCATACAAAAAGTGCATATAAGCTTTTGGTGTAGTTATATTTTTTATGACGATCATGTGGTTCTATTGTCAAATACATCATTAATTATATTAGTAGGATGTTACAATCTTAGTCGTAATGCCCATGTGCTTTCGTACTGATTTTCTTGAGGAGGTCTTGTTCAAAGCTTTATGTTCAAGATCATGTTTTGTCTCGATTATTGCATTAATAAGTGTGAACACCTTTTTCTTTTTTTGTTGCATATTTTACTTTCTCTTTTTGTTGCCTGCACATACGGTACCTTATCCTTCCTTTTTCTGGAGCATATTTCACTATCTCTTTTTGCCTATTTTCTAACTGTCATGGCTAGATATTGGTAATTTAGGCTGCTAGAGAGAAAAAACAACAGAGGCTTCGGAAAGCATCATGTGTAGTTCCACGCTTATTCTAATTCTAAGACTCGTGACTTAAACCATCCAAAAAATAATTTTCCTCTAAATAATATGGAGAAGATGATGTTCTCAAAAGAGTCAGGCACACTGAAGTATCAGTAGACCTCTCAGTGTTGGTAGATTACCCTCTATTACTGTTCTTTATGAAATTGACGGCGATGAAAGTTTAAAAATAATCTTAGTCTCATACTTGATTAGGTTTTCAGTTGTTTAATACTATAAGTTAAGATCCTTTTATCAGTAGACCTCTCAGTGTTGGTAGGGTTACCCTCTTTTACCCAATTTAATCATGATACACTATATGGTAATAATTTCATGCCATACGGTTAAAAGAATCCTTACTCGCACATGTCTTAATACTTTCGTTGGAAATAATATAACAAACCACTCTGATACTTTGAGCTATGGATGCATGCCAATTCGTGTCACATAGTTATGTACACAATTATCCTAGAAATATTCTCATTTTTATATTATTCATGATGCTACAGCTTTTAGCATCTCATTTTTCCAATTTCTCTGTTGGTTAGCAGGGAAAGCTGGTCATGTGAATTTGGATGCTGCTTATTTTCTGTCCCATTGTGGAACTACAGAAGAGGCTTAAGTATTTAGCTTACCTGACAGGTATTCCATTATGCATGCAATTAAATCTGCAATGTAGCATTTTGGATAGAGTCATACTATCTGTAGTGACTGCGATTAGTCTTCATGAATGCGGGCTCGAATTCCTCCTCAGTGTGTATGCTTTTCTCATACAAATATTAATGATAACATGTTCATTTGTTAGCTGCTTTAGCAGGGGGTTTGATAGCTTTTACGTGTTTGAAAGGGGAGTGTCCCTCTAGCTATGGCTGATTCAGTTGTCTATGATTGTTTGATCTTTGATGATATTGATCAATATGTCATATTTATCAGTTCTGCTCATTTTATAGAAGATCAGTTGCTTGTCCTATAAATGATTGATCTTCTCAATTTTGTCTGTGCCCGCTCATGTGCCCTCAAACTTCTTTTTTGAGGAAAAACCTTTGCCCCAATCCGTGCCCTGAAACTGAAATCTACACTGCTTGATTTTCGTTCTGCATTTTACTCCTCCAACCTTCTTATGTACATGAGCATTCCAGTTGATGTACTACATAAATTTACAATTTGTCAATAAAATGGTATCTAAGTTTATGAGAAACTGGGTGTGCATTTGCTTCTGGAATTACAACTATCATGTTTCCTTCTTTTTAGGTGACTTGGCCTATTTGTTTGAACTTTTAAGTTACCTGGTTATAAACATGAATCTTCAGTTGTTCCGACTATTGTTTAGGTGGCAAAATATGATATTATAGTTGAGGTCGTCATGTTATTAGAGTAAAACTAAACTGGAGTGTGTTTGTCCCATGCCAATTTTGTTGTTAGGTTACTTATAGAATTTTTTGACTTGTTTCCTCGGTTTCTTGGAACACAGTTGCAGAAAATGTGATTTTGACATTTCTTATGAAGATAATTTAAAATATATGTACTCCCTCCGACCCATATTACTTGACTTGGATTGTCTAGATTCATTCAAATCTAGACAAATTCAAGTCAACTAATATGGGTCGGAGGGAGTATTAGAATTACCAGGGCACCAGTCACTGTACACAGAATTCGACGTACGATCTTACCATACACTTCTACATTTTGACATATGTGCACGCGCAATATATTGTATAACTGACAATGATCTTCTGCTTCCTTTTATCATGGTTGGAGTTTTGGGGTATAGGAGGAGCAGCTATTGTGAGCTCTGAAGTTGTTGGCCGCAGCCCCGTATCATAAAGAAGTCCATCCGTCCCAAGGGGAGATAGGCGATGTGTATTGCAGTCGGTTGGTTGTACTCTTGACGGTTAAAAACAAGCATACAATGTCTTTCAACAAAGTCCATAATTTATATTGTGAAATTAACAATCGTACCTTCTAGATAATTTTTTTCTTGCAAATACATGTTCATTTAGCTTACTGATAACTATTGATATTTGGATGTGTTTAGTATAATTTTGAAACAAACAAAATAACGTGATTGGAAGCTCACCAAAATTCTAACGGCAGGAACGTACAAATGATGAACACATACTCATGAACTAGCCGAACAAAATATTCATGTTCCGTGGCAACGCACGGGCACTTAACTAGTCATACTAAAAACAAGCCGATAGCATGGCTGCACTCCACCCCATTTTTGGTTAGCGATCGAATGCTTAATCTGTGAGAGAGCTCATCAGCACAACTCACCGTACGTACGTGTGGTCGGCGGCCGGCGATGTGGAGGCTGAAGGTGTCGGAGGGCGGCGGCCGGCGATGTGGAGGCTGAAGGTGTCGGAGGGCGGCGGCCCGTGGTTGCGGTCGATGAACAACTTCCTGGGCAGGGCTGTGTGGGAGTTCGACCCCGATCACGGCACGCCGGAGGAGCGCGCCGAGGTTGAGAGGGTGTGCCGGGAGTTCACCGAGAACCGCTTCCAGAAGAGGGAGTCACAGGATCTCCTGATGCGCATGCAGGTACAGTCTAAGTCTCTATGCGTGTACGGAAATGTAAATACTTTTGAAAAACTGTGCCAAACTTGAGTTGAAAAATTGATAATTTATTTGCATGTGGTGTAATACTTACTTTTTCAAAAGTATTTACAATTCAAAAGATATGGTATACCTGTACTCGGAGCAACGATGTAAATACTTGTTTAGTTCCTTCGGCGAGGTTTACAAGTCAATGGATCATTACATCGGACTAATGGTATGGTATTAATTTGTTATTTGTAGAGCTAATGAATCTGGGCATAAATAGCAGGGCCTCTTCAATTCAAAGAAATTTATGAAAATTATAGACGAATACTTACCGATTTCTGGTTGTTGGTCATTAAATTCACTGAGTTCAGTATGATGTTTTAATTTCCCAAAGATTTCTCACTATATTTTCATAAGAAATTTAATCAACTCAAACCTTTTCAAAGTACTAATAATTCATTTGCATGTGGTGTAATTATATATTTATCTATGTATTTATCTATCTATCTATCTATCTATCTATCTATACT
Organism: Avena longiglumis; assembly: GCA_030063025.1. NCBI lineage: Eukaryota > Viridiplantae > Streptophyta > Magnoliopsida > Poales > Poaceae > Avena > Avena longiglumis. The sequence goes on along the minus strand of CP125977.1, from coordinate 86,751,890 downwards.
ATAATTTTGCTTGAAGTAGGTTGGTCTACACAAATTCTCGTCCGACTTTTTCTAGACGAGTTTGCCCCTAGGAGTACAGAGGTATCAGGTGGTTTGCCACCGCAAAGTGAAAAATAACTGTTGGAAGCTCATGTCGCAGCCCGACTGGCTCCACGCTCCTGTCCTATTTCGTGTGCGAGCACCGCTGCCTAGGTTTGACCCCATAATCTTCGATGTCGCTGGCCGCCAGGCACCGGTACCACACCCGGAGCAGTCCACCAATGGCCACTCAAACGAGCTCGCCCCTGGCTTCCCGGCCACCACTGTTTGGGAAAACATATGTGCGGCCACTGGGTGGAACCTGCACCCCCGTGGCAGATCATGCCGCTGGCACACATCCTCTCTCCGGCGGAGCCCCACTACTTATAAAAATTACTGGACAAATGAAACCATGCACAAATTTAGGGGTCTGTTTTCTAGATACAAAAGGTTCCCGAAGTTTCCAGCAAGTAATTCGAGGTAAATGTTTATGTTCCGTAGGTGACTATGATAAGGGACAATCTTCAGGGAAATCCAATTCAGCTCACGGGTCCAAATGAACCTATTGTGTAAAAACATATTTTAAAAAAATTAGAAAAAATTATTTGCATGTACATCCGGACACTAAATGTTCGTACAGAAGTTTGTGGGTGAAAAGAACATTTTAGATGTCTCATGTAAAAAAGACAAATTTCAGTGCTCCAACGTGTTTATTCATGGACATGTTTTTTTATCTTTTTTACATAAGTCACATAAAATGTTCATTCTTTCCGAAAACTTATATACGGGCCTAGAATGTCCGGATGTATATAGGAAATTTTTGTTTAGATTTTTTTGACAATTTAAATTTTATTTTTTATATATTTTTCATAATAGGTTCATTTTGCGCCTGGGAGCCAAAACACCACCTCCCAGAGCGCTTACTTCTCTACTTTTGTTATTTTCATATATAGTCTGCCCTTTCATAAATATACATAATGCGTAGGATTCTCACTTTGTACTATTATCTATTGCAGTATGAAAAACAAGTCGTCAAGCTTCTAGCTAGTACAGAGGTTACAGAAGAGACTATATTAACATCATTAAGGCGAGCCCTTAGTCAACACTCTGCTCTGCAAGCAGACATGATGGACACTGGGCTGTTGATTTTAGTGGAATTATGTTTATTATGCCTATCTTGGTGTGTATTTTATTTACATATGATACTGTTTTGTCTTCTGAACATATTTTAAAGAGAATTTGTGGGTATTGCAAGGAGAAAGCATAAGCTTAATTTTTGGATCGGGAATCTGGTTCTTTGTTAGATCTTTTTTCCAGTAAGTAACTGATTTTTCACTGAAGCCTTTCCAGAATAGTTGGAATTTATGTACTAAAACTTGAAGTGCCTATGCCGTGAAGTTTTCTCGTTTCACTTCCTTCTATGGCGCTTAAGAACCATCTAATTATAGTTCAACCTATACTGTCCACACACAAGATGCATCGGATTTTTACTAGGCTAAACTAATAGTTTTGAATGTATGGACATTTTAATCTAATGTTGGGTTCCTAATAGTCCTGAACTATTTATCAAGAGTTGGAGAACATAGTTATTATATTCTGTGGATAACCTATGGTGATTATTTATTTCTCTCAGATATTTGCTCTATATGTCACTGGGTCACTCAATACAGTCCTATCAGCAGAACATCGACATGAGATTTGTCGCTATATTTACAACCACCAGGCAAGTCAATCAATTCCAGTTATTCTACCAATAGTTTTTATATGCCAATACATTACCGATGGATGGTGCAGAAAAACATAAGAAATATAATGTAATGTAATCCATGTAGAACGAAGATGGTGGTTGGGGAACGGAAGTGTTGGGGAGGAGCACCATGTTTGGATCATGCTTAAACTATGTTACCTTGAGGCTTCTTGACCAGGTGAACAATGAAGCCTTGACCATGGGACGTGCTTGGATCCTATCACATGGAAGTGCAGCTGCAATACCACAATGGGGAAAGATATGGCTCTCGGTATGCTACTGAAATATCTGCTTGGGTCTGTGAAATTTAATGGGGATCCTTGGGACATGGGTTCTTATCCAAAGTTGCAACTTCCTTAAGTATAAAGTAGATTTTTTTAAGACCACTTACATGTCAATTTTAATCTTTTCTCTAACTATCTTGCAAGGTCGTAAAATGTAGCATAAACCTGATGCCCTGTTACATGAACTTTTGTATGTATGTACTATTTTGTTAATGAAAACATATTAAAATCCATGAAAACATTTGATATTGCATGGTATTTTTTCCATCTAGTAGTTTTCCTCTAAATTAAAGTTCCTTTCTATTACTCTTTGTTGTTTCCATATTAATTAGGAGAATAGATGTTAGCATATTATTCATCTTCGCTTTAGTATAGTGGAAGCAACCCAAGTGGAATAGTTTAGCTTCTTGGTTTCTAGGGCATGTTTCATCAAGACTACAATTGCCAAATGTTTGTTGCCAAAATTCCTGTTTTAGTTATTGACTTCAGCAAGTAATTGTTGTATTATTTATTGACTATGGAGGCGTTAATACAAGTGATTCATGTTTTTAAATGAAGGTGCTCGGTTTGTATGAATGGTCCGGAAATAATTCGATAATTCCTGAATTATGGCTTGTCCCACATTTTCTTCCAATTCATCCAGGTACTTTTTGTGAGGGTAAATATTATTGCATCCTGAACATATGTAATTGCCCCCATGACTAAGATGTACATTATAGTTGTCATATTTATTCATATTTGTTTTCCTGGAGCGTTCAACTTTCTTGATCTTCTGCTTTACAAACTTACATTGAATGCACATTATTATTGATACCATACATGACCATGTTCACATGGTCATGTATTGACTATAACTATTTTTTGACTTAATTTCACAAAGATACTATTTCTTGACTTACTATTTATTGACGAGTTGTCAGAGAGTGCTAAAACTATTAGAGAAGTACTTACTCAAAGCTGCATTTTAGTAAACGATAGAAGACTTGAATTTTTTCAATATACTCAATCTTTATAAGATCCACTTTTGGTGTTTATCTGGATAAAAGGTAATAAATCAATAAGTAATCAATGGATTGTTGCTTTTATGATAGTTTTAATATTTAGGTGGACTTTCTCTTCCACAGGACGATTTTGGGTCCATTGTCGGTTGGTTTATATGCCAATGTCTTATCTTTATGGTAAAAAGTTTGTTGGGCCAATTACACCAACAATATTGGCAATAAGAGAGGAGATCTATAGTGTTACATACCATGAGATTGATTGGAATATATCACGTGGTACTTGTGCCAAGGTTTGTTTTAGTAAGACTCTTGTTGCTTGAAACATAACCCTTATTTTAGAAGCAAATATACTTGAATGTTATTTGTTGAAAATTATGTTAACACGTAGTGCAGACCACCTAATCATTTACTTACTTATGTGTCATATCTGATACCTAGTAGTAGCAACCATGTATGTGTTAATTTATAGTCTCACAAAGCATAATATTGTTTGGTTATGTGCAAGTGTCACCTCATTGCTTGCAAAATTAGACTGCCACTGACTATCTCAAACGGACTTTAGTTTATCTTGCCAATTGTGATTATATATAATACATGTTTATGTCCATTCTTAGTAGAATTTTCAGACCTGTTACATGTGTATGTTATGAAAAAAATACCTCTGAGAAATATGACCGAGTGTGACATTATTGAAGAAGCACTGCTGAAGCTGCTAGCTAAACTTGAGATAAGGTCGCTGATGATGTAAATAAAACTGGGAAATATTAGTTTTGATTTTCAAGTACTCCCTCTGATCCATATTAATTATCGCTAAAATGGATGTACCTAGATATGTTTTAGTGCATCCAATTCAGCGACACTTAATATGGATTGGAGGGAGTAATAAAAATTGTAGTTATTTACTCAGTACATATCCTTCATGTTTTCCTTAATAATCAATTATTAAATTATGTGTCTAGACATATGCTTTTTAACTACCGTTTTGCTATTATTTATTATTGCATGTAGGAAGACCTTCGATATCCACGATCGTTGTTGCAAAATTTTATTTGGACATGTCTTGATAAATTTATAGAACCAGTGTTGAATTCCTGGCCAGTTAATAAGTTAAGAGATAGAGCATTGAAGAACCTCATGAAACATATCCACTATGAAGATGCAAGTACTAAATATATTGGAGTATCTCCTATTAACAAGGTAATGTAGCCAGATCTTAAGGGTTGGTACTTACTCATAAGTTTTTGAATTATTTGACCATGTATTTTTATAATAGGTCAATCCAACCAGTCCCTACCCCTAAAACATAGGCATTCTCATTATTGCTTAGTCCCTCCTATTTGTCATGTTCATGTTAACATCCCTATTTGTTATTTTACCATCCCAATAATCTCGTTGCCATAGTTCTTATTTTCTCACTGGTTTCTTGCAATCACAACCTAACTAATTTGAACTAAAACATTGACAAATTGTGTTGTTCCAGGCACTAGATATGATATGTTGTTGGGACGAAGATCCAAATCCAGATGCATTTAAACTGCATCTTCCAAGGATCTATGACTACTTATGGCTTGCAGAAGATGGCATGAAAGCACAAGTAACACTATGTTGTAATGTTTTGTTCACTACTTGTACTTCACTCTGCTTGTTAGTGGTTGAAAGAATGATGACCATTATGTGAATACCTTGGTTAAAAGACCAACTATTTCCTCATTGGTTCCATACTATTAGAACTTTGTCTGTTTTGTGCATTTTGTGTTCCAGGCAGTTTGTGTGCCATTGAAACCATATTATGAGTAAAGAATGTCACATCCTATAAGTATTTATCAGCATTTCTAATCATATTTACAAGTGATAACTTCCTTTTTATAGTTTTCTCTATTGTTTAATTATAGATTTTCTAGATTAAGACAACCTTACTAATGAGAATTGATGAAAAAATTAACCCTGTTTCACATAACTTAGAAAACAAATTATGCTAACCAAAGAAGTGATTCTCTTCCTATTATCTTCATGAGCTACCAACTCTGGCGGCCTATGCCGACGCCCCTGATCCGCTTCGTAATGTGCACATGACATAATATACATGTCAGAATTGTAACCTCATAGACTATAATATTGGGACAGTTCTTTTCAGCGGGGTTTCTGAAGAAACGGCTTAAGATTAGGCATCCCCACAGAATTGAGTAAAAAAGATTCTAGGAGACTATAGCCCGGTTCTTTTGATTACAGGCAACCATAAAGGAAAAAATATGTCTTCCTTACTTCACATAAGTGTTGCCATTATTGGAGTATTGACATATTTATGACATTAATAAATTTAATTTTGATTCTCTACTTGACTAAGCTATGTAATAAAAAAGTTATTGAGCTATACTGCATTGACCTACCTATATTGTAGCCAGTGGCAGAGCTTGCAACCAATTTAGCAAGAGTAGGCCCAATCAGCATAAATAGTGGCCATTTTCCTCTTGGTGGGCCGAATTAACCATATTTCTATGTGAAAGTTAGATGGAAGGATGGGCCATGGACCAATATGGTCAACCAGACCTTTTCCGCCTATGATTGTAGATTTACTCTTTTTTATCGGTAGACTCCTTAACATGCACTATAGTACTATGAGATGCACCTGGAAGTCTTGCATGTCCAGTTCTTATCTAGAAAGACATTTATAGTTCTAACTCACCCAGTAAACTTCCTATAAGAAAAGAAAATTACTCATCACACTTTATAATTTTATGTTATGTGTCGTCCAGTCATCTTCATAACGGCAGTAACCTAGTTTGTTCCATTTCAAATGAAGACGCAGTAATGACTTGTCAATATTTTGCAGTACTTATTTGATTTTCTAATATTTTCCATAACCTCTGCATATGCGTGCTATTTTGTGTTCTTTATTTATTTCAAAGCGGAACCCACTATTCAAGTGGTCTATTAAGTATCCCCCCCTAAATATCTTGCAACAGGTATACGACGGTTGTCAAAGCTGGGAGACACAATTTATTGTTCAAGCCTATTGCTCAACAGACCTTGTTAATGATTTCGGTCCAACACTTCAAAAATCCCATGAGTTTATTAAAAGTTCACAGGTACATATTCATTATATCCTAACCTTACATAGATAAAATAATATTGAGATGGTAAATGTGAGAACAACTTCCTACTTACACGTTCTTGAGAACCATCCTAACAGTGAAGCTTATTACCGCCATAGATCTAAAGGCTCATGGACACTTTCAACAGCAGATCAGGGTTGGTCTGTATCAGATTGTACTACAGAAGCACTTAAGGTCAAGATAAGTTACTTCTGATGTTATCTTAATCTAGAAAAGTGGGGAACATTCTTTTGTTTTATATAAAATGGACCACAAGCATACTACTCTTTGATATTTGGTTCGTCAAAAAATAAGTATTTAGGACTTTGTTGGTTCGACTTTGTACATTGATTTAATACATTAACTAGGTGTATTTAGCATAACTGTTTGGCTTGCACATTAGAATGGTGAATGGTTTATACAATTTCCAAAAATTTAATAAATATATGTAGAAAAAGAGAGCCAACGCTTGCATACTTAACTAAGATGACCTATTTCGATTTATTTTTTGTTGTACTCCCTTAGTCCCAAAATAAGTCACTTGAATTGGTCTAAATTCGCATGTATCTATATACTAAAACATTTCTTAGATATATACGAATATAGAAAAATCCACATCACTTATTTTGGGACGGAGGGAGTATTAAATATACATTATCATTTTTTCACACAAAAATTTAAATTACACTAGTTTTATGATGCATGGATATGTTACTAACTGCATAACATATACCTCTTTAGGCATTATTATTGTTGTCAAAGATCTCACAAAATCTTGTGGGGGATCACATAAAAGGAGAAAGGTTGTATGATGCAGTGGATTGCTTACTTTCTTTCATGGTATGACTCCGATGTGAATCATGTTTCATGTCCATGTATTAACTTTTAATGTTATTAACTTTTGGTTTGTGATCCAATTCACTTCTGCCAACTCTTGTATAGTCATACCTAGAGGTCATGGAATGGAAAAAAATGACTCCCTTGGGTCAAATACCATGATAAAAAATGTACCAAAGAATATTCATTTAACTATCTTTTGAAGTTCAAAGTCATGCAAATGCATGCATATAAATACAAAGAAAAACAAAGTGAATATATGAATTACAATAAATTTAAGAGATAAGTCAATTTATCCTCAACAACTTATGTAAAGTGATACTGCCACACAGACAATGGTGTGCTGGCATGTAGGTCTCTATGTAGTTACTACTCCCTCCGATCCATATTAATGGACTTAACTTTATCAAGATTCGTATGTATCTGGTTAAGTATTTAGACTAGATGCATACGTATCTATACAAAGTTAATTCAATTAATTCGGATCGGAGGGAGTACCTTAAGGAATAAAACCAGGCTCGGTGACCACCTAAAATGGTTCTCTAAACCCATATGATGGTGCTCGACGAGGAGGAAAATGTCGAAGCTATTCTATATATGTCCCCGGCAACGACGCCAGAAATCTTGATGCGTGCGTCCGGTGTTGACGTGGGAGCACTTCGTTGGAAACCCCAAGAGCAAGGTGTGATGGAGCACAACAGCAAGTTTCCCTCAGCAGAGACAGAGGTTATCGAACCAGAAGGAGGAAGGAAACATCTCAAAGGTGTTGCAAGCAACGTGGAGATCTGCACAACACAAACTCAAGACTTTGTCCCAACGAATCAGTGCAGTTGTCAAGCTCACCGGTTTGCTGTAACAAAGGATTAAACGTATGGTGTGGAAGATAATGGTTTGCAGCAAGTAAACAAGTAACAGTGGAAGATGTATCAATGGTAAAGATTAGACCGGGTCCATAGTTCACTAGAGGTGCTCTCCTTAGATAAACAACATGGCATGAAGGGTAAACAAATTACATCAGGGCAATTGACAGGAACTGAGCAAGGCATAATAATGCAATTACTAACCAGAAAGATCCTATGAGGTTGATTGGGCAATACAATAATATACATAGACCGTCATCCAGCTGCATCTATGACTAGAAATCCACCTTCAGGTTATCATTTGAACCCCCTCCAGTATTAAGTTGCAAGCAACAGACAACTGCTTTAAGCAAAGTGTGTAAGGTAAACAGTCCACATGTTCCATGAACAAGAGACCGTTGTTTTCTCCCTAGTAGCAACAACACATCTACAACGGAAAAGATTATTGTCACTTCCCTTGGAAACTAGAGGCATGAACCCACTATCAAGCATAAATACTCCCTCTTGGAGTCACTAGCAACTACTTGGCCAAGATAACCACTAGAAACGGAGGGCATGCAAGATCACAAACAACATAGAAATGATAGAATCATAAAGATAAAACCATTAATCAAACCAACATAATAATCTCAATATCCATCGGATCCCCGCAAACACAACATGCATGATTACAAATATATTAGATCTTGATCATGAACGGAGCTCACAAGATCTATACATGAAAGCACAAAGGAGGAGATACAACCATCTAGCTACTACATGGACCCATAGTCCAAGGTGGAACTACTCACGAATCATACTGGAGAGAAGGCCTCTGGGATGATCTCCCCTCCGGCAGGGTTCCGGGAAGAGCTTCAGATCCCCCCGATTTAGGGACGATGGTGGTTGCGGCTACAGACGATTTCGTGGATTTTTGATCGGGTACTCAGGGTTTCTGCATAGGGGGCTTCTTATAGGCGAAGGGGCGAGATCGGAAGGCGGCCAGGGCCACCAAACCCTAGCCAGGCGCAGGCCCACCTGTGGTCGCGCCCTTGGGGGTGGCCCCTCTGGCCGGACTCCCCGGCTCCCCTCTGGACTTCTTGTTCCCCACGGAAAGTTATTGACTTTGTCCTTCGTCCCGTCCAATTTCAAGAATATTTCTTTACTAACTTTTTTGAAACCAAAAACAGCAGAAAACAGGCATCTGGCACTGTTGCAACTTGTTAATAGGTTAGTACCAGAAAACATGTAAAAAGCACCTCAAAGTGTAGAAAAATAAAGGAAAGTAGATACTAAACAAGCATGGAGCATCAAAAATTATAGATACGTTTCCAACGTATCACCATATTGCCATGGGGAAGATGATGTGCTGTCATTTGACCCTTGTGTTTCCTTGTTTACTCCCTTGGCATGGCACTAGCAACAGCCACCCCTCTTGGCCACTATTCTCAACTTTCTCACCCGCCCAGGAGAAAAATGGTCATTATGACTATGCGTTGGTAAAGAACGGTCCACTAGCAACCCAATTTGGGGATTCTCCTTTAGTATGGCCCACCCAGATTTTTTTGCCGTACCTCTACAATTTTATATGAACCTGCTGTATCATAATTAGTCCTCTAAATTATTATTATTGACTAAAAATTGTGTTGTTTTCTGTTTATGTATGGATTATTGTATGTTTGCATTATTATTGTTTACTGAAATCCTATTATTCTTTTTACTGAAATTTTGTATTATATTAAATTCTTGCTTTTGGTTAATGTGTACTGTTAAAATATTTAATCTTGCTCTTCACATCAATGATTATTGATCATACTTGTTTCTCCTTTGAAGAACAAAGATGGTACCTTTTCTACATATGAGTGTAAGAGAACTACATCTTTGATAGAGGTGAGTACTTCTTAGTTCTCTTTTGTTTTACCGAAATCAAACTATGAGGACTCTCCGTTTCAGTTGCATGTGATCAGCTAAGAAAACCCTTGGATACGAAAAGTGATCTTAGTATCTTATGGTAAGACGAGCAATTCTAGTTTACAAATTCAGACTAGAAATTCAAATTTCACCACTTCTTGTCCAGAATTAAAAGGGTGTACCCAGTGCCTAAAACTTCCACACATTGTGGGTCCTTGGGAATGCAATTTCTAGGCAGCCTTTTACTTGATTTTATGCAAAGAATCTGATTCAAATCCAGGACCTCCAGGACACAAGTGGAGATGCTCTACCATTAGTGAAATATAAGCACGCCCAAGTCTTCTCCTACGAATCGTCCGTCTCTTAGTAGCACATTTTATCAACCAAATGACCACTACTAGTAAAATCATAAACTTCTGTATGTATAGATTTATGCAGCACATACCGTGTATATTAATTCTGGAACCCAATAGGCATATGGATACTTAAAAAAATGCTACAACAGATGCAAAAAAAAGAATTATAATTTCTAACAAACATTTTGATCTACTTCTCATTTATATGCTCATCGACTCTTCCTCTTGTGTTGTACTCTTGTGCATTGTATATCTCTTCAAAATGTCCAATGAATTTGTCGTTTCAACATTTTTTACCCGACAGTACACTAATCTGGATTTTATTTCCAATAGGTTCTAAATCCTTCTGAGAGTTTTCTTAATATTGTTGTCGATTATCCGTAAGGAGGAAATTATCTTCTTATTTGCATAAAATATCATAGATTCCATTTTTCTTCATATGCTTGTAGATCTAATTTGCCTACTACAACTAATTGATAGATCCATCGAATGCACATCATCGGTGCTTCAAGCCTTGGTTTGTTTAGAGAGCTTTACCCAGGATACCGCGATGAAGAGATAGGAAAATGCATAAAAAATGCTTCCAAGTTTATTGAGAATAGTCAAGGAAAAGATGGATCATGGTATCTAAAATAATTTTGTTTGTTTTAGTTATTTGAACTTTTAATATTGGCACTCAATAACTACATTATTTCTTATCTGACAGGTTTGGCACTTGGGGTATATGTTTCACTTATGGAACATTCTTTGCTGTAAAAGGATTAATTGCTTCTGGAAGAACTTATGAAAATAACTCTTCCATAATCAAAGCATGCAACTTTCTATTGTCAAAGCAACTAAGTACAGGTGGATGGGGAGAGACTTATCTTTCTAGTGAAACTGAGGTATTCCTCTTATAATTTCATGTATCTAACTGCATGCTTTAATTAGGATTTTGTGCGGCCATGCTTTGTTTGTGTAATTTGTAGCTTCCAATGATAGATACAAGATGCTAACCACCTATCCCTGAGCAAGTTTTCTAGAACAAGCTAAAAGGCCCCAAGAAGTTCAAAATTCAAATCATCCATTCGATATTCATTAGTAGTAGACTATGTCGCAACCCTGGACCCTGCTTTAGAGAATTAAAGAAGATCTTGGGCCCCTCACCGAATAATTTGTGCTCAGATTTGTTCAATAATCTTTGCTAGTCTCGAGTTATATATAATTGTCATGGTTGATAAGTTTTGATCTCTATCCATTTTTTGTCTATGCATGTTTTCATTGCAACTGGCTGGATTCTGTTCAAATACTTCTTTTTCAAAGACTAGTCAAATTGTGTTTGACTGAAAGATGGTCCATTGATGGTATGCTGCCCAAAGCAATGATTGCTTAGCTTTAGGTTCTAGAAAACTGAAACGGGGCACAACGTGTGCTGTTACGATTTTCCATGTTGTAACTAACCTCCTAAGTTTTGGATCATTTATTTCTTTTCCAAGAAAACGCAACAAGAACTGCACCTCATTGTACTGGTATATCAGAGAAAATATTTACAGGCCCAAGTAGGCAACAACCGAGGGAAAACCAGAACTGAAGACCAAGCTAGACATTGGACATGACCAGTTACAACTTTATTTTCCATGATCAGCTGGGTCACCTAAGACTTGACTAACTGAAGTGCTGAACCCTCTTATTTCATCATGGTTTACTTGCATATTTTATTTGCTTGTAAATTACTAGCTATATACACCCAACTCAACCACCCCCAACGCTTCTTCTCTCTATTAATTCTAATTTCCACATATTATACAAATTCTTCGTTCTTACATTACTAGGCTAAATGTGTTTACTGTACCCTTATGCAATCTACAAACTTGAGTCCTTCGATTGAAAAATTAATTGTTTGCATGACAACTGGCCATTTAGCATTAGTTTAACAGAAAAATTTCCAAATCATGTCCCTTTGAAACATTGATATGTTGTCAATGCTGATTATTGCAAATCTTAATGAATTTAATAATGATTTCCACTCTAATATTTTATAGTCTTATGTGGGCGCTACTGGTCCTCATGCAGTCAACACTGGTTGGGCAATGTTGGCTTTAATTTCTGCAGGACAGGTATGTTTTGTTCATGGTTCATTTGAATTGACTCTAAGCTGCTAATATTATGAATCCACTGTTATATAGATTTTTATACCTTGATCATTATATTCAGGTTGAACGAGATCCCACACCACTATATCGTGCTGCCAAAGAACTGATCAATATGCAGCTAGAGACAGGAGAGTTTCCCCAGCAAGTAAGTATTGAACTTTTGAGGCTATGGAACTATTCCGATCCCTCTGTTCTGAAATAATTGAAGTTCTAGGTTTAGCCAAAGTCAAACTAGTTTTAGTTTGACCAAATTTATAGAACAAATATCAACACCTAATACCAAATATTAGATTCATCATACAAATATTTTTATATTATATAGAGTTCATGCGTAGGTGCTTTAAATAAGATTGACTTAGAAAAACTGGAACACCAATTATTTTGGAACGGAGGGAGTATACCCTATTAATTCAAACCACTATTTCCGAGGCATAAAACCCTGCCATGTTCCTGTCGAATCCCCTGATAGATTTGCTGATAGTAGACCCTGTTATACTAATACATATACTATGTCAGTATCATGCTATAGTACTTTTAGATATGTTGTTAATTACTGCTACCTGGAGTAATCTGAGCTTTCACCTTTGGTGACAGGAACATGTTGGATCCTTCAACTGCTCCTTTTACTTCAATTATGGGAACTACTGCAACTTATATCCCATCTGGACTCTCGGAGAATTGCGCCGCCGACTACTTGCGAAGAATTAGAAAACATGATATGTCCCTTTAGCATTAGTTTAACAGAAAAATTGCCAAATCATGTCCCTTTGAAACATTGATATGTTGTCAATGCTGATTAGTGCAAATCTTAATGAATTTAATAATGGTTTCCACTATAATATTTTACAGTCTTATGTGGGCGCTACTGGTCCTCATGCAGTCAACACTGCTTGAGCAATGTTGGCTTTAATTTCTGCAGGACAGGTATGTTTTGTTCATGGTTCATTTGAATTGACTCTAAGTTGCTAATATTATGAATCCACTGTTATATATATTTTTATACCATGATCGTTGTATTCAGGTTGAAGGAGATCCCACACCACTATATCGTGCTGCCAAAGAACTGATCAATATGCAGCTAGAGACAGGAGAGTTTCCCCAGCAAGTAAGTATTGAACTTTTGAGGCTATGGAACTATTCCCTCTGTTCTGAAATAATTGAAGTTCTAGGTTTAGCCAAAGTCAAACTTGTTTTAGTTTGACCAAATTTATAGAACAAATATCAATACCTAATAATAAATATTAGATTCATCATACAATATATTTTTATATTATATAGAGTTCACGCTATAGGTGTTGATATATTTTTCTTTAAATAAGTTTGACTTAGAAAAAACTAGAACACCAGTTATTTTGGAAACCGAGGGAGTATACCCTATTAATTCAAACCACGATTTCCGAGGCATAAAACCCTGCCATGTTCCTGTCGAATCCTCCAATAGCTTCGCTGATAGTAGACCCTCTTATACTAGTACATATACTATGTCAGTATCATGCTATAGTACTTTTAGATATGTTGTTAATTACTGCTACCTGGAGTAATCTGAGCCTTTACCTTTGGTGACAGGAACATGTTGGATCCTTCAACTGCTCCTTTTACTTCAATTATGGGAACTACTGCAACTTATATCCCATTTGGGCTCTCGGAGAATTGCGCCGCCGACTGCTTGCGGAGAACTAGAAAGCATGATATGTAACTTCATTCACTGCTCAAACGGGGTCGCCCTATTTTCCATTACTTTCGATGGCCCTTGGTGTAACCGTGCATGTGGCATATAATGAACATGGACCAACTACATATATGTGTAAGACATACAACAATAACAGCCTTAGAACCAAGTGGCTGAGAGAAAACATAATAGTGTGTTAGTATATCTTTTGTTGTAATGACATGTCAATTACATTGTTCGGTTTGGTTTCAGGATGTTAGTCATGAACCTAACTCGATCGCCTCCAGAGCTCACTGGCCAGAACTGGTGGCAAATATGATGGCGATGGAGAAGTTTAGGCTCACCTTTTGCATGAATCAAAACCGAAAACAACCATGGTTTTGCAACTCCTAACATATGTGGAGGGAATAGTTGGGGAGTTTCTCGGCGTGACTACTCGTTTGATCAACTACTTCCTCCATATGATGATGGACTACTTTGACTATGAGTCTACTACACTTCTGTCTTGATGGCTATGTACATTCCTCCAAATAACGTGTATGTCATGACGGAGAAAATTACAAAAAACCACCACAATTGGGGCTAGGGTTTTAAAAGACCACCAAATTTTTTAAAAATTTCAGATAGCACCGTTTTTGGGGCGAGAGGTTTCAGAAAACACTGATCTGGCTTTGACATTGTTCTAATGACGAATTAGATGGGTGGGATCCGGTGGTCAGGCCGACGTGGCAAAGGTAACAACCGATAGGTACTTACATATTAAAAGTTCTAAACTTTAGGTCTTTTTTGTAAATTTCCATCTTCAATCTATCCCCTTCTCTCTCCCCGTACGAACACGCCGCCAAGGATGCTCGTCTTCCCTAGCTCCGGTGGAGGCAAGTGTCAGCGAGCTCCAGCCAACAGGGGTCTCGGGGGGCACGGGTGAGCGCCGGCTAGGAGGAGGCGCCGGTGAGCTCCGGCCAGGGTCAAAGCAGCTCCGCCGCGGCCGTGCTTCTCGGCCTCCGATCGCCTGCGACCTCGTCGGCCGCTCCACTGTCGAGCTGCCGCCCCTTCCTCCTCTCCTCCAGCCAACAGGGGGTGCAGGCGAGCGCCAACCAGGTGGAGTCGTCAGCGAGCTCTGGCCAGGGTCAACGCGGCTCCTCGTATCCCACCTCGCGGCGGCCGCCTGCTTGCCCTCTTCCTCGAGCCACGCACCCCGCCGCACACCCCGCTGCTGCTCGCCTTCAAGCTGCTACCGTCGCGCGCAGCGTGCTTGGTCGTGCGCCGCCGACCTCCGCCCGGCCTGGAGGCTGCTCCGGCCATCGCCGTGGCCATCCTGCGCCGTTCCGCTCTGGCCTGGACGCCCTGCCCTTCCATGCCCGGCCACGCGCCCGGCTCCGCGCCGCCCGGCCGCTCCGGCTGACCTCGCCGCTCTGCTCAGATGTAGTGAATAAATTGAAAAAAAAAGAAAAGAGAAATAAAAAATAATTTTATGAGAATGAATTGAAAAAATAGAAAAAGGACACATGATTAGAATTTATAAGGTATGGAGGTGTTTCTGGTAAAAAACGATGCCACGTCGGCCTGACCACCGGGTCTCATCCGTCAGATTCGTTATTAGAACAACGTCAAAGCCAGATCAGTGCTTTCTGAAACCTCTCGCTCCAAAAACGGTGTTATCTGAAATTTTTAAAAATTTTGGTGGTCTTTTGAAACCCTAGCCCCAATTGTGATGGTTTTTTGTAATTTTCTCGTCATGACCACATCTCGTGGCACCGCCCACGGGTGACCGAGATGGCCATCTCACCGCCTCCTCCCCCGCCGTCGCCGCAAAGCCCGGACAGTAGCGGTGGTGGCATCTTTCCCCGTGCGCAAGGAAAGCCTCGCAGGGCGGCTCAGCCTCCTGTAGCGGCGCAGGTTGGTGGCGAGGCTTTGGCGGTGGTGGTTCCTTGCGCAAGCAACAGTGGCGCTGACGCTTAGAAGGTAGGTCACAGCAGGTGGCAGAAGACTCCACGGCGGCAAGAAGGGCACACGGCCTGGCTGATTCGTGCGTTCGCCGGCACTTCTTCGCGGTGGCATCCGACCGGGGCCTCTCCTTGATCCTTAGCTTCATGCGGCACGCAGCACTATAAAACTATACACTACTCACTCTGTTTCAAAATACAAGATGTTTTATGTTTATAAAGAAAGTGTATCTAGACTTTTTTAGTACGTAAATTCATTCCAAACATGAGTAAACCTACATACTAAAAGTAGTCAAGATACATTTGTTTCACAAAGCTAAAACGTCTTATATTTTAAAACGGAGGGAGCATTAATCATTGATTACTGCTTAGGATCATTACTACTTCAAGAACTATTTCCGAGTCATAAAACCCTACCATGTTCCTATCGAATCCTCTGATAACCTTGCCAATAGCGGACCCTGTGATGCTAGTACGTCCATATAGCATGTCTGTATCGTGATGTTGTACTTTCGGAAATGTTTTTAATTACCGCTACCTGAAGCACTCTGAACTTTCACCTTTGGTGACAGGAACATGCTGGATGCTTCAAAAACTCCTTTCACCGCGTTCCATTTCCCTTGATGATTGATGCCGTGCTTGTTGCAAAAACGAACATGGTCCACCTACTTGGTCTATGTAAGACAATCCACATGGTGACATGGGAGTAGAACAATAACAGACTTACTGCCTTGGAACCAATCAGTTGGCGCTTGGTCCCGATCGAGAATCTAGTCTCAAATGGGTCACCGGCCACAGATATGTTATCGTTGCTGGGCCACAATATGATGTGCACTGCCATCAATCCCCTAACCGGTGCCGCGTGACGAGAGCTCGACACGATGTCCACCTTCTTCTTCTTTTTAGTCACTTATTATCAAGTGCGACCATAGAAATAAATGGTCTGTACTACTCCGTGAGTAGAGCATTAAAGAGGACACTATACAGTTTTTTAGAAACACGGTACAATGCTCACAACATATGCATGCACTTATCCCTGTAAACACACATACACATCAAGACCGAGCCAGCGGTTGACAGACCGATCAGGAAGGAATGGGATGGTGATATGATAAATAAGTGTACTTTTAGTTTTGTCCTAATAAAATTTAACTAACTTTCTATAGAAAAATATAGCAATATTTATGACACTAAGAGTGTGTTTGGTAGATCGGGTGAAGCCATCTTAGTAGTGCCCACCTCATCCCGAAAAGGACTCTCAGCCGTGCTGAGGAGAGAAGCTCAAATCAAGCTTCGCAACTCGCCCGGGCCGAGTGCATCCCGCAATACACTGTAGCGCATGCGGGCCCCTTCCCACCCGACCCCGACCCCGACCTCTCTCCTCATTTCCCCTCGTTTCCCTCGACACGCAGATTGCTGCCGACGCACTGGCTGCCCCGACGCGGCCGGCCCAGACCACACCTGACGCTGCCGATGCGTTGGCCGCTCTCCTCGTCTCCCTCTGGAACCCCACGGCCAGACTCCGTCGATGCTCTGGCCGCTCCGCGTTGACCTGCACCCCCGAGGCAGAGGCAGCAGGTCGTGCCGCCGCCCGCAGAGGCAACCGCGGAAGGTCGCGCCGCCGCTGCCGCCGCCGCGTCAACCTCCAACCACCGCGTCGCCCCATTGCAGAGAAACCACCATCGGTGCCCCACCGCTCGTCACCAGCGATGAACAACTCTTAGCACACGGTGTGGTGGAGACGAGGGCCTGATTGCTTTTTTTGTTTTTGTTTAGGGGCCTTTGTGTAAACATTTGGACTGTTCTATGATTTCTCAGTTTTTGGAACAATCCCACCCCATACGGGCTACCAAACAGAGTACCAATACAACATTTCTTAGCACACCCGGTCTACCAAACAGACCATAAAAATATGAGGCCAACTTGTATGAGGTGAGATCTCTCAATTGAGAGAGTGAATCTGAAGTGGTCTGGTCTATCAAACACACCCTAAATTGGTACCATTAGATATGTTTTCAAATTTAGTTTAATAATATGACAATTTTATTTAAGATATGTTTTTATATTCATCTATAAAGTTGGTTAAATTTAAAATTTGACTTAAATAAAAGCTAGAAGTATACTTATTTGCCGATGAAGGGAGTAATCCTTGGACTTCTCATCCTTATAAATCGTTTTTATGGGTATCTTGGGCCTCAGTAAATTTTTTTTAAATAGAATTTCGTTTCGCTATATTAATATAGCAACCACAAGGTACATCTGCGAGACCGCTACTTGAGCAAACACAGCACAAGCAAGCCCAAAAAAGGAAAAAGAAATGAAGAAAACAAATGCCGACATCAGCAGTTTGACACGAAAATGAAGATGGCCCGCAATCATTGCGCCCTTCGACGACTTCCCATCATGATCCTAGCACTCCAAATTGCCGTGTACCAAACAACACCTCCAAGAAGAAAAATAACAATAACGACACTACTGTATTGGACTGGTCTTAAGGTTTTCTCTGATATGCTCCTAGAAATGGAGAGGAGGTACACCCGACGTCCTTTATAGAGGAAGCTTCGGTGCAAAAAAAAGACAAGGACGTCGTAGCGTCTGGGAGAACCACACGATGATCAGTTTTCGCCTTCTTCAATTGGAAATTTGGACAGAAATAACCTCTAAAAAAACAAATTCACGGAATGAACTCTGGCGAAAACAAATTTACTGCACTAACCCTTTTTACAATGCCTACGCAGTGGCGCCACACCCTGAAGAGCAACGTTGTTGACCATGGCGCCACGCGTCTGCCAGCATGGCTCGCTCATGGCCTCGTGGGCCCTGGTTCCGTTAGTGCGGCTCCACGTATCGTGGTGCCGCACTGTGTAGTGCAACGCCACATCGTGTGACGCCGCACATTAGGGCTAGTAACCGCGCGCCGCCAGGCCCTGCCCCGACCCAGGCCTCACTCCTCTCCCCACCTCGCACAGAAGGTCTAATGGCGGCTAGGGTTCAGCGCTCCCCCACTCAAATCGACTAGATTTGAAGGAATACTCCAAGAAACTTCCTTCCCAATCCCTCCCTAGGTATTCTCTCCCATATCCTAGCAATTTCATCCACAAATTTCTTCCAATTTATCCTTTATTTGTAAAATCAAGTGAAACCCTAGATTATATTGGATATTGAACTTTATATGAATCATTGCAATGCTTATTTTATATTTTGGTTTAGATATGGCATAATACTTATTGGTAGAACTCTAGTTGGTTGATTTAGCTTACAAATATATGTTAGGCGTTTTGTTCATATTTGCAATTCCATTTTAGGACATATGGTAGAACTATAGTTGGTGTTTTGATTTAGCTTACATCTAGGTGTTTTGATTTAGCTTACATCTAGGTGTTTTGATTTAGCATACAAGTATATGGTACAACTCTAGTTGGTTTATTTTAGAACTATAGTTGGAGTAAGATGGAATATATGTTACAACTATAGTTGGAGTAAGATGGACTTTTTGTAATTGTTCTTATTGTCTATTGTTTTGAATATGTAGGATGTCTGTAAACAATGCTCACTATGATGTTCAACACCATGCCTACAAGTTGTCGGAGAAGAGACAGGTACTAAAAACTTCCATGGAAGTCCAACAAGATGTCATGTTTGTTGAGATGGAAAACTAACCTTGGCCATTGTATGTTTGCAGGAGCTTCTACCCCGTCTTCTTAGGTACCACGAGGTCTCATCCGACAAGATGCCTTATGACAAGCGGTACACTCTGTACATCCAGCAGCTAGGACTCCTCCCCTTTATCCACATGGTCACTCGGTCGACACCAGCCTTCAAACCCGCTGCGATCACCGCGCTCGTCGACCGGTGGAGGCTGGAGACGCACACTTTTCACCTTAGGACCCGGGAGACTACGGTCACTTTGCAGGACATGAGCATGACCCTGGCACTCCCAACAGAGGGAAACCCTGTGTTCATAAGCACGGATTCAGACGGGTTGCGTGAGAAGATGGTCCGCCTTATAGGGAAGGATCCACCTGAGGCTATAACCGCGAAGGGAGAAGACTAAGGGTCGCTGTCAGGGCTACTTTTAGTTGGATCATCCAGAATTTCCAGACCTGCCCTGAGGATGCTGATGAGGAGATGATCAGGACGTACACTCGTGTGTATGTGTGGTACATCATCACGAGGACTCTCTTTCCCGACAGCAGTGGGGATTGTGCTCAGTGGCATTGGCTCAAGTTGCTTGTTGCTTTTGACTCTAAGCTCAGTTGGGGTTCGATGGCGTTGGCCTGGTTGTACCGTCAGGTAATCAGTTCTTTACAAATGTTTTATATTTCTACATTACCTCAAAAAATATTGTTCTTACCAAATGGTCTATCACTTCATGTGAAGCTGGATGATGCTTGTCTTAGGAGCGCCACCGATGCAAGCATTGGTGGTTGTTTGCTCCTTCTTTTGGTGTGGTGCTGGGAATGATTCCCCGTTGGACGGCCGAGATTGTTGAAATACAATGCTTATGTTGATGACGACAATGACCTCCTTCTCCCCGCGTGGGCTTACAAGTGGGATGTGGTCTCCGAACCGCCAGGCGACCTAGTGGCGGCGTACAAGAGGTACACCAACGAGTCTGACATGATCACCATGGATCAGGTAATTTCCTCGGGTGTGGTCAATTATATGTCTTGAACTTGTAATCTTCGAACTTGATGTGAGTGTGGTATGCTGCAGGTGACGTGGGAGACATATGGCCCTAGGTCATGGCGTTGCACAGTGCAATGCCATGCCTCATGGCGCCACACATGGGTTCTGAAAATAACAGAAGCTTCTATCGATTTTGGAACCCATGTGCGACGCCATGAGGCATGGTGTTGCACGGTGCAACATCCTAGGCCGTGGCGCCACACCGTGCAATATTTTATTTTCATAACCCATGTGCGGCGCCATGTGGGACAGCTTTGCACTGTGCAATGCCACGTAGTATGGTGCCTCACACTCAGGAATCATGCCTCCCAGCCTTCTGACTGTTTCGAGTGAAAATCTCGAACACAAGCACAATCTTTGGGGGGGGCAAATGTTTCTAGGGAAAATCTTGACACATACAAAATAACACGAGGTTCATGACATGTTTCGAACACAAGCACCTAATACATGGTGTTTTGCCCTTAAGGGGCTTAAATACTCAAAGTCTAGAACACGAGCCTCCTCCATGGCTACCGGTTACATACTCAAAGTCTATAACATAGGCCCTTTTCCCTTCTTCTTCTTCCTCTCTTCATCTTCCTCCATGGAGCACCACATCGTTTGACCCAGCCTTTCCTTCTCCACAGCACGAGCCTCCTTAGCGAGGCGCTCCTCTTCCTCCTCTATCTTGCGGTGCTCGTCCTCATGTTGCTTGCGCTTCTTTGCCATCTCCTCGTTAAGCAGCGCTTCCTGGTACCGGCTTGTTCTTATTGCACGATCGATCTCTTGGATAGACTTCATGGAGTGAGGTTGCTCGAGATCTATCCAAGTGTAGTACCTGCATACCGGAGGGGGAGACTACAAGACAATATTGCATGTTAGTACTATGATATGGAATAGTGGGGACACATGAAGAACTAAATAGCTTTGTGCATACCGGTGGAGTCTCGTACGGGTTGCGGCTACGCACGGCAGAGCAAGAGTAGTTGGCACACATGAAGAACTCCCTTCCCCAAGTATCGGAATTGGAGTCGGTGGACTCCTTAACAATACAATCGGTTTCGCACCAATAAATTTGAACCTCCTTTCCATGTCCTTGTCTGTACGATACGCCTTCTGTGGCCTTTCATCTTGATCGGCGCAAGGTGGCCTAACATTGACCCTCCTCTTACTCTCTTCATCTCCCTTCTCCTTTTGCCTCTTCCTCTCTTCCTCTTCCTTCTCCTTTTTCCTCTTCCTCTCCTCCTCTTCATTCTTCCTCTTCACCTCGTCCTCTTCATCCTTCTTTTTCTCCAAGTCACGAGCAATTTGAACTACCGAATTGAATGCCTTCCTCTTCCTCTCTTCCTCAACTTCCTTCCTCGTCCTCTCTTCCTCTTCCTCGGCTTCCTTCATCTTCCTCACAACCTCCATAGCGTCTTCCCAGTACTTCGAGTAGTTCACACCTTCCCCATCATTGTCCTTGTTGGGTTGAGTCTCCATACCTATAATAGAATGAAAGGTAAAAGTTAGTAAAGTAAGCAAGAATGTGAGAAATAGTGGATTGAACCCAATAAGCATGAAAGATAGTAAAATATGCATAAATGTGAAAATACCTATGAGCATACGGATTTGGTCCTGCTAAGTAACCTATCATACTAGCGGGATTAAAATAACCACGCCCTCTTACTCTTCTAAGCCCAAGTTGTCGACCTCTTTGTTGTCTAGGAGCCTGTTGTCGACCTCTTTATTGGCTAGTTCTTGGTTTACTTGAGACCTGTTGGCTACCACTAGGTTGGCTTGGAGCTTGTTGGCTAGTCCTTGGTTGGCTTGGGACTTGTTGGCTACCACTAGGTTGGCTTGGGACTTGTTGGCTACCACTTGCTACTACTCGCTTCATTTCCTTTTGCTCTTTTCCTTTGGGAACACTTTCTTGCATTGTGCTCTCACCATTGTCGTGACGGTCAATGCACAGACACCTTTGAGCAACTTGTTGAAGCATTCTGCCATGTTGCTTGTCATTTGGCCGTACCTCCCGCCACCGTCATCGAAAGATCGTGCCCACTTTGCCATATGTTCAATGTTCCTATTGAGAAACTCTCGACCACACGCATTGAGTTCTTTGTTGGCTAGCAATTTGTTGTACAAGTTAGAGAAACAATGTTCTGTGAAAGCGAGGCAACAATCTTGTAGATCATCGGACAAATCCTTGCTCTTGCATGCCCTATATAAGTTTGCACAAAAGTGTCTCATGCACCAACGATGGTGCAATGGAGCATGGTCGGGAATATCAACATCACCGCATTAAGAATGCCTTGATGATGGTCAGAGATGACACATATTTCCCTTTGAGGGGTTAATATCTTGGTTCTCAAAAGATGGAAGAACCACTCCCAATTATCATTGTTTTCCGCCTCCACCAAAGCAAGCGTCAAAGGAATCAACCGGTTGTTGGCATCATTGGCTATTGCAATCAGGATAGTGCCCTTGAATTGTCCGGTCATAAAGGTGCCATCAACGGAGATGACTAGCCTACAAAGTTCAAAATCCCGGACATATTGCTTGAAAATCCAAAATGCACGGCCATAAACTCTAACGGTTCTTCCATTTATTATCCTTGTCTTGTTCCCATAAGGTTCAACCACATGAACCATTTCCCGGGTTAGCATTGGCTGTCGCTCCCAACAACCTTGGGATTTGGTTATAAGATTCCTCCCAATCATCGTAAAACATCTTGAATACGGCTTGCTTAGCCTTCCATGCCTTCCAGTACTTCACCTCGTAGTGAAAGAGGGCTTCCACAAGCTCCATGACCATCTTGATGCTCATTATCGAAAATGACGTGATGTCATTGGAAAGCCTATAAGTGAGGAACTCGGAGGTGAGTTGACAGTGCTCATGCTTCGCATCCTTGCCATCCACCATCAGGCCTCGGCACATGTGAGTTGATACACAACTAGATATGTGCCATTCGGGACCTCCCTTGAATGGTCTTGCACGCACAATCCAAGGACATCCTTCCTCCTCGCACTTCATCGTGTAACACTTCTTGATGTCCGAGTGCACGACCGTGTAAGGATGATTATGCTTCACCGATAAGTCATTTATCCATTTCTTAAATTCCAACAAGGTCTTGAACCTTGGTCCTTTGCAAAAGCCATTAATCACGTGATTGCCATCCCGGTAAGAACTTGCCCGTGGTCCAAGCACTATGCCCTTGCCACCATCAACCGTGGCTTCATCCATGAGATTAAGATCACAAAACAAAGGCACCTGATGATCCTGGCCCAATACGGTATCATGGATTTCGGCCTCTCTAGCCGTGAACTCCTCCTCGTCAAATTCTTCTTCGGGACCATCATCGTCCGAGTCCGATGCATAGACACGAGAATATGGGAGGTCACGGTCCATGCCATCTTGCGTGATATATTTGTCCAAATCTCCAACATTGTTGTCGTGGAGTTCAACATCATCATCTTCACCCCCCCCCCCAAATTATCATTGTCCTCTTCCAACACTTCGTCTTGGTGTCTTGAAATCGGGATCAATGTTTGGGTCAAAGGAGGTTCACTCCATAGCTCTTGGTCTACGGGTGGAGGACTCGTAGTACGCAATGGGGAGGCAAGACGGTTCAAGTCTAAAGACAATAAACTATTAACTTTCTTGGTGGCAAATTGACGAGGGTTCGACTCGTCAATGCCCATTGTTATGGACTTGGGTTTTGGAGAAGATGGGGATGTTGGAAGTCGCGAGACGGTTAACAGGAAAGCCACGTGGGGACACGAGGTTTACCCAGGTTCAGGCCCCCGGAGGGAAAACCCTACTCCTGCTTGTCTGTTCTTGATTACGGCAGAACCTAAGGTTACAGGGGGTGCGCAGATGCAATCTGGAGTGAGGTGTGTGTATGAGTTGGATGATCCTTCTCGCCATGCCCTCCTGGCCCTTATATAGATAGGCCAGGTCTCGGGGGTAGGTCGATTCGGTTACAGGTTAGGGTTGAACCCTTTGAAATTCTATCTACAACTAGTCGTATCCTTCAAGGAGTCGAACTTGTAATGGTCTTGGGCCACCTGAAATCTTCTTGTACAGCAAGTCTTCACGTGGGCCTTCCCTGGGCTGGACCGGGTATACCAATGTGAGGCACCCATAGTGTATATCCATGTCAGTAGCCCCTGAGTGTTCAGTTGAATCGCATATTCGACTAGAGACTCTATAATATTTCGGTGCTTCTCATTCGAGCCTGTCTTTAAGCATGTCAATTCATAGGGATTGTTGATACGTGTGCCTGACTCACATGACGGATCAGGGTCAGTTAACTTTCATTGAACAAAACAACACGATCTTCTTCAGACTCGAGTCCCCAGACTCAAACCCGGAACAATGCTGGCGTGATTCGACTCTTGCCACTAAGGTCTTACATGAGTCGAATCCCAGTGTTTTAAGTTAAGTACCCGACGCGTCCGTCGGGGTTTTTCATCGTGCATGCTAACATGGTATGTAATTGGCAGAGCATAGTCAGGTGTGATACCAGGCCATCAGATTATATCTGAAGGGCTTATCTTTGCGTCATAGACACAACATCTGAAGGTTTATCACCGCGGAGGTGCTTCGGGTGACCAAGGAGACTGTTTCTCAATTAGCATTAATTTGGGCAAAGTTGCCAAAAAGATTTTGTCGTACTTGATCCGAAGGATCTCATTTGAATAGTTCATAGGGTGGGCGACCAGCGCTCCCTATGGGAGTAGCCCCCGAGTGTCTGTTCGATTCGTAGACTCGAGCGGAGACTTTAGTTCTATCATTTGCGGATGCTTCAATTGCCTGTCCAAAGGACGCATTTTTTTGGATGCGCAACCGATGCTCCCTATGGGAGTAGCCCCCGAGTCCGTAGTGGAGTCGCAGACTTCAATGTAGGACTCGAAGATCTCTTCGAGGTGCTATTACCATTGTAGTTTTTCAGGTGCGTGGCCAGCGCTCCTGATAGGAGTAGCCCCCAAGTAATTGGTTGAGTCGTAGACTCGAGTAAGTACTTTATGTTTAGTAGAAATCTTCGAGTCGTTGTTGGCTTTGCTTTGATGACGTTGATACGTCAAAAACGTATCTATAATTTTTGATGCTCCATGCTTGTTTAGTATCTACTTTGCTTTATCTACACTTTAAGGTGTTTTTATATCTTTTTTGGAACTAACCTATTAACAAGTTGCCACAGTGCCAGTTGCCTATTTTCTTCTGTTTTTGGTTCTAGAAAGGCAGAAAATCAATATTCTCGGAATTGGACGGGACAAAAGCCAAAGTCAATATTTTACCGCGAGGGACACAAATCCAGAAGACGAGACGGAGAAGCGAACCAGGGCAGCCAAACCCCCATAGGCGAGGACAGGGGTGGGCCCGCGCCTAGGCAGGGTGTGGCCCCCTGGTCGCCTCCCGGCCTCGCCTCTTCGCCTATAAGAAGCCCCCGATGCAAAAACCATAAACACCTGGTCAAAACTCCACGAAACCGTCTATAGCCGCCGCCACCGTCGTCCCTAGATCGGGGGGATCTAAAGTTCTTCTCGGCACCCTGCCGGAGGGGAAATCATCCCGGAGGACTTCTCTTCGGTATGAAGCGTGAGTAGTTCCACCTTGGACTATGGGTCCATGTAGTAGATATATGGGTATATCTCCTCCTTGTGCTTTCATGTATAGATCTTGTGAGCTCCGTTCATGATCAAGATCTAATCTATTTGTAATCATGCATGTTATGTTTGTGGGGATCGAGGGATATTGAGATTACTATGTTAGATTGATTAATGGTTTTGTCTTTATGATTCTATCATGTCTGTGTTGTTTGTGATCTTGCATGCTCTCCGTTGTTAGTAGCTATCTTGGCCAAGTAGTTGCTAGTGACTCCAAGAGGGGGTATTTATGCTCGATAGTGGGTTCATGCCTCTAGTTTCCAAGGGAAGTGACAGAAATCTCTTCGGTTGTAGATGTGTTGTTGCCACTAGGGATAAAACAATGGTATCTTGTTCATAGAACGGGTGGATTGTTTACCTTACACACTTTGCTTAAAGCAGTTGTCTGTTGCTTGCAACTTAATACTGGAGAGGGTTAGGATGATAACCCAAAGGTGGACTTCTAGTCATAGATGAAGTTGGATGGCGGTCTATGTATATTGTTGTATTGCCCAATCGAATCTCATAGGATCTTTTTGTCTAGTATTGCATTGTTATGCCTAGCTCGGTTCCTGTCAATTGCCCTGCCGTAATTTGTTTACCCTTCATGCCATGTTGTTTATCTAAGGAGAGCACCTCTAGTGAACTATGGATCCCGGTCCAATCTTTACCATTGATACATCTTCCACTTTTACTTGTTTACTTGCTGCAAACCATTACCTTCCACACCATACGTTTAATCCTTTGTTACATCAAACCGATGATCTTGACAACATCACTGATTCGTTGGGGCAGAGTCTTAAGTTTGTGTTGTGCAGGTCTTCACGTTGCTTGTAGCACCTTTGGGGCGTTTCCTTCCTCCTACTGGTTCGATAACCTTGGTTTCTTACTGAGGGAAACTTGCCTGATGAATTGCATCATACCTTCCTCTTGGGGTCTCCCAACGAAGTGTTGCTACACTCATCAAGCCTTTTTATGGCGCTGTTGCCGGGAGGCTAAGGACGTCTTCACAAGGGGAGTCCTCCACTTCCTTTCTCTTTACTTTGCTTTTAGTTTGATTAGTTTATTTTTCTTGTTTTTGTTTGCCTCTTTTCAAAAAACCCAAAAAAACTAGTTTAGTTTTTTTGCTTTCTCTTATCAAAAAATACAAAAAATAGTTCCTACTCTAGTTCCTGGTTTGTTGTTGCCTTGCTTTGTCATGCTTTCTATCAATGGATGGTTTCCTTGAAACTAGTTCTTACTGGCAAGGTGGGTTCACGGAAGAAGAAAAGTATTATTATAGGGAACACCGTTTGTCACAAAAAGGGAAACACTTATGGGAACAAATTGATAAATTGAATAATATTGCTACAGAGGTGTGCTGTACTTATAGTGTTACTTTCTGCTTTGATAAATCTTGTTGCTGTAGGAGGTATAAACGCCTGCCTTTTCAATGTGAGTATAATGATAATGTTACCATATCTTCTTATGTTAAAGGAAATTATGACTTTTATGATGTGGAGCAAATTGAAAATACTGTTGATGAACCTTATGAATATGAGGTTTATGAGATACTTAAATTTTGCTTTGATAATTACAAGGAAGAAAATGGCTATATTCTTGAATATTTTAATAGGTGGTTTCCACAAATGGAAGAGACTAATGCCTTGCAGGAGCCTATGGAAGAATAAATTGCTGAAACTGAAAGCTCATTAGATGAAAAGGAGGAGGAGAGTGATGAACAAAAGGAGGAACAATGGATCTACCCATGCCTACATTCTAATGAGAGTAAATATTTACCTCTTACATTATTTGATTGTCCCCCATGCTTACCAAAGGAGGATGAATGTTATGTTCCTATGGATTCTTTTGAAATATCTGCTATGGGTAAAACTTGTGATAATAGTTATGCTCCTGTTATCTATGATAATCCTATATTTGTGCCTAACTTTGAAATGCATGGTACTAAAGAGTTTTTCTTAGAAAATGTTTATGATAAAGCTCTAGATGATGGTCCTATATTGAATGATCAGTCACCTTGTTATAGAATTGTTAAAAGTGGGTTTGAAGGTTTTAGTCCCACTATTTTTGAGCTTGATCAAAATTATGTGTTTTTAGATCATGAAAAGCATACTTTATGTGATAGTTATATTGTTGAGTTTATTCATCATTCTACTGAAAGTTATTATGAGAGAGGGAAACGTGGTCTTATGCACCTCAAAAATATTAAGTTTCCCCTCTTTATGTTGAAAATCTTGAAGTTGCACTTGTTTTGCTTTCCTATGCTTGTTGCTTTGTGCTTTAATGACTTGTTTCTTTACAAGATTCCTATGAATAGGAAGTGGGTTAGACTTAAATGTGTTTTGAATTTGCTTCTTGATGCTCTCTTTTATTTTAATTGATATTTCTTATGTGAGCATCTTCTCAAACTATCAAGCCTAACTTAAAGGCGTGTAACACCCTCAGAATCGGACCTATGCAAGTTTGAGCAAAATTCGCCAAACCCGCGTAGAAACGATTCAAAGGTGCCCACCAGGCACTTTCGTGCGGGTGGAAAACGAAGTAATAACATTACACAACAGTCCTCGATGGGACCCACAGAACAGATATATATAACAGCGACTCAAAGAGTCAAGAATACAGATATAATATACAAAGATCCAAATCACCTTGAAAACGATATAGCGTCCAGCTACGGACAAGATGCAAATGGGGCTAAGAGCCCTGAAGAGTAACCAATGGCGTCCATAACTGCCCGGGCCAAGCCGAGGGTAACCACTAACGACGTCGATCTCAAACTGCTTAAACAAAAGGGTGCCGACAAAGGGCAAAGGAAAAAGAAAAAGGCGTCGATCTTGAGGCGAAGACAGCGAGGCTAATTCGGCGGTCCTCGCCTACATAGGTATGGTGGGCGGCGGCAAAGATGCACTAAACAACCTATAGAGACTCGATACAATGGCGGAGATCGACAGGGTAAGAATGACCTAACCGGATCCAACACAAGCTATCACCAAACAAACCCATCCGTGTTTCCCTCGAGATCAAACGAGGAAGTCACCGAGAACTCACAGTTGGCGCTTTATTTATTCGGTTATCGTTGCGATAGTTACTAGTCGGTATAGGTCATCATCCCGATAAAATAAGCGATGGGCCCTTTTAGTTAATCATTCCGTTGTAGTTGCGGCAATTACTAATCGACTGAGATAGCATGATGTAATCCCGAAACCCAAAGCTTGTTGGTACTTTTATTCAGCCATTTCGTTGTAGTTGCAATACTTACTAGTCGAGATACAATTGTGCAAGCGACAATAACATGCAATTGTGGGCGATTAATTAGCCATTCCATTATAGTGAAGCTGATTACTAGTCATTATAAGTCAAATTTATAGCGATAAACTTTAGTTATGCTTGTCTATGATCAAGAAATTGCTCCAAGTCGTCCATATCCGCGGACACGGCTTTGGAAAGTTTTACCGGCGGGTGCACCAATAGCAACACACGCTCGATCAACCTCGGAAAAACCAAATCAAAACCCAACGAGGCTTTCACGACTGAACAATCACAGGATTCAGAAATATTTCAGGGGGCCACTCCGAGACGGCCTCAAGGTTATGGGGACGGCTGTGAACGACTGGGAACCCGAAAGTGTGGCTGGGCTTGTCGACACCGCGGAATCGTGCCATGATCCTAACAGATTAGGTGCGTACCTGCACAATTTAAATACAGAAAGTAGCATGGCATAAGTACAGGATCGTAAATAAAACCTCAAACTAGTTTGTGGCCCCAAGAAATAAGACTGAATCAAGCTCTGGCTCAGGGGGGTCCCATATACCTCCCGGATGTGGATAGCGCGATAAAACAAGGAACAGGAATCAAGTACTCGGGGTCTTACGGGACACAAGTGGGCGTTCGGAAACCAAATATTATCTATCACCCACCGATGCCTCTGCTTATTTCAATTTTAGTTGTTAAACAGAAATTAAAGTGACGATAAGTAAAACTAGAATCATCTCCAACATCAACATGCGGCAATACATCAGCAACTGTGGCATATGACGACACACATCAACACTTGAGCAAGCAACTACGACGCGCAAGTCCAACTATCTACCAAACAGCAGGCAATAGGGTGTGTCCAAGGCAATATATGGCTGCAAGGGATATCAAGGGTACGGAATCTAGAGCATCGCAACACAGATAGCAATAGATCAACAGGAGGGAATAAATACTAAAAGTAAGATAGGTAGAAAGGGGAAGATGCTCGCCTGAAAACATTGCCGAAGGTTCATCCGAAGAACGGGGCGAAGCTCACATCAACTCATCGGCCTTATCCGCGAAGAAGCAAAACACTAGAACAAACACCGGATGCAATATTCAATACACGGCAGAAGATCGGCATGATGCATGTATGATGCATGACATGGCAAAGGTGCGGTGCGATTAGGTCATATTAAGCGGAACCGGGGTCCCGACAATTAGTTAGACAGTTCAAGTTATTTAGAACCCCGCAATTTAAATGTTGTTTTACATGGTAGAAGATAGCAACGGGTTCGCTACACAAATTTAAATGAGGCCAATATGAGACTGGATTTGCCCGCATATGGGCCCCATATTTAATTATTAGGTGAATCGGCATAAGGCCCCCAAACCACACAAATATGCATGCCAGATGAATGATTAAAGTGCAACAGGTTTTATATTTAACATTTATAAAATAGGGCTCGGGCAAAAAGGGGTCACACATTTAGGGTTCGGCAGATCTTGGGTTCCGGGGTTCGGGGTTGGTCTCGGGGTCCAGGGTTCGACGAGGTCGTTCTCGGACTCAGGGGTAGGTCTTGGCGCATCCGGGGTCTCCGGGGCATGTTGTCGGTGTCGGGGCGCATCGGGTGCTTCCGGTTCGGTGTCGTTCTTGTTGTCGTGCTGATCTTGTTGGGTCCCACAGGGTCGATCTTGCCGTTGCGACGGTCTTGTCGGGCCCGCGCAATCGAGTCGGCCTTGGCATTCAAGATGAAGTACTTGTCGTCCCATGGCGATCTTGGAGTTCCGGGGATTTTTCCCGCGTCCGTGAAGGGGATCTTGTGGGTCCAGCGTCTCGGTATCCGTGGCTCCGAGCGGAAGAACTTGTCGGGCCGGTCTTGTCAGCGAGGCGATCTCAACACGTCTTGTTACCGAAACGGGTCGACATCGGGTTCTTAAGGGTTGGCTACGGGCGGCACAGGGACAGCTCCTGAAGGCGGCGGCGCGAGGCGGTTGTCGACCTGAGGACGTGCCGGCCGACGGTGATGTGGAGGCCCGACGAGGCCGCAGAGGGGAGGGCAACCGCGGGATCGAGGGGCGGCGGCAGAGAGCGGCGGTCGTGACAGCGACGACGGCAAGCGGCAAGCAGAGCCAGCGTCTGTGAGGCAGCGGCAGTTGGGGTCGGGCTCATGGTCGCGAGGCGCTGGGAAGCGGCGATCGGCGACGGTTGACGCGGTCGGGGCTCGCGGAGGTGGCGGTTGACGGCCGGGCTGAGATCGGAAGAGGCGGCGGAGCCCATTGGCGGGTGGCCGGAGGAGGCTCGAGCAGGAGGGGAGGCGCCGGCTAGGAGGGCGGCGCCCGGCCGGGAACGCGATGGCGAGGAGGCGAGGCGGGTCGTCAGGCGGGAAGGAGGGCGGTAGGTGGGAGTCGTCAGGCGAGGATGCGGTAGGGGATGGCGGGTCCGCGTGCGTGGGGTCTGAGCGGGGAGGCAGTGGCGGGTGGGTCCCGCGGGGTGAGTGGGGATTGGCGGGGTGTCATGGGACCAGGCAGGCGGGCCAGGCAATGAGACAGGGCGGGTGTGGGGGTTGTGAGGGCAGTGTGTGCGTGGGGTGGAAGAGAGGTAAGGAGAGGGGTGGTTATAGTCTAGGTGGCAGCACATGGTTGGCTGGGGAAGGGAAAAGGGGGAGGTGGCAAGAGACTATTGGTTGGGGTGATGTGGAGGCTGGGATGGGTAGGTTAGTTGGTAGGTTTAGAAATAAGGGGGTGGACCGATTATATTTTTGGGGCGGTCGTTCGGGTCTATCCGGCCCGTTCGACTGCCCCGCAAAAACAATATAATAATTTTATTTAATTCTAAAACGCATCGTTTTGCAAAAACATAGCCGACAACAAAAAATAATCCGGAGGCCCGGGGTTTTGATGTTTGAATAAAGAGGGGCGTTTTAGAAAACAAAACGGGTGTTGCGAAAATAGTTTGACAAACAATGCATGATGATGACGATGCAATGCACAAATTCAACGCGATTTTCTAGTAGTGGTTTTGCGGGATGCCACAAGGCGTTAAAGAAAAATACTTGTTGGGAGATAACCGAAGAGTTTCCTTGAGTCTTGGAAGTTATTAATTCAGTAATGACCTCTCCTTATCCTTTGTGTTTGCTTTTTGTGCCAATAATGACCTCTAATGAGAGGGAAGTAAGATTTGGGGAGTTGCTGTCCCGAAACAGATTTCTGTCCTCCACCAAAAATAATTGTGAGGAGTATCTCTAACTCGGATTGAGCTCAAAATTTACGAATACATTCCCCAGTATGTTATATAACTTTCGTTAGTTAAACACTTTTTGATTTGAGCAATAGAAGATTTTTGAAAAAATCGGTTTATACCTGCTGGTCTGTTTTGACAGATTTCTGCCATTATTTGCATTTGCTTCTTATTGATTCCTTTTTGAGTTCTCTTTTGGGGAATTGAGATTTTGAAGGAGTTTCTACAGTAGCTTGTGTTTTTAGTGAAAATTCTTGCTGTTCCAAATCTTTGCCTAAGGTCTAATATCTTTTGAATACACTAATGTTGCTAATGAAGATTGTGTGAAGTTTTGTATGAAGGAAAATTTTCAGGTGTAGAGAGAGAATGATGTAATGAGATAAAGAATGTACAAAATCTCAAGCTTGGGAATGCCACCCTGGTGTCACCCCAAGAAATATCCAAGAGGTACAAGCGTCAAATCTTGGGGATGCCCGAGGCATCCCCTTCTTCATCAATAAAAAGCTCAGGTCTGTCTAGACACTTCGTTTTTATTGTTTCATGCATAGTTGTGTTGTTCTTGGAGCGTCTTAGTTTTCGTTTGCTTTGCTTAGGTTGTTTAGTTTGTTTGAATAAAGTAGTTTGGACCCCCGTTCTCGCTGTGTTCTTTCAAATAAGTTGCTTGGTGTTGAAAAGGAGTAGGAAGTTCCTGCTTAAAAGTGCAAGAGGAGCTTGCATTGACTATGACTTAGACTTTAGAATGACATGCTAGGTGTTGTCTTGACCTTATGCTTAGTGATTATTGCTGTAGCATGTCTTGTTCCAAACAATTGGGATTGCTTAGTGTGCCTTGAAGAAATTATGCGTTGTTTTAGCATACAAAAGCATAGTATTGTGGTATTCTCCTTTGATGCTTTATTTGGGTTGACTTGGCACATGCACACACCATGTTATGACTATGACAAGTCACCATAGCCTCTATGATCATTTATTCCTTGACTTTTAGTACCACTCTATGCTTTGATTAGTAATGCTTTGTTGGTCTACATGATTTTGGCCATTATGATCTCTTAGTTGGTTGCTCCCAGTCTTTTGCTAGCCTCCACTTGTATGAGTAAGCTCTACTCATGCTTCCAACTCCCAAGAAACCAAGTTATTCCAAAGTGTCCACTATAAACTCCTATGTATGGTGTGTTACACCATTCCAAATATATTCTTGTTTTCAGCTATCTTCCAATTAAAAACTATTTTGTTATGTGAAAACTTAGTGATTAAAGCCCTCACAAACTTGACGGCACACTTTATATTCTTTGCCCCTAATAAACTTGAACCGTTGTGTCGTCTATGTTGTATATGCTTGCACTTATACATTGGAATTAGCAGAACCGTGCTGTCACGGGGAACGTTTTCAACATTGCACTTTTACTTTGTACTCAGTTGATATCATGCTATTTTGTCTATGGATGTCACCGGTGTGAAATAAAGAGGAAACTTGTAAGTCCATGGAGTTTGTATTTTGTGTTAGAGAAACGTCTGGTCTGCTAGCCTAAGCCATGCTTAATCATGGTGGAAACTTGCGGCATCACCATAGTGAGCTATCTATGAAGCATCCACAATAAAAATCTATGCACAGAGTAAATAAAAAGATCGCTGAGATGCTCATTGTCTGCTTGCCTTGTCCTTTTGGTTATGGGATAGCTCCTGTACCATGTGCAAGGGGTACCCCGATGGCTGTTCTCTATGATAAGCATGTACTTACAATGACAAGAACTTGCAGGTGACTGAAGTTGAGTAGCATGAGGTGTGGCCCTCATATTCAAGGAACTTGAGATTGCCAACTTATACTTTGTCAAGCATATACTCCATCGTTGTTCACTTTAACCTTAATCACTTCAAGATGCTTATGATAGGGGCAATGAGTGATGAAAGCTAACAAGTACCATAATTTTTGGAAGATCTTTTTGAAACTTGAAATCCCTACTTCCCTTTACAAAGGACCTTTCTTCCACTATTATTTGAGTCTCCACCTTCTATCTTTAGGCAGCATTAAGAGAGCATAGTTGTCATTATATGTGCAGTGTCCCAAAGCTTATTGATTGATGCATATTGTGATATTACTTATTCTTGTGCTACTTGTTTCTAGTCACCCTTGTGAACTTTGAAGGTGTCCTATGCATCTATTTGCTACTCTATGAGGGACAAGCTGATTACCACTATGCCATGATTTTTGTATGTGAAACAAACAAACGTTTTTTAATGCATGTTATTCATGATCTTTGTTTGTAGCCTTTCATGTTGCATGCATAGTTACTTTGTCCTATTGTTAGAACTCCATATTTCATGCACATGTTTAGAGTTCATTGATCCCAGCTTTCAATGCTTGCAAATGGTTTGATCTTGGTTTTGATGGTGCATGTCACCTCAAAAATTATTCTTTTTATCACTTACCTACTCGAGGACGAGCAGGAGTTAAGCTTGGGGATGCTTGATACGTTGAAAATGTATCTATAATTTTTTATGCTCCATGCTTGTTGAGTATCTACTTTGCTTTGCTTTGTCTACACTTTGAGGTGTTTTTATATTTTTTCTGGAACTAACCTATTAACAAGTTGCCACAGTGCCAGTTGCATGTTTTCTTCTGTTTTTGGTTTCGGAAAGGAAGAAAATAAATATTCTCGGAATTGGACGGGACAAAAGCCAAATGTCAATATTTTACTGTGAGGGAAACGAATCCAGAAGATGAGACGGAGAAGCAAACCAGGGCGGCCAACGCCCCTAGGCGCGGCCAGGGGTGGACCCGGGCCTGGGCAGGGTGTGGCCCCCCTGGTCGCCTCCCGGCCTCGCCTCTTCGCCTATAAGAAGCCCCCCGATGCAGAAACCCTAAACACCCGATCAAAACTCCACGAAACCGTCTATAGCCGCCGCCACCGTCGTCCCTAGATCGGGGGTATGAAGTTCTTCCCGGCACCCTGCCGGAGGGGAAATCATCCCGGAGGCCTTCTCTCCGATATGAAGCGTGATTAGTTCCACCTTGGACTATGGGTCCATGTAGTATCTAGATGGTTGTATCTCCTCCTTTGCTTTCATGTATAGATCTTGTGAGCTTCATTCATGATCAAGATCTAATCTATTTGTAATCATGCATGTTGTGTTTGCGGGGATCCGATGGA
Organism: Avena longiglumis; assembly: GCA_030063025.1. NCBI lineage: Eukaryota > Viridiplantae > Streptophyta > Magnoliopsida > Poales > Poaceae > Avena > Avena longiglumis. The sequence continues at coordinate 86,716,139 of CP125977.1, read as the reverse complement.
TATTGAGATTACAATGTCAGATTGATTAATGGTTTTGTCTTTATGATTCTATCATGTCTGTGTTGTTTGTGATCTTGCATGCTCTCCGTTGTTAGTAGCTATCTTGGCCGAGTAGTTGCTAGTGACTCCAAGAGGGGGTATTTATGCTCGATAGTGGGTTCATGCCTCTAGTTTCCAAGGGAAGTGACAGAAATCTCTTCGGTTGTAGATGTGCGGTTGCCACTAGGGAGAAAACAACGGTCTCTTGTTCATAGAACAAGTGGATTGTTTACCTTACACACTTTTCTTAAAGCAGTTGTATGTTGCTTGCAACTTAATACTAGAGGGGGTTCGGATGATAACCCAAAGGTGGACTTCTAGCCATAGATGTAGTTGGATGGCGGTCTACGTATATTGTTGTATTGCCCAATCGAATCTCATAGGATCTTTTTGTCTGGTATTGCATTATTATGCCTAGCTCAGTTCCTGTCAATTGCCCTGTTGTAATTTGTTTACCCTTCATGCCATGTTGTTTATCTAATGAGAGCATCTCTAGTGAACTATGGATCCCGGTCCAATCTTTACCATTGATACATCTTCCACTGTTACTTGTTTACTTGCTGCAAACCATTACCTTCCACACCATACGTTTAATCCTTTGTTACAGCAAACCGGTGATCTTGACCACCTGATGCGTGGATGCTATGTATATCAGCAAGGGATATCTCTCCTTTGGCGTGACTAAACAGGTGATGTGGAGAGAAAGAGTTTGAGGTCCTCAAATGCTTCGTCTGCTTCGGCCATCCACTCGAATTTGTTAGCCTTGCGCAGCAGCTGATAAAAAGGGAAGGCCTTCTCGCCCATGTGGCTGATGAACCTGCTGAGCACTGCGATTCGCCCAGCCAGTTGCTGGACTCCCTTGAGGTTCTTAGGATTCTCCATGGCTAGTAAAGCCCTGATTTTGTTCGGGTTTGCCTCGATGCCACGCTAAGAGATGAAGTACCCGAGCAATTGACAAGACGGGATGCCGAAAGCGCACTTGTCTGGGTTCAACTTGATCTTGTAACGATCAAGGTTATCGAATGTCTCGCAGAGGTCGTCGATGAGCGTCCTGGCTTCCTTGGTCTTGATCACTATGTCGTCGACATAAACCTGGACGTTGTGACCAATATGATTCTTCAGACATTCCTGCATGCATCTCTGGTAAGTGGCACCTGTGTTCTTCAGCTCGAAAGGCATTGTGTTGTAGCAGAACACCCCGAATGGCGTGATGAACGCCATTTTCTCCTGATCTTCGGGCTTCAGCCAAATTTGGTTGTAGCCTGAGTAGGCGTCAAGGAAGGAGAGTTCCTCGCATACTGCAGTGGAGTCGATGATTTGATTGATCCGTGGTAGAGGGAAGTGGTCCCTTGGACAATGCTTGTTAAGAGATGTGAAGTCCACGCACATCCGCAGGATGTCCGTGTCCTTCTTAGGGACTAGCACGGGGTTGGACAGCTACTCGCTTTCCTTTATCTCCCTGATGAAGTTGGCATCAAAGAGTATGTTGACTTCGATACCAACGGCTTCGGCTCTGGGTTCGGACAGTCGACGCATCGACTGCTTAACTAGCTTCACGTCCGGAAACACATAGAGTGCATGCTCGGCGAATTCCATGGGAACTCCTGGCATGTCCGGAGGACACCAGGCGAAAATTTCCCAGCGTTCACGGAAGAATTCGACGAGCGCGCTTTCCTATGCGGGGATCAGGTCATTGGCGATCAACACCGTCTTGGAGGCGTCCGTCGGTTGGACTTGCACCTTCTTAGTGTTGACTGTGGAGTCGAACGACATATCAGGTGTGTTTTTTCTGGTGACTAGGGGTGCCCCATTATTTGTGACCTCCTTGAGCCTTGTTAGATCCTCCTGCATGTCGAACGACTCGGAGATTCTGTTGAAGTCCCTGTCGTAGCTGTCCGACCTGGTGAAGCTTCGTGGGACGGTGATGACTCCACTAGGTCTCAGCGTCTTCGGTAGGAGGTACATGTAGTGTTGTACTTCTAGGAACCTTGTGAATGCCACATGCCCGAGGATGGTGTGGTACTGTGAGGGCCAGTCCACCACTTCAAACTCCAGCCGCTCACGCTTGAAGTTTTTTGGCTTGCCAAAGATGACGTCAAGCCATATTTTGCCCAGGGGATATATGCCCTTCCCTAGGACGATGTCGTGGAATGTCGTGTCAGACGTATCTAGGCTTCATAGTGGGATCCGCATAGCTGCGAGTGCGCTGGCGAACATCAGGTTGATGTCGCTGCCGCCGTCCATGAAGATGCGGCTCATCTCGAACCCCCCGATATGGGCCTCGAGCACCAGGGCACAGTGACCTAGGCGAGGTATCTAGCGCGGGTGATCCGAACGGTCAAACATGATGCAGGACTCCGAGCCACTGAGGTACTCAGGTATGGCTGATGGGGAGGTCACGACCAGGCCTGACCGCGCCTAGAGGAGTGCGGCCGCCCTAGGCACCCCCTCGGCCTCCCTCTTCGCCAATAAGAAGCCTCTTGACCTAAAAACCGAGGAGGGTTCATCGTTTTTCTAGAAATAGTTCCGCTGCGCCGCCACCACCAGAAACCAAGATTCGGAACCAGAAACTCCGTTCTGGCACCCTGCCGGGACGAGGAATTTGGGGAGGATCATCGTCATCGCCATCGTCATCACCAACGCATCTCCATCAACCATCCATGTTTCCCTCATCCATGAGTGAGTAATCCCCCGCAGTAGGCTATGGGGATGGTAGGGATTGGATGAGTTCTATCATGTAACCGAATAAGATTGTTAGGGCATAGTGCCTAGTATTTCTATGAGTTCTTTTTGACTTTGTTGCAACTTGTTGTGCTTAATGCTTGTCACTAGGGCCCGAGTGCCATGATCTCAGATCTGAACTTATTATTGAATCATTATGATAGTATTGTTTGTGATCTTATCTACAAGTTGTGTACACATATCATTGTCCAGATCCAAAGGCCCCGAAATGACAGAAATTGGGACAACCGGAGGGGATGGCTGTGATGTGAGGATCACATGTGTTCACGGAGTGTTAATTCTTTGCTTCGGTGCTCGATTAAAAGGAGCAGCTTAATTTCCAGTAGTTCCCTTGAGGCCCCGCTGTAACGGGCTGGCTGGACAAAAGATGTTGTAAAAGTTCTCATTGCGAGCACGCATGACTATATATGGAGCATATGCCTAGGATTGTTTAGTACTTGGATGCTTATTCTTATTTATCTGTAATGCCCTAGATCTTGAAGTTACATGTTTAGACTCGTCCATGCAATTGTTTGCTACTACCACACTCGAATCCTACTGTTTGCTACTACTGTTACTATTGCTCTTGTTTTACTACTGCTGTTGCTTTGTTGTTTCTACTACAAACTATTGCTACTCATAAACTTCTGTGAGCAAGAACTATTTCTAGGTGCAGCTAAATCGACAACTTAGTTGTTAAGGCTTGCAAGTATTCTTTGGCTCCCCTTGTGACGAATCAATAAATTGGGTAATACTACCCTCGAAGACTGTTGCGTCACCTATACTTGTGTGTCATCAAGACTATTTTTTGGCGCCATTGCCGGGGAGCACAGCTTTATTTGTAAGTTCACTTGGATCTATTATTGTTCACTGCTACTCCTTTCATCATGGGGAATTCTCGTGATGGAAATTTCCTATTTTACCATCCACTATAAGAAGAGGTACCATCCTAAACACCTCTATTGCTATTGATTCACCTTCTATTTTAAGTAAGCTTGTTACTCCACCACCACATACTCATGGTACACACACTTCTACTACTGCTGAATCTGAAACTGCTTTTGATACTCATGATGTTACTTCTACTGTGCTTGATGAGAGTGGTTCATTAGGTCCTTTCCTAGATGCTACTATGGCTAGTCTAGAAAATACTGAAACTCCTAGTGAAGACACTGTTACACCTATTAGCTCACCTGAGTCTAGAGACAGATACGGTATTAATGATGGTTACATTGAGTTTACTAATGAATTTATTGAAGAGTGCCAAAACACACATGGTACTAGTGCTATTAAGAGTCTCCTTGCAAGACGTACCATTATTCCTAAACTGTCCTCTGATCCTAAGTTTGCCACCTCTCCAATAGATATTAAAGATAAATATTATGATTTTTCTCTTAATTTATCATATTTGGACATTGTTGAGAAAGAACCTTTTTGTGGGACTGAAAATGAGAGTGTTGTGGCTCATATGAATGAGCTTTCCACTATGAGTGCTTTATTCTCTGATGATTTTAAGATGCGCAAGTACTTTGTTACTAAGATCTTCCCTTTTTCACTAAAAGGAGAAGCTAGGGCTTGGTTTAATAGATTACCTCCTGGATCCATTGATAGTCCTGATTGTTTGATTGCTTCTTTCTTCCAGAAATATTTTCCTCCCAGTGCTAGACATGCTGCTTTGCAGAGACTTTTTGATTTTAAACAGGGAGAAGAAGAGAAATTTCCCGAGTCATGGACAAGGTTCTGTTCCTTGATTCATGCACATCCCGGATGTCCATTGCCTAAAAATGAGCTTCTTGATATTTATTATAATAGACTAACTGATGATTCTAGGACATACCTAGATAGCTTTCTTGATTGTGTTTTCAGGAAAAGAACTCCTAACATATGCTGAAGAATTAATGGCTAAAATAAGCAAGAATTATGATGATTGGACTTCAACTGAGCTAAATACACCTGAGCCTATTACTCCTGAACCAGTTGTGCCTGAACCAGTTCCAACACCAACACCAAAGAAGAGAGGAGTTATTGCATTAAATGATGAAGTGAGGAAGGAAGCTAATAAGTGTCTAAAGGAGAAAGGTATTAGAGCTGAAGATGTGAAGAATCTACCACCTATAGAAGAATTATGTAAGCCAATTCCCCACTCATCCACTATTGAGGTACACTCTCTCCAACACATTGATGAAGGTGATATTCCTTATGGTAAGCCTCCTGATCAATGTTTAGAGGAACTTGACATTTTTATTGTTAAGCAAGGTAATTTTAATAAACAAGTTCAGAATCATTTATAGGAAAACTCTAGAGCTATTAAAGAGTTAGAAGATATTGTGGAAAGAACTTCTAATGATATGAAAATGTAAACACTTTCAAATGGTTCAAACTCAAATTGATCAACTTGCTAAGGTACAAAAGGATATGCTAGTTAATGCCTCAGGAGATAAACATGCTTACGGAATTAGAACTAGGAGTGGTATAGCTACTCAAGATCCGTTATATCCTGAAGGACACCCTAAAAGAATTGAGTAGGATTCTCAACAAGGTGTAAGTAGTGGTAGTCCTCATAAGAGAAAGATAAAGAAACACAAAATAGTTGAGGAACCACTTGAACCTACTATAGATCCTAATAGTATATTTGTCTCTGATGCTGAAATTGAGAGTGGTAATGATAAAAATAATGCTCCTGATAAGGAGGAAGTTGAGGAAGAACCTGAGAAGCACACTAACAACACTAGGTACACTAAGGAAGATTTTATTGCTAATAAACATGGTAAAGAGAGAGAACCTTGGGTGCAGAAACCTATGCCTTTTCCAGGTAAGAAACACAAGTCAAAGGAGGAAGAACACTACAACAAGTTTTGTGAGTGGATGAAACCTTTATTTTTGCAGATTCATTTGACTGATGCTATTAAGTTGCCTCCTTATTCAAAGTACATGAAGGACATTGTCTCTAATAAAAGGAAGATTCCTAATGAGGAAATTTCTACTTTGCTTGCTAATTACTCCTTCAATGGTAAGGTTCCAAAGAAACTTGGTGATCCAGGTATACCAACTATTCCTTGCTCTATTAAGAATAATTATGTTAGAACTGCTTTATGTGATTTGGGAGCTGGAGTTAGTGCTATGCCTTTTTCTCTCCATAAGAGACTCCAGCTAGAAAAGTTGATACCAACTGATATATCTTTGCAAATGGCTGATAAGTCAACTACTATTCATGTTGGTATATGTGAGGATGTTCATGTTCAAGTGGCTCATAATTGCTTGGTTTTAACTGATTTTATTGTGCTTGAAATGCCTGAAGATGATAATATGTCTATTATTCTTGGGAGACCTTTTCTTAATACTGCAGGTGTTGTCATCAATTGAAATCAAGGAAAAGTAACTTTTAATATTAATGACAAAGAGCATACTGTCTATTTCCCCAAGAAGGTTGCTAAAAGCTATTGCCTGAATTCCATTAAAAATGTTGAGAGCATCAAGGTTGGAGAAATATATTGTCCCATTCCACAAGAAAGTTTTGAAACTATTATGATTGGGACCATTGCTATCAAGCTTGAGGTAACATAATTACTTTGTGGAATACAAAGTTTTGTTTCATATAAGATTGTTTTGGTAACAAGACTTGATCAACCTTGTTAACAAAAGGATTTTAATGAACAAAATAATGTTTTCACTGTGGTTATTCTTGTTTTCTTTTACTTTTCTCCTTCCTAGTCTTTGCTTTTTCTCTTGTAGGCTTTAGTTTTGCTAGTTGTTTGCTTGTTAGAGTGTCTTAGAACTTCTGTAGTTTGGTTTTTGTTTGCCTTTTGCTTCTTCTAAAAAATCTTTTCTACGAGAAAATCAATTTTCATACCCTGAAAATTGGCCAAAAATAAAGTTTCCCGAAAATCCCAGAAAATCCAAAATAAATTTTTCCTCGAAAAAAGGGGCAGAGGGACACCTGGAATGACCCAGTGGGCCACCCCAGCCACACCCACTGGTGGCGCTGCCCAGTGTGGCGGCCCAGCCCAGTGGCGCTGGCGAGTGTGGACCACCTGTGGCCCTTCAAAGTGCCTCCTCCCAGTCATCTTCTTTCTCTCTCTCCTAAAAAACACCGGTAAACTTTCTCAAGCTCGAGTTCTTGCTGTTCTTGCTCCCGAATTTCGATCTCCTTGCTCATCTCATCTTTGCTGCTGATTTTTGGAGGGATTGTTCCTTGGTATGTGCCTCCTCCACTTGTCCAATTAGATTTGTGATTGGTAGATTGTATCTTGAGTATTTTGCTGCTATAAGTGTCAGGTTGTGTGATCTTGCATGCTTGTTCTATGCTTAGAGATTTCATTTTGATGCATGTGTATCCCTCTAGCAAGTTCTTATAGTAGTTGCTCATCATTTATTAACTTGGAAATCACTTGTTTTGATGTTTGTCTAAAAATTTCAGATAGGAAGATGAGTGCATACCCACTGAATCAATATGATTTGATGGTACCTGATCAAATGAAAGTCCATCGTGAGGAAGGAGTCTCCCCTTCCATATATCCATACCATGAATTTATGAGAGCCACGAGAATCCTCCAGGATTTCCAAACTATGATTACCAATACGCCTCGTTGGAAATCCCAAGAGCAAGGTGTGATGAGCACAGCAGCAAGTCTTCCCTCAGTAGAGACCGAGGTTATCGAACCAGAAGGAGGAAGGAAACGTCTCAAAGGTGTTGCAAGCAACGTGGAAACCTGCACAATACAAACTCAAGACTTTGCCCCGACGAATCAGTGAGGTTGTCAAGCTCACCGGTTTGCTGTAACAAAGGATTAAACGTATGGTGTGGAAGGTAATGGTTTGCAGCAAGTAAACAAGTAACAGTGGAAGATGTATTAATGGTAAAGATTGGACCGAGGTCCATAGTTCACTAGAGGTGCTCTCCTTAGATAAACAACATGGCATGAAGGGAAAACAAATTACAATAGGCAATTGATGAACGCGAGCAAGGCATAACAATGCAATTACTAGTCAGAAAGATCCTATGAGATTCGATTGGGCAATACAACAAGATACATAGATCGCCATCCAACTTCATCTATGACTAGAAGTCCACCTTCAGGTTATCATCCGAACCCCCTCTAGTATTAAGTTGCAAGCAACAGACAACTGCTTTAAGCAAAGTGTGTAAGGTAAACAGTCCACATGTTCCATGAATAAGAGACTGTTGTTTTCTCCCTACTAGCAATAGCACATCTACAACCGAAGATATTTCTGTCACTTCCCTTGGAAACTAGAGGCATGAACCCACTATCGAGCATAAATACCCCCTCTTGGACTCACTAGCAACTACTCGGCCAAGATAGCTACTAACAACGGAGAGCATGCAAGATCACAAACAACACAGACATGATAGAATCATAAAGACAAAACCATTAACCAAACCAACATAATAATCTCAATATCCATCGGATACCCATAAACACAACATGCATGATTACAAATAGATTAGATCTTGATCATGAACGGATCTCACAAGATCTATACATGAAAGCACAAGGAGGAGATACAACCATCTAGCTACTACATGGACCCATAGTCCAAGGTGAAACTACTCACGCATCATACCGGAGAGAAGGCATCCGGGATGATCTCCCCTCCGGCAGGGTGCCGGGAAGAACTTCAGATCCCCCTGATCTAGGGACAACGGTGGCGGAGGCTACAGAAGGTTTCGTGGAATATTGACTGGGTGTCTTAGGGTTTCTGCATCGGGGGCTTCTTATAGGCGAAGGTGGAGGCCAAGGAGGCGGCCAGGGGACCCACACCCTGCCTAGGCGCGGGGCAGTGTAACATCCCTAAAATCATGTTTTCAAAGCTTTGCATATCATCCATGCATTCATGATCATTTAGGGTTCAATTTCAAAGCTATTTACAAAACAGAAGCATTTGGGTGCTTGTTATTTTATGTAAACAAGCATTGATTCAATGCCACTCTCTAGTGAGGGAATATTTGTTTTAAAACCATTGTTGTGAGTTCATAGGATTGGTAGGTTGAGTTCCAAGCTTGGACAAATTTTTCTAAACAAAGTTTGGTATTAAAACCATTTTCAAATCTTTATCAAATCATGTGCTAAGGCACTGTTTATTTTGAATTTTCAAAAGGACCAAGCAAGTCTAATGAGACAACATGGTTTTATATTAAAAAGTATGCAGGTTACACTTTACAAAAATCCAGAAAGATTTGGAATTCAAATGCTTTTGAATTTGTTTGAAAAAGATTCCTGAAAATCAATTTGGAAAAAGAAAAGGGATTAGAAATGGAACTGGGCCTAGCGCCAGCTTTTCAGCCCAACAGCCAAAACAGCCCACCCGAACCACTCCTCTCTCTGTCTTTCCTCACCCGCGCAGAACACACCCCCCCCCCCCCCGCTGACTACTAGGCCCCGTCCACGTCACCGTCGTCTTCCCCAAATCCCGCGAAAAACACGTCGCCGCTGCCGTTGCTGGCGTTGATCGCGCGGCGTAATTGCCATTGATTCTGCAGGCGTTTCATGTCGAGTCCCTGCCTACTTAAACCCCTCCGCACCACGAGTCTTTCCCCTCACTCAGAACCCCACTCTGCCATCTTGTTGCCGGCAATTCGAGCTGCAACGCCGCTGCCCGACGCACTCCGGCGACCTATTCCGGTGAACCCCGTGCTCCCCTTCACCTCTCGTTCATACGAGCTTGCCTGTCTTGCTCGTGCGCATCTTGTCACACTTTCGGTTTGCTCTATATCACCCCAGGTCGTCGTCTTCGTCGAGCCCCGCGAACGACCGAAGCGCCGCCCGACTCCGACGAACAATCACGATAAAACCACACTGCCCCTTGACCCCTAAATCTTACGACCGTGTTCGCCTTGCTTCTGTGCATCTCCTAATGCCATTCGTTCATCTCATTGCGCCGTAGGACGTCGCCTCCGTCTCCGGCAGTGAACACCCGGCGCCACGCACGACTCCGACGAGCCCCAGCGACCTCCACAGTGCGCCCCTTCGCCAACGAAAACCACCTCGAGCACCAGCGTCATCACGCGAACTCGGTGAGATATTCCACTGCCTTCCTCGCTTCCTGTATCGCCGGCAACATCACCGCCCGAGCGCGCCGCCGCCAGCCACCATCGCAGTGCCGCCTGTTTTAGGTCTGTTAGATCTGGACCGTTGGATCTAGATCCAACGCATCTGATAGATGACTTAAGCGAAGGGGTACGAGTTAGATCTGGCCGTGTGATTTCATTTAGATCGTGCGGTCCACGCTGGTCGATCCGTGCGAAACGGTACCGACGAATCAGAGAGCGCCGCGTGGCCTAAGTTTAAATTTTCAGAAATTTGATCTATTAGTTAACCAAACTTGTAAAATTCATAACTTTTGAAAATATTTACAAATTTTATATCATTTGAATCAGGAGATAAAATCCTATCTCTTTATGCAATGTGTTTAATGTTTTGCCTCTGTAAAAATGGTTGTTTATGCAGAAACTTGTGTAGGCTTATTTTGGTTATATAAATGATTTAAAAAATGTTTTAAAGATCAAATAATGTCTATTTTGAGTATCTTGGACTTGAGTATGTTTTAGTACTGTTCACTTGTCTTGTTTGGTGTAGAAAAATCATCACATGGCATTTGCATGCATTCATATATTTTTGTTTGTATAATTTTGATATGTGATTTTGGTGCCATTATTTTATGTGTAGATTTTGGTGCAAATAGTGATTGTGATTGTGAAGATTGTTTCTACTCCCCAAACTACCAAGGCAAGTGGTGCTTCATGATTTTATTCCTATATATTTCAACTATGCACTAGAAATATTTTGTATAGGACTTGCATGAATATTTTGATAAGTATCTACTATGCTTGGGAAATCCTAGTAGTTGTAGAATTGTTAGAAATTTCTCTAAGTTAATATGCTTACCATTTCCATGCTTAGCCTAGATAGTAGCAACCAAGGGTGGTTATATATTCATGCTATGTGAAAATATTTCTAAGTCTATGACTTGTGTTTTTGCTTAATAAAACAACTAAGTGAATGAAACACCTGGGTGGAATGGAAAGAATGGTTTGTGTTGAGTGGTTACACAAGGCCCATTTCTATGGTTTACCTTGTGTATCTCACTTATGGAAAGCCACCCAGGAACAAAGGGATTTGAGATGCCATGTGTTAAGAAGCTTCTAGTGCAGCCACATGGCAATATGGGCTCTGCCTGGATCACATAGGATGCAATAACTTAGCCATTTGGACAGTTGGTGGTAGTGGGATGATAGGTTGGAGCGCGTCCATTTGGTCTAAGGGAAGTCTTTTGAAAGGTCCTGTCTTGGTGAAAATCAAGTCTTGTGGGGAAAGTGCACAACCTCTGCAGATGGAAGAATCTAAGTACTTAGCCATGTCCCTAGTATTGGACAACTTGAGCATCAAGACATGGAAGCTATCAAGAATCTCCTCATCCCAATTTCTAAGTTAAAACTTGTGGTTGAACAAGGGTGAAGGATCACCAATGTCTATTGGTGATTCCTTGGGAAAGTTTTATCAAAGAAAAACTTAGTGTTTTCAACTGATAGGTAAAACCTATTTTGAGCAAAGCAAGCCTAAGCTACACTTAGCCAAATGCATATAGTATCTAGATTGATAATATTCTACTAAGGTATCACTTGCCAATACTATTCCAATGTATTGACCCATTGTGGCTATAACTTGTGATGTTGCAGGTTATTCTGATGATGATTAGGGGTTATGAGTCTACACTCAACATGCTTGCCTATGGCACATGAAGATGAAGACTTATTTATCTATTTGAACTCTTGTATTAGGCCTGTGGCCATGGAGTTTGTAAAAGACTATGTTTGTCTTTGGATTGATATGTAATAATGACCTTTGTTTCTGTGTACTTCATCTTAAACTGTGGATGCTAGCATTGATCCAGGGACTAGCATTGCAATCACAGGGATTCCTTACCTTTATAAAGGGAGGGATCTTACAGATGGTATCAGAGCACTGTGTTGCCTGTAGGATTATGACCCTAGGAATGGATTAGAAACCACTAAGGAAAAATTTTCAACAACTTCCACACTTGTCTTTTTCTTCTCGTAAGCTTTTCTAATCTTCTTTCTCATCTCTATTTGTAGATGAACTCCATCAAGAAGCCGTGAGGAAGGGACCACTCATGACTATGACTTTGGAGTGTGAGATAGAATTCCCCAAGGCTCTCAAGGACCTCATGGTTTCCATGGGAATACATGGTGCAGCTGTGTACAAAGGTTTCCCCGTGATGGATGAAGGAGTGGAGTACTGGTGGGTGCAACTTCACTTGTATAAAAACAAGGAAGACAACCACAAGGAATCAGGATTCTGCATGGTCACCAACTCAGGGATGCAGCTTGGAAGGCCATCAAAGAGCTTGGTGATAGATTCAAGTGCAGAATGCTCAACACCCAGAATGACCTTAGAGAAGAAAAGAAACATACCCAAGAGTTAGAGGCTACCAACCAACGTTTAAGAGAGGACATCATAGACCTGGCAATGGAGTCATGTGATCAGGATCGACATATTTCCTCTAGGGATGTCCTGTTAGCCAACTTGGCAAGTGATATGGGATTGTAACGTACTTCGTTAGTTGGACCACCATACTTATCATTTCCTTTCCAAAAAAATTGTCTACGTTATGTTGAACCTTGGATGCTTGTAATGGATTTATGGATGCCATGACTTGTGTGTTTGATTTCCAAAATTATGCTTGTGATGCTTTGTCTTATGATTTTCTCTAACTATGTTGATTCTAACTTTTCTATCTTATAAAATAGATGTCTAATGTTACTATCAGCACGACTGAAGAGTTCAAGGGAACTCGTTTTGGCAATCGTCTTATTGAGCTCACTAGTGTGCTCAATCTTCCGCTTCCTAGCATCATGATTGTAGGGGTCCCAACCTGGAAAGGTAGAGTCCTCCTGTGTTTTACAATGCTAGTCCCTGGATCAATAGCTAGCATCCACAGTAAAGATGTAATATCAAGATACAAAGGTCATAATATAAATTTATAACCAGGAGTAACATAGTTTTATTACATCATACATAGCTCCTTTGGCTATTACATTACATTGCAGCGGAATAAATATAGTCATGGGTCCTTCATCTTCATAGTGCCACAGGCAGATGTTGGTTGTAGGCTTTGTAGTCCTAGTCAATCAAACAATCTTCATTTAAAAACAATCAAACCTGCAACATACAAGTTACAGCCACAAGGGTCAATACATTTGAATTGTATTGGCAAGTGATACTATTGTAGTATAGTGGAGTCTATCATCTATATGCATTTGGCTAAGTGGAGTTGAGGCTTGCATTGCTCAAAATAGATTTTTCTTATCATTTTGAAAATACTAAGTTTTTGCTTGACAAAATCATTTTTCTCAATCAAAGATTTCAAGATCCTTGTACCAAGCCATCTCTTTCATCAATGATTGAAGAATTCAAACAACCCTTGTTCAAACCATAAGATTTTAATTTAGAAATTTGAATGATGAGATTCTTGATTGCTTCCATGTCTTGATGCTCAAATTGTCCTTTACCAGGGACATGGCTAAGTACTTAGATTTTACACTCTGCAGAGGTGGTGCACTTTACCCACAAGACTTGGTTTCCCAAGACAAAATCTTTCAGAAGCCTTCCCTTAGACCAAAATGGACGCGTTCCAACCTATCAAACACTACCACCCACTGTCCATTTGGCTAAGTTCTTGCAACCTATATGATCATGGCAGAGCCCATATTGCCAAGTGGTTGCACTTGAAGCTTCTCAACATTTGACATCTCAAATACCTTTGTTTCCTGGGTGGCATTCCACAAGTGAGATACACAACCCAAGTCCATGGCCTTGTGTAACCACTCAACATATCCCAATCCTTCCATTCCACCCAGGAGGTTCATTAACTTAGTTGTTTTATTAGACAAAATCACAAGTTCTCAGACTTAGAATATTTTCCATAGTGTGAATATATATTCCACCCATGTTTTCTATTAGCTAGGCTAAGCTTGGTAGTAGTAGGAATCTTAGCTTAGGAAAATCCTACTAAGGATTCATCTATTAGGTTTTCCTATAGCAAGATCTATACTTAGCAAAATCCATGCAAATTTACTTAGCAAAATCACTAATGCATAGTGAAAGTAATGGGACAAAAAGTATGAAGCATCACTTGCCTTTTTGGTAGAGTATAGGTTCACTTCTTGATCTTTGCAACAATCACACTCTTCAAGTCACTACAAATCAATCAAGCAAGGCACAAACTCAATCTACCAATCAAGCAAAACAACACACATAAATAACAAGGTCAAAGAAATGCATGCAAGCATGCCAAGATTTTTTTTGTTTGAAAAAGTGTTTCCTAGTGGGTCATAGTCATTTGGGTACATCTAATGGTCATTTCTTAAAGTGGCCAAGTCATTTGCAAAAAGGTTTCATTTTAAAACCATTTTCAAAAGTGTTATTTTATGTGATGTAGAAATATTTTTTTTTACTAAGGCATTAGCCCATAGGGTTAACCAAATGAGTTTCTATTGCAAAACTTGGTGTTTTGGTCAGTAGGATTGGTCCAAACCATCTACTCAAAGTTTTCTTCCCATAAACATTTCCATAATAAAATCAATTCTTTTTATTTGGCTAGAAAATGGCTAAGTCAAGTAATCCAACCTAAATCTTACAAAAATTATTTTTAATACCAAGGGTTGGTTCCTAGGGTCAGTAAGGTCACAACAAACCATTTTGCAAAGGTTTTAATCCAAAAATCATTTTTAAACAATTTTTATACTCTAAACAAGCTCACAAAAGTTTCTGCAAATTCAAACAAGCTAACAGATACTATTTGCTAAACTAAGGCCATGGTTGGATAGGGCTTGTTCTCCTGAATTCATTGATATAAAATTTGTCAAATTTGGACGTGTGGTTTGAAAGTTACAGGGGTTTGAAGTTTGCAATTCAATCTGATTTCAAATTCAGTTTTAAAACAGATCCTGCCACGCGTCATTTTCTAATTGGCCGAAAACGGTTCGTGTGGATCGACTACTGGGGTGCGTTGGATCTAACTGGAACGTGTGGCACTGATGGATGCATACCCCTTCATTAAGTGGTTCTATCATGTCCATCCGATCGACATCGGACGGCTGCTGCTGTCTGGCCAAGGACTGGCGGCGCTAGGTTGACGGCGAGCGGCGGAGCGACCAGTTGGCGGCGGCGCTGGCGATGCAGGAAGCGAGGGAGAGGCTGGCAAGGCTTACCAGGCTCGCAGAGACCTGCTGATGCTCGAGGTGGGGTCGTCTACTCGAGGGGCGCAAGGGGTTGCTGCTAATTGCTTGTCGGAGAAGCTGCGGGCGACGGTGCTCTCAGGTTGTCGTCGTTGGCGACGTTTAGGACCACGCTAAGACAAAATAGAGGCATGGTTAGGTGCGTACGAGTATCGTGAGTAAGGGAGCGTCATCGGGATGGAGAGGCGAGGTCGGAGTTCACCTGGAATACTCGACGAAACAATGGCAGACGGCGGCGCACGCTCGTTGTTGTCGTTGCCGATGCTCAGGGGCACCCGCGAGTGAGTGATTGACACAGAAGGATATGCCAGGAGATGGTGAGCGTGCTCGTGTGCTCAGGGAGGCGGAAGGCGTGTCTTGGCCGTGATTCGTCGGTGGAAGCTCGTCGGCGGAAGCTGTTCGAGGGCAGTGCGGCGGCACGAGGCGTGCTCGGGGAAGAAGGCAAAGGGGAAACGGAGAGGAGTGGCTGGCGTTTAAAGGGGCGTGGTCATTACAAGGAATCAATGTCTCCTTCACGCGCAATCAATCGCTGGAGTAACTCCCTGCAACGGTCGAGCGGAGTCTCGTTGAAGACGATGAACGATGATGGGTGGGTCCTTTGTCGCTGAGGTGAAAGGCTTGTGGGCTCCATTGTCATACATCGTGGGTTAGTTTTGCGGTGAAAACGGTTCACTTATTTGAGAGAGGAGGTGGGCTCGGTTGGGCTGAGTTGGGCTGGGTAGTTGAAACTTTGTTGTTTCCCTTTTTTTTGTACAGAAACATTTTCCTTTTTCCATTTTATTTACTGATTTGAAATTCATTTCACAATTCAAACAACAAGACAATCATTCAAATAATTCAAACTATTGTAATGAGTTTTTTGATTCTGTTTAGTAGTATATACCAACTTCCAAAATAAAATAATATTTTAAATCTTTTTAGGTTCCATTTATTAATTAAATAAAATGGTCCATGGTTTTATTAATAAAACAAGGTTTGGTTTATTTAATAAAAATCTTCATTTGAAATCCAAATGCTTTCAAAACCCAATCAGTAGGTTTTATTTGGAAATAAAGAATATTTGGAAAACTTGTTTAAAGTAAAATAATCCTTTTACTTTAGGGTCCATTAATAATTAAATAAAATGGACCTTAGTTATTAAATCAAATAGAGTTTGATTTTATTAATAAAATCTTTATTTGAACCTAAATATTTTCAAAATCAAATTAGTAGGTTTAATTTGGGAAGTATATAATATTTGGTAATTTGTTTTAAAACAAAATAACCTTTTATTTTAGTGTCCATTATTAATTAACATAATAGGCTTTCATTATTAAATCCAATAGGATTTGTTTTATTGAGACATTTATTTTGAAACCTAAAATAAAGCCAAAACATTTTAGTAGATTTTATTTGTGAATTTCAAATAATTGGGAAAACCTATTTTAAATAATTTAACAAGTCTTGATGTTTCAATTTAAATTGGTAAAATCTTTTATCTTCAAATAAGGTTGGATGTTAAATCCTTATTACTTTATTTAAAATAAACTTTTATTATTTTAGTCAAAGAAGACTCTTTGGTTTCAAAATCTTGGCCAAGTTTAATTTGGCTTATAAAATAATCCTTATTTATAAATCCATCTTTTCTTTTGAATACCAAATCCTTTTATTTAAAAGATCTAAAATAGTATTTCCAAAATATTTTATTTTCCTTTGTTAATTGTTTTATGTTTTTAAATCCTTTTGGGATTTAATTGTTCCAAATAGGTTTGAAGATTCCTATTGAAATTCAAAAAGTTTCTTCTGGCCCTGAAAATCAAACAAAATTTTATTTTATTAATTTATTTTCACATTACAAGATTTGGAAAATCTTGGGATGTGACAATGATGCTTCCCCTCACCAATTTCGAGAGGAAGGACCTTTGGGGCTTCAAGGTTACTCAGCCAGGACGCCAGACTGAGCCAGCCACGGAGACCATCACTTTCAAGCTCATGCATGATGACAAGGAGAGAGGCCTAGAGGTAGTCATGCAGGATTTACTTGGGCGTTTGCTAGGGAGACACTCTCGAGAGATTAGAGGTACTCACTTCCACGCCTTCGGCAGACGTGACAAGGATGGTGATGCCATTGACTTCGAGGATACTGCTAGAGAGACGGCAGAGCCGATTCGTCTATACCTCCAGGACTTAGAGGTTCTTCTTAGGCACCTAGATACTGATAGGACCAACGTCATTCTTAGCAATGACGAACTCCAGGTGCAGCTTCGTGAGAAGGACAAGCTCTTCGCGGAGCAAGATGAGATAGTCAAAGAAATGGAGGCCAAGTTTGAGAGTCAGGATAGAAAGTTCAAGAGTCAAGAGAAAAGAGTCCAAGATAGGAACAAGAGGATTCGAGAGATGACTGCAGAACTAAAGGCCAAGGACTTCGAGCTCGAGCATCAACAGGTGGTGATTGAGAGACTTCGTTCATAGAAGAGGGCTCTCAAAGCCAAAGTAGAGGCCTTGACTACCAATGTCGAGGAATACAAGACCGCTATGGAGAATGCAGGTCTTACACTTGTTGATGAGGAGGTTGATGCAGAGGAGTAGTGATGACTACTCATTTATCTTATATTTACCATACCTTTGATTATTGAGTCGCAATGATCATCCAACATGTGGATGGCTTGCTATTGGTGTGTTTGCTTTTCAAACTTGTTGTCTATGTTGTTGAACTTTTATTATTTTGATGCTTGTTTATGATTGTCTGTGTGATGTATTGTGCATGTTAAGCATCTATGGGTATCTCGTTCTTATCCTTATTGAAAACCACAGATGCCTCCTCGACGTGCCAACCCCAACCCGAACAACAACAATGTCACCCCAGAGATGCAGCAGCTGATGACAGCTCAGACACAGCTGATGCAGATGATGACCACCTTTATGCAGAATCATAACAACAACAATAACAACAACAACAACAACAACAATCAGAACAATCCACCAGGTTTTGACATGCTCACCAGATTCCTAAGACTGAGGCCAGCAAAGTTCTCAGGAACTACTGATCCCATGGTGGCCAATGATTGGCTACGCTCAGTGAACAAAGATTTGGTAACTGTTGGCTGCACTAATGAAGAGAAAGTCAGGTTTGCAGCACATTTGTTGGAAGGACCAGCAGCTACATGGTGGGATAACTTCCAGATCACCACTCCCATTGAGGATGTGACGTGGGCTATCTTTGAAGATGGTTTCCGTACTGCTCACATCTCATCCGGAGTGATGAGTTTCAAAAAGAAGGAATTTCATAACTTGAAGCAGCGCCACCGCAGCATGGCTGAATATATCAAGGAGTTCAACAATCTGGCGCGTTATGCACCGGATGAAGTTGACACTGATGCTAAGAGGAAAGAGAAGTTCCTCGAAGGATTGAACGCTGAACTGAATCTGCAGCTATCTGTGGCCTATGTCCCCACTTATCAGTCTCTTTGTGACAAGGCTGCCATCTTGGAGAGCAAGATGAAACAGGTAGAAAGCAGGAAGAGGAAACATTCTGACAAGCACAGCTCGGGATCGTCTCACAAGTGTTCCCATTATGATGATAGTGGGAATTCTAGATCCCACAAGCATGGAAAGTACAACAACCATCACAAACACAACCGTCATCATGATAACAAGCATCACCGTAGTCATGACAATGATAAGTACAAGAATCACAAGAGTGGGTACAAGAACCACCACAATGGAAGTGGAAGTGGTAATGGAAGCCAGCCTGTCAAGAAGGATCTTAATCAGGTTGAATGTTTCAAGTGCAAGAAGATGGGGCATTATGCAAATGAATGCCCAGAAAAAGAAAGTTGAAGGACCCAATAAGCCCAAACCTTTCCAAAAGGGACAAGTGAACCACATCAATGTGGAAGAGATCTATGAGGAACCTGATGTTGTTGCTGGTAAGTTCAAACTCAATTCTGTTCCAGCATTTGTTCTCTTTGATACTGGTGCATCTCATTCATTCATATCAAGAGAATTTTTTGAAAGAAATGAACTACCGGTAGAAACTATTGGGTTTCCTATAAAAGTAATTTCTCCTGGCGGAGAAATGATAGTGAACTGGGGATTTCATGATCTAGTCATAGAGTTTGGGAAGTATAAGTTTCCCGTTAATTTGATAATCCTAAATTCCCAAGGATTGGATGTCATTTTGGGAATGTACTGGATGACTAAGAACAAGGGAGTGCTAGATTGTGCCAATCATACTGTCACACTCACAACTCCAGAAAACAAAAGGATTAGATTCAAGACTAACTTCGAATCGAAAGGGAGTAAGATAAATTCTCTTAAGGAGGTTAGCATAGACAGTGTGCCTATTGTGAGTGAATATCCGGATGTGTTTCCGGAAGAATTACCAGGAATGCCACCAGATAGAGATGTGGAGTTTCTGATTGATTTTCTACCAGGATCTAGACAAATAGCAAAGAGACCGTACAAGATGTCAATTGATGAGTTGAAAGAACTCAAGAAACAACTTGGAGAACAGTTGCAGAAAGGATTTATTCAACCAAATTCTTCATCTTGGGGAGCACCAGTTTTGTTTGTGGAAAAGAAGGATAGAAGTCAAAGGTTATGCATAGATTACCATTCACTCAATGAGGTAACTATTAAGAACAAATACCCCTTGCCTAGAATCAATGACTTGTTTGATCAGCTAGAAGGAGCCTGTGTGTTCTCAAAGATTGATCTCCGATCAGGATATTTTCAGCTTAAGATAAGAGAACAAGACATACCTAAGACAACTTTCACCACTAGGTATGGATTGTATGAATACACTGTGATGCCATTTGGTTTGACCAATGCACCATCTTATTTCATGAATATGATGAACAAGGTGTTCATGGAGTTCCTTGATAAGTTTGTTGTCGTTTTCATCGATGACATTTTGATCTACTCCAAGAGTAAGGAAGAGCATAAAGGACATTTGCGTTTGATACTTGAGAAGCTTAGAGAGCATAAGATGTATGCCAAATTCAGCAAGTGTGAATTTTGGTTAAATGAAGTTGGATTTCTTGGACACATTATGTCAGGATATGGTGTAGCAGTTGATCCTGCTAAAGTGTCAGCTGTAACTGAATGGGAATCCCCTAAGTCAGTAAAAGAAGTTCGCAGTTTCCTTGGCTTGGAAAGATACTACAGAAGATTTATTGATAATTTCTCCAAGGTAGCTAAGCCAATGACAGAGTTGCTAAAGAAGGACAAGAAATTTTCTTGGTTGGAAGGATGTGAACTCAGTTTCCAAGAATTGAAGAAGAGAGTAGTGACAGCACCAGTCTTATGTCTACCAGATTTGGAGAAAGACTTCCAAGTGTATTGTGATGCATCTCATCATGGATTAGGTGCAGTACTAATGCAAGAAGGGAAAGTTGTGGCTTATGCCTCGAGACAACTCAAAACTCATGAGGTAAATTACCCAACTCATGATTTAGAGTTAGCCTCTGTTGTCCATGCACTCAAAACATGGAGACACTACCTTTTGGGGAAACGATGTGAAGTGTTCACAGATCATAAAAGTTTGAAGTATATCTTCACCCAGAAAGAAATCAATATGAGACAAAGAAGATGGCTAGAACTCATCAAGGACTATGACTTGAGTTTGTAATACCATCCCGGTAAAGCAAATGTTGTAGTGGATGCTCTAAGCTATAAGGTATTTGTGAATGGCCTTACTAAGGGAGAATTGCCTGATGATCTGTGTGCCCAATTTAGAGATCTCAGATTGGAGATTGTGCCTGAAGGACATCTCATGTCATTGGATGTTCAACCCACCTTGTTGGACAAAATCAAAGAAGGCCAAAAGACAGATAAAGAAATTGAAGAGATGAAGGAAAAGATTGGCAAAGGAAAAGCCAAAGGATTTCATGAAGACCAACCGGGAACTTTATGGTATGGAAAACGTATCTGTGTTCCACAAGATCCGGAGCTTCGGAAACTGATTTTACAGGAAGCACATAACTCACCATATTCTATTCATCCGGGAAACACCAAAATGTACATGGATATGAAGGAAAGATTTTGGTGGAATAATCTCAAGAAGGACATCGCCGAACATATTGATTTGTGTGATGTATGTAGTAGAGTGAAGGCGGAACATCAGAAACCAGCAGGATTGCTACAACCACTACCTATTCCTGATTGGAAGTGGGACAAGATTGGCATGGATTTCATCACTGGACTGCCAAGGACCAGGTCAGGATATGATTCTATTTGGGTAATAGTGGATCGCCTAACTAAAGTGGCTCATTTCATACCTGTGAAGACAACCTATACAAGTGCTAAGTTAGCCAAGATCTACATGAGTAGGATTGTATGTCTGCATGGAGTACCCAAGAGTATTGTGTCTGATAGGGGAACTCAATTCACTTCTCATTTTTGGAGGCAACTACATGAGTCATTGGGAACGAGACTAGAATTCAGCACTGCTTTTCATCCTCAGACTGATGTACAAACAGAAACGACCAACCAGATACTTGAAGATATGTTGAGGGTGTGTGCTCTAGACTATGGAGCAAGTTGGGATGAAAGTCTGCCTTACGCAGAATTCTCTTACAATAACAGCTATCAAGCCAGTATTGAGATGGCACCATTTGAATTTCTCTATGGGAGAAAGTGTACCACCCCATTGTTATGGAATGGTGTGGGAGAAAGAAATCTGTTCGGACCAGAATTAATCAAAGAGGCTGAAGAGAAAGTCAAGCTAGTTAAGGACAGATTGAAGATAGCACAGTCCCGACAGAAGAGCTACGCAGATCCTAAGCGTAGAGAAGTCACCTATGAAGTGGGTGATAGAGATTACCTTAGAGTGTCACCACTTCGTGGAGTGAAGAGATTTGGAGTCAAAGGAAAATTGGCCCCAAGATATGTTGGACCATTCAAGATTCTGAGTTGTAAAGGAGAAGTAGCTTATGAGATTGAATTGCCAGAGTCATTGTCTGTCGTTCACAATGTGTTTCATGTGAGCCAGCTTAAGAAATGCCATCCAGAGATGGTAGAGACTTCTTTGAAGGATACTATACCTTTGGAGGAGGTTCAATTGGAGAGTGACCTCACTTATGAGGAAAAACCTATCAAGATTATTGAGACTGCAGAAAGAGTTACCCGGACTAAGACTATCAAATTCTGCAAAGTTCAATGGGACCATCATTCCGAAGAAGAAGCAACATAGAAAAGAGAATATGATCTTCGGAAAGATCACCCTCACCTATTTGCTAGCCAATCCGAATCTTCAGGGAGAGATTCACCTTAAGGGGGTTAGATTTGTAACATCCCTAAAATCATGTTTTCAAAGCTTTGCATATCATCCATGAATTCATGATCATTTAGGGTTCAATTTCAAAGCCATTTACAAAACAGAAGCATTTGGGTGCTTGCTATTTTATGTAAACAAGCATTGATTCAATGCCACTCTCTAGTGAGGGAATATTTGTTTTAAAACCATTGTTGTGAGTTCATAGGATTGGTAGGTTGAGTTCCAAGCTTGGACAAATTTTTCCAAACAAAGTTTGGTATTAAAACCATTTTCAAATCTTTATCAAATCATGTGCTAAGGCACTGTTTATTTTGAATTTTCAAAAGGACCAAGCAAGTCTAATGAGACAACATGGTTTTATATTCAAAATTATGCAGGTTACACTTTACAAAAATCCAAAAAGATTTGGAATTCAAATGCTTTTGAATTTGTTTGAAAAAGATTCCTGAAAATCGATTTGGAAAAAGAAAAGGGATTAGAAATGGAACTGGGCCTAGCGCCAGCTTTTCAGCCCAACAGCCAAAACGGCCCACCCGGGCCACTCCTCTCTCTGTCTTTACTCACCCGCGCAGAACCCCCCCCCCCCGCTGACTACTAGGCCCCGTCCACGTCACCGTCGTCTTCCCCAAATCCCGCGAAGAACACGTCGCCGCTGGCGTTGATCGTGCGGCGTAATTGCCATTGATTCTGCAGGCGTTTCCTGTCGAGCCCCTGCCTACTTAAACCCCTCCGCACCGCGAGTCTTTCCCCTCACTCAAGGCACTCCACCACCAGTCTGCTGCAATTCGCGCTGCCGACGCACTCCGGCGACCTATTTCGGTGAACCCCATGCTCCCCTTCACCTCTTGTTCATACGAGCTTGCCTGTCTTGCCCGTGCGCATTTTCTCACACTTTCGGTTTGCTCTATATCACCCCAGGTCGTCGTCTCCGTCGAGCCCCACGAACGACCGAAGCGCCACCCGGCTCCGACGAACAATCACGGTAAAACTAGACCGCCCCTTGACCCCTAAATCTTACGACCGTGTTCGCCTTGCTTCTGTGCATCTCCTAATGCCATTCGTTCATCTCATTGCGCCGTATAACGTCGCCTCCGTCTCCGGCAGTGAACACCCGACGCCACGCACGACTCCGATGAGCCCCAGCGACCTCCACGGTGCGTCCCTTCGCCAACGAAAACCACCTCGAGCACCAGCGTCATCACGCGAACTCGGTGAGATATTCCACTGCCTTCCTCGCTTCCTGTATCGCCGGCAACATCACCGCCCGAGCGCGCAGCCGCCTGCCACCGTCGCAGCGCCGCCCGTTTTAGGTCTATTAGATCTGGACCGTTGGATCTAGATCCACCGCATCTGATAGATGACTTAAGCGAAGGGGTACGAGTTAGATCTACCCGTGCGATTTCATTTAGATCGTGCGGTCCACGCTGGTCGATCCGTGTGAAACGGTACCGACGAATCAGAGAGCGCCGTGTGGCCTGAGTTTAAATTTAATACAGAAATTTGATCTATTAGTTAACCAAACTTGTAAAATTCATAACTTTTGATCCACATGTTCAAATTTTACAAATTTTATATCATTTGAATCAAGAGAGAAAATCCTATCTGTTTATGCAATGTGTTTAATGTTTTGCCTCTGTAAAAATGGTTGTTTATGTAGAAACTTGTGTAGGCTTATTTTGGTTATATAGATGATTTGAAAAATGTTTTAAAGATCAAATAATGTCTATTTTGAGTATCTTGGACTTGAGTATTTTTTATTATTGTTCACTTGTCTTGTTTGGTGTAGAAAAATAATCACATGGCATTTGCATGCATTCATATATTTTTGTTTGTATAATTTTGATATGTGATTTTGGTGCCATTATTTTATGTGTAGATTTTGGTGCAGATAGTGATTGTGATTGTGAAGATTGTTGCTAATCCCCAAACTACCAAGGCAAGTGGTGCTTCATGATTTTATTACTATATATTTCAACTATGCACTAGAAATCCTAGTAGTTGTAAAATTGTTAGAAATTTCTCTAAGTTAAGATGCTTACCATTGCCATGCTTAGCCTAGCTAGTATCAACCAAAGGTGGTTATATATTCATGCTATGTGAAAATATTTCTAAGTCTATGACTTGTGTTTTTGCTTAATAAAACAACTAAGTGAATGAAACACCTGGGTGGAATGGAAAGAATGGTTTGTGTTGAGTGGTTACACAAGGCCTATTTCTATGGTTTACCTTGTGTATCTCACTTGTGGAAAGCCACCCAGGAACAAAGGGATTTGAGATGTCATGTGTTAAGAAGCTTCTAGTGCAGCCACATGGCAATATGGGCTCTGCCTGGATCACATAGGATGCAATAACTTAGCCATTTGGACAGTTGGTGGTAGTGGGATGATAGGTTGTAACGCGTCCATTTGGTCTAAGGGAAGGCTTCTGAAAGGTCCTGTCTTGGTGAAAATCAAGTCTTGTGGGGAAAGTGCACAACCTCTGCAGATGGGAGAATCTAAGTACTTAGCCATGTCCCTGGTATTGGACAACTTGAGCATCAAGACATGGAAGCTATCAAGAATCTCCTCATCCCAATTTCTAAGTTAAAACTTGTGGTTGAACAAGGGTGAAGGATCACCAATGTCTATTGGTGATTCCTTCGGAAAGTTTTATCAAAGAAAAACTTAGTGTTTTCAACTGATAGGTAAAACCTATTTTGAGCAAAGCAAGCCTAAGCTACACTTAGCCAAATGCATATAGTATCTAGATTGCTAATATTCTACTAAGATATCACTTGCCGATACTATTCCAATGTATTGACCCACTGTGGCTGTAACTTGTGATGTTGCAGGTTATTCTGATGATGATTAGGGGTTATGAGTCTACACTCAACATGCTTGCCTGTGGCACATGAAGATGAAGACTTATTTATCTTATTATATATTTGAACTCTTGTATTAGGCCTATGGCCATGGAGTTTGTAAAAGACTATGTTTGTCTCTGGAATGATATGTAATAATGACCTTTGTTTCTGTGTACTTCATCTTAAACTGTGGATGCTAGCATTGATCCAGGGACTAGCATTGCAATCACAGGGATTCCTTACCTTTATAATGGGAGGGATCTTACAGGCAGGGCCCACCCACACCTAGGGGGGGGTCTGGGCGCCCTGGCCCGCTTCTCCGTCTCCCCTCTAGACTTCTTGTTCCCCACGGAAAGTTATTGACTTTTGATTTTGTCCCGTACAATTCTGAGAATATTTCTTTACTAACTTTTTTGGAACCAGAAACAACAGAAAATAGGCATCTGGCACTATTGCAACTTGTTAATAGGTTAGTACCAGAAAACATGTAAAAAGCACCTCAAAGTGTAGACAAGTAAAGCAAAGTAGATACTAAACAAGCATGGAGCATAAAAAATTATAGATACGTTTCCGACGTATCAGAAAGTTATCTTCTTTTGATCTAGCTTTTATCGCAACTACTTTGAATAGGGATAGATCTTATAACCTGGGTGCTTTGATAGCTCACCGTCTAACCACTAACCGCGAGAAGGGTGGAATTTGTGGAGGTCTCATCGCCTCTAGGTTGCTAGCTTTCCATGGTTTAGAGCCTCACCATTCAGATTATCGGTTCCCCATAGAGAGGCTTGATCTTGAATCCATGGTTCAGCATAATTTTGTTTCTTTAGGGGCTACTATGAGAAGTTTACCGTATGAATTATCTTTGGACAAGCGTGGTTGGAGAGGGGGTAGTACTGAGAAAGTAGTTTATTTGCCTGCACCTGTTTTGTTTAATTTTGATAACAGGCAAGGATGGTTGCTCACGGAGGAGGAGTTTGACACATACGTGGTGGAGCTCTCCCAGCAAGAAGAGAATGTTGAAGAGGATGTCGAAGATGATTCGATTCAGCCCTCCAACTTGGGAGAGTCTTCATACCAGCAGCCCTCTTATGATTGGGGTGCGTCTTCTTCATCGCAAGCACCTGACTATGATAATTCCTATGATGACCCACCAGCTTGGGGTTACTACCCGCGCTATTGAGCCCCACTTAGGCCAACGTCCTAAGCTTGGGGGGAGGTATACCGACATCACACTCATCTATATATCATGTTTCGTCGGTTTTTTGTATATCCATTGTTTCGCTTTATTTTTGGTTTTTTGTTGCCGCTTTCTCAAAACACAAAAATACCAAAAATATTTTTGTTGTTTCTCTTGGTTTTTTTCTTTTCTTTTTAGCTTTGGTTTGCCTTAAAGAAAAATCCAAAACGATTTTGCTTTGTTGTTTTTTCTTTGTTTGTTTTTGCTTTGTTTGCTTGCTTTAAAAATTCAAAAACACAAAAAATATTTGTTGTTCTTCTTTGGTTCTGTGAGTTCTTCGCAGGGTTCAGCCGTCCTTAGTGGATTTTGGTTTCATGTTATTATTAAAGTCACACAAGTGAAGGGCAATAATGAAGATTAAGACAACTTGAGGTGTGGTAAGAGGTTGGTAACGAACTCTAGTTGTTTTCATTTTTGTACATATACTCATCATTGTGAGCATGCTTAGTATGTTCATGTAAGGTGTATGTTATTATGATTGCTTAGTAGTTCTTGCTTGCTTGTGATTAGCTCCATCTTGCTTATAGTTTGTAGCATGTCATATGAATGTTTGCTTGCATTGTTCTATTCATAATTTGGTATGATATTGTGGTATCCTCCTCTCAATGTTTCATGTGAATCGACTTGGCACATGCTCACGCATGCATATGACTAAACAATAGTCAGTAAGCCTCGATGATTTATTTTGCCTCAGAGTTCTTGTATCACTTTCATGCCATAATTAGTCATGTTTTGTTGTAAGCATGATTATGACAGTTATTGCTCTCTCGGTTGTCGCTCCCTTTCTATTGCTAGCCTTCACTTGCACTGAGTATGATCTCTACTCGTGTTTCCAACTCCCCAAAACCAATATTGCCAACAGTGTCCACCTTACCTACCTATTAGTATCATTTGCTATTTCAGTGCATATTCATTATGCCTCGTTTTCTTCCAAATAAAATGTTTGACTACTTTGATAAAGTTAGTTAGTAAAGCTCTCACGAACTTGATGGCACACTTTATTTCTTGCACTTAATAATCCTGAACCATTGTGACCTGTCCATGAAAGTTATATGCTTGCAAATTATAGGCTGGGAGTTAGCAGAACCGTGCTGTCACGGGGAACGCTTTCAACACTTATGGATACATATCCAGTTAATACCATGCTATTTTGTTTGCGGATGTCGTCGGTGTGAAATAAGAGGGGAGCTTGTAAGTCCATGGAGTTATATACATTGTGTTAGAGAAACGCCTAGGCCGCTTGCCTAAGCCATGCCTAATCATAGTGGAAACTTGCAGCATCACCATAATGAGCATTCTGTGAAGCACCCTCAATAAAAATCTATGAAAATAGTAAATAAAAAGATCGTTGAGATGCTCATTGTGTGCTTGCCTTGTCATTTTGGTTATAGGATAGCTCATGTATCATGTGCAAGGGGTACCCTGTTGGCGGTTCTCTATGATACGCATGTATTTACAATGACAAGAACTTACAGGTAACTAAAGTTGAGTAGCATGCGGAGCGGCCCTCGTACTCAAGGGACATGGGATTTCCATTTAATGGTCTGTCAAGCATATAACTCAGATTGGACCTCACTTTCACCTTAACCATATAAAGATGCCTATGATAGGGGCAATGAGAGCTCAAAGCTAACAAGTACCTTACTTTCAGAATTTGGAAGTCTTTCAAACTTTTCAAAACCTTTTCACTTCCTTGTTGAGTCACCACTTATTCTATGAGCACCTTCTTGAGAGCATAGTTGTCATTCTTGTGTTTGTCTCAAAACTTGGTTAATTATGTCATGACTTTGATGCGTGTATCTCTGATATCTTTACTTCTAGTCTTCACTTGAACTTCAGAGGTGCCTTGGCATTCATATTGCGCTCTACACACAAAGGCAAGCGAGATACCACTCTATCATACCTTCTTATGAGCATTGCAATGTTGCTTATGTTTATGTTTCATGCTACTTATTATTGTTGAGTTGGTTTGTCTTCATAGCTTGCAATGACTATTGAGTAGACTTAGTTGTGCACTTATTATTATGAATGGTTTAAGTATCTACTCCTGTGCTGAGAATATATACATCATATGAAGCAAATGTGTTCGTGAAAGTTTTTTTATCGCACTCAGTTTTCAACTAAATTTCTTGAGGACAAGCAATAAGCTAAGCTTGGGGGGAGTTGATACGTCCAAAACGTATCTACTTTCCCGAACACTTTTGCTATGGTTTCTACTCTAAACTTGTGTGATTTGGATACAACTAACACAGACTGACGCTGTTTTCAGCAGCATTACCTTGGTGTCTAGTTTTTGTGTAGAAAATCAACTATCAAGAAAAATCCCGGAAAATATGCCAAAAATCCTATTTCACCAGAAGATCCACGGAGCCAGATTACGAGACGGAGTGGAGGCCTGGGGGGCCACACCCCTACTAGGCGCGGGCCAGGCCTGGAAGCGCCTAGGGGGGTGCGGCTGCCCCAGGCACCCCCTCGGCCTCCCTCTTCACCTATAAGAATCCTCTTGACCTAAAAACCGAGGGGGTTTCGTCGTTTTTCTAGAAAGAGTTCCGCTGCACCGCCACCACCAGAAACCAAGATTCGGAACCAGAAACTCCGTTCTGGCACCCTGCCGGGACGGGGAATTTTGGGAGGATCATCGCCATCGTCATCACCAACGCCTCTCCATCAACCATCCATGTTTCCCTCATTCATGAGTGAGTAATCCCCCGTAGTAGGCTATGGGGATGGTAGGGATCGGATGAGTTCTATCATGTAATCGAATAGGATTGTTAGGGCATAGTGCCAAGTATCTCTATTAGTGCTATTTGACTTTGTTGTAACTTATTGTGCTTAATTCTTGTCACTAGGGCCCGAGTGGCATGATCTCAGATCTGAACCTATTATTGAATCATTATGATAGTATTTTTTGTGATCTTATCTACAAGTTGTGTACACATATCATTGTCCGGATCCAAAGGCCCCGAAGTGACAGAAATTGGGACAACCGGAGGGGATGGCTGTGATGTGAGGATCACACGTGTTCACGGAGTGTTAATGCTTTGCTCCGGTGATCTATTAAAAGGAGCACCTTAATTGCCAGTAGTTCCCTTGAGGCCCCGTTGCAACGGGCTGACTGGACAAAAGATGTTGTGCAAGTTCTCATTGCGAGCACGCATGACTATATATGGAGCACATGCCTAGGATTGTTTAGTACTTGGATACTTATTCTTATTTATCTGCAATGCCCTAGATCTTGAAGTTACATGTTTTGACTCGTCCATGCAACTGTTTGCTACTACCGCACTCGAATCCTACTGTTTGCTACTACTGTTACTATTGCTCTTGTTTTACTGCTGCTATTGCTTTGCTATTGCTACTACAAACTGTTGCTACTGATAAACTTCTGTGAGCAAGAACTATTTCCAGGTGCAGCTGAATTGACAACTCAGTTGTTAAGGCTTGCAAGTATTCTTTGACTCCCCTTGTGTCGAATCAATAAATTGGGTAATACTACCCTCGAAGACTGTTGCGATCCCCTATACTTGTGGGTCATCAGTCATTGCTCCCGCAACTCTCAGATCTGGAACCGTAGGTTCCTTCCTCCGTAGTAGGCTCGCAGAGATCAGAGTTACAACTGTTGTTGTCATCTGAATCGCCCGTCAGCGACGATGTGCGCGGGGCGTCGATAGGTGTGACCATGAGGCGGGCCTGATTGATGGAAGTGGCACCCGCTCTGGGAGGCGGAGGGTGCCAGTCTTGCCCACCTGGAAGCAGAAGCTTCCGAACAGCATCTCGAATTCATCACCTACGGATTCGAAATCTTTGTGGGTGGCCGGCGAGTGGGAGGTGAAGTCGAAGGCACCAAAGAGGAGGTGATTCTCCATCACCGAGGAATCGTAGATCGCTCCGGATGGAACCGTCACGACCGCATGATTTATGTCCCTAGTTCCCACAGACAGCGCCAATTAACGAGGGTTCGACTCGTCAATGCCCATTGTTATGGACTTGGGTTTTGGAGAAGATGGGGATGCTGGAAGTCGCGAGACGGTTAACAGGCAAGCAACACAGGGACACGAGGTTTACCCAGTGAAAGAACATGTTGGGCCCCATGTGTGGTTTTGGTAATTAATGACAATCTTTACGGACTAATGTGTGTATTAAGTTGTACTTGTAGGAATTGTCCATTGGCATTGCTTGGAGCATGTGTTGACTTCAAGATAGATGAAATAAGAAGAAGATGTGTTGTGCAAGCTCAAAATGCGCCATCTATAGAAGATCTCATGTTTGATGCTTGCCATCCTCGGTGATCATGGATCGATGATGAGGAATCAAGAAAGGTGTCCATCTTGAGAAGGACAAGATCGTCTACATCGATCTCAAGTGGATTGCTCAAGGCAAAGGTATAATATTGATAGGTTTTCCCTTTTGCCGGTCTCATGTTTGTTGGGAGACCGGGTTTAGGATAGATAACCGTACTATCAAGAGGGGCTCTCGAATGAGTAACTCCGTCACATTGTTTGGAGAGAGATCAAACCTTTGCATACTTGCATCATCATATTTGGTTGTTATTTGGTCTTATCCATGTGAGGATATAGAGCTTGTGGTAATCTCCATAACAAGCTCTAGTCCATCAAAAACGGATTTCCCTTTTATATCTTATTGCGTTTTGATCTTGGAGGTTTTACCGGTTTGTATTTTAGAGATAGGTAAAACCTTCCATTATTTGGTTCTTACTCATGTGAGGATTTAGAGCTTGTGTTAATCTCCATGACAAGCTCTCGTTCATCGAAAACAGATTTCATATGCATTTTCTATTACGTTTTTGATGTTGGAGGTTTTATCGGTTCATCTTTTTGATAGAGGTTAAACCTTTCGTCATTTGGATCTATCCTCCCTTGCTGTACTATAATGTTTCTTTGCATTATATTTTAGAGCTTGTTGTCCTCTTCGAAACGAGCCCAAGATCATCAAAATCGGAGTCCGGATGTAAAATTTATGGCCGTTTTCGTTCAGGGATGACCGGTAGTACCGGACCAGGGTCCGGTAGTACCGGAGGTCCGGTAGTACCGCCCCGTAGTACCGGTCGGTACTGAAAAAGGTGCGTTTGGCGACCTGGGATCCCAGGATTGTCCGTAGTACGGAATGTCCGTATTACGGGAATGTCCGTAATCTGGGATTCACTTTTTTTTGGCTTCAACGGTTGGATTTTCAGGGAACCTATTTAAGGGGCCTTCTTCCCCAATGGTTCCCTAACCATTCTTGCAAGTTTTCCCCTCCATTGTTGACCTTCTTGAGCTTTCTCTCTCTCAATCCCTCCAATGATTCTTGCATATTCTTGAGGGATTTGAAAGAGGAGATCTAGATCTACAATCCCACCAATCAATCTCTCCTCTAAGTGAGGGGAACATATTGGGATCTAGATCTTGGAGTCTTTTGTGGATTTCCTCCAATGTTGTTCCTCTCTTATTCCCCCATAAGCTTTTGTAGCTTTGGTGGAATTTGGGAGAGAGAGATTTGAGCACCTTTGTGGTGTTCTTGCCATTTGCATTTGGTGCATCGGTTTGAGTTCTCTTTGGAGGATTTGATTTGAGTTACTCATTGGAGCTTGTCCCTCTTGGGTTCTTGGAACCCTAGACGGTTTGTGGCCTTGGTGGCATTGTGGTCTTGGTGGCATTTGTTGGGAGCCTCAAATTAAGTTGTGGAGTTGTGCCCCAACCTTGTGAGAGGTTCCGGTTGCTACCGACAAGTGCACCGATAGTGGAAGCATGGATCGATCCCATGGGGGTTAGATTCACCGGAGAATAAGGGAGGCCTTTTGTGGCGTTGGTGGTTTGATACCACCCCCTCTCCAAACGAGACGTACTCCATGTTGGGAGGAACTCGGTAAAATATCAGTGTCCCCGCGTGCCTCGGTTATCTCTATACCCGAGCTCTTTACTTATGCACTCTACATTGTGATAGCCTTCGTGCTTGAAGTACTATATATCTTGCTATCACTTTGTTGCTTGTATTGCTTAGCATAAGTTGTTGGTGCACATAGGTGAACCTTAGTAGTTCTTGGTTGTGCTTAACAAAGTAAACACTAGTTTTATTCCGCCTTTGTTGAGCCACTCTAGGAAAAGTTTTAATCGCCTATTCACCCCCCCCCCTCTAGGCGACATCCGTATCCTTTCAATTGGTATCAGAGCCCGGTCTCTCATTTTAGGCTTCACCGCCTTGAGAGTAAAGATGTCGGCTAGAGGATTAGTACACAATGACATGTTCATATTTGATGGGACAAATTATGATATATGGAAAAATCGCATGCTCATTCATTTTCGGGACATGGACCCAAATTTGGAGCGTATTGTAGATATAGGTTTTTCTCCTCCTATGGATTTCAAAAATCTATCTTGTGAGGATGAGAAAAACTTATATATTGATGCTCAAGCTTCTAATGTGCTTATTAATGCTTTGAGCTATGTAGTTACATCTTCAATCATTCCTTTTTGGAGCGCTCATGAGTTATGGACAAAACTTCAAGATAAATATGTTGTGTCCAACATTATTGAGGATGATTGTGTTGCTTCCACTTCTGGTCGGGATGAGTTCTCATCCTCTACCACTTCACCAACATGTGACTTTTCACAAGGTAATGATATGGTGAGTGGTGATAGAAATTTCAATTTGGATAGTGTGCTTACTATTTATAATCCCTCATCCCTATCGAGTTGCAATGATCTATCTTTGGACTTTAACACTTCTAGCACTACAAACTCCTTACATGCTTGTGTTAATAGTCGTTGCATATCATGTAGAAATGACTTAAATAAATCTCATGATGATATGCTCATGTTGTCTTGTTGCCATGATAAAAATGCTTCTATTTCCTCTAATGCTTGTGTTGCTAACCATGTAGAGGAAAATGAAGATTCTATGGGCCAAGACAAGGTCTTGAAGAGAGATACAAGTGCAATCTCATCATCACCTTCTTCCGGTTCTCACATGTGCCTTATGGCTAAGGGAACAAAGGTAACCTCTTTGGATCCCATTATATCTCATGATGATGATGATGAGGTTGAGAATGATAATAATGATTATAGAGGTAAGTATGATATTACCTCTATTAAGAAAATGGGAGAGGTTGTCTATAGTGATCTCTACAAAAATAAACTTGCTTCCTCCAACCTTCTTGAAATCTTGAATTATGCTATAGAAGGCAATGATCTTATTGAGGAGCAAGAAAACATAATTGATGAAAAGTTTGCACTTGAGCGTGAATATGCTAATGAACTTGCTCAAGTAAAGGACTCCCTTGAAGAAGAACAAACCATCAAAGAATCTCTTGAGGAGACTTTTACTCTAGAATTATCTAGAGTAAAGGAATACCATGATAGAGAACCTGCGGTGGCTAACTCCTTCAAGATTAAAAATGATGAACTTGAAGTTGCTTATGCTAAACTTGTTGAGGATTTTGAGCACCTCAAAAATGGCTCTAGGGTCATAAAGGGTGAGCTCATCAAACTCACCGAGTCACATGAGCAACTTAAAGCCTCATATTCAAAAGAGCTTGACAAGTTGCCCTCACCTCTTGCTAATAGTAATGATGCTTATGCTACTAACTCTATTTCTTGTGAAGCATCTATTTTGAAGGAGAATGTTGAGCTAAAGGCTCAACTTGCTTTGCTAACTAGCAACTATGGGAAATTAGAAGAAAGCCATGTTAAGCTCTCAAGCTCGCATGAGGATCTCCTAGTCTCCCATGGTAAGCTAAAGTTGGCTCATGAGGCCATCATGTCAAAGGTAACATCTAGTGGGCCTCATGTGGACATTATCACTATATCTACTCCAAATGTTATATTGCCATGTGCTAGTCCTTGTAATTCATCCTCTCACAACCATGCTATATCTCGTGATGAATTACATTCCATGCCTTGTTGCTCTAACAATGTAGCATCTACTTCCTCTAGTACTTGTATTGAAACTAACCATGTAGAGGAAATCAAAGAGCTCAAGGCTCAAGTCACTTCTTTGAAGAATAACTTGAAAAGGTGTCAACAAGGGAAGGTCACACTCAACAAAATTTTGAGTGTGCAAAAATCCCCCAATGACAAGAGTGGGCTTGGATTCAACTCCAATGTCAAGAACAAGTCCACTATCAAGTTGAAGCACAAAGACAACAAGAAGAATGGCCAAGATCAAGTCAAGAATCCGGCCAACATTGTTTGCTTCAAGTGCAAGGAAGAAGGGCACCACGTTAGATCTTGCCCATTGAAGAAAAGGTCTCTTAGTGTGAAGCAACAAGGGAAGCGGCCTCAAGCTCCACCTCAAGTCACTAATGGTCCCCTTCCTAAGAGGACTACTCGAGCTATCCCTCGAGTTGTGGCTTCACCTAAGAAGAAAGATGGCAAGAGTAGAACTTGCTACATATGTCGTGATAAGGGGCATATTTCTTCCTCATGCACTATCGGTATCTCCTCATCCAACCCTATCATTATTGATGATGCTTATTCTCTTTGTAAGGATGAGGTTGGCAATGTGTTTGCCAAATTTGTTGGTTCTCAACATGGATTCAAGAAAAGAACCATTTGGGTTGCCAAGCCTATTGTGACTAACCTCTTAGGACCCAACTTGGTTGGGGACCAACAAGCCAAAACTTGATCAATAGGTATTATAGGAGGGCATTGGAGTCTTGGCTACATTATGAAGAATTGAGGGATCTTCATCAATTATTATTGTCAAGCCAAGCCATTTTGATTATCTTGATTATATTATATTTCCAATGTTCCTCCTTGCGGTAACATATGCTAAACTCTTTACATTGAAAGTTACTCGCCCCTTTGTGCATGTGTTGGTTTTGTATCTTCCATGTTTTTGTACATGTTGTGCTATCCACTTAATTATCTTGAAATCAAGATTATTTGTGTATGATTAGGTGGCACACCATGTATGTGTGTTTCTTGTGTTTGAGCCTCGCTTGGTTATATTTGGTATCCTATTTGGCTCTTGTGAGAAATTAATGGATTATCCTATTTTGGGGGAGTGTTATGCTTAGGCATTCCACAATCCTGAAAATGTGTGTACATGAGGATTACCACCTAGTATTTATATTGGATTCTTGTCTAGTCTCCATGTGGTATAATTCTCATGAGAAATTTAAGTTTTATAATGTCCATTAATTATCTCTATTTGTATCCTTTTGCCTCGTGTTGTTTTTATGGTAGTATCACATTATGGGGGAGTCTTATGCTTAGTGCATATTACAATCCTAGAAAATGTGAATATTCGAGGTTATGTCACTTAGAATTGATATTGATAATCATCTAGCGCCTATGTGACACATTGTCTCATACAAGTTCCTATTTGCATGAATGGATTTATTGATCTTATTTTGGATCTTGTATATGAGAGTGTTTCTTGGTATGCGTTTCCTCATATTTAGATATATATATCCTCATGGAAACCATTTGCTTCAAGTTACTCTATTCACTAGTGATTGTGTGACTTGGGGAAGCTACCAAGAATCTTGTTCGAAGTATCATGCTCAATTTCTTATATTTAGTTATATGCTTCTTGTTGTGACTATGATCTTGGATATCCATGCAAGCTACATTGGGAAAATTATTCCCAATATTTCTTGTCCTTGGACAATGAGTACTAAAGTTATGGTAGAATTTATTGATCATAGTCACTTTGGCCTTTGCTTAAACGTATCCAATCTTTGGCCAAGTAAATGTTTTGTGTGCTCCCATTCCTTCCTTGCCTCTTATGAATCTTCTTATTTTATTGGTATTCTCGTGTGTTTTATTTAATGTAGGTAG
Organism: Avena longiglumis; assembly: GCA_030063025.1. Taxonomy (NCBI): domain Eukaryota; kingdom Viridiplantae; phylum Streptophyta; class Magnoliopsida; order Poales; family Poaceae; genus Avena; species Avena longiglumis. The sequence goes on along the minus strand of CP125977.1, from coordinate 86,679,983 downwards.
TGGTGATGATCTCATTTGTGTGCATTTTGCATTCAAAAGCAAAATTCTATATAATGTACTACTTATGGGTGAGCTCTCCTATATTATCTAGAACAATCCTATTTACGCTTCTTTGTTTGATCCATATCGGGTCTTATGTGCTTGGAACCTCAATCTTTTCGTTTTGTATTTTGTGCCATCATGTTAAGTTTGGGGAGTTTGGTTTCTTGTTGGAACCTTGCTCTTTTTGGGATTTGGTTTTGTCTCATTCCTTGTTTCTTGATTTGACCATTTTAGAATGAGATAAATTCTTGAGCATTTTCATTTCTATCTATCTTTTGCTCCTTGGATTATGCCTAGTTCATTTGTTGAAATTGTGATCGTTCATGTGTTGAATTGGTTCGTTGATACAATTTGGACATCGTTTGTCATGTCACACTCTTGTGTGTGCAATCTCGATTTACTTGGTGTTTTGTTCAAATTGTATCTCCTTTTTGGTTCTTGAAAGCTTCATGCATGCATATTTACTATATGATTATATTATGGCATGCTTGCTTTCTTTGATCCAATATATAGGGGAAACTCCACCAATTCCCATCGGCTAAGTTGTGCATGAAATTCAATTTCATATCAATGTGCACATAATTATGTGGAGTCTCTCCTATGTATTGTAGTTTCTCTAACTACTTTGGACCCAATAAGTTTGGGGACCATTTTGTACTTAATTGTGTTTTAGGTACATTGGAGATATATTGGATGCTTGTCTTTCAATTTTGAAGAAGTGGTGCGTACATGAAAACTTGAGTCAAGCTATAGGATGATCAACGAATTCATATATTCTACATCCTACCAATTATATCTCGGTAATAAGTATCTATTTCTCATACATATTTATATTGCTTCCAACCTTTTGTAGGTTGCATCTTGGCATGAATTTTTGTTATTGTATTTATTGTTGTATCTCTAGCCATGGTATTAAGAGGACTCTATATTGTATATGTGTATAAGTTGAGATGAGTACATGTAGTTGGGACTATACAAAATCATGCACATGATCCTCCAATCCCAAATATGTCAATCAAGCAATTTTATTTCCTATCATTTCCTCAACTTCCCTCATATGCAATAGTGAGATTTTGCTAGTCTATTTTCTATTATGATACTTGTTGCCTTTCTTCATATATTTCAATTTTCTCCTTTTCCCTTGGTGATAGTTGTAATATATGTAGTGTGTTTGTGTTTGAAGTCCATTATGTACAATAAGATATATGTGAGCCTTTGGCCATGCTTTGAAGCAAAAATCTTATTGATATATGTTATGACTTCATTTTTGCCTTTCATGTGCTTTTTTGTATAATCTTCTTTATGTGTGCATTTTTCTTCTTTGGAATATGTCTTTGTGATATTTTCCACTTAGAAACATATGCACATATGAGAAGATAATTCTAGTTGATTTTTAATCCTTGGAGACCACCTTTCTATTCCTTATGATTCTTCGGTGGCTTCCAAATTTAATTGCCTATGAGTGCTTGTTCCTCTTGTTTGCATCTTTGGGCACTCATATTTATTCTCTCATGCCTTATATTGTTAAATTAACTTGGATGAGTGAGGATTCCATGATTATGCACCTTGATCCCAAATACAATTATCATAATTGGTGCATTATCTTTGGGGAGCTCATCTAATTCATCTAATAATGCACATTTGTCTTCTTTCTCATTTGTTGTGTTTTAAATACTTATGGGGGAGCGAGGATTCCATATTTGTGCAATATGTATTCTTATGCATTTATGTTGAATAGTGCACAAATCTTAGGGAGCTTCTCTATTTTGTTATTTAAAGCACTCTCTTGCTCATATCATAATATCTTGTTGTTTCCATTTGGACTCATTTGTTGTTTTCAAATTGGTTTGTCGGACCTTGCAGTTGCTTGCATCATTTGACTTTATTTTTGCAATCTTCGGGTCCTCGATATAGTTCTACTCCCTCCCAAGTATTCATCATTGGATATGTGCGAAGACACACGTTTGGAGGAATTATTACTATATTTGCCTTCTAGAACTTGTCACCCATTTCGGCAATTGATGCCAATGGGGGAGAAGTTTTAGAGGGTTTAAGGGAAGTTGGTTTATGCATTGAGTTTGTTCTTGTGCATTTGCTTCTCATGCTCTTGCATCTTTGTTGTTGCTTAGCATGTGGTATATATAGAGGAAACTCCACCAATGATAACGATTGGCAATATATGCAATGAAATTCAAGTTCATCACACATGCATATATTGTGGGGGAGTTTGCTCTATATATGATGGTGGTACCAATATCACATACTTTTGTAGTATTTGATATTGGTATTACCATTTTATTCATTAAAATTCCTTATATAAACCCTCTTAAGGGGATTGTCATCAATTACCAAAATGGGGGAGATTGAAAGAACATGTTGGGCCCCCATGTGTGGTTTTGGTAATTAATGACAATCTTCTGGACTAATGTGTGTATTAAGTTGTACTTGTAGGAATTGTCCATTGGCATTGCTTGGAGCATGTGTTGACTTCAAGATAGATGAAATAAGAAGAAGATGTGTTGTGCAAGCTCAAAATGCGCCATCTATAGAAGATCTCATGTTTGATGCTTGCCATCCTCGGTGATCATGGATCGATGATGAGGAATCAAGAAAGGTGTCCATCTTGAGAAGGACAAGATCGTCTACATCGATCTCAAGTGGATTTCTCAAGGCAAAGGTATAATATTGATAGGTTTTCCTTTTGGGTCTCATGTTTGTTGGGAGACCGGTTTAGGATAGATAACCGTACTATCAAGAGGGCTCTCGAATGAGTAACTCCGTCACATCGTTCGGAGAGATATCAAACCTTTGCATACTTGCATCATCATATTTGGTTGTTATTTGGTCTTATCCATGTGAGGATATAGAGCTTGTGGTATTCTCCATAACAAGATCTAGCCCATTCAAAACGGATTTCCCTTTTATATCTTATTGCGTTTTGATCTTGGAGGTTTTACCGGTTTGTATTTTAGAGATAGGTAAAACCTTCCATTATTTGGTTCTTACTCATGTGAGGATTTAGAGCTTGTGTTAATCTCCATGACAAGCTCTCGTTCATCGAAAACGGATTTCATATGCATTTTCTATTACGTTTTTTATGTTGGAGGTTTTATCGGTTCATATTTTTGATAGAGGTTAAACCTTTCGTCATTTGGATCTATCCTCCCTTGCTGTACTATAATGTTTCTTTGCATTATCTTTTAGAGCTTGTTGTCCTCTTCGAAACGAGCCCAAGATCATCAAAACCGGAGTCCGGATGTAAAAGTTATGGACGTTTTCGTTCAGGGATGACCGGTAGTACCGGACCAGGGTCCGGTAGTACCGGAGGTCCGGTAGTACCTCCCCGTAGTACCGGTCGGTACTGAAAAAGGTGCGTTTGGCGACCTGGGATCCCCAGGGATTGTCCGGTAGTACCGGGAATGTCCGGTAGTACCGGGAATGTCCGATAATCTGGGATTCACGTTTTTGGCTTCACGGTTGGATTTTCGGGAACCTATTTAAGGGCTTTCTTCCCCAATGGTTCCCTAACCATTCTTGCAAGTTTTCCCTCCATTGTTGACCTTCTTGAGCTTTCTTTCTCTCAATCCCTCAATGATTCTTGCATATTCTTGAGGGATTTGAAAGAGGAGATCTAGATCTACAATCCCAATCAATCTCTCCTCTAAGTGGGGAACATATTGGGATCTAGATCTTGGAGTCTTTGTGGATTTCCTCCATTGTTGTTCTCTCTTATTCCCCCATAAGCTTTTGTAGCTTTGGTGGAATTTGGGAGAGAGAGATTTGAGCACCTTTGTGGTGTTCTTGCCATTTGCATTTGGTGCATCGGTTTGAGTTCTCTTTGGAGGATTTGATTTGAGTTACTCATTGGAGCTTGTCCCTCTTGGGTTCTTGGAACCCTAGACGGTTTGTGGCCTTGGTGGCATTGTGGTCTTGGTGGCATTTGTTGGGAGCCTCAAATTAAGTTGTGGAGTTGTGCCCCAACCTTGTGAGAGGTTCCGGTTGCCACCGACAAGTGCACCGATAGTGTAAGCGTGGATCGATCCCATGGGGGTGAGATTCATCGGAGAATAAGGGAGGCCTTTTGTGGCGTTGGTGGTTTGATACCACCCCCTCTCCAAACGAGACGTACTCCATGTTGGGAGGAACTCGGTAAAATATCAGTGTCCCCGCGTGCCTCGGTTATCTCTATACCCGAGCTCTTTACTTATGCACTCTACATTGTGATAGCCTTCGTGCTTAAAGTATTATATATCTTGCTATCACTTTGTTGCTTGTATTGCTTAGCATAAGTTGTTGGTGCACATAGGTGAACCTTAGTAGTTCTTGGTTGTGCTTAACAAAGTAAACACTAGTTTTATTCCGCCTTTGTTGAGCCACTCTAGGAAAAGTTTTAATCGCCTATTCACCCCCCCCTCTAGGCGACATCCGTATCCTTTCACCCAGGTTCAGGCCCCCGAAGGGAAAACCCTACTCCTGCTTGTCTGTTCTTGATTATAGCGGAACCGAAGGTTATAGGGGATGCGCATATGCAATCTGACATGCGGTGTGTGTATGAGTTGGATGATCCTTCTCGTCGTGCCCTCCTGGCCCTTATATAGATAGGCCAGGTCTCGGGGGTAGGTCGAGTCGATTACAAGTTAGGGTTGAACCCTTTGAAATTCTATCTACAACTAGTCGTATCCTTCAATGAGTCGAACTTGTAATGGGCTTGGGCCACCCGAAATCTTCTTGGACAGCAAGTCTTCACGTGAGCCTTCCCTGGGCTGGACCGGGTATATCAATGTGAGGCACCCGTAGGGTATATCCATGTCACAAATAGCTCAAGAGCCTTGTCTAGTGATTCGGCCACCACCTCCTTGTATGCAAGCCAAGGGGCCTCGAAGAAGATACACATGATCTTCCAACGGACATGCATTCCCAAGCCAACGTTATGTCTTCCCTCCAACTCAACAACATCATTCGGGTCCATCCATTTCAATTCAATCCTCAATTGCTCCAAGACCTCGGCATAGGTTGGAGTACGCTCAAACACCAAATCAAGCTCGTCTGGGTCCGGTTCTATGTTACCTCTCAAAAAAAATCCTTGTCTACATGGTGAACATGAACAATTCTTGCCATGCCTAAGATAATCACAACAACAATACCATGTCAACATGCTCAATACATACAAATGCTACCATGAACAAAATGCCCTACCCATATGCCAATGCAACAACATCATCTTACAAAACAACCTAGGGTTTGCAAGATATGTGCCAAAACAAGAATTCAATGGGTGAAATCAAAGAAGAAGAGGAAGAATACCTCAAGGCACTTGGGGGGTGGGGGGGTCGAAATCCACGGAGAGAGGCTTCCGATTTGGGCACTAGGAGGGAGGAGCCGAGTCGCCGCCGCTGTTGTGGTGGATGTGGGAGACAAGTGAGGCCTGGGTCGGGGCAAGGCCTGGCGGCGCGCGGTTTATTAGCCCTAATGTGCGGCGCCACACGATGTGGCGTTGCATTACACAGTGCGGCGCCACGATACGTGACGCCACACTAACGGAACAGGGGCCCACGAGGCCATGGGCGAGCCACGCTGGCAGGCGCTCGACGCCATGGGAAACGGCGTTACTCTTCAGGGTGTGGCGCCATCGCGTATGGCGTTGTAAAAAGGGTTAGTGCAGTAGATTTATTTTTACCGGAGTTCATTTCATAAATTTATTTTTTTAGAGGTTATTTTTGTCCAAATTGCCTCTTCAATTTTCTGATGATAGGAGACGTCGGGAGCACAGTCGAGCGTGAGTTGACCCCACAACATCCAAGGTCCAACTCTGCGTCCATAGGATTGCCACACACGTACATATCAAGTACTAGTACGGTTTATTTTCTTTTTGGGGGAAATGTAGTGCACGATTTATATAACTGCATATGGGGCTTTGATGTACACTAGTATATGATGAGGCCAAAACAGTGTTTCCCGCTGGATTAGCATCATCCAACGATCGTACGTGCACATCACTTCCAGGACTGCTACAGGCGTACAGCTCAGTTGCAACAGCTGCTCCCCCACACCGCGTCTCGTCTCGTGTCAAGTAATGCGTGCCCAATAAATTCCCCGAATTAGTAGTACAGTACAAGGTTGTGCGGGCCATCAGATCACTTAATACTAGTAATTACTCCTGCGCCGCACATCCGCCCCCGATATAAAACCCAGTGAGCTGAGCTGCATGGCTCATCCCTGTATCGACCACTGCAGAGTACTCCTGCCTGCCTGCCTACTTTTGTGTTTGCTGAATACGTATTTGGTGAGCTACCTAGCTCTGCCCGTACGTACGTGGTGGTCGGCGGCCGGCGATGTGGAGGCTGAAGGTGTCGGAGGGCGGCGGCCCGTGGTTGCGGTCGGTGAACAACTTCCTGGGCAGGGCTGTCTGGGAGTTTGACCCCGACCACGGCACGCCGGAGGAGCGCGCCGAGGTTGAGAGGGTGCGCCAGGAGTTCACCGACAACCGCTTCCACAAGAGGGAGTCACAGGATCTAATGATGCGCATGCAGGTACAGTCTAAGTCTCTATGCATGTACGCACCATATGTGAGATCAATATACACCTAGGCCAACCGTGTTTGAACGACCCCTATACGTGCTATGGTTCTTGTGGGATGTGTCCGTACAGTATTCTTCTATAGCACCGATGTAAGTACTTGTTTTAGTTCCTCCGACGAGGTTTAGAAGTCACTATTTCATTACATCAAAAGATCCCTCTGTCCAGAAATAAATAAATTTAAAGCTAACTATATAAGGGGCATGGTGAGCGTCCCCCGGGATCAAATTCCCGGATCCCTGGCCCGCTAGCCGCCCGATCAAGCGATTTCTAACCTCCCAATCAGGTTGTCTGTCTCCTCTTCCGTTTTTTCTTCCATAAACCCGGAATACAGCAAAACTAAACAATGATTGCCGTAAAAAAAGGTTTGCGGGACAAAACAAAAAATAAAGGTCTTGTCGGAGATGTCATAGCAAAAAGTGGTGCTATTGTTGTAGCAAAACCGACCTTTTCGAAAACATCACAAAAAAAAACAGTGCTACTATAGCAAAACCTTATAGCAACAGTTTTATACTAAAATAGCAAAAACATAAAAAAAGTGCTACTATAACAAAACAATGAATTTTTGTTTTTTTCAATTCAAATTTAAAGATTCAAAAAATCCAGAAAAAACCAGGATGTAGATTTTTTTTTTGAGATAAACTAGGATGTAGATAATAATTATAATACGCACGTGCAAAATATTATGTGAAGAAACTTTGTATTCTGGCCTCAGTAAAAAAGATAAAAGTGTAGAGAGTGAATAGTGAAATTTTGAATGGGTCTTCCTTTTTTCCAAAATTTGCCATGTTTATCTTTTTCCCAAAAAATATTTGATCTAAATTTAAAAAGCCCTCAGGAAGGAGGGGAGCCAAAGCGATTTTCCGATTAACGGGCCCCTTTTCTTTTCTATTTAGAGGACACTGCATTTGGCAGATCGATCGGGAATTGAATGGTGATATGTACTCCCTCCGTTTCAAAATGTAAGATGTTTTAGATTTATGAAAAAAATAAATCTAGAATTTTTTTAGTATGTAGATTTATTCTAAAGTTGAGTGAACCTACGTACTAAAACCAGTCTAAATTTATTTTCTTTACAAACCTAAAACATTTTATATTTTAAAACCGAGTGAGTACTCCTCAGACTTCTCATCCTTACATGTAATCGCCGTAGCGCGTGGGAGCACCACACGATGACCAGTTTTCGTCTTCAACTTTCGGATGACAGGGGACGCCGGGACCAAAGTTGAGCGTGACTTCCAAGGTCCAACTCTGCGTCCACAGGACTGCCACACACATACATATCATATAGTACGATTTATATACGAACACTGCATATGGGCCTTTAATATACCAAAACAGTGGTGTCCGCTGGATTAGCATCATCCTAGGATTATGATTTCAAGAAGCAATTAGCTCACAGTTAAAGAAAGCATATCTGCATATTCAGATATTTGCACCCAAAACACATGTATACAGACAAAATGATGGTACCCACTACAACTGTTAGGAAAAAAACTAAGGACCCCAGAACACACGTCTAAAATTCAATTTGGATATTTATTTTATCCACATTATATACTCCCTCAGTCCAGAATGGCAAGTAAATCCTAATGGTAGTCGAACAAAATTGAACGTTCTGCAGTGTTCGATATCACTTGCGAGCGGGTAAATCCTAATCGCAGGTGTGCTCCATAACAAAAATCTGAATATTTTAATTTTGAACCGAGGGAGTATATAATGTGGCAGATCGTTCTGAACATTCAGAATTTTGATAATAGGTAAATCCTAATCGCAGGTGTTCTAATTTTGTTCAGAATGGCAAGTAAATCCTAACCGTAGGTGTGCTCGATAATAAAATTCTGAATGTTCTGCAGGCCAGTAGCGCTTGTCCGCTTGATGAATCGGAAATTCGGCAGCTGCGATTTAATATCGAGCACTGCAAAACGTTTAAAATGTTGTTCCATTCCAGCATCTTAGAAATATTAGAGTTGAACCTATTCACTTGACTCTTTTCTCCTAACAATAGTTACTGACCTCAAATTCTAGTTGAATCTTCCATCATGCTCAATAGTAGTACTGTACATCGAAACTAAAAAAACCAATCACTATAATTTTTTTTTTGATAAGTACTTCCTCCATTTCAAAATATAATATATTTTAGCTTTTTGAAACGGATGTATCTAGATATTTTTTGGTGTGTAGGTTCGCTTAGCTTTTATAAAAACATACACATAAAAAACGTATAGATACATTCGTTTTACAAAAACCAAAACATCTTATATTTTAAAACGAAGAGAGAATACAATTTGTTCTAGTGCAAATACATGCACATCGCTAACCAAAAAAATCAAATGAGAAAGGAGTTTGTTTACCTATTGGACCTTTTGATCGAACACGTGCTCTGCTTTGGGGTTGATATCACCGTCATTTTATTATAAAGGACGTTTTATTACTTAAAGAAATTTTAAGTATTATACTCGATCTCTGCATAACATCGATGCACATGGCCGCCACAAGTCTAAAAGTCACACAAAAGATAAAAGACGAACTACATTTCAGAATGAGAATTGCAAAACGCTTAAGGTGGTGGAAGGCCAATCCGAAGATTATATGTTGCCATCCATGTCGGTAAAAGAATCCCTCGTTGTGTCCCCCGACCGTGTACACACCTTCATAAATAGGTCATGGAATTCTGCATGATGTAGGTACAACCATAAACGGAATGTACCAGTATAACGGTAAATAACCTACAAGAGAGAAGAATTTATATTGTTAAGACGTTTATCATTTCTACATAGCTATAGTGATCAAATAATGGCAATTGCTCTCATCCTAAGAAGAATTATGTACTTGTGATCTATGCCATGTAGCCAATTTCTAAAAATATTGGCAACACTACGCATAGGATACAAGTCTAAAGCTTCTTGGATGATTGACCATATAGAACAAACAAAACTACACTCAAAAAACATATGCTCAATTGTCTCATCGTGATGACAAAAAACACATTTCGTACCCCTGTGTAAATTTCGCCTAATAATATTATCTTTTATAAGAATAATCCCCGACGGATTCACCATTCATATGTAGATTCAAGCGAAATTTATCACGTCTGGGAGCTAATTGTACAAAAACCAAGCACTAAAGCAAGGCATTCCAACAAACAAGTATAGGTCTAATTAAATCTATTATGAACATCACATTCTGAGGAGAAGAAAGGATTGCTATCCAAACACAATAAAAAGAATATAGAGAGAGACTCTATAACTCGAGCATATGCTATGAGTGAAACTCTAGGGACTTTCAGTCGTTCATCCTATTTATGATAAAGCGTGTAGTGATGTAGTCGGCGAGCATTCCATAGGCAAGAGGTTCTTTATAAATCAGAGTATTGGGACTCATTGAACTTCTTGTCCGTACGACTTTTTTGTTCCTGATTTTAGCCCTGGGCTTTCAGACTTATTTCTAGGTGTGCCATCGACAAGTCAACCAACAAATTGAACTGTTTCGGTGTAGTCATCGACGAGCTCCGCCTCTGCTTGCAACATTCCCACCTCCGTCCCCTCCGGCCTCGCCGCCTCCCCTTTCCTTCCTCTCCCCTCTGTCTGGTACCCCTACCCCTCCGCCCATCCCCATCCCAAGTGAGGCGGGCGTCTGCCCCTCCTATTCCTAGGTGCGACGTGGGCGGCGGGCCCTCGAGCTGGGCAACAAGCGGCGTGAGACCAGGAGGCGGCCGGGGATTCGGTGAGCTGCGGTGGCCCTCTGCCCATCCCCATCCCAAGTGAGGCGGACCTCTGCCCCTCCCATTCCCAGGTGCTTCACCCGGCGCACATCGACCTACATGTACATGATGTTCCTCCCTGCGGCGGCGACAAAGATGGATATGCACGGGTATTAGTGGTGTCTGCGCCGCTTAATTGAGCCTTTGCTGGCTGTGTTACATGTCGTACAGAGGTGACTACGATGTATTTTCTTGCTCTTGTGTTGCATCTCATAGGACTTTTTTCATGAGATCTGATCTAATGTTTCTTTCCTATAGGAATTGCACTACAAGATTCCTATAGCATGTGTTCCTATGAATTAAACAATAACATAGAAAAAATTCCATAGAATTTAAATTCTACATAATTCTTATGCAATTACAACAAATCAAACAAGCCCTCAACAATGAACATATTCCAACAATAAGTCTACCAAAGGATAGATCTGGGCATTTTCCAGGCCGGGCCGAGCCTGGCAAAGCCCGCCTGTGTAAATCCTAGGCCCAAGCCCGACCTGGCCCGGCTACCAGGCCTAAACACTAAGCCCGAGCCCGGCCCGCCATGCACATATTCTGTCAGGCCTCGGGCCGATCCCTTCTCTATTTTGCCATTTCCTCTGGCCTAAGCCCAACCCGTGAGTGTGTTGGGCCTCAAATCTGCTGCCCAGGCTCGGCCCACGGGTTTTTTTTTGGCCAGGTTAGGCCGGGCTGCCCATGCCCAGGCATGCGAGGAGGAGCCACGTCAACCTGGGATTCTGTCTATTCAATTTCGATATGGCAGAAGGGGATGTTCAAGGAGAGATGACGTCTTCAAATGGGGGCAAACAGGAGACGGACCAAGGCGTCGACCTCCCCGTAATGGCTGCTCCATCGGCCGCCTCGGCGCCGGTGCACGCGGCGGCCGGGCCGCATCATCATCAGGCTTGGACGAGTCGAGAACGGTACTCCACCTTCCGAGCCCGCACCCCAGATGCAATTTCCGCGCTTCCCTCCACGCCTCAGCCGCCTTCTCCCTGGCCGCCGCCCATGGCACGGCCCACCGGCTGCCGCCGCGGATCTCTTGACTGCGACCCGAGCCACCAGGGCCGCCGCCGCTCCGCGCTAATAACGTTTTCCTCGTGAGTTTGCTGGACCGGATTGAAATCACATTTCTCTTTTGAATCGTTTGCTTTGTTTTACTTCTCTTAATTAACTCTAATTCTACTGTTTGTTATTTTAATGTACAATCTGGGCTTCAACAACTATACATATACAGTAAAATTCTCACTTTTGGACCATTATCCATTGCAGTATGCAAAAACAAGGCATCTTCAGGTGGATCTTCCAGCCATCAAGCTTCTAGATAGTGCAGAGGTTACAGAAGAGACTATATTAGCATCATTAAGGCGGGCCCTTAGTCAACACTCTGCTCTGCAAGCAGATGATGGACACTGGGCTGTCGATTTCAGTGGAATCATGTTCATTATGCCTATATTGGTTTGTATTTTATTTACTCGTAAATTACATTTGGCATTAAGTCCTGGAATATATTTATAGCTAGTTGGTAGATATTGTTAGGAGACAACATAAGCCTTGTTGTTGGATGGTGGATCAGGTTGTTTGTCAGATGATTTTATTTTAAGTAATTAATTGATTTTTCACTGAAGTTTTTCCAAAGAATTGGATCTACAGTGCACTATGTATAGCTTATAAACAGTGTCAGTGACAAGGAATCTGCACAGTAAAAGTTGATGTACCTATGCTATGAAGCTTTCTCATTTGACCACTTATTTTGCGGGTGACATTTGACTGCCTTTTTAGTGCTTAAGAACTATATAATTATAGGCCAACCTATGTTGTCCATACAAAAGATGCATCAGGGTATTTACCGGCCTAATCTAATAGTTTCTAATGCTGGACAGTTCAATTAACTAATTATTAAGATTGCGTACCATAGTTGGCATGTGGACAACGTTTGATGATGATTTCTTTCTCGCAGATATTTGCTTTACATGTTACTGGATCAATCAATACCGTCCTATCAACAGAACATCGACGGGAGATCTGTCGCTATATTTATAACCATCAGGCATGCAAACATCAATTCAGCTACTTTGTAGTAATAATCAGTAATGATCTTTATATGCTATTGCATTACTATTGAATGGTACAGAAAACATGACAAATTTTCATGCAATGTAATTTATGTAGAATGAAGATGGTGGTTGGGGTACGCAAGTATTGGGTCCAAGCACCATGTTTGGATCATGCTTAAACTATGTTACCTTAAGGCTTCTTGATGTGGTAGATAATGATGCCTTAACCAAGGGACGTGCTTGGATTCTATCGCGTGGAAGTGCAACTGCAATTCCACAATGGGGAAAGATATGGCTCTCGGTATGCCACAGAAACACAAACAATCTAGTATTTGCAATATACATGTATGCTTGTGCATGTGAAAATAAAGGTTGCTCTTTTGGGCCTGGATTCTTTGACCTAAAATTGGCAAACTTTCTAAGTATCATGCATGGATTCTCTTTCAAACCCTTACATGTTAAGAACCTTTTCCCTAACAAGCTTATAAATCTTAAAGTGAATTTTAAAAAGAATGCCTTTTGATGATTTTTTTATGTATGTGCTACATTGTTAACAAATCAGAAAGCAGACAAGTATTCATTAAAATCTTTGATACTGAATGGTCTTTTCCCAGCTAATTCTTTCCTCCAAATTAAAATACCTTTCGATGACTACTTTTTTTGTTTGTTAATAACTAGAATAGATCTTGGCATATTATTCATCTCCTCTTTAATGTAGAGGAAACAGTCCTAGTCAAATAGTTAAGCCTCGCTGTTTCTTTGGTATATTTGGTACGAGATCTGAAGCCTGGAATTATCTGTTGTTGATTGACAAAACTCCAATTGTAGTTGTTGACTTTATCTAGGAATTTTATTTCTTGACTAAGGACGGGTTAATGCAAGCTATTTATGTTTTTAACTGAAGGTGATCGGTTTGTATGAATGGTCCGGAAATAATTCGATCATTCCTGAGTTATGGCTTGTCCCGCATTTTCTTCCAATTCATCCAGGTACTTGTTTCTTTTGTGTGGGTAAATATTATTGAATCCTTGACATATGTAATGCCCCTCATGAAAAAAGTGCACACTGAATGCCATATTTGTTCTTACTATTCTAACATTCTTATTTTCCTCCTTGCTATTAACTACACTAATTTTGATTAGATTAAAAAAATCAAGAAAAGATGTGTGGATTGTTAAAGTTTTTTTTGTAAACTAAGATAACTTCCGAAAATGTTTCAATGGGCTCAATCTCCGCCGTGTCCATTTTTCATTGACATTGATTTATGGGATCCCACATTAAAAAGGTAATAGAATCTGGGAATCAATTGGAATGTAGTTTATCAGATGCTAATATATATATGTAGGTTTTATAGTTTTGACGTTCTTCATGTAATTTTGTGAAATATACTTCATTCAAGACCGCTTTATCTGTTTTCGTGATAGTTGGTATTATTCATATGGTTGATGATGGTTTTAACTTAATAGGTAACATGAGATGCTTGCTAGCTATGAAACTATGTTTCTTGTGCTAAACTGTATTGTTAGGCTAACGGGTTATAAATCAAAAGGAGCTCCACAGTAAGAATCTTCAGAGATGCATGTGAATTGTTGATTTTACAATCATTTTCTTTATTCGACTTCTCTCTTCAACAGGACGATTCTGGTGCTTCTGCCGGTTGGTTTATATGCCAATGTCTTACCTTTATGGTAAGAAGTTTGTTGGCCCAATTACACCAACAATATTGGCAATAAGAGAAGAACTCTATGGTGTACCATACCATGAGATTGATTGGAGCAAAGCACGTGATACTTGTGCTAAGGTTCGTTTTATTGCTCTAAATGGAACCCTCATCTTAGAAGCGAATATAGTGGATAGTACGTTTTTGTGAAACAGTATGTTACTCAAAGTGCAAACCACCTACATCTGTTTATTTATGTATGCCATCTCATAATTAGTAGTAGTAACAATATATGTAATAACTTATATTTATAGCTTTATATGTGACATGATATAGTTCGGTTATGTGTGAGCTCATTGCTTAGAAAATTAGAATGCCACTGGATATCTATTCTTACCTCATTTTTTCGCGAAAATGCAGAAGCTTTGTGTTTCGATGCATTGATAGAAAAGAAAGCTATACAAGGTTATGTACAGTCTATTCTTACCTCATTACTCGTTGCTTAGTGAAAGACCAAAGGACGCCGCCTAGAGGGGGGTGAATAGAATTTTAAAATTATTACGGTTTAGCCTCAAATAAATGCGGACTAAAACTAACGTCGAATTTATTGAGCACAAAACCTAACCACTAGGTTCACCTAATACAAGCAACAAGGTGATAGCAAGATATAAATACTTCAAGCACGATGGCTATCACAAAGTAAAGTGCATAAGTAAAGGGCTCGGTTGAGAGATAACCGATGGACGCGGAGACGAAGATTTGTTTTCCGAAGTTCACTTCCAAAGAAGCTACATATCCATTGGAGAGGTGCGATGGCGCAATGCTCTCCGAACGCCACAAATGGCTCACCTCAAGGTGTGGTGGCTCGATGCTCACCCAACGCCATACAAGGCCTCACCTCGGATGCGGAAGCACGCAACTCACCGATGCCATAAAAGGCTCACCCTATTCTCCCGAGTGCGCACCACAAAAGGCGGGCACTCGCTCCACTATGGGACTCTTGAGGGCGGTCACTGAACCCGTACAAGATTGAGGCTATGTCACAACTCAATTGGAGGCTCTCAACAACAAAGCCACAAAAGGCCAACAAAGCCACAAAAGGCTACAAGACCACAAAAGGTCAACAAGACCACAAAAGGTCAACAATCCAACCACACAACCATCTAGGGTTCCAAGAACCCAAGAGTAACAAGCCCACAAGCTTGTACTCGCCGAATATCCGAGAAGAACTCAAACCTATGCAACAAATGCAAGAGGCAAGTCCTCTCTCAAATTCCACCAAAGCTACAAAAGCTATTGGGGGAATAAGAGAGGAAGAACACAAGAGGAGAACACAAAACTCTCCAAGATCTAGATCCCAATGATTCCTTCACAAAGAAGGGATTTGCCTTATGGGATTGTAGATCTAGATCCCCTCTCTCAAATCCCTCAAAAATATGCAAGAATCATAGGAGGGGAAAGGAAGAGGAACAAGCTCTTCAAGGTCAACACTGTAGGAGAGAGAGAAAGCCAAGAACCAAGAAAAGAGCTAGTACCCACGAAGGGGAAGAGGAGCCCCTTTTAAAGGATCCCAGATCTGCCTGTTATGGGCATTCACGACCCTGACCAGAACTTCCGGTGGGAGGCCGGAACTTCCGGTGGCACTAGCAATTACGAAAACTATGATGCGAAAGGATCGAAACACGAGTCAAAACTTCACGGTCCAACGGAACTTCCGGTGGGGCGAACTACAATGCAAATTCAGTGAACTTTCGTCAAATATGACACTTCAAAGCAGTTCTTGATCGTGGCGGAGCGAGCCGAATTTTCAATCGGAACTTCCGTGACAATGATGCCGGTGATCTTAGATCCTGGCCGAACTTCGTGCGGTATTACTGCAAAACTTCCGACCCAAATTCCGTCGAATACAATAAACCAGACAGAGAGTATACTGAACGTGAGCGGAAGAAGAACCGGAACTTCCGGCGGCAAAAATGCCCTAGCGGAACTTCCGGTCAGGGATTCCAGAAACCAAAACTGCAATAACTTTCGCATCCGAACTCCAAACGAGATGAAACCAATTTTTTTGGAAAGATAACGACGAATAGAATCCAACAAAAACTAGGTCGAAATATTGGGTATCACCTAGGGAGAAAATACCATGAATATATATGTGAGGTATCTCCCAAGGTGTGGAGCTGGAAAACTCGCAAGATCAAAAACCGCAATAAGATATGCAAGGAAAATCCTTAGATGATGAACTAGAGCTTGTTATGATGATAACCACAAGCTCTAGATCCTCTCATGGACAAGAACCAAATAACAACCAAGAAAGATGATGTTATGCATGCAAAGGTTTGAGCTCTATCTGAACGATGCGAACGAGACACCCGCTTGAGAGCCCCTCTTGATAGTACGGCTATCTATCCTAAACCCGGTCTCCCAACTAACAAAACGAGACCGGCAAAAGAGAAGCCGTATCAAGAACATACCTTTGCCTTGAGCATTCCACTTGAACTTGATGTAGACCGTCTTCTTCTTCTAGAGTGGGAACACCTTTCTTGTTTGCTCTTGCTTGATGAAGATGAAGACTTGCAAATTGCTCCCCCATACTCCATGGGGAAACCTCTTCTTTGAACTTGTCTTCATCACCCCATGATCACGAGGATGGCAAGCTTCAAGCATGAGATCTTCTAGAGATGACGCATCTTGAGCTCGCCCTTCTTCATCCCTTCTTGAGGTTGATCCATCTTGATGCAACTCTTTGCACATGTCTTGATCAACCTTCAAGCTCTTTCTTTCTTCTTGATTCCAATGGGCACAAAGCCCTTGGATATTTCTTCATCTTCCAACCTTGAGACCAACACATGACCCAAGCGATGCCAATGGACAAACCTACAAGTGAAATTCAATTTACTCACATGGGGGCATACATGCCCTTTCACTTAGTTTGGCTTTGCAAATTGTAAGTATGTACATGTATCCATTGATTCTGAGTCGAATTTGTTACTTTTTTTATGTTTGCCCGTCTTGCTAGAAATGAAAAAAGTAAGTACTTTCTGAGAAATATGACATGAGTGTAAAAACTGCTGAAGAGCGTTACAACTGGTCAAATTGCTGAAGTGTTATTAAACTTCTGTAATGTAAAAAAATATAGGAAAATGTTACAGTTATTTACTCACTAGTAATCCTTACTATTTTCTTTGGATTAAAATTGTCATATATTTTAACTTCTTTATCTGCATAGATTCCTTTACTGCTTGATTATCTATTATTTTTGTTGTATACAGGAAGACCTTCGCTATCCACGGTCGTTTCTTCAGAATTTTATTTGGACTTGTCTTAACAAATTCGTAGAACCTGTATTGAATTGGTGGCCTGTTAATAAGTTAAGAGATACAGCGTTGAAGAACCTCATGAAACATATACACTACGAGGACGAAAGCACTAAATACATCGGTGTATGTCCGATTAATAAGGTAATGTAAGCAGATATTGTGGCTTACTTCTTGGTCATTTCAACGTTTGCAAGAAAAATTGTCTGGGGGCAGACCTAATTCGTTTCCTAAAGACCAAGCTTTTACTTGGGTCCAGACCTAAGATAAATAGGATTAATTGGTAGATAAATTGCATGCTCTTCAAGGCTTCACCTGTATGTATGTCATTTTTCCTTAATATATATTCTAGATAATATCTCTGGTAAGAAACTCGTAGAAAATATTGTCTGCACATATTTTAGGTGGCATCTGTAGTGACTAGAGTTCTATGAAGCACCCGCAGCAATTCATTTTTCAGAGTGCTCATATGAATTTATTCAGCATAATAACCTTGGCATGTATTGTACTAATAAAGGAAGATAGAGCAATAGAAGGTTAGCATTATTTGATCGTGTATGTTTAGAATGGGAAAATTCTGATTTGTCTCTACCCCTAAAACTCAAAGTCATCGTGTTTGTTGCTTATTCACTCCTATACGTCAAGTTCATTTGTTAACATCCCTGTTAGTCAATTGACCATCCAAATAAACCCCTTGCTATTTTACTTATTTTCTTGTAATTTATCTCACAATGTTTTTAATTTTAACCGACACATGGACACAATTTGTTGATTGCTAGGCACTAGATATGATTTGTTGTTGGATAGAAGATCCAAATTCAGATGCACTGAAGTTGCATCTTCCAAGGATCTATGATTATTTATGGCTTGCAGAAGATGGCATGAAAGCACAGGTAACACTATCTTGTCATGTCCTGTCCACTAATTTGTACTTCATTCCACTTGTTTATAGCTCAGATTTGCTGAGGACCATTATCTGTAAGGTTTACAACAGTTCTCAGCAATTTTATCCCCCTCTACTGTTTGCAGATTGTCTATTTGTGCATTTTGCGCATCCTGGAAGTTCATTTACCATTGAAACCAACTGTTATGTAGGCACAATGCCAATATATAGAGTGATAGGATCTCTAGATTTTCTCTCATTGAAGAAGAGGATGACACTAAGAGTTGGGGCAATTTTCTGGTTTTATTTCTTGCACAAACTCACACACAAATGCCATGCCAACCACAGAGGTTGGGGATACATATTTATAGGCTGCTAGCCAGCCAAGAATATGCTAAATGCTAGTCCAAGATGCTAGTCTAAGATGCTGCCTAAAAGCAGTCAAGGATGCTTGGTCCTTGCTGCTCCTAACTGCCAGTCCTTGCTACAAGGACCATGTGTGTTACAGCCCCACAAAGACCAACAGTACAGAGGCTTATCCATCATTCTCCCCCTAAGTCTTGTGCGTTGTCTTGTGGGAAGGCCGGACCATCCCAATCCTTGAGCAGAGTCCAAGGAACATGATCCTCCCAAGAGGCTTGGTGAGCAGGTCTGCAAGCTGATCCTTGGTGTTGATGTAGCTCGTCGTGATGCTCCCTTCATCCAAACAGCGTCGGATGAAATGGTACCTCACTCGGATGTGCTTGCTCCGTTCGTGGAACACGGGGTTCTTCGCTAGGGCAGGCGGACTTCATCCGCCCATGAAGTCGCTGCTTTGGTGTCTCGACCGAGGAGATCACCAAGCGGTCGAGCAAGCCGGAGGGCTGAGTGCGGTGGAGGCCGCTATGTACTCGGCCTTGCGGTGGACATGGCCACCACTTTCTTGACCGATTGCCACTCACGAGGCACTTGAGGAAGAAGAGGATCCGCTTGTGCTCTTGTTGGTGTCGATGTCCGGGCGTGGTCGTTGTGTCGGCAGAAGCGAAGTGTGCGCCCGGGGCACCTAGGGTAGTAGAGGCCATGGTCGAGAGTCCCATAGCGTGGCGGACGATCCTCTTCACAACCTTTGGTGCTCTGTCGTCGGTCATTGCATGAACCGACTAAAGTAGCCGACGGAGAATGCCATCTTTAGTGTGTGGGCGAGGTAGCGAAGGCTCCCACAAGACGCCGGTACTACAGAAGCGTCCACCTCCTCCGCCGTCTTGTCGCGGCTCGACTTCACCTCCATCGGAGAGAGGCTGGGTTGATCGGTGAGCCGGAGCTCAACAGCGCTTAGGCGTGGTCTGTCGAGCGTGATCCGGAGTGGTCCTAGTGCACCTCGATCCCGGTAGAAGGAGAGCCCCGGATCACTCATCCGGGCGACCTTCATTTCTTCCTTGAACGCCGCCACCTCTACATCCTTGGTGCGGTGATGACCAAGTCGTCGGCGTGAACACCTACCAACAGGCATTTCCTCCATTGCCCGTCGGTGAGCAGACGCCTCGTCTTGGGCTTTGCCAAGCCCATCGTCTTGAGCGTGGATTCCGACTTGGCGTTCCATGCCCTTGGTGCTGCCGAACCATAGAGAGCCTTGCGTGAGCAAGTACCTTGCCCTCACGGCGAGAATCGCAAATCCGGCGGCTATTGCATGTAGACTTCCTCGCTCAAGTCGCGTTGAGAAAGCGGACTTGACATCCATGTGATGGACGCGCCGACTCTGGCGGCTAAGCGCAGGAGAAGTCGCCGGACTCCATCCGTGCCACACGAAGCGGCGTCGTCAAGTCGACCCTCCTGCGCAAGAAACCTCGGGCCACAAGCGAGCCTTGTGCTTGATGATTCGCCGGCTTCATCCCTCTTGACGAACACCCAGCCAGGGTGATCGCCGGTGACCTCGAGGGAGGTCGTGAGCTCCAGTCGGTTCTTCTCGACCGCATCCATCTCCAATCGCATCGCGGCTTGCCATGCCGCATCTTGCTCGCTCGCAAAGACCGAGGCTCGCGTCGTCACATGCAAGTTGCGATTCGTCTCCAGTTGCGTGGCACGGTCCGGCACCGATGGTCGTAGAAGACCTCCATCGTCTGCATCGAACGGCTCGCCGTCATAATGGCGTTGATCGCTCCTCGTCGTGCGACGGAAGCGAACTCCACGGCTGCGCTCGGCCGGTAGTCTTTGGTGTAAACGTGCGGAGGTGTGACTCTGTCTTGAGTAGGCGTGCGGAGGTGTATTCTTGGTCTTTGGAGCACGTGGCATTGGTGGCGTCGGCGGTGGTGCCGTCGGTGTGGCGACCACCGGGTGATGGAGACTTGGGCGAGGTAGGCGTGCTTGGCGGGAGCCGCTTCGGCTCCCTCGAAGTGGGCGTACTCGACAATGAAGTCGTCATACGTCGGTCGAGTCGATCCTTGTCCGCGCCCGCTTCATGCCGTTAAACACAACATCTCGCGCCATGCGCTGCAGCTGTGTCTTCGGTCGAGGATGCGGTGAGCCTTGAGCCTCGCGTGGCCGATGAACACTCCGGTGCTCCCTGTCGTCGAGCTTGCCGATGTGGCGAGCTCCTTGGCGAACGCGTAGGCGCAAGACCGTGGGTGGGAGACCGCCGGCTTGCGCCGTACCAAGCCTCGTATGGCGTCTTCTTGAGAGTGCCTTCAGAGGTGGCGGTTGAGGATGTAGCATTTCGGCCGCTTTCCCGAAGATGACCGGCATCCCTCTGCTTGAGGAGGGCGGGCCATCCCGCTTCGCGTTGCGCTCGACGACGCCGTTCTGCTGCGGGCTATAAGGCGGAGTAGCGCTGAATGCCCTCATCGTGATCTGACCGGTCGGTTCTTTGTGAATTTGCTGCGTCGTTGTCGGTCTGCGACGCTGCGACTGCTGCGCTCCGTCTGCGGCAACTGCGCCGCTGATGGCGTCCGTGCTTCTCCTTCTTCTTTGAAGCACCGCGCATGTAGCGGGAGAAGTCATCGACGAGCGATGGAAGTAGCGTCGTCCTCCGGTGTGGCCGAGTCACCGATCCACAAGTCCCGTCTGCTCGAGCTTCTCCTTAGCTCAAGCTTTCTTTGAGGAAGAAGTCGCCCGTCACCACGCACGTCGCCGCAGAAGCTTCCACGTGTTCGAGGCACGGCAGGCCTCGCACCATCTCCTTGATCTTGAGCCGAGCCAGGCCTCAAAGTGAAAGGTGCGGCGCTGCGTGCCGCCTCGTCGTCGAGCGGCGAAGGGTCATGCCACCTACATCAAGGACATAGAGCCGATTTGCGCTCTAGGTACCTTGGCAAGAAGGCGGCGATGGAGATCCCAGATCGCGGGATCCGTGCTCGTCAAGACGCGAGCCGCTCTCATCCGGTATCCCAGGCGATGGAGTTCCTCAGTGAGGATGTAGTGAACCGGTGAGCATCCGGTGCTCTCCGTCTTGGCGGTGAAGATGACGGAGCCGACACACGAATCTCCATGGCGGAGGCATCTCCGGACTTAGCGGAGGAGCCTCGCCGTCGAGTCGAGCTCGGCGAAGAACTCCGTTGACGATCATGTGGTGGGTGGCGCGGTGTCAAGGCACCACCCGCGATCTTGTCGGTCTTTGGGCCGTCACGAGAAGGCGTGTGCCTTTGGCTCGTCGAGGTGGAGGAGCCGCTACGATCGGCGTGGCTCGATGCTCGCATGAGCCATGAACAAAGCCGGCTCCTCGCCACGCCTCTGCGACATGGGCTCGGCGCGTCATGGTCGACCTTGGCCCAATGGCCAAGCCGGCCACGATTGTGGCGTCATCTTAGGCAACTTAGGCTGCCTGCCGGCGCCTCATGAGCACCTTGCACCCCGACAGCCGTCTTTGCGTCCCTTGCGCGGTTCTGCGCTGCGCTGAAGAGGACCCCTTCTTCCTGTCGATGGTGATGGCCCATCAAGTCTTCGTCGACCAAGCGACCGATTGCCTCCTCGATCGACATCTTTGAGGTCGCAGGATTCGATCGAGCGAGCCATCTGCCTTCTCGGCGAAGCTCTTTCCTCGTTGTAGGTGGCGTCGCGAACCGCTCCATCTTCGTAGCAAAGTGTTGAGGCGAGCAAAGTCATCGACGTCCTCGCTTTGGCAAGGCGGTCATCCCATCCTGCGGAGTGCTGCGAGTGGACTTGCGAGCACGGTCGCTGCCGTCTGTGACGCGATAGCCTCCCGAGCCTCCTTGGCGATCGCTTGTTGGAAAGCGAAGCGCATCTCGGGTGGGGCTGCGGCAAGAGGCGTCGGCCGTCAATCGTCATGGTGGTCGGCGTTGGCATCTGGATCGCCTCCCGCATGTGCCGCACTGGACCTTCATGACCACGGCCACTCGGCGTAGTTGGTTTTGGTGAGGGTAGGCCACCGGCCGGGGCGTCCCGACCACGGCCGGACCTCATAGAGACCACGGTCTTGTCGTTTGACGCCGCGCCGCCGCGCGCATCCTCTGGGCGCGCCGCCGTCGCGCCTCCTCCCAGCCGCGCGATGCTACGCCTCGGGCGCCACTGATCTGCGCGCACCTCCTCCGCGCGCCGCCTCCTCCGGAGCGACACGCTGTGCTTGGGCATGCTCGGCCCGCGCCGTCGCTCGTGGGCTACGTCGGCCGCCTTGTCGCTGAAATGGAGCGGCGATCTTTGCCTTGAGCTGGACCTCTGCCATTGCTGCATGTGATGCCTCCGCTTCTTCTTATACGCATTCTGTTCTTTGCCAGTTCCATCGCTGCCACCTTGATGCCGCAACATTTGTCCGCCGCTGCCGCCACGCTCTCTGCGTGGCTTGGCCTCCTCGCCTTGCGCTCGAGAGCAGTCTTGAGTGACCTTGGGACATGGCTGGCTGGGGCTGTTGCGTGGAGGAGGCTGCTAACAGTCTTCCTTTCATTGCTGAAGGAGAGAGAGACCACCGGGACATTGCAACTGCACTTGCCATTGGGCTCTTTGACACCAGTGAAGAGGATGAGCAGGAAACACTCAGCCTACAAGACAACCTCGCTCTGATACCACTTGATAGGATCTCTAGATTTACTCTCATTGAAGAAGAGGATGACACTAAGAGTTGGGGCAATTTTCTGGTTTTATTTCTTGCACAAACTCACACACAAATGCCATGCCAACCACAGGGGTTGGGGATACATATTTATAGGCTGCTAGCCAGTCAAGAATATGCTAAATGCTAGTCCAAGATGCTAGTCTAAGATGCTGCCTAAAAGCAGTCAAGGATGCTTGGTCCTTGCTGCTCCTAAATGCCAGTCCTTGCTACAAGGACCATGTGTGTTACAGCCCCACAAAGACCAACAGTACAGAGACTTATCCATCATAGATTACTCGAGTACATGCGGTAATGATGTGAGCGCATTCCGGAGGAAGAAGTGTCAAAGAAAATCCTATTTACCTAACATAGGCAACCAGCAAAAGAGAAACAAATTAGGTCTACCATGTTTCAGATCAATACTGTCATATTGAACTATTGCTTGTAAACTAGGTGGTGTGTTAAACTTATTTATCGTCACCATAGAAATAACACTATATGAGGGGTTATTGATGGTTAGAGGTAGTGGCATTCTATGTTAATCGGCCGTTTATGACCGTCTTATGCAAATGTCACCTTGTGCTCGATTTTTTTATACATGACTGTGTTTTGAATAGGTTCAGTCGTGTCGATGTATGCTGTATTTTGCCCCATGTTTCTTTGCAACACCCGAATACTTGACTATTCTTCAAACTAAATAAAGAATACATGTATTAGACAGTTTTCCCCCTTATTTTTTTGCAACAGGTTTATGATGGTTGTCAAAGTTGGGAGATAGCTTTTATTGTTCAAGCCTATTGCTCGACAGACCTCGTTAAGGAGTTTGGTCCAACACTCCGGAAAGCCCATGAGTTCATTAAAAGTTCACAGGTTTGGTGTTCTCAATTTGCAGCCTTATATATTATTAAAAAAATTATTTACATACTAAATTTTGACATGCATTTTCTTACTTAAAAGGTTCTTGAGAACCATCCTGACAGCAAAACTTATTACCGCCATAGATCAAAGGGTTCGTGGACACTTTCAACAGCGGATAATGGTTGGTCTGTATCAGATTGTACCGCGGAAGCACTTAAGGTCAAGACAAATTTCTTCTGATATGTTCTTAATCTGGAAATGTGTGAAATGTTCTTTGCTTGTTAAAATAAGATATAATGAGCATAGTACTTTTTTTTATATCTGCTTCATCATTAAATAGATAAAGTTTATTAATCCTAATCAGAACATCGATTTAATCAACTTAATTAGGTGCATTTGCTATATGAAAGGATAATGCTTCTAGAAATTCTATAGAAGTCAATATAATTGGAATGTCTATAGGAAAGGAGAGAAAAGATTCGAGTACATAAACAATATGGCCTTCCTTGGTTTTTTGTATTATCCTCATATTCTCATCCTTTTACACACAAATTTGCAAGTGTAAACTTTTATGATGTGTGGATATGTCACTAATCACGTACTCTTAATAACTCTTACTACTTTAGGCATTATTAATGTTGTCAAAGTTCTCTGCTAATATTGTGGGGGATCCCATAAAGGGTGAAAGGTTGTATGATGCAGTGGATTGCTTACTTTCTTTTATGGTATGACTCTTAACTCAAATCATTTGTCAGCATTTACTTTTTCTCAACTTTGTGAGGTACTCGGTATAAATGATAGTTAATCCAATCCACTCCATTCATCTCTTATGTAGTCATATAAGAAGTTCTTGTGTGGTCGTGACTCATGCCTAGCGGTCAAGTCAGGAAAATATAGAAAAAAACACATTTGAATTATGAGAAAACGTGCCAAAGATAGATCTAACTTGAATGAGAGCAGAAACTTTATCTATTTCCCAAGGCCTTAGGCCTATTGAGATAGACTAGGAAACAGAAATACAAAGGATAAATACATAGGTACAACACATCTATCTCATTGTGGATGAACTACTTATTTTGGAGAGGTAAAAGCGGTGCCAAACATAACCTGTACAGGATAAGAAACCAACAAATTGGTTTTTTTCATTTTGGTAAGTATGTGCCTAGGATGGCGTGGGCTGTGACTTTGGTCACGGCATCTTATGGCCGTCGAACCAATGCAAGGTCTCTGCTAGTCCTGAGCCACAGTTTCTAAACCGGATTGACCATAAAAAGGCTTTGGACTAGTCAAATCCTATGGTGGAACATGAAGTAGCAGCAATATGGACTCGTAATATCTTTCTTTCCAGTTTTGGTGTTCTGATGTCATCACGGATAATTTTATGGAGTAAATATTGGGGATGCTTATGATGTAAACCAATATTAGCTATCAATGGTTTCTCAATTTTCTTCTCTCTTGGATTTTTGTACGTCCAGCACTCCCATTCATATTATGATTAATTTGTGACAGATGAAGAGATCGTCAGGAGCATAAAATATAATCATACGTAGCATGATCAGTCCTTTAAATTTTTATCATTTACTGAATTGTTGTGGTTTTCTTCTTATGTATGGTTTATTAGTTTCTTTTCTGTATTAAAAAAATATCTTATTTACTGAAAGCTGTACTTCTGTCTTTGTAATTCTTATGTATGGTTTATGTGCTCTCTTAAGATGATTCAGCCTTGTACTTTACAACAATTGTTACTGATCATACCTTTTTCTCCTGTGAAGAATAAAGATGGCACTTTTTCTACATATGAGTGCAAGAGAACTACATCTCTATTAGAGGTGAGTATTTCACAGTTTTAATTTTTTATATGGAAAAATAAGTACACCAATTATATGGGGATTCTGTGTTACGATTATGTGTGATCAGGTTAAGAAACCCGCTTGTACACAAAATATGTTATAGTCAAGCCAAGCAACTCTAGCTTGGAAATTCAGAATGTCCAGAATTAATTTTATTTGATTTTTGATATGATTATTCTGCTTATGGGTTATTTGTCTCGTGTATCATATTTCTATTCAGAGTGTCCAAAAGATATTACTGTTTTAACATATTGTACACTAACATGTGCTCTTTTTGGCATTAGGTTCTCAACCCTTCTGAGACTTTTCTGAACATTATTGTTGATTATCCGTAAGGATGAAAATATTTTTTTTCTTGTATAAAATATTATTGATTCTCTTTTGTAGTATAATTGTAATGCTAATTCATAGCTTCAACCAATCGATAGATCTGTCGAATGTACATCATCGGTGCTTCAGGCCCTAGTTATGTTCAAAGAGCTTTACCCGGGGTACCGCAAAGAAGTGATAGCAAAATGTGTTAAAAATGCTTCCAAGTTTATTGAGGATAAACAACGAAAGGATGGATCATGGTATCTAAAATAAATTGTTTGTTGGTGTTAATTATTTGAACATCTAATATTTCTAGTCAATGACTGGATTATTTATCATCTAACAGGTTTGGCACTTGGGGTATATGTTTCACCTACGGAACATTCTTCGGTGTAAAAGGATTAATTGCGTCTGGAAGAACTTACGAAAATTGTTCTTCCATAAGTAAAGCATGCAACTTTCTATTGTCAAAGCAACTAAGCACAGGTGGATGGGGAGAGACTTATCTTTCTAGTGAAACTGAGGTAACTATTGTTTCTTTTTGTATCAGCCAGGGCCATGCTTGGTTTGTATACTTGTTAGCTTGATATGCCAGATACATGATATATCTGTCTATGCCTGACTAAGCTGTCAACCTCGTCATCATCTTACTAGTCTCCCAGTACAAGTGACCTTTAGTTGTATCTGGCAGGTCACATTACAAACCAGAAATCCTCAGTGAGTTCATAATTTCAAATCATTTTTTGAAATTTCATTAGGAATAGAATCTGCAGTGCAACTCTGGGCCCGCTAAACTCTCGTCCCAGCACCAGGTCTGTCATACACGCATGGCCAACTGTAAGGCAACACAGCCTTATAAGAGGGCTTGCGTAGCCTTTATAGTTGTGCTATGCTTCCTCTGATAGCTGTGTATATTGTATATTCATATCCTCTAGCTAGTCTTGAGTAGTTGAATGCGCCAGTTTATGTTGTAATCATTCTGGTCAAATATGTCTGGTAATATGCAACTGAAAAAACAAAAGGTCTATTGATGCTATGCTTCCCCAGTAGGAGAATCTTTGCTTTAGGTTTAGAAAACTGGAGCTGGAGCAAAAACTTGGCCAGTTACTGTTTTTCTGTGTTATAAACAGTCATTTCCTGCTTTATCTTTGCCAGTTATTTTTCAAAGTCATACTTTTAAATCACATCTAACAAACGTTCTGCCTGAAATGGAATCAATGTTCCTTCTGGGACATCGGATAAATGGGATTCATCTAGAGGGTCACCTAGGGCTTAACTATCTTCCTTTTCAACCCTATCTAGTTGTTTCATCATTGTTTACATAAATATCTTTTATTTGCTCATAGGCACTAGTTGTATATGGCGATATGCCCTACTCGAGCACACTCAACTTCTATGTTTCCAGACAAATTTATGTTTCCACATATACTATTCTTACTCATTATTTGTCTATAATCAATTGACAATGATGTCGTCGCATGAACAGAGAAATTATTCATGTCAGTTGATGTGATGACAGTGTCTTTCTAGGGTAGTGAATTTGTGATAAAAATAGGTATATTTTAATTTGTTAGTCAATGCTGCTCCTAACTTGCCAGGCTGAACTTTATCAGGAAAACCAACTTACCAGGCTGAATGTTTCACTGTAAAGCCCTCATATTAAGATACCATAATTCTTAGGCTGTATAGTTAATTATTTGCACAGGTAGGCCAAGTAACATTAGTATAACTCAATTTTCCTAAATGTTATAGGTCACAATGGTGCCTTCCCTGTAATCTCATATATATAGGCAAATACAAGATTTACAATAACTACCATAATGGCCTCAATCTCCTATAAACGGAGGGCTCAAGATATGGTGTTAAACCCTAGAGATATTCGGTTAATGACTCCGATATCATTTGTTAATGCACCGATATCCTAGAGATATTCGGTGGCCTAACACTCCCCCATGATCGCAAGGAGACGGACGTTGAGACTGGACCGAAAATCCAGAAACAATGGCAACGCGAGTCCCTTGGTGAAGATGTCAGCAAATTGGCGCGATGACGGTACGTGGAGAACACGCACTTGACCAAGTGCCACTCGATCTCGAACGAAGTGGAGATCAATCTCGATGTGCTTGGTGCCGACATCGAACGGGTTTGTAGACATGTAGCGGCGCTAACATTGTCACAAACACGACGGCCGGTGGCCCGAGGTCGATGAAGTTCCACCAAGAGTTGTTGAGCCAAGTAGACTCGGCGGCGTTGGCGACATACGGTACTCGATCTTTGGAGCGGGAGACGGTATGTTGGCGTTTGAGGACCAAGACACCAAGTTGTCGCCGAGGAAGACGCAGAGTTCGAGGTAGAGCGCCAGGTGTCGGCAATTGCCCAATCGCATCCGTGTACATGATCATCGAATCGCCGACGAATGGCATGAGCTGAGGCGTGGCCGAGGGTGCCTTGACGTGGCGAAGAACACGCTTGATCAACGCGAGATGCCGGTCTCGCGGATCGTGCATGTGACGGCAGATTTGGTCGGACGGATACGCGATGTCGGGACGTGTGAACGCTGGCATCAGAAGCGCCGCAAGAAGGCTGCGATACTCAGAGGATCGGCGACGGGGAGCCAAGCGAGGCGAGCTTGGGCGCGGTGTCGATGGGGGTCGATGGGGACGCACGCATCATGCGGTAGCGATCCGAATCTCGGCGATTACCGGGAGAGAACATCCCGGAGGAAGCGGCGATCGATGCCGAGAAAGTAATGGAGATCCCCATGTCCGCTATGGAGAACTCGGAGTTGAGAGCGTGACGACGCGCTGAGAAGGGACGCCGAGGAGCCCGTGAGAACGATGCCGCGACGTAGGAAGCGTAGGCCGCGGCCGAGCGCCGTGGAGCATGAAGAGAGGTGTCGGACTTGGAGCAAGCCGATGGTCCCGACGAGGCGGTTACCGGTACTAAGCGCGGGCCCGCTTCAAACCGTAGAGGCGGTTGAGACGGCAGACATGGTCCGGGCGGGTGGCGTCGATGAAACCCGTGAGGTCGGCGATGAGACGGTCTCGGACAACGTTCCATGAAGGAAAGCGTTCTTGACGTTGAGCTGGCGGACGCCCCAGTTGAAGGAGAGCGCGACGGAGAGGATGACGCGGATCGTAGCCGGTTTTACAACCGGACTGAAGGTCTCGTCGAAGTCGATGCTGGGAGCTTGGGAGAAGCCACGAAGAACCCAACGTGCCTTGTACCGATCAAGGGAGCCGTCGGGGTTGAGGTTGTCGCGAAAAACCCATTTGCCTGTGACGATATTGGCCTTGGAGGGAGGATGCACAAGATCCCATGTGTTGTTGGACATGAGGGCATCGTATTCGACCTTCATAGCGTCGAGCCAATTGGGGTCCTTGAGGGCTGTCCAAACCGTTTTAGGGATCGGAGACAGGACGCCAGTGGCCATGGTGTTGAGGTTGAGGGGCTCCCGTGGCCTGATGGTCTTGCTTACCGACGTGTCACCATCTCGAGGAGCCGACGGTCTTGGTGAGGGAGAGCGAGGTGGTGTGGCCGATGTAGAGCTCGGTGGAGAGGGCGCCGCGGAGGGCATGGCCGAGATGGTTGGCGAAGGCAGTGAGTCGCAATGAGGCGACTCATGGGCGAGGCCGAGGGTGACGCCGCGCGGTCGAGGCGACACGGCGAGTTCTGCAGCAGCCGCCGCAGGCGCGCAGTGTCGAGGAGCCATGGCAGGGGTCGGCACCGCGCGCTGCCGAGAGCACGCAGGTGGCGGGACGGGGATGAATGTGTCGTTGTCATCATCCGTAGGGTCCGCGATGTGTTCCTGGAGGAAATCATAAGAATGCGTAACGTTCGCTAAAGTTAGTCTCATCAAAGACGCCATGCCGAGATATTATGATACGTCGAGTCGCTATTTCCATGCATCGGTAGCCCTTGTGATTAGGCGCATAACCAAGAAAAAAGCACGGAGTAGAACGAGGAGACAACTTATGCGGCATGGTGGATGCAATATTAGGATAGCATAGGCATCCAATGACACGAAGGTTGGAGTAGGAGGGAGGGGTAGAGTAGAGAGCCGTGAAGGGGCAAGAGGCGGAGATCGCGGTGGTGGGGAGACGGTTTAGAAGATATGTGGCAGCATGTAAAGACTCGACCCAAAACTTAGGCGGCATGGAAGCTTGGAATAGAAGTGTGCGAACGATGTCATTTACCGTGCGAATAACTCGTTAGGCCTTGCCGTTTTGTTGGGACGTGTAGGGGCAGGAAAAGCGCACGTGGATGCCGTGAGTGGACGCAAGATCATGAAGAGATCCATTGTCGAATTCCTTGCCATTATCACACTGTATCTGTTGCAGAGTTAGTGCAAACTAAGTTTGTACATACGCGCGAAAATTAGAGAGAACACCAAAGGTTTCAGATTTACGTCGTAGCGGAGAAGTCCATAAAAAATGAGTAAAATCATCCAATATGACTAAGAAATATTTAAAACCAGACATGCTTTCAACCGGAGAGGTCTAGAGATCACACTGTACAAGTTCAAAAGGACGCAAAGTACGACTAGTAGAACCTGAAAATGGTAAACGAACGTGTCGACCAAGTTGACACACATGACATAGACGGTAGTGATGGGGCGAGGCGGCGGAGCGAGTCGTGTCCTGGGTGACCAAGGCGGCGATGCCAAAGGGTGGGGGCGTTGGTGGAGGCGACCAAGGCGTGGAGGGCGACACTGGAGTACTGCAGAGATCACGAACTATTGCACCTGAGAATTACCGCCTTGGTATGAAGGTCCTTCACAGAAAAACCCGCAGGGTCAAATTCAACGGAGACACAATTATCACAAGTGAACTGTCTAACGGAGATTAGATTTCTAATGATACTAGGAGTAACTAGAACATTTTGTTGATGAAGTGGACGATTAGAAAAAGATGAACGGAGAGAGGCATAGCCGGAGGAGGTGACAGGGAGAGAGGAACCATCACCAACGACTACGCTAGAAAAAGGAGCACGGGAGTTAAGAGTTTTGAGGATACCGACATCCGATGACATGTGAGCGGAGGCGCCTGTGTCCATGACCCACTCGGTAGGAGGGGGCTGAAGGCTCATGGCGTTGAGCTGGTTGATGAGGGCGGCGGCGTCCCATGATGGAGAGGCGTCGGAGCGGTTAGAGGCGGGCATAGCCGCAGTGCGATTGGTGCAGGGCGTAGCCGCACGGAGTAGCGCGGTCGTGGTGTTGTAGTAGCCGAGAGCGCCACGCTGGGACGCCATGAAGCCGTGTGCCGCGGGGCGAGGAGGTGCCGCGCCGGGACGCGGTCCGAGGATGCCCGTGCCCATGGGGTACATGTAGATGGACCCCGTTCACGGGTTGTAGGGCGTGGGAACGGCTGGTGCGCCGCTAGGTGCTGCAGGGGCGCCGGTGACCTTCCTCTTCTTGCCTTTGGAGCGGCCGCCATTAGGGTTGAACGGCGGTGGTGCAGGGGCCGGGGGGCCGTAGCCCGGTGGCGGAGGACGAGGAGGTGCAGGGTCGCGATACCTAGGGGTGCCACCACTGCCCGTGTTGGTGTAGAGCGCAGCAGGGGCCGAGGCGCGGTGCCCGTGGTGCGGCTTGAGCTCCTGGAGGAGGAGCATGTTGCGCAGCTGGAGGAAGGAGGGGAACGGAGTCAGCAGCGGGACGAGCGCGGCGATGTGGTCATAGTTGTCGTCGAGACCCTTGAGGACGTTCCAGACGAGGGCGTCATCGGTGACGGGGGCGCCGCCATCACCAAGGGCGTCGGCCACGGCTTTACGCCGAGGCGAGGGCCGTGATGGACTTACCTCCGCCGATGTTGCGAAATTTCGCCAAGGTAGCCAGCCCGCTGGTTGTCGCGGAAGAGGGCGACGGTTACCGCCAGACGGAGTAGGCCGTGGTGGGGCTCTCCATCACCATGTCGGTGATCTCGGGCGTGATGGATCCGTAGATCCAGCGCAGAACGGTGGCGTCCATGCGCAGCCACTCATCGTCATCGGCGGGTGGCGTGGCCGTGGTGAGGTGGTCGGCGAGGGCGTAGGTGGTGACGGCGATCTGCATCATGTTGTTCCAGCGGGTGTAGTTCGACTCCTTGAGGTCGAGCTGGACGGGGATGAGCGCCTTGACGCTTTGGATGTTGGTGGCCTGGGCCCAAATATCGGCGAAGGGAGAGGCGCCGGCGTCGGACATGGTGGAGGAAGAGGGGCGGCGGCGCAGGGGAGGAACCCTGGCGCGGCGGCGGTGATAGGTGAGGGTGGCGGAAGCGGAGGATTGTTTGGCTGATACCATGTAAAAAGATAGAATTGGGTGGGATAGGTCACAATGGTGCCTTCCCTGTAATCTCATATATATAGGCAAATACAAGATTTACAATAACTACCATAATGGCCTCAATCTCCTATAAACGGAAGGCTCAAGATATGGTGTTAAACGCTAGAGATATTTGGTTAATGACTCCAATATCATTTGTTAATGCACCGATATCCTAGAGATATTCGGTGGCCTAACATTATTCCTTTTGAACCATGCCCTGATAAGCCAAAATTTAGTGAAGATAATGCTGGTTTCCACCTTATATTTGTCAGGCTTATGTGGAGGCTACTGGTCCTCATGCAGTAAACACTGCTTGGGCAATGTTGGCTTTAATTTATGCTGGGCAGGTATATTTGGTCTTTGTTCGTCTTAATCGACTCTGAGTAGCTATGTATCTTTTTAAACTATTCTGATATCCACATGTTATTTTCGTATGATGGTCATTCTATCCAGGTTGAACGAGATCCGACACCACTATATCGTGCTGCAAAAGAGTTGATCAATATGCAGCTAGAGACAGGAGAGTTTCCCCAGCAAGTATGTATTGCTCAATGTCTATAATTTGTGTATAGTTTCTGCCTAGGATCACAATTCTTAATTAATGGCCTGGATAATACGATATTCTTCAGAATAACGATTTCCATGGCACAAACCCTACCATGATTCTGTCAAATTAACTGATAACATTGCCAGTAGCTTACCATGTTATACTACTACTACTACTACATTATTTCAGTATCATGCTTGTTATTAGTACACTTCGGAGATGACGGTTAGTGCTACCTGAAGCAATCTGAACTTTCTGCTTTGATGACAGGAACACGTCGGATGCTTCAACTGCTCCATATACTTCAATTACGGCAACTATTGCAACTTATACCCTATTTGGGCTCTTGGAGAGTTCCGTCGTCGACTGCTTGCCAAGAACTGAAGCCGAATAAACATGATATATGTTACTTCACTGCTGTTAGGTGTAATCCTTTCTATACGGAAAGGAGCTTACACAAGCTGCATTTATGCAAGACATACGTCAATAGCACTTGAAACCAAAGTGACCAGGGCAAAACGTAATGGAGGAGATTGCTATGTTATGTACTGCAATTACATGTTAATTACTTGGCTTCGTATGGTTTCAAGCTTTAACTGGCCTCCCACTCACTGGGTCACTGGCCAGAATTGAACGTAAATATAAGGGCGGTGGGCTGGGGCAGAGGTGTATCTGGCGTCTGAAATTCGACCAGAATTTGCTTAAGAAATAAGTTGGCTATAAATCCTACCGGAAGCATTGACTTACTCCTGCATTAACTGAATAAATAATTCCTCTTTCGAGTTTTGACCAAAATGTACAGGACTGATTGGATAAACAGTTCAGATAAGTAGGCAGTGTCGGTGCGTGCAAGGGGTGTTTAGGCAATAAGGTCTTGCATGAATGAAAAACCTAGAACAACTACACCTAAAGTTTCAGCCAGGACCAATAACCTTCCCCTTCAGAATAGGTGAGCTCAAGCTTCCAGCAATGCCGCCTCTCTGGTATTTTCATACTTTTTGAAGAAAAACTCCGGTTACCACTTACTAGTCACAAGAATGTTGATCTCCCACAATAGGCCCAAGGAATGGTACGTCCCCTTTTTTCATCTGGACGGCGAAAAAACTGTCACTGTTCTTAGGACGTCGAATTTAGCCGGATTTGGTTCAACTTTTATCCGGCGTTTTCAGGCCGAACCCAAGACGCCGGGAGTTGCTTGGGAACGCCGGATGAAAGGAAAAAAAAGGTGGGCCAATCTTTTTGGCGAGACAACCTATTCCCCTACCGTGATTCGGCTCTCACGTGGCACATAGCCTTCTCCCAGCTACCCCCTCGCAGCCATGTCGCCGCTGGCGATGCCCTGCCTTGCCCAGCCGAATCCACGCCTATAGAAAGGTTCGCCGCCACCGCATCCTTTCCCCTTGCCGCTGGCCTTGTTTTGCCTTCTCCCGCCTTCGCCGCAGCTCGGCTCTGTTCCGAGCTCTTGCCCACCTTGCCCGTGAAGTGTTCGGCGTTTTGCCTGTTTGGCCATGGACTTCGAACGAGGAGATGTTAGCCATGCTGCTAGAGGAAGAGAACGTCGTAGCCGCCGAAGGTGAAGAGCACATACGAATCCTCGGCTCCCTGGATAGGCTATACACGCATATTGCAGCGCCGAAGCGTGGAGACTCGGCGAAGGGTCGCCGGAAGTGCAAAACAAGGCAGCGGATGGAGGGCTACTACATGTTGTACGTCGACTACTTTGCCGACGACCTGCTACACAAAGAGGCTGTGCTTCGGCGTCGTTTCAGGATGAGCCGAAAACTCTTCTTCGAGATCATGTCATCCGGGAGTACGACCCCTACTTCATATGCAAGAAGGACTGCACCAGCATGGTTAGGTTTTCCTCACTGCGGAAGTGCACGGTGGCAATGAGGTTGCTTGCATACGGATCTCCAGGTGACACACTACTAGGAAATTGCTTATCCATGGGATTGAGACCCAATGGCGCATGGGCAGAAGCATGCGCCATAGGTAAATA
Source organism: Avena longiglumis (assembly GCA_030063025.1). Classification (NCBI taxonomy): domain Eukaryota; kingdom Viridiplantae; phylum Streptophyta; class Magnoliopsida; order Poales; family Poaceae; genus Avena; species Avena longiglumis. Next base: position 86,644,810 of record CP125977.1, on the reverse strand, counting down.
TCTGTGATGCACCTAGGAGGCATTCGCCACAGATAAGCCAACTATCTATGGCGTATGACCCAGACATGCGTCACGGATATGTGTAGGGCATCCATATCTGTCACATATGGATGGCCCCTAACATATCCATGGTGCATTGATGTCTATGGACGCTTATATTCCTGTAGACAGTGTTGGGCCTCCAAGTGCAGAGGTTTGTAGACAGCAGCAAGTTTCCCTTAAGTGGATCACCCAATGTTTATCGATCTTAGGTAGGAAGTGGTCAAAGGTATCCCTCTCAAGCAACCCTGCAATCAAGATATAAGAAGTCTCTTGTGTCCCCAACACACCCAATACACTTGTCAGGTGTATATGTGCACTAGTTCGGCAAAGACATAGTGAAATACTAGTATGGATGATTATAAGTGGTAATTACAATCTGAAATAAAGATGGCAGCAAGCAAACATGTAACAGGTCTAGTTGTAAACGGTGTTTCAATGCTTAGAAACAAGGCCTAGGGATCATACTTTCACTAGTGAACACTCTCATATAAATATCTTCTCTTCATTATGCTACTCTGGACTACTCTCCGGTTGGACAACTCCAATCCATGGTAGGTCTACAAAAGCTCTCCTTAAAGTTCGCATTTCCCATCTAAGTAACCCCACACTGTCACCTTGAGCGCTAGATGGTTCCAACAAACACCATAATTTCATAGAGACATCCAACTCAAATTATACTCATGATAAGTATTTATGTAATCTTTAGCCTAAGTGCCACACGGTGTGCACACTGCCAACTTCACACACGTGGGGATAACCGGAGATTACAATTAAAGCACTTGAGTAGCAGAGTAGATCTACGTGATTGCAAAGCTCATGACCACAATAAGATCACGCACAGAGAGAGAGAGAGAGAGAGAGAGAGAGAGAGAGAGAGAGAGAGAGAGAGAGATGAACACATAGCTACCGGTAGAGCCCTTAGCCTCAAGGGAGAACTACTCCCTCCTTATCATGGGAGTCAGCAACGGCGATGGAGATGGCGGTGGAGTCGATGTAGATGGCTCCGAGGGCAATTCCCCGTCTCGGCAGGGTGCCGGAACAGAGACTTCTATCCCCCGAATCTCCTCTTCGGTGGCGGCGGCACTGTGGAACTTTTCGTGGAGATCTGATCCGCATAGGGTTTACGTCTCGGGGAGATGTATATATAGGCGAAATGGCAAGGTCGATGGAACCTCGAGGGGCCCACAGCACCTGGTGGCGCGCCTCCTGGCCGCGCCATCGTAGGGTGTGGTCGCCTCATGGCCCCACTTCGGTTGCCCTTCGGTCTCCGTGTCGTGTCTGGTAAATTATTTATTTTGGCTTTTGTTCCGTCCAATTCCGAGAATATTTCCTTACTAGCTTTTCTGAAACCAAAAACAGCAGAAAACAAGCAACTGACACTGCGACATCTTGTCAATAGGTTAGTTCCAGAAAATGTTTAAAAATGCCTCAAAGTGTAGACAAAATATAACAAAGTTGATACTAAACAAGCATGGAGCATCAAAAATTATAAATACGTTTACGACGTATCATGCATGCCTAGGCCATGCGCCACAAATAGTTGGCTTGTCTGTGGTGCATCGTGTGGGTATGCGCCATGCATATGGCAGGGCCATCCATATCTGCCACATATGGATGGTGCCTTACATAACTGTAGCACATGTTGGCGAAATGCGTCAAATATAGTTGGCCTATCCGTGGCGCACCACCATGTTGTGCGCCACAAACATGCGTGCCACCATCTATATCTGCCACCACCCTTCTACTTGGTGCACTTTCCCCACCTACCTCCACTCACTTCCCCCTAGCCTAAGATCAGATTTGGTCGTCTTCTTCCTCCTCCCCACCTTATTTCTCCCATGAATTCACTCATTTTAGCTAGCTGAAGCTACTTTGTATGATAGATTTGTAAAAGTAAGGCTCCCTAATTTGTAGATCTCTACAAAAGCACCGATTCCTTCTCCTCCATTTGTACTAGGTGAGTAGATGCATGGGAGGACATGCATGCTTGTGTATGTGATGAAGCTTGTAGTGTATGATGTTTGTGTATGCGATATAGATTGTGGTGTATGATGTTTGTGTATGCAATGAAGCGTGTGGTGTATGCAAGTTTCCCAAAATATTGATTCATTTCCGCTTCGGCAAATCTTTTATAATATGCGTATGTCCTATTTTTAGGAAAGGTCATGTTGAATTTTTCTGGTGACCTTGCATGCATGCATGTGTGCACATTCTAAAATATTCTCTTGCTCTATACTGTGCAGGCGATCGTGGTCATGAATATAAACGAAGCCTCGTGGCCAGATATTTGAAAGGTGCGACGGTCGAAATGATCCAGAATAACGGGACCCAGATAAGATGTCTGTGTCGCAAGTGAAAACTAAAGTTTGATGGACCCTTATTCTAGAGTATTGCATAACCACCTTCTCGTGCATGTCTTCATGCGTGGCTTCACTCGTTTGATAAATGACGAGGATGATGCGGACGTCATGAATGTGAGAGCCTAAAATGAGACGGCGGGCAATAATGGGGAGGGCGGGTGAGAAGACGAAGAGTCTCCCGGACATGATCATCACGAAGGAGATGCCGGACATGATCATGAAGAAGGAGAAGCAAGACATAATCACCATGAAGGAGATGCGGGGGCAGATGATGGAGAAGATACAGACACACATACGCTGCAAACAGCCCTTTGGGGCCCTCATGTTCAAGAACTGCTCCTGAAGGATACGAGCAATGCCAAATATACCTCCAAAGAGAAATCCAAGCTGGCGCAACTGGAGATATACGGGAGTACTCCATTGTATGAAGGATGCTGACCAGAGGATACCGCTTGAATGTAACACTCAAGGCTCTAGAGTTGAAGGCAAAACACAATTGGACCGACACAAGCTTCAACAATATGGTTATATTGTAGCACAATCGTCTTCCCAAGGGCAACACTTTTCCAACAAGTATCGAGGGGGAAAATAAATTCATGTGCCCTCTCAATCTACCGCACGTTAAATACCACGCATGCATCAAATATTGCATCATTTATCGGAACGGGTACGCAGAGAGAACCACATGTCTGGTGTGTGGCCATGCACGATACAAGAGAGGGAAGAAAGTTCCACTAAAAGTGGTATGGTAATTTCTGATCACTCCTCGTCTACGGTGGTATTTCATAGACCCTAAGGAAGTAAAGATCATGCACTGGCATGCGGAAAGGTAGAAGCCCGAAGATGATCCGGATAATGAGAAGATGCTAACACACACTTTGGATACTTGCCAGTGGAATGAAATGGATATCGAGTTACCGTTTTTCGTGGACGGTCCAAGAAATGTTAGACTGGGTATGAGCATCGATGGATTAAATCCATTTGGCAACCAGAGCAACACACACAACACCTGGCCCTTGTTTGTGTGGCTGTTCAACCTCCCCACATGATTGTGCTCGAAGAGGAGGTACATACACATGAGTATTCTTATTCAGGGGCCAAAGGTATCGACATCCATATATATCTCGGGCTATTAAAAGAGGAGATAGCCACATTGTGGGAGACGCTAGCGAATACATGGGACGCCCTTTCAGGAGAATATTTTCCTCTTAGATCTTCATTGCTCATGACGGTGCAAGACTATTCTGATTACACGTATGTGGCATGCCAGGTGAACCATGAACACAATGCATGTGTCAAGTGCATGGATCATACATCACATCTACAACTATAAAAAGATCCCGGGTCTTCGAAAACAGTGTACGCAGGGCATCGAAGGTGGTTTCGCAAGGATGACCCATGGAGAAAATGCGGAGATCTGTTCTATATTGAAGCCAATCATGGAATAGTCCCATGTCCTGTAGGGGTTCCGGGGCATAAAATCAAAAAATTTATTACGATGGATCGCCCATATTCCCAAGATCTATCTACTATTAATGCAGTAACAACTAAGAGGTTTCGGATACATACCCTTGTAGTCCGAAAGCGGTTAACGTTTCGAGGGGAACATGGTTGAAGTAGTCGTGCTCGTATCCAACCTCAAGGTCGCAAAGCTCCTCATAGGTCACCCCTTGCTACATCACCGTGCAGCAGTCCGGCTCACGACATCCAAAGTACCCCAAGTGTTGCAGCTCGTGGCTTCGTACAGAAAAAGAATCCCCGCAGCGTAACGGCGTGTTGCAGGTGTGTCGTCTCTTGTGCGAACAACCCTGGGCCGTGCCAATGCATGGAGACAACTAGAGAGAGATTGGAGAGGAGGAGTTCCCAACTCATGGGATCTGTTGTATTGGTGTCTCCCTCCAAGGGGAGAGGGGGCCTCTTTATATAGGGGATGAGGGGGCAGGCTTTCCCCTCCCCCAAGCCAACCAGGCAGTAGCCAAGGGGGAGAGAGGCGGACAAGGGGTGGGAGGAATCCCTAGGGAACCCCCAAACCCTAACCCTAGCCACCGGCCAGGGATGGGTAGCCCTAGGCACCAAGGCCCTTCTCCCTTTCGGTTTCCCTCATGGGCCCTTTTCCCTAGGAAACTTGGCCCATTAGTGGAATACCCTTTCAAATTAGATTTTAATATTATATTTAATATTAATTACATTAATTAATATGTAAATACATATTACCAAATCTGATTCGACCCGAAACACCTTTCCCATATATATCCTCCAAGTAGCTTCGGAACTCCTAGAACGGTTCCGTTCCTCTCACCGGAACTTTACGGTTTCCTTTCTTTCTCTGAACAACTTCTGATCTCTCTCCACGAAAAAATTATGGCTTTATCTTTCTTTACTATGATTCCAACTTACGGAAGATCTCCATCTCATCGTACCCTTAAGTGGATCCCCTCATGGCTCGGGATTGCAAAGACATGATCTCTAGCAATGATCAACATCAAGACCGGGATGCCATGATGACCCATGTACATTCCAGATGACGATTTTGTTTGAACCATAAACGTTGAGTCCAATTCCCTTTGTTTCTTCGATACTACTTGTCTGAGATTCGATCATTAGGTATCTCCATACCTTGTTCAATCTCGTTACCGACAAGTACTGTTTACTTGTTACCGCGATATTACATCCCCGTGGCCTAGTCACATGTTGCAACATTATGGATGTAATCTCACCAAGTTGGCCTAACTGTATCTTACCTAGGGGTGGGCAGAAAAACCGAAAACCAAACCCGAAAAACCCGAGACTAAAATCGAATAGACCGAGACCGAAAGGAACAATCAAAAAATTGGGTAGCAAAGTTTATAGACCGAATTTAGTTCGGTCAATTCGATCATTAGTTTTTAGTAACCGAATGGACCGAACTGACCAAATTTTAGGTGAGAATGGCATAGTTCCAAAGCCCTAGTTGCCCATAACTATATATTTATCTTCCTCAACTAAGCCAAATTTAATATTATTGAATGTTAGTTTCTGCCAATTAATATGACTATATGAAGTGTATTTTATATTCAAATTATAGCTGAAATAGTACCAGATGGTTTACCAAATATTATCCAACTTTTGTACTTGATAATATCTACCACATAATTCGGTCATGACCGAAACCGAACCCGAATTATCGGGTAACCGAATTTGTCGGTTAGTAAATATAACAAGTAAATTTCGGTCTTTACTTTTTGAAGACCGATATGCAAAGACCAAATTTTCGGTCATGATCGAACGCCCACCCCTAATCTTACCCTTCACTAGGTGAACAAATCCTGGCCTTGATTCATAGGCCTCAACATGTTTCTCTAGATACTGATGCGTCTCAAATCACTATAGGGCTTCATTGGGAAACCCCAAGAGGAAGGTATGATGATCACAGCAGTAAGTATTCCCTCAGTATGAAACCAAGATTATCGAACCAGTAGGAGGAAGGAAACGACCCAAAGGTGTTGCTAGCAACTTGGAAACCTGCACAACACAGACTCAAGACTTTGTCCCAATGAACAGTGAGGTTATCAATCTCACCGGTTTTCTGAAAACAAAGGATTAACCGTATGATGTGGAAAGTAATGGTGGCTTGCAGAAAGTAAATAGTAACTATGAAGATGTATCAATGGTAAAGATTGGACCGGGGTCAACAGTTCACTAGAGGTGTTCTCTTTAAGATAAAAAACATGGCATGCTGGGTAAACAAATTACAGCGGGACAATTGACAGGACAGAGTAAGGCATAACAATGCAATACTAGACATTCATGATCCTACGAGATTCGATTGGGCATTACAAAAATATACATATACCACCATCCAACTGCATCTATGACTAGTAATCCACCTTGAGGTTATCATTCGAACCCCCTCCAGTATTAAGTTGCAAGCAACGGATAACTTCTTTAAGCAATGCGTGTAAAGTAAACAATACAATTGTTCCATGAACAAAATATCGTTGTTTTCTCCATATTAGCAACAACACATCTACAACCTTAGAGATTTCTATCACTTCCCTAGATTCAATAGAGGCATGAACCCACTATCGAGCATAAATACTCCCTCTTGGAGTCACTAGTATCTACTTGGCCAGGATAGCTACTAGAAACGGAGAGCATGCAAGATCTCAGACAACACAGACATGATAGAATCAATAAGATAAAACCATTAGCCAATCTAACATAGTAATCTCAATATCCATCGGACCCTGCAAACACAACATGCATGATTATAAATAGATGATCTTGATCATGAACGGAGCTCACAAGATCTAAACATGGTAGCACAAAGGAGGAGAAACAACCATCTAGCTACTGTATGGACCCACAGTCCAAGGTGGAACTACTCATGCATCATACCGGAGGCTGGCATGGTGTTGAAGAAGTCCTCCGGGATGATCTCTCCCCTCCGGTAGGGTGCCGGGAAAAGCTTCAGATCCCCTCGATATAGGGACGATGGTGGCGGCTACGGACTGTTTCATGGAAGATTGATCGGGTCCTTAGGGTTTAGGTATCGGTGGCTTCTTATAGGCGAAGAGGGAGGCCAAGGCGGTGCCCGAGGCGGCCGCACCCCCTAGGCGCGGGCCAGGGCTGGCTGCACGGCCAGGGGGTGTGGCCCCCTCGAGGCCCACCTCCTTCTCGTCTACTGGCTTCGTGTTCCCCTCAGTGAAATATTGACTTTGGCTTTTGTCCCGTCCAATTCCGAGAATATTTATTTTCTGGCCTTTCTAGAACCAAAAACAGAAGAAAACAGTCAACTGGCACTGTGGCATCTTGTTAATAGGTTAGTCCTATAAAACATATAAAAATACCTCAAAGTGTATACAAAGCAAAGCAAAGTGGATACTAAACAAGCATGGAACATCAAAAATTATAGATACGTTTACGACGTATCAAGCATCCCCAAGCTTAACATAAATGCATAGGACACCTTCAAAGTTCATAAGGGTGATTAGATATAAATAGTTCAAGAACAAGCAATATCAACAATATGAATCAATCAATAAGTTTTGGGACAATGCACATAGAACTAAGAATGGCAACTATGCTCTCTTAATTGGTGCCTAAGGATAGAAGGTGGAGACTCAATATAAAAGTGAAAGAAAGGCCTTCAAAGGGAAGTGATACGTCCAAAACGTATCTACTTTCCCGAACACTTTTGCTATTGTTTCTCCTCTAAACTTGTGTGATTTGGATACAACTAACACGGACTGACGCTGTTTTTAGCAGAATTACCTTGGTGCCTAGTTTTTGTGCAGAAAATCAACTATTAGGAAAAATCCTGGAAAATATGCCAAAAATCCTATTTCACCAGAAGACTCACGGAGCCAGAAGACGAGAAGGAGTGGAGCACTGAGGGGCCCCCACCCCCTATCACGCGGGCTAGGCCTGGCCGTGCCTGGAGGGGGTGTGGCCTCCTCAGGAACCCCCTCGGCCTTCCTCTTTGCCTAAAAGTTGCCTTCTGACATAAAAACTCAGGGGGGTCGACGTTTTTCCAGAAAGAGTTCCGCTGCATCGCCACCACCACCAGAAACCGCGATTTGGAACCAGAAACTCCCTTCTGGCACCCTGCCGAGACGGGGAATTTGGAGAGGATCATCGCCATCATCATCAACAACGCCTCTCCATCAACCACCCATGTTTCCCTCTTCCATGAGTGATTAATCCCCCGCTGTAGGCTATGGGGATGGTTGGGATTGGATGAGTTCTATCATGTAATCGAATAAGATTGTTAGGGCATGGTGCCTAGTATCTCTATTAGTGCTATTTGACTTTGTTGCAACTTGTTATTCTTAATGCTTGTCACTAGGGTCCGAGTGACATGATCTTAGATCTGAACATGTTATTGATTCATTATGATAGTATTTTTTGTGATCTTATCTGCAAGTTGTGTACACATATCATTGTCTAGAACCAAAGGCCCCGAAGTGACAGAAATTGGGACAGCCGGAGGGGATGGCTGTGATATGAGGATCACATGTGTTCACAGAGTGTTAATGCTTTGCTCCGGTGCTCTTATAAAAGGAGTACCTTAATTGCCAGTAGTTCCCTTGAGGCCTTGCTGCAACGGGCTGGCAGGACAAAAGATGTTGTGCAAGTTCTCATTGCGAGCATGTATGACTATATATGGGACACATGCCTAGGATTGTTTAGTACTTGGATGCTTTATCTTATTTATCTACAATTTCCCTAGATCTTGAAGTTACATGTTTATACTTGTCCATGCAACGCCCATCCATCCATCCCTATGCCTACCGCACTCCAATCCTACTGTTTACTGTTACTGTTACTATTGCTCTTGTTCCACTGCTGATGTTACTTTACTATTGCTACTACAAAACTATTGCTACTGATAAACTACTGTGAGAAAGAACTATTTCTAGGTGATGCTGAATTGACAACTCAGTTGTTAAGGCTTATAAGTATTCTTTGGCTCCCCTTGTGTCGAATCAATAAATTGGGTAATACTACCCTCGAAGACTATTGCGATCCCCTATACTTGTGGGTCATCAGGAAGCAGGGATTTCAAGTTTCATAAAGAGCTTCCAAAAATTATGGTACTTGTTAGCTTTCAGCTTTCATTGCCACTATCATAAGCATCTTGAAGTGGTTAAGGTTAAAGTGAACAAAAATGGAGTATATGCTTGACAAATTATAAGTTGGCGATGTCATGTCCCTTGAGTACGAGGGCCGCTCCTCATGCTACTCAGCTTTAGTTACCGGTAAGTTCTTGTCATAGTAAGTACATGTGTATCATAGAGAACAGCCAATGGGGTGCCCCTTGCCCCATGACACATGAGCTACCCCATTTCAAAATGACAAGGCAAGCAGACAGTGAGCATCTCATCGATCTTTTTATTTGCTATTTTCATAGGTTTTTATTGTGGATGCTTCACAGATTGCTCAATATGGTTATGCTGCGAGTTTCCACCATGATTAGGCATGGCTTAGTCTAGCGGCCCAGGCGTTTCTCTAACACACATACATAACTCCATGGTCTTAGAAGCTCCCCTTTTATTTCACACCGACGACATCCATAAACAAAAGAGCATGATATCAACTGGATAAATGTCCATAGGTGTTGAAAGCGTTCCCTGTGACAGCACGGTTCTGCTAATCCCAACATATAAGTACAAGCATATACAACATAGATGACACAATGGTTCAAGTTTATTAGGGGCAATAAAAATAAAGTGTGCCATCAAGTTTGTGAGAGCTTTAATCACTAATTTTTCACATAACAAAATGACTTTTTAATTGGAAGGTAGATAAGACAAGAATATACTTGGAATGGTGTAACACACCATGCATAGAAATTTATAGTGGACACTTTGGAATAACTTGGTTTCTTGGGAGTTGGATGCATGAGTAGAGCTTACTCAATACAAGTGGAGGCTAGCAAAAGGCTGGGAGCGACCAACTAAGAGAGCAATAATGACCATAATCATGCAAAGCGACAAAACATTACTAATCAAAGCATAAAGTGGTACCACAAGTAAAAAACTAAATGATCATAGAGGCGAAGGTGACTGGTTCATAATCATAACATGGTGTGAGCATGCGCCAAGTCAACCCAAATGAAGCATCAAAGGAGAATACCACAATACTATGCTTTTGTATGCTAAAATAACGCATGATTCTTTCAAGGCACATTAAGCAATCCTAATTGTTTGGAGCAAGTCATGCTACATCAATAATCACTAAGCATAAGATCAAAACAACATCTAGCATGACATGGCAAAGTCTAAGCCACACAGTCAAAGCAAGCTCACTTTGTACCACTATAAGCATGAAACTTTCTACTCTTTTCCAACACGAATCAACTTATTTGAAAACATCACGGTGAGAACGGGGGCCCAAGTACTTTATTCAATAAAACTAAGCAAACAAAAACCAAAAACTAAAACTAAGACGCTCCAAGAAGAACACAACAAAGCATGAAACAATAAAAACGAAGTGTCTAGAAAGACCTAAGATTTTTATTGATGAACAATGGGATGCCTTGGGCATTACCAAGCTTTGACGCTTGTAACTCTATGATATTTCTTGGGGTGACACGGGGTGGCATCCCCAAGATTGAGCTTTTTTCCATTCTTCATCTCATTACATCATTCTTTCTCTACACCTGAAAATTTTCCTTCATACAAAACTTTACACAATCTTCATTAGCAACATTAGAGCATTCAAAAGATAATAGACCTTTGGGTTTATCTTCAAAACAGAAAAACTTTCATTAAAACACAAGCTAAATTTCCCAAAAATAACTCAAAAAGAAATTGATAGGATACAAATGCAAATAATGGCAGAAATTTGTCAAAACAGACCAGCAGGTGAAAACCAATTTTTTCGAAGACCTTCTGTTGCTCAAATCAAAAAGTGTTGAACTAACAAAACTTAGCTAACAAACTGGGGGACTTATTCAGAACATTACAACTTAATCTGACATACAGAGATTTTACGCAAAATTTTGCAGCGGAGCACAAAAATATGTTTCGGGACAGCACTTCCCCAAATCTTACTTCCCTCTCATTAGAGGTTATTCTTGGCACAAAAATCAATAAAAAGGATAAGGAGATGTTATTACAGAACTAATAACTTCCAAGACTCAATAAAACTATTGGGTTATCTTCCAAGAAGTACTTTTCTTTAACACCTTTAAGTTAGGCACAAGAAGCAAGAATCAAGTATTTTCAAATGAAGAAGCATTAACATCAAACCTTGATTTAAAAGGAGGAGCAAAAGGTAACTTCTCTCTCCTAATAGAGAAGTGTTCAATACCTTTCTGGAATGGAAATTGATATTTAATGGTGCCTTCTTTCATATCAATAATGGCGCCAACAGTTCTAAGAAAAGGTCTTCCCAAAGTAATAGGACAAGAAGCATTGCATTCAACATCCAAAACATAGAAATCAATAGGGACATAGGCATTATTAACCATAATAAGAACATGGTTAACACTCCCTATGAGTTTCTTTTTAGCATTATCATCAAGTGGGACATATAAATAGCAATCTTCCAAAGGTGTAAAATCAAGCATTTCATAAATCTTTCTAGACATAATAGAGACACTAGAACCAATGTCACATGAAGCTTTGAGATCAAAGTCATTCACTTGCATATTAATGATGGGTTCCCAACTATCTTCTATTTTCCTAGGAATAGAAGCCTTGTGTTTCAATTTTTCTTCCTTAATTTTAATGAGAGCATATGTAATGTGTTTGGTGAAAGCCACATTCATATCACTAGCATTAGGACTTCTAGCAAGCTTTTCTAGGAACATAATCACTTCAGAGATATTGCATCCATCAAGATCAAAATCAAACTTAGCATCATAGGTGGTGGACTTATTGGGTTTAGGAATTGTTGTAGGAGTAATAGGGACTTCTTGTCGTTTGGTAGCATCCAAGGTTATCGAACCAGTAAGAGGAAGGTATGATGAGCACAACAATAAGTCTTCCCTCATTATGAAACCAAGGTTATCGAACTAGTAGGAGGAAGGAAACGACCCAAAGGTGTTGCTAGCAACTTGGAAACCTGCACAACACAGACTCAAGACTTTGCGCCAACAAACAGTGAGGTTGTCAATTTCATCGGTTTGCTGAAAACAAAGGGTTAACCGTATGGTGTGGAAAGTAATGGTGGCTTAAAGAAATTAAAAAGTAACTGTGAAGATGTATCAATGGTAAAGATTGGACCGGGGTCCACAGTTCACTAGAGGTGTTCTCCTTAAGATAAACAACATGGCATGTTGGGTAAACAAATTACAGCGGGGCAATTGACAGGACAGAGCAAGGCATAACAATGCAATACTAGACATTCATGATCCTATGAGATTCGATTGGGCATTACAACAATATACATAGACCGCGATCCAACTACATCTATGACTAGTAATCCACCTTCAGCTTATCATCCGAACCCCCTCCAATATTAAGTTGCAAGTAACAGATAACTTCTTTAAGCAATGTGTGTAAAGTAAACAATACAATTGTTCCATGAACAAAAGATCGTTGTTTTCTCCCTATTAGCAACAACACATATACAACCTTAGAGATTTCTATCACTTCCCTAGATTCAATAGAGGCATGAACCCACTATCGAGCATAAATACTCCCTATTGGAGTCACTAGCATTTACTTGGCCAAGATAGATGCCAGAAACGGAGAGCATGCAAGATCTCAAACAACACATACATGATAGAATCAATAAGATAAAACCATTAACCAATCTGACATAGTAATCTCAATATCCATCGGATCCCCGCAAACACAACATGCATGATTACAAATAGATGATCTTGATCATGAACGGAGCTCACAAGATCTAAACATGGTAGCACAAAGGAGGAGAAACAACCATCTAGCTACTGTATGGACCCATAGTCCAAGGTGGAACTACTCATGCATCATACCGGAGGCTGGCATGGTGATGAAGAAGGCCTCTGAGATGATCTATCCCCTATGGTAGGGTGCCGGGAAGAGCTTCAGATCCCCCGATCTAGGGACGATGGTGGCGGCGGCTACAGAATGTTTTGTGGAAGATTCATTGGGTCCTTAGGGTTTAGGTATCGGGGGATTCTTATAGGCGAAGAGGGAGGCCGAGGGGGTTCCCGAGGCGGCCGCACCCCCTAGGAGCGGGCCAGGCCTGGCCGTGCAGCCAGGGGGTGTGGCCCCCTCGAGGCTCACCTCTGTATCGTCTTTTGGCTCCATGTTCCCCTCGGTGAAATATTGACTTTGTGTTTTGTCCCGTCCAATTCCGAGAATATTTATTGTCTGGCCTTTCTGGAACCAAAAATAGAAGATAGCATGCAACCAGCACTGTGGCATCTTGTTAATAGGTTAGTCCCAGAAAACATATAAAAATACCTCAAAGTGTAGATAAAGCAAAGCAAAGTGGATACTAAACAAGCATGGAACATCAAAAATTATAGATACGTTTACGACGTATCAGATACCCAACATACACCTTTATAATCACCATTTTACTGAGTGACGTTGATGCAGTCAAAGAAGCCTCTAGAGACAGTGATTAATATGATCTCACGGTCTAAGGAAGGAGATTACGTTTCTGACTATTGCAATGAGAACTTCATGACTTGATCATGCCGCAATCTTTGAGGAATGTCCATCACATCATTCTCGAATGATATGACCTCGTTGTCAACTGGTGCAGAAGCATCGACTTGATCAGGAAACCTTGATCATCGATTTACCAACGAACTAGTATCAATAGTGGCTACTAGGGACTTATGTTTCATATCACACCTACATCAATGTTTCCACTTGATACAGTTATAGCACAATATGAAATTATTACAAAATTTATTGGGATATGACAATAATAAACTTTTTATTATTTTCCTATAGGGCATATTCCCTTTAGTCTCCCACTTGCACTAGAGTACAAATAATCTAGCTTACATTTACAATCATAAACCATATCCCCATATGAGCTTATTGACCATGCACGGTCATGGAAACGTCTTGTCCTGTCCTATTTTACTAGATCAACATGTCTTTTTCAAATCATGAATGTCTTCCTAATTTTGACATCCCCTCCATTATCTCATAATGGATTGAAGTATTCGTTTTGGCGAGTGAGACTTTGTTTCTATTGTTTACAATGACGGTCTTTGGATCAATTTAACTTTCACTGTTGTCATGTAAACTCCGGAAGCACACTTATCAGAAGTTGAACTTATTTATCCAAAATATACTTTTATATTTATGTAGATCCTAATGCATAACATGCAATTATGTGCCTAACTTTGCTTCTTGTCATTTAAGAACAAACTTAACTCTGGTTCAGTTATTAACTATGGAATCACTTGAAAACATGTTCTTCCAACCAAATCTTTTAGGTCATATTACGTCGAGTATACAATATGGTTATATGGAAGAACCTATGGCCGAGGCATAGGAGATGCAACACATCTCTTTCTTTCTTTTAACCATAGTTGTAATACTGAGTCTAACTTAATGCTTCGTACAAGTAAGAACCTCTTTCTTATATTGTTTCATTCTAAACTCCTTCAGAATCTTACCTAGGACATTCTTAACATCTTCAGAATCAAGTCCAGGAAGTATTCAACAATAATGTTTTATTAAACTTCCCAATCTATCTCGATAGATTCCATTGTTTAATAACTTCTTCAACTTCATCCATATTTACTAGCTTAAGTATTATTAATACCAATCACATCATTCATATATGTCATCAACATATTTCAGAATGATGACACGCTCCCACTCAAATATGGCATCCATTATGAGATCCAGGGATTTCACTTAGCTCCCACTCAAAATATGTCTCCTACATATTTAGTCTAAGCCAAGCCATTAAGATCCCATTCAAATATGTCTCCTACATATTGAGTCTTAGCCAAGCCATTAAGCTCCCACTCAAATGCAAGTCCTCTCAATAATCTTGGACATTCCAAAATACTTTGATCATAATCAAATTGAGAATTCCAGTTGTGAGTTCCCAATATCCATATATTGTTGGGGTAAATCCAATATACTCAAGTATCGCTACATTTGTTGTCAACTCCTTGAATTTGTCCAAACATCCTTTGTGAAAAATCGACCTTTATGTCTTTCCATTAAGTTTCATTTCCTTCTTATGACTTCGTAGTCATTTAGAAATATCAAGTAAACACCTTTACTTAATAAGTTCAAGTAACATATTACTTTTAAATCTTGAATGTAACTTAATACATGATTTCATGACTCCTAGTCATTTCTCGCATTTAGGTTCATCACGCTTCTTTGTATTTCATAGGTATGTCTTGTTCGAAACATGACAAGTGAATCAATAATATAATCCCGCTGACTTGTAGAATATATTCTTGAATCCTACTTTCTTTTGTAAAAGTATTTCGCTGAAACTTTATGATCATTATCATTAGTTTCTCCTCTATTTGCAGAGTTCGGTTTCCCGAAACAAAGTTTGCTACGCCACTTAACAATCAGGAGGTAAGGTCAAATACCTTGTTTTGAACTTTTACTTTCTTCCACCTGCATCTTCATCAAGACATAAACCCTTAGGACAACACCAGGTTTGCCCTTTGTGGAATGTGTATTCATAGTTTCCTAAAAATACGCTACAAATACTTGTTTATTTGCCACGATTTTGAATCATCGAAACCTCTAGAAACTCGAACATGTCATAACTCTTATGGTGTTGTTTCCACAAATCTTTAGATGTTCTTTTTGTATTTCAAACGAGTGTTTACTTATTTCTATCTTAAACTCTAAATCATAACCATAACCCTAATAAGAGATAATATTAAACCACATGTATCTAATACAATATGATTATGATGTTTAGACATATTGATAGCTGTGAGATTCTACACATTTATGATGGTTTCTATCGATGGTTTTCGTTTGGATTTGATGGTTTTCTAGCTTTACCTAACGATAATACTTCAGTAGCAAAGAAAAATTGGTTTTTAATGTGTGTTTCAGGTTCTGAACATCACCAGAGGGATTTAACAGCAAAAACACAATATTCAGACGAAAACAAGCAAGTCTTTTGTCTTATTAAAAGGAACAACTATATGGCGGGAATATTTTTTCGGCCATATAGTTCCCGCCGTATAGTTGCCATCTCCTTCGTCTTATTAAAAGGGACAACTTTCGTGAAGAGGCCGAGGTCAAAAATAGAACACACGAGGCGCCATCCCATCCATAAGGGAGAAAGAAGAGATCCGGAGAAGAAGGTGAAGACGTTGTTCATCTCGCTCCACGATCTTCAATCTCCTAGCCACCACACCTCCATAGCCATTACTTGTACTTGAGAGAGATATCTCCACCTTAAAATACTATGGTTTGAGATTGTTCTTCCCATCCTGAATTGTGTTGGATTTATTTCTATTTATTATTATGGATCTCCACGGTAATATCAAGAACTCCCTTTATTTAATTATATCGATGATGCTTTCTTATCTCACGTGTGAGTAAGTTACCTTGGGTGTGGGAGATGTAGGGGATTTGTGATATGTGATGTGCCTATATATTTTCCATCAAGTTTGTGGTTGATTTTAATTACTATATTATGTGTGCTTGACTATTTATGAGATGCTTAATGCATGTTGTCCAATTAAGGGCCCAGACAACATGATGCTTTGTTCTACATAGATAGAATCTTGTTTGCTAGCAGACCGGAAACCCCCGAGTGACACGGGGATATCAATGGTAAACTAGTTTGACTCGAGGATAACGAGGAACCACCAAGCTTATTGCATTAGTCCGATCCAAGGAGCTTAATTGCTAAGTAACCCGAAGGATCTTAATCGTCTAGTGACTGACCATGGTTGTGGTAAACGGGCTAGTAGGATTATTGAAGTTGGGATGAAATCTACCAAGAGGAGTTACGGTTAATTATGGGTTGCTCGCCTACACACATACTTACAAGATTATAATTGTTAGACTTATCACTTATCCACCCGACACATTCACTATGACCATGAACTGAAACTCCCTGTGCCTACTTCGTCATCTGCAGAAAACAACAAAAAAATCGTTCTTTACTTTTATTCTTTTTATTTCTGAAGTTTAAATTTTAGTTTTATTTAAATACTTTCGTTTAAATACAAATTCTATTTTCATTTTGAACACTTGCAGTCAATTCACTCTAAGACCTGTGACAACTTCGGGTGTGGCAGAGACTTATGGTGACCCAGCATACCACTGCATGTGTAGTACACTATAGTCATTGACATGACATTCACAGAACACCGTTCCGTAAATATCACATCCCTCAGAGTGGTACAACAGAAACATTGCGGGTCCATATTACAAATATACACACATTATTATTATTACAATACCGGAAGTTCAAGACTTCCTAAAGATTCAACTTACAAACCAAAATATAAAGTGTTTCAGCGGAATTTAAAAGTAGCAACTCCGACTAGGAGTTGAGCTCAGCAGCTTATTCTATAGATTTCATGCTGCTCGGCTCCGTTGGTTACTACTAACTAGGACTACTTAGTTGGCTTCGTTATCATCGACACCGTAGCGGATTTCGTAATCCACTCCTTCAACACCTCCAGATAGATCAGGTTCCTCGTAGAACACATCTTCTTGACATTCTGCTGCATACATTGACACGTCTTCGGGATCCTCAGAGTCTAAGCAAGGGATCAAAGGAAAGAATGAGTAACAGCGTTACCCAAGTTCATTATATGCAAGGTGGGAAGTTTGATGCTCTCACTACCACCTCAGATTATAAATCCTTGGCACTATGCAATTTTTGTAAATCTTTATTCAAAGATTGATTTTATCTGAAAAACTATGACAATCAGCCTTCACAGGTTGACCAGAACTTTCATGGAGTTCCTTTCCTGCCACGTTCGTAGCTCCTTTCCGGAACAGGGAGTAACAAGTTACAGTTCTTACACTCTGTAGAGGTGCGTTACTTTACCCATGAGAGATCAACTCCTTGTTGCACAACCGGGCGTACTTTCCCATCCACAATTCCATGATGTGGGGCCCAGTAGTTGGTCCAAGCCAATCACTGCCCCCTTCGCGACCTCGCATGCCTCGTTGGTGTACACCATGACCACATAATGAATTACGGCAATGGTTTGTACAAACCGTTAGATGCCAGAACTATCGTGGGATGATGAGGGTTCCCACCCACGTGTTCCATATCCTCTACGAATTACCAATTAATATGCACGCTACAAGGATAATAGCCACGACCTGCACATCCGGCTTCATGAGAGAGGAAGAAGATACAGCTGACTTATCTGTCCCATTCCAAATCTCATGGCTAACGCATAATATACGACGCTAGAATCACTGATGTCAGGGGTTATTAAGTCCCTACTTGATCATCATTGTTGCAAATAGAACCCTAAGGTCTATTGCTCCATTTTATCATCACTTAGGATGATATCTATGATTTCTTTTTTTTTTGTGAAAATAATATTTTCTTTCCTTTATAAACACACAATTTGCAAATACTTTGATAAAGACTCTTCAAAGGACATGAGCAAGTGATGAACTTGCCTTGTGATGGCAAGGTAGTGAAGTCTGATGCTTGCACTGGACCTTGAGCTTCTATGTCCACAAAAACATCATTATTGCCCAGTAAGGACAATATTTAAAGAAGCAAAATGATTATGCAAGTAATGTAATGCATCATTTAACTTGATATGCATTCTCCAAATTATTATAAAAAGTCTTTTTGATAATAAAAGATTTATAAATATTACTTTTTAATATTTATAACATATATTGAATTATTTTATTTTTTTCCTTTTTATTTGACTTTTATTGATTTAATTCTTTTAGGAATTATCACTTAAAGATTAAAAATTGTTATTAATTATTTATTTAGTATATTTCAAAAATAATAAAATATTAATATATAATGAAAGTGATTTTTATTTATTTTTATCATCTTTCAATAATTTTGTAAAATTCCATAAGGAATATAAAAATTACAAAATTCTAAATAAAATTGAAATGTCTTAAAATTTTATATCTTAATTTATTTGGATAGTGTGGATTATTGTGAATCCAAAAATATTTTATTTATAATTTTTGTACTTTTATTTTATTTTCTAGAATTTAATTAAGTTCAGGGGTATTTTGGTCTTTTCCTATTTATTAAAACAGGCCTTGAAAGTTTTTGGGCTGGCCTAATCTTATTGGGCCCTGGTAGCCCATTAGAAATAGTCAAAATAGCCACTCCGAAGGGTCTGGCCCAACTCAGCCCACTCCCTCGCTGCCTCTCACCGCCGAGCTCATTTCTCTCCTCCTCTGCCTCGACCCCGTGGTCGGTGATATCGCCGCCGGCGATTCCCGCCATCGTGGGCCGTTCTGGTTGCCGCCATGGTGCAGTAGGAGGTTGTCGACTATGCCCATCCTTTCTATCCAACTGGATTTGAGCATGGGGCTCTCCTGCGACGGATCGATTCCGTTCCGAACCCTAGGGTTTAGGGGTTGGCGTGGATCTTGGTGCTGTCGCTGTCGTCGTGTGTCGTGGTGATGCTCCTCGCCTTAAGGCGTGGTCATGGTCGCCGCAGTGGCGATGTATGGTCGCAGCGCCCCCTCTGGGGTGCTCCCCGTGCCGCCATGGTCGTCATCCACCTCTGCTTCCTCTTCTAATCTTCAGCGAGGACCTTTGGTGAGTTATGTTCCTCTCCCCTAGTGCTCTCTATGCTCGCTGATCCTATGCTAGATGTTGGCAGTGACCTCTCTGGTTACTGTCTTGTCCTGATTAAGATGATTTATTTCATTTAGGGTTCTTATCCTGTGATTGATCATATACTGGATGAACTAGATCATGTGTGGATGGTCTGTAAGCATGCTAAATGGTTATTAGCCTGAGGCTTGTTGCTTGAGATGAACTATAATGGTTCTAGTGGCTTATTGGATGATTTTATGCTTAGATTTCATATGATCCAGATGATATAGTTGCTCTGAAATCAATGATTGGTAGAGTCAGTGGGTTTGATAACTTACCCCTGTCCTTACTTGATTAAGGATAATGAGTATGGTGATGTAATTACTGTCCTAGTGCTGTTGGCTTGAGAATTCATATGTGGTTTGAGATCACAATGATTTTAGACAGTGAAGATTTACATAAAAATGTCCTAATTATGATTCATGTATTGACAGGAAAATGATTGGTAGATTGATTGATTGAATGTTTATCCTGATTCATGTAGAATGGTTCTTGTGACACCATCTTGGTATGGCACACAAGATTGATTCTAATCCATTGATTGGGTTGGTTTAAGCTTAAAACAAGCTTGGCTTTAAAAGATAAGTAGAATTGTTCTTCTCTGAAATCCCTAAGACCAATGATGTTGGTCTGAGGCTTAGGGGTTTAGGCCTTATCTATTTGATTCATATGGATAGTCCTGGTAGTGGTACCAGCTATTGTTTCTTGAATCAAAGCTTGGATAAAATGATAGTAGGCTTGATCATTATATGGATCCAAAAGATTAGCTTCTAAGGTGCTACCCTTATCTTAGGGATGTGCCTAGAATTTAAATCTTAGCTATATTTGTGCTTGGATTGAAATATATAGCTTGACAACAAAATCAATGATGTTGTTCTGAGTTTTGGTTGGATCCTTGTACTTTGCTGTTTGCTTTTAGAGTTTAAAATCTCAATGATGGATTCACCCCACTTGGGTGTTTTCTGAGAGTTTGTTTCATAAAACAACACATGCTTCTGTCTAGATAATATGATTAGATCATGTGATGGTTTTATGATACTCACCACAAAAACTGATGATTATGGAGTTGGGTGGTGATGTTGATCTTGTTAACTCCTGTGCTTGACCTTGAGCTATCCTGCTCCTCCTAGCTCCTGGACTTGGTCTTGCTGTCCACCTGATCCTTCCCCCTCTGTCGTGGGAATGGTCACGGCAGATGCTGCAATCGGCAGCGAGTAGTAGAACGAGGGGCAAGGGCGGCCAGCCATCTGCGGTGCGAGATGAGGGCGGAGACACAGGGTTTTACCCAGGTTCGGCCCCCCGGAGGGTAAAGACCTACTCCTGCTAGATTGTATTATGGAGGTGGTACAATGGGCGAGCTCGGCGGCCAGGCGGCGAGTCGCTTGGGTGTATGATGGAACGTATCTCTATATGCCCCACAGGAGGTTTATATAGGCTCACCTCCCCTAGGATTTACATATCTCAACCGAATCAGTTAAGGCTTCGGTACTCGTTTAACCTAATCCGACTGGGCCTATCTACTCGCTTTGGGCCTTGACTTCCGATCGCTTGGATCCACGTCGGGCCTTGATCCGCCCGCAGCCCACTCGCTAGGCCTTGGGCTTGAACGCTCCCTGGGTATACCCCGGTAGGCGCATCCCCATCAGTAGTCCCCGAGGCCGTCGTCGATTAGGCGTAGGTGGCTGCTGGCAGTCGGAGTATACGGCTTCAGAGTAGACATCCAGTCGAATCGTCGGCGGGCTCCTGTATAAAGGAGAAAACTAATCATCCAGATCGCAGCTTTGGCGAGTCGAGTCGGCGCAACATTGTCGGGTCGGCGAGCCGAGTGGCTGAAGTTGGACCGTTAAACGTGGTCAAACTAGCCGTTGGGGTAATCCAACGGTAACTTTTGGCGTAATCACCGCGTAGTAACGGCTCCCTGATTTGGCGGGTAACAACCGCTATATAAGGGGAATGGCAGGCGATCAGAGAACCACCTTCTCGCCATTTCCTCCAACTGCGCGCACTTTCGCCTCCCTTCGCATCACGATCCAGCCGACCAGAAATCCTCCGATCCCCCACAAATCTTTCCGCCATGGCCCTCTCCACCGAACCTTGGGGTAGATCTAAGTGCACATGGGCGCAACTGGCTTCCTTTGAGGAGGCCGGGATCCTGCGAACCGGCTGCTGGCATATCCCCGCGGCCGGAGAGGTGACCCCGAGCCCGCGAGAGAAGGAATTCATCTGCTTCACCAGTCATCTGGAACGGGGGCTAGGGTTCCCCACATCCCTGTTTTTCCGGCGCTTCTGCGCCTACTACAGGATCCAGCCATCGGATCTGGGTCCCCACAGCATCGAGCAGCTCGTCATCTTTGTGGCGTTCTGCGAATGCTACTTGGCTGCCGTCCCTACTTCCCTCTATGGCAAGATCTGTTCCACGGACGGATCAGCCGCGAGGAGGCGAGCGGCCCAATGCTCGCCGCGGGCGGCCTAACCTTCCATCTGAAGTCGAAGGCTTCATTTTTCGACTTGATGCTGCCCGCCAAGGCAGTGAGCGACTAGAAGAAGTCGTGGTTCTATGTTGCCGAGGCGACCCCGGAGGGCGAGACGGCGATCCCGCGGTACTCCGCCAACCGGTCCGAGCCACGCCATCTTCAAGTCGGCAAGCTCCCCAGCGACCAGCGGATGGTCGTTGACGAAATGCTCCAAACCATCCGCGGTTTAAAGAAGAAGGGCCTCCAGACGATCAACCTATACAACTGCTGGCTCGAGCGGCGGCTCGTCCCTCTGGCTCGACGCGACCACTACATGTACCAGTACACGGGCCGGGAGGACTCAACGAAGGCCTGCCTCGCCGAGTGGAAGCTCGAGGACTACATCCCAGCACTGAAGAAGATTACCCAGGCGGTGTACCTGGACGCACAGGCTGGGGTCTCCCCCTACACTGCAAAGCGTCCAGCCCCAACGGTAATCTCCTCACTTCATTCGCAGTCGCAGTTTTTGTAGTCGCGGTAACTCTAATTTCATCTTGCGTTCATTGCAGCTTTTCCAAGTAGTGGAAGGATGGCTCCCGCCTTCGGACGACGAGAATTCGAGCTCGTCCGTCCAGGACATGGGTGAGTCGCCTCCCGCCAAAGGCGATTCCGGGAGCGACAAGAACAATGACGACGACGAGTCCGAGGAGGAGGTCGCCCCGCTGGTTCGCAAGACCCGCGGGCAGCGACAGCGTGAGCTCGAGGCGAGCAAAAGTCTCGAGCGTCACGATGACGACGAAGAACTTCCGGAGACCTCCTCGCGCCGCCAGGCTACTCCGTCGAAGAAGAAGAAAAAAGAGAAGGAGGCAAAGGCCCCTCCGAAGAAGAAGACGAAGCCGACGAGGCCGGCCTCGCCACCGCACTCGGCGAGCAGCTCTGACGCCCCCAGCCCGGCCAAGGACGAGGCGCCGCCAACGACAACCGTGCTGGACACGGCCGCCGTCGAGGTGCCACTGGCTTCGATGCCTCCGCCATTCGCCCTAGTATCTGGGTTGGGGGATGCTCCGGCTGCAGCGGCTTCGCCTCGCAGGGAGGCTCCTGCCGAAGATGTCCCAGAGGCTCCGGCTGCAGCCTCGACGACGAAGAAGCCGTCCGTGTCTTGGGCGCACGACGTCCTAGAGATGGGGCTTAGCCGCCGACTGGGCCCTGAACTGGAGAATCCGGCCAGCCTCCGCACGGGGCTACGCTTCATTCCCGTCGCCAAGTGAGTACACTCACCTTCCTTTGTCTTCCTCCGCACGGGGCCATGCTTACATGATTGATGTACAGGACCAGAGTAAAGAGGATGGGCCACCCGACCGTGGCTAAGGTGCCATCCGTCGTCAGCGAGGAGGATCCTTCCCGTAAGAGTAAGGCGGACGAGGTCGTCGTCCCTACGGATGGTGGCAAAAAGGCCAAGGGCGATGACTTCGTCACGATTTATGACGACACGGCGGTCACGCCGACTAAGCCCGTAACCAAGGCGGCCGCGTCCACGAAGGAGGGTGCTCCCTTGCCTGGAGCGGCCGAGCCGACCTCCTTTGGGGCGGGTGCCTCCATCGCGACATTCCCGCGCTTCATGACCAAAGCGGCCGCGGCGAGTGGAACTTCGCCCTCGAGCCGTGCACCTGGAGTCGCCGATGCGAAAGTCGACCAGCGTCGTGGGTACACGCCAGCTCTCCTTGCGTCCGTGGACGCGATGCAACTCCATGGCATGCTTGGCGCAGCCATCCAGGTATGTCCAGTCCCCGAGGATCAGGTCGGTGTTTTGCAGCGGTCTGATCCTTTTGGTGTATAATTGTTATTTTGCGCGTCCAGTCCCCGAGTGCGCACTCGCTAAATTTCAGCGGGTGGGCACTTAGGAAGTTTTTGATTGTCAGTCCCCGAGTGCGCACTCGCTGAATTTCAGCGGGTGGGCACTTAGGAAGTTTTTGATTGCCAGTCCCCGAGTGCGCACTCGCTGAATTTCAGCGGGTGGGCACTTAGGATTTCGCTTTGGCTAACTGTTTAAACGATGTGCAGGGTCTGCAACGTGAATCAGCTGACCGATTGGCAGCGAAGCACCGCGCGGAGAAGGAACTGGCCACCGTCCAAGAAGCGAATAAGGGGCTTCAGGCGGTTGCCGCGAAGGCGGAGGAAGCTCGCCAGGGACTTGTCCCCGCGGGTGAATTGGCGGCGGCGCAATCGGCTTTGAGCTCGGCTGAAAAGCGGATCGCCGATCTCGAGCGCGAGCTGCGGGAGGCGAAGGAGGAAGCGAGCTCGGCTGATGGGCGAGCCAAGGCCGCCATTACGGCCGCCGAAGAAGATCGTAAAGTGTCGGACGCCCTTGTTGCTGGGCTTCAGGACGACCATACTTCACTTCAACGCTTCATCACGGACCTCGCCCGCCCGTTGATTGGTAAGTGCATCTGCCGCTGCCACTAGCGTGTGCTTTTTTTTTGTCCAACGTACTCACTGTTGTCTTCTACTCGCAGGTCGCATCATTGATAGTGCGGAAGAGGCGAGCTTGTTCGACGCGCGGCAGTGCGTGGCAACGCTCGTCGACTCGACGACGTTATCGGCGACGTGCATCCGAGCCTACCTCCAGGAAATATCACCCACGGAGGTAATTCCCAGCGACCTCGTCGAGGTGTGGAAGTACTTGGAGAAGGTGCCCTCGGTCGTTGAATTCATGACGCGATCGGCATTTCGGCGCGGAGCAGCGACGGCGCTTAGCCTTGGACTTGCTCACTTCCCGGAGGACTTCGACCTCGACGATGTGACGAGTGGCTACCCTTCGTCGACTGGCGCGGTGGAGCTTTCCGAGGTGCTCAAGTTGACGGACCGTGCTGCGATGTACTCCGAGCGTGTCTGGGCAATGGGCGACCTCCTTTCGTACCAGGAGACGGTCGTCGCGCCCAACGACCCCGAGCCACCGCACTGGGATTTCAAGGTCGAGCAGCCCTTCCGCGCGGCGATGGCGGGTGACGCATACCCGTCAAACCCGACACGCCGTTCATCCGCAATCGCCGGGGTGTTGGCGAGTCGTCGTCAAGCCTGCGAATAGGTAGTTTGCCCCTGTGGCGTTAGTAGCAAGTCTGCCGACGGGCATATTTTGTAATTTGAGATAATGCGACATGCTATTGAATGAGACATCGTGTACTTTTGGGATTTGTCATGTGTTTTGTGATTGAGGTTTGAACGAGTCCCCGAGCGTCCGCCTTTTGTGGGTTTACCGCGTGTGATATGTTTGTTGTTTTGAAAGTTTTGTTATTGTGGTCTACTCGCCGGACTCAAAGAGCCGCAGGCGACTCCTTGAACGCTCTGTACTTCACCGTTTTCCCGTGCGCGAACGGGGTCGGGTGGCCGAGTCCCCGAGCGTGGTACTTGGTTGTTCTAGGCGCGACTCGAGGGTGGGTGAGGATTTGGCGTGTTAGTTTGGGCGCATCACTCCTGCCTAGCCCGTTGGGTCAGTCGCGTGCGAGTCCTGGGCATGCTCTCCTACTTGGCGTTTTCCCGAGCCGCTTGTGATGAACTGGTCGTCAGTCCCCGAGCGTGGTACTTGGCCGTTCGAGTCGCTATGTCGACGATGCGGAGGACCATGGTCGCTGTAAGAAGCGAAGGCAGTTGTCTTGGCTCATAGAGCCAGTCGAGCTGGGCGACTCCAATGGGGCTCCGGGTAGGCGTTTTGCATGGACGATGCAAGACCTGAGGTGACTCAGTGCCCTCGCACCGCACTACTTAGCCGTGCCGATCGCTGTACCAAAGGTTGACTTCTGCGGTTAGCTTGACGCTGTTATTACGAGTGCGAGTGGCACAATACACGGAGAGTAGGCGCAATTTGCGGTAACCGATTATTTTTATTTCATAGCGACTGGGGAGTACATATGTGGGGTTCTAGGAGTAGAACTTCCGTAGGAGGTTTACATTCCATGGTCGCTTGATGTCGAGTTCGCCGTCCCCGCGGACGTCGATGAGGTAGTAGGCATCGTTGCCGAGTACTCGCCCGATGGCGAATGGCCCTTCCCACGGAGGGGAGAGCTTGTGCATGCCCTTCTTGTCCTGGATGAGGCGCAACACCAGGTCGCCTTCTTGGAAGGTGCGAGTTTTCACCCGCCGGCTGTGGTAGCGGCGGAGTCCCTGCTGGTAGATGGCGGTGCGTGATCGAGCGAGGTCACGTGCCTTGTCGAGCTGATCGACTCCGTCTTGGCGGGCGAGTTTGTTTGCAACCTCCGTGTAGTGGACGACCCGTGGCGAGTCGTGCTCGAGGTCGGTGGGCATGACTGCCTCGGCGCCGTATACCATGAAGAAGGGGGTGAATCCTGTCGACCTGTTGACCGAGGTGCGAATCCCCTAGATGACGGAGGGTAGTTCCTTGACCCAGCACCCGGCGGTGCGCTCGAGTGGTACTTGGAGTCGCGGCTTCAGGCCGTGGAGGATGCTTTGGTTGGCCCGTTCCGCCTGGCCGTTGGATTCCGGGTGGGCGACCGACGCGAGGTCGAGCCGGATGTGGTGCTCTTCGCAGAATTCGGCCATGGCTCCTTTGGCGAAGTTGGTGCCGTTGTCCGTGATGATGTTGTTTGGGAACCCGTAGCGATATATGAGCTCGCGTAGGAATTTAGTGGCGGTCTTCCCGTCGCATTTCCGAACTGGCTTGGCCTCCACCCACTTTGTGAATTTGTCGACCGCGACCAGCAGGTGGGTGTAGCCGGAGGGAGCCTTCTTGAAGGGCCTACCATGTCCATGCCCCACACGAATGGCCAGGTGATGGGGATTGTTTTGTTGGCGTGCCGGCACCCGGCGCACCGCTGGACAATGTCGGCGGTGGGCGATAAAAGCCATGCCGCATAGCCTTGGCGACCAGAGAGCGCCAGGCGTGGTAGCGATCACCGGAATGGATGTCGTGGAGGATCTTGCGTCCTTCGGCGGGTTGGACGCAGCGTTGGAACACGCCAGTGACACTGCGCTTGTGGAGCTCGCCGTCGATGATGGTGTAGGACTTGCATCGGCGGGCGATCATCCGGGCGTCTGTCTCGTCTGTCGGCAAGGTGCCGGCCTCCAGGTAGGCGATGTAGGGCTTGGTCCAGTCGTCTGGCTCGGTGATGAGTGCGACCAGGGCTGCCTCCGGCTGTAACGGGACTCCGATGTCGATCTCCCTCGAGGGAGAGACTGATGGTTTGGTTATTGTGTCGAGGAAGACGCCGGCGGGTGGTGCGAGTCGAGCCGACCCAATGCGAGAGAGGGCGTCGGCCTCCTCGTTCTTCCGCCTATCGATCCACTCGACGGAGTAGCCTGTGAAGTGTCCGCCCAGCTTGTCCACTGCTTGGCGGTACGCCGCCATGGTGGGGGAGACGGCGTCGCAGGTGCCGGCGACTTGCCCCGCGACGAGGTCGGAGTCTCCGTAGCAGCGTAGGCGGTTGACATTCATCTCCTTGGCCGCTCGCATGCCGTGGAGCAAGGCCTCGTACTCGGCCATGTTGTTGGTGCAGGGTGTGAAGTCGAGGCAGAGGATGTAGCGGAACTTGTCGCCGTTCGGTGAAGTTAGCACGATCCCTGCGCCTGCACCATCCGTGTTCTTGGAGCCGTCGAAGTGCAGGCTCCAGTAATGGAGGTATGGCAGCTTCTCTGGCTGCTGGGCCTCTTCCCAGTCGGCGATGAAGTCCGCTAGGGCCTGAGACTTGATCGCTTTTGTGGACGCCGATCTCGACGGCCCACTTGGCGACTCCTTGATCGCCGCTGCTGCGGATGATGTCTTGCGTGGTGCCGAGGAAACGACCGTGATCGGGTGCTCCTGGAAGTAGTGCAGGCGCCATGAGCTCAAGACCGCGTATACCAGCTTTTGGTATCAAGGGTACCGCTGGCGACTTCGAAGGACCTCGCTGATGTAGTACACCGGTCGCTGTCTTTGGCGCCTTTCCTTCCTCCGGTCGCTCGACGACCATCACGGCGCTGACGACGCGCTCGGAAGCCGCGACGTAAACCAGTATGGGTTCTTTGTCGGCGGGGGCGGCGAGTAGCGGTGCGGCGAGTAGCACCTTCTTGAGGTCGCGGAGCGCGTCATCCGCCTCCTTGTCCCACTGGAAGGTGGGGTTCTTGCGCATCAGGCGGTATAGGGGCATCGCCTTTTCGAACAGGCGGGGGATGAAGCGACTGAGAGCCGCTACTCGCCCAGCCAGTTTTTGGACGTCGCGTAGGCACTCGGGTTTGCCGAGCCGGGCGATCGTGTCGATTTTTGTGGGGTTCGCCTCGATCCCTCGCTTGGAGACGACGTACCTCAGTAGTTGTCCTGCTGGTACACCGAAGGTGCATTTGCCTGGATTAAGCTTTATCTTGTATTTTCGCAAGTTGGCGAATGTTTCCGCCAGGTCGGCGAGTAGGTCGCCCTGGCGAGCGGACTTTGCGACCACGTCGTCGATGTAGACGTGGATGTTGCGGCCATTTTGGCTCGCGAGGCACTCTTGCATGCACCGCTGGTAGGTCGCCCCGGCGTTCTTGAGGCCGAAGGTCATGGCGGTGTAGCAGAAGGCTCCGAATGGCGTGATGAACACCGTCTTCTCCTCGTCTTCGACGGCCATTTTGATCTGGTTGTACCCAGAGTAGGCGTCGAGGAAACATAGCGACTCCGAGCCCGCGGTGGAATCGATTATTTGATCGATCCGCGGGAGGATGAACTGCTCCTTTGGGCAGGCGCTGTTTAAGTTTGTGTAGTCGATACACATCCTCCAGGTTCCGTTCTTCTTCTCGACCAGGACTGGGTTTGCCAGCCACTTGGAGTATTTAATTGGCCGGATGAAGCGTGCAGCAAGTAGACGCAGCACCTCCTCGGCAATTGCTCGGCTGCGCTCTTCATTGAAGGGCCGCAACGACTGTTTGACGGGTCGCACTTTGGGGTCGGCGTTTAGCTTGTGCTCAGCAAGCTCCCTAGGGACACCAGGCATGTAAGAGGTCTTCCATGCGAAGATGTCCCTGTTCTCACGAAGGAACTCGATGAGCGCGCCTTCCTATGCTGGGCTCATGCCCGTCCCGATCGTCACCGTCTGGTTGGAGTCGCCTGGGACCAGCTCGACGGTGCGGGTGTGCGTCGTCGCCTCGAAGGTTGAGGTGTTTGCGCCCTCCGAGTTGGGCTTCTTGAGTATGGTGGGGTCGTCGTTGTTGACCCCGCTCGCGTACTTGGCGAGCTCATCGGCGTGGTTGGTCTCCGTCGCGATGACGGCGTCAGCGAGTTCGTCTCCTTTGGCCTCGCACTCGGCGGCCATGTCGGGGTCGCCGTTGATGGTGATGACGCCGCATGGCCCGGGGAGCTTCATCGCGTTGTACGCGTAGTGGGGTGCTGCCATGAACTTGGCGAACGCCTGGCGCCTGTGATGCAGATGGTAGGGGCGTCGAGGGCACCAGCTCGAAGACGATCCGCCGGTGCGGAAGTTTGCTGGTGTGCGAAGGTGACGGCGTGACCTTGCCGATCGGGTATGCCTTCCGACCGGGACGATGCCATGGAACGTGGTGTGGGTCGTCTCGATCATCGATCGCGGAGCCGCGTCATCAAGGTGTCCAGTGCAGGATGTTGATGGAGCTGCCGCCGTCCATCAATGTCTTGGGGAGCCAGTAGTCGCCAACCTTAGGCTTGACCACCAGGGCGACTCGACCTGGGTACTCGATGCGTGGCGAGTGGTCTTGGCGGCTCCAGGTGATAGGCTGCTCCGACCAGTTGAGGAACTGGGGAACTTCCGCTTGGGCCACCGCGTTGACGGCGACGACGCGGGTGATGACCTTCTTCTCGCGCTTCGTGTTGAAGCCTGTGAAGGTGTGGAGCGAGCCGACCACTTTGCCGAATTTTCCGCCATTTGGCGTGTCGTTGTCGGGGTCCTCCCGTGCTCGCCGTGCCTTCTCGATCTCCCTGAGGGTGTGGCAGTCGGCGGTTGTGCGCGTGGCGGGCTTCCCTTCCCTGCTATGAAACGCACATGGTTGGTTAAGGAGGGCCGCGGGGTCGAACCTTGGCTTGTCCTTGTAGTTGCCTCCGTCGCGGCGTTGTCCTCCGTCGCGGCGGAAGCTCTTGGGCTCGCGTTGTGCGTGCCCGGCGTTGGCGACGAAGTCGACTCGCCCGTCACTGCGACGCTTGCCTGTGAGACGAGTGTTGCTGTAGCGCATGTCGGACCGTCGTCCGCTATCGTTGCCGCTCGTGCGGCGTTGACCTCCTGACTCGTCGTCAGTTTCCTGGTTTGGATCTTCCTCCGTGTACCGTTTGGCCATCTCGAGGAGGTCCGGGATGTTGTCGAGTGTGCGAGAGTGTTGATTGAGCTTGGCGACCAGGGGTTCGTAGCTGCACGAGGTCTTGAAGCAGTGGATCGCGATGTCCGGGTGGATGTCAACCGCGTTGTACCAGAGTTCTTGCCATCGTTGGACCCAGTTGCGGGTCGACTCGCGGGGTCCCTGGACGACGCCTGTGTCCTCGATGGTGGTGGTGCGGGTAGGAGCACTCGAAGTGCCCCGAAGCGTCGCGCATCTCCTCCCGTGAGTCGATGCGTCCCCGGGAGGGTGTTGATCCACTGCCTGCACTTTCCCTCCATCATCAGGGGGAGGTAACGGGCGGCCAGCAGGTCGGTGTGGCCTGCGATCCCCATCGCCATGAGGTATGTATCGAGCCAAACGGCGGGGTCGTACGAGGGGTCGTACTTTTCTATCTCCTTCGGCGCCTTGAAGTTTGGCGGGTACTTCTCGCCTCAGATCATTGGTCTGAAGCACTTGGGGCCGAGTCGACTGAGCGACCCCATGGGCTCGCCGTCGCGGCGATTGGTCACGGTGTGTCGCAGGTCATCGGGCTGGCGTGCGCGCCAGATTTGGTTGTTGACGATGTGAGTGCAGGCGTCGATGGGTTGACCGTTGGCGGCGACGAATTTGGTCGCCGCCCGGGTCAGTGGAGAGGCTGCAGCGTTACGGTCGGTGTTGGAGCTGCAGTGGCTCGGTGGTGGGCGATTGAGGTGTTTGCCGCCATCGGGCGGCCGCTGAGGCTCGCTTCCCGAAGAACGCGAGTATACTCGACCGCGAGTCGGCGCTGCGCTTTGCTGCTCGACGGCCTTTGCGCGTGGCCCCGACGCATCGGATCTGTAGGGCGCCGCGTGGCCGTGATGTTGTCGCCGCTGCTCGGCTGCCACGAGGTTGTCCATCGGGTGGAGAATAGTGGGAGGCCGTTTGCGTCTCGCTCCGTGAGGATACTACTATCCGCTGGTCCACAGGAGGTGTGCGGTTGGGTGGAGGTGGGCGCCCATCGCCGACCCTGGCGGGGTCGGGCGCTTCCTGGTGGCGTTCTCGCAGATCGCGCGCCGCCACGCGGGCCGGTCGTTGCTGCCGAAGTTCAGGCGCGCCTGAACGGTGGGTTCAGCACGACCTGATCCGCTGGCGATGGTAGCGCGATAGTTCTGCCGCCACCGCCGAGGCGAAATTTTTCGCGCTCGACTTGTTCCTTGCGCACCGCCTCCGCCAGTTTCAGGCGGAGTTCCTCGACCTCCGTCGCTGTGGAGTTAGGAGGAATTGGGGTGGAGAAGGGGTCCTCCGGCGGCTCGGTGCCGGTCGCCATGTAGGTCACGGCGTGGCGAACGGTTCCGTCGCAGAGGTCGGCGGAGTTTTCTGATCCGGAATCGAATTCGAAGATCCCGAGGATGGAGGGGTCCTCGAAGTCTCCCACGTTGGAGACCTGGGTGATGGAGCCCGCGGGTGAAGCCGCGGTGATGGACCCGCGAGACGCCGGGTCGCCGAAGTCGGCGTCGTCGTTGAGGGCCGCCGAAGTTTTCGCCACGCCATCAGGCCGAAGTTGTACTCGAGGCGAGGCGATGGATCGTGCGGATCTAGCTCGGAGAGCCGATCACAGGCGGCGACTCGCGGATGCGAGCCGAGTCCTCCGAGACGGCGACGCCGTGAGGCCGACGAAGAGGCTGATCGTGCCGACCGGGATCACCTTGTGTGACGGGTCGTGCCGGGACGTAGCTGCTCGGCAAGATTTGGAGCATCTCCGATCGCTATCATGCGTCCGGTGGCGACCGCCTCATTGATGGGCAGATTGGATCTCGCCAGAACACCGGCGGACCGCCAGGCCCCACGGGCGCCAGCCGTGGGAATGGTCACGCAGATGCCTGCAATCGGCAAACAGTAGTAGAACGAGGGCAAGGGCGCCAGCCATCTGCGGCGAGATGAGGGCGGAGACACAGGTTTTACCCAGTTCGCCCCGAGGGTAAAGACCTACTCTGCTAGATTGTATTATGGAGGTGGTACAATGGGCGAAGCTCGGCCAGCGGCGAAGTCGCTGGTGTATGATGGAACGATTCTATACGCCCAGGGAGGTTTATATAGGCTCACCTCCCCTAGGGTTTACATATCTCAACCGAATCAGTTAAGGCTTCGGTACTCGTTTAACCTAATCCGACTGGGCCTATCTACTCGCCTGGGCCTTCAGCTTCCAGTCGCTTGGATCCATGTCGGGCCTTGATCCAGTCGCCGTCCTGCAGGCCCACTCGCCGGGCCTTGGGCCAGTCAGAAACGTCCTGCTGGGTATACCCCGGTAGGCGCATCCCCATCACCCTCCTTATGTCACCATCCTGGTGATGAGATCTTGAGCTTTGGTTGGTTTGGTTGCTGGCTGTTGTGCTTGGTTTAGCTGCTGGCTGTTCTTGGGTGTGAGTAGTGAAGAGATGCACTAGTGCCTCTCCACGGCTATGCTGATGGTTTTGTGTGTTTGAGTTGTGCTGTGAAGCTGACAGCACACCACATGCATTTAGGTGTGTGTCCTGCTTGTGTGCTTGCTCTGCTCTTGTGGATATGCTTTGGACTTGAGAGTTACTTTGATCTGATTACCTTTACCTGGCTGGTAAAACGTGCCCCTCCTTACTGTCAATTTGACTTCTTGGCTTCAAAGTTATGAAAGATTGATTCTTTCATATTGGTGAAACTTGCCCCTTTTGATAAATTTCTCAATGATGAAACTTGTTCAGTGCATCTCACTGACATGTCTGAGAGTAAAATAATTCTAACCCTTAACCTTTATTTTTTTATTAGTGTTTGTTTTGCAGGTACAGATTTGAAGATGAATATTTTAGTTTAGGTTTTTTTTATAGGATAGTTAATGTAATCTTCTTTATTCTTTTGTAAATTTTCATTTTATTATTTTGTAATCTTCATTTTATTCTTCTGTAATAAATATTATATGATTATCAATAAATAAATATTCTTATTATTTATTTATTTGCTATTGTGAAGTTTGTGGATAATTTCAATAAGTTACATTTTTGTAACTTATTTATGGAATGAAAATATGAAATAAGTTTTTATATTCTTAATTGTTTTCTTTGAATAAAGTTTGAGTTATAATAATTAACTCTTAATTAAATCAAGATCAAACCTTATTCCTAATTCATTTGAATTATAATTCAAACACTCAAGTTTAAAATTCAAATTCATTTTCCAAAACACATAATTCCTCAAAGATCATATCAAAGTCTATAACAATCATCCTTTAAGACTAAACCTAATCTCAAAGTATGAAAGAAACCTTGATCACTTTAGGTTTTTATTTGGCGAAAATTTTACCCACATTTTCACAGATGAATGCATGCAACATTCCAAATTCCTATATCTACCCTTCGTTAGTTCCTAAATGCTGGGATGTTACAAGACTTCACCAATAAACACTTACCTTTGGGGTCCCTATGGGATCGATATCTTAACTTCGAAGCTAGCTACAAACGATCTGTGCACTTGCAGCCATCACATATTAACACCTTGATTTTGCCCAATAATCATAATTTGTGAAACAACTTTCACAAGTCCCTTTTATGCCAATACATAACTTAAATACTTTAGTCATATCGATCAAATCAAAGAGACTTTGTATTCCTATTTATTTCATATCCTACTTTGCTTTGAACTCATTTGAAAAATTCAAATCATTTCAAAACTTTTGTTTCATTAAGTAAATACACATTCACTTAAGTCCACAATGAAATAATGATTTCCACTATTTGTTGAAAATACAATACATCACTATGTATAAAATTCAACATTCCTTCGCATATCACCATTTTACCGGAATGCGGAGCTTTAGTCATTTTTCCAAACGAGGCATGGTTTTGAAAAGTCACTAGATCAGATATCTAAGACCCCGATTTTCATCTAAGTGAAATCATGCAATAACCATCATGACTTAAAAAATAGTGTCATTTCATTATTAACCTTTGGATATATTTTAGCATTCTAATCATTTATAAATTCTTAAAATATTATCATTAACATAGTGATGAGAATAACTCATTTATAATCATAATGTGAACATAAAGGTATTACTCATAAGAATAGTACAACTCGCTTGTAACTTATTCATATGAATAGTCGTCTTGCCAAAAGCAAGACACACAAACAAGAATTATAAAATTATATTCAAATCCACTAATCCAAATGATAATCTTTGAGGGAAGGAGTGATGTCGGCCATCAATCGGTTTGCTTGTCGTCATCAAGCCACATTGCCTCATTTCTAGCAAATCTCAAGCAGACCATCATGTCTTCACAAAACAGGACAAGTATCCAATACTTTGTAAACTGCAACAAGTTTTGCAACAATTACATTTATAACTTTGTATATCTGACATATACCCTTTTCATCCATGACCTCCATTACAATCAAGCCCTTCTAAGGGTTCACATCTCTAATGCAAGATTGCTAAGTGTTTCTCCAAATATTCTGTTTTCATCCATCATGGAGGAATACTCATCCAACGGCTCATACTTTATGTGCCTATTTTTGTAGAATACAAAATTGCAGCCTAACTCTCCATCCAATGGAGAATGGACCCTTTTGGATGAATTATGGAGAAATCACAAACTTTGTGGAGTCGTTGGATTATCTCCTAATGGTTATTGTATCAAGAAGAGAAGATCGGCTTATTACGAGGATATCCCTCGGGCATGGGTATTAATCTATGAAGTTGGACCCTTCTGCTAAGTTCCATATCAAGCAAGAAATTTCTCATGGTCGCAAAGGACCTCAATGAGATAGGCCATGATCCACTGAGATATTTTCAAACAGACATCTAGACTTAGTTCATAAATGAGCTCCCACTAAAATAGTCATCCCCTGGATGTTTTTAGTGATCACATGATCCCAATTCACTATGCAACCCTCGATCGTCACAGTCGGCAACATAGCTTCAAAGGTAGACATTCTCTAATGCCAATCACATTATCCATGTGACTCATGCTCGATCTTTCGATCTCTTGTGTTCTGAGGCCATGTTTGTACATGCTAGGCTTGCCAACTCAAACTTGTGTGTATTGAAGTGTAACATTTATTACACCCATTGTATGTGAACGTAGATATGGCTAGCCCCCGATCGTCATGGATGTCTTCATAACGAAGAAAGTTACTTGGTGGTGCACACACAAGGGGAACACTATAATTGGAATTTTTAGGCCATGTATGCACATGCTAGGCTCGCCAATTCAGTATTGGTTTTAATAGGGATCATCTTATCTATGCTACCATTGAGTATTTAATACTAGCACACAATAAGATGCAAACAAGTATCAACATCATATGTATATTTTGTGATATGATATGGTCCTTCTTGCGCCTTGATCTCCATCGAGTGCTCCGACATGATCTCCATCGTGCCTTTGGCATGATCTCCATCGTGCCACCAGTTTTGACGCCTAGTCCACGGGGCCACCAGTAGGTCGTCCATCGTAACGATGAATATTACTACACAACTTAGTAACAAAAAAGTAAACTACTTTACCTTTGTAACGACCATGGCCATATCAAATCACATGCCCCTCCTACAAAGTAAAGTTATACGCCTCTACTTTATCTATTGCAAGTTTTACGTGGTTGTTAGGGCTTTTGTAATAGAACTATTTCTAATCTACAAACTTTCCAACCACAACATGGATTCATACAGTTGTCTCTACTACACCCCTCTCGGGCCCTCCGTTTTAAATTCTATATCAACTATTGTATGAGAGATAGACACCCGCTAACCACTTATATGGAACAAGACGTATGTCAGTTCGGTCCGGGATGCTTCATAAAAAAGTCCCACAATATAAACAAGTACACGTGGGAGGATAACAACTGTAGCATCAATGCCCGCACAACACATGTGCATACTGGTCGTACGTCACTACTATGCATAAACCGGATCTGATACCACTGTAGGGGTTCTAGGGCAGAAAATCAAAAAAATTACTACGACAGATCGCCCATATGCCCAAGATCTATCTACTAGTAATGAAGTAACGACTGAGAGGTTTCAGATACATACTATTGTAGGCCAAAAGAGGTTAACATTCTGAGGGGTAACATGGTTGAAGTAGTCGTGCTCGTAGCTGACCTCAAGGTCATGAAGCTCCTCGTAGGTCGCCCCTTGCTCCATCACCATGCAGCAGTCCGTCTCACGACATCCGAAGTTCCCCAAGTGTTGCACCTCGTGGCTTCGTACACATATGAAGTACGGCGAGAACATCCGCTCCCTTGATCCCTGCTGGGAGTGCGAAAGTAGATCTCCGTCTCTTGGAATCCCCGTAGTGTAACGACATGTTGCAGGTGCATCATCTCTTGCGATAACACCCCTAGGCCGTGGCAACGTGTGGAGACAAGTAGAGAGAGAGAGAGAGAGAGAGAGAGAGAGAGAGAGATTGGAGAGGAGGAGGAGTTCCCAACTCATGGGATCTGCTGTATTGGTGTCTCCCTCCAAGGGGATAGGGGGATCTTTATATAGGGGAGGAGGGGGCAGGCTTTCCCCTCCCCCAGGCCAACCATGCGGCATCCAAGGGGGAGAGGCAGCCAAGGGGTGGGAGTCATCCCTAGGACGCCCCCAAACCCTAACCCTAGCCGCCAGCCAGGGAGGGACAGCCCTAGGTGCCCAAACCCTAGGCCCCAAGGCCCTTCTCCCTTTTGGTTTCCCTCATGGGCCCTTTTTCCTAGGAAACTTGACCCATTAGTGGAATACCATTTCAAATTAGATTTTAATATTATATTTAATATTAATTAATATATAAATACATATTACCAAATCTGATTTGACCCGGAACACCTTTCGGTTCCCCTTCTATATCCTCCGAGCAGCTTCAAAACTCCCGGAACGATTCCGGTCCTCTCAACTAAAATTTTCTAGTTTCCTTTATTTCTTCGAACAACTTCGGATCTCTCTCCACAGAACAATTCCTGCTTCATGTTTCTCTACTATGATTCTAACTTACGGAATATCTCTAGCTCATCATACCCTTAAGTGGATCCACTCACGGATCGGGAATGGCACAAACATGATATCTATCAATGATCAACAGCGGGACCGTGGTGCCCATGATGACCCATGTACATTCCAAATGAGGATGTCGTTTGAACAGTAAATTTCGAGTCCAATTACCTTTGTTTATTCGATACTATTGTCTGAGATCCGATCGTTAGGTATCTCCATACCTTGTTCAATCTCGTTACTAACAAGTACTATTTACTTGTTACCGCGATATTACATCCCCGTGACCTAGTCACATGTTGCAACATTATGGATGTAATCTCACCAAGTCGGCCTAACTGTATCTTACCTGTCACTAGGTGAACAAACCATGGTCTTGATCATAGGCCTCAACCTGTTCCTCAGGATACCCAACATACACCTTTATAATCACCATTTCATTGAGTGACATTGATGCAGTCAAAGCAACCTCGGGAGACAGTGATTAATATGATCTCACGGTCTAAGGAGAAGGAGACTACATTTCTAACTATTGAAACAATGAACTTCGTGACTTGAACATGTCACAATCTTTTAGGAATGTCCATCACATCATTCTCCAATGATATGACCTCGTTGTCAACTGGTGCAGAAGCACTGACATGATCAGGAAACCTTGATCATCTATTGACCAACGAACTAGTATCAATAGAGGATACTAGGGACTTATGTTTCATATCACACCTACATCATTGTTTCCACTTGATACAGTTATATCATAATATGAAACTATTATGAACTTTATTGGGATATGACAATAATAAACCTTTTATTATTTTCCTCTAGGGAATATTCCCTTCATGTCCTAGGAGCGGCAAAGAAATCGAGGAATTGTTGAATAATTGGGAAGAGTGCCTTGTGTGGGGAAAGAAGTGAAAGAGGTCGAACCCGCTGATGAATGTATGGAAAGTGAAGTCTGTTTTCTGGGACCTTTCATACTAGAAGATCCTCTACACGCCCCATAGCCTAGATTTTATGCACATCACGAAGAATGTGTGCGAGAGTCTGGTTGGCAGCCTTCTCAACATGCCAGAGAGGACCAAATATGGGCCAAAAGCAAGAAGCGACCTAAAACATCTAGGCATCTAGGAAGATCTTCAGGGAGGACGCCCCGAGGATGACAGTGACAACGACTGATAAAACGAAGGAGACCAAAGGTCGAGAATGGGAAAAAGGGCAAAGAAGTCCGACTATTACTGCCCCCTTCCTGCTTCACTCTAAGTCAGCAGGAGATCGAGCAGTTTATCAAGTGCCTCCTAGGAGTGAAAGTTCATTATGGTTACTCAGGGAAGATATGTAGATATATAGACGCGGTAAAGCAGAGGTTCAGTAGGATGAAGTCTCACGACTTTCATGTGCTGCAGATACTTCCCGTTGCGATCCGAGGGATAATGGACATGCACGTCTGTGAGACGTTGTTTGGCCTCTGCAACTTTTTCAACATCATATCCCAGAAGGCGATTGGCGTCCAACAACTCGCACAGCTACAGGAAGAGATCGTGGTGATACTATGCGAGCTCGAGATTTAATTCTCGCATGCATTCTTCGGCATCATGGTACATCTACTGGTCCATGTCCTGGATGATATCATCCATCTTGGGCCAAAATTTATTCACAACATGATGTCGTTAGAAAGGATGAATGGAATCATCAAAGATTTCGTCCACAATAGGGCCTGTCCAGATGCAAGCATAGACAAGGGCTTTCTGACCTACGAGTGCATATCTTTCTGCCAGAATTATATAGGTATCGACGAGGACCCTGTTGGTATGCCAAGCAACAATTGGCACCTCGACAGGCTCACTGGATGTGGTCACCATGAGGGTCACCGTGATATTCATGTCGACCACACTAATCGACGCGCCGACTTTGACAGGGCAAACCTACTCGTGCTATAACACATAGAATTGGTAGACCCTTGGTGTGTTCAGAGCACAAAAGCTTTATTGAGAAGAAGTACAATGACCTAGGCCAGACGAGGACGGAGGGAGAAATAATAAGAGAGCACAACTCCATCTTCATGAAGTGGTTAAAGGAGAAGCTAACGAATAATCCCCCGCCAAGTCCTTGTACGGAAGAGGAAAACTCATATTCACCTTGTCACAGGGCCCATCACACAACCTTAGGACCTACCAGGCGTATGACATCAACTGCTACACATTCTACACCGAGGAAAAGTACAAGAACAACGAATATCAGAACTCGGGAGTAACTACAGAATGCTTCACCAATGAGTCAACTACCGTCAAGGAAAGATACTATGGAAGTATCGAGGAGATCTGGGAGCTCGAATACTATGGAGAAAAGGTGCCGATGTTCCATGTTAGATGGGCCAAGAACATAGAAAAAGAAGATCGATATTTCACAACCATGGTTATACCCAAATCCAAAACAATAACTGTCAGTGCAAACGATACCGCTAAAAATGAGCCATGGGTATTGGCTAGCCAAGTGTAACAATGCTATTTCATTACCGATCCGACAAATCCTAGTCGTGTTTTCGTGAGGAGGGAAAAAGGAGCATCATCGGAATGTACGGATTAGCCAACGAGCAAGACTTCAACAAGTACGGTGACCCAAATATGGAAGAGGACATCGACATACCTACTACTTCGACGAGAAGAAGCAGGACCACTCTACCAGCTAAAGGTTATCCATTCACAAGAAGAAGTTAATAGATTCCCGGGCTAAATTATTCAACCGCAATGAAGAAGGGCAAGAATATTGTGAAGGGCAAGAATATTGTGAAACGCTAGCGCCGTGTGTTGTTAATGCATTCGACAAGAATATTATGATATTTGTGTGTGTGTTTTTGAGGAAATGATATTTTTGTGTTAATTAGTTTGTTGTTCTTGAAAATTATAATATCTATAATATTTGTTCTTGCTGAATTATAATATGAAAATATATGTTTAAACATCTAAAGTATGTTAAATATATTTAAAAAAAACTAGGACATCCAGGACTCAAACCTGGATGCCTAGGTTTAGGTTAAGGATGTGGCCGCTACCAGTGCGGCTGTGTAGTGTTGTTGTTAACCACATAGCATGTGCCTTTTTTACTTATAGGCACCAATATGCATGGCGCATATCTTTGTCGTGCGCCATAGACAACATATCCTTTGCGCACCGCACAGATATGCGCCACGGATATTCGTGGAACCTTTGCCACCATGTCGCCCCTTTGCCAACGTGTTCGGGTCCACTAATATCCGTGGTGCACATCGCAAGGATGCACCAAAGATGTTCCACACTTAGCAAAATTTCACATCCGTTTCCCCTTTCTTCCCCTTTCACAGATGCGCCACATATATTTGTGCTCTGACCTCTTCTTCCCCATCCCACCACCACCATCACCGCCATCTTGATTGGAAGCCAGGAGGAGGATCCCGGAGTAGCAGGAGGAGGAGCCATCCGCGGAGCACCAGGAGGAGCACCAAGAGCCGCCCGTGGAGCACCAGGAGTAGGAGCACGTCTTGCCTCTGCCGTCCATGGAGCACAAGGATGAGGAGCACGTCAAGCCACCATATCTGTCCATCTCGCCGCCATCCGCCTGTCGAGGTGCCCCTACCCTACCCTCCCCTACATCTCAACCGTCGCCTAGCCGTCGCCCGTGCCTAGCCCGCGCCCAGGAGACAGCCTCCCAGCATCCCTCCACCTCCAGTAGCCCTAGCCTGCCACCCCCGCAATAGGTTCAATACTTGTTTACGTTTAGGTTAGGTAGTTGTTTAGGTTTAGGTTCAGTAGTTTAGTTTAGGTTTAGGTGTAGTAGGTTCACTAGTTTAGTTTAGGTTAATGCTTGCTTGCTCAGGTTCTGTAGTTTATTTAGTGCTTGCTTAGGTTCAGTAGTTTAATTAGTTAGTGCTTAGTTTTGACAGTTAGGCTTGCTTGCATAGGTTTCTTGCTTGCTTAGTTAGGGTTGCTTGCATTCTGACAGTTTAGGTTAGGGTTGCTTAGTTAGTGTTGCTTGCATTCTATCAGTTTAGGTTGCTTGCTTAGTTAGGGTTGCTTATAGTATAGTTCTTAAATTGATGAATGCTCTAGATGGACTCTGCTAGGTTCATTTATCGTAGTTTCTTATTGCAGTCGTTCTTGTATTTTCTTAGTGCAGTAGTTATTATAGTTTATTCTTGCAGCATTAGTAGTGCTTCCTAATTGTAGTAGTAGTCCTTCTTAAGTTACTAATTAGCATATGTAGCAGCAGTTTTTGTGGTTTCAACATATATATGCTAGTATGCTAGCAGTAGTTTCCATGGGGCAGAGCAGTAGTATGCTAGCCGTAGTTTTTTCATTCCTTGTATTGTGATACACAGTGGAACAATTCTTTCCATATGTTTTGGTGGTTCTTTGCAAAATTCTTATTTGATGAATTAATGTTTGTTCTCTACAATGGTTTTAGTGCATATTTTGTTAAAATGACAGCCTCCTATGAAGATCTGGTTGTTAGAATGGAAGCCTCTCTAGAATGGTTTTGATGATTTCAATCCTTTAATGGTTGTGAAGATATGGTTGTGCCTATGTAGGAAATTTTTTGTGTAGGGAGTTTATTTGAGTTCCCCATTTTTGCTGAAATGTTGATTCATTTCCATTTTGGCGAAAAAAAGGCACTCGTAGGTCCATAAATTAGCAAAGGTCACGCTGGATTTTCCCATGGTTGTACTAACTAGTTGCATGTTTGTATGTAGTACTAACATGTCGAGCGGACACAGCAATGATGGGGCCAACACATCTGATGACTGCAAGTGCACATATCGTTTGTAGCTAGTTTTGAAATAAAGATATTGATCCCACGGGGAGCAGTATGCGAAAGACAAAAATGCTTTTACCTAAAACTAAACGAAGTACTTGAGGAATAATTCTAAGATTCAAGAAAGTAAAGTTGTTTTTGGGTTTTTTGGTTGGTTGAAACAGGAAAGTAAAGTGAAGTAAAACTTAATGCAGAAAGTACTAATTGCGTGCATAAGAAAGATTGAAACTGCAATAGGGGGAGGGAGTGGTGGATACATGTAACATCCCAAAAATTATGAATTACAAAAGCTATCATATCATTCATGCATTCATAGCATTCTGGGTTTACACAAAATTTTCCAAACAAAATTTCAAATAAGAAACCATTTTATGCCTATTATCTTATGCAAATAGGGCATGGTTTTTTTTAAGTATCAAAGAGCATGTGATTGATCAGTAGTGTTTTATACACAAATAAATTCAAGTTTTGCACTACAAAAATATAGAATTGATTTGAATTCAAAACCATTTGAATTTGGTTTGATTTTGTTTCCTGAAAATCAAATTAGAAATAGAAAAAGAGAAAGGAATTGGAAAAGGGCCTGCGCCACCTATTCCGCCTAGCAGCAGAAGCTTCCCACTAAGCCCACCCGACCATCTCCCCTTCCCCCTCTCTCTCACCCGCACTCGATGTACCCCTCTCACTGACAGTGGCCCCAACTGCCACCTCAGCTCATATCCCCAAATCACGCCCTACAGACCATGTCGCCGTTGTCGTTGCTCCTTTGATGGCGCGGCGTAAATGCCCTTGATTCCGCGAGCGTTTCTCGCCGAGCCTCTGCCTACATAAGCCCCTCCCCACTTCGAGCCTTTCCCCTCACTCAGCACACTCTCTCCGCCACCAGGCTGCCAGTATTTCGAGTTGAAACGCCGTCGCCTGACGCACTCTGGCGAACTATTCCGGTGAGTTAAGCACGCGCCTTTACCTCTCGACCACACGAGCATGATCCTCTGGTCCTTGTGCATCTAACCCTACCTTTGGTTCGTCCTATACTGACCCAGGTCGCCGTCTTCGACAACCACTGAGAGCACCCGACGCCCCTCTCATCTCCGGTGAGAAATTTGGTAAGAAATCGAGCGCCCTTTGCTTTCTAGATCAAACGCCCATGTGTGTCGTGTCTTTGCACAGCCACTGATGCGAATTGTTTGTCCTAGGGAGGCCTAGAGCGTTGTCGTTGTCTCCGTCAAGCCGTGCCTGACGCCTGCAAGCTTTCCGACGAGCTCCTCCGGCTACCACAGCACGCCCCCGTCCACACCAGCGAGACGTTGAGCATCAGCATGACCTCACGAGTCTGGTAAGCATCTCCGCAAACCCCAGCCCCCTTTGTAGTCGCCGGAACTTCACTGGCAGTGCGTCGCCGCTGCGCCGCTGTCGCCAGCGCCGCCAGGCTATGGTCGCTTGCTTCGCAACCGTCAGATCTAGATCCAGTGGCCACGATAGATCACTTAACGAAACATTTTCTTTAGATCTAAGCCGCACAGTATAACTTATATCATACGGCTCTAGATGATCGATCCAACCGAAACGGTATCAGCCAATCAGTCAGAGCCACGTGGCTAGGGTTTCGATTTAAAATCTGATTTTGTATCTATTAGAGACTCAAACTTGTAAAATTCAAATCTTTTGTTCCGTTTATCCAAAAAAAATGCAAATAAGATATCATTGGATTCAGAAAAATAAATCCTACACTACTATGGGCTTAATTTTGTATTTTGTTTCTGTAAAAATGGAATTTTGTGCAGAAACAAATATAGGCTTATTTTTACTATATAAATTATTTTGAAAATGTTTATAAGGCCAAATTATGTTTATTTAAACTATATTTAATTGGTTTTGTGTTCAATACTGTTTGACTTGTCTTGTTTAGTTTAGAAAAATCATCACATGGCATTTGCATGCATTCATAATATTTTTTGCTTGAATATTGGAATGTGAATTTGGTGCTATTATTTTATGTGTAGATTTTGGTGCTAGTGGTGATTGTGATTGTGAAGATTGTTGCTACACCCCCAACTACCAAGGTAAGTGGTGCTTCATGTATATGTCCTATTATTTTTTGACTATGCACTAGTGATATTTTGTATAGGGCTTGCATGAAATTTTTGCTAAGTATCTATATGCTATGACATGGGAAATCATAGTAGTTGTAGTCTTGGTAGAATTATTCTATAAGTTAAGATACTTGTTAATCTCATGCTTAGCCTAGCTAGTAGCAAACAAGGGTGGTTTATATACATTCTATGGAAATTTTGCTAAGTCTTTTGACTTATGTTTCTGCTTAATAAAAAACTAAGTGGATGAATCACCTGGGTGGAATGGAAAGAATGGTTTGTGTTGAGTGGTTACTCAGGGCCCATTTTATGGCCTCCCTGGTGTATCTCACTTGTGGAAATAGTGAAGCCACTTGGCAATATGGGCTCTGCCTGGATCATACAAGTTGCAATAACTTAGCCAGATGGACAGAAGGTGGTAGGGGGTGATAGGTTGGAATGCGTCCATTTGGTCTAAGAGAAGGCTTCTGAAAGATCTTGTCTCGATGCATGTCGAGTCTTGTGGGGAAAGTGCACCACCTCTCGAGAAGGAAAAATCTAAGTACTTAGCCGTGTCCCCGACAACGGAAAATTTGAGCATCAAGACATTGAAGGTATCAAGGATCTCCTCATCCCAATTTCTAAGTTAAA
Organism: Avena longiglumis; assembly: GCA_030063025.1. Taxonomy (NCBI): domain Eukaryota; kingdom Viridiplantae; phylum Streptophyta; class Magnoliopsida; order Poales; family Poaceae; genus Avena; species Avena longiglumis. The sequence continues at coordinate 86,599,974 of CP125977.1, read as the reverse complement.
ACTTGTGGTTGAACAACGGTTAAAGGTTCCTCAATGTTCATTGGTGGTTCCTTGGGAGTTTCTGACAAACAAAAACGTAGTGTTTTCAACTGATAGGAAAAGCCTATTTTGAGCAAAGCAAGCCTAAGCTACACTTAGCCAAATTCATATAGAAGTTAGAAGCTACTATTCCACTATGGTATCACTTGCCAATACTATTCCAATGTATTGACCCACTGTGGCTGTAACTTATGATGTTGCAGGTTACTCTGATGAGGATTAGGGTTATGAGTCTACACTCAACATGCTTGCCTGTGGCACATGAAGATGAAGACTTTACTTTATTTACTTATGTTATGGACTCTTGTACTAGACTTTGGCTATGGAGTTGTAAAAGACTATGTTTATCTCTGGAATGACGATGTAATAAAGACCTTTGTATCTGTGTACTTCATCTTAAACTATGGATGCTAGCATTTGATCCAGGGACTAGCATTGCAATCACATGGATCCTTTACCTTATAAAGGTGGGGTCTTACAATACACCACTAGAAATTTAGACAAAGTGATCAAGATTATTATAGTGAATATTCTCATGATATGCATGTATGTGGGTGGAGCTCCATATATGAATGATGAGGCAGCAACCACTGCTCACACCATTCTTCATTACCACGGCTGATAGATAAACGACATCAATCGTATTACTCTACTATTAAGGGATTTCTCCCGTGTCATGGACATGGCTTAATGAGTTCTCCTTGATTCCCCAAGTTAGTACATAAAGGATGACAACAACTTTATAGTCACAGTAAGTGCTACATCCCTCCGTCTACCAACAAGTAATCCCCTTCATCAAGTCCCCATAAGAGGCAAATATTGAGGAGGTGCACAACTCCCAACATCAAGATGAAGACAATTAACACATACATATAATGATGTATAACATAATAATCTCTATCTCATCTCAATCATATACTAGGGTTTTCTCCATCTCCCCAAGAACTAATGATCTACTTAGACATGGAGGCAATCAGCATCATGACAATGGCAATGGAAACGATTATCGATGAATACTACTTGTATCAATCCACAACTAGTGCAAGAATTATAACAATATATAGATGGGATGAATGGCGATGATGGTGGTGATGAAGATGCAATGGTTGATGAAGATGGAGATCGATGCCTTGGCCTCCCAGATCTGCTTAGGCGAAGATGGATGCCTAGGGCAAGTTCCCCCTCCAGATCTGTCACATCCCAAGATTTTCCAAATCTTGTTATGTGAAAAATAAATGAATAAAATAAAACTTTGTTGATTTTCAGGGTGAGAAGAAACTTTTTTATTCCAATTGGAAACCTTCAAACCTATTTGATCAAACAAATCCTAAAAGGATTTGAAAAGATAAACAATTATTAAAGAAAATATTAAATATTTGGAATTGCTATTTTGGATCTTTTAATAAAAAGATTTGGTTTTCAAATGAAAAGGTAGAATTATAAATAAGGATTATTTTATAAGCCAAATTAAAACTTGGCCAAGCCTTTGAAATAAAATATTTCTATTTGATAAAAATAGTAAAAGGTTTATTTAAATAAAATAATGGGGATTTATTAATACCCAATTTTGTAAAAGTAAAGGCTTTTCCATTTTAAATGAAACACTAAAACTTATTAATTTATTTTAAACAAGTTTTCCAAGTATTTTGTATTCTCAAATAAAACTTACTGAAGTGTTTTTGGTTTTATTTTAGATTTCAAAATAAAGATTTTAATAAAACAAATCCTATTTGATTTAATAACTAAGGTCCATTTTATTTAATTATTAATGGACCCTAAAATAAAGATATTATTTTATTTTGGACTTTGGATTCTGTTGTTAAACAGAATTAAAAACTACACAAACTTTTACAAAGGTTTGAATTCATGTGTGGTTTGAATTGTTTGATTGAATTTCAAAACAGAAAATCAATTAGAAAAAGAAAAAGACATTCAGAACAAAAAAAAGGATCAGACCAAGCCCAGCCCATCCCAGCCCAGCAGCCCACCTCTCTCCCCAGCGAACCGTTCTTTTCTCACTCAGGAACTTACCCGCACAGAGGATGACGACTGGACCCCACTCCCTCTTCCTCTCTCTCACTGACCAACCGACCCCACAGCACTGTTCGTCGTTTCCACCCGCCGCGACTTCTTCTCCCCCAAACCTCGTCGCTGTTTCTGCCAATTAACTGCACGCTTGATTCCTCATAACCACGCGTTGATTCAGCCTCGTGACCGCGCGCATTTAAGCATCCCTCTCCCCTCTCTGATCTCCCTCACTCGTCAAACCTTCCTTTCCCCCAGGCTGCCACGATTTGAGATGGCACTCCCTCTGTTCCGACGAGCCGCAACCAAAATTCCGGCGAGCCCAGTCATTCCCCGGCCCCCTAGCCCGCACTAGCTTGCTCGCCTTAGCCGTGAGCACCTGCCAGTATCACCATTTTGCTCGCGCGCACCCCAGAATGGCCGACGTCGTCTTTGTCCGAGCGCCACCGCGAACTACTCTGACTCCGGCGACCTCTCCCTGTAAGTCCTGACCACACCTCTCCCCCTTGTTGACACTCGTGTAATCAGCATTCACATGCGCGTCTAACAAACCCTTCACCTTGCCTTTCCGAGCCTTGTAGCCTTGTCTCCGTCGACGACAGAGCATGCCCGAGGTGAAGCGCAACTCCAGCGAGCGATTCAGCACGAACCTGTGCGCCCCTGTCCCTGTGGCGACCACGTCGAGAATCAGCGCAGCCCTGCGAACCCGGTGAGCATATTCCCAGCCTCTCTCGCTTCCTTCTTCACCAGCACCGCCACCATCTGACCGCGCCGCCGCCAGCCACCGTCGCTGGGTCGCCAGCCTTTGGTCAAACACACGTGGGTCGTTGGATCCTCATCCTGTGGCGTAGACAGAACCACTTAAACGAAGAGGTACGAGCTAATCTGCACCGTCCAGTCCCACTTAGATCCAACGCACCCCGTAGCCGATCCGAGAGAAACGGTATGGACGAATCAGAACTCACCACGTGGCCAGCTTTTGATTTAAAACAGAATTAGAATCAGATTTGTTTGCAAATTTGAAAAATCCATAACTTTAAATCTACACGTCCAAATTTTGCAAACTTTATGTAAATGGATTCAGAAAAGCAAGCCCTAGCCAACCATGCACTCTGTTTAGTAAAAAGCTTCTGGTAAAATGTTTGTTTTTGCAGAAACTTATGTATGCTTGTTTAGGATGTAAAAATTGTTCAAAAATGATTTTGGGGATAAAATCTTTTGCAAATGGTTTGTTTTGAACCTACTGACCATAGGAAACACTTTGTGGATTCAAAAATATATTTGGTGAAACAAAAGAATGAATCTGGATTTAAAACCAATTCTAGTCAAAAATAAATATAGTTTATTTATTAAAAATGGTTTTGGAAGAAAACCTTTGGGAAATGTTTTGTTTCAAACTCTCTGACCCTAAACACAAAGTTTTATGGTTTTAAAACACATTTTGTGAATCCTATAGATTAATGCCTTATTGAAAACATTTTTACACCACATAAAATGATACCTTGTTTTAAAAAGGGTTTATAAAGTGAAACATATTGCAAATGACTTTTCCACTTTATAAAATGACCAATAGGTGTTTCCAAATGTTTACAACCTACTAGAAACCACTTTTACAAATAAAACAACCTATTGCATGCTTGCATGCATTACTTTGATTTTTATCATTTTATGTGATGAATTGCTTGAATGGTAGATTGAAATATTGTTTGCTTGATTGATTTGTAGTGACTTGAAGTGTGTGAACATTGCAAAGATCAAGGAGTGAACCTATACTCTACCAAAAAGGCAAGTGATGCTTCATACTTTTGTCCCATTACTTTCACTATGCATTAGTGATTTTTCTAAGTAAAACTTGCATGGAATTTTGCTAAGTATAAACCATGCTATGGGAAAACCTAGTAGATGAAACCTTAGTAGAATTTTCCTAAGTTAAGATTCCTACTACTGTCATGCTTAGCTTATCTAATAGAAAACAAGGGTGGAATATATATATTCACACTATGGAAAAAATTCTAAGTCTGAGGACTTGTGTTTTGTTTAATAAAAACAACTAAGTGAATGAATCACCTGGGTGGAATGGAAGGAATGGTTTGTGTTGAGTGGTTCACAAGGCCCATTTTTATGGTTTACCTTGTGTATCTCACTTGTGGATGGCCACCCAGGAACAAAGAGATTTGAGATGTCAAATGTTGAGAAGCTTCAAGTGCAACCACTTGGCATTATGGGCTCTGCCTGGATCATATAGGTTGCAAGAACTTAGCCAAATGGACAGTTGGTGGTAGGGTTTGATAGGTTGGAGCGCGTCCATTTTGGTCTAAGGGAAGGCTTCTGAAAGATCTTGTCTTGGTGAAACCAAGTCTTGTGGGGAAAGTGCACCACCTCTACAGAGTGAAAAATCTAAGTACTTAGCCATGTCCCTGGTAAAGGACAATTTGAGCATCAAGACATGGAAGCAATCAAGAATCTCATCATCCAAATTTCTAAGTTAAAAACTTGTGGGTTGAACAAGGGTTAAAGGATCTTCAATCTTTGATTGATAGATGCCTTGGGAAAGATTTTTGTCAAGCAAAAACTTAGTGTTTTCAAATGATAAGGAAAAATATATTTTTGAGCAATGCAAGCCTCAACTCCACTTTGCCAAATGCATATAGATGATAGACTCCACTATACTACCATAGTATCACTTGCCAATACAATTCAAATGTATTGACCCTTGTGGCTGTAACTTGTAATGTTGCAGGTTTGATTGATTTAGTGAAGTGTGTTGATTAGGATTACAAAGTCTACAACCAACATGTCTGCCTGTGGCACTTTGAAGATGAAGGACCCCATGCTTATAGATATTCTGCTGCAATGTAATGTAATAGCCAAATGAGCTATAAAAGATGTAATAAATTATTTTATTCCTGTTTATAAAGTTGTATTATGACCTTTGTTTCTTGATATTACATCTTAACTGTGGATGCTAGCTATTGATCCAGGCACTAGCATTGTAAACACAGGGGACTCTACCTTATTAAAGGTTGGGAACCTTACAAGATCCCTTCCGAAGGTGAGGTTTTCGCGATTTCTGGGTGTTCTGTATGTCGTCTCACCGAACCAGTTGTACGGGGTGAAACTATTTGAGGAGGAGGAGGCGGCACCAACTATACGGCCGGAACTATACGACGGCGGGCTGTATAGTTGGTCGTTAACTCCTCTGTGTCCTCTTCTCGCTTTGGGTTTTCTTCTGGTATTATTAATATTTCCCTAATAAGCGATTTACATAGTTTTTGGCTCCTTTTCTCTCCAGTACAACTGCTCCAAGAATTGTGCCCTGTCGATCCATCACATGATCTGATCCTGGAGAAAATAAACATAAAAAGTGTGTGTGAACGCCGTAAATTCCAAGATCCTACATCTACAATGCAAAATAATAACCTAAAACATGATGCAAATATGCACTCATCAACTTCCCCAAGCTTAGACTCTTGATTTTCCCGAGCAAGTTTAGCTTAATGGATGTGATCCTCATATTTATGAAGCTGAGTCGATAAAATAAATGAGGCAGTTGCAGCATGTTGTCACATCCCAAAATTTTCCAAATTTTGAAATGTGAAAAATAATCAAACAAAAGAAACAAATGATGAAATTTATGGCGAAAAGAAACTTTCTGCTTCTAAATGGAAACATCAAAACCTTACTTGAACAAAATTTGAATGAAAAAGCAACAAACAAATTTTCAAACAAATCAAATGCATTCATGCATGGAATGTATCTTGATTTTGAACACTTGGAAAGGATAAATCTAATCCCTAAACCCTAATAAAACAAATCATCATCAAGATCACTCTAAGACTATAGCTTTTTCCATATAAAATTTATCAACAAACATTCCTAATTGATCAATAATGGTAAACAAAAATATTACAAAACCATGGGAATTGGTTTCACTCCATTTGGAGCCATGGATAAAAACTTATGATTTTTATAAGATGAAAAAACTATTCCAAAGCTAATAAAGCCCATAGCTAAAATCAACACTTAATTGTGAACAAAATAGTTCTAAAGGATACAAAAGATAAATAATTATTAAATAGAATTATACAAATTGGAATCACTATTTTTGGAGCTATAAATAAATATATATGAATTTTATAAGATAAAGAAAGAATTAAATAAATAAGAATTGTTGCAAAGACAATTTAAACCATGGCAAAAAACCATAAGTAAATGGAATAAAAGTAATTTAAATAATATAAAATGATAAAAGTTTATTTAAATAAAATTATATGGGCTTATGAACCAAATTCAAGTTTAATTTAAATAAATGCCAAAGAGCAACACTTAATTTTAAATGAATATTAATTGATAAAAATATTTGAATTGGACTAAATAACCAACCTGGTTTTTGTATAAAACCTACTGAAAATATTTTGTGAAGTTTTGAAATCAAAAAGAGGTTTGAATCAGTTGTTTTAAATGAAAAAAGAAAACAGAAATAAAAAAGAAAAAGGTAAGAAACAAAATAGAATCCAACCAGCCAGGCCCAACAAGCCCAGCCCAGCACCTAGCCCAACCAGCCCACCTGGGCCACCTCTCTCTCCTCCGCAGACTTTCTTTTCTTACCGCGCAGAACCCCCACCCCCTCACTGACTAGCCAACCCCACCAGCCACGTCACTTTGTCGTCAACCCCGCGCGTAGGACCTGCTCATCCCCACCCTACAGTTTCTGGTCAGAATTGAATCGCATAAATTCGCTTAACTGCCGTAGTAATCCCCGCCCCGACCTCGCCTTCTTATTCTCCTCTCCCTCCTCTCCGTTTCCCCTCAAGCCCCACACCCTGAGAGCCCCCAGGCTGCCCACAATTCGACTCGCACCGCCGCAGTCTCCGACGAGCTCCGGCGTCGATTCCGGTAAGCACCGTGCGCCCCTTGCCCTTTGGTTTTCTTTTCCATGTCCGTCGTCTTCGTGCGCACCAACTGATCCTCTTCGTCTGTTTTCTCGTGGCCCAGACACTCAACTTTGTCCTTGTTTGCAAGCAACCGACGCTATACCCATTCCGGCGAGAAATTTCCGGTGAGCCCCGGCCACGCCTTGCCCTCTGCCTCGCACTGCTGTGACCGCTATCCTCAGGCGCACTCACTGATGCCTTTCTTTTGCTTGCTTGTTCCTCAGACGCTCGGCAACGTCTCCGTTTGCAAGCCACCGACGGCGAACGAACTCCGGCGACGAATTTTGACTGAGCTCGTGCGCCCCTTCGTCAACGGTGACCACCAGCATGACCACCTCGAACCCACGAATCAGTAACGCCCCAGTGTCAATCCCTTTACCCCCCCTAGTGCTGCTAGACCACCTCCGCCCGACGCGCCATCGCCACAGTCGCCAGTACCGCCGCCAGTTCCTTGCCAGGATGCTGTGATCCACTTGATCTGAATCCTGCGGTTAAGATTAGGTCACTTTAAGAAGGGGTGTTGACATATCTGAGCCGAGCGTATTCAGTTAGATCCAACGTCCCGCATCGCTCGATCCAACCGAAACGGTATAGGCCAATCAGAACACACCACGTGTTTGTGAGTTTGATTTAAAATCCAGATTTTGTTCTATTAGATGTTTAAACTTGTAAAATCAATAACTTTTGATCTGTAATTCGAAAAATAACAAATTAGGTGTCTATGGATTCATAAAAATGCGTAATTTGCACCTATGTCCTTACTTTGGTCATTTGCTTCTAAAAATTTAGATTTTTATGCAGAGACTTGTTTAGGACTATTTTGAGTATTAAAATTGTTCTAAAAATTATTTTTGAGTAAACCCTTTTGCAAATGGTTTTGTTTTGAATTCTCTGATCATAAACACTAACACTTGAAATTAAAAATATATTTTGTTGACACTAGAAATTATTCCTTTGAATAAAAGCTTTTCTAACCAAAGAAAAATGATTTAAATGGCTTATTTTCACTAACTTGGTTTCAATTGAAATTCCACTTTTATAAAATACCAGTAGGTGTTTTGAAATGTTTAGTACCTTGTTAGAAACAACTTTTTCAATAAAATAACCTTTTGCATGCTTGCATGCATTTCTTTGTTTTCTTGTTTTGTTCTGTTATTTGGTGTTCTAGTTTTGAATGTGTGCTTTGCTTGATTGTGATGTAGTGAACTTTGAGGAGTGTGACAATTGCAAGATCAAGGAGAGTACCTACATTTTCTACTAAAAAGGCAAGTGATACTTTGGTAATCAAAAGTCCTATCTTTTCAATATTGCATTAGTGATATTTTTGTAGTATGCATGATAGGACTATTTTGTATAATTCTATGCTATGCTATGGTAGATCCTATAGAATATATCTTGGTAGAATTTTTACTAAGTTAAGAGACATGTTATGATAGTATGCTTATCCTAGCTATTAGAATTCAAGGGTGGAAATTCATGTTATGATATTATGGAAAGGTTATGCCTATGTGTTTTTGACTAAGAAAACAACTTGTTAATGAAACACCTGGGTGGAATGGGAAGTATGGTTTGTGTTGAGGGGTTACTCAGGGCCCATTTCTATGGTTTACCTTGTGTATCACACTTGTGGATGGCCGCCTAGGAACAAAGAGATTGGAGACATTCTTGTTGCGAAAGCTTCTAGTGCAGCCACATGGCATATGGGATCTGCCTTGACCAACTAAGTTGCAAGAACTCAGCTAGATGGACAGAAGGTGGTAGTGATGATAGGATGGAACGCGTCCATGGTGGTCTGAGGGATTGCTTCTGAAAAGTCTCGTGTCGATGCATGTCGAGTCTTGTGGGGAAAGTGCACCACCTCTCGAGAGGGTAAAAACTAAGTACTTAGCCATGTCCCCGGTTATGGACAATTTTGAGCATCAAGACAATGAAGTAGAATCAAAGATCTCATCATTCTAATTTCTCTAATTTAAAACTTGTTGGGTGAACAAGGGTAGCACCTGGTGTGTATCCAGTGTGCCATGTTTGATGAAGTGTTTTGAAAAAGAGAAAAACTATTTTACAAAGGATAGGGAAAACTTATTTTAAGTAAGGGCCAGCCAAAACTCCACTTAGCCATATATTCATGTAGATGTTAGATTCTCCATATCAATATGATTTCACTTGCTAATACAATTCAAATGTGTTGAACCTTGTGGCTATAACTTATTATGTTGCAAGTTTGTTTGATGTTAGTGAAGTTTGTTGATTAGGTATTACAAGTCTACAACCAACATGTTTGCCAGTGGCACATGAAGATGAAGGACTCCATGCTTTATAATTATATATGCTGCCTTGTAATAAGATAGCCATATGAGCTATGTAAGTTGTAATGAACTATTTTATTCCTAGTTATGAGTTGTAATATGACCTTTGTTTCTGGATATTACATCTTAAACTATGGGTGCTAGCTATTCGATCCAAGGACTAGAACTGAAAACACCGGGATCTCTACCTTATCAGGTTGGGACCTCTACACATGTGTTGATCATAAAGGATACATATAAATAAGTTCATGAATAGTACCTTACTCGAACCATCCAAATAATATTAGCAGGCTGATACGTCATAAACGTATCTATAATTTTTGATGTTCTATTCTTGTTTAGTATCTACTTTCCTTTGTTTTATCTACACTTTGAGGTATTTTTATACACTTTCTGGAACTAACCTATTAACAAGATGCCACAATGCCAGTTGCCTGTTTTCTGCTATTTTTGGTTTCAGAAAGGTAAAAAAATTACTATTCTCGAAATTGGACGGGACAAAAGCCAAAGTTCATATTTTGCCCTGAACGATACGGAAAATCAAAGACGAGACGGAGGAGGACACCAGGGTGGCCACACCCTAGGTGGTCGCAGGCCCACCCTAGACCGTGCCCACAGGGGGTGTGGGCCCCTTGGCCCTCCACCAACCTTGCCTCCTTCGCCTATAAGAAGCCTCCGACCCAAAAACCCTAAATCATTTGGCGGAAATCCACGAAAACCTCCACAGCGCTGCCGCACCGAAGGGGAGATTCGGGGGACAGAAATTCTCTGTTCCGGCACCCTGCCGGGACGGGGAAGTTCCCCCGGAGCCATCTCCATCGATCTTCACCACCATCTCCATCACCGTTGCTGATTCCCATGATGAGGAGGGAGTAGTTCTTCCTCGAGGCTAAGGGCTCTACCGGTAGCTATGTGTCCATCTCTCTCTCTATGCATGATCTTGTTGTGGTCATGAGCTTTGTAATCTAGTAGATCTACTCTATTACTCAAGTTCTTTAATAGATCTCTGCTCTCCCCATGTGTGTGAAAGTGATAGTGTGCACGCCATGGTGGCACTTAGGCTTGAGTCTACATAAATACTCATCGTGCTTTAATAGATCTATGCTTTTCCCCACGTGTGTGAAAGTGACAGCGTGCACGCCGTGTGTGACACTTAAGCTAGATTATATATATATATATTTGTTATGAGTTATATTTGGAGTTGGATGTCTCTATGAAATTGTGGTGTTTGTTGGAACCATCTAACGCTCAAGGTGACAGTGTGGGGTTATCTAGATGGAGAAGGCGGACTTTGAGGTGTGCTTTTGTATACCTACCATGGATTACAGTATCCAACCGGAGAGTAGTTAAGAGTAGTATCATGAAGAGAAGATATTTATATGATAGAGTGTTCACTAGTGAAAGTATGATCCATAGGCCTTGTTTCTAAGCATTGAAACACCATTTACTACTAGATATGTTGCATGTTTGCTTGCTTCCTTCTTTTTGCCTTTAGTTTCTTCCTCACCGTCAAGCTATTTTCTAGCACCGTTACCACTTGTATTTCACTATCTCTTCGCACAACTAGTGCACCTATACACCTGACAAGCGTATTGGGTGTGTTGGGGACACAAGAGACTTCTTGTATCTTGATTGTAGGGTTGCTTGAGAGGGGATACCTTTGACCACTTCCTCCCTGAGTTCGATAAACCTTGGGTAATCCACTTAAGGGAAACTTGTTGTTCTACAAACCTCTGCACTTGGTGGCCCAACAACTGTCTACAAGAATATAAGTGCGTAGACAGCACAGGCTTCCACACCTTAGTAATTCATAGTTCACAAAAGATTATTCTCAACATGATATAAAAGTATTCGGTTCAATTAAATGAGTTAGTGAGGTAGTCCCAAGTGTTTTTAGGATTAACATATTCACTTGAGATTCAAAATCTCAAATGTCTCTTTGTCTTACTACAATATGGTGGTATATGCCTATTATCTCTTTGCACATGTTCTCTTTTTCTTCATCTTTCTTTTCTTCTTTTTCTATATATATTTATTCTCACACTTTTTTTAAGTGGTGTGCAAAGGATCTAGCCATATATTCCACTTCAAAGTTTAACGATCTCAATTATAGAATTCCAAATATATATGGAGCATCTTTATAACTTGAGTATTCTACCTCAAACTTGTTCTCACTCTATTTTATAGTACTTATAATTTTTCTCCTTTATTCAAGGTTTTCTTTTTCATCTTAATTAATTAGATAATTTCTCCTTTTAGTTAATCAAACCATTGACCTACAACATATTGATCAAATTATCTTTACATGTTCCATTAATACCAATGGTGTGGAAAACTCCTATTGCCATCATCAAGTGCAAGTAGAATCATACTTAAGCCATTCATATATCCAGTATGACAAACTCAAACTAAATAATGCTCCATATATTATAATAAACTCATAATTTCATAAAAGGGATCGACTATTCCTGAAGGGAATCCTATTGATGCAATCTTTTATTTCTAAACTCGAACTAATGCGAAACTAAAAGTAATAAACTTATAAGATTGGTTACAAGGTTTTAGAGATTTCCCCAAGCTTGGAATCAAGCCACGCAGGATCAAATAACTCCTTGCGGGTACCTATTCCTCCTCTTGGGTAGGAAGAGCATTGTCCTCCTCTCCTGGGCTGCTAATTTAGCCATGCTTGCGAGGCAGATGCTGAGCTTGGCCATGTCGTATTGAAGCTTAAAAAATTCCTCTGAAGGAATTTCTTCCCGTCTGTCAACTCAAAAACATTTTTAATCAAGAAACCTATTCTACCGTCGATGTCATTGACCTTTTTCTCGAGGTCTTTGCTCATTATCCAGTAGAAGTCGATTCCTTCTACAATAGTTTCAACGCATGCCTTTGAAGCTTTTCCAACTGATAGATCTTATTATGAATCTCATCTTGTCACACCTCCTTGGGTTTGAGAGGTGGCGTACTAAGAGGAGTTTTATAATAAGATCATATGTTGTGGCGGTAAGGGTTAGGGAGATACTCATCCTTGCTCCTTCTCTGATCTGATTGACGCATCATCTCCATCCTTTGCGGGAACATGTCCTCCCAATTTGGGAGAGGCTTGATCTCCGAGATGGATGACGATGATTCTTCTTTTGGTTCCACCTCCTCGATCCTCTTCACGGGCTTCTCTTCCTTCTTCTTCCAAACCTTGTTGACATGGAAAGGTTGCATGGCTTCGCTGCATGGATGTTATTTGAAGGGAGTGTATGGAGATGGCGATGGTTTTTTCGAGGCTGGAGGTTGTAGCTCTGCGAAAACTTAATGAAAATGGTTAGATGAAACCGTCTTTAAAAGGTCAGGTCAAAACCCTAGCCGCCAGGCTTAACGAGAAAATATACGGGCACGGCCCGTATAGTTCTCTCCGTATAGTTACGAACCGACAATAGATTTTTTATTTATCTATGGCGGTACCAACTATACGGCTGGGAGATTTCTTCCCTCCGTATAGTTGGTCATTAACCTTTCTGGACCTTGGCATAAAAAATTGATAATGCGATGAACAACTATACGGCTAGAATTTTTATTTCCGCCATATAGTTGGTCGTTAAACTTTCAGTACTAAAGAATAAATTTTCGGGGATGGTGTAGATAACTATATGGCCGAAATTTTTATTCCCGTCGTATAGTTGGTCGTTAAGCTTTCTGGACTCACCAAAAATTACCTGTTTCTTAGAGAATTCTTTATTAGTATGAAATTTAACAAAATACCAAGTTTTGACAGGAAAGTGATAACTTAAATTTTCGACCAACATTAACATCAAATGAACTAGATTTCATTATAACCAAATTTATTTTATTCCTCAAGAGATTCATGTGTTCCTTATTCAATCATAAAATCAACTAAAACTTACTCAAAGACTTAATCGACCTTTTATTTCACATGGGTTGCCTCCCATGAAGCGCTTTTTTATGGTCTATAGCTCGACCATAGTGTTGCTCACTTCATCTCAATCTTGCCCGTCTTCCAGTTACCGTTCCTTCCATACTTTTGCTCGATCAACTCTTCTGGAGTAATTATTCGTACAGTGATTGCACTTATATATTCTTTTGCACGATAATGATTCAAGAGTTTTCCATTCACTATCCATGAAAGAGAAGGTGTTTTCCCCTAGAGCTTCACTGCTCCTGATGCATAAGATTCTTCAACTATATAGGGGCCTTCCCACTTTGATCTAGATTTCCTGGAAATAACTTAAGACGAGAGTTATAGAGCAGAACTGTATCTCCACTTTTAAAAACCTTATCATCTATTTTTCTATCATTCCAACATTTTCACTTTTTCCTTAAACAGTCTAGCATTTTCATAAGCCTCACTCCTAAACTCGTCTAAAGCATGTATGTCTAATAAACGTTTTTCTCCTGCTGATTTAAGATCATAGTTTAAGTTCTTGATTGCCCAAAAGGCTCTATGTTCAAATCTAAATGTATATGGCATGCCTTACCATATACCATCTTGTATGGTGTCATACCCAGTGGATTTTTAAATGCAGTCCGGTATGCCCAAAGAGTGTCATTTAGCTTGTATGAACAATATTTTCTTGATTTATCCACCGTCTTCTCGAGTATGGTCTTAAGTTCTCTATTAGAGAGTTCCAGTTGACCACTCGTTTGGGGATGATATGGTGAAGCAACGCGGTGAGTTACTCCATATATACCGAGGATTTTCCTGAAAGTTCCTTTCATAAAATGAGAACCACCATCAGTAATTAAAAATCTAGGAACTCCAAACCTGGGAAATATGACATCCTTATCTTCACGGAAGTGGCTGCATCTGCATGGTTAGTTGGGATAGCTTCAACCCATTTAGTAACATAATCGATAGCAACAAAAATATGAGTGTAACCATTTGATTTTGTAAAGGGTCCCATGTAATACATTCCCCATACATCAAATGGTTCAACTATAAGACTATAATTCATCGCCATCTCTTGTCTTCTGCCTATATTACCTCTTCTCTGGCAAGCATCACAATATTCCACATACCTTTGTGAATCTTTGAACAAGGTGGTCCAATAGAATCCGGATTTGAGTACCTTTTCCACAGTTCGCCTTCCTGCATGATGTCTTCCATAGGGGCTACCATGACAAGCTTGCAAAATTGCATTCTTTTCATGGTTAGGAACACACTTTCGAATCATTCCATCAGGTCCATGACGATAAAAAAATGGATCATCCCAAAAGTAATGTCTAAGATCATTAAAGAATTTCATTTTTCTTGTTTCTTGTCATACCAGGAGGTAAAAATTTTACTGCTAGATAATTAGCATAATCTGCATACCATAGGTCAACCACTTCAATTTTTGCTAAGTACTCTCCCAGAAATGACTCATTTATAGGCACGGGTCGGTAATTATTCCCTCCATCCTAGATAGATGATCTGCTACTGGATTATGTTTACCCCTCCTATCTACTATTTGTAAATCATATTCTTGTAGTAATAATACCCACCTAATCAACATGGGGTTTGCATCCTTTTTCACAAGAAGGTGGCGCAAAGCTTGGTGATCTATATGAATTATTACTCTAGAATTAATAATATAAGATCTAAATTTGTCACAGGCAAAAATTATAGCAAGGAACTCTTTCTCAGTAGTAGCATAATTTCTCTGAATCTTATTAAGAGTCCTACTAGCTTAATGAATAACATTTAAATTATTCCCGTCTCGCTGTCCTAATATAGCTCCTAAAGCATAATCACTAGCATCACACATGATTTCAAATGGTTCATCCCATTTTGGAGGTTGCATGACAGTGATGAAACTAATTTGTTTTTAAGATTTTCAAAATATGCAATGCATTCATGGTCTAGGTAGAACGAAGTTTATTTGTCAAGAAGGTTAGAAAGAGGCATAGCTATTTTAGCAAAATCTTGTATAAAACGCTTGTAAAAACCTGCATGTCCCTGAAACATTTTTAAGTTTTTAATGTATTGAGGTATGGGAAGGTTTCTATAGCACTTGTATTGGTCTATTTCTATACCTTTTTCTGAAACCTTATGTCCAAAAACTTTACCTTATATTTCTATGAATCGACATTGCTCCCAATTCAAGACTAAGTTCGATTGCCTGCATCTCTGCAAAACCTTGGTTAGATTGTAGAGACAATTATCAAATGTTGTTCCACAAACAACGAAATATTTTTTTAGAACTTCCATAGTCTTCTCAACAAGGTCATCAAAGATTTTTAAAACACATTCTTGAAAGGTTGCAGCTGCATTGCATAAGCCGAACGGGATCAATCTATAAGCATAAGTACCATAAGGACATGTTAAAGTTGTTTTCTCTTGATCTTTGGGATCTATAGCAATTTGAGAATAACTGGAATAACCATCAAGAAAACAAAAATAAGAATTATTGCTTAGTATTTCTAAAATTCTATCCATGAACGGTATAGGTTTATGATTTTTCTGTGTCTCACGATTTAGTTTTCTAAAATTGATGCACATGCAATATCTAACAATAGGTCTTATAAGGACTAGTTCGCCATCCTCATTCATAGCCGCATTAAGACCCCCATGTCTTGGTATGCAATGTGCTAGGCTAACCCATTTACTATCAGAAATAGGATATATTATGTCAGCATCTAATAAGCATATAACTTCTTTTCTCACTACTTCTTTAATTTTAGGATTAAGCCTTCTTTGTGTGTCAACTATAGGTACAGCACCTTCAAGCATGCTAATCTTATGTGTCACAATGGATGGATCTATTCCTTTAATGTCACTTAGAGTATACCCAAATGCTTCATGATTCTTGATCAAAACTGAAATAATTTTATTTTTTTTAATTTTCTGATAAATTTTTACTAAAAATAATACTCCCTCCAACCCATATTAGTTGACTTGGATTTGTCAAAATTAGGATGAACCTATATACTAAATAGTGTCTAGATTCATTCAAATCTAGAAAAATTCAAGTCAACTAATATGGGTCGGAGGGAGTAGGACATTTGTTTTCATTATCTAAAAATTCATATCTCAAATTGTCTGGAAGTCATTTCAATTCAATTGGAGGAGGTTCTTCGTCACATTTTCTTACCAGTTCTTCATAATCATGTGGGTTTTGTGCTTCCGGGATGGAGTCAAGGTAATCATCTATGTCTTCTCTTTCCTCATCATATTGTGCCTCTTCCCAATTAATTAAGCTTATTTCTAATTCATCTTGGGGAGTGCTGAAATGAATCGCGGCCAGATCGGCAACTGTTTTCTCTTCCTTGATGTCTTCTATTTCATATGGCCTCCTTTCTAGGTTGGCAAAGTGGAATGTCATTTCCTCTTCTCCAAACATCATGGAAATAGTCTCCTCCTTATTATCAATTCAAGCTTTGGTTATGGAGACAAAAGGCCTGCCTTGTATCCTACATGTAATACTGAAGTTTCAGAATCTAGCATAACTACTTCATTTTACACGATTCTTGCTTCCGTAAGATCTTTGAATAAAACAATATTTGCATTGGTAGCATCGGGGTTCTTTTCTGCTTTCTTTGGTCTTCTCTTTGAACATTCTTCCTCCCCGCACTTCTTCTTAATATTCTCTTGAATAGATTCAGAGGAAAATTCTATCAATGATGAGTCCTCTCTTGCTCGCTTCTTTTCTTCGAGGGGTTTTTGAAGTCCCCATTCCGAAGGTACCTATAGATGCCCTGCATAATTCTCAATAATTTTCTTTACCGAATAAGAATAATGCCAAGGGTTTTAATCATCGCACAAGTCCTTTCATCTGTAAGGAAGTCGTTAACACTAGCATATTCAGAAGAACCTTTCATATTTCTCTCATCGTTTTTAAGGATTTTTGTTGTTTCTTTAATTTTCAATATTAATTTCCAAGCTTCGCCATAAGTATAAGATAGGAAACTACCATTAGAAGTGATATCTAGGCTTGATCTATTTTTATTGTTAAGCCCTCCATAGAAAGTATGGGTAATTAACCAATCAGGCAAACGGTGCTGAGCGTAGTTGTCTAGATAGATTTTATACCTTAGATAGCCTTCATATAAACTCTCATCAGGATTATTTTTGAAACTAATAATAATACCTCTCCTCCTGTGAGCTTTGCTTTCTGAGTAATATTTTGACAAGAATTTGGTTGTCAAATCCGTCCACGTCCTTGGTGCTTCTGCACAAAAGGATCTATACCAGTTGTAAACATTATTAGAGAGAGTTTGTCTAAACAACTGTATTTTAACCTTATCAAGGTCACAATCATCAAATATAAAGGAACCAAAAACATCTTCAAAGAATTGTAAGTGTCCATATGGACTCTCTTCATGGGTTCCTGCAAAATTTTTAGAGTTAAGTAACTCAAATAATAAAGGATGGATCTCAATACCATCGGGGTTTATGCTTATATTGACAGTAATAAAAGCGTCCATGGGCGAACCCATATTCCTTACTGCCTCAAGCTGCACCAAATGCTGAGTGTTGTCCATTTTTAAGGTCCTGCAACTCAAATTAAAATTAGTACAACGAAAGTAAATAACTAAAATTAAAATTAGTACAACGAAAGTGACTTATAGTGCTAAGCTTGTGAGACCCTGGCGCATGGCTCAATAGGATTGATAGGAAACCCATACCAACAAATTGCAACTTCTTTTCCGGAAGCTCATTTGAAAAGAACTCTAAGGTTAAGCGTGCTTGGCCTAGAGCAATTCTAGGATGGGTGACCATCGAAAGTGGTAGCATGCGCACGAGTGAGGACAAAGTGCGCAGAAAAGACTAGTGTTGGTCTGTGGGGTTAGTCTAGAGATCCTATTGAGCTGCCAGAAGTGACAACCGTCGGTCCGGAGTGACCGGGGGTGTTACAAGTGGTATCAGAGCCGACCCTCGCGGTTACATGTGCGTGTGCGGGTCAGTGGCAGACATGTGTAGCATGGTGCATGTGGCCCGGAGTTGACACAGCATGGCAATGTGCCGGCACTGGACACACAGACGTGTGCCAAGAGGGGACGTTCCTGGCTTGTGGTTGATCGACGAGGACGTCGATCTTCTAAGGGTGGGTGTATGTGAGACCCTGGTGCATGGCTCAATAGGATTGATAGGAAACCCATACCAACAAGTTGCAACTTCTTTTCCGGAAGCTCATTCGAAAAGAACTCTAAGGTTAAGCGTGCTTGGCCTAGAGCAATTCTAGGATGGGTGACCGACCGGGAAGTGGGTAACCGGGTGCGCACGAGTGAGGTCAAAGTGCGCAGAAAATACTAGTGTTGGTCTATGGGGTTAGTCTATAGATCCTATTGAGCTGCCATAAGTGACAGCCGTCGGTCCGGAGTGACCGGGGGTGTTACAAAGCTCCCCGGCAATAGCGCCAGAAAATAGCTTGATGACTGCAAGTGCACAGATCGTTTGTAGCTAGTTTCGAAATAAATATATCGATCCCATAGGGAGCAGTAGGCGAAAGACTAAAATGCTTTTAACTAAAACTAAACGAAGTACTTGAGGAATAATTCTAAGATGCAAGAAAGTAGAGTTGTTTTGGGTTTTTGGTTGGTTGAAATAGTAAAGTAAAGTGAATTAAAACTTAATGCAGAAAGTAGTAATCGCGTGCATAAGAAAGATTTAAACTGCAATAGGGGAAAGGCATTTTGGGAGTTTAAGCTGGACCAAGTGATCAAGATTATTATAGCGGATATTCTCACGATATACATGTATGAATGATGAGGCAACAACCACTGCTCACACCATCCTTCACAACCACAGCTAACAGATAAATGACATCAATCGTATTACCCCGCTATTAAGGGATTTCTCTCGCGGCATGGACATGGCTTAATTAGTTCTCCTTGATTCCCCAAGTTAGTACGTAAAGGATGACAATGACTTTATATTCATAGTAAGTGCTATCATCCCTCCGTCTACCAACAAGTAATCCCCTCCATCGATTCCCCATAAGAGGCAAATATTGAGGTGGTGCACAACTCCCAACATCAAGATGAAGACAATTAACACATACATATAATGATGTATAACATAATAATCTCTATCTCATCTCAATCATATACTAGGGTTTCTCCATCTCCCTAAGAACTAATGATCTACTCAAACATGGAGGCAATCAGCATCATGACAATGGTAATGGAAACGATTATCCATGAATAGTACTTGTATAAATCCACAACTAGTGCAAGAATTACAACAAGATCTTGATGGGATGGATGGATATGATGGTGGTGATGAAGATGCAGTGGTTGATGAAGATGGAGATCGATGCCTTGGCCTCCCAGATCTTCTTAGGGCGAAGATGGATCCCTAGGGCAAGTTCCCCCTCCAGATCCCTTCCGGAGGTGAGGCTTTCGCGATTTCTGGGTGTTCTGTATGTCGTCTCGCCGAACCAGTTGCACGGGGTGAAACTATTTGAGGAGGTGAAGGCGGCGCCAACTATACGGCCAGAATTATAAGGCGGCAGGCCGTATAGTTGGTCGTTAACTCCTATGTGTCCTCTTCTCGCTTCGGGTTTTCTTCTGGTGTTGTTAATATTTCCCCAGTAAGCGATTTACGTAAATTTTGACTCCTTTTCTCTCCAGTACAACTGCTCCAAGAATTGTGTCCTTTGGATCCATCATATGATCTGATCCTGGTGAAAATAAACATAAAAAGTGCGTGGGAACGCCATAAAATACCAAGGTCCTACATCTACAATGCAAAATAATAACCTAAAACATGATGCAAATATGAACTCATCAACATCTCGGCCTAGAAACATCTTAGAAGAAGCCCGGGAGAGTAAAAAGGCGTTTTGGGAGTTTAACCTGGACGCGAAGTGGGCGGAGGTAGCCAGGTAAGCATGTCATGTCGATGAGGGTGACGACGAGATGTATAACCCGGAGCAAGACGAGGATGCCGACGATGAAACCACTAATAGTGGTTGTGGCCAGGACGATGCCACCACCACTAGTGGCGTAGCCGAGGGTGATACCATTGCTAGCGAATGCATGAATGGCGGTGGCCAACCTAATAGAGACAGGAAGCAAAGGAAGGATAAGCATACTCCAGTGCTCAGCACCGTGTGAGAGGATTTCACTGAAGTGAGCGCTGATGGCATACCCTTGGTGCCTGAAGGGTATGACAATACAAATCGGGTGCATCGTCCGGGACACCATCTCGCTCAACATGGGAAACCTAAGAGCACCTAAGCAAGCGCATCTGGCCGATATCCTCATCCAGAAGCTTCACCAGTGATACAAGTTCCCTGATCCTTTAGACAACGTAAATCTCAAAGGGAATAAGGAAAACCAGGTAGCCCTCACAAACATGAGCACCGCCTTGAGCAGCTGGAGAACCTGGGTGAAGGCACATATTGATAAGGGTGAAAGCTATGAGGAGGTCAAGAAGCACGAGCCGAGGGTCAACAAAGAAGAGTTTAACCATTTCAAGGATAAGGTGTCTTCTAACACCGGCATATGGTGGACTGCATGATGGAAGAAGATGCGGGAACATAACATAGGCAACCATCGTTGCAGAAGTGGCGGTTACAGAGGAGTGAAGCCCATTTGGGACAAGGAGGATGTCGAGCTTCTACATATAGGTAAAGAAAACATGTGGCACAAATTCATAGACAAGCAGCCAAGGAACTTTGTCCGGGCCCGCTACTATTTGCACCTAGAAATCAAGGAATTCTTTATCGAACTTGAGGATATGAAGAAATTCGAGAAACATATGGTGAGAAATTTACCTTGCGCGGATCTCAAGTTATAATTATGAATGAAGCCAAATTTCTAAACAGGTTCACCTCTTCCTTCTCTACAACACGATGAATTACAAGCAGCTGCGGGCTCCTCCTAGGAGTCAACGTAGTTGTGGGATGGTCCTTTCAACAGGGCGACGAACCTTTTCAAGAAGAGGGAGAAGTGGAAGCCGCCAACATCATGTGGCCATGTGTCCAAACTTGAAACGACCATGAAAATAAGGGACTACTACAAACAGGATGACAAGGTTAGAAGGGAAAACAAGTTGTAGAAGCAGGCCAAGGAATGACGCGTGCTTGAAGAGCTCAAGAGAAGAATGGATAATGTGCCGCAGCTGATTGACGACCGAGTGGGACATAGTATAGTAGAGATCATTCCTTCCTTGGTGGATGGGCTTGATGCTTGGAACCTGGTAGGTCGACAGGGGTTGATACCTCTGCCCATCTTGACCAGCAGCAATGCGACTAGCTAGATACCGGCATTGTTCTCATTGGTGACCCCACCCGCGGACGCCACGGGACAGCCGGCCTTCGCGGCGGTAACCTCGGCCGCCAATAGAGTGGCACAAACGGTGGATGACGCCACCCAAAACAACAGCACGGCGTAACCGGTCGCACCAGTGACAACTCCACTAAACAACACTGCGGCGCAGCTGGTTCCTCGTCCTAATGCATCGGAGCACATGCCAACCGACACCATGGATGCAAGCAGCCCCTCCATATCTTGCATGCCCACTGCCATTAGCGTGCGTCAACACTAGCCAATCTTGAAGCCATCACCAAGGTAACTAAGTTTCTCGAATGCTTAGTCGATGGCTTCATCTCATTTGCCTTTGATGATGGACATATCTCTGATGCCCAACATGCATGTTTCTTCACAGGACATTGCTTGCACCCTCCTGCAGTATGTGAAGGGCGAGTTAAAATATGTTGCCAAGGGTAATATCATTCAACCAAAGAACCGCATGTTCCACAACAAGCCCATGCCTGATGGCATGTTCAGGGTTGCCATGGCTTGGGTGTTGACGGGCTGCAACGACGTCAACCCTCCCGTTCAACCCAAAGGAGCCGATGAACACTTGAACCTTGGAGGATGCCATGGTTGGCCCTTGGTATGGCCAAAGACCCATATGCGTATCGTTAGGGAGGCACCACCCCGAGGAAAACACTACCGCCACCACCAGTCATCGCCACCAGCATAAGCCATGGCAAGTCCATCGCAATGCCATCATTGACGTGATACGTCAGAAATGTATCTATAATTTTTGATGCTCCATGCTTGTTTAGTATCTACTTTGCTTTGCTTTGTATACAGTTTGAGGTGTTTTTATATGTTTTCTGGTACTGACCTATTAACAAGATGCCATAGTGCCAGTTGCATGTTTTCTTCTGTTTTTGTTCCAGAAAGGCAGAAAATCAATATTCTCGGAATTGGAAGGGACAAAAGCCAAAGTTAATATTTCATCGAGGAGAACACGGAGTCCAGAGGAGATACGGAGGGGAGCCACAGGGCGGCCGCACCACCCCCCCCCCCCAGGTGCGGGCCCACCCTAGGCCGCGCCTGGGTAGGGTGTGGGCCCCCTGGCGACCCCCTGCCTCGCCTCTTCGCCTATAAGAAGCCCCCGATGCCTAAACCCTAAGTACTCGATCAAAATTCCACGAAACCGTCTGTAGCCACCACCACCATCGCCCCTAGATCGGGGGATCTGAATCTCTTCCCGGCACCCTGTCGGAGGGGAGATCATCCCGGAGGCCTTCTTCTTCATCATGCCAGCCTCCGGTATGAAGCGTGAGTAGTTCCACCTTGGAATACGGGTCCATGTAGTAGCTAAATGGTTGTATCTCCTCCTTTGTGCTTTCATGTCTAGATCTTGTGAGATCCGTTCATGATCAAGATATCACCTATTTGTAATCATGCATGTTGTGTTTGTGGGGATCAGATGGATATTGAGATTACTATGTCAGATTGATTAATGGTTTTGTCTTATTGATACTATCATGTCTATGTTGTTTGTGATCTTGCATGCTCTCTGTTCTAAGTAGCTATCTTGGACAAGTAGTTGCTAGTGACTCCAAGAGGGGGTATTTATGCTCGACAGTGGGTTCATGCCTCTATTTAATCTAAGGGAAGTGACAAAAATCTCTAAGGTTGTAGATGTGTTGTTGCCACTAGGGAGAAAACAACGGTCTCTTGTTCATGGAACAAGTGGATTGTTTACCTTACACACTTTGCTTAAAGCAGTTGTCTGTTGCTTGCAACTTAATACTAGAGGGGGCTCGGATGATAACCCAAAGGTGGACTTCTAGAGATATATGCAGTTGGATGGCGGTCTATGTATCTTTTTGTATTTCCCAATCGAATATCATAGGATCTTGATGTCTATTATAGCATTGTTATGCCTTGCTCAGTCCTATCAATTGCTCTGCTGTAATCTGTTTACCCGGCATGTCATGTTTGTTTATCTAAGGAGAACACCTCTAGTGAACTATGGACCCAGGTCCAATCTTTACCATTGATACATCTTCCACTGTTACTGTTTACTTTCTGCAAACCACTATTACCTTCCACACCATATAGTTAATCCTTTGTTACAACAAACCTGTGAGATTGACAACCTCACTGTTTGTTGGGGCAAAGTCTTGAGTTTGTGTTGTGCAGGTCTCCAAGTTGCTAGCAACACCTTTGAGTCGTTTCCTTCCTCCTACTGGTTCGATAACCTCGGTTTCTTACTGAGGGAAAACTTGTTGCTGTGCTCATCACACCTTTGTTCTTGGGGTATCCCAACGAGGCGTTGACAACACGCCCATCATCAAGCTTTTCTGGCGTCGTTGTCGGGGAGGCTAAGGACGTCTTCACAAGGGGAGTCCTTCTCAAACTTTCTCTTTTCTTTGTTTTTGTTTTGCTTAGTTTATTTTGTTTGGTTTTGTTTGCCTCTTTTTATCAAAAACTCCAAAAAAAATAGTTTGGTTTGCTTTCTCTTATCAAAAACACAAAAAAATAAGTTTCTGCTCTTGTTGCTACCATGTCTGGTTTTGTTCCAATCCCTGTTTCACCTATGGAAAGCATCTTTACTTTCAAGCAAGGAAGTGAAGAGAGTTTCAAAGAAGCTTGGTCTAGAATCTCTGCTTTACAAAGGGAAACTTAGCCTAAGATGAGTCTTAGCTTGGTTATTAGTAGTTTCTACCACGGTATTGCTCTTTGTTATAGATATGCTTTGGATTCTATAGCTAAGAAAGATAGTTTTCGTTGTACTGAGGATGAAGCTTTAGATGCTATAAAGAAGTTGATTATAATTTATAATATGCCTGGCAAGTCTGATTCTTCTTTTATAGACATTTATGCTAGGTTGAACACTCTTGAGTCCAGTAGTGCTGCTTTGAACAGTTGCTATCACACAATTAGATAGCACCATGGTTATGTTCCAATAAATTCTGAGCCTTCAAAGTGGTTTCCTACAATAAAAGTTTCTATAAATAGTGCAACTTTTGATGCTCGCTGTGATATCATGTTTGAATTTTGCCTTATGCCTAAAGATATCTATGAGTCTTTGAGTCTTTGGGGACTTTATAAAGGAGGAGAATAAATATCTATTACCAATAATGCAACTTTATTACCCATTGGAATAACTGAATTTGTGTTTACAAAAATCTCAGGGAAAATGGTGTCTACTGATTGTCTTGTTATTGAATGTGTAGGAAAAGGACAGATTACACTCGGAAGATCCCTGCTGAAACACCTTGGAGCAATAATAGATGTGGGAAAAGGCATTATGCATTTTGCTCCTCCAGTAAGCAATCATATATTCCCTAAATAGAAGAATAAAGTTAAGAAAGGTAGGATCAAGAAAGTTGATCTTAATGCTTCTTCATTTGAAAATACTTGATTCTTACTTCTTGTGCCTAACTTAAAGGCGTTAAAGAAAAGTACTTGTTGGGAGATAACCCAAGAGTTTTATTGAGTCTTGGAAGTTATTACCTCAGTAATGAACTATCCTTATCCTTTTTGTTTGCTTTTTGTGCCAAGAATGACCTCTAATGAGAGGGAAGTAAGATTTGGGGAGTTGTTGTCCCGCAATAGATTTTTGTGCTCCACCATAAAAATTCGTGAGGAATCTTTGTAAGTCAGATTGAGCTGATACTTTACGAACAAATCCCCCAGTATGTTATATGACTTTCGTTAGTTCAACACTTTTTCATTTGACCAACATAAGGTCTTCAAAAAAATCGGTTTCTACCTGCTGGTCTGTTTTGACAGATTTCTGCCATTATTTGTATTTGCTTCTTATTGATTCCTTTTTGGGTTCTTTTTGGGAAATTGAGCTTTTTGAGGGAATTTCTATAGTATCTTGTGTTTTAGTAAAAGTTTTTCTGTTCTAAAGCTAAATCCAAGGGTCTATTATCTTTTGAATACACTAATGTTGCTAATGAAGATTGTGTGAAGTTTTGTATGAAGGAAAATTTTCAGGTGTAGAGAGAGAATGATGTAATGAGATGAATAATGAACAAAAGCTCAAGCTTGGGGATGCCACCCCGGTATCACCCCAAGAAATATTCAAGAGGTACAAGCGTCAAAGCTTGGGGATGCCCAAGACATCCCCTTCTTCATCAATAAAAAACTCAGGTTTTTCTAGACACTTCGTTTTTCTTGTTTCATGCACTATTGTGTTGTTCTTGGAGTGTCTTAGTTTTTGTTTGCTTTGCTTAGTTTGCTTAAATAAAGTAGTTTGGACCCTCGTTCTCGCTATGTTGTTTCAAATAAGTTGATTGGTGTTGGAAAGGAGTAGAAAGTTCTTGCTTGAGTAGTACAAGAGGAGCTTGCTTTGACTATGACTTAGACTTTAGCATGTCATGCTAGGTGTTTTTTTGACCTTATGATTAGTGATTATTGTTGTAGCATGACTTGTTCCAAACAATGGGGATTGCTTAGTGTACCTTGGAAAGAGTCATGCGTTGTTTTAGCATACAAAAGCATAGTATTATGGTATTCTCCTTTGATGTTTTGTTTGGGTTGACTTGGCACATGCTCACACCATGTTATGACTATGAACAAGTCACCATAGCCTCTATGATCATTTAGTCCTTGACTTGTAGTACCACTATGCTTTGATTAGTAATGTTTTGTCACTCTGCATGATTATGGCCATTATTGCTCTCTTAGTTGGTTGCTCCCAGTCTTTTGCTAGCCTCCACTTCTATGAGTAAGCTCTACTCATGCTTCCAACTCCCAAGAAACCAAGTTATTCCCAAGTGTCCACTATAAATTCCTATGTATGGTGTGTTACACCATTCCAAGTATATTCTTGTTTTCATCTATCTTCCAATTAAAAGGTTTTTGTTATGTGAAAACTTAGTGATTAAAGATCTCACGAACTTGATGGCACACTTTATTTTCTTGCCCCTAATAAACTTGAACCATTGTGTCATATATGTTGTATATGCTTCCACTTATATGTTGGAATTAGCAGAACCGTGCTGTCACGAGGAATGCTTTCAACACTTTTTGGATCTCGATCCAGTTGATATCAAGCTCTTTTGTTTGCGGATGTCGTCGGTGCAAAATAAAAGGGGGGATTGTAAGTCCATGGAGTTATGTATTTTATGTTAGAGAAAACCCTCGGCCGCTAGCCTAAGCCATGCCTAATCATGGTGGAAACAACATCACCATAATGAGCAATCTGTGAAGCATCCTCAATAAAAACCTATGCAAATAGCAAATAAAAAGACCACTGAGATGCTCATTGTCTGCTTGCCTTGTCATTTTAATTATGGGAAAGATCCTGTCTCATGTGCAAGGGGTACCCCGTTGGCGGTTCTCTATGATACGCATGTACTTACTATGACAATAACTTGCAAGTAACTAAAGTTGAGTAGCATGAGGAGCGTCCCTCTTATCCAAGGGAAATGAGATTGCCAACTTATACTTTGTCAAGCATATACTCCATAGTTTGTTCACTTTAACCTTAATCATTTCAAGATGCTTATGATAGGGCAATGAGGGCTGAAAGCTAACCAGTACCATAATTTTTGGAAGCTCTTTTTGAGACTTGAAATCCCTGCTTCCCTTTATAAAGGGCCTTTCTTCCACCATTATATTGAGTATCCACCTTCTATCTTAAGGCACCAGTTAAGAGAGCATAGTTGCCATTCTTAGTTCTATGTGCATTGTCCCAAAACTTATTGATTGATGCATATTGCTATTATTACTTGTTCTTTTGCTATTTGATCTAATCACTCTTATGAACTTTGAAGGTGTCCTATGCATCTATTTGCTACTCTATGAGGGACAAGCTGATTGCCACTATGCTTTGTTTTATGTATGTGAAACAAACAAACTTTTTTCAATGCATGTTATTCATGATCTTTGTTTGTAGCCTTTCATGTTGCATGCATAGTTACTTTGTCTTACTGTTAGAACTCCATCTTTCATGCTCATGTTTAGAGTTCTTTGATCCCATCTTTCAATGCTTGCAAATGGTTTGATCTTGATTTTGATGGTGCATGTCACCTCAAAAATTATTCTTTTATCAATTACCTACTCGAGGACGAGGAGGAGTTAAGCTTGGGGATGCTTGACACGTCGGAAACGTATTTATAATTTTTGATGTTCCATGCTTGTATAGTATCTACTTTGATTTGCTGTGTCTATACTTTGAGGTGTTTTTATATGTTTTCTGGTACTAACCTATTAACAAGATGCCACAGTGCCAGTTGCCTGTTTTCTTCTATTTTTGGTTCCAGAAAGGCAGAAAGTCAATATTCTCGGAATTGGATGGGACAAAAGCCAAAGTTAATATTTCATCGAGGAGAACATGGAGTCCAGAGGAGAGACAGAGGGGAGCCACAAGGCGGCCGCACCCCCCCCCCCCAGGCATGGGCCCACCCTAGGTTGCGCCTGGGAAGGGTGTGGGCCCCCTGTGGCTCCCCTCCGTCTCTCCTCTGGACTCCGTGTTCTCCTCGATGAAATATTAACTTTGGCTTTTGTCCCATCCAATTCCGAGAATATTGATTTTCTGCCTTTCTGGAACCAAAAATAGAAGAAAACAGGCAACTGGCACTGTGGCATCTTGTTAATAGGTTAGTACCAGAAAACATATAAAAACTCCTCAAAGTATAGAGCCTGGGAAGGGTGTGGGCCCCCTGGCGACCCCCTGCCTCGCCTCTTCGCCTATAAGAAGCCCCCGATGCCTAAACCCTAAGTACCTGATCAAAATTCCACGAAACCGTCTGTAGCCGCCGCCACCATCATCCCTAGATCGGGGGATCTGAAGCTCTTCCCGGCACCCTATCGGAGGGGAGATCATCCCGGAGGCCTTCTTCTTCACCATGCCAGCCTTCGATATGAAGTGTGAGTAGTTCCACCTTGTACTACGGGTCCATGTAGTAGCTAGATGGTTTTATCTCCTCTTTTGTGCTTTCATGTCTAGATCTTGTGAGCTCCGTTCATGATCAAGATCTCATCTATTTGTAATCATGCATGTTGTGTTTGCGGGGATCCGATGGATATTGAGATTACTATGTTAGATTGATTAATGGTTTTGTCTTATTGATTGTATCATGTCTGTGTTGTTTGTGATCTTGCATGCTCTCCGTTGTTAGTAGCTATCTTGGCCAAGTAGTTGCTAGTGACTCCAAGAGAGGGTATTTATGCTCAATAGTGGGTTTATGCCTCTATTTAATCTAAGGGAAGTGACAGAAATCTCTAAGATTGTAGATGTGTTGTTGCCACTAGGGAGAAAACAACGGTCTCTTGTTCATGGAACAAGTGGATTGTTTACCTTACACACTTTTCTTAAAGAAGTTGTCTGTTGCTTGCAACTTAATACTGGAGGGGGTTCGGATGATAACCCAAAGGTGGACTTCTAGTCATAGATGCAGTTGGATGGTGGTCTATATATCTTGTTGTATTGCCCAATCGAATCTCATAGGATCTTGATGTCTAGTATTGCATTGTTATGCCTTGCGCAGTCCTGTCAATTGCCCTGCTCTAATTTGTTTACCCAGCATGCCATGTTTGTTTATCTAAGGAGAACACCTCTAGTGAACTATGGATCCCGGTCCAATCTTTACCATTGATACATCTTCCACTATTATTGTTTACTTTCTACAAACCACTATTACCTTCCACACCATACAGTTAATCCTTTGTTACAGCAAACCGGTGAGATTGACAACCTCACTGTTCGTTGGGGCAAAGTCTTGAGTTTGTTTTGTGCAGGTCTCCAAGTTGCTAGCAACACCTTTGAGTCGTTTCCTTCCTCCTACTGGTTCGATAACCTCGGTTTCTTACTGAGGAAAAACTTGCTGATGTGCTCATCACACCTTGCTCTTGGGGTATCCCGACAAGGCGTTGAAAACACGCCCATCATCATGCCGACACCACCACCTGTGGATATGCCACACGATGATAGTGATGATGACAATATCGATGCATTCCTCAATGCTGGCTCTGATGATGGAATGTACATGCCTTCTATTGAACCCTTCGGCCATGCTCGCGATGATCTAGATGCTGGTCCCAGTACGTGCATGCAACATCTGGTCTTCGGCAGTTATCAAGATCACACGCCTCCATCTATCGCCGATGCTCCACATGCCCATCGTGGAGTTTTTTTCAGCCTTACCACACTACACCAAGTGGAGAGTACACAGTTAGTGGTCCCTGCTCAATAGAAGAACGGTCGGAAAAGAAATAATAAGTCGAAGGCTGCAAGCCAGCCGGCTCTGAAGGTGGCAAAGACTATTCGGGCTCAGGACGACGTGCCATATGAACCCAAGGATGTCTTATGGACAATGCATATAGCGGGTAAGCCGATGCTGGACTCGAGGATGCTCAAAGCGGCAAGTCCATCTATGCAAATTTTGCATGATGGTATTATGTTTCAAGTATGATGAGGCCCTAGTACTTGATGTTCATATTTTTGGTTCTTACTTTTCCAAGTGTCGATGTTTAAAATACTAGGGCGCCACTATATATACAAGTGTGCCTCGATTTCGAATGTTGTGATCTTGGGGCACTGTGAGCGAGCCTTGTGATATACACAAGGACATATATTGTGCATCCTACTTGGCTCGCTCACCCCATCCCTATGATTTTTGTGTCCAACATAAGTATGAGGCCCTATAGTACTTGATCTTCAGTTTTGGTTCGTATTTTTGTTGCAATAGCTGATGATTAAAATGCTAGGGTGACACTACAGGTGTGCCTTGATTTCGGATGTGATCGTGGGGGTGGTGTGAGTGAGCTTTGTGAGATATGCACATATGCATATATATGTGCATCCTACATGGCTCACTCACGCCATCCCTATAATTTTCTATGTCCACTCTAAGTATGATGAGGCCCTAGTACTTGATGTTCATATTTTTGGTTCTTACTTTTCTAATGGCCGATGATTAAAATACTAGGGCGCCACTATATATACAAGTGTTCCTCGATTTAGGATGTTGTGATCCTAGGGGCAGTGTGAGTGAACCTTGTGATATGCATAAATACATATATTGTGCATCCTACATGGCTCACTCACTCCGTCCCTATGATTTTTGTGTCCAACATAAGTATGAGGCCCTATAGTACTTGATATTCATAGTTTTGGTTCTTATTGTTGTTGCAACGACCGATGATTAAAATGATAGGGCGCACTACAGGTGTGCCTTGATTTCGGATATGATCATGGGAGTGGTGCCAGTGAGCTTTGTGATATGCATATATACATATCTTGTGCATCCTACATGGCTCACTGACGCCATCCCTATGATTTTCTATGTCCACTCTAAGTATGATGAGGCCCTAGTTCTTATTTGTTGCAATGGATCGATCCGCATGATGTCCATTTTGTTGTTTTATAGTTTTTGTGAATATGCATCATGTCCGTTGCATAATATTCTATTTTCCTTGTCTACACAGATGGCAAAGTGGTACGTGGTGTACAAGGGTTTGGTTCCTGGAGTCTACAACAAGTGGGAGGACATGCAGAAACAAGTGAACAAGTTCAACGGCAACAGCTACAAAGGATACAAGACTAGAGATATGGAGGAAGCTAGGTGGAGGAACCACCTACGGGTGGAAGCTAGGTGGAAGAACCTGATGAAGGCCTTGGTCATGGCCTCCATCCTGCTCACCGTCGTTGTGGTTCTACTGTATTTGATTGTAGTTTAGGTGAACACTTCATATGTAATGTGATGACCAACTTTCTACTCAATCGTTCTCGAGAACTCAACTTGTGAACACTTGATATGTAACGTGATGACCAAATCGCTACTCGATCCAACTTGCTACTTGATCGATCTTGGGCTCTAATGAGTGTGATGAAGTATTATATCACTGTCATTGTGTATACATATACCTGTACAAATACGAGGGAAGCGTATAAAAAATCAAAAACACATCAGTGGCGCACAGACAACGTGTGTGCTACGGATAAAGGAACTGTATCCGTGGGTAGTGAATATCCGTGGCGCACACATTAGAGGATGTGCCACTGAGGTTTGGACTATCTGTGGCGCATATTGGCGTGCGCCACTGACAAAAGATATCATTGGCATGACGACAGTGGCGCACGGCCCATGCGCCATAGACCTTCCTATCTGTGCGCCACTGATAGGCTTTTCTGTAGTAGTGACAGGGCCGACGACTATCTCCGCATGGCCGAGTCCACCGCCATCGATTGTGTGTACATGTTCTGCAGAGAAGTGATTGTAGTGTTTGGGCCACAATACTTGAGAACACCTACTGCTGAAGACACCGCTCGGATCCTCGCAGTTAATGCAACTAGATGATTTACTAGGATGCTTAGAAGCATCGGCTGCATGCATTGGCATTGAAAGAACTGTGTTTGCTTGGTAGTGAATGTACAAAGGCCACAAAGAAGGTTGCATTGTGATACTCGAGGCAGTTGCTACACATGATCTTTGGATTTGGCACTCCTTCTTTGGCATGGTAGGATCGAACGACATCAACGTACTCCAATCCTCAAATGTCTTCGCCAAGGTTTTTGAGGTTCATGCTCCCCCGGTGGATTTTTAGATCAACGAGCACCACTACAACAAGAGATACTATCTTGCACATGGCATCTATTCAAGATGGCCAACATTTTTAAAGACTATCTCAAGCCCCATGCTCCCCAAGCATGATTAGTTTGCTAAGGAACATGAAGCTTGCAGAAAGGACGTCGAGTGGTCTTGGTGTGCTCCAACAAATATTTGCAGTTGTCATGTTCCATGCTATGACCTGGTTGAAAGATCGGATGTGGAAAGTAATAAACTGTTTTGCGAACTTGCACAACATGATCATTGAGGACGAGCGGAAGGATCTAGTGGATTTGCTCGGGCAGGAGGAGCCATACAATAGACATGGGCCTCTTGCATAGCCTGATCACCAGGTGATGACATCGTGGGTTGTCTTCATAGCCATGAGTCAGGAGATCCGAGACCCGACAGTGCATCAACAACCACAGGATGATCTGGTCGAGCACATATGGATACGCAAGAGCAACACATAGCAGTTATGTCGACCATGATTTGGGTGAACTATATATCGAACCATGTCGAACTCATTTTATGGCGAACTATACCAAACTTTGTTGTGTTTAATTTTATGCCAAACTATGCCCAACATTACTCTGTATTCATATTTATGCTGAACTTTATGAATTTGAGCCAAATTCAGGTAAAATATCGCTAAATTTGCAAAAAAAATACTGACTGAAAACCACGTATGGGAACCCAGGTGGAAATTTGGTCATTCCTAGACCAAAAGTTCCATCTATCCGACGCTAAATAGCATCATTTTGGCCTGAAACTCCAAACGGGCGAACCCAGGCCGAAATCCGGACCAAATTTTGGCCGGACGAAACTTAATTTTGGCCTGGAAACGCCGAGTTTCCCACTGCGTTCTTAGGCCGAGTTCCCGCGTTCGGCTAAAATTCAGACGAGTTTGGCAAATTCAGGCGGATTTCATTAAGATGGACGAATATAGGAGGAATTTAAACTATATAATAAACTAAAATATTTAAAAAGACTGCCGCCGTAGCCTTCACTGATGCTGTCGCCGACGCCGTCGCTGCTTCTACATGCAGAAGTTGTTGTAGAAGGACGTGTAGCCGGGATCGGCCCTGTCGTCGTCCTGGCCGCCGTCGTCGTCGTTGTCGCTCGGCGGCTGTGGCGTCCGGGAGCTTCCTTGACCGGCGTCGCCGCACCTCCATGGCTGGTAAGAAGGGTCGTCCTCGTCGTCATCATCGAGGACGAAGAGCGGGGCGCCCTGGTAGGCGAGCGTGCGCTCGGACCACGCCTGGCTCCGGGCCACCTGTTCCTCGGCCTGCTGCTGCAGGAGGTGGAAGTGTTACCGCTCCGTCTCCTCCCAGTCCGCCCTGGACCATTCCAGCATGTCCGGCGAGGACGGCTCTACCAACGGCGGCTGCAGTGCCGAGTCGCGGAGCGAATGGTCCATCGCCATCCTTAAGGCGCTATCCTCGGGCGGCGCCGAGCCCTCCGCCAGCTCAGGCTTTGGGCGGCGAAGGCGGCCAGTTAGAGCCGACAACGCCGGCATGCGTGGCTTGCCGATAACGATGCCGCGCGAGCGTGTCCGCAGCGGCGAGCGGACAGGCGAGATCACCTCGCGCTCGACTAGGCGCAGCGCCGACGAAGGACCCATCGGCGTACGGAGCAACGTGGAGCCCGATGAGTGGGAGGCCGAGTCGGAGGAGGAGGAGCTCAGGCTGGCCATCCTCCTCGACATCCAGTTCGCCGGAGGACGCCGTCCCGACCTGGCCACCGGCGTGGATGTGCGCGGGAATCCGAGACGCAGCGTGTTCCCGACGTGGATGTGCTCCAGCACTGCGCGAGCGTCTAGCGTGGCGCGCTCCAAAAATGCTGGCGACCGGCCGCATTGTTGCGCTTCGGCGCGTCGTCTGGCGGCCCCTCGTGGCTGGCGAGCTCCTGGGCGCGGCGGTCAGCGAAGAACATCTCCCAGTAGAGGAGGTTGTCGGGGCTCTCGACGTCGGAGGGATCGTCCATGGCCGCGATGAAGGCATGGATCTCATCAGGCAGTTCGTCCGGCGTCGGCGCCGGAGGGATAGGAATGTCGCCGACGCTAAGCTTCCACCCCAGAGGATTCCGCGTGTCCGACGGCGCCATGTAGCCGGCTTCATAGAGCATGCGCGCCTCCCAAGGCTGGAGCGTGCGCTGGCCGAAGGCATTCGCCGCCGCACCATCGCCGGGAAAGCGCTCGGCCAGGGCTAAGTAGGGAAGGATAGTTGTGTGTTCGCTGGAGTTGTGGGTTGGTGGGCTGAGGAGTTGTGAGAGAGTGTGAGGAACTCCGGCGAGGGGTACGGCTTTTATAGGCCGAGATGGGCGGCGAGGGCGGGAAAAGGGGAAACGGCGGGAAGTTTGTGCCCGTCGGTCCGTCGCGGGAGCCGAGGCGGCGGCGGTGGCGCGGCAATTCGGCGACGCGTGGCCGAAGCGACAGGCAGTTATTGTCCGACGTCGCCTCGTGGTTCCGAGGATGACGATGGCTCGGCTTCCGTTGCTGACTCAGCAGGTCCACACGCCGTTTGGTTTTTTTTTGCCAAGTTCGCTGCGTTCGACGTTCCCAGGGCGTATCCGGGATACTGGGAAGGGCCTGGATAGTCCGGACCAAAGTTGGTTCAAATCCGAACAAAAACAGGTTTCTAGGTACGTGACTGGACCGATTTTCAGTCCGAAGCTAAATTCGGGGTTCGGATCGTCGATTGTAGCCGAGTGGAGATGCTCTTATATGCGCCTAACAAAATTAGGCACACTGGTGGTGGGCTAGCTTTTCCTTCTTTTTTCTCTTCTCACGGCCTTGCGCTTGGAAAGCCAAGCCAAAGAAGAGAGAAAGAAATGAAAGCAGCGAGTGACTCTAGTAAACTTAGTCGTGACGGCCAGTATGCTTTGCTCGCCCGCCTGCTTTGTTCCGGTACAAGTGCAACGCCCGCCGGAAAGCAAAAGCTAGCGAAGCCGCAGAGCACAAGCTCAGAACACAGGCCGCGCTCGCTGATCCAATTCAGTGACTTTATCTCGTGCATGCGTAAACAGAACTGCTCCCAGTGAGATTCTAGACGAGATCCTCGGAAGAGATTCTAGACGAGATCCAGTGCCTTTTACTTTTCTCGCGTCCCGAAGCGTTCAAAGATTCCCAGGAACAATCTCTGCGGGCAGATGAAAGCAGCACTGTCACATGGCCAGCTTTAGATGCACACTGCGTATACATAGAAGCCATTCCCAGCAAGAAGCACACTGAGCAGCGAGTGGAGGAGGAGAAGATCGATGGCTTCTCTGCCCCAGCCAATGCCGTACAGCTACTACCCTTCCCCCGGGTCCGTCCGCCACGCCGGCAAGGCAACGCCCGAGGACGAGGGAAGAGGCTCCTTCGGGCCGGTGCTCGTGGTGCTCGCCGTCATCACCTTCCTAGCGACCGCCGCATGCATCGCCGGCCGCCTCTGCGGCCGGAAATCGTCGTCGGCATCGCCCGGGGGCAAGACCGACGCGGAGAAGGGGTTGGGAGCGAAGCCCCCGGGGGTGGCGGCCATGAGGCCCCTGCCGAGCTCCCGCGCCACGGTCCACGACGTCCTCGACGACGACGTCTTCGAGATCAAGTTCGCGCAGGTGAAGCCGGCAGG
The DNA here is from genome assembly GCA_030063025.1 of Avena longiglumis. Classification (NCBI taxonomy): domain Eukaryota; kingdom Viridiplantae; phylum Streptophyta; class Magnoliopsida; order Poales; family Poaceae; genus Avena; species Avena longiglumis. Next base: position 86,564,311 of record CP125977.1, on the reverse strand, counting down.
AATGGGACCGGAGAGGGACGGCGGCAGGGTGCAGGCGCTGCTGCCTCCGCCGCAGCTCGGCCTGCCGCGGCAGTACGCGGCGCCAGGTTTCAGGTGCGCTCCTGCGAATGGTGGTGGCGGTGTTACCGGTGTGGCGAGACAGGCGCCGCATCCGCAGGCGAGGGGTGCTGCTGGAGGACAGTCGTGCGCTCCTCCCACGATGAACCAAAGTAGATGAGCGCTACAGTGTTGCAGATGTTTTACCTCGCTATATACCGTTACAGCGTCCTGTAATAACTCTGATCAACTCATCTCTGTGTAGATTATGTCGTTGGTAACAGTTCCGATCTTCAAGTTTTCGTTCATATTCGTATATGAGTTTCGGTATAATTTCAGTTCTCTGTTGTTAGCTCATTGCTTTTATTTTCACTTCTTCGAGAATTGCATGACTTTGCACGAACTTGGGATGTGTGTGTGCATCTTCCGTGTAAGAGCAACTCCAATGGTCGCCGTAAATTTGCACGAATCTCCTTTGGTAGAGACGCTAAAACGTCCGTGTTAAATTTGTAGCACCAACCCCTTTAACAGGCGTGCTAAATTAGTGCGCGTATAAACACGATTTTGGAACAAATATGACAAGAAAAAGTGAAAATATATTACATAAACATAAAAAATAGTTCGGATGCAAGAAAAATACTAGAAACTACTACTAGAATAAACTATTACTAGACTACGGAAAATTACTAGAAACTAATCTAGTCCGCCGAGGAGACGGAGATATAGTCATCGCCGGAGGAGACCGGTGTCGTGTCGGACACCGGCGTTGATGAAAACGCGTCCATCCAACGGGGATCGTCGTCGTCGATGGTGGCCGGCTCGGCAATTTGCGCGTCAATGAAGGCACGCCTCTCCGCCTTGTCCACCCGACGCGCAAGGCGGTTCTGGTGCTTCGCCGCCCTCTCTTCCGCCTTGGCCGCGGCCCGCGCGGCGTCGTGCGCGCGCTGCACTGCGACGTCCTGGAGGAAACGCGCCTTCCACTACGGGCACAGGCGCTCGTCGTGCTCGAAGATGAGCAGGTGGCGCTCCTCCTCTATGACGAGGCGAGGCGGCGGCGCGAGCGCCTCGGCCTACTCGCACGTCCACACGTCGTGGAAGTTCATGGATGAGTATGGGTGCCCGAGCCGTCACGCGACGGCGTCGTAGTGATGCGGCTCAGTTAACTATAGAGCCTCGTTGGAAAACCCCAAGGGGAAGGTATGATGAGCACAGCAGCAAGTATTTTCTTAGTTATGAAATCAAGGTTATCGAACCAATCGGAGTAAGGAAACAACTTCAAGGTGTTGCTAACAACTTGGAACCTGCACAACACAAACTCAAAATTTTGCCCCAGTTTACAGTGAGGTTGTCAATCTCAATGGTTTGCTGAAAACAAAGGATTAAGCGTATAGTGTGGAAGATAGTGATTGCTTGTAAAAAGTAAAAGGTAATAGTAGATGATGTATCAATGATAAAGATTGGACCGACATCCACAGTTCACTAGAGGTGTTCTCCTTAAGATAGATAACATACTGGATGAATAAATTACAGCGGGGCAATTGACAGATTGAGAAAGCATAACAATGCATATACTAGACATCTTGACTCCTATGAGATTTGACTGGGCATTACAATATAATACATAGACCGTGATCCAACTGCATCTATGACTAATAATCCAGCTTCAGGTTATCATCCGAACCCTTTCCAGTATTAAGTTGCAAGCAACAGATAATTGCATTAAGAAATATGTGTAAAGTAAACAATACAATTATTTCATTAACAAAAGATTGTTGTTTTCTCTCTAGTAGCAACAGCATATCTATAACCTTAGAGATTTCTGTCACTTCCCCAGATTATTAGAGGCATGAACCTACTATTGAGCATAAATACTCCCTTTTGGAGTTGCAAGCATCTACTTGGCCAAGATAGCTACTAACAACGAAGATCATGCAAGATCACAAATAATACAGACATGATAGAATCAATATGACATAGTATCTCAATATCCATCGGATCCCCGCAAACACAACATGTATGATTACAAATAGATGATCTTGATCATGAACGGAGCTCACAAGATCTAAACATAATAGCACAAAAGAGGAGAAACAATCATCTAGTTACTGTATGGACTCATAGTCCAAGGGTGAACTACTCACGCATCCCTCCAGAGGCTGGCATCGAGATGAAGAAGGCCTCTGGGATGATCTCTTCCCTCCGGCAGGTGCGGGAAGAGCTTTAGATCCTCCCCACCCGATCTAGGGACAATAGTGGCGGCGTCTACAGACTGTTTCGTGAAGATTAATCGGGTACTTAGGGTTTCTGTATCGGGGTAATTTTATAGGCGAAAGGGCAAGGTCGGTGGGCACCCGAGGGGCCCACACCTGGTGGCGGAGCCCCCCAAGGCCGCGTCGCCCTAGGGTGTGGCCACCTCGTGGCCCCCCTTCGGCTGCCCTTTTGACTCCGTCTTCGCTCCGGTAAAATTTTGACTTTAGCTTTTGTCACGTCCAATTCCGTTGTACTAGCTTTTCTAAATCCAAAAATAGCAGAAAACGGGCAACTGGCACTGTGGCATCTTTGTTAATAGGTTAGTTCTAAAAAATATATAAAAATACCTTAAAGTGTAAACAAAACATAACAAAGTTGATACTAAATAAGCATGGAGTATCAAAAATTATAGATACGTTTATGACGTATCAAGCATCTCCAAGCTTAACTCCTACTTGTCATCAAGTAGGTAAGTGATAAAAAGAATAATTTTTTAGGTGACATGCACCATCACAATCTTGATCAAAATATTTGTAAAGAATGATAGCTAGGATCAAAGTACTCTAAACATGAGCATGAAAGATGTAGTTCTAACAATAAGACATAGCAACTATGTTGTAATATGAAAAGGTACAAACAAAGATAATGAATAACAATGCATTGAAAGACGTTTGTTTGTTTCACATATAGAAAACATATCATGTGTGGTATTAATCTTGTCCTTCATGGAGTAGTAAAACATAAATGCATAGGACACCTTCAAAGTTCATAAGGGTGACTAGATACAAGTAGTTTAAGAATAAGCAATATCAACATTATGAATCAATCAATAAGTTTTGGGACAATGCACATTAAACTAAGAATGACAACTATGCTCTCCTAGTTGGTGCATAAAGATAGAAGATAGAGATTTAACATAAAAGTAAGAAGAAAGGTCCTTCATAAAGGGAAGCAGAGATTTTAAGTTTCATAAAGAGTTTCCAATAATTATGGTACTTATTAGCTTTCAGCTCTCATTGTCCCTATCATAAGCATCTTGAAGTGATTAAGGTTAAAGTGAAACAAATATGGATGCTTGACAAATCATAAGTTGTCAATCTCATGTCCCTTGAGTACGAGGGCCGTTCCTCATGCTACTCAACTTTAGTCACAAGCAAGTTCTAGTCAGTGTATGTATATGTGTATCATAGAGAACCGCCAACGGGGTACCCCTTGCCCCATGACACAGGAGCTATCCCATATCAAAATGACAATGCAACAGACAATGAGCATATCAACGATCTTTTTATATGCTATTTGCATAGGTTTTTATTGAGGATGCTTCATAGATTGCTCACTATGGTTATGCTGCAAGTTTCCACCATAATTAGGAATGGCTTAGGCTAGCCGCCCAGGCATTTCTCTAACACATATACAATACTCCATGGACTTACAAGCTTTCCTTTTATTTCACACCGCCGACATTCATAAACAAAATATCATGATATCAAATGGGTAATATGTACAAGTGTTGAAAGCGTTCCCCATGACAACATGGTTCTGCTAATTCCCAACTTATAAGTACAAGCATATACAACATAGATGACACAATGGTTCAAGTTTATTAGGTGCAAGAAATAAAGTGTACCATCAAGTTTGTGAGAGCTTTAATCACTAATTTTCACATAACAAGTTTAATTTGGATGTTAGATAAAAACATGAATATACTTGGAATGGTGTAACACACCATGCATAGGAATTTATAGTGGACTCTATGGAACAACTTGGCTTCTTGAAAGTTGTATGCATGAGTAGAGCTTACTCAGTACAAGTGGAGGCTTGCAAAAAACCGGGAGCGACCAACTAAGAGAGCCATAATGACCATAATCATGCAGAGCGACAAAACGTTATCAACTAAAGCATAAAGTGGTATCACAAGTCAAAAAATAAATGATCATAGAGGATAGGATGACGGGTTCATAGTCATAACATGGTGTAAGAATGTGCCAAGTCAACCCAAACAAAGCATCAAAGGAGAATACCATAATATTGTGTTTTTATATGCTAAAACAACGCATGATTCTTTCAAGACACATAAAGCAATCTCAATTGTTTGGAACAAGTCATGCTAAAGCAATAATCACTAAGCATAAGGTCAAACCAGCATCTAGCATGACATGATAAAGTCTAATCCACAGTCAAAACAAGCTCCCTTTTGTACCACTATAAGCATGAAACTTTCTACTCTTTTCCAATACCAATCAACTTATTTAAAACAAAAGAGCGAATGCGGGGATGTAACTAATATATTAAGCAAACCAAACAAACGAAAAACAAAAGTGAAAACTAAGACGCTCCAAGAACAACACAACAGTGCATGAAACAATAAAACTGAAGTGTCTAGAAAGAGACCTAAGATTTTTATTGATGAAGAAGGGGTGCCTTGGGCATCCCCAAGCTTTGACGCTTGTACCTCTTGAATATTTATTGGGGTGACATGTGGTGGCATCTCCAAGCTTGAGTTTTTTCCATTCTTCATCTCATTATATCATTTAAAAATTTCCTTCATACAAAACTTCACACAATCTTTGTTAGCAACATTAGTGTATTAAATATAATAAGCCTTTGGTTTTAGTTTCAACACAAGTAAAACTTCCATTAGAACAAAAGATAATGTAGAAATTCCTTATAAAATCTCAAGTGATCAAAGAGAACTCAAAAAGAGACCGATAAGAGGCAAATGCAAATAATGGCAGAAATCTATCAAAACAGACCAACAGGTAAAAACCGATTTTTTCGAAGACCTTATGTTGCTCAAATAGAAAAGTATTCAACTAACAAAAGTTATATAACAACCTGGGTCATAAGCACAAAAAATTACATCTCAATACGAGGTACACGGAGTTTTCATGAATTTTTACAGTGACGCACAAAAATCTGCTTCGGGACAACAACTTTCTCAAATCTTACTTCTCTCTCATTAAAGGTTATTCTTGGCACAAAAACCACACAAAAAGGATAATGATAGGTTATTACAGAAGTAATAAAACTATTGGGTTATCTCCCAAAAAATACTTTTCTTTAACACCTTTAAGTTAGGCATAGCAAGCAAGAATCAAGTATTTTCAAATGAAGAAGCATTAACATCAAATTTCTTGCCCCTACCTTTCTTACCTTCACTCTTATCTTTAGGGAACGTATGATTGCTTATTGGAGAAGAAAAATGCATAATGCCTTTTCCCACATCTATTATTTTTCCAAGGAGTTTTAGTAGGGATCTTCCAAGTGTAATTTGTCCTTTTCCTACACATTCAATAACAAGATAATCAGTAGACACCACTTTCCCTAAGATCTTTGTAAACACTCTTTCAGATATTCCAATGGGTAATATAGTTGCATTATTGGTAAGAGATATTTCTTCTCCTCCTTCAGAAAGTCCCCAAAAAATTAAAGATTCATAGATATATTTAGGCATAAGACATAATTCAGACATGATATCACAACGAGCATCAAAAGTTTCATTATTTATAACAACTTTTACTGTAGGAAACCATTCTGAAGATTCAGAATTTATTGGAACATAATCATGATGCTCTCTAAGCATGTTATATCATTCTTTTAAATTAGTTGTATTGGTCTCAAGAGTATTTAATCTAGCATAAATGTTTGCAAAGGACGAATCAGATTTGCTAGGCAAGTTATGTGTTGCAACCAACTTTTTTATGGCATTAGAGGCCTCATTCTCATTACATTGGAGGAAATCTCCTCCTACTACAGCATCCAAAGCATATATATATAACAAAGATAAAGTGCATAATAGAAGCTGCTAAGAAACAAGCCTAGAGTCATTTCAGGTTCAGTCTTTTCATAAGAATCAAAAATTCTAGACCAAGCTTCTTTGAAACTCTCTTCACTTCCTTGTTTGGAAGTGAAGATCATTTCCACAGGTGACAAAGTGATTGGAGCAACACTAGACATAATGGTAACTTGAAATAGGAACTAAATTTTTTGTGTTTTTTATAAGAAAAAGAAAACCAAACGAAACTATTTTTTGTATTTTTGATAGAAAGAAACAAGAAAAACAAAAACAAAGCAAAATAAACTAAGCAAAACAAAAACAAAGTAAAGAGATTGGTTGTGAGAGACTCCCCTTGCGAGAATATTCTTTCTCCCTGAAAGGTGACTGGCGAGGAGGAAGAGATTTAAGCTGTCCTTAGCTCCCCGGCAACGATGCCAGAAAATATGTTGATGCGGCTCAGTTAACTATAGAGCCTCGTTGGGAAACCCGAAGAGGAAGGTATGATAAGCACAGCAGCAAGTTTTCCCTCAGTTATGAAACCAAAGTTATCAAACCAGTAGGAGTAAGGAAACAACTCCAAGGTGTTGCTAACAACTTGGAACCTGCACAACATAAACTCAAAACTTTGCACCAACTTACAGTGAGGTTGTCAATCTCAGTGGTTTGCTAAAAACAAAAGATTAAATGTATAGTTTGAAAGATAGTGATTGCTTGTAGAAAGTAAAAGGTAATAGTAGATGATGTATCAATGATAAAGATTGGACCGGGATCCATAGTTCACTAGAGGTGTTCTCCTTAAGATAGATAACATGTTGGGTGAACAAATTACAGCGGGGCAATTGACAAATTGAGAAAGTATAACAATGCATATACTAGACATCTTGACTCCAATGAGATTTGATTGGGCATTACAACATAATACATAGACTGTAATCCAACTGCATCTATGACTAATAATCCACCTTCAGGTTATCATCCGAACCCCTTCCAGTATTAAGTTGCAAGCAACAGATAATTGCATTAAGCAATGTGTGTAAAGTAAACAATACAATTATTTCATGATTAAAAGATTGTTGTTTTCTCCCTAGTAGCAACAACACATCTACAACCTTAGAGATTTCTGTCACTTCCCCAGATTACTAGAGGCATGAACCTACTATCGAGCATAAATACTCCCTCTTGGAGTTGTAAGCATCTACTTGGTCAAGATAGCTACTAACAACAGAGAGTATGCAAGATCACAAATAACACAGACATGATAGAATCAATAATCAATATGACATAGTATCTCAATATCCATAAGATTCCCGCAAACAAAACATATATGATTACAAATAGATGATCTTGATCATGAACGGAGCTCACAAGATCTAAACATAATAGCACAAAGGAGGAGAAACAGCCATCTAGCTACTGTATGGACCCATAGTCCAAGGGTGAACTACTCATGCATCACTTCGGAGGCTGGCATGGTGATGAATAAGGCCTCCGGGATGATCTCTCGCCTCTGGCAGGATGTCGGGAAGAGCTTCATATCCCCCCCCCTCCCTGATCTAGGGACGATGGTGGCGGCGGCTACAAACCGTTTCGTGGAGATTTGATCGGATATTTAGGGTTTCTGCATCGGGGTACTTTTATAGGCGAAAGGGCAAGGTCGATGGGTGGCTGAGGGGAGCACACCTGGTGGCGGTCCCTGTTGGAATTATGCCCTAGAGGCAATAATAAAGATGTTATTATTATAATTCTTGTTCATGATAAAGTTTATATTCCATGCTAGAATTGTATTAAGCGGAAACTTTAATACTTGTGTGGTTTGTGAACAACACCGTGTCCCTAGTATGCCTCTATGGACTAGCTCATTGATTAATGATGGTTAAGATTTCCTAACCATAGACATGAGTTGTCGATTAATAATGAGATCATATCATTGGGAGAATGATATGATGGACAGACCCAAACTAAGCGGAGCAATTAGATCGTGTCATCGTGTTCATCTTTGTGAAGCTTCTCCTATGTCAAATATTGTATTACTTAGACCATGAGATAATACAACTCCCTGGTATCGGAAGAAAGCTTTGAGGTTATCAAACGTCATCCTATGATAGGGTGATCATAAAGGTGTCTCTCAGGTGATTGGAAAATACCTGTTGGTTGTATGTATCGAGATGGGATTTATCCCTCCCAAGTCGGAGAGATATACTTCGGGCCCACTCGATAATCGATATCAACACCGCTTGCAAGCATGTGGTTAAGGAGTTAATCACAAAGTGATATCGGATTACGGAACGAGTAAAGTACTTGCTGTGATCGAGATTGAACTAGGTATGACGGTACCGACGATCAAATCTCGGGCAAGTAAAATATCGCGAGATGAAGGGAATATATATATATATATATATATATGGGATTGATTGAATCCTGGCATCGTGGTTCATCCGATATGATCATCGATGAATGTGTGAGAGTCAATATGGGTTTACAGACCCCGCTGTTGATTATTGATAGAAGATCATGTCTGCATATTCTCGAACCCGAAGGGTCACACACTTAACGTGCCTCGACGCTAGGATAGATTGGATAATTGGTTTATGAGTTTTTGTTCGGAGTCTCGGATGGGATCCGGGACATCACGAGAGGTTCCGGAATGGTCCGGAGAATAAGATTCATATAAGGCAATGCAGTTTTTGGAGTTCGGAATTGTTTCGGGTTAATCGGTATTGTATCGAAAGCTTCTAGAACCTTTCAAAGGGGGACCAACGTGGCCCCACCTGCCGGGAGGGGGCATGGGCCTATGAGGGAGTGCCCTGACCGCATTGGTCCAGGGGCACAAGGCCCCATAGGGCCCAGCCGGCCAGATCTAGGGCAAACCCTAGGAAAGCTTCTAGAAGGGGGGAACTTGCCCCCCACTCCTACCTCCTTGGCCGCCGGCCTAGGGCTTGGGGGAGGGGCTAGGGCTGGCGCCCACCCCTCTATATATAGAGGGATGGGGCGCACCCTCCCCCCACACCTCCTCCACAACCCTAGCCGCCCTGATGCCCTCCCCTCTCTCTCCCTCCCGACTGCACGTAGGCGAAGCCCTGCTGCAGAAACTCTCCACCACTTGCACCTTGCCATCGCGTTGTAGATCCAATCCATCTCTCCACCATACTTGCTGGACCTAGGAAGGAGGAGACGTCGAGGTGCCACACGTGTGCATATCTCGGAGGCATCGCCACTTGCGGTGTTAGATCGGATCGGATCGCGAGGAGGAGAAGCGAGTACGACTACATCACCCACGTTTCGACGAACGTTCCGCTGTGCGAATCTTCAAGGGTATGAAGATCTCATCTAGTCCCCCTTGTTGTTTGCATCTCCTAGATTAGATCTTGGATTTCCGTTCGCATCCGTAGAAATTTTTTGATTTACTATGTTGCGAAACCCTTCAGTGGTATCAGAGCTAGATCTATGCGTAGATGTGTTTCACGAGTAGAACGCAACATGGTTGTTGCGGGCGTTGATGTTTTCTGTTGCAAGCCTCTTGTTTGTGTTCTTCTTATGACGCGGTATAGTGAGATCGAAGCGGTCCATGCCAACTTTATGCGACGTCGTTCGCGAGACCGGCTCCGCACTTGACGTGTGGCTTGTTCCACACATGCGGCTGGTGGATGTCGGTTTCTCTCACTATAGTTGTCATGGGATTAACACCGGAGTTTGGCAACCATAATATCACCGTTGTGGCTTTCCGTAGGTAAGAATCGTTCTTAGCATCTACTCCCATAAGCCACGTAAAACATGCAACAACAAATTAGAGGCGTCTAACTTGTTTTTGCAGGGAGTGTTTTCTGTGATATGGTATGGCCCAAGATGTGATGTGTATGTTGTATGCAATGATCATGTTTTGTAATGTTTCACGACTTGCATGTCGATGAGTACACAACCGGCAGGAGCCATATGGTTGTCTTTATAATTGTGTATGACCTGTGTGTCAACTTCTTATAATCCATGCAATAGTTTCACTTTATCGCTAAGTAGTTAGCAATAGTTGTAGTTGCTATTCATGGTGGAGGCAATCATGGTGGAGTGATGGAGATCATGCCGGCACGCACAAGATAGAGATCATTGCGTGAACATTGGCTATACCATGTCACATAAAGTTATATGCATGTGATGTTTATCCTTTTATGTATCTTATTATGCTTAGATCGCGACGGTAGCATTATAAGATGATTCCTCACTTAAAAATCAAGATAAAACTGTGTTCTCCCCATGTATGCACCGTTGCGAAAGTTCGTCGTGTCTAAGCATCACGTGATGATCGGGTGCTATAGACTCTACGTTCACATACAACGGGTGCAAGCCAGTTTTGCACACGCGGAAATACTTGGGTTTGACTTGACGAGCCTAGCATGTACAGACATGGCCTCGGAACACATGAACCGAAAGGTTAAGCATGAGTCATATGAATGATATGATCGACACTTCGTTGTCCACCATTGAAACCACATCTCTTCTCGTGAAGATCAGATTAGGTGTGGTGAATTTGGATCATTTTCACTAAACAACTTGAGGGATGTTGAATTTAGTGGGAGTTCATCTAGTAATTTGATTAAGTTGAACTAGTTATCATGAACATAGTCTAATTTGTACTTTAAAACATTGTAGATCAAATGGCTAAGTCCAACTTCAACTTCAACGTTTTTGCTGAGAAGGAAAATCTTAAAAACAATGGGTCTAACTTCACCAACTGGTTCCGCAATCTAAGAATCATTCTCTCTGGCGGTCAAAAGAACTATGTCCTTGAGAATGCGCTAGGTGACGCCCCTGCTGTAGATGCGCCGGCTGATGAGAAAGTTGTCTATCAGTCGCGCAAAGATGATTATGGTGTGATTAAGAGCACCATGTTGTTTGCTATGGAATCGGACCTTCAAAATCGTTTTGAAGACTATCCCGGGCCCTTTGAGATTCTTGAGGAGATGAAAACTATGTTTCAAACTCAGGCCCGTTCTGAGAGATATGAGATCTCTGAGAAATTCTTTAACTACAAGATGGAGGAAGGGAGTTCCGTTAGTGAGCACGCCATAAAGATGTCGGGCTACACTCAACGCCTTGAGCAACTGGACTGCAAGATTCCAAAGGAGCTCAAGATTGACAGGGTTCTGCAATCACTCCCTACCAGCTACAAAAGTTTTGTAGTGACTCATAATCAGATTGGTTCCACTAATACGATCACCGAGCTCTTCGCAAAGCTGAAGGCTGCTGAGGTGGACATCAAAAAGGATAATCATGTATTGATGGTCAACAAGCCCCCCACCTTCAAGAAAGGTAAGGGTGCAAAGAAGCCCTTCAAGAAAGGCGGCGGCAAGCGCGTTGCCCCTGCTGAGAAGAAGCTCAAGTCTGGACCCAAGCCGGACACTGAGTGCTTCTATTGCAAGGACAAGGGTCACTAGAAGCGCAACTGTCAGAAGTACTTAGTGGACAAGAAGGCTGGCACCATCAAAGGTATATTTGATATACATGTTATTGATGTTTTCCTTACTAGCCCTTGTTGTAGTGCCTGGGTATTTGATACTGGTTCAGTTGCTAATATTTGTAACTCGAAACAGGAGCTACGGAATAGATGGCGGCTTGCGAGTGATGAGGTGACGATGCGCGTTGGCAACGGATCAAGAGTTGATGTGATGGCCGTCGGCACGCTCTCCTTAGTTTTACCTTCGGGATTAGTTTTAAACCTTAATAAGTGTTATTATGTGCCTGCTTTGAGCATGAACATTATTTCTGGATCGTGTTTATTGCAAGACTGTTATTCATTTAAATCGGAGAATAATGGTTGTTCTATTTATATGAGTAACATCTTTTATGGTCATGCACCTATTGTGAATGGTTTATTTCTTCTGAATCTCGAAAGGGATGAAACACACATCCATAACATTGAGGCTAAGCGATGCAAAGTAGATAGTGATAATACTACTTATTTGTGGCACTGTCGTCTAGGTCATATTGGTGTAAAGCGCATGAAGAAACTCCATTCTGATGGACTTTTGGAGTCTCTTGATTTTGAATCATTTAACACATGCGAACCATGCCTCATGGGCAAGATGATCAAAACCCCGCTCTCTGGAATGATGGAGCGAGCAACGAACTTGTTCGAAATCATACATACCGATGTATGCGGACTGATGAGTGTTTCGACGCGCGGTGGATATCGCTATTTTCTCACTTTTACCGATGACTTAAGTAGATATGGGTATATCTATTAATGAAACATAAATCTGAAACATTTGAAAAGTTCAAAGAATTTCAGAATGAAGTCGAGAACCATCGTAACAGAAAGATTAAGTTTCTACGATCCGATCATGGAGGTGAATATTTGAGATATGATTTTCTCACGCATCTTAAAGCAAGCGGAATCGTTTCGCAACTCCATACCGGAACACCACAACAATGGTGTGTATGAACGCCGAATCGAACTCTATTAGATATGGTCCGATCGTGATGTCTCTTCTTGATTTGCCGTTATCATTTTGGGGTTATGCATTAGAAACCTGCATTCACTTTAAATAGGGCACCATCTAAATCCGTTGAGACAACACCGTATGAACTGTGGTTTGGTGCTAAACCTAAGTTGTCGTTCTTAAAGTTTGGGGATGCGAAGCTTACGCCAAGAAGTTGATGCCGACAAGCTCGAACCCAAAGCGAGAAATGCGTCTTCATAGGATACCCTAAGGAAACTATTGGGTATACCTTCTATCACGTAACGAAGGCAAAGTGTTTATGCAAGAACGGTTCCTTTCTTGAGAAGGAGTTTCTCTCGAAAGAAGTGAGTGGGAGGAAAGTAGAGCTAGACGAGGTTGTTGAACCTTCTCTTGAATTGGAGTAGTGCACAGAAATTGTTCCAGAGGCTTTGCACCAACAATAGAGGAAGCTAATGACAAGGATCATGAAGCTTCGGACGATGCTGCTACTGAACGTCGCAGGTCGACAAGGTCGCGTGCCCCTCCTGAGTGGTACGGCAACCCTGTCTTGACTGTCTTGTTGGTAGAAGACAGTGAACCTACGAACTATGAGGAAGCGATGATGAGCCCAGACTCTGAGAAATGGCTAGAAGCCATGAAATCCGAATTGGGATCCATGAGCGAAAACCAAGTATGGACTTTGGTGGACCCTCCTAGCGACCGAAAGGCTGTTGAGTGCAAATGGATCTTCAAGAAGAAAACGGACGCGGATGGTAATGTTACCGTCTATAAAGCACGACTTGTCGCAAAAGGTTTTCGACAAGTTCAAGGTGTTGACTACGATGAGACTTTCTCTCCCGTAGCGATGTTTAAGTCCATTCGGATTTTATTAGCAATTGCTGCGTTTCATGATTATGAAATATGGCAGATGGATGTCAAGATCGTTCCTCAATGGCAACATTGATGAAGAGTTGTATATGATGCAACCCGAAGGTTTTGTCGATCCTAAGGATGTTGATGAAGTATGCAAACTTGACAAGTTCCATTTATGGACTGAAGCAAGCATCTCGGAGTTGGAACCTTCGTTTTGATCAAGTGATCAAGAGCTTTGGATTTGTTCCAAATTGCTACGAAGCTTGTATCTACAAGAAAGTGAGTGGGATCTCGGTGGCATTTCTGGTACTATATGTGGATGACATATTGATTATTGGAAATGACATTAACATGCTTAACGATGTGAAGAGTTATTTAAACAAGTGTTTTTCAATGAAAGACCTAGGTGAAGCTGCTTATATATTGGGCATCAAAATCTATAGAGATAGACAAAGACGCCTGATAGCTTTAAGCCAGAGTACATACCTAGACAAAGTTCTGAAAAGGTTCAGAATGGATAAGGCAAAGAAAGGTTCAGGCCTATGTTGTCGTAAGATATTGAGCAAGGCTCGGTGTCCACTACGGTAAATGATAGAGAAGCTATGAGCAAAGTGCCTTATGCCTCGGCCATAGGTTCTATCATGTATGCCATCTTGTGTACTAGACCGGATGTGTCCAATGCTCTTAGTTTGACGACGAGCAAATATCAAAGTGATCCAGAGTGGAACATCGACAGCCGTGAAGAACATCCTAAAGTACCTAAAGAGGACTAAAGAAATGTTCTTAGTCTATGGAGGTGATGAACACTGTCAGAAAAGGTTACGTCGATGCTAGTTTCGACACCGACAAGGATGATTCTAAATCTCGATGAGGATACGTTTATATTTTGAATGGAGGAGTGTGAGTCGAGAAGTCGCAAGCAAAGCGTGATCGCGGGATCTCTGATGAAAGCGGAATACATGGCTGCTGCAGAAGCGTCAAGTGAAGGAGTTTGGATCAGGAACTTCATCACTGAGCTTGGCGTGGTTCTAAGTGCATTGGACCCACTGGTGATATTGTGTGACAACACTGGCACCATAGCACTCGCTAAGGAACCAAGATATCATCCAAAGACCAAGCATATCAACCACAAGTTTCATATAATCCGAGATTATATAGCAGATGGAGATCTGAAGATTAGAATGTCGCAGATCCATTGACTAAACCTCTTCCACGTGCAAAACATGATCAACACCTCAGTGCCATGGGTGTTAGATTGTTTCCAAATGTAAACTAGATTATTGACTCTAGTGCAAGTGGGAGACTGTTGGAATTATGCCCTAGAGGCAATAATAAAGATGTTATTATTATAATTCTTGTTCATGATAAAGTTTATATTCTATGCTAGAATTGTATTAAGCGGAAACTTTAATACTTGTGTGGTTTATGAACAACACCGTGTCCCTAGTATGCCTCTATGGACTAGCTCATTGATTAATGATGGTTAAGGTTTTCTAACCATAGACATGAGTTGTCGATTAATAATGAGATCATATCATTGGGAGAATGATATGATGGACAGACACAAACTAAGCGGAGCAATTAGATCGTGTCATTGTGTTCATCTTTGCGAAGCTTTTCCTATGTCAAATATTGTATTCCTTAGACCATGAGATAATACAACTCCCTGGTATCGGAAGAAAGCTTTGAGGTCATCAAACGTCATCCTATGAGAGGGTGATCATAAAGGTGTCTCTCAGGTGATCGGAAAGTACCTGTTGGGTTGTATGTATCGAGATGGGATTTGTCCCTCCCAAGTCGGAGAGATATACTTGGGCCCTCGTGTCGATATCAACACCGCTTGCAAGCATGTGGTTAAGGAGTTAATCACAAAGTGATATCGGATTATGGAACGAGTAAAGTACTTTGTGAACGAGATTGAACTAGGTATGATGGTACAAGCGATCAAATCTCGCAAGTAAAATATCGCGAGACGAAGGGAATATATATATATATGGGATTGATTGAATCGGCATCGTGGTTCATCCGATATGATCATCGATGAATGTGTGGAGTCAATATGGGTTTCGCACCCATTGATTATTGATAGAAGATCATGTCGCATATTCTCGAACGAAGGGTCACACACTTAACGTGTCTCGACGCTAGGATAGATTGGATAATTGGTTTATGAGTTTTTGTTCGGAGTCTCGGATGGGATCCGGGACATCATGAGAGGTTCCGGAATGGTCCGGAGAATAAGATTCATATAAGGCAATGCAGCTTTTGGAGTTCGGAATTATTTCGGGTTAATCGGTATTGTATCGGAAGCTTCTAGAACCTTCCGGAGGGGGACCAACGTGGCCCCACCTGCCAGGAGGGGGCATGGGCCTATGAGGGAGTGCCCTGGCCGCATTGGGCCAGGGGCACAAGGCCCCATAGGGCCTAGCCAAGCCAATTTAAAATATCTAAAAAGTTCAATTTAGAATATCTAAAAGGTGTTACATAAGTGAACGGAGGGAGTAAGTGATATGGGTCTAGATTTGCATGTATCTTCTTTATAATAAAACGTATCTAAATACATGCGAATCTAATAAATTTAAATCACTTATTTTCGAACGGAGAGGGTATATGTATTAAAATTCTTGATGTTATGATTATTAATATATCGGTGAAATTTTACAAAAAAAAGTCTTGATGTTATGGTGATTTGTTGTAACCATTAAAATGACTATAAAAATATTTTTTTGATTTATACTATATAAAAAATCATTTGGATGGTGAAATTACACTCTGTAGCAAAAAAATACACACTCAACTCTTTCTTTTGAGCCCACAGCGACTATCTCTCGGTGCCGAATTGGACCCTGGATTGGGCCGAAAGCACATAGCCGCTGAAGAAAGCGAATAGAGAACAGGACCACATTTTCTACGAGGAAAAAATCTTCTCGCGTCCTCTCTCTCTCTCTCTACCCTCTCCGACGATGCTTCTGATGAGGTCCGCCGCCGCCGCCGCCCCCTGCTCCCTCACCTCCATGCTCCTCCGCCGCTTCACCTCTTCCTCCTCCTCCGCTTCCTATGCTATTCGCCGTCACGCCGCCGTAGCCCTCTCTTCCCTATCCTCCTCCTCTGCTAGATTCACCACCCGGTCCCCTCCCCCTCTATCAGGCAGCACCCGGACCAGGGGATTCGCGGCCTGGGCGTCGGCGCCGGGACCGGCGGGACCCACTGAATCCCCCGTCGCACAGTCTCTCGAGACCAAGGTACCTCTTGCCACCCCCCTATTTGCTTCTAATCTTGGTTTCTCAACCAGTAAATCCTCTTTGTCGCTTACACATTTTTTTGCTGTTGTTATCCACTTCTGGGCAGATCAAGGAGCAGCTGGAGGCGGACACTGTCACCGTCATCGATGCCTCAGGGGATGGCCGCCACGTCTGGTAATTTGACATGTGTCTACTGTTTACGCTGATTACGGCTTGATGATTAGCAGGGCTGAGCCGGCAAAATCCTGGGCCCTGTGCCAAATACTAAAATGGGAATACCTCTTTTTGGAGATTGAATTAATTTCTCTGTATCTTGTCTTTTTCTTTATGATTTTGGTAACCAAATTCGTGTTTTCTAGCCAGATTTATAAACGACATGATTCAGGATACTAGAAATCTAGAGCTAGATACACATGTATAGAAATTACAATACACACAAAAAATTAACAAGCAATTGGATCATTGGAGTAATGGACACATGGAGTTACTCTGCTAGACGCCTAGATAGACTACAATTTGTGGAAGCTTGCATATATGCTCCTGGATGTTGAACGGAGAGATGGTGGCGACCGCGCGCACTGCATGGATGAGCGGACAAAGACGAAGAAGCGATCGCCGCAGGCACACAGATGTAACTAGTAACAAGGAAGACGACTATATGAATGGAGCTCGAATAGCAAAGTCATCCGTGCCTCACTTGATAGACGATAGGGCCCCATGCCTCGCTAGGCCTGGAGGATAGATTGGTCTCGTTCAAGTTGGGCCATCCTACTTCCAGACGCGAGCACTGGCCACCGCTGAAGCTTTTTTGGTTTGAATTCTATTTGTTGGTTGGGACGTGAACATAGCAGGCCTGTGTATAGTGTGCTCCGAAATTTTGGGCCTCTTGGAATTGGGGACCCTGTGCGGTGGCACAGGTTGCACACCCATAGGGCCTGGGCCTGATGATTAGATGCCAAGAATGCTTCTCACTATTTGGTTAGCGTATCCGTGGAGGACACACTCCATGGCTTGTAAGTGTAGTCAAACGGTTGATAGATTTAATATGCGGGCATCACCGGATTCACTGGTTGATCGAGGGACATGTGTGCATGGAACATCAGTACCTATGGTGATACCGAGTCGGCAGACTTTAGGAGTTATGTCTACTTGGTTGGAGGTACATGAACGCATGAGATACTAGTTCATTCAGACGTGTGATTCCATTTATTAGGAACGATAAGTACAAAATCGGAGTGCATAAACAAATGGATGTAGTGCCACATTCAGCACAGTGTATGTGCTAACACTTCCTCTTCTCATAAGAAAAAGGAAAGCGACTGTTTACCAGCTTGGTATCTGAATGCAGCGTAAATTTTAGATAGTGATACCGAAACTAAAAACTCAATGCACTACAATTATCAGAAATATTAACGGCAACAATAACTAAGTTAGGCTGATCAAATTTCATATGTGCACCGTCAGTGGATTTAGTGCCGTAGACATCACTCAGTTACATACACCCTTTCCTTAACTGTTTCATGCACCATGAACTGTAGTAGAAAATTTAAGAAAATTAAGCAATAAAAAAGAACTAGAGATGACAATCCAACTTAATGCTCCGAGGTTGATATCAAGTTATCGACCTTCAGTTTCTGCATTAAATCTTCTCTTGTGATTCTGTTAGAATGTTGTCAAGCATTTTCGTACCTCCATCCCGTGTCTAGGCATGTTATCAAAGTTGAAGATCCTCTTTAACTTCATACCTGTCTATTTTTCTCACTGTGACGTATTAATTGGATTAGTATAATAATTCTACAATTATAGAATGCCAGGAGTGTGTGTTGCTAGTATGTGTCCTGGACTGATTTCATACTTCTGATGAAGTTAGTTTGTGAAGTTGAAATCTTGAAGATGCCTAGTACTTCCTGTAAGGCTATCACATGTTGTGATTGGATTAGTACAGACGGATTTTGTATTAACTTGCATTACTGATAATTGGGCTAGGATAGGATCACTTTGGCTACCTTATGGTATGGATACCTAAACCGTCAAGTGAATTCGTATTGTCCAGCAAAGCTTGTTATCAACAACTAACAAGGTCAATATTGCAAGGCTAGATGTGTATCTGTTTATGTGCAATTATTCTAGCAGTGTACTATCTCTGTATAAATGTGTATCTCTATCTCTGCCACCGTATTTTTTTTCATGTGGGAGTCTCTCATCGCTGACATAGTATTTAACATCTGGAGTACAGAACTGTTAGACAAAACTGAACGATCCAGTACACTTCAGTGCATGTAAAAAGACATGGATTAGGAGGATGGAAACTGATAGTTAGGACCATTATGATTGTACTGGTAGATTGCTTGTGCATATTCTAATAGTATTGGAGGCAGCATCTTTTAGATTGTTTAATTAGCCAGTGCTTGACTGCTCCTGCTATTTTTTTACTTTGGTTGTACTAGTTCTGAAGTTTGTTTTGTCCCTTTTCTTGGCCTCAGCATAGATGTGGTTTCGAAGGCATTCGAGGGGAAAAATGCTGTGAACAGGCAGAGAATGGTGTACAAGGTTATATGGGAGGAGCTTCAGAGCACCGTCCATGCTGTGGACCAGATGACCACCAAGACACCAGGCGAAGCAGCTGGGGGCAAGTAATTGCCTAATTGGCAACATATGGATGGCATAAATCAAATTGGAACGCTGTTCAACTGTTGTACACCAAGAACAGGCAATTGGCAGGATTAAGATGAAAGAATTCTTTCTTGTAGGATGCACTTTCTGTGTACACGCCAACAGATGGATCAATAATATGGGGATACAATTGGCATTACTTCCAAATGAAATGTCATTTCTTTTTTGATATAACAGCTGCTTGTCCAGACGTGGTTCAGGTTTACAAACATCGATTCAATGATTATATGCTCATGCGACTAGCCTTCATGTACTATGCTCGTTCCCACCTGACGTGCATTCGTTGATGGCTTAACTCTATTCAGCCATCAGGATCACAGCAGGAACAGAAATGGTGTGGGGTGGGAAAATTAAATTGAGTGATAAAAATGAGGTAATTCCCTACTTGAGTCTCGTGGACGTCGAGAAGTTACACATGGATTGTACTTCTACTGTAACATTTAGTCAAACCACGAGTCAGTCGAAACTCAACACTAGGTGATATTTTGACTAGGATATTCAAATAGCCACGCACACGGGTGAAACCCACCCAGGCAGCAAATCCAGTCTCACGTCTTGACGGGATAGAGCTTTTCAGAAAATCTCGACCCAAATGGACAGATACAAACACAAACACCACACGAAGGATCTTATCTTCTCTCACTACATAGCTATATAGATACCAGATCCAACACTATGTACAATAGCATTAAAGTCAACATCGCCACGTTACCATACGATTTCCCAGGCAACCTTTCTTCTTAGACTGTAAATCTGGAAGTTCCTAAATGAAGATGTTTTGAGCGAAATTCCTAAGCGAACATTTTCCGGAGCGGGGAAATTCCTAAGTATCTTCAGAAGATGCACATGAAATTGAAACAACTACGCTCCCACGTTCATCTTGTCATCCACTGTTTCATTTGCAGATTCAGCTCTTGGCGCAGCCTCCGCATCCACCATCTGCACATCTGAAACTGAATCACTGTGGGTGCTAGTAGGCACGGCTGGTAAGGTTGCAACCAGCTTGTCTGTTGGCTCTCCTTGATCTGGGATGGGAACCACGGTCACCTCGGCAGTGTTCACATCCATCATCTTGTGCGGCTTTGGGGGTTTCTGATCAACAGGGCTCTTATCAAGCACGATAACATTTTGAATCTCTGCAGAAGCTGCCGCTCTGGCGGCATGCAAGATCTGGAGCCTGTAATCAGTTTCTGGTCGACGACACACCTTCCTCAGTGGAACAATTTCCTGACACACCAAAAGGAAATCAAATGTGTTAAATTGCATAAAATATCCTAAACTTAAACACTCTGGTTTCATTTTAGTTTTGACTACGTAGTAAGATAAATTAGCCTATAATAAAAACAAATCGATTTATTGATTTACATTAGTAAAAATACAAAATAGTTGAGCACAAACGAGGCTTCATTGTTTTGTAACCGTTAGAGTAGTTTATCTTTTCCATGTATTTGTTATATATTTCCCCCATTATATATATGTACTGGCCCTTAGCCTCATGAAAATGCAAGTTGTATATTTAGACCAGTTCAGGATTTTTTCTTTCTTACATCTCGTCATCAAGTCTCTTGATTCTCAAGTCTTACACTGATTGAGTTCAGTTGAGTCTCGTCTCCTACACTGATTGAGTTCAATTTTCTCCAATTCATGTGATTCAATTTGTTGGCTTCTACAAACGTTGTCCATTGTTCTCAACGCTAGACTCTGCACAAGGATGTGCCCCGGTCGTTGGCCTTCATCGCATGGACCTATGAAGCATCGTCGACTATATCCACGTGGGTGTCCCTTCATCATCCGGCACACGCATTGCATTGCATGGACCCGCCTCCTCTGCATTGCCTTCATGTTGTTGCGGTCGAGTTCGCGCTCCGCCCGCCTTGACTTAGATAGAGGTAGCTCTTGTCCTGGTCGTCACTGCCCCAACGACCACCGCCTCCCCACTGGGCCACAAAGTCGGGTGGCAAGAAGCTGTCAAGGAATGCTCCGGGTGTGGGGCATAAATCAGGAGCTTACTCAGAGGGAGCTTCATGGTGAATGTATCTGGGTGAGGGAGTATGCTGCAGCACAAATCTTATCTATAGGCAGAGGCCAAAACTCGCCAAACTGGAGAAAGATGGGGTAGTTATGCTGCAGAACAGATCATATTGATAGTGGCGGCAGAAAAATTTGATAATAAAGGATGGAGTCGAAGATGGAGGCAGACACTGGAGCCAACAAAGGAGACATGAAGATTTGTCGGTGGTGGTTGGTTGGTTGGAGCTCACAGGCAGAAACTTCTTTTCTTTTGCAGTGAAAAAAAGAAATATCTCACGGTGGTCATGGGAGAGGTGAAGAAGTTGCCAGGGGTGGCCATTTTAGTCAGATTTTGCTGACAGCGGTACTGGTTGTGGTCAGGTGATCACCGCTGGCAGGGCTCTCACATGTCTACAAAGGGCCAAGGTGAATTTTCCATCTAATCATGCCAGCGTGTGTTAGGAAGAAGAAAACTGTGGCAAATTCCATACAGGTCAGGGGTCAGCGGTGATCTAGGCAGCTCTGGTTGTAGTTGTAAGTTTCACCAATTCCTCTAGTCTAGGGTGAAACCAAGACCCAATTCTCTTTGCAGGCAAAACAGCCCTGGAATCATAACTACAGTTCCAAGATTTCAGCCCCAGTTCTAACATCCAAACAAGGTTTAATACCGGAATCTGAGTGAATGCATAAACACTAAGTGTTAGACAGAACGAGAGTTACCTCAGAGTGATCATGACCATAGCGAACAAGAAACCTACAGCGGCATCCCCTCACATCATGCCTGCGCCTTTGAGCATCAAGAACACGAGCATCAAAATAAAGGGCCTGCTCTTTGCCTTCCTGGTCAATTCAGTACAGAAATATTTATCCATGTCAGGCATCAGCTCAAGTAAATAGCACTACATTACAGGACAGCTAAATCACATGAAAATAGATTGGTCCTTTCAACTTTCTGTAACAACGTTACACCAATTACCAAAGCATGATTAGAAATAATCCAATAACAGCATTCCTTATTCAGACCCTCAACAATACTGCAATTTACGTATAATTATGTCTTCAACTAGCAGTAAACTGCATGCATATTTAAATGTTTGTGCGCTGACAAACAAGAACCGGCTTTCTACGGCAGCCTTATTTGATGGTTACAGCCTATTTCATTTTGCAAAGAAGCATTCAGGTACCACTTTACTACCTGGGATGTTCACTGAATTGTACTCTCATATTTTGGCTTTGTTCCTCCTAGGAGGATTGTAAGCAACTTCTCTATCTGTTCAATGCAATGGAACACTCTTGATGCTCTGCTCTGGCCATTTAAACCTCTACTAATAAATGTAAAAGCAATGCTGCCGGTTGGTCCTTATGGTATCAAAGTGAAATTCTGTTTTGACACATGTTTACCACGAATATAGAGATAAATGTAAGACCAATGGTGCTGACTGGTCCTAGCGGTATCAAAGTAAAAATCCGTTTTGAAACAAGATTCCAACGAATATATAAAGCAACAGGAAACTGATGCTGGACATACCATCACATTTATTATTGCAATTACGGGACTACTTATAGTATAAAACACATGCAGCACTTGTTCTTAATTCTTTGGTAAGTCGCAAATTAGAATTAGAACTTTTCGAAATCTAGACAAAGAAGTGATAGTGTTTGATCTACTAGCTATCACCCAGGACTCTCTAAGGGGATGTGCTTTACTTACACTGCTAGTAGGAAGCTTTCCTTTTATTGGGTATCTCAAGTGATACAAGCTCAGTTACATCGGAGGGGTGGCACCCCTATTTATACTTGTACATGACCCTTTAGATTGTTGCCATGTGGCATAATCCAAACCCTACACCATACTTCTAGAGTACTCTACAAACTCTAGATATTTCATACTACTCCTAAATGACTTACTCTAGAACATTCCTAATTCTAGAGTTATCCCTACATACCCTGGATACTTCTAGCAGCAGACAAACTGCAGCATGCCTATCTACTTAGTACACAACCTATGTCCACTGTTTACTCTCAGAGGACACAACTCATCTGCCCTGTTCACACACAGCAAGCACAAAACCTATGTGTGCTATTCACACTCCACCCTGCACACAACCTATGTGTGCAGATCACACCATGACAAGATTACATTCAGGCTAACAAGAAGAAATCATGCAGTTTATGCTATGTACTGCAAATCCTTGAGTCATAAAAGCTGGAAATATTAAAATTGATCACATCACTAAAAAAGGACCCAACCAATAACTTGGCACAACAAGCAACTGCAATCTGCCTGTCATGTGCATTGCAGCCAAAACAGAAACTTTGGAGGACTCAGACATTTTTGGGAGGTGAAATCTGACCAACATACCCATCACTCAATCAGAGGGCAGCAAGTGACAGGAAGGAAATAACTGGGAGTCAACGAGCAGAACATAAAGTTTCCAATGATAGTATACATATTACAAAACGATAATTAAAGCGTATAATGTAAAACGATAATTAAAGCATATAATGTAAAACAATAATTTGAAAAGGTGCCAATGATAGGATACATATTGCGTAACTAACAAGCTGGCTTAATATTTGAAGGAACTTAAAGTTTCATGTAGACAATAATCCTCAAGTTGTGACATGTTAGCTTGCTAAATCAGATGAAAAAGCAGTTTAAGATGGCAATACCTGAAAGCAAAGAATGAGGCAGTTTAAGATGGCAATACCTGAAAGCAAAGAATGAGGTCCCCAGGAAGCACAGCAACACATTCTGTAGCTTCACATGGAAGTGAACGCTGTCGCACACATTGACGAACATTAATCCATTCATCCTCTTCAGCCCCAAATCCAGAAAAACGAACCCTTACTTCCTGAAACAAAAAATAAATAAACAAGTGCAAGCACAGTTGGGGTAAGGCATAGGTAGTAAACACAATATAGAGGACGATTAAACACTACAAGGACATGGGCATACATAACATATTGCTCAAAAAAGGAACGAGACTAGTTTTCACCCTCAAGGCCTCAACTATGAAAAGCTGTGTACATCCCTAAGATTGGTCTAGAGCGTAATTTTTGGCAAGTTGGCAGTCAAATAATCGTTTTTTCCCAATCTAAGTTGCGACTTGACTAGCCATGTCAAGATATGTTTTCTCTTTGTTCCTCTTCCCACTACACAGGTCAGTGGACGAGTCCACCGCCACTTGCACAACACCAGCCACACCCCTATCACTTAGTGCTTGTGCAACACCACAACAACTGATACAGCAGGCTCCACAAGAATCACCGTTTCAAGCCACATGCAGACAGCCCTATGAATCACACACCCTTGAGTGTCTGTCATACAAACCAAAACATGCTTGCCTGCTACATATGTTTGAATTGCATTGCATGTCGACCCCAGAAAGTTCCCCGAAGGTGATGCCTGTACTGATTTGAATGCAAACTATTTTTTATACCAAGGCTGTGGCTCTCCAGGAAAAAAGGTCAGGACCTTCCTTTGGTGTGTGCGTAGTTAACTAAAGCAACTATAGATAAATGAGAAACAGAACCATCTATAGCTTCACTGCTAGCAAACTGCCTTGAGGAAATACTGCGAGTAACATATGTAGCAATATCAATCATATTTTAAAGAAGCTTTAGTCATTACCGGGTCCCCTGTTTCAAACAACCTGTGGGACAGAAAGGCAGCAACATCGTACCTGTAACAAGAAAGTTTGGTTATACATTTAAAATTAGAAGGCTTTTTTTTTTAAATAAAAAATAAACAGATGGCACAGTTTCAACAGCATACAGCAAAAAACACTTCATGGTAAGAAAATCCAAATCATAGTGAATAAACAGATATGTCTGTGCTCACAGCATTGAGCCATTAATTGGTCAGATGCAATTAACGACTTAAGAGAAGGAACTTCAGTAATCCTATATACAAAGGATGACTGCCATCACGGTATCCCCGTATTTGAGTTATTACCCTACCAATTATCCCAATGTGAGCCAAGCTTCATATCATTTCGTACTGAACTACTGCTCCACAATCAATGGTTAGCAACAGGGTGTTATGATGCTTAGTTGGTGAGTACCAACATGTGGCAGGCTTCGACTTCGCCACCTGGGTCTTCTGTTTGGACCATTACCCTACCCAATCGTCCAATTGCGAACCAAGGTTCATAACATAGCGTACACGCATGATATTGACAACCTGGCCCTCTGCTAAGCAAGTGGATACATGCCAGTGAACACTATTTAGCTTATTAGGGTGCATTTTTTAAGGGAAGAGCATAAAAATGTTGGCAGGAAGTGGAACCCCGCCCTTCCCTTTCCACAAAAAGCAAGGGCCTACACGCAAAAAAACCATATGTGACATCAAATGAGAAAGGATGATAGGTGGATCTGCATACCATGCACCATCTCTGGCTGACTTTGCTTCAAACTCGACTTGGCCACCATCTGAAGGAGTCTTACCTGATTGACAACACTATCAGTAATCAGAGGAAAGAAAAACAACATGATAAATGGTTATGAAGTTCCGTGGCTAGACTGTTAAAAAATTTGATCTTTTTCATAAAAAACAAGTCATGATATGTGGCCTGCAGTTGTGAAGAAAAGTAAAGGCGCACGGATCACATGTACTGCAATTATCGAAACGACTGTGATACGGAGACGACAAGCTTTGATTGGTCCACAAGGAACTACAGACTATAAAGTACCCCAAAACCCGCCAAAATTAATTCAGAGTTGCCAATTTTGCAGGAAACAGAGGAAAACCCTTCAAAACCCTAGAGCAGCAACCACGCGCACAATCCATATATACCAAACATAAGGGGCACAGGACTCCTGCACAAATTTTGCACCGCTAAAACATTACCATCGTCACCCTCATCCTAACTAGCAGCGGAATTGCATGGTAAGAAATAGGCATCATAACCTAGTACCAAGTTATCAGCATTGAAGCGCACCTGGGTGGGATCCGGAGTGGCCAGAGGAAGAGGGCTGAGCCCTAAAGGAAGACGGGTGGTGCTCTTCGGCCCCCGTGGGCAGCATCTTGCCCTGCGGCAGCGGCGAGCCCCTGGTGGTCCTGGACCGCTGCGAGTACCTCCGGTTCTGGAACCAATTCCACACCTGCGCCCGGCCGCAAATCCGCACAGATCGGAATAAGACGGGCCCATCTCATCTCGTATCCCCCCAGGAAGGGAAACAGAGGGGGGCAATTAAGTTCGAAGGGATTACTCGGATCTTTCTTCCGCGACGGGGTAGGGGGTGGGGGGGAGAACCTACCTGCTTTGGCTGGACGGGGATCTTGCCGGAGCGGACGGGGGAGTTGGTGAACTTGTCGGCGAGGCCCTGGATGACGTCGCGGTGCGGGATGGCGTTGTTGAGATGGCGAAGGCGCTCCTCCATCTCTGCCACCTCCGCGTGCGTGAACCGGAACGCGGGTCCCCCGGTGCTCGGCGGCCGCCCCATCGTGTCTCAGCCGACGCTCCTTCTCCGTCGCTGCTGCGGCTACGTCGTTAGAAGATCCGACGGATAGATCGCCGGAGCAGGACGCTGGAGAGGGGGGAGGGACGTGAAGGGTAGAGAAGAGAGACGTTACCAGTGCAAGCAGACGATGTGCCTCCACGGGCCTCCTCCCTCGATGATGCCTCGTTCTGGCTGCCGCTGCCGGTGTTGCCTGACCTATTTCTTTCGTGGAACCGGGTGCTAGTTCACGAGACCCTTTGCCCCTTTTGCCCCCGTGGCACGCACGGGGCTGGCTATAGGTACCAACCAGCGTGGCAGGTATAACAGGCCCACTGTAAGTATTGGAACGCAGGGGACAAGTTCCGTGCCAGGGGGCAATCAAAGATCTGTCCAGTTCTAGTTCTGCTCGGTTCTTCAAGGTGAAATCGAGCCTTTACCCGAGGCGGATCCAGTGGCCATGGGATGCCCTTTGTAAATGCAGTCATTTTTTACTACCAACACAACTGTGTTACTAGAATACTCAAATGTTTCACTAATATAGATCGATTGCAGCAAAAAAAAAAAAGTGAACTATGTTACCTAAAAGCAATGGGCTATGTTGGCTCAAAATCCACATATTGCTAATTCCTAACACTAGCTCAATAAGTTTGTCCATGTGTTGGTCGTTTTCTCATGAACTAGTTTGGTGACCGCCGTAGAGGTTGATGATCATCTCGAAATGATGCCGGCATGCGGGGCAAGTGGGTGACCGGCGGTGTTCACCACGACATTTAGATTATATATTAAATTGCGATGTCCATATATGACATCAAGCTTTGTGAGTAAGCATTGCACCCTCGTTGACGAAAGATACTAGATCTGTCACGGCCCATCGCCTTCGAGCACCGCTTTGGTATTGAGTGCCATGCAGTACTACATGTGTTGCATGTTTGGTTTACGTGTCCAAGCGAGAACGTCATTAGAGATATTGTGTGGAGATAAATCTCATTAATTTTTATCGTGGGAGGATTTATGGCGTCAAATAGAGCTTATGCGGGATGTGTTCTCGTTGGTCTGATCGTCTACGTCATCTCGTCTATCTGGGTCATGTATCGTGTTGTCTTCTATTATGTCCTTCTCTGACGGTTTGGAATTTCAATCTCTAACATTATGGCCTTGAGACATACTCGTGAAACATGTGTACAGGCTTCTGAAGACGGGGCATATGTTTTTTCATTGTAGGCAAGTTCTTAATCGGCAAGAGCTTTTGTCGAAGATTAAAGCTTGGGAAGGATCTTGGATAATCCCAATTGGTTCTCCAAGCATGCCGAGGATAGTTGTGGGAACGCCCATAATTTGGATCAAAATGAAGGCACGTGTATGTGGTTTCTTGTATGTTGGTATATTTTTAAATCTTGTATGTTAGTATTTGATTGTGTGTATTGCTTACAATTCCAACAATATGAGCCATGTGCGATATCTTAACTATGTTATTTTTATTGAAGGCATGTGCGATGTCCTGGGAAGGAGCACGGCTAGGCCACGAGAACATGGTGGATATTTTGGAACAAAATAGATCGTTCGCACTGCCCACGGTAGACCCCTTCCATATACGATGGAGGGTCTCTAAAAGGACCGACCTATAATCGTGCGGTGGGATTCTCCAAATTTGACTACAACCAGCCTAGCATGTTTTCTACTCTTCTCCCATGTTTTTTTGAATTAATAAATTTTGGGGGGATTTCATTCAAAATGCAACCCTACACATGAAAGATCATAGTCAGCTATCCAAACTCCAACACATTGGAAATACCCTGATTAGACAACCTGGCCCATAACCACTAGACTAAATAGGCATGCAAAGACAACTAGATCTTAAAACATAGTACGCTATTACATTACAGCGCTCATGTGACATCAATATCCTAAAAATCTTTTGAACTTTGTTAGTTTTCTTCAAACTCCAGAAGCTGCGTGCACTCGACATCTTCAGAACATGGCATCCTCATTCACAGTAAACAAGACCTTCTTATTGAGCATCTATCATTCTCCTCTCAGGCTCCCAACCATGTCGAGCATTGAACGCCTCGCAAGCCACTTTAGACAATAGTAGTGTTGCGGTTTTGAGTTTGGTTTTTGTAAAAAAGCCCGGTGCAAAACCAATATGAGATCTTGTACACAATACTGCGAGGTCATAAGGAAAATCTTATCAAAGACAAATATCATTTATTGTTTTCCATATCGACCAAATCAGCATCGTCACACCTACCACTACCAAAGATCTAGCTTTACAGGGAAAGCTCCATATCCATCTACTAATGTATGTAAATTGTACAGGTACACTAGCCACATAAAAGGCACATTTGACCATGATTCAAAGATATCTAGCCAAGGAACACTCAAAGAAATTATTAATAGTTTCGTCACACTCAAAAAAGATGTATTTAACCTTTTTTTCCTTCCAGACTATATGAATTAGATATCTTCTGTAAAAATACTATTATTAGCTGCTAAGCATAAGAAAAAATTTATATCCAACAGAGCTTTAACAAACCAAATCTTTCTATGTGGCCATTAACCTACAACATTTTTAAAGTTAGATGCATAGACTACACGAAAAAACACTAGACTTAGTTAGCTTCCATCTAAGTGAATCATCTACATCTGCTAGTCTAACTTCCCCACACGTATTGTGTAGCTATAACCACATAGCTACAGCCTGCATTCTCACCCCATAAGGTTCTCATAAACCTTACACAAACACGTCGCTCCTCAAACACTTTAGTTGCACTAAAATTACAACTAAAGTTAAACTGTACAATCTCGGAAACTTCTACATGAGAGGGCCATCTCCTATCCAAAGTCCTCCCAAAACCTTGTTATAACTCCATTTCCCACTATGTTTTTAAAGTAACCATATAAAACATTTCACCCTCACGAGGCCTACCAGAAAGGAGATTGGCCAGGTTTTAGCTAACACATAGATATCAAAACTTGTTTAACATACTTTTTCCTAAGTAATTTTTTCTAGAAATTATCATTATTATCTAATTTCCATAACCACTTACTTAATAGACACTTATTCATTATATCTAGATAAATGACACCCAAACCCCTTGATATTTTGCTTGTCAAATCTTGTTCCATCTTACTAAATAATATTTCTGATACCCCTCTGATACGTCCAATTTGCATCGCCATTCTATATCATAATTTGCCTCTATTCATTGATATGTGTCTTATTATGAGGTATTACTTATGTCTTTTCCTCTATTTTTGCATGTTGGATGAATCTTGGAGGATGAACTGCCAGAGTCAGGTTTCTGATGGAAAAAGAGGTGTTTTGATGCAATTTCGCGAAGATCAGAAATATACCAGAAAAATATTGGAAAATTATATTTTCCTGTAAACGGAGGAAGCTGAAGGAGGCGTGGCTGGCCACAGGCGTCCCACACCTGCCCTAGGCGCAGGCCCACCTTGCCCCGCGCCTAGGGCAGGTGTGGCCCACCTGGTCGGCTCCCGACTCCGCCCTCTCGCCTATATCTTCCTCACGGAACCCTAACACCAGGGGAGCAACCACGGAAAGATTTTCGCCGCCTCTGCGGGGCGGAAAACACTAAGAGAGAAAGAGCTCTCCGGTAGATAGATTTCTGTCGGGGAAATCCCTTCCTAGAGAGGGGAGATCGTCGCCATCAACACCGCCATCAAGCTAGGCTTCATCGGGATCATCATCATCATCCACACCATCATCTCCACCAGCACCATCATCACCACTCCGTCCCGCTGTAACAATCGTGTTGGATCTTGCTTTAGTTCTTAGGGGAAACTTTCCCGGTGTTAATTACTATTGTAGTTGAAGCTGGTGAGTGGAACCATTGGATTATTGTTTATGTTCAGATTGTTATCCATCACCATATCATCTTTGATCTTGATCCAGATGATGTATTGTGAGTAGTTCGTCTAGTTCTTGAGGACATGGGAGAAGTCTTGTTGTTAGTAGTGGATTTGTGTTGAGTTATTATTCAATGGTTTAATATTTAAGTTGTGGTGTTATTCTTCTGGTGGTGTCATGTGAATGTCGACTACATGATACTTCACCATTTTTGGGCCTAGGGGAATGTATTGTGTATTTGGCTACTAATTTCGGGGTTGCCGGAGTGACAGAAATCTGAACCCCCGTTAGGACACCATTGCATAAGGGAGCGTAGGATCTCAGAGTTTAAGGCAGTGGTTAGGTTTATATCTTAATTACTTTCCTGTAGTTGCGGATGCTTGCAGGGTTTAATCATAAGTATGTATTAGTATAAGTAAGGTCGGTACATTAGCACAGGTTCACCCACACAACACTTACAACACCAAAGAAGAGTACTCCGTTATCTAAAGAGAAAGCACTTGACAGAATTCTCATGTGTCCTGGAGAACGTTTGGTCCTTATAAGTATTTCCACCGGCTTGTCTTTTGCTAAGAAAGGATTGGGCCACTTTCTGCAGTTGTTCATTGTCTTTATTACTTGCACTTTGTTTTGTTGTTTTATCAGAAAACCCCTAAAAATCCGTTTCCTAAGTATTTGCAGAGATTTCCTGCTCCATACCACTAGTCAACACTTTCTGCTCCTCGTTGGGATCGACACTCCTATTTATCAAAAGTACTGCGATACACTCCCCTATACTTGTGGGTCATCAAGACTATTTTCTGACGCCGTTGCCGCAGAGTGAAGCGCTATTGAAGAGTGGAACTGGTAAAAGAAACTTTTACTGTGAGTATTTATTTTTTGTTTCTGTTTGTTACTTTGCTTCCATTATAGATAACCCACTTGGTTTTCTGTTTGGGAGAACTACTACCACTGTTAGGGTAGTAGATGAATCACCACCTGTTGAGATAGATCCTTTTAAGATACCTACAAGTATTGTTGATCGTGTTATGGAAAATTATTATTTTGGGGATGGAACTGTCCATCCTGGTGATCACTTGCTTTTTATCCATGAATTATGCGGGTTGTTTAAGTGTGCAGGTATCACAACTGAACAGGTGAAGAATAAGTTACTCTCTATATCCTTGAAAGGGAGAGCTGAAGAATGGTATAAGCTGTTGAAGAATGGACAATCCATGAAATGGGAGGAAATGACATCTCTCTTTTATTCTAAATTCTATCCTCCCAGTGAGATTCATAAGGATAGAAATATGATATATAACTTTTGGCCTCGTGATGGAGAGAGTACAACTCAAGCTTAGGGGAGATTGAAGTTACTAATGCTTAAATGTCCTATTCATGAACTCCCTAACAATATTATTATCAATAATTTTTATGCTAGGATTTCTCTTTATGATAAAGATTTACTAGATGTTTCTTGTGCTGGATCATTCACACGTATGAAGGAAGAAGCTAAATGGGATCTACTAGACCGTATTCAAGAGAACACTGAAGCTTGGGATAATGACAAAGGAAGAAAGTCAGGTATAAACTATGATTATGAATGCATAAAATATTTTATGGGAACTGATGACTTTCGTGATATTAGTAATGAGTATGGTCTTGATTCTCAAGTTATTGCAAAGTGTTTTAAGGTTTTTACCTCTTATATTGAAATTCCCAAGAAAGAGTGGGACAAGTACCATGCTCCTTATAAAGACATTGTTACCCATGTTCCTTCTAGCGTAGAGGTTTGTACTGTTGATCCTATTTTGCCTGAGCCTTATGTTGAGAAAATCCCTTTTTCCTTCTAAGGTAAAGGTGCATTCTATCGTAGCTAATGTGGTTAGCAAAAGTGCTAAGAAAACTGTGGAACCCGATGAGCAAATTAGTATTGAGCCTGTGGTAACTATTGTGAAAGACATTGTCACTAGAAATATAGAGGATGAGCATATTGTCTTCTGTGAATATGCTTCTAATATTGTCTCTCATCCTAGAAAAGTTAGAAAAACTAGTGTTCCTATGCTTTCTGTTAAAATTGGTGATCATTGCTATTATGGTTTATGTGATATTGGTGCTAGTTCTAGTGTTATTCCTTATGAGCTTTACAGGGAAATTATGCATGAGATTGGTCCTTGTGAGCTTAAGGACATTGATGTGGTTATTCACCTTGCTAATAGAGAGACAGTTTGTCCCATTGGCATTGTAAGAGATGTGGAGGTTCTTCGTGGTAAGATTAAATATCCTGCTGATTTTCCAGTACTTGGTTTTGAAGTTAGTAAAACATATCCTATTATCTTTGGTATACCTTTCTTGAATACTTGTGGGGCTATCATAGATTGTAGGAAGGAAAAAGTTTTGACTAAGTTTGATGGAGAGTCTTACGAGTTTAATTTTTCCAGTTTTGCTAAAACTCCTTATGAAAATGAATTGCCAAATGAGGATTTCAAGGTTGAACAACTTTCCACTATTTCTCTTGCTCCTAACAATGTCTTGCAGCAATTTATAGAAGATCATGAAAGCGATGTCTTCATGAAGGAAAGAAATGAGATTGACGAGGTTTTCCTTCGTCAGCCTGAGCAACTTAAGCATAATCTACCTGTGGAAGATTTAGTTACCACACTACCACCCAAAGGGGACCTTGTTTTCGAATTAAAACCTTTACCTGATGATCTTAAATATGCTTATCTTGATGATAAGAAAGTATATCCTGTTACTATTGGTTCTAAACTTTCAGGAAAGGAAGAAGAAAGGTTACTGGAAATACTAAAGAAACACCGAGGAGCTATGGGTTATACTCTTGATGATTTAAAAGGAATTTCTCCTACTATATGTGAGGATGCTATTAATATAGAACCTGATGCAAAACCAGTTGTTGAGCACCAACGCCGTCTAAATCCTAGGACGAAGGATGTGGTAAGAAATGAGGTATTAAAACTCCTAGATGCTGGTATTATTTACCCTATTGCTGATAGTCAATGGGTTAGCCCTGTTCATTGTGTTCCCAATAAAGGGGGAATAAATGTTGTGCCTAATGAAAATAATGAGATTATACCCCAAAGAGTAGTGGTTGGGTATAGGATGTGCATTGATTTTAGAAAGATCAATAAAGTTACTAAGAAAGATCATTATCCTTTGCCCTTTATTGATCAAATGCTTGAGAGGTTATCCAAAAAGACTCACTTTTGTTTTCTTGATGATTATTCTAGTTTCTCTCAAATTGCCATGAAAGCACAAGATCAAGAGAAAACCACCTTCACTTGTCCTTATGGTACTTATGCTTATAAGCATATGCCTTTTGGTTTATGTAATGCTCATGCTACCTTTCAGAGATGCATGTCTTCTATCTTTCATGGTTTTTGTGAAGAAATTATGGAGGTTTTCATGGACGATTACTCCATCTATAAAACTTATTTTGATAACTGTTTGCACAACCTTGATAAAGTTTTGCAGAGATGTGAAGAAAACAACCTTGTTCTTAATTGGGAGAAATGCCATTTCATGGTTAATGAAGGGATTGTTCTTGGACACAAAATTTCTGAAAGAGGTATTGAAGTTGACAGAGCCAAAATTGAAGCAATTGAAGATGCCTTGCCCTAGAGATATAAAAGGTATGCGTAGTATCCTTGGTCATGTTGGCTTCTATAGGGGTTTTATTAAAGATTTCTCCAAAATTTCAAAGCCCCTTACTAATCTTTTTCAAAAAGATGCACATTTGGTGTTCAAAGACCTAGAACACCAAGCCAAAACCTCATCACAAATAGGAATCACACCACCATTACCATTTTTCAGACCGGCTTTCATGTTATTCTCCACAACTGACTTCACCATGAGACTAATAGCATGTCCTTGATGGCAACAGTCTGTCAAGCTTCATAGCACTCCCTCTGAAACCAAACGGTCAGATAAAACATGGTTGCACGCGACCGAGATCCATCCAATCTGGCGAACTCCGGCTTGTCGTTCATTGGAGTTCACCAGCGGAATCTTTCGGAACACAACACTCCGACCAGATCGATAAATTCGTGGAACAGGTAGATCTTCGTCCTGGCACGGGAGGGGTCCTAGGACCAACCTGTTGGAATTATGCCCTAGAGGCAATAATAAAGATGTTATTATTATAATTCTTATTCATGATAAAGTTTATATTCCATGCTAGAATTGTATTAAGCGGAAACTTTAATACTTGTGTGGTTTGTGAACAACACCGTGTCCCTAGTACGCCTCTATGGACTAGATCATTAATTAATGATGGTTAAGGTTTCCTAACCATAGACATGGGTTGTTGATTAATAATGAGATCATATCATTGGGAGAATGATATGGTGGACAGACCCAAACTAAGCGGAGCAATTAGATCGTTTCATCGTGTTCATCTTTGTGAAGCTTTTCTTATGCCAAATATTGTATTCCTTAGACCATGAGATAATACAACTCCCTGGTGTCGGAAGAAAGCTTTGAGGTCATCAAACGTCATCCTATGAGAGGGTGATCATAAAGGTGTCTCTCAGGTGATCGGAAAGTACCCGTTGGGTTGTATGTATCGAGATGGGATTTGTCCCTCCCAAGTCGAAGAGATATACTTCGGGCCCACTCGGTAATCTATATCAACACCGCTTGCAAGCATGTGGTTAAGGAGTTAATCACAAAGTGATATCGGATTACGGAACGAGTAAAGTACTTGCTGTGAACGAGATTAAACTATGTATGACGGTACCGACGATCGAATCTCGGGCAAGTAAAATATCGCGAGACGAAGGGAATATATATATGGGATTGATTGAATCCTGGCATCGTGGTTCATCCGATATGATCATCTATGAATGTGTGGGAGTCAATATGGGTTTCGCACCCGCTGATTATTGATATAAGATCATGTTCGCATATTCTCGAACTCAAGGGTCACACACTTAACGTGTCTCGATGCTAGGATAGATTGGATAATTGGTTTATGAGTTTTTGTTCGAGTCTCGGATGGGATCCGGACATCACGAGAGGTTCGGAATGGTCCGGAGAATAAGATTCATATAAGGCAATGCAGTTTTTGGAGTTCGGAATTGTTCCAGGTTAATCGGTATTGTATCGGAAGCTTCTAGAACCTTCCGGAAGGGGACCAACGTGGCCCCACCTTCCGGGAGGGGGCATGGGCCTATGAGGGAGTGCCCTGGCCGCATTGGGCCAGGGGCACAAAGCCCCATAGGGCCCAGTCGGCCTAGAGAGGTTTAAACTCGAGATAGACCTTCTAGAAGGGGGGGTTTCCTTGCCCCCCACTCCTCCTCCTTTGGGGCCGCCGGTTTGGGATTGGGGGAGGGGCTAGGGCTGTTCCCCACCCCTCTATATAAAGAGGGCTGGGGGCGCACCAACCCCACACACCTTCCCCTCCAACCCTAGCCGCCTCCTCTCCTCCCGATCGCTTGTGGCGAAGCCCTGCTGCAGAAATTCTCCACCAATTGCACCGCGCCGTCACGTTGTAGATCCAACCCATCTCTCCACCATACTTGCTGGACCAAGGAAGGAGGAGACGTCGAGGTGCTGCACGTGTGCATCTCACGGAGGAACCGCCACTTGTGGTGCTATATCGGATCAGATCACGAGGAGGAGAAGCGAGTATGACTACATCACCCACTTTCCGACGAACGTTTCGCTGTGCGAATCTTCAAGGGTATGAAGATCTAATCCAATCTCTCTCGTTGTTTGCATCTCCTAGATTAGATCTTGTCTTTCCCTCTGTTCGCATCCGTAGAAAATTTTGATTTACTCTGCCGCGAATCCCTTCAGCAAGGGCTGGCCGCCCACCCCTCTATATAAAGAGGGCTGGGGGCGCACCCCCTCCTACACCTCCTCCTCAAACCCTAGCCGCCCTGCTGCCCACCTCTCTCTCTCCCTCCCGACTGCGTGTAGGTGAAGCCCTGCTGTAGAAACTCTCCACCACTTGCACCGCGCCGTCGCGTTGTAGATCCAATCTGTCTCTACACCATACTTGCTGGACCGAGGAAGGAGGAGACGTCGAGGTGCCGCACGTGTGCATCTCTCGGAGGCATCGCCACTTGCGGTGTTAGATCGGATCGGATCGCGAGGAGGAGAAGCGAGTACGACTACATCACCCACGCCCGTTAACGTTCACAGCGAATCTTCAAGGGTATGAAGATCTCATCTATTTCCCCTCGTTGTTTACATCTCCTAGATTAGATCTTGGCTTTCCCGTTCGCATCCGTAGAATTTTTTTGATTTACTATGCTGCGAAACCCTTCAGTGGTATCAGATCTAGATATATGCGTAGATGTGTTTCACGAGTAGAACGCAACATGGTTGCGGGCATTGATGTTTTCTGTTGCAAGCCTCTTGTTTGTGTACTTCTTATGACGCGGGATAGTGAGATCAAGCGGTCCGTGCCAACCTTAGCGACATCGTCATGAGACCGCTCCGCACTTGACGTGTGGCTTGTTCCACACATGCGGCTGGTGGATGCCAGTTTCTCTCACTATAGTTGTCATGGGATTTACACCGGAGTTTGGCAACCATAATATCACCGTTGTGGCTTTCCGTAGGTAAGAATCGTTCTTAGCTTGCTACTCCCATAAGCCACGTAAAACATGCAACAACAAAGTAGAGGCGTCTAACTTGTTTTTGCAGGGAGTGTTTTCTGTGATATGGTATGGCCCAAGATGTGATGTGTATGTTGTATGCAATGATCATGTTTTGTAATGTTTCATGACTTGCATGTCGATGAGTACACAACCGTCAGGAGCCATCTGGTTGTCTTTATAATTGTGTATGACTTGTGTGTCAACTTCTTATACGCTATGTAATAGCTTTACTTTATCGCTAAGTAGTTAGCAATAGTTGTAGTTGCTATTCGTGGTGGAGGCAATCATGGTGGAGTGATGGAGGTCATGCCGGCACGCACAAGATGGAGATCATTACGCGAAGATTGGCTATACCATGTCACATAAAGTTATATGCATGTGATGTTTATCCTTTTATGTATCTTATTATGCTTAGATTGCGACGGTAGCATTATAAGATGATTCCTCACTTAAAGATCAAGATAAAACTGTGTTCTCCCCATGTATGCACCGTTGCGAAAGTTTGTCGTGTCCAAGCGTCACGTGATGATCGGGTGCTATGGACTCTACGTTCACATACAACGGGTGCAAGCCAGTTTTGCACACGCGGAAATACTTGGGTTTGACTTGACGAGCCTAGCATGTACATACATGGCCTCGGAACACATGAACCGAAAGGTTAAGCATGAGTCATATGAATGATATGATCGACACTTCGTTGTCCACCATTGAAACCACATCTCTTCTCGTGAAGATCGGATTAGGTGTGGTGAATTTGGATCATGTTCACTAAACAACTTGAGGGATGTTGACTTTAGTGGGAGTTCATCTAGTAATTTGATTAAGTTGAACTAGCTATCATGAAATAGTCTAATTTGTACTTGCAAATATTGTAGATCAAATGGCTAAGTCCAACTTCAACTTCAACGTTTTTGCTGAGAAAGAAAAGCTTAAGAACAATGGGTCTAACTTCACCAACTGGTTCTGCAATCTGAGAATCATTCTCTCTGGCAGACAAAAGGACTATGTCCTTGAGAATGCGCTAGGTGACGCCCCTGCTATAGATGCGCCGGCTGATGAGAAAGCTGTTTATCAGTCGCGCAAAGATGATTATGGTGTGATTAAGAGCACCATGTTTGCTATGGAATTGGACCTTCAAAATCGTTTTGAAGATTATCCCGGGCCCTTTGAGATTCTTGAGGAGCTGAAAACTATGTTTCAGACTCAGGCCCATTCTGAGAGATATGAGATCTCTGAGAAATTCTTTAACTACAAGATGGAGGAAGGGAGTTCCGTTAGTGAGCACGCCATAAAGATGTCGGGCTACACACAACGCCTTGAGCAACTGGACTGCAAGATTCCAGAGGAGCTCAAGATTGACAGGGTTCTGCAATCACTCCCTACCAGCTACAACAGTTTTGTAGTGACTCATAATCAGATTGGTTCCACTGATACGATCACCAAGCTCTTTGCTAAGCTGAAGGCTGCGGAGGTGGACATCAAAAATGATAATCATGTGTTGATGGTCAACAAGCCCCCCACCTTTAAGAAAGGTAAGGGTGAAAAGAAGCCCTTCAAGAAAGGCGGCAAGCGCTGCCCTCGCGAGAAGAAGCTCAAGTCTGGACCCAAGCCGGACACTGAGTGCTTCTATTGCAAGGACAAGGGTCACTGGAAGCGCAACTATCCGAAGTACTTAGCGGACAAGAAGGCTGGCACCATCAAAGTTATATTTGATATACATGTTATTGATGTTTTCCTTACTAGCCCTCGTTGTAGTGCCAGGTATTTGATATCGTTCGCTAATATTTGTAACTCAAACAGAGCTACGGAATAGACGGCGCTTGAGGGATGAGGTGACGATCGCGTTGGCAACGGATCAAGAGTTGATGTGATGGTCGTCGGCACGCAACCCTTAGTTTTACGATCGGGCTTAGATTTAAATGTTAGTCGGTCTTAGTATCTGCCTGCGTTGATCATGAACATCATATCTGGATCGTGTTTATTGCAAGACGGTTATTCATTTAAATCTAAGAATAATGGTTGTTCTATTTATATGAGTAACATCTTTTATGGTCATGCACCGTTGTGAATGGTTTATTTCTTACGGATCTCGAAGGGATGAAACACACATCCATAACATTGAGGCTAAGAGATGCAAAGTAGATAGTGATAATACTACTTATTTGTGGCAATCGCTGCTAGGTCATATTGGTGTAAAACGCATGAAGAAACTCCATTCTGATGGACTTTTGGAGTCTCTTGATTTTGAATCATTTGACACATGCGAACCATGCCTCATGGGCAAGATGATCAAAACCCCGTTCTTCGGAATGATGGAGTGGGCAACGGACTTGTTGGAAATCATACATACCGATGTGTGCGGACCGATGAGTGTGTCGACACACGGTGGATATCGCTATTTTCTCACTTTTACCAATGACTTAAGTAGATATGGGTATATCTATTTGATGAAACATAAATCTGAAACATTTGAAAAGTTCAAGGAATTTCAGAATGAAGTGGAGAACCATCGTAACAGAAAAATTAAGTTTCTACGATCCGATCGTGGAGGTGAATATTTGAGTTATGATTTTCTCACGCATCTTAAAGCAAGCGGAATCGTTTCACAACTCACGCCACCCAGAACACCACAGCGCAATGGTGTGTCTGAACGTCGGAATCGAACCCTATTAGATATGGTCTAATCAATGATGTCTCTTACTGATTTGCCGTTATCATTTTGGGGTTATGCATTAGAAACCGCTGCATTCACTTTAAATAGGGCACCATCTAAATCCGTTGAGACGACACCATATGAACTGTGGTTTGGTGCTAAACCTAAGTTGTCGTTTCTTAAA
Organism: Avena longiglumis; assembly: GCA_030063025.1. Lineage (NCBI taxonomy): Eukaryota > Viridiplantae > Streptophyta > Magnoliopsida > Poales > Poaceae > Avena > Avena longiglumis. The sequence goes on along the minus strand of CP125977.1, from coordinate 86,524,260 downwards.
GTTTGGGGATGCGAAGATTACGTCAAGAAGTTGATGTCGGACAAGCTCGAACCCAGAGCGGAGAAATGCGTCTTCATAGGATACCCTAAGGAAACTATTGGGTATACCTTCTATCACAGAACCGAAGGCAAAGTGTTTGTCGCAAAGAACCGATCCTTTCTTGAGAAGGAGTTTCTCTCGAAAGAAGTGAGTGGGAGGAAAGTAGAGCTAGACGAGGTTGTTGAACCTTCTCTTGAGTTGGAGAGTAGCACAACACCTGAAATTGTTCCAGTGCCACCTGCACCAACAATAGAGGAAGCTAATGACAAGGATCATGAAGCTTCGGACGATGTCACATCGAACGTCGCAGGTCGACAAGGTCGCGTGCCCCTCCTGAGTGGTACGGCAACCCTGTCTTAACTGTCTTGTTAGTAGACGACAGTGAACCTGCGAACTATGAGGAAGCGATGATGAGCCCAGACTCTGAGAAATGGCTAGAAGCCATGAAATCCGAATTGGGATCCATGAGCGAAAACCAAGTATGGACTTTGGTAGACCCTCCTAGCGACCGAAAGGCCGTTGAGTGCAAATGGATCTTCAAGAGGAAAACGGACGCGGATGGTAATGTTACCGTCTATAAAGCACAACTTGTCGCGAAAGGTTTTCGACAAGTTCAAGGTGTTGACTACGATGAGACTTTCTCTCCCGTAGCGATGTTTAAGTCCATTCGGATTTTATTAGCAATTGCTGCGTTTCATGATTATGAAATATGGTAGATGGATGTCAAGACTGCGTTCCTCAATGGCAACATTGATGAAGAGTTGTATATGATGCAACCCGAAGGTTTTGTCGATCCTAAGGATGATGATAAAGTGTGCAAACTTCAGCGTTCCATTTATGGACTGAAGCAAGCATCTCGGAGTTGGAACCTTCATTTTGATCAAGTGATTAAGAGCTTTGGATTTGTTCCAAATTGCTACGAAGCTTGTATCTACAAGAAAGTGAGTGGGAGCTCAGTGACATTTCTGGTACTATATGTGGATGACATATTGATTATTGGAAATGACATTAACATGCTTAACAATGTGAAGAGTTATTTGAACAAATGTTTTTCAATGAAAGACCTAGGTGAAGCTGCTTATATATTGGGCATCAAAATCTATAGAGATAGACAAAGGCTGATAGCTTTAAGCCGAGTACATACCTAGACAAAGTTCTGAAAAGGTTCAGAATGGATAAGGCAAAGAAAGGTTCAGTGCCTATGTTGTCAGGTAAGATATTGAGCAAGGCTCAGTGTCCAGCTACGGTAAATGATAGAGAAGCTATGAGCAAAGTGCCTTATGCCTCGTCCATAGGTTCTATCATGTATGCCATGCTGTGTACTAGACCGGATGTGTCCAATGCTCTTAGTTTGACGAGCAGATACCAAAGTGATCCAGGAGTGGAACACTGGACAGCCGTGAAGAACATCCTAAAGTACTTGAACAGGACTAAAGAAATGTTCTTAGTCTATGGAGGTGATGAACAGCTCGTCGTAAAGGGTTGCGTCGACGCTAGTTTCGACACCGACAAGGATGATTCTAAATCTCAGACAGGATACGTTTATATTTTGAATGGAGGAGCTGTGAGCTGGAGAAGCTGCAAGCAAAGCGTGATCGCGGGATCTACAATAGAAGCGGAATACATGGCTGCTGCAGAAGCGTCAAGTGAAGGAGTTTGGATCAGGAACTTCATCACTGAGCTTGGCGTGGTTCCAAGTGCCTTGGACCCACTGGAGATATTATGTGACAACACTGGCGCCATAGCACTCGCTAAGGAACCAAGATATCATCTAAAGACCAAGCATATCAACCACAAGTTTCATATAATCCGAGATTATATAGTAGATGGAGATCTGAAGATTAGCAAAGTACATACAGATCTGAATGTCGCAGATCCATTGACTAAACCTCTTCCACGTGCAAAACATGATCAGCACCTTAGTGCCATGGGTGTTAGATTGTTGCCAGATGCAAACTAGATTATTGACTCTAGTGCAAGTGGGAGACTGTTGGAATTATGCCCTAGAGGCAATAATAAAGATGTTATTATTATAATTCTTGTTCATGATAAAGTTTATATTCCATGCTAGAATTTTATTAAGCGGAAACTTTAATACTTGTGTGGTTTGTGAACAACACCGTGTGGTTAAGGTTTCCTAACCATAGACATGGGTTGTTGATTAATAATGAGATCATATCATTGGGAGAATGATATGGTGGACAGACCCAAACTAAGCGGAGCAATTAGACCGTGTCATCGTGTTCATCTTTGCGAAGCTTTTCTTATGTCAAATATTGTATTCCTTAGACCATGAGATAATACAACTCCCTGGTATCGGAAGAAAGCTTTGAGGTCATCAAACGTCGTCCTATGAGAGGGTGATCATAAAGGTGTCTCTCATGTGATCGGAAAGTACCTGTTGGGTTGTATGTATCGAGATGGGATTTGTCCCTCCCAAGTCGGAGAGATATACTTCGGGCCCACTCGGTAATTGATATCAACACCGCTTGCAAGCATGTGAACGAGATTGAACTAGGTATGACGGTACCGACGATCAAATCTCGGGCAAGTAAAATATCGCGAGACGAAGGGAATATATGTATGGGATTGATTGAATCCTGGCATCGTGGTTCATCCGATATGATCATCGATGAATGTGTGGGAGTCAATATGGGTTTCCAGACCCCGATGTTGATTATTGTTATAAGATCATGTCTGCATATTCTCGAACCCGAAGGGTCACACACTTAACGTGTCTCGATGCTAGGATAGATTGGATAATTGGTTTATGAGTTTTTGTTCGGAGTCTCGGATGGGATCTGGGACATCACGAGAGGTTCCGGATTGGTCCAGAGAATAAGATTCATATAAGCAATGCAGTTTTTGGAGTTCGGAATTGTTTCGGGTTAATCGGTATTGTACCGGAAGCTTCTAGAACCTTCCGAAGGGGGACCAACGTGGCCCCACCTGCCGGGAGGGGGCATGGGCCTATGAGGGAGTGCCCTGGACGCATTGGGCTAGGGGCACAAGGCCCCATAGGGCCCAGCCGGCCAACCTAGGGCAAAACCCTAGGGGAGCTTCTAGAAGGGGGGAACTTGCCCCCCACTCCTCCCTCCTTGGCTGCCGGCCCTAGGGTTTGGGGGAGGGGCAAGGGCTGGCCGCCCACCCCTCTATATAAAGAGGGCTGGGGGCACACCCCCTCACACACCTCCTCCTCAAGCCCTAGCCGCCCTGCTGCCCACCTCTCTCTCTCTCCCTCCCGACTGCGTGTAGGCGAAGCCCTGCTGCAGAAACTCTCCACCACTTGCACTGTGCCGTCGCGTTGTAGATCCAATCCGTCTCTCCACCATACTTGCTGGACCGAGGAAGGAGGAGACTTCGAGGTGCCGCACGTGTGCATCTCTTAGAGGCATCGCCACTTGCGGTGTTAGATCGGATCGGATCGCGAGGAGGAGAAGCGAGTACGACTACATCACCCACGTTCCGTCGAACGTTCTGCTGTGCGAATCTTCAAGGGTATGAAGATCTCATCTATTCCCCCTTGTTGTTTGCATCTCCTAGATTAGATCTTGGCTTTCCCGTTCGCATCCGTAGAATTTTTTTGATTTACTATGCTGCAAAACCCTTTAGTGGTATCAGAGCTAGATCTATGCGTGGATGTGTTTCACGAGTAGAACGCAACATGGTTGTTGCGGCCGTTGATGTTTTCTGTTGCAAGCCTCTTGTTTGTGTACTTCTTATGACGCGGGATAGTGAGATCGAAGCGGTCCAGGCCAACCTTACGCGACATCGTTCGCGAGACCGGCTCCGCACTTGACGTGTGTCTTGTTCCACACATGCGGCTGGTGGATGCCAGTTTCTCTCACTATAGTTGTCATGGGATTTACACCGGATTTTGGCAACCATAATATCACCGTAATATGGCCCGGGACTAATAACCTGGAGCAGGCCAGCTGGTCCTTTCGTGGAATATTAGTCCCGGGTCGTATCATGGCCTGGGACTAGTTGTCCACGACTATATAATCTGCCTCCTGTCCTGCTGCCCTAAAGCATATGGTGGCCATTTTTCTCAAACAAGCAAGATAGTTCATGCCATTTTTTTCTCAAGATTTGTCAATATTTAGTTTGCAACACCTAAATCCAAAGATTTGAAAGGTTAGAACTTCATTCTTTCATCTCTTATTGTACTTTAGCTCTATAATGCTATATAAGTATAGATATATGGATCAAATGCATGCATGCTCTAGAAGTAGCTAGAAGGATTTTGATATATATGTGTAACAAATTTTGATTAGGCACATAGTTCCTGAAAATTGAAATGTGTAATTTTAGAGTTTCAGAGCTTAGAATGGAATGAGGTTTTCACTGATAGAACAGTAATAAAAAACTCCACATTTATCATGTTGATTGTTTTCTGCAATTCACAAATTGGTGCATGTAAATTTTCAAAATTCAAAATTAATGCTCTAGAAGCTCTCAATATAACTTGTAATTATTTTATCATGTTGTGTAATGGTTTTTTATATACTTTTACTATAATGCAGATGGTCCGGGAATGGATGTATGGTACTGACCGACGCTCTGGCGAGTTCATTAATGGCGTTCATGAATTCATCCGTGTTGCTGATGCAAACAAGCACAATGGTTTTGTATTCTGTCCATGTAATGGATGTAGGAATCAGAAGGATTACTCTGACTCAAAAACCCTTCACAGCCACCTGTTGAAGTCCGGCTTCATGCCCAGTTATAATTGTTGGACCAAGCACGGAGAGAGAGGGGTTATAATGGAAGACAATGAAGAAGAGGAGGAGGATGACAACTATCATGGTTTTCCTGAGTACGGAGATACTTCCATGGGGGATGCTGAAGGGGAGGATGAAGAAGAGACACATGATGAACCCGCTGATGATCTTGGTCGGACCATTGCCGATGCACGAAGAGATTGTGAAACTGAAAAGGATAGGAAGAAGTTCAATCACATGTTAGAGGATCACAAAAAGTTGTTGTACCCAAATTGCGAAAATGGTCTGAAAAAGCTGGGCAGCACACTGGAATTGCTGCGATGGAAGGCTGACTGTGCTATACCTGACTCCTCATTTGAAAAGTTGTTGAAAATGATGAAGAATATGCTTCCAAAAGATAACGTATTTCCCGCCAGTACGTACGAAGCAAAGAAGGTTGTCTGCCCTCTAGGTTTAGAGGTTCAGAAGATACATGCATGCCCTAATGACTGCATCCTCTACCGCGGTGAGGAGTATGAGAATTTGGATGCATGCCCGGTATGCACTTCACTTCGGTATAAGATTAGACGAGATGACCCTGGTGACATTGAGGGCGAGCCCCCCCCCCCCGGAAGAGGGTTCCTGCGAAGGTGATGTGGTATGCTCCTATAATACCATGGTTGAAACGCTTATTCAGAAACAAAGAGCACGCCAAGTTGTTCCGATGGCATAAAGAGGAACGTAAGTCAGACGGGATGTTGAGACACCCCGTTGATGGGTCGCAATGGAGAAAAATCGATAGAAAGTACCCGGACTTTGAAGATGACGCAAGGAGTTTAAGGTTTGGTCAAGTACAGATGGCATGAATCCTTTTGGGGAGCAGAGCTCATCCACAAAGACTGCCCATGACTCTATGCATCTATAACCTTCCTCCTTGGTTATGCATGAAGCGGAAGTTCATTATGATATCATTGTTGATCCAAGGTCCGAAGCAACCCGGCAACGACATTGATGTGTACCTAAGGCCATTAGTGGAAGAACTTTTACAGTTGTGGCACGAACCCGGGATACGCGTGTGGGATGAGCACAAGCAGGAAGAATTTAACCTCCAAGCATTGCTTTTCGTAACAATCAATGATTGGCCTGCTCTTAGTAACCTTTCGTGAGACCAAACAAGGGATACAATGCATGCACACACTGTTTAGATGAGACTGAAAGTATATATTTGGAACATTGTAAGAAGAATGTATACAATGAGCATCGTCGATTTCTTTTGGCCAAGCATCCCTTAAGAAAGAAAGGCAAGCATTTCAACGGTCTGGCATGTCACCAGACGAAGCCTAAGGAGCATACTGGTGCTGATATATTTGATATGGTCAAAGATTTGGATCAACTAGTAACCTTTGGAAAGGGTCCTAGAGGAAAATCTGTTCTGAAGGACGCTGAAGGACACGCACCCATGTGGAAGAAGAAATCTATATTTTGGGAGCTACCATATTGGAAATTCTTAGAGGTCCGCTCTGCAATCGATGTGATGCATGTGACGAAGAATCTTTGCGTGAACCTGCTAGGCTTCTTGGACGTGTATGGGAAGACAAAAGATACACCGGAAGCACGAAAGTACCATCAACGTATGAAAGACCCAGATGGCCTACATCCAGAATGGTTTCAAGGTCATGCCAGCTACGCTCTTACCAAACAAGAGAAGGAAATATTTTTTGAATGCCTAAGCAGTATTAAGGTCCCGTCTGGCTTCTCATAGAATATAAAGGGAATAATAAATATAACAGAAAAAAGTTCCAAAACCTAAAGTCTCATGACTGCCACGTGATTATGACGCAAATGCTTCCGATTGCATTGAGGGGGTGAAAGAACATGTGTGCCCCCATGTGTGGTTTTGGTAATTAATGACAATGTTTTATGGACTTATGTTTGCATTGAGTTTTACTTGTAGGATTTGTCCATAGTCAATGCTTGAACCATATGGTGGCTTCAAGGTTGGAATAAGAATAAAGTGAAGAAGATCAAGTGTTGATCAAGGTTTATTAAGATGATCTCAAGTGTATCGTGCCATCCTTATGGTGATCATGGATATGTGAAGATATGCCTAAAAGAGAGGCTCTTCCATAGTGGAGTATGGGGGAGCATCTTCACCAAGCTAGTGCAATCAAGAAAGGTGCTCCATCCTGAGGTTTGGAATATACAAGGCAAAGGTTTGATATTGATAGGGTTTCTTTCTAACTGGTCTCATGGTGTTAGTTGGAGAGACCGGTTTATAGGATAGATAACCGTACTATCAATAGGGGCTCTCAAGTGAGTAACTTGATCATATCCCTCGGTGAGAGCTCAAACCTTTGCATACTTGGCATCATATTTATTGGTTCTTATTTGGTTCTTATCCATGAGAGGTTTTAGATATTGTGTCAATCTCTATGACAAGCTTAAGTTCATCGAAAACGGATTTCATATGCATTCTCTATTGTGTTTTCGATATTGGAGGTTTTACCGGTTTGTCTTTTATAGATAGGTTAAACCTATCATCATTTGGTTCTATCCTCCCTTACTGGACTATGATGGTTCCCTGCATGATCTTGTAGATCTCGTTACTATCTTCGAAACGAGCCCAAGATCATCAAAATTGGAGTCCGAATGAAAAAGTTATGATGGTTTCAGTTTTGCTGTTCCTGCCAGTTTTCAGGGGGGCGGATTATCCGGCCATGGGGGCGGATTATCTGGCCCAATTTTTGGAAAACGGCTAAGGACTTTGAGGCGTGGCTCCCAGTAATGGGGGCGGATTTTCTAGTCCCTCGGGGGCGGATTATCCGCCCCAAATATCCGCCCCTATACTGAGAGTCGCGCCGCGAAGTCCTTAGCCATTTTTTTGGCCCGGGGAACCCGGAATATCCGGGGGAGGGGCGGATTATCCGGCCTGGAAGGTCCCAAACGGTCATATTTCGTTGGGGAGGGGTATAAATAGACCTCTTCTTCCTCCTTAGGCTGGTTGCTTGCATTCTCTCTCTCCTCCATTGTTTTGACCTTCAAGAGCTTGCAAATACTCTCAATCGCTCCCATATTTATTGAATATTTTTGGGGGATTTGAAAGGGGAGATCTAGATCTACAACTCCACCAATCCATCTCTCCTCTATGTGAGGGGAACATATTGGGATCTAGATCTTGGGGTTTATTTTGTGGATTTCCTCGTGTGTTCTTCCTCTCTTATTCTCCCACTAGCTTTTGTAGCTTTTGTGGAATTTGGGAGAGAAGGACTTGAGCACTTCCTGTGTTCTTGCCATTGCATTTGGTGCATCGGTTTGAGTTCTCCTCGGAGGATTTGGTGAGTGAAAGTTGAGAAGCTTTTTACTCTTGGGTTCTTGGAACCCTAGACGGTTTGTTGGTGTTGCAGGCTTTGGCCTTGGTGGCGTTTGTTGGGAGCCTCCGATTAAGTTGTGGAGAAGTGCCCCAACCTTGTGAGAGGTTCCGGTTGCCACCGACAAGTGCACCGATAGTGGAAGTGCGGATCGATCCCGTTGGGGTGAGATTCACCGGAGAATAAGGGAGGCCTTTTGTGGCGTAGGTGGTTTGATACCACCCCCACTCCAACGAGACGTACTATCTTTATGGGAGGAACTCGGTAATAAATCATCGTCTTCGCGTGCCTCGGTTATCTCTACACCCGAGCTATTTACTTATGCACTTTACTTTGTGATAGCCTTCGTTCTTGAATTATTATATCTAACTATCACATAATTTCTTGTTTTGCTTAGCATAAGTTGTTGGTGCACATAGGTGAACCGTAGTTTATATAGGTTTTGTGCTTGACAAAGTAAACGCTAGTTTTATTCCGCCTTTGTTAAGCCCATCTCGTAAAAGTTTTAAACCGCCTATTCACCCCCCCTCTAGGCAGCATCTGTATCCTTTTCAATTGGTATCAGAGCATGGTCTCTCATTTTAGGCTTCACCGCCTTGAGAGTAAAGATGTCGGCTAGGGGACTAGTGCACAATGGCATGTTATTATTTGATGGCACAAATTATGATATATGGAAAACTCGTATGCTTATTCATTTTCGGGACATGGACCCAAATTTGGAGCGTATTGTAGATATAGTTTTTTCTCCTCCTATGGATTTCAAAAATCTATCTTGTGAGGATGAGAAAAACTTATATCTCGATGCTCAAGCTTCTAATGTGCTTGTTAATGCTTTGAGCTATGTAGTTACCTCTTCAATCATTCCTTTTTGGAGCGCTCATGAGTTATGGACAAAACTTCAAGATAAATATGTTGTGTCCAATATTGTTGAGGATGATTGTGTTGCTTCCACTTCCGGTCAAGATGAGTTCTCATCTTCTACCACTTCACCAACATGTGATTTTTCACATGGTAATGATATGGTGAGTGGTGATAGAAATTGCAACTTGGATAGTGTGCTTACTATTTATAATCCATCATCTCTATCTAGTTGCAATGATCTATCTTTGGACTTTAACACTTCTAGCACTACAAACTTCTTACATGCTTGTGTTAATAGTCCTTGCATATCATGTAGAAATGACTTGAATAAATCTCATGATGATATGCTTGTGTTTTCTTGTTGCCATGATAAAAATGCTTCTATTTCCTCTAATTCTTGTGTTGCTAACCATGTAGAGGAAACCGAAGATTCTATGGGCCAAGACAAAGTTTTGAATGAAGCCACAAATGCAATCTCGTCTTCACCTTCTTCCAGTACCCACCTATGCCTTATGTCTAGGGATTCAAAGGTAACTCCTACTTTGGAACCCATTACCTCTTGTGATGAGGAGGATGTGGATAATGTGGAAGAAGAGCTTGATATTGATGATTTATATGAAAAGGATGAGATTGTTTATCGTGCCCTTGTTAAGAACAATATTGCATGCTCTAACTTTGTTGAAATCTTGGACTTTGCTATTAAGAGCAAGGAACATATTGATAAGTTAGAAACACAAATTGAGGTGCATGATAATAACTTTGATAAAATGGGTAGTCTTGATCGTGAGTATGCTAATATAATTGCAAACCTAAATAAAGCTCTTAAAGAAGAACAAACCACCAAAGAATCTCTTGAGGAGACTTTTACTCTAGAATTATCTAGAGTAAAGGAATACCATGATAGAGAACTTGTGGTGGCAAACTCCTTCAAGATTAAAAACGATGAACTTGAAGTTGCTTATGCTAAACTTGTTGAGGATTTTAAGCACCTCGAAAGTGGCTCTCGGGTCATTAAGAGGGAGCTCATCAAACTCACCGAGTCGCATGGGCAACTTAAAGCTTCATATTCAAAAGAGCTTGGCAAGTTGCCCTCACCTCTTGCTAATAATGATGATGCTTGTGCTACTAACTCTATTTCTTGTGAAGCATCTATTCTAAAGGAGAATGTTGAGCTAAAGGCTCAACTTGTGTTGCTAACTAGAAACTATGGGAAATTAGAAGAAAGTCATTTTAAGCTCTTGAACTCGCATGAGGATCTTCTAGTCTCCCATGGTAGGCTAAAGTTAGCTCATGAGGCCATCGTGTCAAAGGTAACATCTAGTGGGCCTCATGTGGACATTAGCACTATATCTACTCCAAATGTTATATTGCCATGTGCTAGTCCTTGTAATTCATCCTCTCACAACCATGCTATATCTCGCGATGAATTACATTCCTTGCCTTGTTGCTCTAACAATGTAGCATCTACTTCCTCTAGTACTTTAGTTGAAACTAACCATGTAGAGGAAATCAAAGAGCTCAAGGCTCAAGTCACTTCTTTGAAGAATGACTTGAAAAAGGGTCATCAAGGGAATGCTGCACTCAACAAAATCTTGAGTGTGCAAAAATCCCCCAATGACAAGAGTGGGATTGGATTCAACTCCAATGTCAAGAACAAGTCCACTATCAAGTTGAAGCACAAGGATAACAAGAATAATGGCCAAGATCAAGTAAATAATCCGGCCAACATTGTTTGCTTCAAGTGCAAGGAAGAAGGGCATCATGTCAAACATTGCCCATTAAAGAAGAAGTCCCTTGGCAAGAAGCAACAAGGGAGGCGGCCTCAAGCTCTACATCCTGTTAGAGATGGGCCTCCTCCCAAGAAGACTCAAGCTCTTCCTCAAGTTGTTGCTTCATCCAAAAATAAAAATGGCAAGAGTAGAACTTGCTACATATGCCGTGAGAAGGGGCACATTTCTTCCTCATGCACTATTGGTATCTCCTCATCCAACCCTATCATTATTGATAATGCGTATTCTCTTTGTAAGGATGAGGTTGGCAATGTGTTTGCCAAATTTGTTGGTGCCCAATGTGGTGTCAAGAAAAGAACCATTTGGGTGGCCAAGCCTATTGTTACTAACTTCTTAGGACCCAACTTGGTTGGGGACCATATAGCTAAAACTTGATCAGTAGGTGTTGGTTGGAGGGCATTGAAGACTTGGTTACATTATGAAGAATTGAGGGATCTTCATCTAGTATAATTGTCAAGTCAAGTCATGTGGATTATATTGCCTCTACTATATATCCAATGTTCCTCCTTGCGGTAACATATCCTTAACTCATTACATTGAAAGTTACTCGCCCCCCTTGTGCATGTGTTGGTTTTCTATCTTCCATGCTCTTGTACATGTTGTGATTTTCACTTAATTATCTTGAGGAATCAAGCATATTTTTGTGTATGATTAGGTGGCACACCATGTATGTGTGTTTCTTATGTTTGAGCCTTTATTGGTTATATTTGGTATCTTATTTGGCTCTTGTGAGAGATTAATGGACTATACCATTTTGGGGGAGTGTTATGCTTGGGCATTCCACAATCCTAAAAATGTGTGTACATGAGAAATTTAAGTTCTATAATGTCCATTAATTATATCTATTTGGATCCGTTGCCTCATGTTGGTTTTATGGTAGTATCACATTATGGGGGAGTCATATTCTTAGTGCATATTACAATCCTAAAAAATGTGAATATTCGAGGTTGTGTCACTTAGAATTTATATGGATAACTATCTAGCGCCCATGTGACACATTTGCTCATACAAGTTCCAATTTGCTTGAATGCATTTATTGATCACATTGAGAGTGTTTCTTGGTATGTGTTTCCTCATATTTAGATCTCTATATCATCATGGAAACCATTTTCTTCAAGTTAATCTAATCATTAGTGATTGTGTGACTATTGGAAGCTACCAAGAATCTTGTTCGAAGTATCATGCTTAATTCTTATATTTTGTTATATGCTTCTTGTTGTGACTATGATCTTGGATATCCATGCAAGCTACCTTGGGAAAATTATTTCCAATATTTCTTGTCCTTGGACAATGAGTACTCAATTTATGGTAGAATTTATTGATCATATTCACTTTGGCCTTTGTTTAATTTTATCCTATCTTTGGCTAAGAAAATGTTTTGTGTTGTCTCCCAATCCTTCCTTGCTTCTTTTGGATCTTCTTATTTTATTGATATCCTCTTGTGTTTTTATTATTGTAGGTAGTAGTGATAATCCCATTTGTGTGCATTTTGCATTCAAAAGAAAATTCTATATAATGTACTACTTATGGGTGAGCTCTCCTATATTATCTAGAACAATATTTTTATGCTTCCTTGTTTGATCCATATCGGGTTTTATGTGCTTGGAAGTTTGATCTATTCGTTTTGGTATTTTGTGCCATCATGAAAAGTTTGGAGAGTTTGGTTTACTTGTTGGAACCTTACTCTTTTTGGGAGTTGGTTTTGTCCTTTTATGTGATTTATTGTATATCTTCCTTGTGTGTGCTTGTTTTGTTATGGGCATATGTCTTTGTGATGTTATCCATTTACAAACATACACACATATGTGAAGATAATGTTAGTTGGTTTTTAATCCTTGGAGACCACCTTTCTATTCCTTTTGATTCTTTGGTGGCTTCCAAATTTAATTGCCTATGGGTGCTTGTTCCTATTGTTTGCATCTTTGGGAACTCATATTTGTTCTCTCATGCCTTGTATTGTTCAGTGAACTTGGATGAGTGAGGATTCCATGATTATGCACCTTGTTTCCAAATGCAATTATCATAATTGGTGCATTATCTTTGGGGAGCTCATCTAATTCATCTAATAATGCTCATTTATCTTCTGTCTCATTCATTGTGCCTTAAATGTTTATGGGGGAGTGATGATTCCATATTTGTGCATTTTTGTATTGAAATACACCGATTTTAAAGTATGCACAAATCTTGGGGAGCTTCTAAATTTTATTTAAGCATTTATTTGATCTTTCATGTGTTGTGTTTTAAATTCTTATGGGGGAACAAGGATTCCATATTTGTGCATTATGTATTCCAATGCATTTATTTTAAAATTGTGCACAAATATTGGAGAGCTTCTCTATTTGTTATTTAAAACACTCTTTTGCTCAAATCATAATATCTTGTAGTTTCCGTTTGGACTCATTTCTTGTTTTCAAATTGGTTTGTCGGCTCATGTGATTGCTTGCGTCTTTTATTTTATTACTTTGGCAATCTTCGGATCCTCGATATAGTTCTACTCCCTCCCAAGTATTCATCATTGTATATGTGCGAAGACACACCTTTGGAGGAATTATTACTATATTGGTCGTCTAGAACTATTCACCCATTTTGGCAATCGATGCCAATGGGGGAGATGTTTTGGAGGGTTTAAGGGAAGTTTGTTCTTAAGCATTTACCTCTCATGATCTTGCATCTTTGTTGTTGCTTTGCATGGTGAATATATAGAGGAAACTCCACCAACGGTAATGGTTCATCACACACGCATATATTGTGGGGGAGCTTTCTCTATATATTATGGGCGTACCAACATCACATACTTGTGTAGTATTTGATGTTGGCGCAACCATTTTTTTGTTAAGTTGATTATATAAACCCTCTCAAAGGATTGTAATCAATTACCAAAATGGGGGAGATTGAAAGAACATGTGTGCCCCCATGTGTGGTTTTGGTAATTAATGACAATGTTTTATGGACTTATGTTTGCATTGAGTTTTACTTGTAGGATTTGTCCATAGTCAATGCTTGAACCATATGGTGGCTTCAAGGTTGGAATAAGAATAAAGTGAAGAATATCAAGTGTTGATCAAGGTTTCTTAAGATGATCTCAAGTGTATCGTGCCATCCTTATGGTGATCATGGATATGTGAAGATATGCCTAAAAGAGAGGATCTTCCATAGTGGAGTATGGGGGAGCATCTTCACCAAGCTAGTGCAATCAAGAAAGGTGCTCCATCCTGAGGTGTGGAATATACAATGCAAAGGTTTGATATTGATAGGGTTTCTTTCTAACTGGTCTCGTGGTGTTAGTTGGAGAGACCGGTTTATAGGATAGATAACCGTACTATCAAGAGGGGCTCTCAAGTGAGTAACTTGATCATATCCCTCGGTGAGAGCTCAAACCTTTGCATACTTGGCATCATATTTCTTGGTTCTTATTTGGTTCTTATCCATGAGAGGTTTTAGATATTGTGTCAATCTCTATGACAAGCTTAAGTTCATCGAAAACGGATTTCATATGCATTCTCTATTGTGTTTTCGATATTGGAGGTTTTACCGGTTTGTCTTTTATAGATAGGTTAAACCTATCATCATTTGGTTCTATCCTCCCTTGCTGGACTATGATGGTTCCCTGCATGATCTTGTAGAGCTCGTTACTATCTTCGAAACGAGCCTAAGATCATCAAAATCGGAGTCCGAATGAAAAAGTTATGATGGTTTCAGTTTTGCTGTTCCTGCCAGTTTTCAGGGGGGCGGATTATCCGGCCCAATTTTTGGAAAATGGCTAAGGACTTTGAGGCGTGGCTCCCAGTAATGGGGGCGGATTTTCTGGTCCTTCGGGGGCGGATTATCCGCCCCAAATATCCGCCCCTATACTGAGAGTCGCGCCGCGAAGTCCTTAGCCATTTTTGCTGAGAACCCGGAATATCCGGGGGAGGGGCGGATTATCCGGCCTGGAAGGTCCCAAACGGTCATATTTCGTTGGGAAGGGGTATAAATAGACCTCTTCTTCCTCCTTAGGCTGGTTGCTTGCATTCTCTCTCTCCTCCATTGTTTTGACCTTCAAGAGCTTGCAAATACTCTCAATCTCTCCCATATTTCTTGAATCTTTTGGGGGGATTTGAAAGGGGAGATCTAGATCTACAACTCCACCAATCCATCTCTCCTCTATGTGAGGGGAACATATTGGGATCTAGATCTTGGGGTTTCTTTTGTGGATTTCCTCGTGTGTTCTTCCTCTCTTATTCTCCCACTATCTTTTGTAGCTTTTGTGGAATTTGGGAGAGAAGGACTTGAGCACTTCCTGTGTTCTTGCCATTGCATTTGGTGCATCGATTTGAGTTCTCCTCGGAGGATTTGGTGAGTGAAAGTTGAGAAGCTTTTTACTCTTGGGTTCTTGGAACCCTAGACGGTTTGTTGGTGTTGCAGGTTGTGGCCTTGGTGGCGTTTGTTGGGAGCCTCCGATTAAGTTGTGGAGAAGTGCCCCAACCTTGTGAGAGGTTCCGGTTGCCACCGACAAGTGCACCGATAGTGGAAGTGCGGATCGATCCCGTTGGGGTGAGATTCACCGGAGAATAAGGGAGGCCTTTTGTGGCGTAGGTGGTTTGATACCACCCCCACTCCAACGAGACGTACTCTCTTTATGGGAGGAACTCGGTAATAAATCATCGTCTCCGCGTGCCTCGGTTATCTCTATACCTGAGCTATTTACTTATGCACTTTACTTTGTGATAGCCTTCGTGCTTGAATTATTATATCTAGCTATCACATAGTTTCTTGTTTTGCTTAGCATAAGTTGTTGGTGCACATAGGTGAACCGTAGTTTATATAGGTTTTGTGCTTGACAAAGTAAACGCTAGTTTTATTCCGCCTTTGTTAAGCCCATCTCATAAAAGTTTTAAACCGCCTATTCACCCCCCTCTAGGCAGCATCTGTATCCTTTTCAGGGGGCTTCTACCAGATAATGTTCGAGTACCCATTGTGAAGCTATGTGCATTTCTCAATGCAATCTCTCAGAAGATAATCAATCCTGAAGATCTACCACGGTTACAGAATGATGTGGTTCAATGTCTTGTCAGTTTTGAGTTGGTGTTCCCACCATCCTTCTTCAATATTATGGCCTTTTCTTGGTTCACCTAGTCGAAGATATTTCCATTCTCGGTCCTGTATTTCTACAAAATATGTTTCCCTTTGAGAGGTTCATGGGAATCTTAAAGAAATATGTTCGTAACCGTGCTAGGCCAGAAGGAAGCATCTCCAAGGGCTATGGAACAGAGGAGGTCATTGAATTTTGTGTTGACTTTGTTCCTGACCTTAATCCGATTGGTCTTCCTCAATCTCGGTATGAGGGGAGACTGAGTGGAAAGGGTACTCTAGGAAGGAAATCAATAATATGTAGGGACGAACATTCTTACACCGAAGCACATTACACCGTTCTACAGAATTCTATCTTGGCAGCCCCATATATCGAGGAACACAAGAAAATCTTACGCTCCAACAACCCTGGAAAGCATGACTCTTGGATTAGAGATGAACACATGAAGAGTTTCAGCGGTTGGTTGCAACATCTCATAAAAAACAACACTCTTGGAGATCAGCTATACTTGTTGTCTAGGTCACCATCTTCGACTATATCGACTTTCCAAGGGTACGAGATAAATGGGTATACATTTTACACGATAGCCCAAGATCAAAAGAGCACCAACCAAAACAGTGGTGTCCGCTTTGATGCAACAGACAACAATGGGTCAAAGACCACATATTATGGTTACATAGAGGATATATGGGAACTTGACTATGGACCTACTTTTAAGGTCCCCTTGTTTCGGTGCAAATGGGTCAAGCTGATAGGAGGAGGGGTTGAGGTAGACAAGAAATACGGAATGACATCGTTGGATCTCAACAATCTTGGGTACTTAGACGAACCATTCGTCCTAGCCAATGATGTGGCTCAGGTTTTATATGTGAAGGACATGTCTACCAAACCTAGAAAAAGAAAAAATAAGAAAAAAAAATACATCAAACGATGAGCCAAAGCGCCACATAGTTCTTTCAGGAAAAAGAAACATCGTGGGAGTGGAGGACAAGACAGACATGTCAGAAGATTGTGATAAGTTTCATGAAATTCCGCCCTTCGCGGTGAAGGATGACCCAAGCATCATGTTAATGAATGAAGATGCTCCATGGATACGACGGGATCAGAAAGGAACACACGCGAAGAAATGATATGTAATAATTGTAACATTTTATGAGTGAAGATGCTCCATGCATGTGTCCATTTTTATAGTGTTTTCTGCAAACAATCTTGAGTGTGTTAGTCCGCTTTGTATGGACCGGGACTAAAGGAGGCCTTTAGTCTGATTCATACTTACCATTAAGATCTGATCTCCAAACGCGTGAGGTCACATATTAGGGAGTGCCTCTATGACCAGTTTCTCGGAGATGCCGGAGGACTGGGCTCCGTCGGCATCTCCCTGAAACTGGCCGTAGTGGTGTCCCTGCTCTCGAAAACCATCTTGCAGCTTGTAACTTCTCTAACTAGATCAATACGCCTGGGATCTAACTAATTTCACATATTAGGGAGTGCCTCTATGACCAGTTTCTCGGAGATGCCGGAGGACTGGGCTCCGTCGGCATCTCCCTGAAACTGGCCGTAGTGGTGTCCCTGCTCTCGAAAACCATCTTGGAGATGCCTCAAACTGGCTGGAGGACTGGACTCACAAGGATGCCTATTTATAGTACAAGCAGCTCAGCATAATGTCGACACTCACGACATAATGTCGACACTCACCCCTATTATTAGTGCTGACTCATGTGTTGGAGATATGCCCTAGAGGCAATAATAAATGTAGTTATTATTATATCTTTGTGTTTATGATAAATGTTTACATTCATGCTATAATAGTATTAACAAGGAAACATTAATACTTGTGTGATTTGTAAACTTAATTTGAAGTCCCTAGTATAGCCTCTATACTTCACTAGCTTGTTGGTTGATTAAATGATTGTGGTTTCCCTATCATGAACATTGAGATGTTATCAACAACAAGATCATATCATTAGGAGAATGATATGGTGGACATACTCCTATTGATAAGCGTAGCATAAAGATCAAGTCATTTCAATAGTTCAATTGCTATATGCTTTCTGATACATAGTAACCTAATTCCTTGACCATGAGATCATGCATATCACCTTTACGGATGGATGCTTTGATGACATCAAACACCACACCGTAATCGGGTGGCTATAAAGGTGGCATTAAGTGTTCGGAAAGTATTGGTTGAAACACATGGATCAAGAGTGGGATTTGTCCATCCTCATGACGGATAGATATACTGGGCCCTCTGGTGGAATGTCATCCAATTAGCTTGCAAGCATGTGACTTGGTCACAAGGGATAACATATCACGGAACGAGAAAAGAGTACTTATCGGTAACAAGGTTGAACTAGGTATGCGAGAGATCTGACGATCATAACCTCGGATAAGTAAACTATCGTGAGACAAAGGGAAATTGGTATCGTATGTAAGTGGTTCATTCGATTGCAAAGTAATCGTAGAAATATGTAGAGCCATATCAATTTCCAGATTCCTCTATTGGTTATTGTTAGAAGTGTCTCGATCATGTCCGCATAATTCACGAACGTAGGAGACACACTTAAGGATTCGACGTTGTTTTGAGTAGTTATGGTATTATGAGAAAGAGACCGAATGTTGTTGAGTCTCGGATGGGATCCGGGATATCACGAGGTGATCCGGAATGGTCCGGAGAATAAGATTCATATAAGGAAAGTCCCGTTTCGGAGTTCGGGAATGATTCCGGTGTTTTCATCGGGAATGTTCTAGAAGGTTCCGGATTGTCCGGCACTCCGGGGGGGGGGAGGGTACATAAATGTGTCATTGAATGATTGCATCATGTACTAAGTGTTCTTTCTGTTCCAAAAAACATGAAAGTCAAATTGCCAGTTTGAAAGTCAAACGGCTAAAACAGGAAACTGTGGGAAACAGGAAACTGTGGGAAACAAGCAAGAGGAGTTGGAACCAACTTGGAGGAGGAGTCCCACTCCTCCAGGCCGGCGCCCAGCCCTAGGCCGAGTTGGGGAGGGACTCCCTCCCTCCCCTGGCGCGCCTAGCCCCTCCACCCATAAAAGGAGGGGCAGGGCTCCTCCTTGAGACACACAAGTTTCCACCTCTAATCTCAGGTTTAGAGTCGTTTGGTTTAGAGCTTCTAATTGCTTTGGCCTGCGGTTTAGAGCCTTCTAATTGGTGTGTCTAAATCTCTAGACCACTAATAGACCTCTCTCATAATCCACCATACTCGCTACGGCTTAAGGCGAAGCCCTGCGGGATCTCCCCTCTACTTCCGGTACCACGCCATTGTGCTGCCGGAATCGCGAGGAGAGTGCTACAACCTCCATTTTCTTTGGAACAAGGGAGAGGAAGGTCTTCGTCAATCACGAACGTGTGACCGATCAAGGAAACGCTTGAGCAGCCTGGGAAGGATCGTCCCACACGATCTTGAGATCGGAAGAAATACGACTACATCACCCACGAGAATCCGCTCTCGTTAAACACTTTGGAATCTTCGAGGGTAAGTTATTCCATCGACTCGTTGCTACAATCTAGTAGATAGATATTGGCTTGTTTGTTTGTATGCGATAGAAATTTTTTGTTTTCCATGCTACGAACCCCTACAGTGGTATCAGAGCCGTGTCTATATGTAGATCTGCCTGCAGTAGAACAAAATGGTCATTGTGGGCGTTGATGCTCTTATTGTAGATTGCTTTTTGTGTACTTTGCATCTTGCGGTATGTTGGGATGAAGCGGCCCGGGCTAACCTTACATGACATCGTTCATGAGACTTGCTCCACGCTTGACATGCAACTTGTATTGCATAAGTGGCTTTGCGGGTGCCTGTTTCTCCTAGCATAGTTAAGATCCAATTTACAACGGGTAATCAACAATGCTAGTATCAATGTTGTGGTTCTTGTTCGTAAGTTAGAATGACACTTATTGAAAGCCCCAAACCACGTAAAATATGCAAAGAAAGTAGAGGCGTCTAACTTTGTTTTGCAGGGGTGTGCAGTGATGTGATATGGCCATGATTGTGATTATATTTGATGTATGCAATTTTCCTTATTGTAAGTTGGCAACCGGCAGGAGCCATATGGTTGTCTTTAATTTATGTTAAGACCCGCGTGTCTATTCAAAGTAGTTGTAATAGTTGAAGCCGGTGGGCGACAACCATGGTGAAGCGTCATTGACCTTGATGCAATGCCGGTGATGATGGAGATCATGTTCGTGCTTGAAGATGGAGATCGGAAGCACAAAGAAGAAAGGCCATATCATATCACATATTATGAATTGCATGTGATGTTAATCCTTTATGCATCTTGTATTGCTTAGTAGGCAGCGGTAGCATTATAAGATGATCCCTCATGCACATGAATTTCAAATCATAAAGTGTTCACCCTTAGTTAGCACCGTTGCTAAAGCTTGTTGTTTCGAAGCACCACGTGATGATCGGGTGTGTTAGATTCTGCAAGTGTATACAACGTGAGCAAGCCAGATTTTCTCATGCAGAAACTAAGGTTTGATCTTGACGAGCCTAGCATGTACAGACATGGTCTCGGAACACGGATTACCGAAAGGTAAAGCATGAATCGTATAGTAGATATGATGAACATGACGATTGTTCGCCATTGAAACTATATCAACTCTCGTGATGATCGGTGTTGATGTGGTGGATTTGGTTCGTGTGATCACTAAAACAATGTGAGGGATGTTGTTTTGAGTGGGAGTTCACCTAGTTTAATTTCATTAATTAATTTGAACTCAATTTGTCATAAACTTAGTCTAAACTATTGCAAATATGTTGTAGATCAATGGCAGCCCCTACCATCAATTTTAATGCGTTCCTAGAGAAAGAAAAGTTGAAAAACAATGGAAGCAACTTCGCGGATTGGTTCCGCAATTTGAGGATTGTCCTCACAGCTGGTAATTTGTCTTATGTGTTGGATGCACCGCTGGGTGACCCACCTACAGCTGATTCTCCCGATGAAGTAAAGAATGTTTACCTCGCTCGGAAGAATCAGTACTCCATAGTTCAGTGTGCTATCTTGTATGGTTTGGAATCAGAGCTTCAGAAAAGGTTTGAAGAGTCAGACCCATATGATATTGTCGAGGATCTCAAATTGATTTTTGAGACTCATGCGGCAATTGAAAGCTATGAGGCTTCTGAAAAGTTCTTTAACTGCAAGATGGAAGAAGGCAGTCGTCGGTGAGCATGTGCTTAAGATGTGCAGGCACAAACAAACTTCAAAGCTTGGGTATAGTGATTCCTAATGCCTTGGGATTTACCGTGTCCTCCAATCACTACCACCAAGTTACAAGAACTTTGTGATGAACTACAACATGCGAACATGAACAAGACGTTACTGAACTCTTTGCCATGTTGAAATCTGCAAGTGGAGATCAAGAAAGCGCACCAAGTGTTGATGGTCAATAAGACCACCAAACTCAAGAAAGGCAAGTCTAAGCAAAGGGACACTTCAAGAAGGGTGGTAAGAAAGTTACCACGGACGAAGAAAACCAAGGCTGGACCCAAGCCTGAAACCGAGTGCTTTCTTTGCAAGGAGAAGGTCCTTTGAGCGGAATTGCCCAAAGTACTTGGCGGATCTGAAGAACGGCAACATCAAGAAGAAAGGTATATCGATATACATGTTATTGATGTGTATCTCACTAGTACTAAGTAGTAGTGCAGGTATTTGATCTTTGGTTCGGTTGCTCATATTTGTAACTCGAAGCAGTCTTTGCAGAAAAGCGGAAGCTAGCGAAGAACGAGGTGACGATGCGCGTGGAAGCGGATCAAAGGTTGATGTGATCGCGGTGGCACGCTACCTCTTCATCTACCATCGGGATTAGTTTTATACTTAAATAATTGTTATTTAGTGCTGCGTTGAGCATGAACATTATATCGGGATCTTGTTTATTGCGAGACGGTTACTTGTTTAAGTCGAGAATAATGGTTGTTCGATTTATATGAGTAATATGTTTTACGCATGCACCTTTGATAGATGGTCTATTCTTATTGAATCTCGATAGTGGAAATACACATATCAACAATATTGAAGCTAAACGTTTGAAATCAGCGATAATTCGACCTATATGTGGCATCGTCTTGGTCACATTGTGAAGCGTATGAAGAAACTCCATTCATGGACTTCTTGAATCACTTGATTTTGAATCACTTGAAAGATGCGAAGCATGTCCGATGGGAAAAATGACTAAGACTCCATTTTACGGTATGATGGAGCGAGCTACGGACTTATTGGAAATCATACATACCGATGTGTGGTCCAATGAGTGTAGCATCATGTGATGGTTATCGTTATGTTCTTACCTTCACAGATGACTTGAGTAGATATGGGTATATCTATTTCATGAAACATAAGTCCGAAACTTTCGAGAAGTTTAAGGAGTTTCAAAGTGAGGTAGAGAATCAACGTAACAAGAAGATTAAATTTCTACGTTACGATGGAGGTGAATATCTAAGTTCTGAGTTTGGCGAGCATTTAAAGAAGTCGGAATACTTTCACAATTGACACCGGGAACACCACACGTAATGGTGTGTCCGAACGTCAGAATCGAACTCTCTTAGATATGGTTCGTTCTATGATGTCACTTACAGTTTACCGCTATCATTTTGGGGTTATGCATTAGAAACAACGCATTCACTTTAAATAGGGCACCGTCTAAATCCGTTGAAACGACACCGTATGAATTATGGTTTGGGAAGAAATCTAAATTGTCGTTCCTTAAAGTTTGGGGATGAAGCCTATGTAAAGAAGTTACTGGGACAGGCTTGAACCCAAAGCGGAAAAATGCGTCTTCATAGGATACCCGAAGGAAACTATTGGGTATACCTTCTATCATAGATCCGAAGGCAAAATCTTCGTTAAGAATGGATCCTTTCTAGAGAAGGATTTTCTCTCGAAGAAGTGACTGGAAGGAAAGTAGAACTCGACGAGGTTGTCTAACCTTCTCTCGAAATTGCGAGTAGCGCAGAACCGAAGAAGTTCTGTGGTGCCTGCACCAATTAGAGGAAGCTAATGATGATGATCATGAAACTTGATTGAAGTTGCTCTGAGCCTCGGAGGTCAACGAGAACTTACCACTCCAGTTGGTATGATTCCGTTATGAGTGTCATGTTGGTGGACAACACCGATGACCCCGAGACATATGAGGAAGCGATGATGAGCCCGATTCCAATAAATGGCAAGAAGCCATGAAATCCGAGATTGGATCCATGTACGAAAACCAAGTATGGACTTTGGTGGACTTACGGATGGCGGAAGGCTGTCGAGAACAAATGGATTTTCAAGAAGAAAAGCAGATCTTGATGGTAATGTTCTGTCTATAAAGCTCGACTTGTCGCAAAAGGGTTTCGACAAATTCAAGGAGTTGACTACGATGAGACTTTCTCACCAAGATGCGAAGCTAAAGTCTGTAAGGATTATGTTAGCGATCGCATATTATGATTATGAGATATGGCGGATGGATGTCAAAAGCATTCCTCAATGGAGATATTGATGAAGAGTTATATGATGCAACCCAAAGGTTTTGTCGATCCTAAAGATGCTAACAAGGTATGCAAGCTTCAACGGTCCATTTATGGATTGAAGCAAGCATCCGAAGTTGGAATCAACGTTTGATAAGGTAATCAAAAGTTTTGGTTTTATACAAACTTATGGAGAAGCTTGTATTTACAAGAAAGTGAGTGGGAGCTCAGAGCATTCTTAATACTATATGTGGATGACATATTGTTGATTGGGAATGATGTAGACCTTCTTAATAGTGTCAAGGAATATTTGAATAATAGTTTTTCAATGAAGGATCTTGGCGAAGCAGCTTACATATTAGGCATAAAGATTTATAGAGATAGATCGAACGCCAAATATCATTGTCACAGAGTACATATTTGGACAAAGTTCTAAAGAAGTTTGGAATGGAAGAAAGCAAGAAAGGGTTCTTGCCCATGTTTCTAATACGACCTTGAGTAAAACTCAAAGTCCGACATCGACGTAAGATAGAGAAAGGATGAGTAAGACTCCTATGCCTCACCATAGGATCTCTAATGTATGCCATGCTATGTACTAGACCCGACATTGCATATCTTTGTTAGTTTAACTAGCAGATATCAAAGTGATCCGAGTGGATCATTGGACAATGATCAAAAACATCCTTAAGTACTTGAGAAGAACTAAGGATATGGTTCTTTCTTATGGAGGTGATGAACACTCGTTGTTAATGGTTACACCGATGCTAGTTGGAACACCGATCCGGATGATTCTAAATCACAATATGGATACGTATTTATTTTGAATGGTGCAACGATTAGCTGGAGGAGTGCAAAGCAAAGAGTTGTGGCGAGATCTTCAACCGAATCGGAATACATGGTCGCTTCGGAGGCTTCAGAAGCGATATGGATGAAAGAGTTCATTACTGAGCTGGGTGTGGTTCCAAGTGCTACTGGACCCAATGTCTATCTCTTTGTGATAACATGGCGCCATAGCCAATGCGCAAGAACCAAGGTCACACAAGAAGTCAAGCATATCAAGCTGCGTTTTCACGCTATTCGAGAACATATCCGGGATGGGGATATAAAGATTTGCAAAGTACACAGATCTAAATGTGGCGGATCCGTTGACTAAACCTCTCCGAGGGCAAAACATGACCAACACCAAACTGCCATGGGTGTTCGTATATTACCATGTAATCTAGATTAGATGACTCTAGTGCAAGTGGGAGACTGTTGGAGATATGCCCTAGAGGCAATAATAAATAGTTATTATTATATCTTTGTGTTTATGATAAATGTTTACATTCATGCTATAATAGTATTAACAAGGAAACATTAATACTTGTGTGATTTGTAAACTTAATTTGAAGTCCCTAGTATAGCCTCTATACTTCACTAGCTTGTTGGTTGATTAAATGATTGTGGTTTCCCTATCATGAACATTGAGATGTTATCAACAACAAGATCATATCGTTAGGAGAATGATATGGTGGACATACTCCTATTGATAAGCGTAGCATAAAGATCAAGTCATTTCAATAGTTCAATTGATATATGCTTTCGATACATAGTAACCTAATTCCTTGACCATGAGATCATGCATATCACCTTTACGGATGGATGCTTTGATGACATCAAACACCACACCGTAATTGGGTGGCTATAAAGGTGGCATTAAGTGTTGGAAAGTATTGGTTGAAACACATGGATCAAGAGTGGGATTTGTCCATCCTCATGACGGATAGATATACTGGGCCCTCTCGGTGGAATGTCATCCAATTAGCTTGCAAGCATGTGACTTGGTCACAAGGGATCACATATCACGGAACGAGAAAAGAGTACTCGGTAACGAGGTTGAACTAGGTATGCAGAGATACCGACGATCATAACCTCGGATAAGTAAACTATCGTGAGACAAAGGGAAATTGGTATCGTATGTAAGTGGTTCATTCGATTGCAAAGTAATCGTAGAAATATGTGGGAGCCATATCAATTTCCAGATTCCTCTATTGGTTATTGTTCGGAGAAGTGTCTCGATCATGTCCGCATAATTCACGAACCGTAGGGAGACACACTTAAGGATTCGATGTTGTTTTGAGTAGTTATGGTATTATGAGAAAGAGACCGAATGTTGTTTGGAGTCTCGGATGGGATCCGGGATATCACGAGGTGATCCGGAATGGTCCGGAGAATAAGATTCATATAAGGAAAGTCCCGTTTCGGAGTTCGGGAATGATTCCGGTGTTTTCATCGGGAATGTTCTAGAAGGTTCCGGATTGTCCCAAGCACTCCGGGAGGGTACATAAATGTGTCATTGAATGATTGCATCATGTACTAAGTGTTCTTGCTGTTCCAAAAACATGAAAGTCAAATTGCCAGTTTGAAAGTCAAACGGCTAAAATAGGAAACTGTGGGAAACAAGCAAGAGGAGTTGGAACCAACTTGGAGGAGGAGTCCCACTCCTCCAGGCGGCGCCAGCCTAGGCCAAGTTGGGAGGACTCTCCTCCCTGGCGCCTAGCCCTCCACCCATAAAAGGAGGGCAGGCTCCTCCTTGAGACACACAAGTTTCCACCTCTAATCTCGTGTTTAGAGCCGTTTGGTTTAGAGCTTCTAATTGCTTTGGCTGCGGTTTAGAGCCTTCTAATTGGTGTGTCTAAATATCTAGACCACTAATATCCTCTCTCATAATCCACCATACTCGCTCCGGCTTAAGGCGAAGCCTCGGGATCTCCCTCTACTTGTACCACGCCGTTGTCTTGGGAATCGCGAGAGTGCTACAACCTCCATTTTCTTTGGAACAAGGAGAGGAAGGTCATCGTCGAAATCGAACGTGTGACCGATCATGAAGCTGCCGGAGCAACGCCCGAAGGATCGTCCACGATCTTGAGATCAGAAAGAGTACGACTACATCACCCACGAGAATCCGCTCTCGTTAAACACTTTGGAATCTTCGAGGGTAAGTTATTCCATCGACTCGTTGCTACAATCTAGTAGATAGATCTTGGCTTGTTTGTTTGTATGCGATAGAAAATTTTTGTTTTCCATGCTACGAACCCCTACATCATGTTTAGTCCTGGTTGGTGTCTCCAACCGGGACTAAAGGTTCATCTTTAGTCCCGGTTGGTGACACCATCCGAAACAAGGTACAAGATGCACGACATAATGTCGACACTCACCCTATTATTAATGTTGCCTGGCCCAGTCTGCCGCAATCCCTTCAGTCGCGGTTGGTTTCTCCAACCAGGACTAAAGGTTCATCTTTAGTCCCGGTTGGTGACACGATCCGAAACAAGGTACAAGCCGCACGACATAATG
This sequence comes from Avena longiglumis, assembly GCA_030063025.1. Lineage (NCBI taxonomy): Eukaryota > Viridiplantae > Streptophyta > Magnoliopsida > Poales > Poaceae > Avena > Avena longiglumis. The sequence goes on along the minus strand of CP125977.1, from coordinate 86,497,627 downwards.
TCGACACTCACCCCTATTATTAGTGTTGCTCGCCCGATCGCATAATCCCTTCAGTCGCGGTTGGTTTCTCCAACCGGGACTAAAGATGAACCCTCTCTTTATTAGGTAACACTCAAGACATTTATTAATATTAAAAACCGGGACAAACCGGGACTAGCTAACACTCAGGACTAAAGCCGCCCCCTTTAGTCATAATCATGCCTAGTCCTATAGTACGCAGCTTCAGGGTCTTCTTCGTCATCGTCATCATAATCGTCATCGTCACCTGCCACTCCGAGGATCCCCAACCCATATTATTTGTTTTATTTGGATTATTATAATAAAAGATATGATTTTCCAAAGTTTTTATATTTGATTTGAATAAAAAAAGAAAATTTACAAATGAAATAATTTATAAATGATGCAAACAGATAAATAGATATTATATTAAGATTCTTTATATTTTTCTGATAATAATAATAGACATATTATTTGTTTTATTTGGATTATTATAATAAAATAAATGATTTTCCAAAGTTTTTATATTTGATTTGAATAAAAAAAGAAAATTTACAAATGAAATAATTTATAAATGATGCAAACAGATAAATGGATATTATATTAAGATTCTTTATATTTTTCTGATAATAATAGACATATTATTTGTTTTATTTGGATTATTATAATAAAAGATATGATTTTCCAAAGGTTTTATATTTGATTTGAATAAAAAAAGAAAATTTACAAATGAAATAATTTATAAATGATGCAAACAGACAAATGGATATTATATTAAGATTCTTTATATTTTTCTGATAATAATAGACATATTATTTGTTTTATTTGGATTATTATAATAAAAGATATGATTTTCTAAAGTTTTTATATTTGATTTGAAATTAAAAAATGAAATTTTACAAATGAAGTAATTTATAAATGATGCAAATAGATAAATAGATATTATATTAAGATTCTTTATATTTTTCTGATAATAATAGACATATTATTTGTTTTATTTGGATTATTATAATAAAAGATATGATTTTCCAAAGTTTTTATATTAGTTTTGAATTAAAAAAAATATAATTAAAGAAAAAACAATTAGTCGCGGGTCGTGGCTGGACCCGGGACTAAAGGGTGCCTGCGCGCGCGAAAACGAAGCGGCCGAAAAAACCCTTTAGTTCCGGGCCGTGGCTTAACCCGCGACTAAAGGAGGGGTCTTTAGTCGCGGGTTAAGCCACGGCTCGGGACTAAAGACCCTTTAGTCCCGTCCCGTGGCTTAGCCCGGGACTAAAGGGGTGGCCACTATATATTTCGCGCGCCAGGGCAGGTGCTGCCCAACACTTGGCATTCTCGACGCAGCGAAGACGAAGCATGCCCGCATCAAAGACGACGCAGGGGAGGTGCTGCCCGTCGCCGCCGTGCCACTCCGCTCCACCGCTTGTTGTGCCGCCCGCCGCTCCTTGCCGTCTTGCCGCTCGCGTCGGCGCATCCTCGATTGCCTTGCGACGCCGCTCTCATGTAGCGTCTTCGCCCTCGTCGGTGAGCCCGATCGAGGCCACATGTGGTTTTTAGTTTTTATAGTTTTTTGTTATATTTTTTGTATAGTTTTTTATAGTTTTTTTATAGTTAGGTTTATTATAATTAGGATTATTATAATTAAGATTTAGTTATTAGGATTATTATAATTAGGACTATTAGGGTTTTTTGTTATAGTTTTTTTATAATTAGGATTATAATTATGATTATAATTAGGATTATTATAATTAAGATTTAGTTATTAAGATTAGTATTAGGATTATTATAATTAGGTTTATTAGGGTTTTTTGTTATAGTTTGTTTCTATAGTTTTTTATATTAGGGTTTTTTGTTTTAGTATTAGGATTATTATTTTAATTAAAATGTTAGAATTAGGATAAGGATTATTGTTTTAGTTATTTTTTGTTTTATTTATTAGGATTATATTGTTTTATTTATTGTTTTATTAGGGTTAATTTTTTTGTTTTAGTTATTATGATTATTGTTTTAGCACAAATAATATTAGGATTATTATAATTAGGATTATTATAATTAGGATTATATTGTTTTAGTTATTAGGATTATTTTTTTTTCTAACCTGTTTAACTCTCTTTTTGTTATAGATAATTAAGTCATGGATCCATCCGAAGATCCTGGTCGCATCGGTGAAGGTTTTCTTCGGGGCATGATAGGAGGTGAAATTCCTCTTAAAATTACTACCGGCGCCGAAGATATTTTGCTCGAGGAAGAGATATCCTCATATCTGAATCCATCCGGTGATGGACTAGAGGAAAACCTAATGTACCAAGGGGAAGACCAGATGGACGAAGGGCAAACAAATAACAATAATAACGATGGCCCCTCGACAGGATTCGGCGAAGTACACACATATATATATAAAGTCTCGTGTTACCTCTATTCATTAACTGATCTAGATATATATTATTCACTCTCTATTCTTCTTTTAGCCCACTGGATCGAAGCAATCGACAGCTCGAACGAAACAAGGGCCGAACGAAAAGTTGGATGGTAATCAGAGGTTCACCATCGAAGAAATAGATGATGATGGTGAACCGATTGCTCCAGAGAAGCACCAGAGGATGTTTATAAATCAATGTGTGGTGCTTGTAAGGGACAACCTTCCGATCACCATCCAAGAATGGAATAATTCAAAGAAAGCCGGTGAAGAATCCAACAGCTATGTCACCGATGATGCCAAAGATGACCTTTGGCAGAAGCTCATAGCGCATTTCATACTACCTCTAGAGTATGAGGAATTTGAGCTAGATGGTAGTACCCCAAGGCCAGGTGGGCTTGAAAATAGAGCGAAAGTCAAGGAGTGGGCACTAAGCAAGATGGCTGAACTGTACCGGAACCACAAGAAATGTTTATACGCGAAATATGTCGCAAAAAAGAAAACTCCAGACTTCAAAGGAGTAAACGAGAAGTTGAGAGAACAGTGGCCCGATTTTGTACAGTACAAGCAATCTGATAAAGCAAAGGCAAAGTCGGCAAATAACGCATTAAATGCTGCCAACAAGAAATACCATCATAAAATGGGGACAGGTGGCTACAAGAGTGCCATCCCTAAGTGGGAAACTATGGAGAAGGAAATGAGGGCTAGAGGCGTCACTCCGAGTGCATGATGGATGGCCCGAGGTCAAAGCACTTGGTGAATGCAGACACGGGGATCCTTGGACCCGAAGCAGGGAAGACATTATTTCATGATAAAATTCTAAAACCCTCCCAAGACCTTATTCAAGCAATGAACGATGCTCAATTGGGATTGTTCCGTCCCCGAGAGAGAGAACGACGGTGACACACGCCCTAGGGAATCACGAAAGGGAGGACGAACACGAGGCAAAGGCGCGGTGTCTCGTGAAAGAAAGGATTTCCTCGATGCGATGCGATTCTGAAGCCGTCGAGAAAGAAGGACCGGAGGCGGACGGATCTCCGGGGAGCAGGACCTAGCGATCTGAAGAACCTCATGCATGAAATTAGCCAAAGGCCGCCATCGTCAACTCACCGCATGCGATGATCCTGCATTGGATCTTAGCCAACGGAGAAGCAGCGTGGCTTCCACGGAGGTCCGTGCTGATGATCAAGCACTGCTGGATGATGCACCGACTCCTCACTACCCCGTGGATGATGTCAGAGAGATGGCACAATGTGAGCTACATCAGCCAATGAACAACCTGTCCTTCAAGGTGGCGATCGGCACTGCTTTACCTTGTCTACCTGGAGCACACCACCAATCACTTCCGATTCCACCAGGTTATTCTCTTGTCACGGTGGATTACATAGTGGAGGATTTTGCGGACCTAGAGATTGAAATCGCTACGCCTGAAGGCCTTACGAAACTAGGAGATCTCAAGCGCAACATCATTCTATGGAATAAGAAGTACATCAAGTTTCCAGGCTCGGCGCCAAGGCCACCGACTCTAAGGAATCCAAATCCACCCCGCATCGAATGTCGTCAACCTCCAAGTCCACCCCAACCCGATTATCACCAACCTGCAAGTCCACCCCAACCCTATTATCGCCAACCTCCGAGTCCACCCCGCCCCGCTGACGATCGCCGCAGCAGGAGTACATCAACTCGATCTCCGCCTCCGCCTCCGTGCAATACTTGAAGGGTTTCGCGGCATAGTAAATCAAAATTTTCTACGGATGCGAATAGAGGGAAGCCAAGATCTAATCTAGGAGATGCAAACAACGAGAGAGATTGGATTAGATCTTCATACCCTTGAAGATTCAGACAATGAACGTTCATCGGACGTGGGTGATGTAGTCGTGCTTCTCCTCCTCGCGATCGATCCGATCTAGCACCACAAGTGGCGGTGCCTCCGTGAGATGCACACGCAGCACCTCGGCGTCTCCTCCTTCCTCGGACCAGCAAGTATGGTGGAGAGACGGATTGGATCTACAACACGGCGTGGTGTATATGGTGGAGAATTTCATGTGAGGCTTCGCCTACAAACAGTCGGGAGGGAGAGAGGAAGGGCAGCAGGGCGGCTAGGGTTGGAGGGGAAGGTGTGAGGGGTTGGTGCGCCCCCACCCCTCTTTATATAGAGGGGGGCGCAGCCCTAGCCCCTCCCCCAAGCCCAAACCGGTGGCCCCAAAGGATAAGGAGTGGGGGGCAAGGAAACCCCCCTTCTAGAAGGTTTATCTCGAGTTTAAACCTCTCTTGGCCGGCTAGGCCCTATGGGGCCTTGTGCCCCTGGCCCAATGCGTCCAGGACACTCCCTCATACGCCCATGCCCGCTCCCGGAAGGTGGGGCCACATTGGCCCCCTTCCGGAAGGTTCTAGAAGCTTTCGGTACAATACCGATTAACCCGGAACAATTCCGAACTCCAAAAACTGCACTGCCTTATATGAATATTATTCTCCGGAACCTCTTGTGATGTCCCGGATCCCATCCGAGACTCCGAACAAAAACTCATAAACCAATTATCCAATCTATCCTAGCGTCGAGACACGTTAAGTGTGTGATCCTGCGGGTTCGAGAATATGCAGACATGATCTTCTATCAATAATCAACAGCGGGGTCTGGAAACCCATATTGACTCCCACACATCCATCGATGATCATATCGGATGAACCACGATGCCAGGATTCAATCAATCCCATATATATATTCCCTTCGTCTCGCGATATTTTACTTGCCCGAGATTCGATCGTCGGTACCGTCATACCTAGTTCAATCTCGCTCACAGCAAGTACTTTACTCGTTCCATAATACGATATCACTTTGTGATTAACTCCTTAACCACATGCTTGCAAGCGGTGTTGATATCGATTCTTGAGTGGGCCAAGTATATCTCTCCGACTTGGGAGGACAAATCCCATCTCGATACATACAACCCAATGATACTTTCCGATCACGAGAGACACCTTTATGATCACCCTCTCATAGGATGATGTTTGATGACCTCAAAGCTTTCTTCCGATACTGTGGAGTTGTATTATCTCATGGTCTAAGGAATACAATATTTGACATAAGAAAAGCTTCGCAAAGACGAACACGATGACACGATCTAATTGCTTCGCTTAGTTTGGGTCTGTCCACCATATCATTCTTCCAATGATATGATCTCATTATTAATCGACAACTCATGTCCATGGTTAGGAAACCTTAACCATCATTAATCAATGAGCTAGTCCATAGAGGCGTACTAGGGACACGGTGTTGTTCACAAACCACACAAGTATTAAAGTTTCCGCTTAATATAATTCTAGCATGGAATATAAAGATTATCATGAACAAGAATTATAATAATAACAGCTTTATCATTGCCTCTAGGGCATAATTCCAACAGTCTCCCACTTGCACTAGAGTCAATAATCTAGTTTACATCTGGCAACAATCTCACACCCATGGCCTTGAATCGGTCGATCATGTTTTACGTGGAAGAGGTTTAGTCAATGGATCTGCGACATTCGGATCTGTGTACTTTGCTAATCTTGATCTCCATCCGCTATATAATCTCGGATTATATGAAACTTGCGCTTGATATGCTTGGTCTTTGCATGATATCTTGGTTCCTTAGCGAGTGCTATGGCGCCAAGTGTTGTCACAATATCTCCGTGGGTCCAATGCACTTGGAACCACGCCAAGCTCGATGATGAAGTTCTGATCCAAACTCCTTCACTTGACGCTTCGGCAGCCATGTATTCCGCTTCTCATCGTAGATCCGCGATCACGCTTTGCTTGCGCTTCTCCACTCATAGCTCCTCCATTCAAAATATACACGTATCACTCCGAGATTTAGAATCATCCTTGCTTGTCGAAACTAGCGTCGACGTAACCTTTCTGACGAGTCTTTCATCAACCCCATAGACTAAGAACATTTCTTTAGTCCTATTTAGGTACTTTAGGATGTTCTTCACGGCTGTCCAGATGTTCCTCTGGATCACTTTGATACCTTTCGTCAAACTAAGAGCATTGGACACATCCGGTCTAGTACACATGGCATACATGATAGAACCTATGGCGAGGCATAAGGCACTTTGCTCATAGCTTCCTATCATTTCATCAGTATGGCAACACTGAGCCTTGCTCAATATCTTACCTGACAACATGGGCACTGAACCTTTCTTTGCCTTATCCATTCTGAACCTTTTCAGAACTTTGTCTAGATATGTACTCTGGCTTAAAGCTATCAGGCGTCTTTGTCTATCTCTATAGATCTTGATGCCCAATATATAAGCATCTTCACCTAGGTCTTTCATTGAAAAACACTTGTTCAAATAACTCTTCACGTCGTTAAGCATGTTGATGTCATTTCCAATAATCAATATGTCATACACATATAGTAGAAACGTCACCGAGCTCCCACTCACTTTCTTGTAGATACAAGCTTCGTAGCAATTTGGAACAAATCCAAAGCTCTTGATCACTTGATCAAAACGAAGGTTCCAACTTCGAGATGCTTGCTTCAGTCCATAAATGGAACGCTGAAGTTTGCATACTTTATCATCATCCTTAGGATCGACAAAACCTTCGGGTTGCATCATATACAACTCTTCATCAATGTTGCCATTGAGGAACGCAGTCTTGACATCCATCTGCCATATTTCATAATCATGAAACGCAACAATTGCTAATAAAATCCGAATGGACTTAAACATCGCTACGGGAGAGAAAGTCTCATCGTAGTCAACACCTTGAACTTGTCGAAAACCTTTCGCGACAAGCCGTGCTTTATAGACGGTAACATTACCATCCGCGTCCATTTTCTTCTTGAAGATCCATTTGCACTCAACGGCCTTTCGGTCGCTAGGAGGGTCCACCAAAGTCCATACTTGGTTTTCGCTCATGGATCCCAATTCGGATTTCATGGCTTCTAGCCATTTCTCAGAGTCTGGGCTCATCATCGCTTCCTCATAGTTCGTAGGTTCACTGTCTTCTTCTAACAAGACAGTCAAGACAGGGTTGCCGTACCACTCAGGAGGGGCACGCGACGTTGTCGACCTGCGACGTTCAGTAGCAGCATCGTCCGAAACTTCATGATCCTTGTCATTAGCTTCCTCTATTGTTGGTGCAGGCGGCACTAGAACAATTTCAGGTGCTGCGCTACTATCCAATTCAAGAGAAGGTTCAATAACCTCGTCTAGCTCTACTTTCCTCCCACTCACTTCTTTCGAGAGAAACTCCTTCTCAAGAAAGGAACCGTTCTTTGCAACAAACACTTTGCCTTCGGTTACTGATAGAAGGTATACCCAATAGTTTCCTTAGGGTATCCTATGAAGACGCATTTCTCGCTTTGGGTTCGAGCTTGTCCGGCATCAACTTCTTGACGTAAGCTTCACATCCCCAAACTTTAAGAAACGACAACTTAGGTTTAGCACCAAACCATAGTTCATACGGTGTCGTCTCAACGGATTTAGATGGAGCCCTATTTAAAGTGAATGCAGCGGTTTCTAATGCATAACCCCAAAATGATAATGGCAAATCAGTAAGAGACATCATCGATCGGACCATATCTAATAGGGTTCGGTTCCGGCGTTCAGACACACCATTGCGCTGTGGTGTTCCGGGTGGCGTGAGTTGTGAAACGATTCCACTTGCTTTAAGATGCTGAGAAAATCGTAACTCAAATATTCACCTCCACGATCGGATCGTAGAAACTTAATCTTTCTGTTACGATGGTTCTCCACTTCATTCTGAAATTCTTTGAACTTTTCAAACGTTTCAGATTTATGTTTCATTAAATAGATATACCCATATCTACTTAAGTCATCGGTAAAAGTGAGAAAATAGCGATATCCACCGCGCTTTGAAACACTCATCGGTCCGCATACATCGGTATGTATGATTTCCAACAAGTCTGTTGATCGCTCCATCATACCGGAGAACGGGGTTTTGATCATCTTGCCCATGAGGCATGGTTCACATGTGTCAAATGATTCAAAATCAAGAAACTCCAAAAGTCCATCAGAATGGAGTTTCTTCATGCGCTTTACTCCAATATGACCTAGACGACAGTGCCACAAATAAGTAGTATTATCACTATCTACTTTGCATCTCTTAGCCTCAATGTTATGGATGTGTGTTTCATCCTTTTCGAGATTTAGAAGAAATAAACCATTCACAATAGGTGCATGACCATAAAAGATGTTACTCATATAAATAGAACAACTATTATTCTCCGATTTAAATGAATAACCGTCTTGCAATAAACACGATCCAGAAATAATGTTCATGCTCAACGCAGGCACATAATAACATTTATTAAGGTTTAAAACTAATCCCGAAGGTAAAACTAAGGAGAGCGTGCGGCCATCACATCAACTCTTGATCCGTTGCCAACGCACATCGTCACCTCATCCCTATAAGCCGTCTATTCCATAGCTCTGTTTGAGTTACAAATATTAGCAACCCAACCGGTATCAAATACCCGTGCACTACAACGAGGGCTAGTAAGGAAAACATCAATAACATGTATATCAAATATACCTTTGATGGTGCGTCTTCTTATGCTAAGTACTTGGACGATTCGCTTCGGTGACCCTTGTCCTTGCAATAGAAGCACTCGAGGTCCGGTTTAGGACCAGACTTGAGCTTCTTCTAAGCGAGAAGCAACGCTTGCCGCCGCCTTTCTTGAAGGGCTTCCTTGCACCCTTACCTTTCTTGAAGGTGGGGGGCTTGTTGACCATCAACACATGATTATTCTTTTTGATGTTCACCTCTGCTACTTTCATCTTAGCAAAGAGCTCAGTGATCATATCAGTGGAACCAATCTGATTGTGATTAACTACAAAACTTTTGTAGCTAGGAGTGTCAATATTGAGCTCCTCTGGAATCTTGCAGTCCAGTTGCTCAAGGCGTTGAGTGTAGCCCGTCATCTCAATGGCGTGCTCACTAACGGAACTCCCTTCCTCCATCTTGTAGTTAATGAATTTCTTAGAGATCTCATATCTCTCAGAACGGGCTTGAGTCTGAAACATGTTTTTTAGCTCCTCGAGAATCTCAAAGGGCCCGGCGAACTCCTCAAAACGATTTTGAAGATCCGATTCCATAGCATACAACATGGCGATCTTAATCAAATCATAATCATCCTTGCGCGACTGATAAACAACTTTTTCATCAGCCGGCGCATCTATAGCAGGGGCGTCACCTAGCGCTTTCTCAAGGACATAGTCCTTTTGTCCGCCAGCGATAATGATTCTCAGAATGCGGAACCATTTGGTGAAGTTAGACCCATTGTTTCTAAGCTTTTCTATCTCAGCAAAAACGTTGAAGTTGAAGTTGGACTTGGCCATGTGATCTACAGTATTTGCAAGTACAATTTAGACTATGTTCATGATAAATAGTTCAACTTAATCAAATTACTAGATGAACTCCCACTAAATTCAACATCCCTCAAGTTTTTTAGTGAACACGATCCAAATTCACCACACCTAATCCGGTCATCACGAGAAGAGATGTGGTTTCAATGGTGGACAACGAAGTGTCGATCATATCATTCATATGACTCATGCTTAACCTTTCGGTTCATGTGTTCCGAGGCCATGTCTGTACATGCTAGGCTCCTCAAGTTAAACCCAAGTATTTCCGTGTGTGCAAAACTGGCTTGCACCCGTTGTATGTGAGCGTAGAGTCTATAGCACCCGATCATCACGTGATGCTTGGACACGACGAACTTTCGCAACGGTGCATACTTAGGGAGAACACGGTTTTTATCTTGATCTTTAAGTGAGGAATCATCTTATAATGCTACCGTCGCGATCTAAGCATGATAAAATACATAAAAGGATAAACATCACATGCATATAACTTTATGTGACATGATATAGCCAATCTTCGCGCAATGATCTCCATCTTGTGCGTTCCGGCATGATCTCCATCACTCCACCATGATTGCCTCCACCACGAATAGCAACTACAATTATTGCTAACTACTTAGCGATAAAGTGAAACTATTACATGGCGCATAAGAAGTTGACACACAGGTCATACACAATTATAAAGACAACCATATGGCTCCTGCCGGTTGTGTACTCATCGACATGCAAGTCGTGAAACATTACAAAACATGATCATCGCATACATTATACACATCACATCTTGGGCCATACCATATCACGGAAAACACTCCTGCAAAAACAAGTTAGGCCTCTAATTTGTTGTTGCATGTTTACGTGGCTTATGGGAGTAGATGCTAAGAACGATTCTTACCTACGGAAAGCCAGCGGTGATATTATGGTTGCCAAACTCCGGTGTTAATCCCATGACAACTATAGTGAGAGAAACCGACATCCACCAGCCGCATGTGTGGAACAAGCCACCGCGTCAAGTGCGGAGCGGTCTCGTGACGACGTCGCGTAAGGTTGGCCTGGACCGCTTCAATCTCACTATCCGCGTCATAAGAAGAACACAAACAAGAGGCTTGCAACAGAAAACATCAACGCCCGCACAACCATGTTGCGTTCTACTCGTGAAACACATCTACGCATAGGTCTAGCTCGATACCACCGAAGGGTTTCGGCATAGTAAATCAAAATTTTCTACGGATGCGAGCGGAGGAAGCCAAGATATAATCTAGGAGATGCAAACAACGAGAGATTGGATTAGATCTTCATACCCTTAAATATTCAAGACAGCGAACGTTAAATCGGAGCGTGGGTGATGTAGTCGCATCGCTTCTCCTCCTCGCGATCTGATCCGATCTAGCACCACAAGTGGCGGTGCCTCCGTGAGATGCACACGTGCAGCACCTCGGCGTCTCCTCCTTCCTCGGACCAGCAAGTATGGTGGAGAGCGGATTGGATCTACAACACGACGGCGTGGTGTATATGGTGGAGAATTTCTGCGAGGCTTCGCCTACAAGCAATCGGGAGGAGAGAGGAAGGGCAGGCGGCTAGGGTTGGAGGGAAGGTGTGAGGGTTGGTGCGCCCCACCCTCTTTATATAGAGGCGCAGCTAGCCCTCCCAAGCCCAAACCGGTGGCCCCAAAGGATAAGGAGTGGGGGCAAGGAACCCCCCCTTCTAGAAGGTCTATCTCGAGTTTAAGCCTCTCTTGGCCGGCTGGGCCCTATGGGGCCTTGTGCCCCTGGCTCAATGCGGCCAGGACACTCCCTCATAGGCCCATGCGCCCTCCCGGAAGGTGGGGACACGTTGTCCCCCTTCCGGAAGGTTCTAGAAGCTTCCGGTACAATACCGATTAACCCGGAACAATTCCGAACTCCAAAAACTGCACTGCCTTATATGAATCTTATTCTTCGGACCACTCCGGAACCTCTCGTGATGTCCCGGATCCCATCCGAGACTCCTAAAAAAAACTCATAAACCAATTATCCAATCTATCCTAGCGTCGAGACACGTTAAGTGTGTGACCCTGCGGGTTCGAGAATATGCAGACATGATCTTCTATCAATAATCAACAGCGGGGTCTGGAAACCCATATTGACTCCCACACATTCATCGATGATCATATCGGATGAACCACGATGCCATGATTCAATCAATCCCATATATATATTCCCTTCGTCTCGCGATATTTTACTTGCCCGAGATTCGATCGTCGGTACCGTCATACCTAGTTCAATCTCGTTCACAGCAAGTACTTTACTCGTTCCCTAATCCGATATCACTTTGTGATTAACTCCTTAACCACATGCTTGCAAGCGGTGTTGATATCGATTACCGAGTGGGCCCGAAGTATATCTCTCCGACTTGGGAGGGACAAATCCCATCTCGATACATACAACCCAACAGATACTTTCCGATCACCTGAGAGACACCTTTATGATCACCCTCTCATAGGGTGATGTTTGATGACCTCAAAGCTTTCTTCCGATACCAGGGAGTTGTATTATCTCATGGTCTAAGGAATACAATATTTGACATAAGAAAAGCTTCGCAAAGACGAACACGATGACACGATCTAATTGCTTCGTTTAGTTTGGGTCTGTCCACCATATCATTCTCCCAATGATATGATCTCATTATTAATCGATAACTCATGTCCATGGTTAGAAAACCTTAACCATCATTAATCACTGAGCTAGTCCATAGGGGCGTACTAGGGACACGGTGTTGTTCACAAACCACACAAGTATTAAAGTTTCCGCTTAATACAATTCTAGCATGTAATATAAACATTATCATGAACAAGAATTATAATAATAACAGCTTTATTATTGCCTCTAGGGCATAATTCCAACAATACTACCACCTCGTCGAAGAAACGGAAGTTCGACGGTCCCCCACGCCCCACTTCGAAGAAAGGTCAAACACCGAAGATAGTCGATATCCCGCCGGCTCTTCCAAAGAGACCTTATGACAAGACCGATGAGGAAACTAACGCGGATGTGGCTGCCCAAGTTAAGACGCATTTTGCACCCAAAAAGCCTGAGCCAAAGCCGATATATAACGAAAAAACCCAAAAAGTGGGCTAAGTCCTTTCTTGAGCAACCATCCCAGATATCGATGAATCTGGAATCATACTATGACCGGGAGATTATTAAGCAAGCACAGAAGAAAAAAATCACAAGTGCAAAAAGCGGGAAGCAAGTTGCCCAGCTCGGAGCACAGAAGAATTAATCGGTCGTCCCGCTCAAAGTCATTTCAGACCTCGACAAGGCCTTCAGAGCTTAAATGGATATGGACATGCAAATAATGGACCCTAGAGCCCGTAATAATGCTGCACTTATGGAAATCACTGTATCGCAGGCCAAAGCACTTGCTAACGAAGCAAATATGTCTCTTGGTCAATATTTAGGCTATGAAGATACGTCAGTGGGTCAGATAGTACGGCAGTATGTCCAAGGGGAGCCTCTAGTCAGTAATGAGGAGCTTGCGCGTCTATCCACACATATGCGAAATCTGCATGAATGGTACATGTCGCAAGCAGAAAAAAGCATCATAAAGATTGGTTTTTGGTGGACGTTAGAAAGGAGCATCACTTCAAACCATACTCGATACAGGTTCAAATGACCGAACTGTTTCAGTTATACAACCAGCGCGCCCTCGACAAATCTATCTATGGTTACTACCGTCTGTAAGTTATTTATTTCTATAATTAAGTTTGTAGCTTTAGCTCGTTCATTGCATTTAATATATTATCCTAACTATATATCCTTTTGTATGATGATATTATATTCTGCAAAATGAAGATGCTTGAATGCAAAAGAGCTAGAAGATACGACGTTGGGTTCATTGACCCATATATCATTAATGAATATACGTTAAAGAATCACCCCAAAGACGTGGAGGAAGACCTGTGCAGGTTCTTAACCGAGCATAATTTTATTAAGGAAATACTATTTCCTTACAACTTCAAGTGAGTGTTTATATCTTGTACACATTTTATTTTTGCTTACCGGATGAGCTATGAATTTATGCTTATGTAAATGTTCGCAGATTTCACTGGATCTTGCTAAACATTCAAGTTGACAACTCCCTAGTTGAAGTCCACGACTCATTAAGTTGGGACCAAGAGCAGTGGAGCGACATGAAAGCAATGCTCCATAAGTAATTTCAATCATTATCGCATTATATCGTCCTCTTTCATTCATTTCCTGATATCAAGTAACTAATAACTCCTTTGTTCATTTTCTTTGCCGAGCAGGTATTGGACACGGTTCAGACAGAAAATAGAAGGTCCATTCAAAGAGGAGTTAACTTATAAAATGGTGAAGAGTTTACAACAGCCACCGTGAACTCATTTATGTGGATACTACGTCTGCGAGTACATCCGCGAGTGGAAGTTGACTCAATTATATTTATGATCTGCGGGAGAAACTAGAGCCAGACCAGCGCATAAGAGCAATTCAAGAGGAGCTGGCGGGATTTATGATGAAGGAAGTCCTTGATGTACATGGAGAGCATTATGCGGATGACGTGGAACTCGATTTGCCTTAGTCATCTTCATGTAGCCGATATGATATATATATTCATCAATGACCATGTAATTTCAAAGCATTTCTTTCTTTTGATATGATTGATTATATGTATGCTTGCAAGGGATCAATTAATTATATAAATGCAACGACGTGTAGTGTGTATGTAGTAGCGTATAATATGTATACTGAAATATATGTTTGTTATAGTGAAACACAAAACGAAAAAGGAACAAAATGGCAAAAAAAAAAGGAAATACACAATCCCTGCCGCGACAGAGAAATGTGGTGTTTCTCTGCCGCGGCAGGAACCTTTTAGTCTCGGGTGGTGTTATAGACCGGGACTAGAGGGTTTTCGCCCCCCGCGGCGCTGAAACAGCCACGTGGCTGTTATCAGTCGCGGGCCGTTGCGAGCCGGGACTAAAGGAGAGGGGCCTCTAGTCCCGTTTTCGCAGTCTCGGACCTAAAACCGGGACTAGAGCCCGTTGCGGCCCGGGACTACAGCCATGTTTTCCACCGGTGATAGTTTTGGTACTATACCAAAGCAACCTGACATAGCAGCTACAACTTGAACGAGGTGGAACAAAATAATTGCCTAAATCTCCACGTTGCATTAAGAGTACGTATAACTATTTACATATTAAAATGGAAGTACTAAATAAACCATATTTCTGTCGTCAAACTGACTAGACAAGACAATAACTACACCACGACTCAGTGGCGTCCTAGTCTAGCTAAAATTTACTCGGACTAGCTGAATACCCGTGCGTTGCTACGGATTAACAAATTACTTATGTATGAAGATACTATCTTACATGTTATGCAACTTTATTAATACCCTGTGTCAAGTGCAGAATTAAACAAAATGCAGAACCTTAGAAATGTTTTACGAATTTGTAACTGAAGTGAAATACCCGAACCAATTATTTCAACAAAAAAGGTTAATAATATGACAATTGGCAAAAACAAGAACCTAAGATAAATATATGCTTTTGTTGAGAAGGCTCGACATGACCTATTTGGACTGATAGAAATAAAATGATAAAATGTAGTCGTATGATTTTCTTTTGTCGAGCTAAATTTGTTTGTGAATTATTATCTTATATGCAAATAATTTCATTATTTCTGTAAATGGTACCAAAGGATAGTTATATACTTTTTACCGAAAATAAAAGAGATTACTTGTAATAACACATGTGGTACCTTACATATACACTCGCACCCACCTAGCGACCAGCACAAACGCATATACAACGTCCCACCTAGCGCTGCCTTGAAAAGGGCAGAAAAAAAGTCGCCAGTTGTTGAGCCCATAACGCGATAGACACTACACCGCCACACCCGACATGTTCTACATACGCACACGTCCCTAACGCACACAGACACATGCCGCACGCGCCCCACGCGATCCCCACCTATTGATCAATCCCACCTACCCCGTGTCTTCCTCCACGGCGAGCCCCCCGCTGCCCTCGGTCCCTGCCCGATTCCGCCACCTCCTTCCTCCCTTGACGCCATCCTCCCTCTTTGCTAGCGCTCGAGCTCTGGGCGTCCCCATTGGGCCCCCTTCGCCCGAGGTCCTCGTCGCCAGTTCTACCTCGTGTGTGCGCCGCTCCTCTTTCCGACCACGCTAGCATGGGGCCCTCGCCCCTCTCCACTCAAGCACAGCCGAGTGGATCACTAAAATACAAAAAAAAACAAATTGCCATGTTTATACTTCTAGACTTTTTTATAATTATACCGAAATCAGGTAAGATTTGCAAAGTAGAAAATATTAACTATGAATTTATATATATGGATATACATACCGTGTAATCTGTACCATTGACTCAAATAGGAAAATACCAACTCAAATAAGACCTAATTGTATGTTGTATTTCACTGTCCTGAATACATAATATTATGTTTCATCAAATAATGAATGCATGCAAAATCTTTCTCAAAAAATTAATGCATGCAAAAGCAGCACTTGGCGTGCTTAGCAACTCTATTTTTTTAGAGCATAGGTTGGCAAATCGACTACAATTTCCGGCGCTGGATTTTCATTTGTCATCGCTTGTCCGACTATAGCCACATTAACTTGTTCCTATGATCTCATATGACAAATACTGCGATGTGTACGCCCTGCCATGTATACGCCTGCTGCATCAGGTATCAACGACTTTGATTTCTACCTCATTAGCCTTTTACTTTGTTCTACTGGCTTCTCTAGTCTCCATGTCTTGGAAAATGGGGCCAGCTTCTTCGTTATATGATTAGCTTGTCTGATTTTCAACTGTAGAAAAAAAAACGATTACACAACAGTACACGTGTTCTGAACTTCAGAACTATTCTTTGTCGAGCGCCGCCTCCTCCCTCATATGCGTGCGTCGTGAGTTGCTGTCTCTCCACAGACCTCACCCCTGCACATCTTCCTTGGCCGCCACCAGCACGCATCGACGCTGACGCACGCATCCATGCTGCGGCCATCCTCGCCACCACAACCTGAACCCTTCATTCGACGCGTGCAAGCCCTGCTGCTTGCCTCCCTCTTCGCATCGATGCTTGCGGTCCAGTGGCTGCAGCTCGCGGCGCGATGGACGCTGCCTTGCGGTACATCGTCCGTTTGCCCACCATCCTCCTCTCCAGGGTTGTCCGCTGCGGAGTGCGGTAGGCGGCGAGTCTTTGAGAGTGGCAGCGAGGCAGGAGTGAAGACGGACGCCACACACGCGCACGTTCTGGCGACTACAGCTGGAGGACGCTGCCCTCCGGTACACCGCCCGGCGTCCCACCTTCCTCCTCGACAAGGTCGGACGGTGCGGAGAGCTCTATACGGCGTGGTACAGAGACCGACGGCAAGGGAGTAGCGGATTTTGCGACGGATCGAGTTCTCGGCCGAACGGGCATCGGGACCCCGCGCTGCTCCTCCCTCTCTCTCCTCTCCTACCACCTCCTGCCTTTGATCCCCGCCGCGAGGACCTCGGCCTCCTCCGCTATCTCGCCCCGCCGCCGACAGATACCAGCTCCGCCGCCACCTCTCCCCTAGTCTGTGAAGTCCACATGGTCGCCACCTCCAGCTTCCTCGTTCCAGCGCTGGCGACAGCAAGGTCCCGCCTCCCCAAGCTCGACATGCATCCTCCTGCTCGCCTCGGTTGTCGTCCGCCCTTCAAGCTCTGCCTCCGGGCCGTCGAACTCGCCAAGCCGCTGAGCTGGTACTGCCGATTCAAGGGGAGGAAGGGGAAAGACGAGCAGCGGAACAATATCGGGCGGAGGGAGCGGCCACGTCACGGTTCACTTGCGGTGGCAGGGTAGTAATTCAGCTGAATAGTTAGGGGCAAAACCGGAAAACAAAATTCGGACGGAAATCTAGGCATAAGACGAACCTACCGCAAGCAAAATTAGTAGATAGATTCATCGATGGAGATGCACGGCTACACAAAATCGAAGAACTAGTAAAAAAACTTGTTCATTGCCTTCCAATTTTCTCACCTGGCTCTCCAACGCTGATATGCTATATTTGGATCTTCTTGACAAATCAGTTTATAGCTCTTCTCTTGACATCTTGCCCGCGGCATCCAGTCATTTCATGTTGCCCACTAGTATCTCCTGCTAAGACCCCAATCACACTTAAATCCGCCCTCGTTTTCAAGAGAAATGCAATTCTATCATGCACGTTAGGTCCGTGCACTTTGAGATTTGCACACAAAAAATCTTTTGTATGCATATAGTACAACGCCTGACAAATCTATGACACTCTCCCACACCTTTAACTCTTAATACTAGATTTAAAAAAGTCATATAATTCGGAATAATTATCTGATTAAAAATGTGAACTAGTGTATTTATTTTGATTAAACTTTTTTAAAAAGTCTAAAATCAATAAAATTGAAAACTTAAATTTCAAAACATAATGAAATGTCATGATTCACAATGAAACATACTATATTATTGGTTTCTTGTTTTTCATTAATATATTTTATTTTTTCAACTCAAAGGATTTTGTCAACTATTTTCTAATTTTGATGCACAAAGTTTAAAACGTAAAGGAAGAGATTGTTTTAGCAATAAAAAGGCACCAAGTTTCATATAGTTTTTAATGTTTCATCAAGTTTCAAAAATGGATTTTCAAATATTGTCAAAATATAGTTAATATTACTCCATTAAAAACCCAGGTGTCCAAACGGTTTTTAAATTAAACTTGTAATTCAAAATCTACAAACGTTTTAAATTGTACAAGAATGTAAAAAGGAGAGGCTAATCTGACACAAAATTTACATGCAGCAGAGGAGAGAAAGAGGGTGGGGTCATGCATGCGATATGGCGTGCAGGCCAGAATTGCCGTTCTGTTGTTTCCAACGCATATGGACGTTATGATGCATTCTAAAGACAACTGATTGCATATGAACGTTATGGTGCATTCTAAAGACAACTGATACATGACCGAGGAAAGATCAGCGAAGACCCATTGATGAGATCTTTAAAACATGACATCACTAGCGCCATCCGGCTAGCTTTATGCTCTAAAGGCCTTTGTTGCGAGGTTGCCAAAATTATGGGACACCACCATTGGTTCAACCCGGTCTCTCCTCATAAACTGACCAACTTTTTCTACTTTTAAAAAAGGCAGCGCTCCACTATGATGTCAATTATGTGCACGACACGTCGAGCCCTTTGACCATCCTTGTGGCGCCACTATCGTGTTGTTTGTGTGGTTTGTCTGAGTTTGTTAGATTTCAAAACTATACAATTTTATCACATTTGTGTATCTAAAATACAACGAGTTAGCAAGGTTTTGCACTCTTGGTAGAATACATTATTAACTACATCTGAACTGTTTACAAAAAATACATTTTATGACTTTTTTTTTAAAAAAATTGTTCTCGCGAGCGCCTCCATTTGTCTGCTCTCATTCTAGGCCTCTCACGTATATACTCCCACAAGGAGAGTAGTACATGTTGGGAAACTGGGCCGGTAGAGGCCCACTCGGTGTGGCCTCTACCAGACTAGGGTTGGCTCATGTGGGTATCGTATTCCCTTTTAGGCTATAAATAGAGGAACAACCTTTGTACGTGAGTTTACCGAGAGAGTTATTAATAAAGTTTCATGTTTCATCTAATTTGTACTGTGTGTGCCTTCCTCTAGTCTTCTTCTCCGGTGTGGAACAGCCTCGGGACCGGTCAGTCGGCATCATGCAGGCTTTCGTTGAAGATAACACAAATCTGACCGCAAAAATGGATTCGTTTCGCGTTTTCCTTTCAAGATTTGCGTTCAGATCTTAGATCAGATCCCATCTTAGGTGTGGATTTTTCTTTCCGGGAGTCGAGCTGACCTGCTATCGCCGACCAATGTCGATCTAATCACTCCCGGATTAGAATTTTGTTGACTGTACCGTCGATGCGTGCACCTGCTGTGCCGATCTGGTTTTTTCCTAGTAGATCCGATTGATCTACAAATATTTTTTTTACACTGTGCATACACACGAGTTCGGATCTATCGATTTCTTCCTTTAAACTTTACATGCACACTAGTCAACAACGACGGCCGCTGCCTGTATGGCCTGACAGCGTCTGTACGACGCATCAGCGTATGTCACCTCTTGCGCGCGCCGCATACAGGCCCTGCTGGCCATGTTGCCGCGCTGCTGCACGCATGGCCATATTGGCGGCGTATCGTCGCGTCCGTCACTGCGTGCATGTCGGCCGCCCGCCCGGCGTGCCATGGCCGCCGCCGCTTGCTGGCCGGGCCCGCCCGCCATTCCGTCGCCCGTCGCCGACAGCGCCCGCGCTCGCCCGAGCGAGCTCCGCCCGGCACGCCGCGCCCGCCGCTTATGTCGTCGCCACCGCCGCCGCTAAGCGCCAGACGCCGTCATGCTGCTCTGACGCCCGCTGCCGGCCCGCCCGCCCCGTATGCGTACTGCGGCTGCTGCGCCCGCGCATACCCCACCCGCTCGCCCTCGTCCGCCGCGGTGCGCTTCTGCCGCCGCCGCCCGAGAAACACAGTGCTGTTCCCCCGTTTTCGGACAGGGACGGTGTGGGGTGGGCCGGTACACGGATGACCGCGCGTTTTTCGGCCATTTTTGTGCCGATTTTGGGCGTGAGAACACGCGATTGCGGGGCTGTTGGACCGTTTCGGCTCTGTTTTTCGCCCGATTTTATACAAGCTTTTGCACTATGTTTTACTATAGTTATTAATTACCGCATGTCTTTAATACTTTGTATCTCATAGATAGCTTGCACCGTTTTAAAATTGAATTTTGGAACGCCGTCATATTTGAATTATTGTATCGATTATCGCATTTATGCAACCGATTACCTGCTGTAATCTTACACACTTTGCATAAATTGCAGATGACCGGAATCGTCAGCCGCGAGTTCCCGGAGTTGACCAAGGATGGGCTTAACTACCTGACTTGGGCCTCAGACGTTGAGATCGTCCTTGAGGGCCGATGCATCAAGGATGCGTTGATTGCGGGGACCCCGATGGCCCCCAGCAAAACCATCCGGAGGATAACGCCAAAGACCTGCACTTCCTCCGCCATCACATGTGTGAGACTCTCAAGAATGAGTACATGGCAGAACGGAGTGCTTCTTCCCTTTGGACCGCCCTCAACAAGCGGTTCTCTAGGCTGAAGTACACCATTCAGCCACAGGCGGAGGCAGATTGGATACGTCTGAAGTTTGCGGACTTTAAGACGGTGGGAGAGTACAACTCCAGGTTGCACCGAATTTGTACTATTCTTCAGCTGTGTGGGACCAGTACCACCGATCAGCAGAAGATAGATAAAACCCTCTCCACATTCCATCCGGACAACATCCAGTCCTCGCAAAACTTTCGCCAGGAAGGATTCACGGAATATGCAGCGCTTATTGATGCTCTCCAGGTGGCCGAGGCGCAGGATAATGTTCTGAAAAAGAACTTCTCCGCGCAACCCTTTGCAGGGGGCCCAAGTCATGAGGCCAATGGATGTGCCTACAAGGTGCGCAAGCCCATCCACAAGAAGAGAGGCAAGAAGGGCAAGAAGGGCCCCAACTCCTCCAACCCGACCAAGCAACGCACGACGGGCAAGGGGGAGGCGAGGCCCCAGGATCGCTGCATTGTGGCTCCAAGACTCACTTCTCCGAGGTGTTTGGCCCCTAACACGCCGTCGTGGACGTTCAAGGCCAACAAGAAGGCGAGGCGCATCTTGTCAGGTTGAGGCACCATGGCGCCGGGCGGCGCTGTGCGTAACGTCATGCACATAGTGGCGCAGGACGTAGCACAAGTGGCAGCACCCTCGGCGGTCCCCACGGACGCCGATGTGCCCATGGAGGTTGAGCACGTTGTGCGCCCGCCGCCTCAGCTAGGCCCCCTGTCCATGATGATGACCAACAAAGAGCCGCCCACTAACCTCGAGATACTGGCTGAGCTTGGTGATTTCCTCGCAGAATCCACCTGAGCTCCTTTTGTTGTGATGATTCCTTCTTCCGTAATAATCAGATACATTTTTTTCGATATGGTTGTAAGCTCTATGAGAGCATAACACTTATTTTCGGCGATTGGATGACATTTATTTTATCCATTTATTCCATTATTTGATTGTGTGATGTTCTGAAATGTCTATGTGTTTTACTTACTTGATGTAGCAACTTCCTCGCTCCATTATATTAATTAGGCACTATATTTTAGAACGCGTGTGGCGCCCAAATGGAGGAAACGTGCCTTGCTGATAGCGGCACCACCAATACCATCTTGAGAGAAACAAAGTATTTTGAGTCCATTACCAAAAACCCTGGTAACATAATGACGATCGCCGGCTGCGGTCCGAATGTAGTTGGCTCCGGAAGAGCAACTATCATACTCCCAAATGGAACAACTCTGATCATTGAAGAGGCATTGTTGTATCCGGAGTCGACTCGTACTCTCTTAAGTTTTAGATACATCCGCGCAAATGGTTTCCATGTCTAAACCGATGATGATGAGAATGGAAAGGAGTTCCTACTCATTACCAAGCGCGACGAAAATGGTAAACATGTTGTCGAAAGACTCCCTTCATTAGCTACTGGGCTGTACTACACTAAGATAGTAGCACCACCTATTTACACTACTCTTAAGACTGTCTTTAGAAGCTCCGAACTATTCTGCCTTTGGCATGATAGGTTAGGCCACCCCGGTCTTAGGATGATGAGAAATATAATTAACAACTCGAACGGTCGTAATGTTAATGTGAAAAATTTCCCGAATCCTGATGATTTCGTGTGCTCCGCATGCGCTACGGGGAAATTGATCATTAGACCGTCCCCCCTAAAGGTGAAGGATGAACTCCCCGCGTTCTTGGAACGCATTCAAGGGGATATATGTGGTCCAATTCAGCCCCTCTCAGGGCCGTTTCGATACTTCATGGTGCTCATCGATGCTTCCTCTAAATGGTCCAATGTTTGCCTGCTGTCAACAAGGAACCATGCTTTTGCAAAGTTGATCTCCCAGATCATACAAATAAGGAATAAATTCCCTGATTATCGTTTAAAGTCTATTCGAACGGACAATGCCGGAGAATTTACTTCAAAGGCATTCGATGGTTATTGCATGGCAACTGGAATCAAACTTGAGCACTCCGTACCGCATGTCCACACTCAAAATGGACTCGCGGAGGCATTGATTAAACGGATCAAATTCATTGCCAGACCACTCCTTCAGGGTTGTAATTTACCAACTACATGTTGGGGACACGCGGTGTTACACGCCGCTAATCTCATCAACTTTCGACCATCGGCCTACAACATCCACTCTCCCATCCAACTTGCGCAAGGGTCGGCACCGACAATTTCCCACCTACGTAGGTTCGGCTGCCAGGTATATGTACCTATACCACCACCCCAGCGATCAGCAATGGGACCGCTCCGTAAGTCAGGGATATACGTTGGTTATGAGGCGTGTCCATAATCGTGTTCTTGGACCCCTTGACAGGTGTTGTCACCACGACCCGTTTTGTGGCGCATTTTTGACGAGGATCTTTTCCGACTTTGGGGGTAATCAACCCCTGGATGACAAAAGTCGAGAAATCACGTGGAAAGCCACGGGATCCACGCTCATGACCAGCGCTGTTGAGACTAATAGAAGTCCAAAAGATACTAGATTTGCACTCCCTAGCGAATCAACTGCCCGATCATTTTAGTGATTTAAAGACTGTGACAAAGTCGCATGTGCATGCACGCAATGCACGGAAAGGGTTGAAATACCAAAGAAAATGATGGTATACCGCTCTGCTCCAAGGCCTAAGAGGACGGATTCCGGTTTTCAAATCCCAAGTACCGGGGCGCCAAGAAAAATGATAAGAGAGATTTATTACTGATGCACCTGTTGAGGAGCCAGTTGAGACTGGCAGATGCGGATATTTCATTGCGAAATTCCGGACTTTCCTATATCGGAAATACCCAGCGAAGTTGTGTGCGCACACATCGGAAAGCTAAGGACCTAGCTCTGGATTGAGAAATCCGGTGGAGCAAGAGGATGTGCTGATGCACTCCATGACGAAATGGCCATTAACTATGTTAATTCGGAGTCATACAACCGAGCCATGGCAAATGTCGACGTTAATTTTGCCAAGAAAATTGCCTCAATCATAGATCTTGACCCTGAGCCTAACACGCTCGCTGATTGCAAGAAAAGGTCGGATTGGAAAGATTGGCAGAAGGCAATTACTGCTGAATTATTATCGTTAAACAAAAGAGAGGTATTTGGACCTGTTTGTCTAACTCCTCCTCACATTCGCCCCGTTGGCCATAAGTGGGTTTTTGTTTGAAAGAGAAACGAGAATAATGAAGTAGTAAGGTACAAAGCAAGGCTCGTTGCTCAAGGTTTCACTCAGCGACCAGGTGTCGACTTTGAGGAAACTTACTCCCCAGTCATGGATATAATTACCTTTAGATACTTGATCTCAATGGCAGTAAACATGGACTTAAAAATGAAACTAATGGATGTTGTCACCGCTTACCTATATGATAACTTGGATTCAGACATATACATGAAAGTACCAGAAGGTATCCCTGTCCCGAACCAGGATAGAGCAAACATGAGCTTATACAGTGTTCAGCTTAAGAAGTCATTGTATGGACTAAAACAGTCAGGTAGGATGTGGTATAATCGTTTAAGCGATTTCCTTCATCAGAAGGGCTACGCGAGCAATGAAGATTGCCCATGTGTTTTTATACGGAGATCCCAGGATGGTTTCTGTATTATCTCGGTGTACGTGGACGATTTGAATATAATCGGTACACCTGACGATATTGAGGAAGTGAGTTCCTACCTGATGTCGAAATTCGAGATGAAAGACTTAGGAAAAACCAAGTTCTGCCTCGGTCTGCAAGTTGAGCATTCCCCTGCTGGGATTCTAGTTCACCAGTCGGCCTACACCCAGAAGGTGTTGGAACGATTTGGATTTGAAAAGGCATATCCTTTTAAGACCCCGATGGTCGGAAGATCTTTGCAGCAAGACAAGGACCCGTTCAGGCCTAAAGAAGAGGGGGAGGAAATTCTAGGACCTGAATTCCCCTACTTAAGTGCAGTTGGCGCACTTATGTACCTCGCAAATTGTACACGGCCGGATATTGCATTCGCCGTCAATTTGCTTGCAAGGTACAGTTCTGAGCCTACCAAGAGGCATCGGAAAGGCGTTAAAGACATCTTTAGGTACATACAAGGGACAAAGGACCTTGGCTTGTTTTACCAAAAGAACCAAGACCTATCTGTTGTAGGCTATGCAGATGCTGGGTACCTTTCGGACCCGCATACATCCAAGTCGCAGACTGGATATGTTTTTCTTTGTGGTGGAACAGCTATTTCCTGGAAATCATCTAAGCAAACTCTTGTGTCGACTTCGATGAACCACTCGGAAATCATAGCATTATATGAAGCATCACGAGAATGTGTATGGCTTTGACGAGTAGTCAGTCACATCCAGATGTCATGTGGACTGAACACCATACAAACCCCAACAATTATCTATGAAGATAATGCCGCTTGTGTTGCACAAGTCCAGACGGGTTACGTGAAGAGCAATCTCACAAAGCATATAAACCCCAAGTTCTTCTATGCACATGAGTTGCAAAAGATGAACGAAGTGAAAGTCTTGCATACTAAGTCGTGTGAAAATCTCGCTGATTTGTTCACTAAATCATTGCCGGCGTCTTCTTTCGAGAGATGTGTCCGAGGGATCGGCATGATGAGACTTAGGGAGATGCAAGGTTCAGGGGGAGAATCTTCACAAACTCATCGCTGAAATCTTGATCCCGATGATTGAGTACTTAACTTTATAGTTAAGTGAATTGTACTCTTTTTCCCTTAGTGAGTTTTTATGAAGTTTCTCACATGAGGTTTTTAATGAGGCAATTCGTGCAACATAGCAAGAAGTATACCGTGTGCATTTCTCCATATTTTTCTCACTGGGTTTTTCGGAGTTTTAAGCCATGGTTATATAGATAAGATACCCAGGAGAAGTGTTGGAAAACTGGGCCGGTCGGTGTGGCCTCTACCAGGCTAGGGTTGGCCCATGTGGGTATCGTATCCCCTTTTAGCCTATAAATAGAGGAACAACCTTTGTACGTGAGTTTACCGAGAGAGTTATCAATAAAGTTTCCTGTTTCATCTACTTTGTACTGTGTGTGCCTTCCTCTAGTCTCCTTTTTCGTGTGAAACAACCTCGGGACCTGCTGGGTGTTCCAACGGTACATAATCCCGTACTGTCGCACGCGTGCGACACTACTGGTCAGTTTTTACCCAAACAGATACAATCATACAATGGCCCTTCTTGCCTGGCTGCCATGGCTCGTCGTCTCCCTCCTCTCCATCTACCTCCTGGAGCTCCTCGCCCACGCACGCCGACGCCTGCCTCCAGGTCCGACTCCACTGCCAGTCATCGGCAGCCTCCACCTGGTGGGCAACCAGCCGCACCGCTCCCTCGCCCGGCTCGCCAGGATCCACGGCCCGCTCATGTCCATCCGCTTGGGCGCGGTAACCACGGTGGTCGCCTCCTCCCCGGACGCCGCCCGCGAGATCCTGCAGAAGCACGACGCCGTGTTGGCCGCCCGGTTCGTGAACGACGCCATCGGCGACCACGCCAGGGTCTCCGTCGTCTGGCTGCCTCACGGACCGCTGTGGCGCTCGCTACGTAAGACAATGGTCGCCGAGCTCTTCGCGCCGCAACGGCTCGATGCGCTCCAGGGCCTGCGGAGCGACAAGGTGCGGGCGCTCGTCGACCACGTCGCCCGGCTGGCGCGCGACGTCGCGGCGGTGGACGTCGGCCGCGTGGCGTTCACGACCAGCCTGAACCTCCTCTCCGGCACCATCTTCTCGACGGACCTGATGAGCCTCGACGATCACGGCGGGTCCAAGGAGTTCCAGGCGCTGGTGGGCGAGGTCATGGAGTGCGGGGGCTGCCCCAACGTGTCCGACTTCTTCCCGGTGCTCGCGCGGGCGGACCTGCAGGGCCTGCGCCGGCGGCTGGCGCGGCTGCTCGCACGGCTGCACCTCGTGTTCGACGCAGAGGTGGACCGGAGGCAGCGCGGTCGCGAGGTGGGAGAGCCCAGGAAGGAGCACGACGATTTTCTGGATGTGCTGCTCGACGTCGCGGCACGTGACGGCGTGAAGGCCGGCCCGGACCGCGACACGCTGAGGGCGCTGATCACGGTAACCACACATGCTCTTGTCTCGACTAACCATTTACTGCTATGATACTCTATGGGTAGTCTTTGCAATCCGTTTTTATCGCTAGCTTAGAGCATCCTCACTCTTTGGTTTTTTTTATAGCGAAATCTGGACCAAAATATCCCACTCGCGTTCCTAGGCTTAGTTTCCGCGACACTCTTTTCGTCCAAATTCGGCTCAAATTCGTTCAGATTTTGGCATAATTCGGCGTAATATGAATACCGAACATTTTTGGCCTAGTTCGGCAACAGTCAACCATAGTTCGGCGTAAATTTAAACATAGTTCGGCGTACAATGATAATATAAAATATTTCGGTCTAGTTCGGTCAATTCATGCTCGACATCTACGTGTTATCCCTGCGTATCTATAGGTGCTCAACCAGATCATCCTGCAGCTGTTGATGCACTGCCGAATCTCGGTCTCCTAGCGCATGGCGATAAAGACAGCCCAAGTTGGAGGCACCTGATGATCACGCTCGGCAAGAGGTCTCTGTCTATAGTATGGCTTGTTCTGCTCGACCAAACTCACCGGATCCTTCCTCTTATCCTCAATGATTATGTTGTGCAAGACTAAACAACAACAGTTAATCACTTCTCACATCTGATCTTTCGACCAGGTCATAGCAGGGAAGCGGACAACTGCAAACCTTTATTGGAGCACACCAAATGTTCGCTCCACGTCCTTCCTACAAGCTTCCTGTTCCTTGGCAAACCAAGAATGCTCGGCACTGTCACCCGACGCTCCATATGCAAGCAACCTCATCGTCACTGTGCACTTCTACAGTGAGGAAAACCCAACCATGCCGGTGCAGTCCTTGTACACGAAATAGGGGTCGAACTCCCGGATGGCATGCACGATCTTGAGAAAGAGCTTCTGACTCATCCTGAAACAGCGCCGAGACACGACCTCTTCCTGGAACGGCTCGTCGGTGAAGTAGTCGGCTTACAACATGCAGTAGCCCTCTATCCTTTGCCTCGCCTTGCACTTCCGACGACTCTTCACCGAACCTCCGTGCTTCGGCTTCGCCGTCTGCAGGTACAGTTGGGCGAGGGACGCGAGGATCTGCATGTGCTCTGCATATTTGGCGACAGCGGCGTTCTCCTCCTCCAGCAACATGTCGAGCATCTCCTCGTCGTCGGAGTCCATGGCCGAACCGAAAAAACACTGAACACTTGGCGGGCAAGGTGGTGGGAGCTCGTAGCGAAGCCGAGCTACGGCAAAGATTGGGCGGCGAAAGCGGCGGCAGAATGGGGCGGCGACTACGACGAGCCTATCTAGAGGCGTGGGCATGTCTCGGCGTGGAGGAGCTCCGCCGGCGAAGCCATGGCAGCAGAGGCAGCTGGGGAGCTCTTCGCCGCAGACTGGGCGAGTGAGTGTGGGAAAATGGGGCTGTGTCGCCGACAGAGCTGGCCCACGCCCTTTTTGCTTCCTCCGGCGTTTCTAGGGCGTTCCCGGGATGCTAGCAATGGCCTGGAAAGTCCGGACCAAAGTTTGCTCAAATCCGGACGAAACCGGGGTCTTGGAAACGCGACTGTGCCAATTTTTCGCGTCTGAACCTAAATTTTGCCCTAGGATCGGCGTTCTGAAAAACCGAGTGGAGATGCTCTTAGTATCAACGCAAGGTTCAAAATTCAAACCCTCACGATCGTTTTTCAAGCCATTCTCTTTGTAGAACACTAGCATTTAGGTTGCCAACTTATTTATAACAAGTTAACACATGGCAACTTTACTACTAAAACGGTGAAAACTTTGTAAATTATTGGGCGGCAATTTTTAAGTTGGAAAAATCTGCCGAAACATACCAATAATACGGTAAAGTTTCAAAAATCTAGTCTGGACAAAGCTGGCAATGAAGACCGAACGCAAAGAGGTTCATCATTTAAATATTTAAATATTTAGAGATTTCAAGCTAGAAGCTTTATTTGTTAGTAGTGCTGCATGCACTCTTTCTTCTCTTGTGTGCGCATCGCGCAGGAAACCAGCAACACACAACTTTTTTCTTTAAATAGTGGCACTAGTTGTAACTTGGAATTAAGAATGTACTATGTCTGAATTTTAAATAATTTTTCAGTCTGGGCCAATGCACTGAGTGGGGAAATAAAAATAAAGTACTATGTACTTCCTCTGTTTGGAAATATAAGATATTTTAGGTTAGCGAAGCTAATGTATCTCACACCTTTTAGTTGTGTAGGTTCAAATGAATCTAGACACTAAAAGATGCATAAATACATTTACTTTACAAATATATAATAACTTATATTTCTAAACGGAGGGAGTAGAAAGGAAGAGAGAGGGGAAAGAAATGTAGGGTTGATGTTTCCTAGCTAGCGTTCTCAACGGCGACGCCTACCAGTGACCTCGAAGATGACGGTGGCAACAATGTCTAGCTTACCCACCGCTGAAGGTCAGCCAATTGACGTAATGTAATGTATAATGCCTCATGGCTTAGATGGACGCCTACTTTATGCACAGCTGCTCCAACTTGGCGCACTTCAACATACAAGAGAGAAGTAGAAGGATATGAAGGTTCGAGTCTAGTTCCAATATGGATATAGAAGTGTTGTTCAATCATCAAAAGCGATCTCTCTTTTGTTATTTTCTTTTAGTTTGTTTTTCTTTTTTCGTCCCTTGGAGTCAGGTTTTTAAGATAGGACCGGGATTCGGGTTTCTGAATATCTCTCTTTCGTCAAAAGGAGACAGTTTGTCCGAGATGGAAAGAGTGCCCTCGAGAGGCCCAACATCGAGTTGTCTACTTCGGATCCCTAGGAAGGAGTGAACTGTTATATTCATGGAGTCACATGTGCGGGCAAGAAAGGGAGAGATGGCACCCGATATGTATATGGAGGGGCAGAAAGGTGGGGGAGATAATTACTGAAGAAGACGGGAGGCGAAAGATAAACACACTGAGAAAAATGTTAGGAGTGGAGGCTCGGTTGCACCTCACATCACAAGGACCCCGTAGAAAAAATAGATTAGAACCCTAAATTAATATAGTGCATATAAGTATAACATATTAAATAGTATTATGACATTCGAGTCTTAAACATTGACGAGCATGTCCATATGAAGAACAAAAGTTAAGTTCCTATATATTCAATAATGTGTTGATATCTTAAATAAACCATCTAGTTATCGAAAATACAAGTAGGTATTCTTTCACACTTACATAGTCGCAATCGACTTAAAATCAAATAAGCTCTTATCATAATTTAGGAAACCTATATAATTCATTTGGTAAGTTACTAGATATTGACTAATGATTATTTCACAACACGTCTCTCATGTCATGTTGTAGGACTTGTTTCTGGCGGGCAGTGACACGAGCTCCAGCACGGTGGAATGGGCTATGGCGGAGCTTCTTCGGAACCCATCATCAATGGCCAAAGCTCACCAGGAGCTCGCACAAGTCATCGGCTTGACAAGGAGTGTTGAAGAATCTGACATTGACCGGTTGCCCTACCTCCAAGCCGTCGTCAAGGAAACACTCCGGCTACATCCTCCAGGCCCACTATTGTTACCACGACAGGCTCAATCAGACGTACAAATCGCAAGTTACATAGTGCCCCAAGGCGCACGTGTGCTGGTGAATTTGTGGGCGATAGGCCGAGACGAGCGCATTTGGCCAGAGCCGGACAAGTTCATGCCAGAGAGGTTCCTGGGGAAAGCCATGGACTTTAGAGTTGGGGACTTCGAGTTCATTCCGTTCAGTGCGGGACGTCGGGTGTGCCCCGGGATGCCGTTGGCGATCAGGACGGTGCACTTGGTCCTCGCCACCTTGCTGAATCAGTTTAAGTGGAAGCTCCCAATGGAGGTGGAGAGGATTGGGATTGATATGACTGAAAAGTTTGGGGTGACGCTCACCAAAGCTGTGCCTCTCTGCGCTATAGCTACACCGATTTGAGCGAAATATCTATTTCCTCGGTAATAAGTGTTGAAATGAATATCGCGGATTTGTCTATATTTGTATGTATCTATATACTAGAACGTATCTAGATACATGTTAATCTAAACAACATGTGATATTCCTTTTAGACAGAAGGATCATATAATCAGGCAGTTTGCAGACGGCTAGAAGCTACGCCGACGGCATATCTACAGGGAGGCCATCAACTAGTTTGAAGATTCATACACAGGGGATGATCCTCGTTAAACTTGCATTGAATCTTTTAAGAAACATCATATTATACGTCTAAAAATGATTTTTACATAAAAAATGAGCATTAGATCGTGTACCTTAGTTTAAACCGGGTCCACTCCTACCGATTGGGTAGACATTTATCTTTTTAACCAGGGGTAGACGGAAAAGTTTGAGATCTTTCGGTTGGGACATTATTCATGTAAGATGGTATAGTATTTTTTTAAATGTGGTGATAGCATTTTAAATTAGCCATTTGGTGGTTGCTTAACAGAACGTTTCTTTTTACGCTCAGGAAATGAAAAATGACTTTTCCGTGCCATGAAAAGGAAAACTTCCTCCTGCAACATTGTTCTTCACCTCAAGATGCACATGCATGCACAATTTAGGCACACAATCACAAAGTATGCCACAATTCTATCCATAACATGGTAATTTTATGATAGCTCATTTTGAGAAGTTTTTTTTGAAATGCAATCAATATACCAAGTTTGGTGTTTTTTCTTGCAACTATGTCACATAATATGACACCACGCAAAAGTTTTATATTGTTCGAAATGTTTCTGAATTTCTTGCCTGTTTCAAAATATGGTCAAAATGGCGGGCATGAAGATTCATACCTAGGGGATGATCCTCGCTAAACTTGCATTGGATCTATGAAGAAACATTATATTGTGAGTCTAAAAATGATATAATTATTGTAGGGGTTCGTAGCATGGAAAACAAAAAATTCTACCGCATGAACACGCAATCAAGATCTAATCTATGATCAAGTCAAGATCTATCTACTAGATTGTAGCAACGAGTGATACTAACCCTCGAAGATCCAAAGCGGTTAACAAGAGCAGATTCTCGTGGGTGATGTAGTCGAACACTTCCGATCTCAAGATCGTGTAGACGATCCTTCCGGCGCTGCGTTCTGGCAGCGCTTCATGATCGGTCTACGTTAAATTTTCGATGAAGATCTTCCTCTCCCTTGTTCCAGCAGGCAGCGGAGGTTGTAGCACTCTCCTCGTGATTTCGGCAGCACGACGGCGTGGTACCGGAAGTAGAGGGGAGATCTCGCAGGGCTTCGCCTTAAGTCGGAGCGAGTATGGTGGACTATGAGAGAGGCCTTGGCGATCTAGGGTTTAGAGGCACCAAGGATAGAGGGATAGGCCGGCGGCTAGGGCAAGGGGACGGCCCCAACTCGGCGGCTAGGCAAACCCTAGGGGTGGCGGCGACTTGGTGGAGGCCGGCGGCTAGGGCTAGGGTTTAGAGGAGAGAGGTGTAGGGAAGAGGGGCACCCTTGCCCCTCCTTTTATAGGTGGGAGGGAGGCGCGGTTGGGAGGAGGGAGTCCTCCTCCAACTCCTCCTCCTTGGCCGGCGGGTGGAGGGAGTAGGACTTCCTCCCTAAGTAGGTTTCCTACTCTCCCTCCACCAAGCAAACTTGCCGTTTGACTTTTCAAATTGGCGTTTGACTTTTCAAACTAGGATTTGATTTATCCCTTTATTTTGCTCAGCGATGACACCTAGTACATGATGCAACCATTCCAACTTTTTATGACACATTCATGTACCCTTCCCTCGGTGTCGGACCTTCCGGACCCTTCTAGAACATTCCCGGTGAAAACACCGGAATCATTCCCCAACTCCGAAATAGGACTTTCCTTATATGAATCTTATTCTCCGGACCATTCCGGATCTCCTCGTGATATCCGGATCCCATCCGAGACTCCGAACAACATTCGGTCTCTTACTCATCATTCCATAACTACTCAACAACATTGAATCCTTAAGTGTGTCTCCCTACGGTTCGTGAATTATGCGGACATGACCGAGACACGTCTCCGATCAATAACCAATAGAGGAATCTGGAAATTCATATGGCTCCCACATATTTCTACGATTACTTTGAGATCGAATGAACCACTTACATACAATACCAATTTCCCTTTGTCTCACGATAGTTTACTTATCCGAGGTTTTGATCGTCGGTATCTCTGCATACCTAGTTCAACCTCGTTACCGATAAGTACTCTTTTCTCGTACCCGTGGTATGTGATCCCTTGTGAGCCAGTCACATGCTTGCAAGCTAATTGGATGACATTCCACCGAGAGCGCCCAGAGTATATCTATCCGTCATATGGATGGACAAATCCCACTCTTGATCCATGAGCCTCAACCCATACTTTCCAAACACTCAATGCCACCTTTATAGCCACCCAGTTACGGTGTGGTGTTTGATGTCATCAAAGCATCCTTCCGGAGATGGTGATTAACATGATCTCATGGTCGAAGGAATTAGGTTACTATGTATCAGAAAGCTTATAGCAAATGAACTATATTAAATGACTTGATCTTTATGCTACGCTTAACTATAGGAGTATGTACATCACATCATTCTCCTAATGATATGACCCTGTTGTTAATAACATCTCTATGTTCATGATCAGGAAACCATGATCATATATTAACCAACAAGCTAGTTTAACAAGAGGCTTTACTAGGGACTCTTTTATGTTTACAAATCACACAAGTATTAATGTTTCCTTTTAATACAATTATAGCATGGTATGTAAACATTTATCATAAGTATGAAGATATGATAATAACTTACTTTATTATTGCCTCTTGGGCATATCTCCAATAGTCTCCCACTTGCACTAGAGTCAATAATCTAGTTTCAAACCTTTGTGTATTCAACACCTATGGCTTTCCGGTGTTGTAAGTACACGTTTGCTAGTGGTCAACTGATCTCCGGATCTGACACTTCCAGGTCCGTGTGTAATTGCATGTCTTTGCGTCTCTACGCATCACTCATTCTCTAATGAGATGGCTTTGTATAAATTTGGTCCTTTGGTGAGACCTTTAGTTCTTTGGGGTTAAAACATGTTGATAATATTGCCGTACAATATATCTTCATAGTATTATCCCGTTGTGAACTACACCTAGTTTGATAACAAACTACTTGACACAAATGCCCTCTTTAGCTGCTATAATAGCAGTCATATACTCAGCCTTTTGTTGTAGTATCTGTCACAATGTCTTAACTTTGGAACTCATCCAAATCCATTATGGAACTTACTTTCCATTACATTGTGCCACCCTTAGTTCAGATTGAGATAAACTTAATTTGTATTTTGTGACAAAACTAGTATCAATGTAGTACTTTTACAATGAACTAACCATCTATTTACCACTTTTACAAAATAATATACTCTTAGTTCTTCCAAAAGATCATAAGAATATCCTTACTATCGTCCAATGATCATCTTATAAATCATTCTGATATATGCTCATAACATTTAGAGCATAGGAAATATCTGGATTTGTACATATCACAGTATGATTGATATAAATATTCTTTGTGATTTCATACATCAAGTATCAATCTATACTTGAATCTTTGTTTCACTTACCAAGTGTCAATACACTTGAATATAACATCAATATTGAACTCATTCAATCCTTTCTGTGTGACAAGAACCCTTCTTATAGTTTCTATATTGAACTCATTCAATACATCATCTATGTACTTTCGGCACAACCATATTAGCGTCTATTGATGCCAAATATTTGGGTTTTGCCTAAGTCTTTTATCGGTATGAAATTCTTAATATGTGTTAATAAAAGATACATCATTTCCAATCAACAATATGTCTTCCACATAATGTATTAGAAACATGTCTTAGCGCTCCCAATTAATTTCTTGCAAATGCAAGCATCTTCATCGTCTTCGACGAATTTAAACTCCTTTAACAGTTTCATCATGGTGAAGATTCCAACTCTGCGATGCTTACTTCAACCATTGAAGTTTGCATATGCTTTTAGCATCCTTTGAATTAACAAAACCCTATGGACCGCGTTATGCACATGTCCTAGGTAACAATTCTATTAGAAGAACTTGTTTTGTTTATTCAATTACCACATAACAAAATTATATGCAGTGGTTGCTACATTAATCCGTCTAGACAAAATATCGCTATGAAAGATCAAATCTTGTCATAGTCAACCTTTGAACATTGTTGTGAACTCTTTCTCAACATGTCGACTATTTCATAGATGTGCAACATCCATGTCTATTTCTTTATAGATCCAAACACAACTGTAAGGTTTTACACCTTTCTCGAGGGTCCTTCAAGTTCAAAACTTGACTTCTCGTGTATGGAACTATCACGGATTTTATGGCTTCAAGCCATTTTATGGAGTCAGGGCCCATCATCGCTTCTTTGCATGTAGTACGTTCATTATTCTCAAATAATGATTCAACCCTCAAATCTTGGTATTTGATTGTTTACTCGACCTACTTGGTTCAATAGAAACTTTGACCTTCGTAACCACAACCTTTGTGACACGTGAGCCATGAGCACTGTTGCTGCCTCCGGAACACTTTTCGGCGCTGCGCAACTTTGCACATATAGCTAAGGTTCTTTTAACCTTATCAAAGTTCTATTGTCCTCCCACTTATCTTTTCACAAAAAATTCCTTCTCAAAGAAACTTGACATTTTAAGTGACAAACACTTTTGTCTCCGATGTTATGGAGGATTACTTAACAGTTATTCGAAATAACATACAAAGACAGGTTCATTCGACTTTGGTTGCAAACATCTTTCTTATGAATAGCATACCAATGTTTAAGAAAGGACAACTTGGGTTTTATCCCAAACCATTACTTTATATAGTGTCATTTCAACGGATTATGATGGAGCTCTTTTCAGTGGAAAAACGGTAGTCTCTAAAGCTTTTAATCTTTAAAATATAATGGCAGTTTTATGAATTACACATTCGATCTTACCATGTCAAACAAGGTTTAATTACATATCTCGAACGCTCCATACTCTTATGGTGTTTCGGGACATGCAAATCTATGGAACGATTCCTTAAATCTTAGGTATTATGCTAAACTTGTAACTCAAATATCTTCCTTTATGATCTTATCATAAACTATTTATATTCTTGTTACAATGCTTTTGCACTTCATCTTGAAAGTCTTTGAACTTTTCAAATGTTTCATACTTCATCCTTATTAAGTAAATATTCATATATTCACTCAAATTTTTGGAGAAAGCATATGAAGTTGAAATCTATCGCTCTTGACTACACATAATGGACTTCGTACAACAATATGTACAGGTTTCAATAAGCTAGTCATTCGTTCCCTTTTTGGCTTATGAACGAAGTTTTAATTATCTCTAGGAAAGTTTCACAAGCGTCATTTGATCAAAAATCAAAAGACTCCAAAATTCCATCCACATGGAGTTTCTTCATGTTTTATTTTCAATATAATTTAAACGGCGATGTCACTTTCTAAGTGATCTTTCAATCAATTTGTCTTTCGAAATTTTTAGCACTAGTTTTATGGATGTGATTTCTCCAACGAGATTTGTGAATCATCCATCTTTTATGGATTACGGCAATTATTTGAACAACCCTTTTGTTCTCATAATACCTGATAAAATATTGAAGGCAAACTTTGATGTTTAACAAGCAGCACAATAACCCTTTATTTGTTCTCGATGAACATCATCACATATTCTTTTGCTAGTTACTTAGATCATTGTAGTTCATGAATTGTGTTGTTTCGTATGACGATTCACACCAACAAATTCAGTATCAAATACTTAATAACCACATTGTTTAATAAGAAAAGAATATAGCCATAACATGTATATCATCTATATACTTAAACTGAACAATTCTAGTCTTTTCTTTTCTGCCATATATTTATGAGATTTTCTTTCAGTATTTCCTTTTCTGTTTGAAAGAATCTATCAAAATCAATAGTGGAGTCATACATATGACACATAGTCCAAAGCATGTATAATTAAATACCGATGTCTTTGGACTTGCACTTTGAAGTAGATCACCATCATCAAATGTTTGGTGTGCTTTCAAATTCCATTCTTTAGTAATCTCTTGGTGTGGTAAATATTTTACCTACATCAAATATTCACCCTTATCATGGAATTATTCATGATCAAGCTACTTTTAGCTTATAAAGATGAATCACGAGTATAATGTTGCTCTCCAAAACCTTTTGGTGGATTAGGACAACTAGTGTCTCCAACCCTTTGCAAATTCTCATCAAATATGAGAACATGACTTTTGCCATATTATACTCTATCATGTTGCAACCAAAACTTCGTTTCAGATATCACAATATCTTCCACACATCATGGTTTCTGAAACAACTCTTTCAGATCCTAGATAACCTTGATATTAAGACAGTTCTTTGAATATCAAGAATCATGGAGACAAACATGATACTCATACACTAACTCTTGGGATTTTCACTCTCGATTTAATACTAGTTATTAAACTTCATGGAGTAACCGGAACTTACTGAAAGTTTGCAATAGGACTTTTAAACTTTAGATTAACACTTCAAAACAATACGATACCAGTTCGTAAAGTAACTAACCAGAATTCTATAGTTCTATCATCTCAATTATAACTAAGCGCAAGGTGGTAAACGGATGCCAATGACTACAACAATTATGCAAATTCACTTTGATTTAATTTATGATAAATAGTGTTCAACTTTTAATCATATTTTCGTTGAACTCCCACTCAAAACAATATCCCTCACATTGTTTTAGTGATCACACGAACCAAATCCACCACATCAAAACCGATCATCACGAGAATTGATGTAGCTTCAATGGCGAACAATCAACATGTTCATCATATCTACTATATGACTCATGATTTACCTTTCGGTGATCCGTGTTCCGAGACCATGTCTGTACATGCTAGGCTCGTCAAGATCAAACCTTAGCTTCCGCATGAGCAAATCTGGCTTGCTCACGTTGTATACACTCGCAGAATCTAACACACCCGATCATCACGTGGTGCTTCGAAACAACGAGCTTTAATAACGGTGCTTACTAAGGATGAACACTTTAAAACTTGAAATTGTGTGCTTGAGGGATCATCTTATAATGCTACCGTCGTGAACTAAGCAATACAAGATGCATAAAAGGATTAACATCACATGCAATTCATAATATGTGATATGATATGGCCTTTCTTCTTGTGCTTCCGATCTCCATCTTCAAGCACGCACATGATCTCCATCATCACCGGCATTGCATCAAGGTCAATGACGCCGCTCCATGGTTGTGGTCCACCAGCTTCAACTATTACAACTACTTTGAATAGACACGCGGGTCTTAACAGAATTTAAAGACAACCATATGGCTCCTGCCGGTTGCCAACTTACAATAAGGAACATTGCATACATCAAATATAATCACAATCATGGCCCTGCCCCTCCTTTAGAGGAGAGAGGTGTAGGGAAGAGGGGCACCCCTGCCCCTCCTTTTATAGGTGGGAGGGAGGCGCGGTTGGGAGGAGGGAGTCCTCCTCCAACTCCTCCTCCTTGTCCGGCGGGTGGAGGGAGTAGGACTTCCTCCCTAAGTAGGTTTCCTACTCTCCATCCACCAAACAAACTTGCCGTTTGACTTTTCAAATTGGCGTTTGACTTTTCAAACTAGGATTTGATTTATCCCTTTATTTTGCTCAGCGATGACACCTAGTACATGATGCAACCATTCCAACTTGTTATGACACATTCATGTACCCTTCCCCTCCGGAGTGTCGGACCTTCCGGACCCTTCTAGAACATTCCCGGTGAAAACACCGGAATCATTCCCCAACTCCGAAATAGGACTTTCCTTATATGAATCTTATTCTCCGGACCATTCCGGATCTCCTCGTGATATCCCGGATCCCATCCGAGACTCCGAACAACATTCGGTCTCTTACTTATCATTCCATAACTACTCAACAACATTGAATCCTTAAGTGTGTCTCCCTACGGTTCGTGAATTATGCGGACATGACCGAGACACTTCTCCGATCAATAACCAATAGAGGAATCTAGAAATTCATATGGCTCCCACATATTTCTACGATTACTTTGCGATCGAATGAACCACTTACATACGATACCAATTTCCCTTTGTCTCACGATAGTTTACTTATCCGAGGTTTTGATCGTCGGTATCTCTGCATACCTAGTTCAACCTCGTTACCGATAAGTACTCTTTTCTCGTACCCGTGGTATGTGATCCCTTGTGAGCCAGTCACATGCTTGCAAGCTAATTGGATGACATTCCACCGAGAGGGCCCAGAGTATATCTATCTGTCATATGGATGGACAAATCCCACTCTTGATCCATGAGCCTCAACCCATACTTTCCGAACACTCAATGCCACCTTTATAGCCACCCAGTTACGGTGTGGTGTTTGATGTCATCAAAGCATCCTTCCGAAGATGGTGATTAACATGATCTCATGGTCGAAGGAATTATGTTACTATGTATCAGAAAGCTTATAGCAAATGAACTATATTAAATGACTTGATCTTTATGCTACGCTTAACTATAGGAGTATGTCTATCACATTATTCTCCTAATGATATGACTCTGTTGTTAATAACATCACTGTGTTCATGATCAGGAAACCATGATCATATATTAACCAACAAGCTAGTTTAACAAGAGGCTTTACTAGGGACTCTTTTATGTTTACAAATCACACAAGTATTAATATTTCCTTTTAATACAATTATAGCATGGTATGTAAACATTTATCATAAGTATGAAGATATGATAATAACCTACTTTATTATTGCCTCTTGGGCATATCTTCAACAGTCTCCCACTTAGATCATGTACCTGTAGTTTAAACTGGGCCCACTTTCTACCGATTCGGCAGACATTTGTCTTTTTCACCAGGGTTGGACGAAAAGGTTTGAAATCTCCCGGTTGGGATATTGTCCATGTAAGGTGGTCTAGTATTTTTGAATAAATAGTAGAATTTTAAATTATCCATTTGGTGGTTGCTTCACAAAACGCCCCATTTTTTGAAATTCGAATTTATAGGCTAATTTTAGAACGTTTTGAATTTACACTATAGTTTTTTTTTGCAAAATTGAATTTGAACTATGTCTGCGACAAGTAAAATGGCCTAGAGGAAGTACTAGTATATTTGAGAGATCAGCTGAAACTATCTACGACATGATCTTTCTTAATATTGCGTCGTTAGTTTGTGTGCATTTGTACCGAATGACATAGTCCCGCACTAATTTTAGTGGTTAGGGCGGCCAGCTGCAAGCGTACGGCTTATTAGGCACCCTCCAGCTTAATCTTGTAGTTGGCAACCACATCCCGCCCCGCTTGCAGCACGAAGAAAACTCTATCTTTTCCCTTTTAGCGTGTTTGGTTGCTTGGGCCTAAATTTTTCGTTTTTCCTAGTTGGCCTTGTGGTGCTGCATGGGGGAGATTGGGCTTGGACCAAGTTAGACAGTTCGTTTGGTTGGTTGCTTATATCTAGTTTTTCTGCAATTTTGGCAAGTTGTTTAGTTTCTAAGATAACCAATTTTGTCTCGTTTGATGCAAATTTCGGTATGTTTCGTTGTTCATGCCATAGTGATGTGATCACCACTTCTCAGAGCCGGTGATGTTACCACGTAACACTGGGCAGCAAACTGAACTAGCAGTTTTAAATAAAGCGGCAAATTAAACTCGCGGTACCCAATTACCATCCTAGCTACTAGAAAATATGAGTTCACGAGAATGTTACCTAGCTACTAGCAAATAACATTTCATCATAATATTACCTAGCTACTATGGATGAATGTTTTACACCCACATCAGAGGTTGTTCATGGAACACAAGGGAAGCACTTCATCAACAAACCATTTTCTTCATCTTCTTTAGATCATGTAGTTGCCTCTCGCCCCCCACATGTCTAGCACCCACTGCTATCTCCTGCTCTTCCAAGTAGCACAATCGTTATGGGAAACACCATGACCACTGTTAGTGTCATTGTCGTCAGGAACTACATCTTCCTCCTTTGGAAAGTACTCATCGGCGCCAAATTGCAGGATCCAGTTGTGCAAAAGGAAACAGGCAAGGACACGCTTAACTTGGTTGGGGAAAGAGTGGAAAGGCTTCTGATCAAGGATCTTAAATCTGTTCTTCAGAGCAACGAAGACCCTCTCAACCGTGACTCTAAGACTAGAGTGCCTAAGATTAAAAGTTCTTCCGAAGTTCTAGGGTAGTTCCTAGCAGAGAACTCATTGAGATGGTAGCTTGTTGATCTGAAGGGTGGCAGAATTCCAGGCCGGCAGGCATACCCGGCATCTGCAAGGTAGAATTTGCCGTCAGGGAGCTTAATGCCATCAGGTCTGCTAAGACTTTCTGCCAAAATCGTCGCATCGTGGGCAGATCCTTTCCCACAAGACAAGCACATATGTGAACTTCATGTCTAAATCAATGGCGGCAAGCACATTCTGATCGGGGTAGTGCTTCCTCCCCCTATATATATGCAGCCTGCTCATATTTCAGCACTCTAGCCATCACATGAGTAGCATCAATTTCTCCAATACAATCTTGGCATTATAAGAATGTTAGCCGGTTGTCCAATACAATTATCCAAAGAAAAACATGCTAGAGTTGTTCACCTTGAAAAAGGGGAACCATCGACCGTTTCCATGTATCTTCGCGGGGATTTGACCAGATGGTGGCTTGATCATCTCCTCTATGAGTTCTCCAACATCATATAACACCTAATGGAAATATCGAGAAATTGTCTCGGTTGATCTCCTCCATATGATGTAGATCACTCGGAATCTCTGGTTATGGCCTAGAACATGAAAAAATAGAGCCACGTGTTCTTCGATACAGCAGTTGATGCTATCCTTGAGCAACCCCCTAGACCTGAAAGTCTGCATAAGATGGTTAAATGAGGCTCTTCTCATTCTGAGCATGGCGATAGCCTCCACATCATTGTTGTTGTAGATATAGTTCATATTTGCCATCCTCTCTCTGTCGCGCTTTATCAGGGGACCATACTTCATGGCCGTCCTGTTATGCCTAGCAGCCGCTCTTCTGTAGATCAGGAACATTCATGTCTGAATCACAGCGACTAGAGCAGCTGCCTGGATGATAACCTTTAGTTGTTGGCCCTAAACGAAGTGGCATTGCGTAAGCACGGTGTATGTACTACCCTAATGTCGAGCTAACTACCTTGGTAAAAAAGATGGAGAGGAGTCATGGTTGTTACCTTCATGCCGATGGTCGTCGAGGACCTGCCACAGGCGGAGAAGAAGACGGGGGAGAAGTCGGCGCCACAGATTTGCGAGCCAGCGGATGCCGGAGCCGGACAGAAGACGCCAGTTGGTGCCGGGGTGTGCTTAGCAGCTGCTGCCGGAGATCTAAATCGCCGCCGCCGCCAAAGCCGCCGCACAAATGAAAAATGGGGAGGGATTTGTCTTCCAGCGGGAGGTGGTAGCATAAGAGAGATGTGAGCCTAATTTTCGTGCCATACGACGCTGCGATTCTTTTGGCTCCCTCCATCTCTTCGATGCTTCCCCACGCACGTTGTTCCTCCCCTTGTGCTCGCCAGGGCCTGTCCCGATGAAAACTCTCGATTTTGGTGTTCCTTCGAAGCTAGGATGAGATGTGCTTTAAGACCCGTGGGGACCAAATCCGCAGCACGTCGAACTTATTTTTTCTAGCCCTATGCGAAAAACAAAGATCGGGCCAAGCAAACACGCCCTTTCCCATCGTGGGTCGGAGGAGCGCTTCGAGCCATCAACTTCTCTTTCAGTCAATCACTTTCATGAAAAAAATGAATGATTTGGTCCACTAATTGAGAAATATACGTGTCGAGCCTCTATATATTTCTCAATTGGTTTCGAAAGAGGGTGGATCGGACAAAAAAAACTACCCATCCATATTAATTGACTTTAATTTATTAAAATTGGATCAACCTATATACTAAATAGTTTCAAATCTAGACAATTTAAGTCAATTAATATGGGTCAAAGGGAATATATTTATATTACCCGTTGGGTATCTCTGTCTGGTTTTGTCTACTCGACCCGGATTTATTTGTACTGGGTGCCGTTGGAGTTGACCTGAGCCATCAACTTCTCTTTCGGACAATCTTTTTATGAGGAATTTGATCCGCTAGTAGAGATATATGTACGTGTCTTTTTTTTTAACAAGGATGTATCCGGAGTGACGGGAAGCATATATTAAATCTAAGAGGTGGATGTATAACTGATAACAAAGGATCCCATAAAATAAAAAAAAATAGGTTCCTGATAAAAACAGAAAAGACCTCGCTAAAAGATGAAAGATAACAATAAGGTTCTTCTCTCTCTCCACCGCCAAGCTGAAAGTAGAACACACCGCCATCAAACTTGGACGCGAGGACAAAACCACTTGCTTCCGAGCGGAAAGAAAACGTCGGTCGTCGACCTCGATAGGGCCTCTCCGTGTCGAGCCTCCATATACACGTACCGTCGCCACACACATCACTCTACCGGTCAGTGTTCACCACAACAGAAGCAGATACAATGTCTCTCCTTGCGTGGCTGCCATGGCTCGTCGCCTCCCTCTTCTCCATCTACCTCCTTGACCTCCTCGCCAGCGCGCGCCGCCGCCTGCCTCCAGGCCCCATCCCTCTACCACTCATCGGCAGCCTCCACCTTATCGGCGACCAGCCGCACCGCTCCCTCGCCCGCCTCGCCAGGACCCACGGCCCGCTCATATCCCTCCGCCTGGGCGCGGTCACCACGGTGATCGTCTCCTCCCCGGACATCGCCCGCGAGTTCCTGCAGAAGCACGACGCCGTCTTCGCCACCCGCTCAGTGAACGCCGCCGTGGGCGACCACGCCAGGAACTCCGTCCCCTGGCTTCCCCACGCGCCGCGGTGGCGCTCGCTCCGCAAGATGATGGCCACGGAGCTCTTCGCGCCGCACCGGCTGGACGTGCTGCAGGGCCTGCGCAGCGCCAAGGTGCGGGAGCTCGCCGCCCACGTCGCCCGGCTCGCGAGCGACGGCGCCGAGATCGACGTCGGCCGCGTGGCGTTCACGACCATCCTGAACCTCCTCTCCGGCACCATCTTCTCCAAGGACCTGACGAGCCTGGACGACCACGGCGGGTCCAAGGGGTTCCAGGTGCTGGTGGCGGAGATCATGGAGAGCGCCGGCTCTCCCAACGTGTCGGACTTCTTCCCGGCGCT
The DNA here is from genome assembly GCA_030063025.1 of Avena longiglumis. NCBI lineage: Eukaryota > Viridiplantae > Streptophyta > Magnoliopsida > Poales > Poaceae > Avena > Avena longiglumis. The sequence continues at coordinate 86,453,467 of CP125977.1, read as the reverse complement.
CGCGCGCGCCGACCTGCAGGGGCTGCGCCGGCGGATGGCGGGGATGTTCGCCCGGCTCCACGCGGTGTTCGACGCGGAGGTGGACCGGAGGCTGCGGAGGAGGCGTGAGGACGACGGCGGGTCATGGAAGGAGAGCGACGACTTCCTCGACGTGCTGCTCGACGTCGCGGCGCGTGACGGCGCCAAGGCTGGCCTCGACCGCGACACGCTCAGGTCGCTGTTCACGGTAACGTCTCTTGTTTTACTATTCGTTACGTACATCCGGCCGGCGTGATACAAAAAAAGTTGCATTTCTCCTTTCAAATCTTGTGGATTAGATTACGGATCTGCTATCCACAGTTGACATTTTTGGCTTCACATGGGGGGTGCAGGCAACAACAACACAGGCAGGTTGCACTAGTGTCAGATAAATATCATTTTCAATTGAACAAATAAATTATACAGGCACTAGTTATAAAAAAAATTGAAAAATGATTGGGCTCCCCGGGGATTCCAGGATTCCCGGGACTCTTGATAGCCAACTGCCCCACAAGGCCACGAGTGCTGGATGGTCACAGAAAAAGGAAGCCAAACCGACCTGTCACACCTGACATTTTTGGTATCACAATTGGGCTAGGTAGTGCCTCTTTTCGAACGAGAGTGCTAGGCGTCCCCGGGATGCTTTCCATCCCGGGTCCCGGCCGTCCGATTTGGACAGATTAACGGTTAAATCTGATTTTCGTTCTTTCATCCCGTTTTTACTACAAACGGTCTTATTTTTTCTATATTTACTCTCGTTTTTCTACATATAGCAAAAAACGATTCAGTCTAGAAAATACAAAAATAGACTGAATCTCGTCGGAGGATTTCGTCGGAGACCTCACCGGCGACTGTAGCAAAAAATTTGTGCTAATATAGCAAAACCCGATCTCGTCGGAGACTCGTCGGAGACTCTCCTGAGACCTCGCTAGAGATCTTGTAGCAAAAAATTTACGCTATTGGAGCAAAACCATCAAACGGATGTAGCAGAAAAAAATACTAATATAGCAAATCCGATCTCGTCGGACACCTCGCCGGAGATTTCGTCAGAGACCTTATAGCAAAAACCAAAGACACGCTTGTAGCACCGCCGCCAGCCACATGTAGCAAACCTCAACGCCGTAGTGAGCAGCGTCCGGTGTCGGTGGCAGTAGGAAGCAGCACCGCTAACCCCATGTAGCAAACCTCAATGCCGTACGTAGCATCCTCAATGGCAATAGGTAGCAGTGTCGTTAACTCTGTAGCAAATCTCCATGCCGTAGGTAGCAGCATTAGTCACACCACCAACACAACAACACCAATGTGGTGGCGCTCCGGCATGTGCAGGCAAGACGTGCAGGCAGGCTCCGAAGAGGTGCTGGTGGCACGGGGCTTGGCACGGTGGAGCGGGACGACGGCGCGGCACTCCGGCGAGGTGGAGCGGGACGGCGGCGCAGCTCGGCGAGTGGAGCGGTATGGCGGCGCGCGCTCCGACGAGATATAGTCGGCAGCCCGGCGCTGTGTGGAGACAGACTACGGCGGCGGCGAGAGCTGTCGCGAAGTGCGAAGATGCAGCCCCACAGCGTGGAGGCAGTTCCGATGCAGCGGTGTCTTGGGGTGGCGGTGGGGCTAAAGCTGGCCGTCTGGCGAGGCAGCGGCACGAGCGGCCTGGTTCACGCGAGAAGAAATAAAGAGAAGTTAGGAAGGGATAAGAAACGAAGGGTCCACCACGTACCTACTCTAATACGCTGCCTCACGCGCGATGACCCTGGGGATCGAGTCACGGGATTCCCCGGAGGATTAGTATCGTTTTTCCTTTTCAAAACTTTTACTAATACCTACCACTTCTGCCAGATTGGGCAATATTTTGCTTGATCACAAATTTGACATCGCTGGCCCACATGTATGTCTCAACGTGCGGGCATAAGGGCGGTGGCGGGGAAACACAACATGGCGGTGATCTCTTAGACGTTGTATCGGCGATAGGAAGCCACCTGCGGCGGGTGACATGGTTATACCCTACGGATACGTGACCTCAGCATACCTAGTCCAGCCCAAGGAAGGCCCATGACGGATGTACGCCGGTCCATGAAGACTTTCGGGTGGCCCAGGCCCATGACGCCTTCGGATCCTTGGAGAGCAAGACTAGAGTAGATAGGAAATTAAAAGGGGTAAAACCCTAGAACCTGTAACCGACTAGGACTATGCCCGGGACCTGCCTAAGTCTATATAAAGGCCAGGAGGGCACGACCTAGATCTCTCGACTCATACTTTCGCATACGTACCTCTACGCCAGATCGAATATGCGCACCCCTGTAACCTTTGGTTCCGCCGTAATCAAGAGCAGACAAGCAGGAGTAGGGTTTTTCCTCCGGGGGCCTGAACCTGGGTAAATATCGTGTCCCCTGGTTGCTTGCATTAACCGTTCGATCTCCAAGATCCCCATCTTCTCCAAAACCCAAGTCCATAACAATGGGCATTGTGAGTCGAAACCTCGTCAATTGGCGCGTCTGTGGGAACTAGGGTCGATTGTGCGATCGTGGCGGTCCGACCCGATCGATCTATAACTCTGCGACGGAGAGTCACCTCTTCGGCGCTTCGACTTCACCGCCCACTCGCGGCCATGAAGGACTTGAACCCGTGGCGGCGGACTCGAAATCCTGTTCGGAGCTCTGCTTCCAGTGGGGCAACCGGCACCCTCTGCCACTGGCGGGTGCCCCCCATCAATCAGGCCTCTTCGTGGGCCCCACACCCCGTCTTACGCACAACATCATCGGCAGATGATTCTTATGACAGCGGCACGCAACTCTGTCCAGGCGATCCGCCATCGGATGAGGACCTACGGTTCCGGATCTAAAAGTTGCGGCGGCAATGGACCGATCTACAAGCGCTACCAATGCGCGCGCGATCATCCAGAACAAACGCCTAACCCGCCCAACCCAAACCCCAACCGCAGATGAAGCGGCGGGAGCAAGAAGCCGGTCCCCCCGACGAGGAAAACAACGCCACGTCATCTAACTTAGCAAAGAAGGATGGGTCCAGCCGCGCCGTAGCGGCGACATAGTGCCGCTGCAGACGCCTCACGTGAACTCGATGGCATACCACGTCCTCCTCATCGAGGAGCACAAGAAGCAAGTCAAGATGCAGGAAACACTTGACAAACGCAAGCAAGCAGCCTCTGAGTCCAGCGCGCGACGAGCTGCGCTCTCCGCCATGGCCCCCGGCTCTAGCACGGACGGAAACCAAGAAAACAAGCACCGCTCTCGGGTGGAGAACATGGATCCCAAGGAGCGCCGTGATGTGACTCGAACTCTCCACACATCGTTCATGGAGATGGATGCCGACGACAACATCATCCCGAAGACACCGCAAGCTGCGATCATGGCAGCCACTGCGTATCTCGTGGCCCACCCACCTCCGTAGAGGGACCCGAAAAGAGCCATGCATAAGTCCGCACTCACCGGACTCAGACTTGTCGAAGCGCTCACTAAGACGCCTCTGCGAAGAAGAAAGCTCCGGCCAGCGCGGCGGGCCCCCTTCATCCGAAGAGGAAGAGGAACACGACCTTCCTCGAAGGAAGAAGAGCTCGCGTCGCCATAAACGCGACTACGACGCCAGAGACGCGCTTACACAGCGCAAAATCGACAAAGCGCGAGCCAAACATGCATGCTCGTCTGAATCCGAGATGGACGAAGACGAAGGAGAACTCTGTGGAGCCCGATGCTTCAGCAGATCTGTTCGGCGAACACAGATGCCACGTAATTTCAAGCTTCCTTCGGATACTCCGAAATTCAATGGCACGCAAGATCCAAAAGCTTGGCTCAGTGACCATCTGTCATCCGTCAAGCTGCACGGCGGTAACAAAGAAACCGCCATGCAATGCCTTCACCGCGGTGACAAAGGGCGCTGGTCAGCTCGACCTATCAACAGGGTCCATCCAAAGCAGGGAGGAGCTAGCTTATAGCTTCATCCGAAATTTCAAGGGCACCAGCAAGAGGCCCGCTTCAATCGAAGAGTTGCGAGCCTGCACTCAGAAAACGAGCGAATCTATTCGCTCGTACATACTACGCTGGTCTAACACCAAGAACTCCGCAGCACACATCTCCGAAGAGAGGGCCATCGACGCCTTCAGGGACGGCGTCAAACGCCCAGACTTCAAGGAGGAACTCGGGCACGTCAAGCCCAAAACACTCGACCACCTCATGGACATCGCCAACAGGTGGGCCGACGGCGAACATTGCATTCACCGAGCACAATCGGATGAAGAGGACGACTATGGCCGTAGACGGGAACGCCGCAGCAAGAGGAGATCGCGCGTCTACGACAATCGCGACGGACCCGACATGGTCGCGGCCGGCTACGCCGATCGTCGCAACGACAACAGCCGCAACAGCGGAGGATACCGCGGAGGAAACTTCCGCGACGGCGGACGCCCAACACAGTCGTGGCAACGCCGCGCGGCGATAACAACCCGTCGACATACGACAAACTTTGGTCCATGCACCATCCACTTCTACATCGACAAGCAAGACGGCAAAAGAAAGCTAGCCACATGCTCAAGGGCGGCGAGTTCCGTAAACTCGAAAGCATGGTGCGGATGAGGCAACAAGCCCCAATCCTGCATTGAGCGCCCTGCTCAAGGTGAAATAGCACATGGAGCTCCTCCGCGCCGCCTATCGGAGGCCCAAACCAACCAACGCACCCGCAGGAACAACGCTGGGAGCAGGTACCACATTGAAAGGAGCACTAATGATGATCCGAAGGGCGCCCCGAATAGGGTGCGAAGAAAATCACCGACAAATCAACTGGCCGTGGCAACCCCACTGCCATCCTCGAGTACCTCGGCGGATCGAGTCTGCATCACATTCACCGTCGCGGATCACCTTGCGGATCCCCGCAGTCATGTTGCCCTGGTCTTTGGAGAGGCAGATCGAAGGTTTCGAGATGAGCCGCGTCTTCATGGACGGCGGCATCAACCTAATGTTCGCAAGACTCTAGCAGAATGCGGATCCCGCAATGCAGCACAAACGATCGAACACAACGTTCCACGGCATCGTTCTAGGGAAGGGCATATTCCCCCTGGGCAAAATAGGGCTCGACGTCATCTTCGGGAAGCCGGACAACTTCCGGCAGGAGCGACTTGAATTTGAAGTGGTGGACTGGCCGTCACAATACCACGCCATCCTTGGGCGCGTAGCATTCGCAAGGTTCCTGGTTGTCCCTCACTACGCATACCTGCTACTCAAGATGCCAGGGCCGAAGGGCGTCATCACAGTCCACGGGAGCTTCACCCGATCGGACCAATGCGACATGGATTTCAACAAAATCTCCCAGTCTTTCGGCATGCAAGACGAGCTCGTAAGGCTCCGTGAGGTGACGGACAATGGGGCACCCCCAGTCACAAGGCAAAACGCACCTGACATGTCTTTTGACTCCACCGTCAACACAAAGAAGGTGCAGGTCCATCCGACGGATACCTCCAAGACGGCGCTGATTGCCAACGACCTCAGCACCGCATAGGAAGGCGCGCTCGTCGAATTCCTCCGTGAACACTGGGAAATCTTCGCCTGGTGTCCTGCGGACATGCCAGGAGTTCCCAGGGAATTCACCGAGCACGCACTCAACGTCTTTCCAGACACCAAGCCAGTCAAGCAGTCCATCCGGAGACTGTCCGAGCCACGAGCCGAAGCTATCGGCAAGGAAATCAATAGACTACTCGCTGCAGACTTCATCAGGGAAATCAAGGAAAGCGAGTGGCTTGCAAATACAGTGATGGTCCCAAAAAGGACACGGACATCCTGCGGATGTGCGTGGATTTCACGTCACTAAACAAGCATTGCCCAAAGGACCACTTCCCTCTTCCTCGGATCGATCAGATCATCGATTCGACTGCAGGTTGTGAGAAACTCTCCTTCCTCGACGCCTACTCAGGCTATAATCAGATTCGACTCAAGGTCGAAGATCAGAAGAAAACGACGTTTATCACACCGTTCGGAGTATTCTGCTACAACACAATGCCCTTCGGGCTAAAGAACGCATGTGCTACGTACCAGCGATGCATGTAGGCCTGCCTCAAGGACCAGATCGGTCGCAACGTCCAAGTCTATGTTGACGACATAGTGATAAAAACCAAGGAAGCAAGAACACTTATCGACGATCTCCGTGAGACGTTCGACAACCTCGATCTCTAAAGGATCAAGCTCAACCCCGAAAATTGCGCCTTCGGCGTCCCATCGGGTCAGCTGCTAGGGTACTTCATCTCTCAGCGAGGGATCGAGGCGAACCCGAAGAAAATCAGAGCCATCATGGCGATGGATAAGCCGAAAAACCTCAAAGGCGTCCAAAGAACTCGCGGAGACGAATAGCGGCGTTAAGATTCATCACCGCATAGGCGAAGGCCCTACCATTTTACCGGTACTCGCCAAATCGGAGAGAAATTGGGCGGAAGCCAATGATGCATTCGAAAGCCTTAAGCGGCTCCTCTCCACCTCGCCCGTCTTGGTCACGCCAAAGGAGCGCGAGCCTCTGCTGCTGTACATAGCAGCCACACACCAAGTGGTCAGCACCGTGCTAGTGGTCGAACGACCCGAAGAAGGCAAGACCCACGGGGTCCAGCGCCCAATCTACTACCTCAGCGAGGTACTGACACCAACAAAGCAGAGGTACCCTCACTACCAGAAGCTCGCCTACGGCGTGTTCATGACGGCTCGACGGCTGAGCCATTACTTCCAGGAGCACCAGGTGATGGTCGTCAACGAGGCACCCCTGAACAGCATCCTGAATAATCCAGAGGCCACAGGACGCGTGGCCCTGTGGGGCATCGAACTGTCACCCTTGGACATCGTCTACGAGAAGCGACTCGCAATCAAATCTCAAGTCCTTCCGGACTTCCTGGTGTTGGAGATATGCCCAAGAGGCAATAATAAAGTGATTATTATCATATCTTCACAATTATGATAAATGTTTACATACCATGCTATAATTGTATTAATCGGAAACATTAATACTTGTGTGATTTGTAAACTAAAATAAGAGTCCCTAGTAAAGCCTCTTGTTAAACTAGCTTGTTGGTTAATATATGATCATGGTTTCCTGATCATGAACATAGAGATGTTATTAACAACAGGATCATATCATTAGGAGAATGATGTGATGGACATACTCCTATAGATAAGCGTAGCATAAAGATCAAGTCATTTTAATAGTTCAATTGCTATATGCTTTCTGATACATAGTAACCTAATTCCTTCGACCATGAGATCATGCATATCACCTTTTCCGGATGGATGCTTTGATGTCATCAAACACCATACCGTAACAGGGTGGCTATAAAGGTGGCATTGAGTGTTCAGAAAGTATTGGTTGAGACACATGGATCAAGAGTGGGATTTGTCCATCCATATGACGGATAGATATACTCTGGGCCCTCTCGGTGGAATGTCATCCAATTAGCTTGCAAGCATGTGACTGGGTCACAAGGGATCACATATCACGGGAACGAGAAAAGAGTACTTATCGGTAACAAGATTGAACTAGGTATGGAGAGATACCGACGATCATAACCTCGGATAAGTAAACTATCGTGAGACAAAGGGAAATTGGTATCGTATGTAAGTGGTTCATTCGATCGCAAAGTAATCGTAGAAATATGTGGGAGCCATATGAATTTCCAGATTCCTCTATTGGTTATTGTTCGGAGAAGTGTCTCGATCATGTCCGCATAATTCACGAACCGTAGGGAGACACACTTAAGGATTCGACGTTGTTTTGAGTAGTTATGGTATTATGAGAAAGAGACCGAATGTTGTTCGGAGTCTCGGATGGGATCCGGGATATCACGAGGTGATCCGGAATGGTCCGGAGAATAAGATTCATATAAGGAAAGTCCGTTTGAGTTCGGGAATGATTAGGTGTTTTCATCGGGAATGTTCTAGAAGGTTCGGATTGTCCCAGCACTCACGAGGGTACATGAGTGTGTCATTGAATGATTGCATCATGTACTAAGTGTTCTTGCTGTTCCAAAAACATGAAAGTCAAATTGCCGGTTTGAAAGTCAAGCGGCTAAAACAGAAAGCTGTGGAAACAGAAACTGGGAAGCAGAAACTGTGGGAAACAAGCAAGAGGAGTTGGAACCAACTTGGAGGAGTCCCACTCCTCCGGCCGCGCCAAGCCCTAGGCGAGTTGGTGAGGACTCCTCCTCGGGCGCCTAGCCCTCCTATATAAGGAGGGGCAGGGCTCCTCCTTGAGACACACAATTTTCCACCTCTAATCTCAGGTTTAGAACCGTTTGGTTTAGAGCTTCTAATTGCTTTAGCCTGCGGTTTAGAGCCTTCTAATTGGTGTGTCTAATCTCTAGACCACTAATAGCCCTCTCATAATCCACCATACTCGCTCGGCTTAAGGCGAAGCCTGCGGGATCTCCTCTACTTCCAGGTACGCCAGGTTGTCTTTAGGAATCGCGAGAGAGTGCTACAACCTCCATTTCTTTGGAACAAGGGAGAGGAAGGTCTTCGTCGAAAGTCGAATGTGTGACCGATTGTGGAAGCGCTTAACGCAGCAGCGGAAGGATCGTCTACGATCTTGAGATCGGAAGTGTCTGACTACATCACCCACGAGAATCTGCTCTCGTTAACCGCTTTGGAATCTTCGAGGGTAAGTTATTCCATCGACTCGTTGCTACAATCTAGTAGATAGATCTTGGCTTGTTTGTTTGTATGCGATAGAAATTTTTTGTTTTCCATGCTACGAACCCCTACACCTGGTACATTGGATGGAGCTGCAGCTGCCAGACACCCTAGACATGTTGCAGTCATGGACGATGCACTTCGACGGCTCCAAGCGTGAAGCTGGAGCAGGATCAGGGGTCATACTAACCTCCCCGCAAGGCGACAAGATGAAGTACGTTCTTTGGATGAAATTCCGAGCTTCTAATAATGAGGCCGAATACGAAGCCCTCATACACGGCATGAGGATGGCAAAAATCTGCGGCGCAACGCGCCTGGTCATCTACGGTGACTCCAACCTCGTCGTCCAGCAGACGATGAACGAGTGCGACGCACACGCTGAAAACATGATTGCGTACCGCGCTCTCTACAACGCACTCGAAGGAGAATTCGACGGCTGCGAGCTTCGACACGTCGGAAGAGAAAGCAACGAGGAGGCCCATAGACTAGCCAACATAGGCTCCACCTGCGCAAAGGTGCCACCAGGTGTGTTCCTCGAACAGATCTGCGTTCCATCCATCAAGCGGAAATTCCCCAAGGGATCACCCAAAGAAGCAGAACACTCGGGGGCTACGCTGCCGGAAGAACATGAAGGACCCGAGAAACTGGACACAGAGGTCGCCATGGTAAACCAATGCAGGTCATGGCAGTCGAAGAAACTTGGACGCGACCATACCTCTAGTTCTTGTTAAACGAAGAACTGCCTGACAGCCCGACAGATGCCTGACGCATATCTCGTTTGTCAAAAGCCTTCACCACCATCAATGGCGAGTTGTACAAGCGCAGTATTACGGATGTACTACAAAGGTGCGTCACCATCGGTGACGGGAAAGCCATCCTCCAAGACATTCACGAGGGCATTTGCGTCCATCACGCAGGCAGCCGCTCCCTAGTCGCCAAAGCTCTACGGGCCGGATTCTACTGGCCAACGGCCATGAGCCGACGCAAAGGACTGTAGGGTTCGCAGCATAGAAAACAAAAATTTTCCTACGATGTGAACTATATACCAAGATCTATTTATACTAGATACAAACAACGGGCGGATGTATATCCGTAGAGAACATACCCTTGAAGACCGACAAAGCTTAACGAGTCCAAACTCGTGGTTGATGTAGACGATCTCTTGCCGATCTCAAGATCGAGAGGAAGTCCTAGCGCCGCAAATCAGCAGCGCATCCGTGCTCGCACACACGTTCGAGGCACCGAGCAACCTCCGCCTCCTCGCTCCAGCGATGCAGCGGAAGCACAACTCTTTCTTGCCGAATAGCCACCGGAACATGTATCTCGCTAGTCCGAGACCATGGGGATAAATTCTAGAGTGAGAGAGATCCTTCACGAGGAGGTGTGAGTGAGAAGTGAGAGGAGGGCTCCTTTTATAGGAGGAGGGAACCCCAAGGGGTGGCAGCGCATGGGGCTGCCCCTGCCCTCCCTCTTCATGTGGTGGACACTCCACTCACAAAACTCCTCCAAATTCCCTCCACTCAAAAGTCCACTCAAAAATCCCATTAAATTTCCACCAAATTTAATGCAATCTCTCATTAAATAAAACTCTTTTATTTTATTCAGAATTTTGTCAATTACTTTAATGACAAACATTCACAAATAACCCCTTGCTAGAATTCTATTTCACATGCATAACCATTTTATGCAATTTCACCCGAAAACCTGTTTCGGTATCTAGTGAAATAAATTCCTGCGCTTGTTTATTCTTTCGGCATGAAACTTTTGCTCCAATTGGATGTCGGTGTCTCTTAAGTGTGTCACCCTACGGTTCGTGAATAATGCGGACATGATCGAGACCCCTCTCAGATCAATAATCAGAAGCGGGATCTGGAGACCCATCGACTCCACATTCAACGATGACTTTCTTGTGATCATCGGAACCTTTTACGCTAGTATCTTAATCCCTTTGTCTCACGATATATTACATGTCCGAGATTCGATCATCGGTATCTCCATACCTAGTTTGATCTCGTTCGACATGCACTCTTTCTCGTTCCGTGATATAACATTCTAGTGATCAAATCACTTGCTTGCAAGCTAATCAATGTGATATCACCGAGAGGGCCCAGAGTATATCTATCCGTCATCGGGATGAACAAATTCCACTCTCGATCCATGAGCCTCAACATAACACTTTATTAGTTCTGAACCCATCTTTATAATCACCCCGTTACGGTGTGACGTTTGATGTTATCAAGAAACTCTTCCTGTTCTTGATTGACATGATCTCATGGTCTAAGGATTAGGATCACTTCGTAAGTTGTTATAGCAATATAAACTCAATGACTTTGATCGTAATGCTATACTTGGATGAATGTTCATCACATCATTACACTAATGTTGTGATCCGTTATTAACAACATCCAATGTCCATGATCAGGAAACCTTGATCATCTTGTTAATCAACGAGCTAGTTTATGAGAGAGGCTTAACTAGGAACTTTCTGTTTGTTTATTAAACACACATGTATTAACGTTTCCGTATTAATACAATTATAGCATGCAAAATAAACATCTATCATATACTTGGAATACACATAATAAACACTTTATTATTGCCTCTCAGGGCATATTCCCTTCAGTCTCCCACTTGCACTAGAGACAATAATCTAGTTACATAGTGATATATCTAACACCCATTGAGTTCTGGTGTTGATAATGTTTTGCTCTAGGGAGAGTTTTAGTCAACGGATCTGCTACATTGAGATCCGTATGTACTTTACAAATCTTTATATCTCCATCCTTGACATGCTCGGATGGAGTGAAACCGCGCTTAATATGCTTGGAATGCTTGTGAGACCTTGGCTCTTTGGCATTGGCAATGGCACCATTGTTGTCACAATAGATCACCATTGGGTCCAACGCGCTTGCCACAACTCCTAGTTCGGATATGAACTCCTTCATCCAAAGCGCTTCTGGAGCTTAAGCAGCAACATATTCGGCCTCCGTTGTTGATCCCGCTACCACAGGTTGTTTGGAGCTCCTCCAACTAACCGCTCCGCCATTCATGAGAAATACGTATCCGGATTGAGACTTAGAGTCATCCGGATCGGTGTCAAAGCTAGCGTCGACATAACACTTAGCGACGAGCTCTTCTTCACCTCCGTACACAAGAAACATATCCTTAGTTCTTCTTAAGTACTTAAGGATATTCTTGACCGCTATCCAGTGTTCCGAACCTGGATCCGATTGGTACCTACTAGTCAAACTAATAGCGTGTGCCACATCCGGTCTTGTACATAGCATGGCGTACATTATAGAGCCTATGGTCAAGCATAGGGACTTTGTCCATTATCTCTCTTTCTTCCGTGAGCCGGACTTTGAGTCTTACTCAATGTCTTGCCTTGCAACATAGGTAAGAACCCTTCTTCCGTCCATTTTAAACTTCTTTAAAATCTTATCAAGGTATGTACTTTATGCGATAGCCCTATTAGGCGCCTAGATCTATCTCTATAGATCTTTATGCCTAATATGTATGACGCTCACCTAGGTCCTTCATTGAAAATTTCTTTGCTTAGATAACTTTTAACACTTTAAAGTTCTATATCATTCCGATCAATAATATGTCATCCACATATAATATCGAAATGCCACATTGCTCCCACTCACTTTCTTGTAAATACAAGCTTCTCCATAAGTTTGGACAAATCCAAACTCTTTGATCACCTCATCAAAGCGGAGATTCCAACCATGATGCTTGCTTCAATCCATAGATGGATCGTTGAAGCTTGCACACCTTGTTAGCATCCTTAGGATCGACAAAACCCTTTGGTTGTATCATATACAACTCTTCTTCAATATTACCATTGAGAAACGCGGTTTTGACATCCATCGCCATATTTCATAATCGAAATATGCAGCAATTGCTAACATAATCCTAACGACTTTAGCATCGCTACGGGAGAAATTCTCATCATAGTCAACTCCTTGAATTTGTCGAAACCCCTTTGCGACAAGTCGAGCTTTATAGATGGTCACATTACCATCAAGACAGTTTTCTTTTGAAAATCCATTTGTTCTCCACGGCCTTTCGTGAGGTAATTCCACCAAGTTCCAAACTTGATTTTCATACATGGATTCCATCTCGGTTCATGGCTTCTAACCATTTGTTGGAATCCGGGCTCATCATCGCTTCTTCATACGTCCGCAGGTCATTATTTTCATCAACCATGAAATTTATGACAGATTTCCGTCTGACTCGGGGCTGCAGCGTCTGTTTGACTGCGAGGTTCGGTAGTACTCTCTTCGGAGTTTCATGATCATTATCATTAGTTCCCTCTTCAATGTGGAGCCAACTCCGGAACAACTTCCGGTAGCGCTACTCGCCATACTTTGAAGAAGGTTCCACAACCTCTTGAGTTCTACCTTCCGACTACTCACACCTTTCGCGAAACTCTTTCTCTAGAAAGGATCCATTCTTGGCAACAAAAACCTTGCCCTCGGATCTGATAGAAAGAATACCCAATAGTTTCTTTAGGGTATCCTATGAAGACGCATTTTCCGCTTTGGGTTCGAGTTTATCCGGTTGAAGTTTCTTCACATAAACATCGCAACCCCAAACTTTAAGAATGACTTAGGTTTGTTTCCAAACCACAATTCATACGGTGTCTTTTCAACGGATTTAGATGGTGCCCGATTTAAAGTGAATGCAGCTTTCTAGTGCATAACCCCAAAAGACAACGGCAAGTCCGTCGGAGACATCATAGATCGAACCATATCTAATAAAGTACGATTACGACGTTCGACACACCATTTCATTGTGGTGTTCGGCAGTGTGAGTTGTGAAACAATTTCACACTCTTTCATGTGAGTGCTAAACTCGTAACTTAGATACTCACCTCCACGGTCGGGGCGTAGAAATTTGATCTTTCTATTACGATGATTTTCCACTTCATTCGAAATTCCTTGAACTTTTCAAAGGTTTCAGACTTGTGTTTCATCAAGTAGATATAACCGTATCTACTCAAATCATCCGTGAAAGTAACAAAATAACGATATCCACCTCGCCGACACACTCATTGGATCACATACATCGAATGTATGATTTCCAATAAATCATCGCCTGCTCCATTGAACCGAAAACGGCGTTCTAGTCATCTTGCCCATAAGGCATGGCTCACATGTATCAAATGATTCATAATCAAGTGATTCCAAAAGTCCATCCGAATGGAGTTTCTTCATGCGTTTAATGCCAATATGACCTAGACGGCGGTGCCACATATATGGATATATCATCATTAAGTTTAATCCTTTTAGCATCAACATTATGAATATGTGTAACATTATCATCGAGATCCAATGAAATAAACCATTCATCATTGGTGCATGACCATAAAGATTTCATTCATATAAATGGAACAACCATTGTTCTCGATTTGAATGAATAACCACTTTGCATCAAACATGATCCGGATACAATGTTCATGCTCGGTCTGGCACCGGATAACATTATTTAAGTTTATGACTAATCCCGAAGCGGTAAGTGGAGGTAGCGTTAAACGGCGATCACATCAACGTTTGATCCATTGACACGCATCTTGACCTCACCCCTTGCTAGCGGTCGCTGTTCGCAAATCCCGATTCGAGTTACAAATATTAGCAAGAACGGTATCAAATACCCGGTGCTACTGCGAGCACTAGTCAAGTACACATCAATAACATGTATATCATATATACCTTTGTTTGCCTTGCCGGCCTTCTTGTCGCGGATACTTGGGATTCGCTTCGATGGCGATCCCTTACAATAGTAGCACTCGGTATCGGACTTAGGTCCAACTCGGGTTTCTTTTCAGCGCTGCAGTGCTTGCCGCCTTATTTCCCTTCCGCTTTCCCTTCTTGTCTTTCTTGAAACCAGTGTTCCTATTGATCATCAACACTTGATGTTCCTTTTGATCTCCACTTGCGGTTTAAGCATCGATAAGCTCGGGAGACTTCTTCATGCCTTGCATATTATAGTTCATCACGAAGCTCTTATAGCTAGGTGGCGAGACCGCAGAACACGATGGATGCCTAGGTCAATGGGAATCGTTATTCCCAAGGACACAAGCTTATCGGCGTAATCCGACATCTTGAGTACATGCTCACTAACGAGTGTGCTCTTCCATCATGCCTAAAGAACTTTTCAAGCATTGTAGCTCTCTACAGAGATGTGTGTCGAAAATCATTTTCAACTCACCCATTGTATCAAATGCATTGCCGTTTCAAACGCTTTGAAGTTCGCTCTAGCCCATACAATATGCCGCAATGAACTAAGTTGTGGTCCTCCCGACGAGTCGATAGACATTCTTCTCCTCGTCGGGGCATCGTCAAAGGTGGGGCCTAACGGCTTCTAGCACATATTGCTTTTGTGCAAAGAGGAGAATCCTCAAATTCATGGCCCATTCAAGAAAGTTGCTACCGTTCGTTGCTAGTTTCTCTTCTCCATGAACGCATTGAAATTAAAAGCGGTGGTGCCATCTACAGAATTTGTAAAGTTTAGACTAAGTGTATGATAGATTGAGTTCAACTAATCTATATTACGAATGAACTCCCACTCAAAAGCGACATCCTCGTGTCCTTTTGGTGATTACATGAACCAAATCCACTACACCAAGTCCGATCATCACGTGAGTCGGTATAGCTTCAAAGCGAGCATCAAATGGGCATCATATCAACTATATGACTCATGCTTAACCTTTCGATTACGTGTTCGAGGCCATGTCTGCATACATGCTAGGCTCGCCAAGTTAGAACCTTAGTATTTGCGTGTAATCGCTTTTACACCGAAATATGGTCGTGGATCCAAGAACACCCGATCATCACGTGATGTCTTGGAGCGGCGAAAACATAATCGGTGCATACTAAAGGAAGAACACATTCTTATCTTGATATTTAAATGAGGGATCATCTTATTATGCTTAACAAAGCGCTAAACAAGCAATATAAGATGCAATCAAAACATCATATGTTTATTAGTGAAATTATATGGTTCCCGCAGATGATCTCTATCATGTGCATCGTGGTATGATCACTATCATACCTATATGTGTAAATCCACGCCTATGGATTTTACGCTATGTGTTGTAAGAGTATCATCTCATACTTCTACTTACAACACTACCATATCATAACACTAGCCCAAAGAACAATCTAAACTAGACGCCTCTAATTTATCCATTGCAAGTTTTACGTGGCTTAGGGCTTTCGAGATAGAACCGTTCTTACCTACGAACATGAACAACAACGAGGATAATCAAATTATTGACACATCGCATGCAAAATACACATTGACTATAGTAGGAGAGACAGAGACACCGCTAGCCACTTATGCAAACTAGTTGCATGTCAAGCGTGGAACAGGTCTCATGTGCGAGGACATGTAAAGTTTGTCCGGGCCGCTTCATCCCACTATGCCACCAATATCCAAAATCACAACAGAGGAGCAACAACATGATCATCATCGCCCACATACTCATATGTGTACTACCCGTGTAAAGTATCTACGCATAGATCCGGCTCTGATACCACTGTAGGGTTCGCAGCATAGAAAACAAAAATTTTCCTACGATGTGAACTATATACCAAGATCTATTTATACTAGATACAAACAACGGGCGGATGTATATTCGTAGAGAACATACCCTTGAAGACCGACAAAGCTTAACGAGTCCAAACTCGAGGTTGATGTAGACGATCTCTTGTCGATCTCAAGATCGAGAGGAAGTCCTAGCGCCGCAAATCAGCAGCGCATCCGTGCTCGCACACACGTTCGAGGCACCGAGAAACCTCCGCCTCCTCGCTCCAGCGATGCAGCGGAAGCACAACTCTTTCTTGCCGAATAGCCACCGGGAACATGTATCTCGCTAGTCCGAGACCATGGGGGATAAATTCTAGAGGGGGAGAGAGATCCTTCACGAGGAGGTGTGAGAAGTGAGAGGAGGGCTCCTTTTATAGGAGGAGGGAACCCCAAGGGGTGGCCGGCATGGGGCTGCCCCTTGCCCTCCCTCTTCATGGGTGGACACTCCTCACAAAACTCCTCCAAATTCCTCCACTCAAAAGTCCACTCAAAATCCCATTAAATTTCCACCAAATTTAATGCAATCTCTCATTAAATAAAACTCTTTTATTTTATTCAGAATTTTGTCAATTACTTTAATGACAAACATTCACAAATAACCCTTGCTAGAATTCTATTTCACATGCATAACCATTTTATGCAATTTCACCCGAAAACCTTTGTTTGTATCTAGTGAAATAAATTCTGCGCTTGTTTATTCTTTCGGCATGAAACTTTTGCTCCAATTGGATGTCGGTGTCTCTTAAGTGTCACCCTACGGTTCGTGAATAATGCGGACATGATCGAGACCCTCTCGGATCAATAATCGAGCGGATCGAGACCCATCGACTCCACACATTCAACGATGACTTTCTTGTGATCATCGGAACCTTTTACGCTAGTATCTTAATCCCTTTGTCTCACGATATATTACATGTCCGAGATTCGATCATCGGTATCTCCATACCTAGTTTGATCTCGTTCGACATGCACTCTTTTCTCGTTCCGTGATATAACATTCTAGTGATCAAATCACTTGCTTGTAAGCTAATCAATGTGATATCACCGAGAGGCCCAGTATATCTATCCGTCATCGGGATGAACAAATTCCACTCTCGATCCATGAGCCTCAACATAACACTTTATTAGTTCGAACCCATCTTTATAATCACCTCATTACGGTGTGACGTTTGATGTTATCAAGAAACTCTTCCGGTGTTAGTGATTGACATGATCTCATGGTCTAAGGATTAGGATCACTGTAAGTTGTTATAGCAATATAAACTCAATGACTTTGATCGTAATGCTATACTTCGGATGAATGTTCATCACATTATTACACTAATGTTGTGATCCCGTTATTAACAACATCCAATGTCCATGATCAGGAAACCTTGATCATCTTGTTAATCAACGAGCTAGTTTATGAGAGAGGCTTAACTAGGAACTTTCTGTTTGTTTATTAAACACACATGTATTAATGTTTCCGTATTAATACAATTATAGCATGCAAAATAAACATCTATCATATACTTGGAATACACATAATAAACACTTTATTATTGCCTCTCAGGGTATATTCCCTTCAAGGACATCGTCCAAAGATACAACGGGTGCCAACGGTTCGCCGACAAACCACACGCACCCGGGTCGGAGCTCAGACCCATACCTATAGCCTGGCCTTTTGCTCAATGGGGCCTCGACATGATCGGCAAACTGCCAAAGTCCTCGAAAGGGGGACACGTTTACCTCCTGGTCGCAGTCGAAAAATTCACCAAGTGGATCGAGGCCATGCCGGTTACCAACCAGAAAGGCATAACTGCCGTCAAGTTCTTCGAGTCCATTGTCTACAGGCTCGTCGTACCGCACAGCATCATCACCGACAATGGATTGAACTTTATCTCCAAGGAGTTTCAGGACTTCTGCGAAGACCTTGGGATCAACATCACGTACGCCTCAGTGGCACACCCGCAAACGAACGGGCAAGTGGAAAAGGCCAACGGCCTAATCGGCGCTGGCATCAAGAAGCGCCTCATGAGTCCACTCGAACGGAGCGGGGCGGCGAAGGAGCTACCATCCGTCTGTGGAGCTTACGAACCACGCCAAACAGCTCCACGGGCTACACTGCAGATTGCATATGGAGTCGAGGCCGTGCTACCGGCACGCCACCAGGCCCCGGTCGTCGCTTACAATGGCCGAATCCACGGCCGCACTCGAAGACGCCGTCGACACGCTCGACGAAGCAAGAGACATAGTAGCAGCTCGATCAGCGGTGTACCAGCAGAGTCTCCGCAACTACCACAGCCGCCGGCTTCGCCCCAGGTCCTTCGTCGAAGGAGACCTCGTCTTGCGACTCAAGCAAGAGCGACCGACGAAATTCGAGTCACCATGGGAAGGACCCTACGTCATCACCGAAGTCATCCCAGGTGGCGCCTATCGCCTCAAGCACGTGGAGTCTGGAGTCGCATACTCCAACCCATGGAACATCGCGCACTTGCGACGATTCTACCCCTAGTTACCTATCCCTTTACTTTCAATAAGGCCTTTTCAGCCAAGGCTATTCAGCCAAACAATATACTTCCTCCATTACGATATAAACAAAAGCTAAGTGTCTCGCCCCAAACTCCCGTTCACTATTTGCAACTTTACTTTATGCTACAAACGCACTCGGGGGCTCCCCCACCTCACGATTTCGTCGACTGAGGATCACGCGTGTACACCTGAGTAGCTGACAACGTCAGGCAAACGAAAAGGACACGTACTCAAACAAAGCACTGCGTGCTTACAGCAAACAAACCTTTACAACAAAGGGCACAACACGCCCAGTAGAAATATACAAATTTTACATCTATCTATTTTTCAGGTACTACCTATTCTGAAGAATAACCTGAGAACGCTTCTCAAACAAATCCACGACCTGTCAACAGTCAAATCTACATCAGGTCGGTGCAGCCTCACAAGAGACAAAGCAGCCTTCACTCCTGCGACGAGATGTTGCCGCACCAACTCCTTGACATTGCTCACGCTCCGAAACTTCGATAGAAGACCCGCAAGGCTCGTCGGTACGACATCCAAAGGAAACATGACGTGCAACACCAAAGCAAGCGACGTCTGCACTTGGCGAAGCACCCGCGAAACCTGGTGCACACGATCCTGCACCGTCGCCAGAGCCATGGCATGGTCACGATCCATCCAGAAGAAGCCACCGGCCTCCATGTCCTGTTGAGTCAAGCAATTGACTCGAACAGTGACACGCTCCTTCTCTTCCCTCAGAGCAAGATTAGCACCTACGACAATTGCACAAAATAAGAGTCAAGGCCAGCAGGCTCATTCGAAGAACTGAGTTGCAGCTCGAAACAAAGAACAACTTACATTGAAGCTGCTCAGACAGCCGAAGTAGTTCCGCCATCAAGTACTCCTCTCTGGCTGCACCACGATCCGCCTTGGACTTCCAAACATCGGCGTGACCTCGCAACCCGAGCAACTCCCTCTCAAGACTACGCACACGATCCCGAAGAAAAGCGAGTTGCGAGGAATCATCCAAAGATGGCCGCAATGCAAGCAAGGCGAGGTGTCAACAGGGTCAGCACCCGAAGGAACCTAGAGCAGCAGAAAAAGAAAGGGACACAAACATTCAGACAATGGTAGAACACAACTCAGAAGAATTCATTAAAGCATATAAGGCCACTACGTGGCACCAGGACTATGTTCCTCAAAATATTTACAGCAAAAGCAGACTACAAACTACCCTACATCTACAACGCCTAAGACGCGGCACCCTGAGTCGCCTCGGAGCCGGATTGCCTAGCCTTGGCCTCCCCTTGCTGCCGTAGCGCATACTCAGACAACAAATCAATGAGCTTCGGCCCATATCGCTTGCAGCGAGCAGAGTAGGCAGCAAAGGCTACCTCGGATCCGTCTGCGGTCATCGGCATCTGGGAGGTGATCTAGGGCAGGTCCAGCTCCGCTCCAGCCGCCAAAGCCATCGCCAGCCCGACGGACGCGCCGATGCCCTTCTGCTTGCGCTTGTACACCGCAGGCGCTTCGGCTAACAAAGCCTCCGCCAGAGCATCCACGTCATCAAGGGCCGCGCCCTTAGGGACAAGCTCCTTGTAGAAGCGGCCAAGGACCTCCTTCGCCTTGGCAAGGGAGCTAATGACGGTGCTGCAACGATCTTCGACCGCTGCAGTAGCATCATCTAGAGCACTCCCGTGCTCCAAAGCGCCTTGGTCAAACTCGATGCATGCGGTATCTGAGACAAAAAGAAAGGGACATGACGAAAAGCAACGCAAAAGACGACAAGAAAACAAGACGAAAGAAGCACAAATACAACACTCACCTGAAATAGCCTTGGCAGCAGCCACGAGCTTGCCTGCCACCTCCCTCTGGCAGCCTGCAATAAGGCTGTTGCTCCTCACGGTCCGTGGCCTCCTGCTGCAGAAGCTCCTTAGCTTCGGCTGCCTTGGTCAGCTCTAGCTCGAGGCGTTCCTTTGCACCAACGGCGGCATCGGCCTTCTTCTCCGATTGACCAAGGCTCTTCTTGAGAGCGTTGACCTCACAGAGAGAAGTATTATGCTCCTATGCATTCGAAACAAGCAAACATCAACGAGCAGGACCAGAATAAACGAAAGAAGCACCAAAAAAACAAACAGGTACCTTGAAGCTGACGGAGGTTAGCCGCTAGCACCAGGCGCTCCTGCACCAGCCGCTTGGCTTCCTCCACAAAAGGCTGCAGAAAAAGAAACACCAGTAAGAAAAAGGACTTCGGGGCTGCGCCCAACATTAAGGAATCAAGGCAAAACTCGAGCACGAAGACACTCGGGGGCTCTACCCCCAAAGATTCGAAAAAAGAACAAGACACGAAATTTCTCAGACACCCGGGGGCTCCCCCCGTGGTACGAAGCAGAGGTACTTACATGCTCTGATGGCGACTCCGAGGGCCCGCTGGCGAAATTCGAGCACCACCGCACCTCCTGCAGAGGAGGATTCGAGCGGCACCCCGACGTTGCCGCGTTTGAGGAGGAGGAGACGAACTTCGACTCCCATCATCTCCCGAGCACCATCGCTGGAGGAGTCGTGGGAGGAATGCCTACATACGAAGCAATCAGCAGAAGTGCAAAATCAAGAAGGAAAAAGGACAGCAGTAAAACAAGAAACTTACGAGTCCAGTGAGCTCAGGTCAAAGACTGGAGGAGTCCTTCGGGCTCTCTTCTCCACCTTTTTCTCTTCCTTCTTCTCTTCCTTCTTTTCTTCCTTCTTCCGCTTCGCTGGCGAGTGTGGCGCTCTGACGCATGTGAATGGCGAAATGGAGAGGAAGAGCCTCCATGCCCGTCACTATGACGCTCAAGGCACAGAGGGTTTCTGGGAGTCGGAGGAGTCGAGGCATCCGAAGACTCGCTGGATCTCCGTGATCGTTTGCACGTATGGTCCTCACTCGACTCGTCGGCATCTTCCGCCGGGGATCGCGCCGACGGCAGCTCGGAAACGGAATCCACCACGTCATTATCCGGGGCATTCGGATATTTTTTAGGCAATGGCGGTACCATGCCCGGCACCTTGAAGCTCTGCAAAACCAGAAGAGACCTTTGTTAGCAAACAAAGGAAAATAAATACGCAGTCGACAAAAAAGCGCTACGCGCACAAATCTACACATGTGGAACATCTAACGCCGAAGAAAACGGCGGAGTCAGCGACTTCCCCGGGATTTTCTCTCCGGCCTTGAACTTCAGCAGCAAGCGAAGGGTCCTGTCAAGATCCCCCTCGGAGATCTTCTCAGCCGAAACCCTCGTCGGATCACGGCGCCCAGAATAAAGGAACATCGGGTGCGCCCTCGCTTGGAGAGGCTGCACCCGACGCTCGAGAAACGTCCGGATGATGTCCACGCCGTTCACTTCTTTCTCCGGAATCAGCTGGAGATCCTCCACCCGACGGTAAAGGGCCTCTATCTCCGCCACCTCGCCATCCAAGATGTTGTTTTTCCAAGACCTTTTCGGCTCAATCTTTTGGGAGGGGTCAAAAGGAACAAGACCAAAATCTTTCCCAGGCACTACGAAGTCGCGGATATAAAACCATCGCCTCCGCCAGTACTGGACAGATTTGGACATGGAAAAAGAAAAGAAGATTGGGACTGAGGGAGATGATGCAACCCCCAATGGGATAAACACCATCCGAACCAGACTGCCTCTTCACGGAATAAAGCTTCCGGAAGAGGCCAAAGTGCGGCTCAATGCCGAGCCAGCACTCGCAAAAAGTAATGAAACAAGCAATGTGGAGAAGAGAATTGGGCGACAGATGATGAAGCTGAATGCCATAGAGAAAGAGCAGTCCACGGAGAAAATTGTGGACTTGAAAAGAAAACCCACGCATAACGAAGGCAAGAAACATAACCCGATACCCAGCTGGGGGACGGGGGATTACCTCGTTGTCGGGGAGTCTGACGGCCTCCCTATCTTGCGGGATCAAACCCCGCTCACGAAGCTTGCGGAGATCGCTCTCCCGCGTCTCGGATCGCCGCCAACCATCGTCGGTGACATGGGTGGCGGTGGCGTCTTTCTTTCCTCCGGCGGCGCTGGTACCAACTGCAGATGATTCTTTCTTCGGTTTCCCCATCGCGCTACGGCGACGCCGGCGGTCAAAGCGCAGAAGGGAAGATGGAAATGTGAAAGGAAAACCCAGCGCGCAGCAAGGATCGCTAGAGCACAAGGAGGCAGTGAAAACAAGAACTGATGCGGTGAAAACAAACTGCAGCTTTCCCCAATGATTATAACGACGAAGACGCGCATTTACGCGGCCCATCCGTGAAGACCTAACGCCAACGGCGGTCGACCATACACGTGTCAGCATCACAACGAACCGTCGTTACCACGCCGTCCACTACGCGCGGAAATCGAGGATACGCCGTAATTATCTCCACGCCGCGCGTGACCGGTCAATTCAAGGTCAGCAAGTGGGACCCACGTCCGTCCAGTCAAGTCATCTCTGGCGTAGCAGACGCTTGCAGTCATGGATCGTCATCACTGATGTCATCAAAAGCTATACTAGCACCAACTACAATTCTTCGGCTCCACAGCTAAGAGTACTCATTCGAATCTTCGATTCGACTAAATACTCGGGGGGCTACTCCTATCAGGAGCGCTGGCCGTGCACTCGAAAGATGGAAAAAAACAAAATATTTCTTCGAATCCTACATCGAGTCTACGACTCCACTACGGACTCGGGGGCTACTCCCATAGGGAGGATGGATTTAAGCATCCGAAAATTTTTGTGTCCTACAGACTTAAAAATAAAAAACAAAGTACTTGAACTAAAGTCTCCACTCGAGTCTACGAATCGAACAGACACTCGGGGGCTACTCCCATAGGGAGCGCTGGCCGCGCACCCTATGAAATCTTCGACTGCGATCTTTCGGATTAGCATGCAAAAACTTTTCGGCAACTCTTCCCCAACAAAACCCTGAGTGAGCAACGATCTCCTTGGCCACCCGAAACACCTCCGCGGTGACAAACTTTCGGATGTTGTGTCTACGACACAAAGATAAGACCTACAGATATTGTCTGATGGCTTGGCAACGCACACGGCTACGCTCTGCTAGTAAAAACCCGTGCTAATAGGTGCGATGAAAAATCCCGACGGACGCGTTGGGTACATCAATTAAATTCACTGGAATTCCACTCCTGTAAGTCCTCTGCGGCCTGAGTCGAATTACGCCAGCATATGTTCCAGTTTCGAGTTGAGGGACTCGAACCTGAGGAAGATCGTGTTGTTTCGTCCTAAGACTTAATCGACCACGATCCGTCGGGTGAGTCAGGCACACGCATCAACAATCCCTACACCCATACTGTTAATACATAGTTGCACCCGAAGGATTGAAGAGTCCTCAGCCGAATCTTCGATTCGACTGATCACTCGGGGGCTACTGACATGGTTATACCCTACGGGTACGTGACCTCAGCATACCTAGTCCAGCCCAAGGAAGGCCCATGACGGATGTATGCCGGCCCATGAAGACTTTCGGGTGGCCCAGGCCCATGACGCCTTCGGATCCTTGGAGAGCAAGACTAGAGTAGATAGGAAATTCAAAGGGGTAAAACCCTAGAACCTGTAACCGACTAGGACTATGCCCGGGACCTGCCTAAGTCTATATAAAGGCCAGAAGGGCACGACCTAGATCTCTCGACTCATACTTTCGCATACGCACCTCTACGCCAGATCGAATCTGCGCACCCCTGTAACCTTCGGTTCCGCCGTAATCAAGAGCAGACAAGCAGGAGTAGGGTTTTCCTCAGGGCCCGAACACAGGTAAATCGTGTCCCCAGTTTGCTTGTCATTAACTGCTCATGATCTCCAGCATCCCCATCTTCTCCAAAACCCAAGTCCATAACAATGGGCATTGACGTGTCGAAACCTCGTCATCATGGGCTTAGGGAGGTGCGTGGAGCTTCTCGGGCGACTTAGTGGTGTGGCCTGAAAACCAGGGATGTGGGGATCTAGCGGCACGGTGGCCTGGCCGGTGGGGAGGGGCTCGGCAGTGGAGGCGCAAGATGGCAGCGAAGCTATAGGTTGGCGGCGTCTCCAGGCCCTGATTCACCCGTGTTAGAGAGAGAGAGAGAGAGAGAGAGAGGATGAGAAGAGCGATGAGGGGATGACATGTGGGACATAAGTCCACCTCATCACTTACATGTGGATCTAGCATGTCAGTTCTGTTGTTAAAATATGATCAAACGAAATATTGCCCTGTCTGTCACAACTCTCTCTAAAAATGGTACCTATCAGCAAAAATGTCTAAAAGAGGCACTAAGTTGTTACCCTAGGCCCAATTGTGGTACCAAAATGTACTTTACTCTCACCCGCACAATTTTCTTCCTCGGAGTTTCTTCTCATCGATATTGTCTCTGGGCCACCAGAGAGAGCTTACACCTAAGGTGTCGCCGTTGTAGTCTCAGTTGCCCATCTCCGTCTCCAACCCCTCCCCCCTATCCAACCACCCACCTCCACCCTCTCTATCTCTATCCCTTCCCACCTCCGCCCTCTCCATCTCGGGTGGAGGCTAGCACGCGGCCATGGCACTCGCTGACCTGGAGCTGCCACCGCTGTGGGAGCTCGTGGGGCACATGCGTACGGAGCTAACTCGAAGTTCGCCTCCTCCTAGTGCCCCCATGCGAGAGTCGGTTGCTGAATGTGCTACATGCCCGAGCGTCGATTACTACACCCGAATATTGTTTTTACTACTACAAACATTATGTAGTTTTGCTAGAATAGTATAAAATTTTGGCTACAAAGTTTTCGGCGCGGTCTCTAGTGAAGTCCTCGGAGTAGTAGGGTTTGCTATAATAACATTATTTTTGCTATACTCGTTCGGTAGGTTTGCTACAATAGAACAAAGTGTTTGGTACATCTTCGACGAGAGTCTCCGACTATATCTCTGGCACATTAGTTTAAGGTGCAACTAGTGGTTGTCCTTAAAAAAAATCCAGGGGTCATTATCTTATTAGCTAAAATCGTCATAATCCGATGGATGCAGCCTACGACGTTACTTGTACTTTACTACGACGATTTTAAATTGTTATAGTGTCTAAATTAGCATAACTTAAAATGAGTAGTTGGCCACATCAGCAATTACGTCTATGTGGCGTGTCTATGAGTCAGTTTTTTTACTACTAGGACAATGCCCGTGCGTTGCTGCGGGAAAAAAAGAGTTAACTTAGAAAAAACCTGGAATATAGGGCCGCTCATGAATGAAAAAATCAACACAATTTTGACGCATGTGTTGCGACGGAATAGTAAAGGATGGATTTGTTAAACTTTTCAAATGTTGCTAAATTGTTCTTGTTTGAATTGGAAGTTGTAAAAAGGAAGCAACAACTACAAATGTTGTTCAAGATTCCTAATATATGTTTTCTAATTATATTTGAACCCTAAAAACATTGAAATCTTAGTCTGTTTTTAGACAAAAAAATCAGAAAATGAAAAGGTTAAATGGAAAAAATAGAGCCAATCTCCCTGGATCGCACGCAGGCATGCGAGAAGCCGCCAACCACGCGCACGCGAGACCACGTATTTCTCTCGGGCTGGACATACCTACGGATACAGGTCAAGCTAGAAAAAAATTAGTGAAAAACGGAATAAAAAAATTAGTGAAAAACGGAATAACAGCTCTCTTGGACTGGACGTACGAGCTAGAAAAAAATAACGCTGCTTGATTAATTAATTGTTCTAATTCTCAACCCATTTCAACTCTTCATTTATAGCCTACGCCATACAATCAGCGTCCAACGATACTCCTTCCTTTCATTCAAGAATTCATGCAACGGCATGCGTCCATAATCAGCACATGGTGAATTTTATCCCACTTGATCATTTGATTTCATACCAATTATTCTTGTTGCCGCTTGCTAATACTACAGCAGAATTTTTAACGTATATAAACTCGTTGTAAAGTAGCAAGGTGGGACTATTTTTGAATCCAAAAATCCATATGTATTATCCCGTGTGTACTTCTAATTGCATATTGTTCCTGGACTCAGCAGCCCATGCCATGACTCTGGAACAAGCCCAGCTAGACCAGCCCAAAGCGATCGTTCGCTTGTACGCATGTTGCGGAAGCGGCCACAGTTGAAAATATATGAATCGGTTTTTTAAACGGTGGTGTTGGTGGTATTACGTATTATGGTGGAAGGGCAAAACGGTCTAAAAAAGTGTTGGACCGGAAGAAACACTTCGTGCTTTATTATTATTAGATTAGATTAGATATAGATATAGATATCGATATTTAGTAAAAAAAAACGCGGCCACCAAACTGACATTAGACTTCGTCGGAGATATTGTTAGAGACTTTGAAGCAAAATAAACAGCGCTTTTGCTAATTCACAGCTAGCTATGACTTAACTTAGGACGCATTCAAGTTTGTAATCGTTCATATATATGCGGACATTGTACGGTTGTTTTTTTTCAAAAACCTTTGGCTTGGTCGAACTCATTGGAGCAGAAATCGATATAGTGCAGACGGTTTTTTTCTTCGCAGGGCGCCGATGCATGCGCTGACTAGCTAGTTAGAGCAAGGTTAATAATATAGCCAGCAGACGGCTATAAGGACATGTCATATCATCTAAGAGTCATCATATAGCCAACCCATATAATAGATGAGTTATTAGTTGGCTCTTAACTAGACATTAATTAATATTTAATTATTTAATGCATGTATGCTATTGGCTTTAGGCTACATGCAAATCTCTTTTTCTTGATCCTTGTGCTATAGCCGGGCTACAACATAAGAGCCGGCTCTTCTCTTTCTCATTTCTCTCTCCTCCAACTAAAACTTTTAATGATGTAGTAAGTACTATAGCCTGTTGATTAGACTTATTATACTTGCTCTTAGCTAAGATTTCTTTCACTGTAGTACTACTAGCTCGCTTTTACTTCGTGCTCCTCCGGGCGCGCTAGCTAGGCCATGTACTAGTACAAGCCATGTAACTTTTTTTATGTGTTTGTCTTTTTTCATCCTTTTGAGTTGACTTTTCTATTCGTGGGCTTTGTGCAAGTGGATTTTTTATATTTTTTATATATTTTATAAAGCTTCCTAATTTTGTGCGGGTCTTAGTGGGTTGTAATGCCAGTTGCAAGTGGGGCTGCAACCGTGATTTATTCTTTGATTTTTTAAGTTGTAAGTGGGGTTGTAACTGTGATTTTTCCTGTTGTAATTGTGATTTGTTGAGTTACGAGTGGGGTTGTAACTGTGTTTTTTTCTGGTTGCAAGTCAAATTGCAACTGTGATCTTTCTAGTTGCAAGTGGTGTTGTAACTATGATTATTACCAGTTGCAAGTAGTGTCGTAACTATAATTTTTTCATTGTAATTGTGATTTTTCTAGTTGCAACTGTGATATTTGGTTTCCTTGCAAGTTAAATTGCAATTGAGATTTTTTTTTTGCAACTGAGATTCTACATGAAATATTATTTCAGCGACAACCAGAGTTGCAACTGAGATTTTCTCCAATTACAAATAGAGTTGCAACTGCGGCTTCAAGTTGTAATTGTTAGAGGTTGATTACAACTGTCAACTGGGCATTTGATAGCTAAAAATATGGAGCAACTATTTATTCTAGCTGAGAATTCACAAATTCGTTTTTGATTGACGAGTTTTCGACAAAGTAGTAGAGTAGAATTAAAAAAATCATTTCGACATTACAACCCACTACTCGACTACTTTAATTCTACTCTACTACTTTAATTCGTTCTAATAATTACTTCACGCCACACATCTTATACATTTCGTTGTAGGATTTGTTCGTCGCGGGCAGCGACACGAGCTCCAGCACGGTGGAATGGGCAATGGCGGAGCTTCTCAGGAACCCATCATCAATGGCCAAAGCTCAGGAGGAGCTCGCACGGGTCATCGGCTCGAGGAGGAGCATCGAAGAATCTGACATTGAGCATTTGCCGTACCTCCAGGCCGTGGTGAAGGAGACATTCCGGCTGCACCCTCCAGTTCCACTGCTGTTACCGCGGCAAGCCCAGGCAACCGTGGAGATCGCAGGCTACGCGGTGCCCGGAGGCGCCCGCGTGCTGGTGAACGTGTGGGCGATGGGCCGAGACGAAGCCATCTGGCCTGAAGCGGACAAGTTCATGCCTGAGAGGTTTTTAGGGAAGGCTTTAGACTACAAAGGTGGGGATTTTGAGCTCATTCCGTTCGGCGCGGGGCGCCGGGTGTGCCCCGGGATGCCGCTGGCGATCAGGATGGTGCATCTGGTCCTCGCGACATTGTTGAACCGGATCGAGTGGAGACTCCCGGCGGAGATGGAGAGGACGGGAATTGATATGAGTGAGAAGTTTGGGGTTACGCTCACCAAAGCTGTTCCTCTCTGTGCTATAGCTACACCAGTTTGAGCCAAATTTTCATATAATCGTCCTCGTTTCGTTTGTCTCCTAGAACTGCACCTTTGCTATGTGTCATTGACATGTGATGTAGGATCCTTGATCAGACTTCGGAAGTTGCTTCTTGGTTTGCATTTCTCGCATGTAAAAATTAATCATGCATTACGAGCATGTGATGTGAGTGGGTATCGGTCGTTGATGTGGCACTAGTGAAGACCACGGTGTCTTAGAAGTTAAGTGAACCTTTACATATTACTGTGTAGTGTGTACAGAGAACGGCTCAAAAGAATCGACATGGAAGAGAGAGCTCGAAAATTTTGTAATCGGCGGCTGGGCTGAGGGCATCGTAATCCGCACTGAGTTGCATAGGGGGAATGATTATGTTAAATTGCGGTATTACTGTGGTCGTACTTGCTCTCATACTTTGTTTTAAAGCTAATTTAGCGTAGACTATGTATTAGATAACTAGAACATTGTTTACAACCAAGTGACGGTGGGGTAACTCAGACCCACATACACACACAAAAAATCTAAACAAAGAGGAAATACAATCTTTTTTTGCAGAACCGCGAGTGAACTTGTCTTCGGGGCTTGCAGAGGATCATATCTCGTAGGGAGACCCCAAAATAATAGTGGTTGCGCCAAGCATAACGCCTCCGCCCCTGAGAAGGTAGCCGCAAAGGCTTGATGAAGGGGTTGTCGAAGACGTGATGTCGCCGATAGTGTCCTAGGAATCACGCCAACTGATTGCAGCAACAACCAACCCGTCCGTAGACCAGCGTAGACAAACTTCCAAACCCCCTAGCAATCGCTAAACCGAACATCACTAAGATAGGATAGGAGTAGGAATACTTTTATTCGAGACAACCCTAACAAGTTACAAGGACATGTCCCAAGGAACTACAGGGCAACATGAACGATGACCAGTGATGCAAGCTCGTTGATACTTGGTCTGACCCCAAGAAACAGGTCAACCTCATGAGCTGCCTGAAGGATATCCCACTGCTCAGAGGGGATAACTATTCCGAATGGAGGAAAAAGGTTGATCTGGCCTTTGTCTGCGCCGAGGTGGACTGGGTTGTTGATACTAAACAGCCAGTCAAGCCTGAGGACCCAGTGAGGGGTGATGCTGAGGAAAGTGCTGCATTCGAAAAGAGAAAGAGAGACCATGCTCCTTTGGAGCTGGCCTACTCAATAGACAACCAAAAGTGGGTCAATGCAAACAAGAAGTGCTTGGCTTTTGTCCAGAACACAATTGAGAACGCAATAGTGGGCTCAATTGAAGAGTGTGCCTCTTTTGGTGAGTACCTTGCAAAGATAAAGTGCTAGTTTACTGGCTCTTCAAAGATGTATGCAACCCAGTTGCTAAAACAACTGGTGACAGAAAAATATACGGGAGGGCCACATGGCATTAGAGAGCACATCTTGAGGATGTCCAACATGTCGGCTAAGTTAAATCCCATGGATGCGGACCTCGAGCTCAAGCCTGTTCTTCTGGTGCATCTTGTCATGGCCTCTCTTCCCCAATAGTTCGAGAACTTCGTCATCAACTATAACATGTCCCCTGAAAAGTGGGACATTGAAAAGACCATAGGGATGTGTTCTCAGGAGGAAGAAAGGCTTAAGTCCATTCACGGTGGTTCCTTGAACTACGTGAAGGACAATAGGAAGAGGAACTTCACCAACAGTAACCATGGTGGCTCACCTTCCAAGCCACATGTCAAGGGCCCACTACAGCACTAGCATCAGCACCAGTAGTCTACCCCTAGGGACAAAGACCAGTGCCACCATTGCAAAAAGGTTGGCCACTACAAAAAGGATTGCCCAATATGGCTAAAGTCCATAATGGCGAAAAACGGTAAAGATATAGTCTCTTTTGTAAATGAATCTCTGTATGAAAGTTTTCTAAATCTACTTGGTGGATTGACTCTGGTGCAACTGTTCATGTTGCCAACTCTTTACAAGGGTTCCATTCGATAAGGATTTTGCCAAAAAGAGAAAGACTTGTTGAAGTGGCGAATGGGATTCAAGCAGAAGTGGAGGCTGTTGGCGACATTCCTCCGGAGATGGCTGATGGCTTTACTCTTTTGCTTAAGGATGTTTTATTTGTTCCTTCCATTCATAGAAATTTAATAAGTGTGTCATGCTTGGACAAATACATGTATGAGTGTTATTTTGGACATGGCAAATGTGCCATTTGGTTGAAAGATACTTGTGTGGGTGTTGCTACACTACATGACAAGCTTTATTTATTATCTTTGCATGAGAAAGTATTTTCTGTGTGTGATGTGGATGAACAAGTTCCCTTGTCGAACAAAGAACAAAAGAAAATAAAGCGAACTCTTGACTCATTGAAGTTATGGCACTGTAGATTAGGCCATATTTCGAGGGGAAGAATAGAAAACCTCGTTAAAAATGACATTCTTCCTCCGTTAGAGTTCTCAGACATCGAGCAATGCATAGATTCCATTAAAGGAAAGTATGTAAAGCAAATTAAAAAGGGTGCAAACCGAAGTATAGCTACACTAGAAATAATCCACACAGATATTTGTGGACCATTTTCGGTGAAAAGTGTGGATGGTTATGATTCATTCATAACATTCACGGATGATCACTCCCGGTATGGTTATATTTATCTAATTAAAGAAAGATCTAAAGCATTGGATAAATTTAAAATTTTCAAAGCTGAAGTAGAAAATCAGCATGATAAAAGAATTAAGATAGTCCGGTCTGACCGTGGGGGGGAGTACTACGGTCGGCATACTCCATATGGTCAAGTATCAGGACCTTTTGCAAGGTTCCTATAGGAAAATGGAATAGTCGTCCAGTATTATATGCCGGGTGAACCTCAGCAAAACGGAGTAGCTGAAAGGCGTAACCGTACCCTTATGGATATGGTGCGCAGCATGATGAGCTATTCCACCCTCCCATTAGGATTGTGGATGGAGGCGCTTAAAACCGCCATTCAGATTCTCAACAGAGTACCAAGTAATTCGGTGCCCAAAACACCGTATGAATTGTGGATAGGCAGAGTTCCCTCCCTGCACCACTTGAGGGTCTAGGGGAGCCCAACTGAGGCAAAAGTTTTCAATCCAAACATTGCAAAGTTAGACCCCAAAACAGTATCTTGCCACTTCATTGGCTATCCAGATAAATCAAAAGGCTATCATTTCTACTGTCCTGACAGATACACAAAGTTTGTAGAAACGAGACATGTTGTCTTCTTGGAGGACGAATTGATGAGGGAGAGCACGGTAGCTCGGGAAATTGATCTTGAGGAGAAGAGCGTCCATGCACCTAATCTGATGACTCAGGAGCCATTTTTCTCGCTACCTGTTGTGCCAACATCTACAACCCCTGAGGTTGTGGTGCCAGCACCTGTTGTGACTCCACACGTGACAACAATGGGAGAAGGTTCGAAACCTGTCCATCAGGAGCCACCTGAACCCACTATTGAGCATGAAAGGGAGCCAGAACAGCCACATACTGAAAATGTGTCAGAACCCGAGGAAAGAAATGAGCAAGAGTCTGATGAACTCAGAAGGTCTAAAATAGAACGAAGACCAGCCATTTCCAAAGAAATTTACAAAGTCTACAACACAGTTCATATGGAGGACGATCCTACCTCATATGAAGAAGCCATGTGTAGCCCTCACTCAGCCAAGTGGGTGGAGGCAATGGAAGATGAAATGAAATCAATGAGTTCTAACAATGTTTGGGACTTAGAGGAAATTCCTAAAGGAGCCAAAACAGTAGGATGCAAATGGGTCTACAAGACAAAGTATAACTCCAATGGAAATGTAGAAAAGTACAAAGCCAGACTTGTGGCAAAAGGCTTTACGCAAAGAGAAGGGGTAGATTACAATGAGACTTTTTCTCCGGTCTCATGTAAGGACTCCTTCAGAATCATCATGGCACTAGTTGCACATTTTGATTTAGAGTTACATCAAATGGATGTTAAGACGACATTTCTAAATGGAGATTTAGAAGAAAATGTTTACATGAAACAACCCATGGAGGGGAAGGAACATATGGGATGCCGCCTAAAGAAATCCATTTACGGGTTAAAGCAAGCCTCTAGGCAGTGGTATTTAAAGTTCAGTGATACAATTAAAAGATTTGGATTCAAAGAGAATGTTGAGGACAACTACATTTATGCAAAGTTCAAAAGTGGGAAATATATTTTCCTAATTCTGTATGTGGATGACATCTTGCTTGCTAGCAGTGATGTTAGTCTACTACTAGAGACAAAAAAGTTCTTATCATCAAATTTTGACATGAAAGACCTTGGTGAAGCTTCTTATGTTTTGGGCATAGAAATTCACCGAGATAGAAAGAATGGAGTGTTAGGACTGTCGCAGAAAGCATATTGTGAAAAGATTTTAAAAAAATACAATATGCATGCGAGTAATGCAACACCTGCTCCCATAGTCAAGGGCGATAGTTTTGGGAAATCCCAATGTCCAAAGAACCAATATGAGATCGATCAAATGAAGTCAGTACCATATGCTTCGTTGGAAGCTACAAGATGCACAAGTGTGCACTCGCCCTGACTTAGCTTTTATCACCGGGGTACTCGGTAGATATCAAGAGAATCCAGGCATAGAGCACTGGAAGATGGTAAATAAAGATTTGCGTTATGTGCAAGGCACAAAAGGCCTCATGCTAACATATAAAAGATCTGATTCCCTAGAGATAAAAGGGTATTCAGATCACGGATTTTATGGAGATAAAGACGACAGAAAGTCCACGACAGGATATGTCTTTACTCTCGCAGGAGGTGCTATTTCGTGGAGAAGCGCCAAACAGTTGATAGTTGCATCATCTACGATGTATGCAGAATTCATAGCATGTTATGAGGCCATGGGACAGGCGTTATGGTTAAAGAAATTTTTACCCGGCTTGAAAGTGGTTGACTGCATCAGCAGGCCACTAAAGATGTACTGTGACAACGAGCCCGCAGTATTCTATGCTCACAACAACAAGTCGAGTAATGCTACAAAGTCTATAGATATAAAGTTCTATGTTGTGAAGGACAAAGTCCAGGATCAAATTATAAGACTCGAGCATATAAGGACAAAGGATATGCTTGCGGATCCGCTAACGAAAGGCTTACCACCCAAT
Organism: Avena longiglumis; assembly: GCA_030063025.1. NCBI lineage: Eukaryota > Viridiplantae > Streptophyta > Magnoliopsida > Poales > Poaceae > Avena > Avena longiglumis. Next base: position 86,419,219 of record CP125977.1, on the reverse strand, counting down.
GTGTTCAAGGAACACATAGCCGGCATGGGTTTAATGGAAAGCCTATGATTTCTGGACTACAGAGGCCCAAAAGTAACAGGATTTGTTTCAAAATAGAAAAGTATGTAGTGGTTGTCTAATTCTATCGGCAATTGAGATGAAACGATGAAACATGCTCTATGTATCGATCTATGATGAAACGAGTAAAGTACAAAGTTAAAAGTAAAGTCGAGATCTAGGGGGAGAATGTTGGATAGATCTCTCCCACGTTCGGGCCCAATGGCTCGAACGGAATCCCTCACCGCGCCCTAATCGTGGACGCCCAACCTTATCATGGTTGGTGGGCCCCTGTCGCCAGCGCGCATATAAAGAGGTGGGGGGGCGAACGCACACGGTACGAGGTTCATCGTGCGCCGCAGCCCCCCACCGACACACCCACCGATTAGGGTTTTTGCGCTAGGCCGACGGGAAGCGCCGCCACCACCGCACACCCACGCCGACGACTTTTTCCCATGGCCAACGACGGCGGATCTAGCTTCGGCATCCCTCTGGATCGTGCTTGTCGATCCAGGGCGCAGGTAGTGACCCTCCACTCCGATCCCTCTATCTCTCCCTCTCAGATCTATGTATTCGACCCTTACAATGCATCTACCAAGGTCAGACTAGATCTAACAATGTCTCCATGTTTGAATTGTGTGACTAGGACAGCCTCTTATCTTATATTTGTTGGAATTATGCCCTAGAGGCAATAATAAAGATGTTATTATTATAATTCTTGTTCATGATAATGTTTATATTCCATGCTAGAATTGTATTAAGTGGAAACTTTAATACTTGTGTGGTTTGTGAACAACACCGTGTCCCTAGTACGCCTCTATGGACTAGCTCATTGATCAATGATGGTTAAGGTTTCCTAACCATAGACATGAGTTTTCAATTGATAATGAGATCATATCATTAGGAGAATGATATGATGGACAGAACCAAACTAAGCGAAGCAATTAGATCGTGTCATCGTGTTCGTCTTTGTGAAGCTTTTCTTATGTCAAATATTGTATTCCTTAGACCATGAGATAATACAACTCCCTGGTATCGGAAGAAAGCTTTGAGGTCATCAAACGTCATCCTATGAGAGGGTGATCATAAAGGTGTCTCTCAGGTGATCGGAAAGTATCTGTTGGGTTGTATGTATCGAGATGGGATTTGTCCCTCCCAAGTCGGAGAGATATACTTCGGGCCCATTCGGTAATCGATATCAACACCGCTTGCAAGCATGTGGTTAAGGAGTTAATCACAAAGTGATATCGGATTACGGAACGAGTAAAGTACTTGTTGTGAACGATATTGAACTAGGTATGACGGCATCGAGGATCGAATCTCGCAAGTAAAATATCGCGAGACGAAGGAATATATATATATATGGGATTGATTGAATCCGGCATCGTGGTTCATCCGATATGATCATCGATGAATGTGTGGAGTCAATATGGGTTTCAGACCAGCGTTGATTATTGATAGAAGATCATGTCGCATATTCTCGAACCGCAGGTCACACACTTAACGTGTCTCGACGCTAGGATAGATTGGATAATTGGTTGATGAGTTTTTGTTCGGAGTCTTGGATGGGATCCGGGACATCACGAGAGGTTCCAGAGTGGTCCGGAGAATAAGATTCATATAAGGCAGTGCAGTTTTTGGAGTTCGGAATTGTTCCGGGTTAATCGGTATTGTACCGGAAGCTTCTAGAACCTTCCGGAAGGGGACCAACGTGGCCACACCTTCCGGGAGGGGGCATGGGCCTATGAGGGAGTGCCCTGGCCGCATTGGGCCAGGGGCACAAGGCCCCATAGGGCCCAGCCGGCCAAGAGAGGTTTAAACTCTAGATAGAGCTTCTAGAAGGGGGGGTTTCCTTGCCCCCCACTCTTCCTCCTTGGGGCCGCCGGCCTTGGCTTGGGGGAGGGGCTAGGGCTGCGCCCACCCCTCTATATATAGAGGGCTGGGGGCGCACCAACCCCCTACACCTTCCCCTCCAACCCTAGCCGCCCTGCTGCCCTCCTCTCCCTCCCGATCGCCAGGCGAAGCCTGCGTAAATTCTCCACCAATTGCACCGCACCGTCGCGTTGTAGATCCAACCCATCTCTCCACCATACTTGTTGGACCAAGTAAGGAGGATACGTCGAGGTGCCGCACGTGTGCATCTCACGGAGGCATCGCCACTTGTGGTGCTAGATCGGATCGGATCGCGAGGAGGAGAAGCGAGTACGACTACATCACCCACGCCCGATTTAACGTTCCGCTGTGCGAATCTTCAAGGGTATGAAGATCTAATCCAATCTCTCTCGTTGTTTGCATCTCCTAGATTAGATCTTGACTTTCCCTCTGTTCGCATCCGTAGAAAATTTTGATTTACTATGCCGCGAAACCCTTCAATATTGTATCTTTTCTATTTGTGCAGAAGACTTGTGAAGCAAACAAGAAAAACGGGTTGAATGTCTTGTACCTTGCTGTCGCAGGTTCTCGTAGCGGTGAGGGCGGCGCCTTCGAATTGTTCAAAATGACACATAACAGTCGTAAAAATGGATACTATGAGAATGTGAAACAAGCAATTGTAAATCCTCTAGAATACTTTTCATTTTTGTCATATTCGTAAAATTCAATGCCCTCTTCGTCTCTGAAATTGCTACATTGTGCTTATAATTTGCTTGCTAGTTTTCTAATGTTCACTTCTTTTCATAAAACTCTGGGCAATCATGAAAAGGAAGATGGATGGATCTGCTTCAGAAGATGTCACTGAGCAAGAACCACTTTATTTCACCGAGGTTGTGCACTATGTGCTCTCGGAAAAGGACAAAAGAAAGCCAACTTTTCTGAAGAACGTCGACCTCTATCCGAGGAAAGAAATGAGCAAGAGTCTGATGAACTCAGAAGGTCTAAAATAGAACGAAGACCAGCCATTTCCAAAGAAATTTACAAAGTCTACAACACAGTTCATATGGAGGGCGATCCTACCTCATATGAAGAAGCCATGTGTAGCCCTCACTCAGCCAAGTGGGTGGAGGCAATGGAAGATGAAATGAAATCAATGAGTTCTAACAATTTTTGGGACTTAGAGGAAATTCCTAAAGGAGCCAAAACAGTAGGATGCAAATGGGTCTACAAGACAAAGTATAACTCTAATGGAAATGTAGAAAAGTACAAAGCCAGACTTGTGGCAAAAGGCTTTACGCAAAGAGAAGGGGTAGATTACAATGAGACTTTTTCTCCGGTCTCATGTAAGGACTCCTTCAGAATCATCATGGCACTAGTTGCACATTTTGATTTAGAGTTACATCAAATGGATGTTAAGACGACATTTCTAAATGGAGATTTAGAAGAAAATGTTTACATGAAACAACCCATGGAGGGGAAGGAACATATGGGATGCCGCCTAAAGAAATCCATTTACGGGTTAAAGCAAGCCTCTAGGCAGTGGTATTTAAAGTTCAATGATACAATTAAAAGATTTGGATTCAAAGAGAATGTTGAGGACAACTACATTTATGCAAAGTTCAAAAGTGGAAAATATATTTTCCTAATTCTGTATGTGGATGACATCTTGCTTGCTAGCAGTGATGTTAGTCTACTACTAGAGACAAAAAATTTCTTATCATCAAATTTTGACATGAAAGACCTTGGTGAAGCTTCTTATGTTTTGGGCATAGAAATTCACCGAGATAGAAAGAATGGAGTGTTAGGACTGTCGCAGAAAGCATATTGTGAAAAGATTTTAAAAAAATACAATATGCATGCGAGTAATGCAACACCTGCTCCCATAGTCAAGGGCGATAGTTTTGGGAAATCCCAATGTCCAAAGAACCAATATGAGATCGATCAAATCAAGTCAGTACCATATGCTTCGGCTGTTGGAAGCTTACAGTATGCACAAGTGTGCACTCGCCCTGACTTAGCTTTTATCACCGGGGTACTCGGTAGATATCAAGAGAATCCAGGCATAGAGCACTGGAAGATGGTAAATAAAGATTTGCGTTATGTGCAAGGCACAAAAGGCCTCATGCTAACATATAAAAGATCTGATTCCCTAGAGATAAAAGGGTATTCAGATGCGGATTTTGCGGGAGATAAAGACGACAGAAAGTCCACGACAGGATATGTCTTTACTCTCGCAGGAGGTGCTATTTCGTGGAGAAGCGCCAAACAGTTGATAGTTGCATCATCTACGATGTATGCAGAATTCATAGCATGTTATGAGGCCATGGGACAGGCGTTATGGTTAAAGAAATTTTTACCCGGCTTGAAAGTGGTTGACTGCATCAAGAGCCACTAAAGATGTCTTGTGACAACGAGCCGCAGATTCTATGCTCACAACAACAAGTCGAGTAATGCTACAAAGTCTATAGATATAAAGTTCTATGTTGTGAAGGACAAAGTCCAGGATCAAATTATAAGACTCGAGCATATAAGGACAAAGGATATGCTTGCGGATCCGCTAACGAAAGGCTTACCACCCAATGTGTTCAAGGAACACATAGCCGGCATGGGTTTAATGGAAAGCCTATGATTTCTGGACTACAGAGGCCCAAAAGTAACAGGATTTGTTTCAAAATAGAAAAGTATGTAGTGGTTGTCTAATTCTATCGGCAATTGAGATGAAACGATGAAACATGCTCTATGTATCGATCTATGATGAAACGAGTAAATTACAAAGTTAAAAGTAAAGTCGAGATCTAGGGGGAGAATGTTGGATAGATCTCTCCCATGTTCGGGCCCAATGGCTCGAACGGAATCCCTCACCGCGCCCTAATCGTGGACGCCCAACCTTATCATGGTTGGTGGGCCCTGTCACAGCATATAAAGAGGTGGGGGGCCGAACGCACACGGTACGAGGTTCATCGTGCGCCGCAGCCCCCCACCGACACACCCACCGATTAGGGTTTTTGCGCTAGGCCGACGGGAAGCGCCGCCACCACCGCACACCCACGCCGACGACTTTTTCCCATGGCCAACGACGGCGGATCTAGCTCCGGCATCCCCTCTGGATCGTGCTTGTCGAGCCAGGGCGCAGGTAGTGACCCTCCACTCCGATTCCTCTCTCTCTCCCTCTCAGATCTATGTATTCGACCCTTACAATGCATCTACCAAGGTCAGACTAGATCTAACAATGTCTCCATGTTTGAATTGTTTGACTAGGACATCCTCTTATCTTATATTTGTTGGAATTATGCCCTAGAGGCAATAATAAAGATGTTATTATTATAATTCTTGTTCATGATAATGTTTATATTCCATGCTAGAATTGTATTAAGTGGAAACTTTAATACTTGTGTGGTTTGTGAACAACACCGTGTCCCTAGTACGCCTCTATGGACTAGCTCATTGATCAATGATGGTTAAGGTTTCCTAACCATAGACATGAGTTGTCAATTGATAATGAGATCATATCATTAGGAGAATGATATGATGGGCGATGAACAATCTAAGCGAAGCAATTAGATCGTGTCATCGTGTTCATCTTTGCGAAGCTTTTCTTATGTCAAATATTGTATTCCTTAGACCATGAGATAATACAACTCCCTGGTATCGGAAGAAAGCTTTGAGGTCATCAAACGTCATCCTATGAGAGGGTGATCATAAAGGTGTCTCTCAGGTGATCGGAAAGTATCTGTTGGGTTGTATGTATCGAGATGGGATTTGTCCCTCCCAAGTCGGAGAGATATACTTCGGGCCCATTCGGTAATCGATATCAACACCGCTTGCAAGCATGTGGTTAAGGAGTTAATCACAAAGTGATATCGGATTACGGAACGAGTAAAGTACTTGTTGTGAACGATATTGAACTAGGTATGACGATACCGAGGATCGAATCTCGGGCAAGTAAAATATCGCGAGACGAAGGGAATATATATATATATATGGGATTGATTGAATCCTGGCATCGTGGTTCATCCGATATGATCATCGATGAATGTGTGGGAGTCAATATGGGTTTCGGACCCATTGATTATTGATAGAAGATCATGTGCGCATATTCTCGAACCCGCAGGTCACACATAATGTGTCTTGACGCTAGGATAGATTGGATAATTGGTTGATGAGTTTTTGTTGAGTCTTGGATGGGATCCGGGACATCACGAGAGGTTCCGGAGTGGTCCGAGAATAAGATTCATATAAGGCGGTCAGTTTTGGAGTTGAATTGTTAAAGTTAATCGGTATTACCGAAGCTTCTAGAACCTTCCGGAAGGGGACCAACGTGGCCACACCTTCGGGAGGGGCATGGGCCTATGAGAGTGCCCTGGCCGCATTGGGCCAGGGGCACAAGGCCCCATAGGGCCCAGCCGGCCAAGAGAGGTTTAAACTCTAGATAGAGCTTCTAGAAGGGGGTTTCCTTGCCCCCCACTCTTCCTCCTTGGGGCCGACGGCCTTGGCTTGGGGGAGGGGCTAGGGCTGCGCCCACCCCTCTATATATAGAGGGTTGGGGGCGCACCAACCCCCTACACCTTCCCCTCCAACCCTAGCCGCCCTGCTGCCCTCCTCTCTCCCTCCCGACTGCTTGTAGGCGAAGCCCTGCTGCAGAAATTCTTCACCAATTGCACCGCGCCGTCGCGTTGTAGATCCAACCCATCTCTCCACCATACTTGTTGGACCAAGTAAGGAGGATACGTTGAGGTGCCGCACGTGTGCATCTCACGGAGGCATCGCCACTTGTGGTGCTAGATCGGATCGGATCGCGAGGAGGAGAAGCGAGTACGACTACATCACCCACGTTCCGACGAACGTTCCGCTGTGCGAATCTTCAAGGGTATGAAGATCTAATCCAATCTCTCTCGTTGTTTGCATCTCCTAGATTAGATCTTGACTTTCCCTCTGTTCGCATCCGTAGAAAATTTTGATTTACTATGCCGCGAAACCCTTCAATATTGTATCTTTTCTATTTGTGCAGAAGACTTGTGAAGCAAACAAGAAAAACGGGTTGAATGTCTTGTACCTTGCTGCCGCAGGTTCTCGTAGCGGTGAGGGCGGCGCCTTCGAATTGTTCAAAATGACACATAACAGTCGTAAAAATGGATACTATGAGAATGTGAAACAAGCAATTGTAAATCCTCTAGAATACTTTTCATTTTTGTCATCTTCGTAAAATTCAATGCCCTCTTCGTCTCTGAAATTGCAACATTGTGCTTATAATTTGCTTGCTAGTTTTCTAATGTTCGCTTCTTTTCATAAAACTCTGGGCAATCATGAAAAGGAAGATGGATGGATCTGCTTCAGAAGATGTCACTGAGCAAGAACCACTTTATTTCACCGAGGTTGTGCACTATGTGCTCTCGGAAAAGGACAAAAGAAAGCCAACTTTTCTGAAGAACGTCGACCTCTATCCGGGTACTAGAAGATGAAGCAAGTCTCGGCTTGAAACGGTTTGTGAGCAAGCGGAGCTTCAGGCTGAGAAGGCAGGGAGCAAGGAATTGCATTGTGCCCTTGAGGACTTGCAGAGAGGGAAAGAAGTTGTTGAGGCAAACAGACGAAGGTATCTTTAATACATGCAAGAAATACGTAGGAAACAAGAAGAGATGAAGCGTAAACAAGACCAAGGAAATGAATTACTTCACGAAATGTTGGCTCAGATGAAGCAACAGCAAGTTGATTTACGTAAGTGAACTGGTGGTGTGAATTGTGGGGAAACTATGGAAACTTGTAATTTTTTGGCCAGGGAAACTTGTGTGCTGATCTAGACAAGTGGAAAGTTGCAATGCTTTTGGCAAAGAAACTGTTGTGAAATCTTCAGCAGTTCTAAAATATTTCTGTGAGTTTAGGCTAGTGGTGATTTATGTTAATATGTTTGATGTGAAAACGTGTCCTAATATTTTTTATCAAAATTTGTCTTTTGATACTTGTGATATTTAATGGGCCAAAAAAAAAATCCCTGGAATGGTAAGCCGATTGATGACGTTTGAACACATCCGCACAAAAACGTCACAGTTGTTTGTTGACAGAATATCTTCATTAAGCCTAGACATGGACGTGGCACGTTTTCATTGGTTATGAACCATGACAGGAAAAAGAACATCAAAGAGGTCAATGACGTCATCACGTCCACCCTGACGAAACAAATTCATCATGGACACGACACGCTATCTAAAATGGAGCAACTAACCCTGCTACTCTCTCTGTCTCAAATTAGTTGTCGCATATTCTAAATCTCACATATTCATAAAACCCTACGACAGATTAGTGACCACAAAATTGTCTCACGTATTCATAAAAATCTGCAACATCTCCCTCTGTTCAAAAATATAACATGGTTTAGCCTTTCTCTACGACACTTGTATCTAGACATCTATTAGAGGATATACAGTAAAAGACTTCTAGATACATATGTTTCAGAAAAAACTAAAACATCTACTCCCTCCGTCCTAAAATAGATGTCTCAAATTTGTCAAAATTTGGATAAATCTAGACAACATTTAGTATATAGATTCGTCCAAATTTTGAAAAACCTAAGACATCTATTCTTGGACGGAGGGAGTAATACTTTGGGACGAAGTACCTTCCTTTCTAAATATAAGAAGTTTTGTCAATTCAATTTGTGCTACCAAAACATCATATATTATGAAACAGATGAAATAATGTACTGCATAATAACGTTCTAAATCATGCAGGAAAGAAAAGTTTAATCATGCCCATACATAAGTATGAGACAGAGGACATACAAGTTCAGAGTTTGCGCAAGTGGTATCTCTATATTAGTCAATAGAAATTAATTCTGACCAATAACCCAAAACACGCTGTACAAATCAAAATTACTATAGTTTGAACTTGCTAAAATACTTACAATTACAATGATACAACTACCTGATTTCGAAATAAATACAATTAATTTCGCTAGCCAGGTTCAAAATTGGGGAACCGGATTATACAATGGGGGGCTACAGAGGTATATATCATTGCTTGGTATGCTCTTCTCGCAACCTTTCATCTTTTTTGGACAACCCATTGATCTGCTGCTCAAGCTGTTATGCAGAGAACACAATGAATGAGCACACATAATATAAAGTCAAAACAGAACTTCAAAAATACAAGTTATATTCATGCATCAGGAAAAACTTCATTTGTTCATCAAAACGAATGCAACTCCCCAAATATTTTGTTTCTGAGAATTTACCTGATTATTTCTCAGCTTTAATCTCTGCACTTCCTCCGCGAGTTCTGTGACACTGGAAAATTCAACAAATTCAGTAAAGTTTCCTTGAACATGGAGAACCACTGTAAGAAAAGTAGTATACCTTCGCTGCAGATGGATAACATATGACTCCAATCCCTTCTCTCTAACAAGCGAGCCCGATGACTACACATATATCAGCACTTATCAAACAAGAGAAAAAAAATGTATATTCTTCACATGTCAATATGAAAACAGAACATATGGAATCACGGTTCGTGGGACACACCTGAGACGAACTAACCATACTTGCATCGGAAGAATCTGCCAAAAAATATATACATGCGAAGCCATAATCAGTACGGTCAAATTATCTCGTTGAAGTATAGCATACACAATTCCTATGATACATACCAGATGTTTCCTCAATTGAAGATATCAGTCTACTTAGTACTTCCTGAGAATTCAAAGAATTGTAAGTATGCTAACCAATTTTTGTGTTTTCAAATAATAAACGCAATATACCTTCTGCATATTATTTTGCTGCATCAAGAACTGTAGTGTTGGAAGAATTGTGGATGAGTTGGAAGCTGGCCGTGTTACTCCACTTGATAAATTTGTCCTGCTGCTGCTGCTTGCTGGAGGAGCAACCTAACAAATTTACAGTTGGCAAGTAGAGTAAAAATTATTCATGCCCAGTGCCCTACAAATTAAATACTGAAAAGGTATATTAATAGCACAGTTGCACAAAGCAAATTAGGCATATTTTTCGGAATTGTCATAATCATAGTTTTTCCCTTGCAGCAACCCCTGACTAAGCAACCTTTAGGGGAGACCTTTGAAGGAAAGATTGTAGACTAACATGTGTGGGAGATATACACTGAATGCTCTGGGTTACTTATGAAATTGTATTCTTCAAGATCCAACTTCTGTATAAAATTAGGACAGAACAATTTCAACATCCACAAAGGTCACTATTGCAGTCCGTTTTTTCCCTCATGAAAAGGCACTTTAGGATCTAGCTCTCTGCTAGTAGAGGCTCAACATTGTAAATCACTTCAGCTCTTAGTTACATGATACACTTGGACATGTTTTTCCTCATACCATGAGGGGTCGCAGTCTAAATTAAGACAAATCCAAGGTTTGTTCCTGACTCATAATTAAGACAATATCAAATATTACTAACTATGATGATACAAGTTCTCAGTAACTTCTCTACTAAATAAAACCCAGTACCTTTTGAGTAGGATTATCTGATGTAACCTGAAAACGCCCCCTTCGCTGGACAACATTTCCTTCCGATGCCGCATCAGGTGCAACTGCTCAGATGTGACACGTGATGTTATATGCCAGGCAGTAACCTCAAGTTACTTATAAGATATTAAACGAGTTGGTTGCCAAATCATGCATACTAGATTCCTATTTACGAGGATCTAGTCAAATATGAGATATCATGATCATCCTACTTAACAGAGGTTGGAGTAGGGCCCATGATCATCTTACCAGACAGATGTGAGCGTGTGTCCTTCATTTGACGGAAGAACAAAGGGCCACTTCGGTTTCTGCTGCTCGGATTTTTCTGATGAAATTCATTCCTTGCATTTTGCAAAATTTCAAGTGTTAACCACAGCGAAGAATAGCCAACATGAGACAGGGAGAGGAAGACGCACGAAGAGTAAAATATGCAGACAAGAACAGGAAGCTACAATATAGTGAATGAAAGAGTCAAACTGCGTTAGTCAATATTACCACTACTTAACATTGTTGACTGAAGTTGTAGAGGACATCCATCGCCATGCTTCTTTATTTTGTTCCAACTATTTTCTATGGCTAGAATTCCCACTAAATGGAGGATGTTCTACCAAATGAATCAGGATGTCCTAACTAATGTGTCCACCAAGACAAGTATCAGAATATTTATTTTTAAGATCAGAGGGGAGTCCAAAAAGGCTTTCAAGCTAGGTTGTCAGAGGAAAGTACCAAGTCTATGACCCATGTGGGTTTGAAAGTTAACCTGTCCCAAAAGAACAATGCCCTTGCACTTAGTATCTAAGTAACCACACAGCCTTAAGTTCAAGCAACTGTAGATATCACCCAAGCAAATAGTGTGAGGTATGTTAGACTTTCAGTGGCAGAAGCGAAATTACACCCCGTCGGCAGGTTGGTCGAGTTTTTAGCTGGCTTTGGCGACGGCAGTAGTAGCCTAATGCAACCAGCAATAGTAGGTTAACAAGACATGAATGGGTATAGTCTGGTTATTGTAGAACAGATGTGATATATTTCACCTTCATGGCAATATGGTGCAAAGTTTAAATTCTTCAAGAGCTATTGATGGTACAGTAAAAGTAAACCCGATATTCTGTATTTGAGATGAAGAAATTGTGGTCTATTTCTAATACAATCGTATGTAGTTAGCTGCGTGCTTGAGAATAAAAATAAATTATGCTCCAAGAAAAATATTGCATGATAGTTAAGAAAAAAAATGAACTGCATTACCTTTGTGAATCACTACCAGCATTCTTGTAAGGAGAAAGAACATGCTCAGGAATTAGAGAGCCACTTGAGAACTTGTGATATGCACTATTTCCCAAATTTGAGGGTACAGAAACACTTCTTTCCAGATTTTCACCATTAGAGTTTTCACTTCTACTATGCTCCTGAACAGGTGATGTAGATTCCATTCTTGGTTGCACCCGCAAATTCGTATCAGTAGGGTCCAGATCATCATCATCGCAAACATCGAAGCAAGACCTGTGTCACTATATTCAATGAAAAATCCTTCACAGTTGACTAGTACTTTTAAGCAACAGAAGCTCAAAAACTGCAGATTCGTAAGTAGTAAGCAAAACAATTATGGTTTAGCGAATTCTGTTTCAGAACGATGGAGCAGTAGGATTAACTCATCTAACCATGTATGCTAACTTCTGGCACCATATGATGATTAATTGATTATATAGAACAAATGAACTCCGCCATTACCAGATGCATTTAATGGAATACAAGAGACTACCAAATTGATTGCACAACATTTGCTAGTATCTAAATTAAACTGGACATACAAAAAGCAATATATTTCATGTTTTGAACTCTGAGAGCACAAACATCACAATATATCAAACAGATTACTAATATGGAACTATACCATCATAGGTTATATCAAAAGATTGTTCAATTTGATGGAAATATGACAATGACAGTGATGAAACTTCAGAACTTACTTTAGTGCCTCAAGGGGACGGGTTGGAAATGAAGAGGCGAGATCTCCATTCAGATCTTCGACTTCTTGTATCTCATCCTGTTGTCAGGAGAATAAGTCAACGATATACTAGGTCTAGGCTACATTAACTAAATCACAGCAATAACTACGACCCGTGTACCTCCTCAAGCCTTGCAGAAGCACCATGGTTGACCCTTTCCTGGTAAGTATTTTCTGCTTCATTATAAGCATCTTGTAGCCCCCCCTTATCTTTGTTGTTGGCATCAAAACAATATGTGCCATTTGAACTGTCTAACTGCCAACGAATACATACCAAAATTAGAGAACACAGGTTTCTAGCAGACTTATATTGTGTCTTTCTGTGTATGGTGCAGACGGGAGGCTAATTATCGGCCAACCCGCATTAGTTAGTAAATAAGGGGAAAATGAGCTCTTACAAGGGCAGCTGCCGCTTTCAAGTCCTCCAGATTAAAATTCCAGCCACTGATGCCCCTTATGTATTCTTTCTGGAAGGGAAATATTTGTATTAGATCTGTACTGATACTTCAAATCAAAAGTAAGAAAATTCGAATATCCTTTATATCCCAACAGATTAATAAAGAAACATGGCAACTATCACCCATACTCGCTACCATCATAGTTCCATGTTCTAACAAACTGTAGTAAAATATTTCTGTTTAAGCCCGCAGAAAGAGATCGCCAATTAGTTACAGAAAAACAGAGAACAAAAGTTCTCTTCAAAAGTCAAGCAAGCACCAAGCCTAGTGTAAATAGCTTGGCATATTTAGAAAGAAAAGGGGAGTCAAAATGCAGAAAAGCAGTTTAAAATAATAATCCGATTAAATATTGTAGAGATCAGCAACAATAGAAAATACAATTTCCTTCCTTTGAAGGAAGCAAAACCTTTAAATCAACCTCATATAACCATTTTAGCTCTAATCTAAGACATCTCTGATTAACCATCATACAGAAGATCAGCAATAATTTCCATTTTCTGGGACGTAAGATTTCAAATAACCAAAGGGCAAGCCCTAACCTGTGATAGCTGCTCCTTGCTCTCTGGACCAAGCTTGTTATTGAGAAGCAGGTCAGCCTCTTTCGCCTACAGAGGAGTAAAATATAGGTCAGGCTGGTTACAAAATGTCCCACCACTCCATAAAACACTTTTTTGCACCTTTAAGGCCCTAAAGCGGTCACCCAGTGGAGTGAGTCCCTCAAGAATATTCCGTGCTAAAAAATCAGCTGTTCGCGCTTGCTTAAAAAACGAATGTTTCAACAACTTTGCTGAAGATGGACGCTTCTGTGGATCCTTGACTAAGCATGTAGCAACCAAGTCCTTGAAAGACTGCAAATAACATACACATGATTAATATAAGATCTCATTATCTACAGATGGAACGTTGTAAATAGAACAAACCTTTGAAAATCGCTTGTCCCTCTCATAGTCTAAACCTGGCGGCGCATTTTGTAAGGTCATAAGCAACACCTGCAAGGGGATCAGGGTAGCGTGCAATGTTATCATTCTGTAACAGAGTAACTTGAACTTAGTTAATTAACAGAAAACAGATATACTCAAGTGCTAACCTTCATTGGAGGGTACTTTGAAAATGGAGCATGACCATGTGCTAGTTCTAATGCCGTTATCCCAAACGACCAAATGTCAGCTCTGTTTGTAAATTGTGATAGAAAAGGTAAAAAGAGAAACAGCTTAATCAACTAAAATAATTAATTAGTTAAATTCTAAAGTTACTAGATGTGGACTTACTTATAATCATAACCATGCAGTTGTTGCATGACTTCAGGAGCCATCCTGCAATATGTATGGGGTTACGTATGCTTTGGCATTAATATGTTTACATAATCAGAGACCAAAGAGAACGATAGACATGAGACACCAAACCTAAATGTTCACAAAATGTTAGATGGAGAATATTTACCAGCAAGGGGTCCCAACAAATGTATTTCTTGCTCTTTGCCTGTTCCCTGTGTCAAACATGCAGGCAGAAACTCCAAAGTCTCCTAGCTTAACAGCTCCATTTGTATCTATTAGGATATTTCCAGCCTGAAATGGATTAGTAATTTCGAACACAATTTAGAATACATGGACAAAGATGGGCTAAGCAAATATAAGAGTTAAAACATCTAAGTTGTCATTATTAGAGTATATATATATAGTGTCATTGCTAACTGTTAGAGTACATAATTTAGAACATGCACAGCATCGGCCGCCTAACCATATACTCACATGGAGAGAAGAAAGAGATGAAGAAAATCAAGATGACATTGAATGCCACGTGGCAAAACCAGTGATGTGAAAACAGGGTATGCAAAACCAGTGCCAAAAATTGGTCTCAGTGAGCGAAGTGAACTGAACAGGTACTGCGAGGGTAGAGGGTCACACGTATTTGGGATTAAATAGATAAACGGAAGTTGGCAACACTTAGGGTTGATGCACATTTGTGCGCCGCCAATAGGTGCCAGACCAACAAAAATTTGACCTCTATTTGGATCAGTCCCAACATTTAGCAAGCCTATATTTCAAACAGCCAATAGTTGGCAAAGCAAAAAGTGTCAAGGCTTGTAAGTTTGTAACAGAATGTTTACTGCAAGAAACAATCACTGTGCATGCATTTCCTTATTTGTCTAAGGTTTTCTTGCCAACTATTGACTGGGCACACAAGGATCTACTCACTCAACCATGCAGCCCCTTGACACCCTGGGCAATGCTTGGAAATCCCAGCCTGGCAACTAACCATCACTGGGCTAAGTGAGGACACTGTAAGAGACTAGTCGTTCTCTAGATAAACACTTTAGTGACACTATTTAGCAATCTGCTCTATCCTCAATAGCATTAAAATTGTTCTGCCCTCACCATTATTCATACTCCTCTCGCCATACTGTTGTACTATCAATCCATGATACAAAAGATTCATCTGTCTCCCTCTCAGAGCAAAGATATTATGTTGCAAACCACACTGGACAAGTCATAACCACGGACGAGTCGCCAGTAGGGAGGACCACATGTTGTCTGACCAAACCCTAACACACGGACTGGCGCATAGCTCAAGGGAACAGTTCAAGATTCAACAGATAGCTACATTGATAATAAATTCTACTAATAAGGTTGTTCACAATGAAGGGAACGTAATTTGACATTTCAGTAGTGAAACAGTTCCGGATGATGAATGAAATCTCTGAAGTGGTATCTCTACAGAAAAAGGTGGGTGTAACTAATTTTTGTTGCTAAACCAGATAAAGACGATTTTTTATGTCAAATGCTTCAAAAGATAAGTAGGCATTCAAGAAGCACTAACGTATTATACCTTTACATCTCTGTGAATATGCCCTTGAGAATGTAGGTAGGCGAGAGCTTTAAGAACTTCCCACAAAAGAGTGGCAATGACTGCCTCCTCAAACCCATCTGGAAAATTAGTTTTAATAATGTGCAAGGCAGATCCAGCAGCCATGAAAGGCATGACAACCCAAAGTTGATGGTCATTTGCAAATGAACAACATGCACGCAGAAGATTTGGATGATCAAGCAAGCTCATGGTTTGTACTTCCCGTCTTATTCCATCCTAAAGAATGATAACTCCAAAAAGTCAGGAAGGTAGGCCAAAGACAGGCAAAGAAAAACCAAGAAAATCACATGCAATTTGTTTGGGGTTAGCATGTTCATATTGAAGATAAGTAGTATTCACATAACTGAGAAAGAACAGAATTATGCATGTCACTTACCAAACATAAATAGAACCGTATCTCAAACAAGAAAATGCAACTAATAGCAATCATCGGAAAAAAATAACTCCAAAGAGAGTCACATTTCCACAAAATATTGATGATGGGCATTTTCTTTAACTTAACATAGAAAAAATCCACACTACCAAGAATATAGTTTGCATTTCTATAGTAGTATAGTTCAATGAAAGAGTAACTAAATTGCAAGAGTTCATCAAAAGGTGGCATTTGCTGGAAGAACAGCATGGCTGACAATCAGAGGTAAAATTATAGGCATTCTGGGAAGGATGGCCCATCATTATTTTCATATGTGCATTATTCTGTGCTTCAAGTGTATCCATTTTCGGCAACTTTGTAATATATGTAGGCTCACAATAAAACTGGGTTCTAAAATCTCAGTATAAACCTAATACCCAGAAGAACGAGGTCTGTCCACACAACCAAACCCTGTCATCACTACACTAATAGAACAACTAGAACCTTCTAATATGTTGAGATTTATTTTTTCTAGGTCTTTGCATTATGTATTATATCATATGTTTGGCGTACAGAAGTTGTTATCACAAAGAATAAATTTATCAGGAAATGACTGGCGCACATGGATAGGTCATGAAACTAATTGAATTAAATGTTTTGTGGACCACAATAAATTGCAAAGTACTCACCAGGTCACTGCTGCATTTCTCAAGGTCAAGAACTTTGATGGCAACAAAAGTATTGAGCGGGACACAAAGAGCCCTGTAAACTGTGGCACTAACTCCTTCTCCAACTTCCTCATATAACTTATATTCCTTGGGATCAGTTGGAAATCCCCTTTTACGTGGTGCGTGCTCCATGGTCCAAATTTACAGAACATCATAAGCAACAGCCACAATCTTACAACATGCAAAGCACTGCAGCACGGAAGGTAATGTCAAGACCACCCTATAAGTGTGCTCGGGAATAACCATCATCATGGCTATGTTTGTAGATGAATACATGGACCGTTGTATGAATTTTTTATTTCATATGGTAAAATTCAGATAGCCTTTGGTCCAAGGCCAGATATTGGCTAAGATGATGATGATGATGATGAAGCAGATGCCACAAAGCCACCCAAGCTGTCTTGCACCAACCGTACCTTGGCACTCTGGCAGAATATTATAAGCTGCAAATCAAAGAACAGGAAGTCCTCAACATTGTTAACACGCATACTGATACGGAGGATGTAGGCTAGCTGCGGAGTAAAGATCAGCATGGCGTGAACATAAAATGACAATTATAGAAGATGCCCAAACGTGTACAATGGCTCTGCTGGAGTGAGAAAAAGACCAACACACAAGAACGCAAACAGAAAGTTGTGAAGCAAAGCCCAGAGCTCCATAGTCACATAATAAGCTCTACTAAACACAACAATCATGAAAGATTGTTGTGTCCTTAGTTAAACGGAAAGTTCAGCTCAGCATTTCCAACCTCGACTAAGCATGAAAAAATACCCATAACCTCCAGATATCGATCTCGGGCTACTGGAATCGTGACAGAATCGCTTGGGCTCCCATTAGTTCATGGCACTGATATTGCTTAGCTGAGCCGCCGCAAGGGCCACGTGACTCAATCCGGTGAAGCACTCGTCTGGTAGTCAGCAACCGAATCACTACGCTCTAAGCAAGCATAGTCTCCATCAGGTTGGAAAAGAAACCCTAAGGTGCCACCGTTTTCGCATGCCACCCGCCCACCCTAAGATCGAGCTGCGGGGAAGCTCTGCCGCGATGCTACGAGGCCAAACAAAAAGGTAACCCGGGGCAGCAACGTTACCTTGACGGCGCGCCGGCGGGTCTTCTAGTGGCGGATCACCTCCGACGAAGGGGCTGCGGTGCTGAAACGGCGGTGGCGGATCTCGGGGCGTGGCGTAGCGGGTAGGAGCGCCCGCGAAATCTGGGAGATGGGCGAGCGAGCGGCCGCGGAACAGAGCAGATCTGGATAGCGGCGGAGGAGACGATTGCGGCGGCGGCGATTGGGAAGACGAGGAGGAGCGGGCAGGGACTAGGGACAGTAACGGCCGGGCTGGGGGAAGACGAAGAGGAGGAGAAGGCGGAGTAGTGGTCTTGCTCGAGATTTTCTGTGGCTGCTGCTAGACGGGGCAAAATTTTGGTGGGTTTTCCTATGAAATAAAAACATTAATAATAATAAATGGATTTGTTTTTGCTGTGCATGTGGTCGGTAGCCAAAGATCCTGATTCCCAAACTTCTCATGGTCGACGGCGCACGGCGGGTGCCTGTACCGGAGGAGGGTGGCAAAGGCATACATGGAGATTCTGCCAAACTTGCTTCGTGGCATGGGAAACACATCGATGTAGCCGGCAGAGGAACTCTTGTAAAATCGATAATCACCCCTAAAGCAATCCACCACAATACCCCTCTTGCGGTCCCTCCTAGCATGGTACACTTCATAGAGGGACGGCAAAGTTTTTCGTAGACAATGCATAGTGAATTGGAAAATACTACTCCCTCAGTTCCAAAATAGATGTCTCAAATTTATTAAAATTTGAATGAATCTAGACACTATTTAGTATATAGATTTATTTAAATTTTAACAAATCTAAGACATCTAATTTGGGACGGAGGGAGTACCTTTGTTCAGAAGTATAAGACCGTTTTAGCTTTGTGAATTTAATGTATAGGTTTGTAGAGATTCGGAGTGAACCTATACACTAAAAGTCATCTAGATACATTCATTTTACAAAGTTAAAATATCTTATATTTTTAAACGGAGGGAGTAGTATGTAGGCAAAAAAGATAAAAGGAGGCTTAGCATCATCGATATCAACAGGTTTGTGAGGGTCTTGCGTTTGGCTTCGATGGAAAGACCCCTCCAATGCATGAATTTGGAATGATTACCCTTGCGACAAATCTGATATTAAGTTCTTCTATGTGGCCAACACTGTCACCATTGGAGACGGTCGTATTGCAAACTTTTGGCATGCTTAATGGCTCCATGAGATAAAACCGAAGGATATTCCACTGTCATCTTTGCGCTATCTGCTCGAGAAAATGTTTACCATCAACAAGGGCATCTCCGATGACTTTTGGATCAACAAAATAAACGCTTCCAGGGATCTCACAATGCAACACACATCCGATCTTGTCGAGCTTTGGACATTGATGAGCGAGGTTAAAAGATCGAGATATGACAACTAGAAGGGGGCGAATAGGGTTCCATGTGAATTACTACAAGTTAAAACATATTGCAAAGAAACACTAAAGATATCACGGTAACATACAAGATGAGGCACAAGCAGCAAATAACATTATGACTAGTCAAAGACATAGTGGCAACAAACATATGACGTAAATGCTTCAACCAGATCAAACAAATGTTTCAAGCAAACTAAGCAGTACTCAGACATGAATCATATTCTTCAAACACATTACAAACTACTCATAGTGATATTAGGAAGAAGATTCTTCAAGCAGTAGACTAGGAAATAGGATAAGATCAAAGATTCAAAAACAAATCTACAATAGGATAGGGTTAAACCTAATAGGATAAGGTCAAAGTTACATAAACCATATACGATTCCTCGGGAAGACACAAGTTAGCATGATGAGCACAAACAATATAGACCAATGTATCAAGCAGATGGGAGCATCAAATATCACAAGTAAAACACACATGAAATAGTGAGAATAAAGGAGACAAATACACCTGACTTGTTACATTAAAGTTTGATTTGATGATACCAGTTCTACATCTCTACTAGGAGAAGTTATGCACAAATGCACATAGGTTCAACCGATATCACCTGACGATAATCAAACATTATTCTCTGTTAGGACAAGCCCTCAGGCTTCGCCTGATCACTAGGGGCAGATCTTCTATAGGTGATCTCTTTACCTATCTGTGTTTAGTCCATACCTTAGATGCTCACAAGAATCTCAGCAAGTCCACACCTTAGACGCTCGACGGTTATGACACTAACCATCTAGGAGATGTCGAATATCCAAGAGTGATAGGTTTGCTCTTCTTGGCTATAGCATGCTCATGTTTGGTGCTCAACCAAACTCTGTTGATCTTCTTCTCTTTAAGGGTTAGATAGATTGGACGTGTGAGAGAAGAAGGGTGAGCGCCAAATGTATATCACGGGGATCTTAATTTTTTGTCTCGTTCCACCTACCTTGCTAAGCATGTAAAATACATATATGAACTTTGTAGTTTATTGTCACATATCTCACCATATTCCAACATATTATCATGTTATCTACTATTATAAAGATGTATTACATTAATTTATGGGGATTTAATGATCCCTTTTATTTGGTTTATAACACTATAGAGTAGAAAACCCTGATTTTCGTATTTTTATGTTTCAAGTACCGATACAGAGTCAAATTGGGCTAGGATTTTTCTAAATCATTCTTTATCGAAGGAGAAGGGCCTGGGCTTTTGAAGCATTAGAGGTAATCCATGAGGGATAAGATGGCCCATGTGGCACGACCCCACCACTGGACGCTCCACCTAGTCGATCTCGGGCTTTGAGCATCAGCAGCCGTACGTCTTCGTCTCGGGATCTCTGTCTTGACCTAAAATTGACTATAAAAATACCCCCTGAGGTGTTCTCGAAGGAGGAGATGGCGAAAACATAGAAACCACGAAACGGAAGCCAGAACCAGCAAAGATTGGAGAGGGAACGCCACCTGATCCAATATCCGGTTCCCTCTCCACCCTCTCCAACATCTCCACCAGCGTATCCATGATGAGAAGGGAGTATTCCAACCCCGGACTATGCGTTTATGGGGGTATCTTGATCTACATATCCTCTCTCTCTCTTGTTCTATGATTGTATTATATCCATGTGATCTGCATAACATGATCACACCCCGGCCTCTCCGAACCAGCGGCTATCACTCCTAACAGCTCAATAGGATCTCTAGACTAACTCCACAAACCAACACTAGTTTTTTCTGCGCACTTTGTCCTTACTCGTGCGCACCTGGTACCCACTTCCCGGTCGGTCGCTCATCCTCATATTTCTCTATGCCAAGCACACTTAACCTTAAAGTTCTTTTTAGATGAGCTTCCAGAAAATAATTTGCAACTTGTTGGTATGGCTATACTATCAATTCTATTAAGCCATGCGCCAGGGTCTCATCCACCCTTAGAAGATCAACATCCTCGTCGATCAACCACAAGTCAGGAACGTGCCCACTTGGCACACGTTTGTGCGTCCAGTGCCGGCACATGTGCCATGCCGTGTCCACTCCAGGTCACACGCGCCATGCTCCACATGTACAACACTAATCCGCATACTCCCATGTAACTGCGAGGATCGGCTCTGATACCACTTGTAACACTCCGGCCACTCTGGACCAGCGGCTGTCACTCCTGGCAGCTCAATAGGATCTCTAGACTAAGCCCACAGACCAACACTAGTCTTTTCAGCGTACTTTGTCCTCATCCATGCGCATCCGGTAACCACTTTCCGAACGGTCACCCATCCTTAAATTGCTCTAGGCCAAGCACACTTAACCTTAAAGTTCTATTCAGATGAGCTTCCGAAAAAAGTTGCAACTTGTTGGTATGGTTATACTATCAATCCTATTAAGCCATATGTCAGGGTCTCACAATGGACATCTGTGTGTAATTTCTTTGTGGTGGATCTTGATCTTATGATATGATATTTAAGATTGCAATTCTTAATCTGAGTTTGATGTATGAGTAGATGCATATTACTATCCCATTCTTATTTTGTATTGATCATACTTGTATGCAAGAGCGTGTGTGGGAGAACGTGTGCATTAGATGGAGTAACATGGTAGTGGTGACTGGGTAGTGGGTAGTGACAGCAAATCTAAGACACGCTATGGTTTTTACCTTTTTTTTGCTACCTCGCTAGGGGGAGTAGATGCATGCGCTACAAGCGTCTAGTGACAGGAAGATGATTCTTATTTGTTGAAGGTATCATATTTTATATCTAAACATCATGTCAAAGTACCTAAGCTATACTCTTGCAATTAAATCTAGATAGCATGGAGTTTTTACTTTCTAGAGGAGTATAAGTGATATGTGTTGCATAATCTTTAAATTAGCACGTGATGCCCATATGAACACGAATCAAACACTATAAATTTGAACCCAGTTTGTTTTTATCATAAGAAACACCTTTTACTTATCTTTACAATTTTTGTCTTAATTAAATTTGAACATACAAAAATATTTACTTCTTGCAAATCATACCAAAAACCCAAAAATATCTTTCCTTTAATTGTTTTTACCTTCCTTGTTTATTTTAGATTGCTTTGCATAATTAGATCTACTTTTATTATTTGTTTTTTACTTTTCTAGTTTATTTAATTCTAGTTTTATTTTACTTACACTAAACCTTGTGCTTGACAACCACATGGTGAGTTGGGAACATAAGACATTTGTTTTTGCTTTATAAATTGCTTGAAGAGGATAAGAAGAAGAACTACGAGTAGATCCGCAAGAGTTCGATATAAACCCCAAGTCACCCTTGTGAGGAAGATGCGCTTGCTACATCAATCTACACTTGGAGTGCCAACGAGTTGGCACACACGTAGATTGGTGTCATCACTTGATCAATGGGGCTAATGTTCTATTTATAGGCGCAATAGAGAACTATTCGTTGTATATAGTGTTCATAGCCATTGTAAGGGAGCTTGTCCATATAAGCATCAACAAGATTGAGACAAGTCCAACGGTCATGTTAACGACCAGTCCATCATGAAGAAGGTTTTCCCCAAATGAGAGGTTATCCTTTTCTTCATGTGAAGTTTTCCTATGCTTCATTGAGGTTGTCCTCTAAGTGTAGGTTTTCCTCTTTGGACGATTCAGATTTTTTTTTGCTTCATCACCTAGATCTCAATAACATCCATGATTTCTAACTCTCTTAGACATCGACGTATATATCACTGAGGCACTAGACTCATCAAACCTTTCAGAGTTAGGTACACCATCATTTTAATATATGTTCAATCCATTGTCTCTCATGTTATAATAGTTGGCTGATATTTGATGAGAATTTTGGCGGTCCGGGTATGGTGTGTATTGGATAGGTTTTGTTTGAGCATTCACAATACGCATTGGATATTCTCTTAAAGAACATTCCTCGTAGGAGCTTACCTTGCATGAAGGGCCGGAGGAGGTCGCCAGGCATGGAGGCAGAACGGTAAGGAGGAATAAGCTTGACATCCATGTGCACGGTAGAAAAGAGTGAGGAAGGAAAAGATAGCTACTCCTATTTTTTCTACAAGACAGGGATGAAAGGATTAATAACGACCTTGTCGCGAGAATCCACGGATGTCTACTGTCCTCATCGCCGCCTAGATTCTACGCTACCGGTCCTGATGTCAGTCACGAGAATCCGCTCATGCCTAGAGTCTACGCTGCCAGCTCGGCGCTCCGCCGCGAGGAACTGCGTGCGGCTAGAGCCTACGATGCCACATCTGATGTTCGTGGGCCCCTCCGCCACGAGAAAACGCTCACGGCTAGAGTCTACGCCACCATGTCGGCCCTGGATGGGCCCCACGTCTACGGGAAACCACAACCGGCATGGGATTCCGACGCCACGTCATCTCCATGTGGGCCCCATGACCACGATAAACCACGGGATGCATGGGCTCATAATGCCACGTCGTTTTTTGGCGGGCTCCGCCACCCGGTGGGTGTGGAGGTGTGACATGCTAAGAACGGCTCTCATCGCGCGTGGTCTTGCACGTAGACGATGACAGCAGGCCCATGGCACGCGCGAGGTCCACCATTCTGCGATCTAGAATCTTTCACCTTGGGCCGCAGCGGGACCCGTCACTCGAAAGAACAAGGCTCTGTTGCAACCGCCCGCATGTACTCTCCAACTTCCATCCCATTGTTAAAAAGAATCGAGACAACATGGATAACAGTTTCGGCCGAAACAGTCTAGCCCTATTATTTATTCTGATATGATAAGCTTGCGATGTCTGAGTATGATCTCTGATGACCCACAAGTATAGGGGATCGCAATAGCCTTCGAGGGTAGTATTACCCAATTTATTGATTCGACACAAGGGGAGACAAAGAATACTTGTAAGTCTTAACAACTGGGTTGTTAATTCAGCTGCACCTGGAAATAATCTTGCTCAAAGTAGTTTATTAGTAGCAATAGTTTTGTAGTAGCAATAGCAAAGTAACAGAAGTAGTGAAATAAGAGCAATAGTAACAGTAGTAGCAAATAGTAGGATATGAGTGTGTTAGGCATAGGGATGGATGGAAGGGCGTTGCATGGACGAGTCTAAACATGTAACTTCAAGATCTAGGGCAATTGCAAATAAACAAGATAAAGCATCTGAAAGAACATGTGGGCCCCCATGTGTGGTTTTGGTAATTAATGACAATCTCTATGGACTAATGCTTGTATCAAGTTGTACTTGTAGGAATTGTCCATAGGCAATGCTTGAACCATATGTTGGCTTCAAGGTTTGGAGAAGAAGAAAGTGAAGAGGATCAAATGGTGACCAAGGTGTTCAAAGAGTGATCCACAGATTGGTCATGTGAGAGTTAAACCTATGAAGATCTCATGCTTAAAGCTTGCCATCCTCGGTGATCATGGATCGATGAAGACAAGGTCAAAGTAAAGGTTTCCCCATGTTGTACGGGGGAGTAACTTGCAAGTCTTCATCAAGCAAGTGCGTACAAGAGCAATCAAGAAAGGTGTTCCATCTTGATAAGGACAAGACCGTCTAAATCATAATCAAGTGGAATATGCGCAAGGCAAAGGTATGATCTTGATAGGGTTTCTTTCTTACCGGTATCGTGGTGTTAGTTTGGGAGACCGGTTTTGCGGTGACCCAACATACCACTGCATGATGTAGTATACTATAGTCGTTGACATAACACCAATGAAACACCATTCACTAGTATTACATCCCTCAGAATGGCACAACAGAAACACAGCGGGTCCAATACATGGCTAGAGGTTACAACTCACTCTTTAAATAAGATCCAGAGAACAGTCTAGGTTTTAGGAGAAATAAAGATCTTCTTTACGAAGAAGAATCAAATATAAATAACGCAAAACTATTATACTATTCAAACTAGTATTTAATTAAGGAATTGGCATTGCTGCTATTGCAACGCACTACAGAGATAGGTTCTTTGGCTAGAGATTTTATTTCTATCTAATCAGTAACTTTGTCTTCACTTGAGTTGAGGTATATGTTGACTTCCTTGTCTTCATTGAAGAGCTTTAGCTGGTCTTGATAAGTCCTGGAGCATATCTTGATATAGACATCGTTTTAATGGCTTCCGAATCTACCAAGGGTTAAGAAGATACTTTGAGTACGAGCATACTCAGCAAATTCACTAGAAAATGAGTGTTTGATGCACTATATCTACAACCACAAACCATAGGTCGTAGGCAATGCAAGTTTTTATAAACATTTCTTCAAAGGTTGCTTTTATTCTGAAAATCTATGTCCGTCAGCCTTCACGGGTTTACCAGAACCTTCATGGGGTTCCTTTCCCGCCGCGTTCGCAGCTCCTTCCCGGAACAGGGAGTAACAAGTTACAGTTCTTACACTCTGCAGAGGTGCGTTGCTTTACCCATGAGAGATCAACTCTTTGTTGCACAACCGGGCGGCTTATTCCCCTCCACAATTCCATGATGTGGGGCCCAGAAGGTGATCCAAGCCAATCACTGCCCCCTTCGCGACCCCGCATGCCTCCTTGGTGTACACCATGCCCACATAATGAATTACGACAATGGTTTGTACAAACCGTTAGATGCCAGAACTATCGTGGGACGTTGAGGGTTCCCATCCATATGTTGCATATCCTCTACGAATTACCAATTAATATGCATGCTACGAGGATAACAGCCACGACCTGCACATCTGGCTTCATGCGAGAGGAAGAAGATACAGCTGACTTCTCTGTCCCATTCCAAATCTCATGGTTAATGCGTAATATACGACGCAAGAATCACTGGCGACATTGGTTGTTAAGTCCTAGGTGATATAGTTCTAAACAGTGGTATTCCAACTGTCAGATCTAATAGATTAGCTGATCACCCTGGATCAGTAATCAATAGTTTTCATTATTATTGAAAATAGTGTTTTCTGATATTTTTCAAATGCAGGTGAAAATAACACTGGATTTGTAAAATACTTTACAGAAAATAAACAAAGGTCATGAGCAAGTGTGAACTTGCCTTTTGTGATTGCAAGATTATGCGCTCATGGTCTTCGAGTCAGTACAAGATCCAAAATTTGAAATCAGCATCATTGGTCCGGTAAGGACTAATGTTCAAAGAAGTAGTATGCTTTTATGCATAAGTAATGTGATGCATGTTCTAAGCGCAGATCCTAAGAATAGCGTTGTTCTAGTGTTTAGATTCCGAAAGTGGTTAGTTTGGAATGTGTGGTCCTTTTAAATAAGTTTCATAATTGTACTTTTATTAGAGTTTAGGAGTGGTTGTAGACATCACATTTGTAGGAGTAAAATATATACATTCTTATGACATACTAGTTAGGATTACTTATACAAGATTTCTTATTTAAAGTGGCAAAAAGGATAACCTTCGAAGAAAAGGTTTCTCTTCCGAAGTCTAATCCTTTGTGGTTAATTAGTGGTGGTTGATGTTATTTGTTTTGATCAAATGGTTTGGCTTGAGTTGCTTTATAGATTAACTATTTCAGACCAAAGTTAACTATAAAACATGTAGTAATGTGTATGTTATTATATTTAGATTCTTGGAGACTAAAGTTAACTTTAAAATATAGATAGTTTTGAAAATATGATACTTACACTTTGGTATATTGTATATCTGAAATGTTTTTCTTTAAGAATGTTTGTTCCGTTACTTAAGATAATGGTTTCTTAATTCTATGATAGAGTAGTACCATTTATCTTTTAGAGATAAGTGAGTAAAGTTTATAATTCTAGATATATTTTCATTTAACTACCCTTGAACTTTCTATAGTGTTGTGGTAATTGTTGAAATTTGATAAATTAAAGTTAATGGAAAGGATCTGATTTATTCATAAGATGTTCTTCAAGGTTTTTATCATGAATTGGAATCCTTTGAGAATATAATCTTCACTTAGAGTTGAAGATAGTTTAATATAAAGATGTTTATAATGTTTTAAAACCATTAGAGTCTCATTTCATTAATATTTAAGATTTGTACTATATATTAAACTCATTTTAAGGATATTAATAAATGTTATTTATCCTTTTATGAATTATTAATGAAGTGACTAGGTTTAAATTTGAGTTATTAAAATATTTGAATTTTTATTTAAGTCAAAGTATAATATGAGATTTTTATCATGTATATATTAT
This sequence comes from Avena longiglumis, assembly GCA_030063025.1. Lineage (NCBI taxonomy): Eukaryota > Viridiplantae > Streptophyta > Magnoliopsida > Poales > Poaceae > Avena > Avena longiglumis. The sequence goes on along the minus strand of CP125977.1, from coordinate 86,391,820 downwards.
TTTTATGATCATTTTGGTATATTTATTTTTGTGTTTAATAAATAATAAGTTATGATTTTTTATTATTACTTTATAATTACTTAATAAATACTAAATATTTAATTAAGTGAAATAATAATACATGATTATATTTTTAATTATAATTCTTATTTTTCCAAGATTTTTGGTATTTTACTTATCTTATAAACATTTTTCATTATAGGAATTTGAATTATTAAAGTTCTATTACAATATTTAGTTAGTATTTTTCGTAAATACTATAATATTAATAAATAATAAAAGTGATTTTTATTTATTTTTATCATCTTTCAATAATTTTGTAAAATTCCACAAGGAATATATAAATTACAAAATTCTTATAAAAGTTTAAGTATTCAAAATTTTATATTTTATTTTATTTGAACAGAGTGCATTATTGTGAATCCAAAATATTTTATTTATAATTTTTGGACTTTTATTTTATTTTCTATAATTTTATTGAGGTCAGGGGTATTTTGGTTCTTTTCAATTGATCAAAAAGATTTATTAAGCAACTTGGGCTGGCCCCTTGGGCTTATTGGGCCAGAGTGGCCCAATAGGGCAGGGTCAAAAGATAATCCCGAAGGGTTTTGGCCCACCCAGCCCATTCTGCCTCCCTTCTCTCCCTCGACCTTATCCCCTCCTCCTCTGTCTCGTCCCCGTGGCCGGTGATGCCGCCATCGTCGATTCCCGTCGCCACCGGCCGTTCTGGCCGCCGCCGTGGTGCGAGTTGAGGTTGTCGACGACGCTCGTTCATTCTATCCACTTGTATTTGTCTCTGGGGCTTTTCCGTGGTCAATTCCACCCCATTTCCGAACCCTAGGGTTCGGAAAAGATGTTGTCGTCGCCGCCGTGATCCCGCCTGCGGTGGTGTGCTGGTCTCGTGTGTTGCTGCGACCGCCGCCGTGGCAAGTGCAGGTTGCAGCGCCCCTCTGGGTGCTCCCTGTGCCGCCGCGGTTCATCGGCCCCTCTGCTTCTTCTTCGATTCATCGGCGAGGACCTCGGGTAAGTTATCTTTGTGGTGTTTGGGCATGCTACTGCCATGATTCTCCATGTGTATCTAGTGGCTTTTATGTCGAGTGACTATGTGCTGGTTGAGTTCATCTCTGGATTAAATTTCTTGCTCTGATTAGGGTTCATAATCCCCTGTTGATCATATCTATGATGCTTTAGATCTAGTGTTGATCATATTTGATCATGGAAAAGGATTGTCTGCTGTGGTTGATGATTGGTAGTAGTTTTGGTGATGCTAATTGCCTGTCAGATTAGTTGTAGTGGTAATCCACCATGATTCATGCTAATGTTTCATTGGAATCCATGATTGGATTATGCTGTTGATCTGAGAGTGTACTCTACTGTCAGAATGTTCATACTGACAGTAGTTTCTTTCATTGGTTGCTTATTGTAATTATAGTATTAGTTTGTATAAGATTATACACACTAAATCAAATCATTATATGTAATGATTTTTGTGGATGTATGAGTTTAAGATTGATTCCTGGCACTTGGCTTCAGGAAAATGATATGTAATGGTTTGTCCCTTTTCCTATTGGAAATAAGCAAAGATGATTTTAGCTCATTAAGAACTTGTCCTTGTGATACCATTGTATTCTGTCACACAAGTGATTGGGTTTTTCTTTCTGGCTTAGCTTGATCATGCTTGTGATTTAAACTGATAAGATGATGTGAAAGCTTTCTTATCTTGTCGGCCTATGATGTTGGTCTGAGGCTCTAGGATTTAATTCCTTGTTAGTTGGGCAATAATTTGTTTGAAATTTATAGGATTAGAGGTGCTACTCTCTCTCTGAGAGATGTGCCCTGTCCTAATAAGATCAAATGAAAATGATCTATGTTGCAAAAAAAATAACATTGAACCCAGTGATGCTGGTCTGAGGGTTTAGTGTTTGTGGTTGAGCTTGATTTCTTATCCTTATACTTGAAATCTCTAGGATAGATGCACTCCTCTTGGGTGTTTATTGAGAGATTATCTCATAAAACAACACATGCTTTTATTTAGATACTGTGATGAAATCATGTGATGGTTTTATAAGGCTCACCACAGATTCTAATGTGGATGTAGTAGATTGATGATGATTTTGATCTTGATCTGGATCTTGATCTAGATCTTGATCTGGATCTTGATCTGATTTTGTTGTGCTCCTAAGCTTGCTCTTGATCTTGCCTGCTCCTCCTAGCTCCTGGATTGACCTTTGCTATCCACCAGATCCATCCCCCTCCTTATGTCACCATTCTGGTGATGTTTGGGTTGATCTGGGTGGTTTGGTTTGGCTGATGTTCTTGGTTTAACTGTTGTTTACCCTGGATGTGTTGGTGTGTTGTGTAGTGGAGAGATGCACTGAGGTGCTCCTCCATGGCTGTGTTGTGGTTTTGTGATATTGGTTGTGCTTGTGAGGTCGACAGCAAACCCTTTGCATACTTGTGTGTGTGTAGCTTGTGTGCCTACTATGCACATGTGGATAAGTTCAGAAAGTCTGAACTTACTCTTACCAATCTACTTTTACCTAGCTGGTGAATTGGTCCCTGTTGGCATGTCATTTGCATTCTGGCTGTGAATTTATGAAGGATGAAATCTTACAGATTGGTGAAACTTGCCCCTTTTACCACATTTCTCAATGATGAGATTGTCAAGTGCACCTCACTGACATATCTGAGAGAAATTTACTAACACTGATCCTATTTTGTTTTCTATTTAATCTTTGTTTTGTAGGTACAGAAATAAAGATGAATATTTAGTGTAGTTTTAGGTATAGGATAATTAGTGGATATACAAATGTAGTTTCCTTATTCTTTTGTAATTTTTCTTTTATAATTCTGGCAATATTTATTTGGTTCATTTGTAATAAAGTTTATTTATTTATTAATGAAGGATATTCTTATTCTTTACTCTTGTGTAAATTGTGAAGTTTGGAATAGCTTCAGTAAGTTCGTTCTTTGTATCTTGTTTATGTATATGAAATGAATTTCATATACAAAATTGTTTTTAGATAAGATTTAAGTTTTAATACTTTTCTCTTAATTAATTTAAGATTAAAATCTTATATCTAAATCATTTAAGTGATTATTCAAACACTTAAGTTTTAAATTCAAACCTAATTCAAAACACCCATAAATCCTTTAAGATTACATCAAAGTTTATAATAATCCTGCTTTAAGTCTAAACCTAATCTTAAAGTAAGAAAGAAACATTGATCACTTAAGTTTTTATTTGGCAAAAAAAATCCCACATTTTCACAAATAGATGCATGCAACAATACATATTCCTAAATCTACCCCTCGTTAGGTTCCTAAATACTGGGATGTTATAGGTTTATAGGATAGACCACCGTACTATCAAGAGGGGCTCCCAAGTGAGTAACTCGATCATATCATTCAGAGAGAGCTCAAACCTTTGCATACTTAGCATCATCCTTTCTTGGTTGTTATTTGTATCTTATCCATGTGAGGTTCTAGAGCTTGTGGTAATATTCATAACAAGTCCTAGTTCATCAAAAACGGATTTCCCCTTTATATCTTATTGTGTTTTTGATCTTGGAGGTTTTACCGGTTTGTATTTTAGAGATAGGTAAAATCTTCCATTATTTGGTTCTTAATCATTTGAGGATTTAGAGCTTTTTTTAATCTCCATGACAAGCTCTAGTTCATCGAAAACGGATTTCATATGCATTCTCTACTACGTTTTTTATGTTGGAGGTTTTACTGGTTTGTCTTTTTGAGAGAGGTTAAACCTTTCGTCATTTGGTTCTATACTCCCTTGATGGACTATTATGTTTTTCTGTATGATTTTGTAGAGCTTATTGTCCTCTTTAAAACGAGCCCAAGATCATCAAAATCGGAGTCCGGATGCAAAAGTTATGGATGTTTTCGTATTGATCTTTCTGCTAGTTTTTGTAAGACCGGAGACTCCAGACTAATCTCCGGTCTAATCTCCGGACCGCGTCCAGTATGTCCTCCAGATTGTCCCCGTTTGGCCTGGGTACACCGGAGACTCCGGTCCCAGTCCGGAGACTCCGGACCGGGCGATTCCTGGGCCTAACGGTTGGATTTCTAGGGACCTATTTAAGGGGCCATTCTTCCCCAATGGTTCCCCAGCTCTCTTGCAAGTTTTCCCCCACCATTGTTGACCTTTTGAAGCTTGCTACCCCCTTCAATCCCTCCCTTGATTATTTCATATACTTTAGGGATTTGAAAGAGGAGATCTAGATCTACAATCCTACCAATCCATCTCTCCTCTATGTGAGGGGAACATCTTGGGATCTAGATCTTGGAGTCTTTTGTGGATTTACTCCTTTGTTCTTCCTCTCTTATTCCCCCACAAGCTTTTGTAGCTTTGGTGGAATTTGGGAGAGAAGGATTTGAGCACTACTTGTGTTCTTGCCATTGCATTTGGTGCATCGGTTTGAGTTCTCCCCGAAGGATTTGGTGAGTGAAAGTTGAGAAGCTTTTTACTCTTGGGTTCTTGGAACCCCAGACGGTTTGTTGGTGTTGCAGGTTGTGGCCTTGGTGGCGTTTGTTGGGAGCCTCCAATTAAGTTGTGGAGAAGTGTCCCAACCTTGTGAGAGGTTCCGGTTTTCCACCGACAATTGCACCGATAGTGGAAGTGTGGATCGATCCCATTGGGGTGAGATTCACCGAAGAATAAGGGAGGCCTTTTGTGGCATTGGTGGTTTGATACCACCCCCTCTCCAAACGAGACGTACTCCATGTTGGGAGGAACTCGGTAAAATATCGTTGTCCCTGCGTGCCTCGGTTACCTCTATACCCGAACTCTTTACTTATGCACTTTACATTGTGATAGCCTTCGTACTTGAAGTAATATATATCTTGCTATCACTTTGTTGCCTGTATTGCTTAGCATAAGTTGTTGGTGCACATAGGTGAACCTTAGTTGTTCTAGGTTATTCTTTACAAAGTAAACACTAGTTTTATTCCGCCTTTGTTGAGCCACTATAGGAAAAGTTTTAATCGCCTATTCACCCCCCCCTCTAGGCGACATCCATATCCTTTCAATTGGTATCAGAGCCTGGTCTCTCATTTTAGGCTTCACCGCCTTGAGAGTAAAGATGTCGGCTAGAGGATTAGTGAACAATGATATGTTCATATTTGATGGCATAAATTATGACATATGGAAAAAATCGTATGCTCATTCATTTTCGGGACATGGACCCAAATTTGGAGCGTATTTTAGATATAGGGTTTTCTCCTCCTATGGATTTCAAAAATCTATCTTGTGTGGATGAGAAAAACTTATATCTCGATGCTCAAGCTTCTAATGTGCTTGTTAATGCTTTGAGCTATGTAGTTACTTCTTCAATCATTCCTTTTTGGAGCGCTCATGAGTTATGGACAAAACTTCAAGATAAATATGTTATGTCCAACATTATTGAGGATGATTGTGTTGCTTCCACTTCCGGTCGAGATGAGTTCTCATCCTCTACCACTTCACCAACATGTGATTTTTCACAAGGTAATGATATGGTGAGTGGTGATAGAAATTGCAATTTGGATAGTGTGCTTACTATGTGTGATCATTCACCTTTATCAAGTTGCAATGATCTATCTTTGGACCTTAACACTTCTAGCTCTCAAAACTCCTTACATGCTTGTGACGAGGTTTAATCTCGTCAATGCCCATTGTTATGGACTTGGGTTTTGGAGAAGATGGGGATGCTGGAGATCGCGGAACGGTTAGCAAACAAGCAATACGGGACACAAGGTTTACCCAGGTTCAGGCCCCCAGAGGGAAAACCCTACTCCTGCTTGTCTGCTCTTGATTACAGCGAAACTGGTGATTACAGGGGTGCGCAGATGCAATCTGGCGTGGAGGTGTGTATGCGAAAGTATGATAGAGAGATCTAGGTCGTGTGTAACACCCTCAGAATCGGACCTATGCAAGTTTGGGCAAAATTCACCAAACCCGCATAGAAACGATTCAAAGGTGCCCACCAGGCACTTTCGTGCGGGTGGAATACGAAGTAATAACATTACACAACAGTCCTCGATGGGACCCACGTAAGAGATATATATGTATAAGACTCCATGAGTCAAGAATACGTATATAATATACAAAGATCCAAATCACCTTGAAAACGATAGAACGTCCGACTACGGACAAGATGCAAATGGGGCTAAGAGCCTCAAGAATAACCAATGGCGTCCATAACCCTGCCCAGCCAAGCCGGAAGGGTAACCGCTAACGGCGTCGATCTCAAAACCTGCTTAACAAAAGGTGCCGAAAGGGCAAAGCAGAAAAACAAAGAAGGAGCGTCGATCTGAGGCCAAGACACTCGAGGCTAGAATTCAAGGTCCTCGCCTACATAGGTATGGTGGATCAAGCGGCGTGAAAGATGCACTAAACAACCTACAGAGACTCGATACAACTGACGGTTATCAGAGAGGGGTGAGAATGACCTATTCGGATCCAACCTGAAGCTAACACCAAACAAACCCATCCTGGTGTTTCCCCCTCGAGACCAAACGAGGAAGTCAACCGAGGAACTCACATGTTGGCGCTTTACTTATTCGCTATAGTTGTGGCACTTTACTAGTCGATTTAGATAATCGCCCGATAAAGTAAGCGGTGGGCACTTTTATTTAATCATTCCGTTGAAGTTGCAACAATTACTAATCGATATGAATAGCATGAGATATCCCAAAACCCAAAGCTTGTTGGTACTTTTATTCACCAATTCGTTGTAGTTGCAATACTTACTAGTCGATACATTTGTCGCAAGCGACAACCAAACAAGCAATGGTGGGCGATTAATTAGCCATTCCGTTATAGTGAAGCTGATTACTAGTCATTATAAGTCAAATTAATAGCAATAAACTTTAGTTATGCTTGTCTATGATCGAGATATCAGGCTCCAAGTCGTCCATATCCGCGACACGGCTTTCGAAAGTTTTACCCGGGGTGCACCAATAGCAACACACGCCGATCAACCTCGAAAACCAAATCAAAACCCAACGAGGCTTTCACGATGAACAATCACAGGATTCAGAAATATTTGGGGCCACCCTTGAGTACACCCGAACGGTAAGCTAGCTCCGAGACGGACCCCAAAGTTTAGGGGTGGGGCAACGGTAACGATGCCCCCAAACGGGACCGCCGATACGTAAACGGGTCACGGCCCTAACAGATAAAGAAAGTGCGGTACCCGCACAATCGTAAATAAAAGAAAGCATGGCATAAGCAGGATAGTAATAAAACCTCAAACTAGTTTGTGGCCCCAAGAAATAAGACCGAATCAAGCTCGTTCAGGGGTCCCATATACCTCCGGATGTGGATAGCGCAAAAATCAAGGAACAGTATCAAGTACTCGGGTCTTACGGGACACAAGTGGGCGTCGAAACCAAATATTATCTATCACCCACCGATGCCTCGCTTATTCAATTTTAGTTGTTAAACAAATTAAAGTGAGCAATAAGTAAAACTAGAGTCATCTCCAACAGAACATGCGGCAATATATCAAGAATCGTGGCATGCATTTGACACACTTGAGCAAGCAACTACGACGCGCAAGTCCAACTATCTACCAAACAACAGGTAATAGGATGTGTCCAAGGCAATATAGGGCTGCACGGTAAATCACGGGTACGGAAACTAAAGCATCGCAACACAGATAGCAATAGATCAACAGGAGGGAAGTAAATACTAGAAAGTAAGATAGGTAGAAAGGGGAAGATGCTCTCCTGAAAACATTGTCGAAAAGGTTCATCCGAAGATCGGGGCGAAGCTCACATCAACTCAACGGTCTTATCCGCGAAGAAGCAAAACACTAGAAGAAACACCGAATGCAACATTTAATACAACGGCAGAAGATCGGCATGATGCATGCATGATGGATGACGGGGCAAGGTGCGATGCAATTAGGTCATATTAAGCGGAACCGGGGTCCCGACAATTAATTAGTAGGTTCAAGTTGTTTAGAAACCCCCGCAAATTAAATGTTGTTTTAGCATGGTAAAAGATGGCACCGGTTCGTTACACAAGTTTGAATGAGGCCAATATAAGGCTAGATTTGCCCGCATATGGGCCCCATATTAAATTATTAGGTGAATCGGCATAAGGCCCCCAAACCACAGATGTGCATGCGAGATGAATGATTAAATGCAACAAGTTGATATCATTTATAAAATAGGGTTCGCGGAGAGAGGTTCACACATTAGGGTTTCCGACGATCTTGGGGTTCCGGGGGTTCCGGGGTCCAGGGTTCGACGGATCGTTCTCGGACTCCGGGGTTAGGGTCTCGGATCGAGGTAGGTCTTGGCGCAACCGGGGAGCAGGGCTTGGTTGGCGTCGGGGCATCGGGTTCTCCCGTTGCCGTTCTTGTCGTCATGGGATCTTATCGGGCCCGCAATCGAGTCGGTCTTGGCCGAGGAAAGTACTTGGCGTCCGGGTGCAGATTGTGGTACTGTGTGGCGTGGCGATCTTGGCGTCCACGCAGCGGTAGATGGTAGATCTTGTCGACTCAAGCCATCGGCCTTGTTGTTTCGCAACGGGATCTTGGGAGTGTTCGGGTCCCAGTTCGACTCGACAAACGGACATCCGTGAGCGGTCTTGGCGCCCACCGACCTTGGGGTTCATGAGGATGTCTGGCGTATCCGTGGCGAAGATCTTGTTCGTCCCTAGACGTTGGCGGGTGGTACTCGGATGACTCTTGCACCACTCGATGTCCTTCACTTGCACACACGGCACGACCGAGGCGAGACGAGGGCCGGTGCAGTGCAGGCTCGGGACGCGGTTCTGCAGAGGGACGGCGAGGTCGACGACGGCCTGGGCAGCGAAAGCCGACGGGCGGAGGTGGTCATGGAGGCGGCCCAGCGGACGAAGGAGGGACCCGGAAGCGACGGGGCCCGCAGCGAGACCGGACGGCGCAGGGCGCGAGACGGAGCCAGCAGAGTTGCGCCCGGCAGACTCGAGTCCGAGGCGAGGAGGTCGCCAGCACGCGGGCCGGGCGGCGGCAGGGCCAAGCGGCGACGGAAGCAAATGCGAGGCCCGCAGCGGTGGAAGGGAGCAGCCTTGGCGGCGCGCCTGGAGGCGCGCCACAGTGTAAGCGAGGAGGCGACGGACCGGCGCGGAGGTTGCGGAAGGCGCCGACGAGGAGGGGGTCGGCGGCTCGAGCGGCCGTTGCGGGGAGGCGGCGAGGAAGAGGCCTTGGCGGCGGGCACGCCACAAAGAAGCGCGAGGCTGGCCTGGCGGCGCCGCGAAAGGCGAGGCGGAGAGGGTTGATGCGAGTCGCTGGGGCCTGCGGGAGCGGAGCTTCAGCGCGAGGGGCGGAGGTGCCGGGGGACGGAGGCGAGGACTGAGCCAGCGGACGGAGAGGCCTGGGGAGAGGCAAGGCCGGGCGAGGGGAGAGAGAGCCTGGGAGGAGGGCCGCAGAGAGGGGAGGGCGTCCATGAAGAAGAACAGGGGGAGAGAGGCGGGTGGGGGGCCGGTGGGGCCCAGCTGGGGACAGGCGGGCGTGGTGTGTGTGCTCAGAGGAGTTTGTGGTGTGGGTTGTGAGAGAGAGATGTGAGGGGTTGGGGTGATGTGTCGGTTTGTGAGTGGGTGAGTGAGGGTAGGCCATGTGGCAGCTAGGGAGTGTGGTGATGTGGCCTCCTAGGGTGGGTAGATTTTGGGTAGGTCTAGGCTTTAGGTAGACAGGTTGGGCCGATAGAAATGCAGGGCGGTCGGGTCGGGGACTGCCTGACCGCCTCAAGAAAATAATTAAACATTTTATTTAATTGAATGGGGCCGTTTGAAACCCGATAGCAACAAAACAAAATTATTCCGGAGACCCGGTGTTTGACATTTGAATAGAGATGGGGCGTCTGGAAACAAATCGGGGTTTGTCAAATAGTTTTATGCAAACTATGCATGATGATGACGATGCAATGCACAAATTCAACGCGATTTTCTAGTAGTGGTTTTTGCGGGATGCCACAATTCGACACCACTAACAATGGATCTCGCCCTCGAGATCCGCCTCATGGTACCGGAAGGAAGGTCGGCGGTCGGATACTTCTCGCTTCGTGTAGATCCTCACGACACCACTAACAAGGGTTCCTTCTTCATCTGGGAATCGGCGACACCACCAACAAAGGGTCGTTATCTCTGATCGTCGGGAGAACACTCCGGAGAAACAAAGGACGAAGATAGGGGTATCAAACGATAAGGCCACCTCTAACTTCCATTAGAAGAGGGAAAAGTTACATTGATCCACCCGTTCGATGTACAGAGCGAACAGTAAGAGTCGGGTAGGGTGATCAGTCCATCCCGGCCCAAACTATCATCTCTCTACATGGGTAGGGGAATCAGGCGACTCAACTCTCGAGATTTAGACTGAAGATCTTCATAGGCGGTCTCCGGAACAAAGGGATGATGCCAGCAGAAATCGTATGAAAGACGCAATGATTAGGTTTCGCGATGGTTCCATTGGCATGAACAACACATGCTCAAGGTATACTCAACTTCACCAAAACTCGTCCTTCTCATATGTTTTTCAACGACACCGATATCCGCAAGGAACACATATGGATAAAGAGATCAAGAACAAAAGATCGGAGGAAGGGTACAAGACAAGTTGCGATCGATGATCGTAGCACCTCCGCTACAAAAAGGGGAAAACGAAACCCTAAGGTACGACGGAACCCAACCACGAGAAATCACGGACTCAAGAGAGAGAAGAGAGGATTCAAAACACGCCGAGGTAAGAGGAGAACAGCAGAGGGTAAGGTAAAATCAGACCTAATCGGAACTATCCAACCGAGTTTTGCAAAATAGTTTTGACACTCTACTTGACCGTTAGCTAGGTTATCCCACAGTTGGACTTGTGGGGTATCGCAACCGAGCTCGATACCACTCAGAACACCCTCAGATCGGACCTATGCAAGTTTGGGCAAAATTCACCAAACCCGCATAGAAACGATTCAAAGGTGCTACCAGCACTTTCGCATGGTGGAATACGGTAATAACATTACACAACAGTCCTCGATGGGACCCACAGAACAGATATATATAAGCGACTTCATGAGTCAAGAATACAGATATAATATGCAAAGATCCAAATCACCTTGAAAACGATAGAACGTCCAGCTACGGACAAGATGCAAATGGGGCTAAGAGCCTCAAGAATAACCAATGGCGTCCATAACCCTGCCTGTGCCAAGCCGGAAGGGTAACCACTCGCTAACGGCGTCGATCTCAAAACCGCTAACAAAAAGGTGCCGACAAGGGCAAAGCGTAAAAACAAAGAAGGAGCGCCAAGATCGAGGCCAAGACACTACGAGGCTAGAATTGGCGGTCCTCGCCACATAGGTATGGTGGACTGAGCGGTGGCAGCATGCACTAAACAACCTATAGAGACTCGATACAACTGGCGGTTATCAGAGAGGGGTGAGAATGACCTATTCGGATCCAACCTGAAGCTAACACCAAACAAACCCATCCTGGTGTTTCCCCCTCGAGACCAAACGAGGAAGTCAACCGAGGAACTCACAGCTTGGCGCTTTACTTATTCAGTTATAGTTGTGGCACTTTACTAGTCAGATTTAGATAATCGTCCTGATAAAGTAAGCAGTGGGCACTTTTATTTAATCATTCCGTTGTAGTTGCAACAATTACTAATCAGATATGAATAGCATGAGATATCCCAAAACCCAGCAGTTGTTGGTACTTTTATTCACCAATTCTAGAAGTTGCAATACTTACTAGTCGATACATTTGTCGCAAGCGACAACCAAACAAGCAATGGGCGGTATTAATTAGCCATTCCTATAGTGAAGCTGATTACTAGTCATTATAAGTCAAATTAATAGCAATAAACTTTAGTTATGCTTGTCTATGATCGAGATATCGTGCTCCAAGTCGTCCATATCCGCGGACACGGCTTTCGAAAGTTTTACCCCGGGTGCACCAATAGCAACACACGCCGATCAACCTCTAAAACCAAATCAAAACCCAACGAGGCTTTCACGATGAACAATCACAGATTCGAAATATTTCAGGGCCACCCTTGAGTACACCAACGAAGTAAGCTAGCTCGAGACGGACCCCAAAGTTTGTGGGGCGGCGGTAAACGACAAGATGCCCCCAAACGGGACCTCGATACCACGTAAACGGGTCACGGCCCTAACAAGACAAAGCAAGGTACCCCGCACAATCGTAATAAAGCAAAGAAGCATGGCATAAGTACAGGATAGTAATAAAACCTCAAACTAGTTTGTGGCCCCAAGAAATAAGATGAATCAAGCTCGTTCGGGGGGTCCCATATACCTCCCGGATGTGGATAGCGCAAAAATCAAGGAACAGTATCAAGTACTCGGGGTCTTACGGGACACAAGTGGGCGTCGAAACCAAATATTATCTATCACCCACCGATGCCTCGCTTATTCAATTTTAGTTGTTAAATGTAAATTAAAGTGAGCAATAAGTAAAACTAGAGTCATCTCCAACAGAACATGCGGCAATATATCGAATCGTGGCATGCGGCTACACACATCAAGACTTGAGCAAGCAACTACGACGCGCGCAAGTCCAACTATCTACCAAACAATGTAATAGGATGTGTCCAAGGCAATATAGGGTCGCACGGTAAATCACGGTACGAAACTAAAGCATCGCAACACGATAGCAATAGATCAACAGGAGGGAAGTAAATACTAGAAAGTAAGATAGGTAGAAAGGGAAGATGCTCTCCGAAAACATTGTCGAAAAGGTTCATCCAAGATCGGGCGAAGCTCACATCAACTCAACGGTCTTATCCATGAAGAAGCAAAACACTAGAAGAAACACGAATGCAACATTTAATACAACGGCGAAGATCGGCATGATGCATGCATGATGGATGACGGGCAAGAAAGATGCAATTAGGTCATATTAAGCGGAACCGGGGTCCGACAATTAATTAGTAGGTTCAAGTTGTTTAGAAACCCCGCAAATTAAATGTTGTTTTAGCATGGTAAAAGATGGCACGGTTCGTTACATACAAGTTTGAATGAGGCCAATATAAGGCTAGATTTGCCCGCATATGGGCCCCATATTAAATTATTAGGTGAATCGGCATAAGGCCCCCAAACCACAGATGTGCATGCGAGATGAATGATTAAATGCAACAAGTTGATATCATTTATAAAATAGGGTTCGCGGAGAGAGGTTCACACATTAGGGTTTCCGACGATCTTGGGGTTCCGGGGGTTCCGGGGTCCAGGGTTCGACGGATCGTTCTCGGACTCCGGGGTTAGGGTCTCGGATCGAGGTAGGTCTTGGCGCAACCGGGGAGCAGGGCTTGGTTGGCGTCGGGGCATCGGGTTCTCCCGGCCGCTGTCGTTCTTGTCGTCGCGGGGATCTTGTCGGGCCCGCGCAATCGAGTCGGTCTTGGCTTCGGAGGAAAGTACTTGGCGTCCGGGGTGCGGTACTTGTGGTACAGGTGGCGATCTTGGCGTCCTACGCAGGCGGTAGATGGTAGATCTTGTCGACTCCAAGCCATCGGCCTTGTTGTTTCGCAACGGGGATCTTGGGGAGTGTTCGGGGTCCCACGGTTCGACTCGACAAACGGACATCCGTGAGCGGGTCTTGGCGTCCACCGACCTTGGGGTTCATGAGGATGTCCTGGCGTATCCGTGGCGAAGATCTTGTTCGTCCCCTAGACGTTGGCGGGGTGGTACTCGGCATGACTCTTGCACCACTCGATGTCCTTCACTTGCACACACGGGCACGACTGGAGGCAGACGAGGCGGGGGCCGGCGGTGCCAGGCAGGGCTCGGGGACGCGGTTCTGCAGAGGGGACGGCGAGGTCGACGGCGGCGCGGCAGCCGGCTGACGGGCGAGCTTCGGCGATCAGAATGGAGGTGGCCGCGATGGCTCGGGCGGACGAAGGAGGGACCCGGCGCGACGGGGCTCAGCGCGAGGCGGACGGCCAGCCAGGGCGGAGACGGAGCTGCCGCAGAGTTGCCCGGCCGGGCAGACTCGAGTGGCCCGGAGGCGAGAGGTCGGCAGCACGCGGGCCGGGCGCGCAGATCTTGCCAAGCGGCGACGGGAAGCAGCTGCAAGGCCCGCAGTGGTGAAGGGAGCAATGGCCAAGGCCAAGCCGGGAGGCGGCGGCCACGGTAGTGAGGAGGCGACGGGACCGGCGCGAGGTTGCGTGAAGGGCGTCGCCGACGGGAGGGGGTCGGCGGCGGCGGGGAGGCGGCGAGGAAGAGGCCTTGGCGGCGGGCACGCCATGCAGCAGGGAGGGCGTGGCAAGCTCCGGGCGCGGGCATGGCGTGGAGGCGGAGAGGGTTGATGCGAGCTGGGTCGCTGGGGTCCCTCGGGCCATGGAGTGAGCTCGGGCAGCGCGGAGGGGCGGAGGGTGCCGGGGCGGACGGAGGCGAGCGGACCGAGCGGCGGCGGACGGAGAGGTGCTCTGGGGAGTAAGGGAGCGTCGGCCACTGCGAGAGAGAGAGCTGGGAGGAGGCGCTTCAGAGAGAGGGAGCGTCCCATGAGGAAGAAGAACAGGGGGGAGAGAGGCGCGGGTGGGGGGCCGAACTGTGGGGCCAGCTGGGGACAGGCCAGGAGGCGGGCGTGGTGTGTGTGCTCTGTGAGGGAGTTTGTGGTGTGGGTTGTGAGAGAGATGTGAGGGGGGTTGGGGTGATGTGTCAGCCAGAGTGGGTGAGTGTGAGGGTAGGCCATGTGGCAGCTAGGGAGTGGCTGTGGTGATGTGGCCTCCTAGGGTGGGTAGATTTTGTAGGTCTAGGCTTTAGGTAGACAGGCGGGTTGGGCGATAGAAATCAAGGCTGCTCGGTCGGGCCTGCCCTGACCGCCTCAAAAATAATTAAACATTTTATTTAATTGAATGGGGCCGTTTGAAACCCGATAGCAACAAAACAAAATTATTCCGGAGACCCGGTGTTTGACATTTGAATAGAGATGGGGCGTCTGGAAACAAATCGGGGTTTGTCAAATAGTTTTATGCAAACTATGCATGATGATGACGATGCAATGCACAAATTCAACGCGATTTTCTAGTAGTGGTTTTTGCGGGATGCCACATCGTGCCCTCCTGGCCTTTATATAGACTTAGGCAGGTCCCAGGCACAGACCTAGTCGGTTACAGGTTCTAGGGTTTACCCCTTTGAATTTCCTATCTACTCTAGTCTTGCTCTCCAAGGATCCGAAGGCGTCATGGGCCTTGGCCACCTGAAAATCTTCATGGGCCAGCGTATATTTGCCGTGGGCCTTCCTTGGGCTGGACCAGGTATGCTGAGATCGTGTACCCACGGGGTATAACCATGCCAGTAGCCCCCGAGTGTTCGGTCGAATCGTAGATTTGGCTGAGGACTCTTCAATCCTTCGGGTTCAACTCTGTCTTTCAAGAGAATGTGTAGGGATTGTTGATGCGTGTGCCTGAATCTCCCGACGGATCAGGGTCAGTTAATTGTCTTAGGACAAAACAACACGATCTTCTTCAGGTCCGAGTCCGTCGACTCGAACCCGGAACATATGCTGGCATAATTCGACTCAGGACGCGGAGGACTTACAGGAGTGGAATTCCAGTGAATTTAATTGATGTACCCAACGCGTCCATCGGGATTTTTCATCGCGCCTGTTGGCACGGGTTTATACTAGCAGAGCACAGTCATGTGCGTTACCAAGCCATCAGATGATATCTGTAGGTCTTATCGTTGCGTCGCAGACACAACATCCGAAGTTTATCACCGCAGAGGTGTTTCGGGTAGCCAAGGAGAATGCTACTCACTTAGCGTTTAGTTGGGGCAGAGTTGCCGACAAGTTTTTGCATACTGATCCGAAGGACCGCAGTCGAAATTATATAGGGTGCGCGACCAGCGTTCCCTATGGGAGTAGCCCCCCGAGTGTCTGTTCGAGTCGTAGACTCGAGCGAAGAATTTAATTCAGCCATTGTTCAGTGTCAGGTCCATAGGACACAAAAAAATTCGGATGCTTAAATCCATCCTCCCTATGGGAGTAGCCCCCGAGTCCGTAGTGGAGTCGTAGACTCAACGTAGGACTCAAAGAAATAGTTCAATGCTGTAACATGTTGTTAATTCTTCGGGTGCGCGGCCAGCGCTCCTAATAGGAGTAGCCCCGAGTAATTAGTCGAATCGTAGATTCGAGTGAGTACTCTTAGTTTTGAAGTCGAAGAAATTGTGACTGTTGCTAGTGTAGCTTTTGATGACGTCAGTGCTGACGATTGATGACCTCAAGCGTCTACTACGCCAGAGATGACTTGAGATAATTACGGCATCGCCTCGATTTCCGCGCGTAGTGGACGGCGTGTTAGCGACGGTTCGTTGCGATGCTGACACGTGTATGGCCAGATCCTGCCGTTGGCGTTAGGTCTTCTCGATGGACGGTTGTCGTGCATCGTCTTCGTCTTTATAATCATTGGGGAAAAATTAGTTTGTTTTCACCGCAGCTATTCTCGTTTCACTGCTCCCTTGTTCTTTGAGAGTTCTTGCTGCACGCTGGAATATCCTTTGACATTTCCCTCTTCCATCGTGCGTTCTCGCCGCCAGCGCCGCCGTACCGCAATGGGGAAGTCGAAGAAGTCTTCTTCTGCGGTTGGTACCAGCGCTGCTGGAGGGAAGAAGAGTGCCGCCGCTACCCGTGTCATCGACGGTGGCTGGCGGCGATCGGAGACGCGGGAGAGTGATCTCCGCAAGCTTCGTGAGCGGGGCTTGATCCCGCAGGATAGGGAGGCCGTCAAACTCCCAGGCAACGAGGTAATCCCCCGTCCCTCCGCTTGGTTTCGGGTTATGTTCTTCGCCTTCGTTATTCGCGGATTTTCCTTCCCAGTCCACGACTTCCTTTGTGGACTGCGTTTTATTTACGGTGTCCAATTGCGTCATCTTTCCCCCAATTCTCTTCTTCACATTGCTTATTTTATCACTTTCATGAAGTGCTTTCGATCGAGTCAAGATTTTGGCCTCTTCCTAAACTCTATTCCGTGAAGAGGCAACTGTTCGATGGTGTTTATCCCATTGGGGTTGCATCATCTCCTCAAACCCAATCTCGCTTTTCTTTTTCCATGTCCGAATCTGTCCAGTACTGGCGGAGGCGATGGTTTTATATTCGCGACTCCACAGTGGCTGGGCAACATTTTGGTCTTGCTCCTTTCGACCCCTCCCAAAAGATCGAGCCGAAGAGGTCTTGGAAAAACCAGATCTTGGATGGCGAGGTAGCGGAGATAGAGGCTCTCTATCGTCGAGTGGAGGATCTCTAGTTGATTCCGGAGAAGGAAGTGAACGGTGTGGATATCATCCGCACATTTCTTGAGCGTCGGGTGCAACCACTCCAGGCTAGGGTGCACCCGATGTTCCTTTATGCTGGCCGTCGTGATCCGACTAGGGTTTCAGCTGAGAAATTCTCCCAGGGAGATCTCGACAGGGCCCTTCGTTCGCTGCTGAAGTTCAAGGCTAGAGAGGATATCCCGGGGAAGTCGTTGACTTCTCCGTTTTCTGCTCCGCTTCCTGTTCCACAGGTGTAGATCCGTGCGCGAAACGCTATTTTCGACTGCATCGTATTTGCATTTGTTTGCTAACAAATTTTCTTCTCCTGTGTAGAACTTCAAAGTACCGGGCATGTCGCCTCCATTACCCGAAGTATTTCCGGATGCTCCAGATAATGATGTGGTGGATTCCATGTCCGAGCTACCGTCGGCGCGATCTCCGGCTGAGGAGGCCAACGAGTCGAGCGAGGACCACACTCGCAAGCAGACACGGAGCTCCAGCGAGTCTTCGGATGCCTCGAATCCTCCGACTCCTAGGAACCCACTGTGTCTTGAACGTCACAGTGATGGGCATGGAGGCTCTTCCTCTCCGATTCCTGCCGTCTCCGTGCGGGCTGTGGCACCGCACCCGCCGGCGAAGCGGAAGAAGGAAGAGAAGAAGGAAGAGAAGAAAGTCCGGAGGACCCCTCCTGTCTTCAACCTGAGCGAGCTTGACTCGTAAATTTATTTAATCCTGCACTGCTTTCCTTGCCTGTTTACTTTGTACTTGTGCTAATTTGTCCTTGTGCAGGCACTCTTCCAACGACTCCTCGAACGATGGTGCTCGGGAGATGATGGGAGAGTCGAAAGTCGCGTCTCCTCCTCCTCCTCAGACGGTGGCTACCTCTAAAGGCGCTGCTCCAGACCCTTCTCCACAGGAGGTTCAGGTGGTTGCGCCTCAGAAGGCTGCCAGCGGACCTTCGGAGTCGCCATCGGATCATGTGAGTAGTTTTGCCTCCTGCCACAGGGGAAGCCCCCGAGCATCTGTAAAGGAGTTTTGTTGCTTGTTCTTCCTTCGAGTCTTGGGGGGAGCCCCCGAGCGCTTTCGTGTGTGTAGTTTGCTTCTGCTCTTCCTTTTGGGCGTAGCCCCCGAGTCCTTCTCTTGACTAGTAGGTATTTTTCCTGCAGCCTTTTGTGCAGGATGCCAAACGACTGGTGCAACAACACCTAGCGCTGGAAGCCAGCCTCAAACAGCTTCAAGGTACATTTATGCCTTTGGTCTTTGCTTCTTCTTGTATTCTTGTTCTGTTATCTGACGTTTGTATTATTTGAATGCAGAGGAGCACAACAACTCCCTTCGTGAGATTGATGCTCTCAAAAAGAGCCTCGATCAAGCGGAAAAGAAGGCCGAGGTCGCTGTTGGTGCGAAGGAGCGCCTCGAGCTGGAGCTGGCCACTGAGGCCGAGGCTAAGGAGCGCCTGCAGCTAGAGGCCACGGACCGCGAGGAGAAGCTTGCCGCCGCTACGGCTTCGCGCGAGAGAGAGGTGGCCGGCAAGCTTATGGCGGCTGCCAATGCTGTTTCGGGTGAGTATCTCCACCGTCCTCTTTTGATTTCCTTGTCTTTCTTTTGCGGTGCTGTCTGCTCATTCTTCTTCCTTGTTGTTTTAGATGCCGCAGGCATCGAGTTTGATCGCGGTGCTCTGGAGCACGGGAGTGCTTTGGATGATGCTGCTGCGGCGGTTGAAGATCGTTGCGGCACCGTCATCAACTCGCTTGCCAAGGCCAAGGAGGTCGTTGGGCGCTTCTACAAGGAGCTTGTCCCCAAGGGCGCGGCCCTTGATGATGTTGATGCTCTGGCGGGCTGTCACCAAGCACTGCGCATAAGCGCAAGCGTAAGGGCATCGGCATCCGTCGGTGGCAATGGCCTTGGGCCGGAGCGAGTGGACCTTCCGTGTCACTTCCCGGATGCCGACGACTACTAATGGATCCGAGGTAGCCTTCGCTACCTATTCTTCTCGCTGTAAGCGTTATGGCCGAAGCTGATTGATCTGCTGGCCGAGTACGCGCTATGGCAGCAGGGGGAAGCCAAGGCGAGGCAATCCGGCTCCGAGGCTACTCAGGGTGCCGCGTCTTAGGCGCTATAGATGTAGGATAGTTGTAGTCTCTTTTGTTGTAATTATTTTGATGAACCAATCCTTGTGCCACGTAGTGGCTTTTGATGCACTTAATGAATTTGTTGAGTTATGTGCTCCTTCGTATGTGTGTTCATGTCTTTGCCTGTCTGTTGATCTAGGGTCCTTCGGGTGCTGATCCCGTTGACACTTCGCCTGTAGCGTGGCTGCGGCCATCTTTGGATGATTCGTCGCAGCTTGCATTTCTTCGAGACCGTGTTCGTAGCCTCGAGAAGAGTTGCTTGGGGTGCATGGCCATGCCGACGTTTGGAAGTCCAAGGCGGATCGAGGTGCTGCCAGAGAGGAGTACCTGATGGCGGAATTGCTTCGATTGTCCGAGCAGCTTCAGTGTAAGTTTTTCGAGCTGTTGCCCATTTCTTCGGATGCGCCTGCTGGCATTGCATCTTACTTTTGTGCAATGATTGCAGGTGCTAACCTTGCTCCGAGGGAGGAGAAGGAGCGTGTTACTGTTCGGGTCAATTGCTTGACTCAACAGGACATGGAAGCCGGCGGGTTCTTCTGGATGGATCGGGATCGTGCTATGGTCCTTGCGACGTTGCAAGATCGCGTTCACCAAGTATCGCGGGTGCTTCGTCAAAGTGCATCGCACTCGCTTGTCTCGCATGTGATGTTTCCGCGGATGTCGCACCTTCAACCTCTCTCGTCTTACATCGAGTTTTAACGCGTGAATCGTGTCAAGGAATTGGTGCGGCATCAGCTTGTCGCAGGAGTGAAGGCTGCGTTGTCCCTTGTGAGGCTGCATCGCCCTGATGTAGATCTGTCCGCTGTAGCGGCTGGGCCACCCCTTCGACCAGATGGTGGTGTGTGGGATATGCGTCCGCATTATGCGGCTGTAAGGCAGTATGCCGAAGAGATCGTAGATCTGTTTGAGCAACGTGCTCAGGTTGTTCTTCAGAATAGGTTGTCCCTGTAAAAGAGATAAATGTAAAATTTATATATATTTGACTGGGCGTGTTTTGCCCTTTGTTATAAAGGTTTGGTTTTTGTTTGAGCATGTAGTGCTTTGTTCGCATACATGTCCTTTTTGTTAGCCTGACGTGGTCAGCTACTCAGGTGTACACGTGTTATCCTCAATCGACGAAATCGTGAGGTGGGGGGAGCCCCCGAGTGCATTTGTAGCATGAAGTAAAAGTGCGAATAGGAAAACAAATTTTTGGGGCGAGACACTTAGCTTTATTTATATCGTAATGGAGGAGGTACATTGTTCGGCTGAGTAGCCTTGGCTGAATAGCCTTCTTGAAAGTAAAGGGGTAGGTAGCTAGGGGTAGAATCGTCGCAGTTGTGCGACATTCCATGGGTTGCAGTATGTGACTCCAGACTCCACGTGCTTGAGGCGATAGACGCCACCTGGGATGACTTCGGTGACGATGTAGGGTCCTTCCCATGGTGACTTGAATTTCTTCAGTCGTTCTTGCTTGAGTCGCAAGACAAGGTCTCCTTCGACGAAGGACCTTGGGCGTAGCCGTCGGCTGTGGTAGTTGCGGAGACTCTGCTGGTACACCGCTGATCGAGCTGCTGCTATGTCTCGTGCTTCGCCAAGTGTGTTGACGACGTCTTCGAGTGCAGCCGTGGACTCGGCTTTGCTATAAGCGACGACCCGGGTGGCGATTGGCCGGTAGCACGGCTCCGTGCACCATGAAGAATGGCGTGTAGCCGGTGGAGCTGTTTGGCGTGGTACGCAGGCTCCATAGGACGGAGGGTAGCTCTTTCGTCCAGGCTCCGACGAGTCGCTCGAGTGGGCTCATGAGGCGCTTCTTGATGCCAGCGCCGATTAGGCCGTTGGCCTTTTCCACCTGCCCGTTTGTTTGCGGGTGCGCCACACAGGCGTATGTGATGTTGATTCCGAGGCCTTCGCAGAAGTCTTGGAATTCTTTGGAGATGAAGTTCGATCCATTGTCGGTGATGATGCTATTCGGTACGCCGAACCTGTAGACAATGGATTCAAAGAACTTGATGGAATTCTTGCCCTTTTGGTTAGTGACCGGCATGGCTTCGATCCACTTGGTGAATTTGTCGACTGCAACCAGGAGGTAGACGTGCCCTTCTTTTGAGGACCTTGGCAGTTTGCCGATCATGTCGAGGCCACATTGGGCGAAGGGACAGGCCAAGGGTATGGGCCTGAGCTCTGACCCGGGTGCGTGTGGTTTGTTGGCGAACCTTTGGCACCCTTTGCATCTTCGGACGATGTCTTTTGCGTCATTCATGGCCGTTGGCCAGTAGAATCCAGCTCGTAGAGCTTTGGCGACAAGGGAGCGATCGCTGTGATGGCCGCAGATGCCCTCGTGGATGTCTTGAAGTATGGTTTTCCACACCGATGGTGATGCACCTTTGTAGTACACCAAATGTCGCGCTTGTACAAACGCCATTGATGATGGTGAAGGCTTTTGACCGCGAGATATGCGCTGGCATCCGTCAAACTATCGTAGTTCTCCGCTATCAAGTAATCGGAGGTACATGTCCGTGTTTCTTCGACCAAGACCTGCATCAGTTGACCGTGGCGACCTCAGGTTCAGCTTTCGGTCCTTCATGACCTTCGGCAACGAGCCCCGAGTGTTCTCGCTTCTTCGGGTGATCCCTTGGGGAATTTCCGCTTGATGGATGGCACGCAGATCTGTTCGAGGAACACACCTGGTGGCACCCTTGCGCAGGTGGAGCTGATGTTGGCGAGTCTGTCGGCCTCCTTGTTGCTTTCTCTTCCAACGTGCCGAAGCTCGCAGCCGTCGAATTCTCCCTCGAGTGAGTTGTAAAGTGCGCGGTACGCGATCATGTTTTCGGCGTGTGCGTCGCACTCATTCATCGTCTATTTACTACGAGGTTGGAGTCACCGTAAATGACCAGGCGCATTGCGCCGCAGATCTTTGCCATCCTCATGCCGTGGATGAGAGCTTCGTATTCGTCCTTGTTGTTGGAAGCTCGGAATTTCATCCGGCGACGATTTCATCTTGTCGCTCTGGAGGTCAAGATGATTCCTCCCGCCTCCAGCTTCACGCTTGGAGCCGTCGAAATGCACCGTCCATGACTGCGACATGTCTAGGGTGTATGGCAGCTGCAGCTCCATCCAGTGTACAAGGAAATCCGGGAGGACCTGAGACTTGATTGCGAGTTGCTTCTCGTAGACGATGTGTAGGGTGACAGCTCGATGCCCCACAGGGCCACGCGTCCTGTGGCCTCCGGATTGTTTAGGATGCTGTTCAGGGGTGCTTCGTTGACGACCATCACCTGGTGCTCCTGGAAGTAATGGCTCAACCGACGAGCTGTCATGAACACGCCGTAGGAGAGTTTCTGGTAGTGAGGGTACCTCTACTTTGTTGGCGTTAATACCTCGCTGAGGTAGTAGATTGGGCGTTGGACCCCATGGGTCTTGCCTTCTTCGGGTCGCTCAACCACCAGCATGGTGCTTACCACCTGGTGTGTGGCTGCTATGTACAGCAGTAGGGGCTCGCGCTCCTTTGGCGTAACCAAGACGGGCAAGGTGGAGAGCAGCCGCTTCAGATCTTCGAATGTGTCGTCCGCTTCAGGCGTCCACTCAAATTTATCTGCCTTGCGTAGCAGTTGGTAGAATGGCAAGGCTTTCTCGCCCATGCGGCTGATGAACCTGCTCAATGCCGCTATTCGTCCTGCGAGCTGTTGGACACCCTTGAGGTTCTTCGGCTTCTCCATGGCCATGATGGCCCGGATTTTCTTCGGGTTCGCCTCGATCCCTCGCTGGGAGATGAAGTATCCAAGCAGCTGACCCGATGGGACGCCGAAGGCGCACTTTTCGGGATTGAGCTTGATCCTGTAGCGGTCGAGATTATCGAACGTCTCGCGGAGATCGTCGATGAGCGTTCTTGCCTCCCTGGTTTTGATGACTATGTCGCCGATAGACTTGGACGCTATGACCGATCTGGTCCTTCGTGCATGCTCGCATGCATCGCCGTACGCGGCACTGCGTTCTTTAGCCCGAAGGGCATTGTGTTGTAGCAGAATACTCCGAACAGTGTGATAAACGCCGTTTTCTCTTGATCTTCGACCTTGAGTCGAATATGGTTGTAGCCTGAGTAGGCGTCGAGGAAGGAGAGTTTCTCGCATCCTGCAGTCAAATCGATGATCTGATCGATCCGAGGAAGAGGGAAGTGGTCCTTTGGGCAGTGCTTGTTCAGCGACGTGAAGTCTATGCACATCCGCAGGATTTCCGTGTCCTTCTTGGGGACCATCACTGTGTTGGAGATATGCCCTAGAGGCAATAATAAATGTAGTTATTATTATATCTTTGTGTTTATGATAAATGTTTACATTCATGCTATAATAGTATTAACAAGGAAACATTGATACTTGTGTGATTTGTAAACTTAATTTGAAGTCCCTAGTAAAGCCTCTTGTTAAACTAGCTTGTTGGTTAATATATGATCATGGTTTCCTGATCATGAACATAGAGATGTTATTACCAACAGGAACATATCATTAGGAGAATGATGTGATGGACATACTCCTATAGTTAACCATAGCATAAAGATCAAGTCATTTAATATAGTTCATTTGCTATAAGCTTTCTGATACATAGTAACCTAATTCCTTCGACCATGAGATCATGTTAATCACCATCACCGGAAGGATGCTTTGATGACATCAAACACCACATCGTAACTGGGTGGCTATAAAGGTGGCATTGAGTGTTCGGAAAGTATGTGTTGAAGCACATGGATCAAGAGTGGGATTTGTCCATCCATATGACGGATAGATATACTCTGGGCCCTCTCGGTGGAATGTCATCCAATTAGCTTGCAAGCATGTGACCGCTCAAGGGATCACATATCACGGAACGAGAAAAGAGTACTTATCGGAACGAGGTTGAACTAGGTATGCGAGATACCGACGATCATAACCTCGGATAAGTAAACTATCGTGAGACAAAGGGAAATTGGTATCGTATGTAAGTGGTTCATTCGATCGCAAAGTAATCGTAGAAATATGTGGGAGCCATATGAATTTTATTCCTATATTGGTTATTGTTGGAGAAGTGTCTCGATCATGTCCATAATTCACGAACCGTAGGGAGACACACTTAAGGATTCGACGTTGTTTGAGTAGTTATGGTATTATGAGAAAGAGACCAATGTTGTTCGAGTCTCGAATGGGATCCGAATATCACGAGGTGATCCGGAATGGTCCGAGAATAAGATTCATATAAGGAAAGTCCTGCTTTGAGTTCGGAAATGATTCCTGTTTTCATCTGAATGTTCTAGAAGGTTCCGGAATGTCCCAAGACTCGGGGAGGGTACATGAATGTGTCATTACATATTGGAATGATTGCATCATGTACTAAGTGTTCTCGCTGTTCCAAATGAAGGATTAAATTGAATCCTAAACGAAAAGTCAAATAGCAAGTTTGAAAAGTCAAACGCTAAAACAGAAAGAGGGAAAGAGGAAAGAGGGCAAACCGAGTTGGGAGGAATCCTCCTCCAACCGGACGCCTCCACCAAGCCGAGTTGGGAGGGACTCCCTCTCCCTTGGCCGCCCCCTCCACCTATAAAAGGAGGGCAGGCCCCTCCTAGACACACAAGTTCCTATCCTCTAATCTAAACCCTAGCCAAAGCCTCCGGTTTAGAGATGTTTTGGTTTAGAGCTTCTAATTGCCCTAGCCTTCGGTTTAGAGCCTTCTAATTGGTGTGTCTAAACCCTAGACCACTAATAGCTCTCTCATACTCCACCATACTCGCTCCGGCTTAAGGCGAAGCCTCATGATCTCCTCTACTTCCTACGCCACAGTCACGGAATCGCGAGGAGAGTGCTACAACCTCCGCTCTTTGGAACAAGGAGAGGAAGGTCTTACGAAATCTTGAACGTGTGACCGATCAAGGAAGCGCCGAACGCAGCCGGAAGGATCGCTCACGCGATCTTGAGATCGGGAAGAGTACGACTACATCACCCACGAGAATCCGCTCTCGTTAAACACTTTGGAATCTTCGAGGGTAAGTTATTCCATCGACTCGTTGCTACAATCTAGTAGATAGATCTTGGCTTGTTTGTTTGTATGCGATAGAAATTTTTTGTTTTCCATGCTACGAAACCCTTCACACTGTATTTGTGAGCCACTCGCTTTCTTTGATCTCCCTGATGAAGTCTGCAGCGAGTAGTTGTTGATTTCCATTTCGATGGCTTCGGCCCGTGGCTCGGACAGTCTCTGGATGGACTGCTTGATGGGCTTGGTGTCTGGAAAGACGTTGAGTGCGTGCTCGGCGAATTCCTCGAATTTCGGCATGTCCGCCGGACACCAGCGAAGATTTTCCAAATACCACGGAGGAATTTGACGAGCGCTTTCCTATGCGCGGGCCGAGGTCATTGGCGATCATCAGCCGCCTTGGAGGCATCCGTCGGGTGAACTGCACTTTCTTTGTGTTGACGGTGGAGTCGAAAGACATGTCGTGCATTTTGTCGACTGCGGGGTGCCTGTTGTCCGTCACCTCGCGGAGCCTTACGAGCTCATCCTGCATGCCGAATGACTGGGAGATTCTGTTGAAGTCCCTGTCGCAGTGGTCCGATCGGGTGAAGCTCCCGTGGACCGTGATGACGCCCCTGGGTCCTGGCATCTTGAGTAGCAGGTACGCGTAGTGTGGTACAGCCAAGAACCTTGCGAATGCTACACGCCCGAGGATGGCGTGGTATTGTGATGGCCAGTCCACCACTTCGAATTCGAGCCGCTTGCATCGGAAGTTGTCCGGCTTGCCAAAGATGACATCGAGCCATATTTTTCCCAGGAGGAATATGCCCTTTCCTGGGACAATGCCGTGGAACGTTGTGTCGATCGCTCCGGCATGCAATGAGATCCACATTGCTGCTAGAGTACTTGCGAACATCAGGTTGATGCCGCTGCCACCGTCCATGAAGACGCGGCTCATCTCGAAACCTTCGATCCGCGCCTTCAGCACCAGGGCAGCATGACCTGGGCGAGGGATCTGGCAAGGGTGATCCGAGCGGCTGAACGTGATGCAGGACTCCGATCCGCTGAGGTACTCATCTGATGGGTGATTTTTTATGCACCCTATTCGTGGGGTGTCCCTTCTGGATCATCAGTGCTCCTTTCGGTGGGGAATACCCGTGCCCAGCGTTGTTCTGTGCTGGTGCGACTGGTTGGTTCGGGCCTCCTACAGGTGGCGGTGGAGGAGCTCCATGCGCTATCTCTCCTGGTACGGGTGCATTCCCAAATCCAGGGGGTGGAGCTTGTTGCCTCATTTGAACCATGCTTTCGCTGAGCTTCTGGAACTCGCGGCAGTCCTTGAGCATGTGGCTTGCCTTCTTCTTACCATCTTGCTTGTCGATGTAGAAGTGGATGGTGCATGGACCCGAAAGTTTTTCGTATGCTGAGGGTCCGTTATCGCAATCGCGGCGCTGCCACGACTATGCTGGGCGTCCTCCATCGCGGAAGTTGCCTCCGTGGTATCCGCCGCTATTGCGGTTGGCATCGTTGCGGCGATCGGCGTAGCCGGACGCGACCATGTCGGGTCCATCGCGATCGTCGTAGACGCGCGGTCTCCTCTTGTTACGGCATTCCCGTCGTCGGCCCTAATCGTCCTCTTCCTCCGATTGTGCCCGGTGGACGAAATCTTCGCCGTCGGCCCACCTGTTGGCGATGTCCATGAGGTGGTCAAGCGTCTTGGGCTTCACGCGCCCAAGTTCCTCCTTGAAGTACTAACGCTTGATGCCGTCCTTGAAGGCGTCGATGGCCCTTTCTTCGGAGATGTGCGCCGCGGAGTTCTTGGTGTTGGACCAACGCAGTATGTACGAGCGAATGGATTCGCCCGTTCGTTAGTACAGGCTCGCAACTCCTCGATCGAGGCGGGCCTCTTGCTGGTGCCTTTGAAGTTTCGGATGAAACTGTAGGCCAGATCCTCCCAGCTTCGGATGGATCGTGAAGATAGGCTGCTAAGCCAGATCCGGGCTGTGCCTGTCAGCTGCATCTGTGTCCGTCGGATGGATTTGCTGAAGCACCGGGCTCCGCAGAGTTCTCCTTCGTCTTCGTCCATCTCGGATTCAGACGAGCATGCGCTCTTGGCTCGCGCTTTGTCGATTTTGCGCTATGTCAGCGCGTCTCTGGCGTCGTAGTCGCGGCTGCGAGGACGCAAGCTCTTGTGCCTTCGAGGAAGGTCATGGTCCTCTTCTTCGGATGAAGGAGTGGGGCTGCGGTCGAACCTGACCGTAGCTTTATTTTTCGGCTCCGTAGGAGCTTCTTGATGGAGCGCAGCTCCGACGAGTCCGAGTATGGTGAGTACGGACTTATGCATGGCTCTTTTTGGGTCCGCCTCTGGAGGTGGGTGGGACGCGAGATACGCAGTGGCTTCCATGATCGCAGCTTGCGGTGTCTTCGGGATGCTGTTGTCGTCGGCATCCATCTCCATGAAGGATGCGTGGAGGGTTCGGGTCACCTCGCGGCGCTCCTTGGGGTCCATGTTCTTCGTCCGGGAGCGGTGCTTATTGCCATGGTTGCCGTTCGAGTTGGAGCCGATGCCCATGGCGGAGAGCGCAGCTCGTCGCGCGCTGGACTCTGAGGCTGCTTGCTTGCGTTTGTCGAGCACCTCTTGCATCTTGACCTGCTTCTTGTGCTCCTCGATCAAGAGCAAATGGTATGCCATCAGTAGGTCCCGTGAGGCATCTACAGGCAGGACCGTGCTGCCCGCCACGGCGGCGCGTGCCTGGGCCCATCCTTCTTTGCTAAGGTGGATGACATGGCCGGTGTTATCCCCTTCGGGTGGGGGGGGACTGGCTTCTTCTGTTCCCGCCGTTTCGGTCCTACGGGTTAGGTGGCGGGTTGGGTGGCGGTTTGGGTGTTTGCTGATCCACGTCGCCTTGGATGACTACGGCGCATTGGTAGCGCTCGTAGATTGGTCCGCTGATGCCATAACTTTCGGATCTAGAACCGTAGGTCCCTTCATCCGATGGCGGATCGCACAAATCGGAGTTGCAGCTGCTGCTGTCGTAGGACTCATCTGTTGATGATGATGTGTGTAGCACAGGGTGTGGGGCCCACGAAGCGGGCCTAATTGATGGTAGGGGCACCCGCTCTGGGAGGCGGATGGTGCCAGTTTGCCCCACCTGGAAGCAGAAGCTCCCAAACAGGATCTCGAGCCCGTCGCCTACAGGCTCAAAGTCCTTCATGGTGGCCGGTGAGTGGGCGGTGAAGTCGAAAGCGCCGAAGAGGAGGTGACTCTCCGTCGCTGCAGAGTTGTAGATAGCTCGGGTTGGGACCGTCACGATCGCACAATCAGCGTCCCCAGTTCCCACAGACGGCTCCAATTGAAGAGGTTTAATCTCGTCAATGCCCATTGTTATGGACTTGGGTTTTGGAGAAGATGGGGATGCTGGAGATCGCGGAACAGTTAGCAAACAAGCAATACGAGACACGAGGTTTACCCAGGTTCAGGCCCCTGGAGGGAAAACCCTACTGCTGCTTGTCTGCTCTTGATTACGGTGGAACCGGTGATTACAGGGGTGCGCAGATGCAATCTGGCGTGGAGGTGTGTATGCGAAAGTATGAGAGAGAGATCTAGGTCATGCCCTCCTGGCCTTTATATAGACTTAGGCAGGTCCCAGGCACAGACCTAGTCGGTTACAGGTTCTAGGGTTTACCCCTTTGAATTTCCTATCTACTCTAGTCTTGCTCTCCAAGGATCCGAAGGCGTCATGGGCCTTGGCCACCCGAAAATATTCATGGGCCAGCGTATATTTGCCGTGGGCCTTCCTTGGGCTGGACCAGGTATGCTGAGATCGTGTACCCACGGGGTATAACCATGTCAGCTTATGTTAATAGTCCTTGCATATCATGTAGAAATGAATTGAATAAATCTCATG
Source organism: Avena longiglumis (assembly GCA_030063025.1). Classification (NCBI taxonomy): domain Eukaryota; kingdom Viridiplantae; phylum Streptophyta; class Magnoliopsida; order Poales; family Poaceae; genus Avena; species Avena longiglumis. The sequence continues at coordinate 86,362,581 of CP125977.1, read as the reverse complement.
ATGATATGCTTGTGTTTTCTTGTTGCCATGATAAAAATGCTTCCATTTCCTCTAGTGCTTGTGTTGCTAACCATGTAGAGGAAACCTAAGATTCTATGGGCCAAGGCATGGTTTTGATTGAAGCCACAAATGCAATCTCATCTTCACCTTCTTTCGGTACCCACCTATGCCTTATGGCTAGGGATTCTAAGGTAACTCCTACTTTGGAACCCATTACCTCTTGTGATGAGGAGGATGTGGATAATGTGGAAGAAGAGCTTGATATTGATGATTTATATGAAAAGGGTGAGATTGTTTATCGTGCCCTTGTTAAAAATGATATTGCTTGCTCTAACTTTGTTGAAGTCTTGGACTTCGCTATTAAGAGCAAAGAACATATTGATAAGTTAGAAACACAAATTGAGGTGGCAAGTGATCTCAAAAGTAAAAATGATGAGACTCAAGTTGCTTATGCTAAACTCCTTGAGGATTTTAAGCACCTCAAAAATGGATCTAGGGTCATAAAGGGTGAGCTCATCAAACTCACCGAGTCACATGAGCAACTTAAAGACTCATATTCAAAAGAGCTTGCCAAGTTGCCCTCACCTCTTGCTAATAACGATGATGCTTGTGCTACTAACTCTATTTCTTTTGAAGCATCTATTTTAAAGGAGAATGTTGAGCTAAAGGCTCAATTTGCTTTGCTAACTAGCAACTATGGGTAATTAGAAGAAAGCCATGTTAAGTTCTCAAGCTCGCATGAGATCTCCTAGTCTCCCATGGTAGGCTAAAGTTGGCTCATGAGGCCATCATGTCAAAGGTAACATCTAGTGGGCCTCATGTGGACATTAGCACTATATCTACTCCAAATGTTAAATTGCCATGTGCTAGTCCTTTTAGTTCATCCTCTCACAACCATGATATATCTCGTGATGAATTACATTCCGTGCCTTGTTGCTCTAACAATGTAGCATCTACTTCCTCTAGTGTTTTTGTTGAAACTAACCATGTAGAGGAAATCAAAAGGCTCAAGGCTCAAGTCACTTCTTTGAAGAATGACTTGAAAAATGGTCATCAAGGGAAGGTCACACTCAACAAAATCTTGAGTGTGCAAAAATCGCCCAATGACAAGAGTGGCCTTGGATTCAACTCCAATTTCAAGAACAAGTCCATTTTCAAGTTGAAGCACAAGGACAACAAGAAAAATGTCCAAGATCAAGTCAAGAATCTGGCCAACATTGTTTGCTTCAAGTGCAAGGAAGAAGGGCACCATGTTAGATCTTGCCCATTGAAGAAAAAGCCTCTTAGCGTGAAGCAACAAGGGAAGCGGCCTCAAGCTCCACCTCAAGTCATTAATGGGCCTCTTCCTAAGAGGACTACTAAAGCTCTTCCTCGAGTTGTGGCTTCACCTAAGAAGAAAGATGGCAAGAGTAGAACTTGCTACATATGCCGTGAGAAGGGGCATATTTCTTCCTCATGCACTATCGGTATCTCCTCATCCAACCCTATCATTATTGATGATGATTATTCTCTTTGTAAGGATGATGTTGGCAATGTGTTTACCAAATTTGTTGGTGCCCAATGTGGTGTCAAGAAAAGATCCATTTGGGTTGCCAAGCCTATTGTGACTAACTTCTTAGGACCCAACTTGGTTGGGGACAAACAAGCCAAAACTTGATCAATAGGTGTGTTTTGGAGGGCATTGGAGTATTGGCTACATTATGAAGAATTGAGGGATCTTCATCAATTATTATTATCAAGACAAGCCATTTGTATTATCATGATTATATTATATTTCCAATGTTCCTCCTTCGGTAACATATGCTCAACTCATTACATTGAAAGTTACTCGCCCCTTGTGCTTGTGTTGGTTTTGTATCTTCCATGCTTTTCTATGTGTTGTGCTTTCCACTTAGTTATCTTGAGATATCAAGTATATTTGTATATGATTAAGTGGCACACCATGTATGTGTGTTTCTTGTATTGGAGCCTTAATTGATTATATTTTATATCTTATTTGGCTCTTGTGTGAGATTAATGGATTATCCCATTTTGGGGGAGTGTTATGCTTGGGCATTCCACAATCTTAAAATTGTGTGTACATGAGGAATACCACCTAGTATTTATATTGGATTATTGTCTAGTCTCTATGTGGTATAATTCTCATGAGAAATTTATGTTTTATAATGTCCATTAATTATCTCTAGTTGTATCCTTTTGCCTCGTGTTGGATTTATGGTAATATCACATTATGGGGGAGTCATATGCTTAGTGCATATTACAAATCCTAGAAAATGTGAATATTCGAGGTTGTGTCACTTAGAATTGGCATTGATAATTATCTAGCTCCTATGTGACACATGTGCTCATACAAGTTCCAATTTGCTTGAATGCCTTTATTGCTCATATTGTGGATCTTGTATGTGAGAGTGTTTCTTGGTATGTGTTTCCTCATATTTAGATATCTATATCCTCATGAAAACCATTTGCTTCAAGTTACTCTAATCACTATGATTGTGTGACTATTCAAAGCTACCAAGAATCTTGTTTGAAGTATCATGCTTAATTCTTATATTTTTTCATATGCTTCTTGTTGTGACTATGATCTTGGATATCCATGCAAGCTACCTTGGGAAAATTATTCCCAATATTTCTTGTCCTTGGACAATGAGTACCCAATTTATGGTAGAATTTATTGATCATATTCACTTTGGCCCTTGCTTAATCTTGTCCTATCTATGGCCAAGTAAATGTATTGTGTGCTCCCATGTATTCATTGCTACTTTTGGATCCTTTTATTTTTATTGGTATCCTCTTGTGTTTTATTTAATATAGGTAGTAGTGATGATCTCATTTGTGTACATTTTGCATTCAAAAGAAAATTATATATAATGTACTACTTATGGGTGAGCTCTCCTATATTATCTAGAACAATCCTTTTATGCTTCTTGTTTTGTTCCATATCATGTTTTATATGCTTGGAAGCTCAATCTTTTCGTTTTGGTATTTTGTGCCATCAAGAAAAGTTTGGGGAGTTTGGTTTCTTGTTGGAACCTTGCTCTTTTTGGGAGTTGGTTTTGTCTCATTCCTTATTTCATGTTTTGTCTATTTTTAGAATGAGATAAATCCTTGAGCATTTGTGTTCTTATATATGCTTTGCTCTTTGGATTTTTCCTAGTTTATTTGTTGAACTTGTGAATCTTTCATGTGTTGAAGTGGTTCTTTAATACAATTTGGACACCATTTGTCATATCTCACTCTTGTGCATGACATCTCGGTTTACTTGGTGCTTTTGTTCAAATTGTATCTCCTTTTTTTTCTTGAAAGCCTCGTGCATGCATATTTACTACATGTTTATATTATGGCATGTTTGCTTTCTTTTATCCAATATATAGGTAAAACTCCACCAAATCCCATCGGCTAAGTTGTGCATGAAATTCAATTTCATATCAATATGCACATAGTTATGTGGAGTCTCTCCTATGTATTGTAGTTGCACTAACTACATTGGACCCAATAAGTTTGGGGACCATTTTGTACTTAATTGTGTTTTAGGTACATTGGAGATATATTGGATGCTTGTCTCTCGATTTTGAAGAAGCAGTGCTTACAAGAAAATTTGAGGCAAGTTGTAGGATGATCAACGAATTCCTAACCTCTACATCCTACCAATTATATATCGGTAACAAGTATCTCTTGCTCATGCATATTTATCTTACTTCTAACCTTTTGTAGATTGCATCTTGGCATGAATTCTAGTTATTGTATTTATTGTTGTATTTCTAGCCATGGTATTAAAAGAACTCTCTATTGTAAATGTGCATAAGTTGAGATGAGTGCATATAATTGGGACTATACAAAATCATGAATATTATCCACCAATCCCAAATATGTCAATCTAGCAATTTTATTGCCTATCTTTTCCTCAACTTATCTCATGTGCAATAGTGAAATTTTGCTAGTTGATTTCTCCTTGTGATACTTGTTGCCTTTCTCCATATATTCCAACTTTATCCTTTTCCCTTGGTGATAGTTGTAATGTATGGGGTGTGTTGGTTGTTGAAGCTCATCGATGTACAATAAGATATTTGAGCCTTTTGGCCATGCTTTCAAGAAAAATCTTATTGGTATTGTCATGACTTCATTTTGGATATCTTTCTCTATTGATTTTAAGTATCTACTTTGTGTGTACATGTTTCTTTGTGGATCAATATCTTTGCAAGATTGTCTACTTAGAAACTTATACACATGAAAGAGGTTACTCAATTTTTTCTTGATATCTTCCTTGTTTCATGTGTGTTGTATGGTCATACTAAGCAATATCATTCATTGAAGACTATGTGGATACGCAATGATCATCCTTGTAATAGTATTATAATATGCTTTGTCATGCATCTCACACATCCTTGTGGTTGAGCCCGCTAATATGTTGTCTCTTACTTATTGCTCAACCATTTGTTTCTTGCAAATTTTATGCCTTGGTATTTGCTCATTTGCACAAAGCTGTTTTATAAGTAAAATAGAGGAAGTGAGGATTCCATGTTGTGCACATTGACATGGTTATACCCTACGGGTACGTAACTTCAGCATACCTAGTCCAGCCCAAAGAAGGCCCACGACAGACATACGCTGGCCCATGAAGATTTTCGGGTGGCCAAGGCCCATGACGTCTTCGGATCCTTGGAGAGCAAGACTAGAGGAGATAGGAAATTCAAAGGGGTAAAACCCTAGAACTTGTAACCGACTAGGACTACGCCCGGGACCTGCCTAAGTCTATATAAAGGCCAGGAGGGCACGTCCTAGGGCAACTTGACTCATACTTTCGCACACGCATCCACGCCAGATCGACCACAGACCTCAGAACCTTCGGTTCCGTAATCAAAGAGCGGACAAGCGGAGTAGGGTTTTTCTCCGGGGCGAACTGGGTAAATCTCGTGTCCCCTGGTTGCTTGTCTGTTAACCGTGCCACGATCTCCAGCATCCCCATCTTCTCCAAAACCCAAGTCCATAACAATGGGCATTGACGAGATTAAACCTCGTCACACATTGTATTCACATACAAAAACCTAATGTTGCACATACCTTGGGGAGCTTCCTAATTTTATTTATAGCATCACTTTGTGCTTATCATATTTGTTCTCTCATGCCTTGTATTGTTAAAATGGAGTTGGATGAGTGGGGATTCCATGATTATGCACTTTGTTCCCAAATGCAATTATCATAATTGGTGCATTATATTTGGGGATCTCATCTAATTCATTTAATAATGCTCATTTGTATTCTTTCTCATTCGTTGTGCCTTAAATGTTTATGGGGGAGCAAGGATTCCATATTTGTGCATTATGTATTCTAATGCATTTATTTTTAAATTGTGCACAAACCTTGGGGATCTTCTCCATTCACTATTTAAAAACATTCTTTTGCTCTTTTGTTGCTTTCAATTGGTTTGCGGGATCTTGTGATTGCTTACATCATTTGTTGATTCTTCTTTTATTTTATTTCTTTTGGAAATCTTTGGGTCCTCGATATAGTTCTACTTCCTCCCAAGTATTCATCATTGGATATGTGCGAACGAACACCGTTTGGGGATTTATCACTATATTGGCCTTCTAGAACTTGTCACCCATTTCGGCAATCGATGCCAATGGGGGAGAAGTTTTAGAGGGTTTTAGGGAAATGGTTTATGCCTTGAGTTTGTTTCTAAGAATTTGCCTTTCATGCTCTTGCATCTTTGTTGTTGCTTAGCATGTGGTATATATAGAGGAAACTCCACCAATGATAATGATTGGCAATATATGCAATGAAATTCAAGTTCATCACACATGCATAGATTGTGGGGGAGTTTGCTCTATATATGGTGGTGGTACCAATATCACATACTTATGTAGTATTTGATATTGGTGCTACCATTTTATGTGTTAAATTCCTTATATAAACCCTCTCAAATGGATTGTCATCATTTACCAAAATGGGGGAGATTGAAAGAACATGTGGGCCCCCATGTGTGGTTTTGGTAATTAATGACAATCTCTATGGACTAATGCTTGTATCAAGTTGTACTTGTAGGAATTGTCCATAGGCAATGCTTGAACCATATGTTGGCTTCAAGGTTTGGAGACGAAGAAAGTGAAGAGGATCAAGTGGTGACCAAGGTGTTCAAAGAGTGATCCACAGATTGGTCATGTGAGAGTTAAACCTATGAAGATCTCATGCTTAAAGCTTGCCATCCTCGGTGATCATGGATCGATGAAGACAAGGTCAAAGTAAAGGTTTCCCCATGTTGTACGGGGGAGTAACTTGAAAGTCTTCATCAAGCAAGTGCGTACAAGAGCAATCAAGAAAGGTGTTCCATCTTGAGAAGGACAAGACCGTCTAAATCATAATCAAGTGGAATATGCGCAAGGAAAAGGTATGATCTTGATAGGGTTTCTTTCTTACCGGTATCGTGGTGTTAGTTGGGGAGACCGGTTTATAGGATAGACAACCGTACTATCAAGAGGGGCTCCCAAGTGAGTAACTCGATCATATCGTTCAGAGAGATCTCAAACCTTTGCATACTTAGCATCATCCTTTCTTGGTTGTTATTTGGATCTTATCCATGTGAGGTTCTAGAGCTTGTGGTAATATTCATAACAAGTCGTAGTTCATCAAAAACGGATTTCCCCTTTATATCTTATTGTGTTTTTGATCTTGGAGGTTTTACTGGTTTGTCTTTTAGAGATAGGTAAAATCTTCCATTATTTGTTTCTTACTCATGTGAGGATTTAGAGCTTGTTTTAATCTCTATGACAAGCTCTAGTTCATCGAAAACGGATTTCATATGCATTCTCTACTACGTTTTTGATGTTGGAGGTTTTACTGGTTTGTCTTTTTGAGAGAGGTTAAACCTTTCGTCATTTGGTTCTATACTCCCTTGATGGACTATTACGTTTTTCTGCATGATTTTGTAGAGCTTATTGTCCTCTTTAAAACGAGCCCAAGATCATCAAAATCGGAGTCCGGATGCAAAAGTTATGGATGTTTTCGTATTGATCTTTCTGCCAGTTTTTGTAAGACCGGAGACTCCGGACTAATCTCCGGTCTAATCTCCGGACCGCGTCTAGTACGTTCTCCAGATTGTCCCCGTTTGTCCTGGGTACACCGGAGACTCCGGTCCCAGTCCGGAGACTCCGGACCGGCGATTCTGGCCTAACGTTGGATTTCTAGGGACCTATTTAAGGGCCCTTCTTCCCAATGGTTCCCAGCTCTCTTGCAAGTTTTCCCCACCATTGTTGACCTTTTGAAGCTTGCTACCCCCCTTCAATCCCCCCCTTGATTCTTTCATATACTTTAGGGATTTGAAAGAGGAGATCTAGATCTACAATCCTACCAATCCATCTCTCCTCTATGTGAGGGGAACATCTTGGGATCTAGATCTTGGAGTCTTTTGTGGATTTCCTCCTTTGTCCTTCCTCTCTTATTCCCCCACAAGCTTTTGTAGCTTTGGTGGAATTTGGGAGAGAAGGATTTGATCACAACTTGTGTTCTTGCCATTGCATTTGGTGCATCGGTTTGAGTTCTCCCCGGAGGATTTGGTGAGTGAAAGTTGAGAAGCTTTTTACTCTTGGGTTCTTGGAACCCCAGACGGTTTGTTGGTGTTGCAGGTTGTGGCCTTGGTGGCGTTTGTTGGGAGCCTCCAATTAAGTTGTGGAGAAGTGCCCCAACCTTGTGAGAGGTTCCGGTTTTCCACCGACAATTGCACCGATAGTGGAAGTGTGGATCGATCCCATTGGGGTGAGATTCACCGAAGAATAAGGGAGGCCTTTTGTGCCATTGGTGGTTTGATACCACCCACTCTCCAAACGAGACGTACTCCATTATGGGAGGAACTCGGTAAAATATCGTTGGCCCTGCGTGCCTCGGTTATCTCTATACCTGAGCTCTTTACTTATGCACTTTACATTGTGATAGCCTTCATGCTTGAAGTAATATATATCTTGCTATCACTCTGTTGCCTGTATTGCTTAGCATAAGTTGTTGGTGCACATAGGTGAACCTTAGTTGTTCTATGTTGTGCTTTACAAAGTAAACACTAGTTTTATTCCGCCTTTGTTGAGCCACTCTAGGAAAAGTTTTAATCGCCTATTCACCCCCTCTAGGTGACATCCATATCCTTTCAGCATCCAAGTACTAAACAATCCTAGGCATGTGTCTCATATATAGTCATACGTGCTCGCAATGAGAACTTGCACAACATATTTTGTCCTGCCAGCCCGTTGCAGCGGGGCCTCAAGGGAATTAATGGTAATTAAGGCACTCCTTTTAATAGAGCACCAGAGCAAAGCATTAACACTCCGCGAACACATGTGATCCTCACATCACAGCCATCCCCTACGGTTGCCCCAAATTTTGTCACTTCGGTGCCTTTGGATCCAGACAATGATATGTGTACACAACTTGCAGATAAGATCACAAACAATACTATCATCATGAATCAATAATAAGTTCATATCTGAGATCATGGCACTCGGACCCTAGTGACAAGCATTAAGCACAACAAGTTGCAACAAAGTCAAATAGCACTAATAGAGATACTAGGCACCATGCCCTAACAATCTTATTCGATTACATGATAGAACTCATCCAATCCCTACCATTCCCATAGCCTACAGCAGGAGATTACTCACTCATGGATGAGGGAAACATGGATGGTTGATGGAGAGGCGTTGTTGACGATGATGGTGATGATCCTCTCCAAATTCCCCGTCCCGGCAGGGTGCCATAACGGAGTTTCTGGTTCCGAATCGCGGTTTTTGGTGGTGGCGGCGCAGCGGAACTAATTTGGAAAAACGTCAAACCCCCCTGAGTTTTTAGGTCAGAAGGCAACTTATAGGCGAAGAGGGAGGCCGAGGGGGTGCCTGAGGCAGCCACACCCCCTCCAGACGCGGCCAGACCTGGCCCGCACGGCAGGAGGGTGATCCCCTCATGCCCCCACTCTGTCTTGTATTCTGGCTCCGTGAGTCTTCTGGTGAAATAGGATTTTGGGCATATTTTCCGGGATTTTTCCTGATAGTTGATTTTCTGCACAAAAACTAGACACCAAGGTAATTCTGCTGAAAACAACGTCAGTTCGTGTTAGTTGTATCCAAATCACACAAGTTTAGAGGAGAAATAATAGAAAAAGTGTTCGGAAAGTAGATATGTTTTGGACGTATCAACTCCCCCCAAGCTTAGCTTATTGCTTGTCCTCAAGCAATGCAGTTGAAAACTGAGTGCGATAAAATAACTTTCACGAACACAATTGCTTCATATGATGTATATATTCTTAGCACAAGAGCAGATACTTAGACAATTCATAATAAGGAGTATGCAACTAAGTCTACTTAATAGTCATTGCAAGCTACAAAGAGCTTCCAACTCAATAATAATAAGTAGCATGAAACATAAACATAAGAAACATTGCAATGCTCATAAAAAGGTATGATATCTTGTTTGCCTTTGATGGTGGAGCAAAACATGAATGCCACGGCACCTCTTGTTGGAATTATGACCTAGAGGCAATAATAAAGATGTTATTATTATAATTCTTGTTCATGATAATGTTTATATTCCATGCTAGAATTGTATTAAGCGGAAACTTTAATACTTGTGTGGTTTGTGAACAACACCGTGTCCCTAGTACACCTCTATGGACTAGCTCATTGATTAATGATGGTTAAGGTTTCCTAACCATGGACATGAGTTGTCAATTAATAATGAGATCATATCATTGGGAGAATGATATGGTGGACAGACCCAAACTAAGCGAAGCAATTAGATCGTGTCATCGTGTTCGTCTTTGCGAAGCTTTTCTTATGTCAAATATTGTATTCCTTAGACCATGAGATAATACAACTCCCGGCATCTAAGAAAGCTTTGAGGTCATCAAACGTCATCCTATGAGAGGGTGATCATAAAGGTGTCTCGGTGATCGAAAGTATCTCATGGGTTGTATGTATCGAGATGGGATTTGTCCTCCCAAGTTGGAGAGATATACTTGGGCCCACTCGTAATCGATATCAACACCGCTTGCAAGCATGTGGTTAAGGAGTTAATCACAAAGTGATATCGGATTACGGAACGAGTAAAGTACTTTGTCGTGAACGAGATTGAACTAGGTATGACTGCAAGCGATCAAATCTCGGGCAAGTAAAATATCGCGAGACGAAGGGAATATATATATGGGATTGATTGAATCGGCATCGTGGTTCATCCGATATGATCATCGATGAATGTGTGGGAGTCAATATGGGTTTCCATACCTTGTTGATTATTGATAGAAGATCATGTCTGCATATTCTCGAACCCGCAGGGTCACACACTTAACGTGTCTCGACGCTAGGATAGATTGGATAATTGGTTTATGAGTTTTTGTTCGGAGTCTCGGATGGGATCCGGGACATCACGAGAGGTTCCGGAGTGGTCCGGAGAATAAGATTCATATAAGGCAGTGCAGTTTTTGGAGTTCGGAATTGTTCCGGATTAATCGGTATTGTACCGGAAGCTTCTAGAACCTTCCGGAAGGGGACCAACGTGGACCCACCTTCCGGGAGGGGGCATGGGCCTATGAGGGAGTGCCCTGGCCGCATTGGGCCAGGGGCACAAGGCCCCATAGGGCCCAGCCGGCCAAGAGAGGTTTAAACTCGAGATAGACCTTCTAGAAAGGGGGTTTCCTTGCCCCCCACTCCTTATCCTTTGGGGCCGCCGGTTTGGGCTTGGGAGAGGGGCTAGGGCTGCGGCCCCCCTCTATATAAAGAGGGTTGGGGGTGCACCAACCCCCTACACCTTCCCCTCCAACCCTAGCCGCCCTGCTGCCCTCCTCTCTCCCTCCCGACTTGTAGAAGCCTCACAGAAATTCTCCACCAATTGCACCGCCGCCGTCGCGTTGTAGATCCAACCCATCTCTCCACCATACTTGCTGGACCAAGGAAGGAGGATACGTCGAGGTGCCGCACGTGTGCATCTCACGGAGGCATCGCCACTTCTGGTGCTAGATCGGATCAGATCGCGAGGAGGAGAAGCGAGTACGACTACATCACCCACGTTCCGACGAACGTTCCGCTGTGCGAATCTTAAAGGGTATGAAGATCTAATCCAATCTCTCTCGTTGTTTGCATCTCCTAGATTATATCTTGGATTTCCCTCTGTTCGCTTCCGTAGAAAATTTTGATTTACTATGCCGCGAAACCCTTCAGTGGTATCAGAGCTAGATCTATGCGTAGATGTGTTTCACGAGTAGAACGCAACATGGTTGTTGCGGGCGTTGATGTTAAATCTGTTGCAAGCCTCTTGTTTGTGTTCTTCTTATGACGCGGGATAGTGAGATTGAAGCGGTCCAGGCCAACCTTACGCGACGTCGTTCGCGAGACCGGCTCCGCACTTGACGTGTGGCTTGTTCCACACATGCGGCTGGTGGATGTCAGTTTCTCTCACTATAGTTGTCATGGGATTAACACCGGAGTTTGGCAACCATAATATCACCGCTGGCTTTCCGTAGGTAAGAATCGTTCTTAGCATCTACTCCCATAAGCCACGTAAAACATGCAACAACAAAGTAGAGGCGTCTAACTTGTTTTTGCAGGAGTGTTTTCGTGATATGGTATGGCCCAAGATGTGATGTGTATATTGTATGATGATCATGTTTTGTAATGTTTCACGACTTGCATGTCGATGAGTACACAACCGCAGGAGCCATATGGTTGTCTTTATAATTGTGTATGACTGCGAGTCAACTTCTTATACGCCATGTAATAGCTTTACTTTATCACTAAGTAGTTAGAAATAGTTGTAGTTGCTATTCGTGGTGGAGGCAATCATGGTGGAGTGATGGAGATCATGCCGAACGCACAAGATGGAGATCATTGCCAAGATTGGCTATACCATGTCACATAAAGTTATATGCATGTGATGTTTATCCTTTTATGTATCTTATTATGCTTAGATCGCGACGGTAGCATTATAAGATGATTCCTCACTTAAAGATCAAGATAAAACTGTGTTCTCCCAAGTATGCACCGCTATAAAGTTCGTCGTGTCCAAGCATCACGTGATGATCGGGTGCTATAGACTCTACGCTCACATACAACGGGTGCAAGCCAGTTTTTGCACACGCGGAAATACTTGGGTCTAACTTGACGAGCCTAGCATGTACAGACATGGCCTCGGAACACAAGAGCCGAAAGGTTAAGCATGAGTCATATGAATGATATGATCGACACTTCGTTGTCCACCATTGAAACCACATCTCTTCTCGTGATGATCGGATTAGGTGTGGTGAATTTGGATCGTGTTCACTAAACAAGTTGAGGGATGTTGAATTTAGTGGGAGTTCATCTAGTAATTTGATTAAGTTGAACTATTTATCATGAACATAGTCTAAATTGTACTTGCAAATACTGTAGATCACATGGCCAAGTCCAACTTCAACTTCAACGTTTTTTTGCTGAGATAGAAAAGCTTAGAAACAATGGGTCTAACTTCACCAAATGGTTCCGCGTTCTGAGAATCATTCTCGATGGAGGACAAAAGGACTATGTCCTTGAGAAAGCGCTAGGTGACGCCCCTGCTATAGATGCGCCGGCTGATGAAAAAGTTGTTTATCAGTCGCGCAAGGATGATTATGATTTGATTAAGATCGCCATGTTGTATGCTATGGAATCGGATCTTCAAAATCGTTTTGAGGAGTTCGCCGGGCCCTTTGAGATTCTCGAGGATCTGAAAAACATGTTTCAGACTCAAGCCCATTCTGAGAGATATGAGATCTCTAAGAAATTCTTTAACTACAAGATGGAGGAAGGGAGTTCCGTTAGTGAGCACGCCATTGAGTTGACGAGCTACACTCAACGCCTTGAGCAACTGGACTGCAAGATTCCAGAGGAGCTCAAGATTGACACTCCTAGCTACAAAAGTTTTGTAGTTGATCACAATCAGATTGGTTCCATTGATATGATCACTGAGCTCTTTGCTAAGATGAAAGTAGCGGAGGTGAACATCAAAAAGAATAATCATGTGTTGATGGTCAACAAGCCCCCCACCTTCAAGAAAGGTAAGGGTGCAAGGAAGCCCTTCAAGGAAGGCGGCGCAAGCGCGTTGCCCCTGCTGAGAAGAAGCTCAAGTCTGGTCCTAAACCGGACACTGAGTGCTTCTATTGCAAGGACAAGGGTCACTGGAAGCGCAACTGTCCGAAGTACTTAGCGGACAAGAAGGCTGGCACCATCAAAGGAATATTTGATATACATGTTATTGATGTTTTCCTTACTATCCCTCGTTGTAGTGCCTGGGTATTTGATACCGGTTCGCTTGCTAATATTTGTAACTCAAACAGAGCTACGGAATAGACGCGGCTTGCGAGGGATGAGGTGATGCGCGCTGGCAACGGATCAAGAGTTGATGTGATGGCTGCCGCCACGCCTCCTTAGTTTTACCTTCGGATTAGTTTTAAACCTTAATAAGTGTTATTATGTGCCTGCGTTGAGCATGAACATTATTTCGATCTTGTTTATTGCAAGACGGTTATTCATTTAAATCGGAGAATAAAGGTTGTTCTATTTATATGAGTAACATCTTTTATGGTCATGCACCTATTGTGAATGGTTTATTTCTTCTAAATCTCAAAGGGATGAAACACACATCCATAACATTGAGGCTAAGAGATGCAAAGTAGATAGTGATAATACTACTTATTTGTGGCAATCGCTGCTTAGGTCATATTGGTGTAAAGCGCATGAAGAAACTCCATTCGATGGACTTTTGGAGTCTCTTGATTTTGAATCATTTGACACATGCGAACCCTGCCTCATGGGCAAGATGATCAAAACCCGTTCTCCAGATGATGGAGCGAGCAAAGGACTTGTTGGAAATCATACATACCGATGTATGCGACCGATGAGTGTTTTCGACCTTGTGGATATCGCTATTTTCTCACTTTTACCGATGACTTAAGTAGATATGGGTATATCTATTTAATGAAACATAAATCAAACATTTGAAAAGTTCAAGGAATTTCGTAATGAAGTGGAGAACCATCATAACAGTAAAGATTAAGTTTCTACTATCCGACCGTGAGGCGAATATTTGAGTTATGATTTTCTCACGCATCTTAAAGCAAGCGGAATTGTTTCACAACTCATGCCACCCTAACACCACAACGCAATGGTGTGTCTGAATACTTAATCGAACCTTATTAGATATGGTCCGATCAATGATGTCTCTTGATTGCCGTTATCATTTTGGGGTTATGCATTAGAAACCGCTGCATTCACTTTAAATAGGGCTCCATCTAAACTGCTGAGACGACACCGTATGAACTATGGTTTGGTGCTAAACCTAAGTTGTCGCTTTAAAGTTTGGGGATGCGGTTTACGCCAAGAAGTTGATGCCGACAAGCTCGAACCCAAAGCGAGAAATGCGTCTTCATAGGATACCCTAAGGAAACTATTGGGTATACCTTCTATCACGTAACCAAGGCAAAGTGTTTGTCGAAGAACGGTTCCTTTCTTGAGAAGGAGTTTCTCTCGAAAGAAGTGAGTGGGAGGAAAGTAGAGCTAGACGAGGTTATTAAACCTTCTCTTGAATTGAGAGTAGCAAGACCTGAAATTGTTCCAAAGGTCACCGCACCAACAATAGAGGAAGCTAATGACAAGGATCATGAAGCTTTGGACGATGTCACATTAAGCGTCGCAGGTCGACAAGGTCGCGTGCCCCTCCTGAGTGGTACGGCAACCCTGTCTTGACTGTCTTGTTAGTAGAAGACAGTGAACCTACGAACTATGAGGAAGCGATGATGAGCCCAGACTCTGAGAAATGGCTAGAAGCCATGAAATACGAATTGGGATCCATGAGCGAAAACCAAGTATGGACTTTGGTGGACCCTCCTAGCGACCGAAAGGCCGTTGAGTGCAAATGGATCTTCAAGAAGAAAACGGACGCGGATGGTAATGTTACCATCTATAAAGCACGGCTTGTCGCAAAAGGTTTTCGACAAGTTCAAGGTGTTGACTACGATGAGACTTTCTCTCCCGTAGCGATTTTTAAGTCCATTCGGATTTTATTAGAAATTGCTGCGTTTCATGATTATGAAATATGGCAGATGGATGTCAAGGCTGCGTTCCTCAATGGCAACATTGATGAAGATTTATATATGATGCAACCCGAAGGTTTTGTCGATCCTAAGGATGCTGATAAAGTATGCAAACTTCAGCATTCCATTTATGGACTGAAGCAAGCATCTCGGAGTTGGAACCTTCGTTTTGATCAAGTGATCAAGAGCTTTGGATTTGTTCCAAATTGCTATGAAGCTTGCATCTACAAGAAAGTGAGTGGGAGCTCGGTGACGTTTCTGGTACAATATGTGGATGACATATTGATTATTGGCAATGACATCAACATGCTTAACGATGTGAAGAGCTATTTGAACAAGTGCTTTTCAATGAAAGACCTAGATGAAGCTGCTTATATATTGGGCATCAAAATCTATAGAGATAGACAAAGACGCCTGATAGCTTTAAGCCAGAGTACATACCTAGAAAAAGTTCTGAAAAGGTTCAGGATGGATAAGGCAAAGAAAGGTTCAGTGCCTATGTTGTCAGGTAAGATATTGAGCAAGGTTCAGTGTCCAGCTACGGTAAATGATAGGGAAGCTATGAGCAAAGTGCCTTATGCCTCGGCCATAGGTTCTATCATGTATGCCATGCTATGTACTAGACCGGATGTGTGCAATGCTCTTAGTTTGACGAGCAGGTATCAAAGTGATCCAGGAGTGGAACACTGGAGAGCCGTGAATAACATCCTAAAGTACCTAAATAGGACTAAAGAAATGTTCTTAGTCTATGGGGGTGATGAACACCGTCAGTAAAGGTTACGTCGACGCTAGTTTCGATAATCGACAAGGATGATTCCAAATCTCGTACGTGATACGTTTATATTTTGAATGGAGGAGCTGGAGCTAGAGAAGCTGCAAGCAAAGCGTGATCGCGGATCTACAGAGAAGCGGAATACATGGTCGCCGCAGCGTCAAGTGAAGGAGTTTGGATCGAAACTTCATCATCGAGCTTGGCGTGGTTCCAAGTGCATTGGACCGATCGAGATATTGTGTGACAACACCGCGCCATAGCACTCGCTAAGGAACCAAGATATCATCCAAAGACCAAGCATATCAACCGCAAGTTTCATATAATCCGAGATTATATAGCAGATGGAGATCTGAAGATTAGCAAAGTACATACAGATCTGAATGTCGCAGATCCATTGACTAAACCTCTTCCACGTGTAAAACATGATCAGCACCTCAGTGCCATGGGTGTGAGATTGTTGCCAAATGTAAACTAGATTATTGACTCTAGTGCAAGTGGGAGACTGTTGGAATTATGCCCTAGAGGCAATAATAAAGATGTTATTATTATAATTCTTGTTCATGATTGTGGCATCCCGCAAAAACACTACTAGAAAATCGCGTTGTTTTTGTGCATTGCATCATCATGACCGCATGATCATGTCATCATGCCACATTGCATTTGAGCATCGTCATCATCTTGCATGTGCTTGTATAAAACTATTTTCGGAAAGACCGGTTCCTGTTTTCTAAACGCCCCGTCTTTATTCAAACGCAAACCCGGGTTGCCGGAATATTTTGTTTTGACTAAATATGTTTTGCAAACGATCCGTTTAAACAAATAAAATATTGCATTATTTTTAGTGGGGCAGTCGAACGGGCCGAATCGACCCGAACGACCACCCCAGAAATTAAATCGGTCCACCCCTTAATCCTACAGCTACCAACCTATCTACCCCAACCCAGCCTCCACCTCACCCCGCCCAATAACTTGTCGCCACCTCACCCTCTCCCTCCCCTCTAACCTATCCCCATCTGCCACCTAGACTAACCACCTCCTCTCCCCACCCACACCACTCTCTCTCTCCCAGCACACACCCTCCACACGCACACCACGCGCACACACGCTCCCTCCACACGCAGCACACCCCGGGCCCTCTCCCCCTGGCCCACCTGGCCCCACCCCTGTCGGCTTCTTCCTCCCCCGCGTCCTCTCTCTCCCTCTGGGCCTCTCTCTCGTCGCCACGGCGATCCGCCTCAGCGCCTCTGCTCGCACAACCGCCTCGCTCCAAGGCCTCTCCCCACTCCGCCAGAACTCCCCGCCTCCTCCGCGAGCGAGCGCCAGCCCGCCGGCCGCCTACCAACGCCTCCACGCGTGAGCGCCGCCTCCCGCTCATCGCCCTCAGCACTGCCACCGACACGCTGCCTCCTCCTCGTTCTCGCCACGGCCTCCCGCCGCGATTTCTCCGCGCCGCCGCGAGCTCCTCCGCGCCGCCTCAAGTTTCCTCCTATCCTGCCTGGCCTCGCCCGCCTCGGCCGCGCCCGCTGCCTCCGCGAAGCCGCTGCCTTGCGGCAGCTCATGGCCTCGACCGCCTGGCCGAGCTCCGCCCGAGCTCTCCTCTGCCTGCCCATGACTCCGTCCTCCCTCGCCTGCTGCTCACGCATGAAGGCTGCCGCCAGCGTTCCTCCGCTCACTCGACACACGCCGCGCCACAAGACGCCCGCCTGCTGCCACCTCACCGCCCGCCCACTGTGCCACCGCCTGCTGCAGGAGCTTCCCCCGAGCCACCTCCACCGCGACGTCCATCCTTCGCCCTGTGAGCTGCTGCTCTCCAGCTTCCCCTCGGCTGCCGTCTGGCGTGTCCACCCTCCCATGTCTCTGTGCCGCGGTTGACCTTGGGTACCTGCGATGCATCCTCGGCCGCTGCTGCGAGTGCATTGGCCGCCCGCGCGTCCTTGCAAGAAGTAAAAAGTACTAAACAAGGGCCAAACCAAGTTCTTCTGCGCCGTGAAGCCCTGGAGCGGAGAGAACCCATGGCATCAGAAGATCCCCGGACCCGATAACCCTAAGGCTATGCCACACAAGTGCTTCTCCTCGGAACCCGAAGACCCACGATGAGACCTCCTACATGGATGCAAGTGTTCGGAGACCCGGAAGACCGATCTGAGGCCAACCCAAGTTCCTCTCTCGGACCTGTCAAGATCTCCGTCACTGAACCCTCGCGGCCTTCCTCACGGAACACCGAGAACTACTCCCTGCACGCCAAGGTGGTCGACGCGGATGCGACAAGATCGTTCTCGGGCGCGCCAAGTTCTTCGACCCGAGACCCCGGGGCGACAAGTACTTCATCCCGAACGCCATAACCGTCGACATGACCCGAAGACCACGGCAACGACAAGATCGGCACCGACCAGAACGAACCCGATGCGCCCCGACGCCAACCAAGTTCTGCACCCCGAACGCCAAGTCCGACCCGACCTGCGGAACGACAAGATCTACCCCAGTAATCCGAGAATGCTTCCGTCGAACCCTGAACCCTGAGACCGACCCCGGAACCCCAAGTTCGTCGAGACCCCCTGATGTGTGAACCCCTTTCCGAGAACCCTATTTTATAAATGGTCAACTATATGAATTGTTGCATATTTATTTGACATCTCGCATGCATATCATCGGTTTGGGGGCCTTATGCCGATTCACCTTATAATTAAATATGGGGCCCATATGCGGGCAAATCTAGCCTTATATTGGCCTCATTTAAACTTGTGTAGCGAGCCGGTGCGATCTTTTGCCATGTTATAACAACAGTTAAATTGCGGGGTAGCTAAACAACATGAACCATCTAATTAATTGTCGGGACCCCGGTTCCGCTTAATATGACCTAATCACATTGCACCCTTGCCATGTCATGCATCATACATGCATCATGCCGATCTTCTGCCGTTGTATTAAATATTGCACCCGGTGTTTATTCTAGTGTTTTGCTTCTTCGCGGATAAGGCCGTTGAGTTGATGCGAGTGTCGACCCGATCTTCGTTGAATCTTGACAATGTTTTCAAAGCGAGCATCTCCCCTTTTCTACCTATCTTCCT
This sequence comes from Avena longiglumis, assembly GCA_030063025.1. NCBI lineage: Eukaryota > Viridiplantae > Streptophyta > Magnoliopsida > Poales > Poaceae > Avena > Avena longiglumis. The sequence continues at coordinate 86,343,665 of CP125977.1, read as the reverse complement.
TTTATAGTATTTATTCCTCCTGTTGATCTATTGCTATCTGTTGCGAGGCTTTAGTTTCGCACTGATATATACCGTGCAGCCCTATATTGCCTTGGACACATCCTATTGCCGTTGTTTGGTAGATAGTTGGTCTTGGCGCGTCGTAGTCGCTTGCTATATTTGCTATGTTGCGTGTTGTCAAGTGCCACATGTTGGAGAATTGCCGCTGTTTGATGTTGGAGATGATCATAGTTTTACTTATCGCTCACTTTAATTCTGTTTAACAACTAAAATTGAAGTAAGCAGGCATCGTGGGTGATAGATAATTTTTGCTCAACGCCCACTTGTGTCCCGTAGGACCCCGAGTACTTGATACATTCCTTGATTTATCGCGCTATCCACATCCGGAGGTATATGGGACCCCTGAGCGAGCTTGATTCATCTTATTTCTTGGGGCCACAAACTAGTTTGAGGTTTTATTTACTATCCTGTACTTATGCCATGCTACTTCAGTATTTACGATTGCGAGGAGCACATCTGATCATAGGATCGGGACACGCACGCTGGTGTCGACAAGACCAGCCACACTTTCGGGTTCCCGATCGCTCACAACCGCCCACCCAAACCTTGAGTCTGTCTCGAGCTAGCTTACTTCGCGGGTTCTACTTAAGGGTGGCCTCAAATAATTCAATCTGTGATTGCTTTGTCGTGAAGGCCTCGTTGGGTTTTGATTTGGTTTTTCCGAGGTTGATCGAGCGTGTGTTGCTATTGGTGCACCCCGGCCGGGTAAAACTTTCTGAAAGCCGTGTCCGCGGTTATGGACGACTTGGAGCACAGTATCTCGACCATAGACAAGCATAACTAAAGTAGTGCTATAAATTTGACTTTATAATGACTAGTAATCGGCTTCACTATAATGGAATGGCTAAATAATACTGCCCACAATTGCTTGCTTTGGCTGTCACTTGCGACAATTTTACCTGACTAGTAAGTATTGCAACTACAACGGCATGGCTAAATAAAAGTACCAACAACTGCTGGGTTTTTGGGTTATCTCATGCTAATTGTATCTGATTAGTAAGTGTCGCAACTATAACGGATTGGTTAACTAAAAGTGCCCACTGCTTACTTTATCAGGATGATTATCTAAACCTGACTAGTAATTGCTGCAACGATAACTGAATAAATAAAACTGCCAACGGTGTGAGTTCCTCGGTTGACTTCCTCGATTGGTCTCGAGGGGGAAACACCAGGATGGGTTTTGTTTGGTGATAGTATCAGGTTGGTTCCGAATAGGTCTTTCTTCCCCCTCTCTGATTGCCGTCAGTTGTATCGAGTCTCTATAGGTTGTTTAGTGCATGCTGCCGCCGCTTCATCCACCATACCTATGTAGGCGAGGCCGCGAATTCTAGCCTCGCTGCATCGCCTCAGATCGACGCCCTTTTTCCTTTGCCCTTTGTCGGCACCCCTTTGTGTAAGGTGTTTCGATCGCGCCGTTAGGTGGTTACCTTCCGCTTGGCTCAAGGTGGTTATGGACGCCATTGGTTATTCTTCAGGCTCTTAGCCCCATTTGCATCTTGTCCGTAGTCGGACGCCCATCGCTTTCGAGGTGATTTGGATCTTTGTACCGTATATCGTATTCTTGACTCATGGAGTCGTGTTGTATATATATCTGCTCTGGGTCCCATCGAGGACTGTGTAATGTTATTACTTCGCTTTTCCACCACGAAAGTGCTGGTGGCACCTTTGAATCGTTTCTATGCGGGTTTGGCGGGAATCGCTGAAACTTGCATAGGTCCGATTCTGAGGGTGTTACAGAGTGGTATCAGAGCTCAGCAGTTGCGATACCCCACAAGTCCAGCCTGTAGGATAACCTAGCTAACGGCCGAAGTAGAGTGTCAAAACTATTTTTGAAAATCGGTTGGATAGTTCTGATTAGGTCTGATTTTACTCCTTACCCCTCTGTTATTCTCCTCTTATCTCGACGTGTTTTGAACCTACTCTCTTATCTTTTCTTCGAGTCCAGGAATTCTCGTGGTTGGGTTCCGTCGTACCTTCAGGGTTTAGCTTCCTTCTTTGATAACGGTGTTCTACCATCCGGTCATCATGCTGACTGAGTGATCCGTCTGCTGTGGTATCATTCTTTGTTCCTTGTTTGTGCCTTCCGGTGTTTTCCGTCGCGACGACATCATCTACGCCAGATCCGATGCAGAGTCTGCATCATTTTCTTTGTTTCCGAACCTCGCTTGTCGAGATCTTCAGTCTAATTCCGAGAGTTGGTTGCATAATTCGCCTATTCGCGTGCAGAGTAATGCTTTGAGTGCGGGATGGAGTCGCGACCATACCACTACTCTTATCATTTGCTGTGTATAGTGAATGGTGGATCGATGCAATTTTACTCCGTTCACGGTAGCTAGAGGTGGCTTTATTTGTTGATACCTCTACCTTCGACCTTGTGTTCCCGGAGTGTTCTCTCGACGATCACGGACAACGACCTCTTGTTAGTGGTGTCGCGAGGATCTACACGAAGCGAGAAGATGCAGATCACCGACCTTCTTTCCGGTACCATGAGGCGGATCTCGAGGGCGAGATCCATTGTTAGTGGTGTCGAATTGTGGCATCCCGCAAAACCACTACTAGAAAATCGCGTTGTTTTTGTGCATTGCATCATCATGGCCGCATGCTCATGTCATCATGCCACATTGCATTTGAGCATCGTCATCATCTTGCATGTGCTTGTATAAAACTATTTTCGGAAAGACCGGTTCCTGTTTTCTAAACGCCCCGTCTTTATTCAAACGCAAACCCGGGTCGCCGGAATATTTTGTTTTGACTAAATATGTTTTGCAAACGATCCGTTTAAACAAATAAAATATTGCATTATTTTTAGTGGGGCAGTCGAACGGGCCGAATCGACCCGAACGACCACCCCGGAAATTAAATCGGTCCACCCCTTAATCCTACAGCTACCAACCTATCTACCCCAACCCAGCTTCCACCTCACCCCGCCCAATAACTTGTCGCCACCTCACCCTCTCCCTCTAACCTATCCCCATCTGCCACCTAGACTAACCACCTCCTCTCCCCACCCACACCACTCTCTCTCTCCCAGCACACACCCTCCACACGCACACCACGCGCACACACGCTCCCTCCACACGCAGCACACCCCGGCCCTCCCCTGCCCACTGGCCCACCACCGGGCTTCTTCCTCCCTGCCCCTCTCTCTCTCTCTCGCCACTGCTCGGCCTCACTGGCCAACCACGCGCCTCCTCTCTCCCGCCGCCAGAACTCCCCGCCGCCTCCTCCCATGAGCGAGCCCAGCCCAGCCCGCCTCACTGCCTACCACGCCTCCACAGACGCCGCCTCACTGCTTCCTAGTCATCGCCGCCATGCCCGATTTGCCCTCACCGACCTGCTCCGCTCCTCCCTCGCCTCCGCCTGGGCCTTCTCCGCTGCTCCGCCTCCAGCGAGCCCTCCGCGCCTCAAGCTCCTCCCCTAGCCGCCCTCGCCTCCGGCCTCACCGCCCACCTGCCAAGGCGTAGAAGCCTGTCCGCTGCCAAGTGCTCCGCTGGCAGCAAGGCGCCCCCCTCGACCGCCTCAAGCAGAGCCTCCGCCTGCCGCTCTCTCGCTGGCGCGACTCGGCCCTCGCCTCGCTGCCGCTCGGCTGAGCCCGCCATGCCCTTTGCTCCACCAGCGACACTGCCCCGCCACAAGACGTCTGCCGCCACCTCACCTTCCTCCTTCCGCCCGCCTCCACTGCCACCGCCTGCAGGTGCTTCCCCCGAGCCACCTCCACCGCGACGTCCATCCTTCGGCCCTGTGAGCTGTCTCGCTTGCAGCGCTCGGCCGGCCGTCTGCATGTGGCCACCCTCCCATGTCTCTGTGCCGCGGTTGACCTTGGGTACTGCCACAGCATCCTCGGCATTGCCGCGAGTGCATTGGCCGCCACGTCTTGCAAGAAGTACAAAGTACTAAACAAGGGCCAAACCAAGTTCTTCTGCCGTGAAGCCTCGAGCGAGAGAACCCATGGCATCGAAGATCCCGGACCGATAACCCTAAGGCTATGCCACACAAGTGCTTCTCGGAACCCAAGACCCACGATGAGACCTCCTACATGGATGCAAGTGTTCGGAGACCCGAAGACCGATCCGAGGCCAACCAAGTTCCTCTCGGACCCGTCAAGATCTCCACATCGAACCCTCGCTCTTCCTCACGGAACACCGAGAACTACTCCCTGCACGCCAAGGTGGTCGACGCGGATGCGACAAGATCGTTCTCGGGCGCGCCAAGTTCTTCGACCCGAGACCCCGGGGCGACAAGTACTTCATCCCGAACGCCATAACCGTCGACATGACCCGAAGACCACGGCAACGACAAGATCGGCACCGACCAGAACGAACCCGATGCGCCCCGACGCCAACCAAGTTCTGCACCCCGAACGCCAAGTCCGACCCGACCTGCGGAACGACAAGATCTACCCCAGTAATCCGAGAATGCTTTCGTCGAACCCTGAACCCTGAGACCGACCCCGACCCCGACCCCGGAACCCCAAGTTCGTCGAGACCCCCTGATGTGTGAACCCCTTTCCGAGAACCCTATTTTATAAATGGTCAACTATATGAATTGTTGCATATTTATTTGACATCTCGCATGCATATCATCGGTTTGGGGGCCTTATGCCGATTCACCTTATAATTAAATATGGGGCCCATATGCGGGCAAATCTAGCCTTATATTGGCCTCATTTAAACTTGTGTAGCGAACCGGTGCGATCTTTTGCCATGTTATAACAACAGTTAAATTGCGGGGTAGCTAAACAACATGAACCATCTAATTAATTGTCGGGACCCCGGTTCCGCTTAATATGACCTAATCACATTGCACCCTTGCCATGTCATGCATCATACATGCATCATGCCGATCTTCTGCCGTTGTATTAAATATTGCACCCGGTGTTTATTCTAGTGTTTTGCTTCTTCGCGGATAAGGCCGTTGAGTTGATGCGAGTGTCGACCCGATCTTCGGTTGAATCTTCGGCAATGTTTTCAGGCGAGCATCTCCCCCTTTTCTACCTATCTTCCTTTTATAGTATTTATTCCCTCCTGTTGATCTATTGCTATCTGTGTTGCGAGGCTTTAGTTTCCGTACCTGTGATATACCGTGCAGCCCTATATTGCCTTGGACACATCCTATTGCCTGTTGTTTGGTAGATAGTTGGTCTTGCGCGTCGTAGTCGCTATATATTGTTGCGTGTTGTCAAGTGCCACAGTTGGAGAATTGCCACTGTTTGATGTTGGAGATGATCATAGTTTTACTTATCGCTCACTTTAATTCCTGTTTAACAACTAAAATTGAAGTAAGCAGAGGCATCGGTGGGTGATAGATAATTTTGGTTTCGAACGCCCACTTGTGTCCCGAGGACCCCGAGTACTTGATACTGTTCCTTGATTTATCGCTATCCACATCCGGAGGTATATGGGACCCCCGAGCGAGCTTGATTCATCTTATTTCTTGGGGCCACAAACTAGTTTGAGGTTTTATTTACTATCCTGTACTTATGCCATGCTACTTCAGATTTACGATTGTGCGAGGAGCACCTTGTCTGCTTAGGATCGGGACACGCTTACGCTGTGTCGACAAGACCAGCCACACTTCGGGTTCCTGGCCACAACCGGCCCACCCAAACCTTGAGTCCGTCTCGGAGCTAGCTTACTTGCTATGGTTCTACTTAAGGTGGCCTCAAATAATTCTGAATCCGTGATTGCTTTGTCGTGAAGGCCTCGTTGGTTTTGATTTGGTTTTTCCGAGGTTGATCGAGCGTGTGTTGCTATTGGTGCACCTGCCGGTAAAACTTTCTCAAAGCTGTCCATGTTATGGACGACTTGGAGCAAGATTCTCGACCATAGACAAGCATAACTAAAGTAGTGCTATAAATTTGACTTTATAATGACTAGTAATCAGCTTCACTATAATGGAATGGCTAAATAATACGCCCACAATTGCTTGCTTTGGTCATCACTTGCGACAATTGTACCGACTAGTAAGTATTGCAACTTCAGCATGGCTAAATAAAAGTACCAACAAGCGCTGGTTTTTGGGTTATCTCATGCTAATTGTATCTGATTAGTAAGTGTCGCAACTATAACGGATGGTTAAAAAGTGCCATCGCTTACTTTATCGTGATGATTGTCTAAACTCGACTAGTAATTGCCGCAACGATAATCGAATAAATAAACTGCCAACGTGTGAGTTCCTCGGTTGACTTCCTCGATTGGTCTCGAGGGAAACACCAGATGGGTTTTGTTTGGTGATAGTATCGTTGGTTCCGATAGGTCTTTCTTCCCCTCTCTCGATTGCCGCCGTTGTATCGAGTCTCTATAGGTTGTTTAGTGCATGCTACCGCCGCTTGATCCACCATACCTATGTAGGCGAGGACCGAATTCTAGCCTCGCTGCATCGCCTCGATCGACGCTCCTCTTTTCCTTTGCCCTTTGTCGGCACCCTTTGTGTAAGCAGGTTTTGCGATCGGCCGTTAGCGTGGTTACCCTTCCTGGCTTGGCAGGGTTATGGACGCCATTGGTTATTCTTCAGGGCTCCTAGCCCCATTTGCATCTTGTCCATAGTCGGACGCTCCATCGTTTTCGAGGTGATTTGGATCTTTGTACCGTATATCTGTATTCTTGACTCATGGAGTCGTGTTGTATATATATCTGTTCTGTGGGTCCCATCGAGGACTGTTGTGTAATGTTATTACTTCGTTTTCCACCCGCACGAAAGTGCCTGGTGGGCACCTTTGAATCGTTTCTATGCGGGTTTGGCGGGAATCGCTGAAACTTGCATAGGTCCGATTCTGAGGGTGTTACAATGATAATGTTTATATTCCATGCTAGAATTGTATTAAGCGGAAACTTTAATACTTGTGTGGTTTGTGAACAACACCGTGTCCCTAGTACGCCTCTATGGACTAGCTCATTGATTAATGATGGTTAAGGTTTCCTAACCATAGACATGAGTTGTCTATTAATAATGAGATCATATCATTGGGAGAATGATATGGTGGACAGACCCAAACTAAGCGAAGAAATTAGATCGTGTCATCGTGTTCGTCTTTGCGAAGCTTTTCTTATGTCAAATATTGTATTCCTTAGACCATGAGATAATACAACTCCCTGGTATCGGAAGAAAGATTTGAGGTCATCAAACGTCATCCTATGAGAGGGTGATCATAAAGGTGTCTCTCAGGTGATCGGAAAGTATCTGTTGGGTTGTATGAATCGAGATGGGATTTGTCCCTCCCAAGTTGGAGAGATATACTTCGGGCCCACTCGGTAATCGATATCAACACCGCTTTCAAGCATGTGGTTAAGGAGTTAATCACAAAGTGATATCGGATTACGGAACGAGTAAAGTACTTGCTGTGAACGAGATTGAACTAGGTATGATTTAGACGATCAAATCTCGGGCAAGTAAAATATTGCGAGACGAAGGGAATATATATATGGGATTGATTGAATCCTGGCATCGTGGTTCATCCGATATGATCATCGATGAATGTGTGGGAGTCAATATGGGTTTCTGCACCCGTTGATTATTGATAGAAGATCATGTCTCATATTCTCGAACTCAGGTCACACACTTAAAGTGTCTCGACGCTAGGATAGATTGGATAATTGGTTTATGAGTTTTTGTTCGGAGTCTCGGATGGGATCCGGGACATAACGAGAGGTTCCGGATTGGTCCGGAGAATAAGATTCATATAAGGCAGTGCTTTGGAGTTCGAATTGTTCCGATTAATTGTACCAGAAGCTTCTAGAACCTTCTGGAAGGGGACCAACGTGGCCCCACCTTCTGGGAGGGGGCATGGGCCTATGAGGGAGTGCCCTGGCCGCATTGGGCCAGGGGCACAAGGCCCCATAGGGCCCAGCCGGCCAAGAGAGGTTTAAACTCGAGATAGACCTTCTAGAAAGGGGGTTTCCTTGCCCCCCACTCCTTATCCTTTGGGGCCGCCAGTTTGGGCTTGGGGGAGGGGCTAGGGCTGCGCCCCCTCTATATAAAGAGGGGTGGGTGCGCACTAACCCCCTACACCTTCCCCTCCAACCCTAGCCGCCCTGCTACCCTCCTTTCTCCCTCCCGAATGCTTGTAGGCGAAGCCCTGCTGCAGAAATTCTCCACCAATTGCACCGCGCCGTCACGTTGTAGATCCAACCCATCTCTCCAACATACTTGCTGGACCAAGGAAGGAGGATACATCGAGGTGCCGCACGTGTGCATATCACGGAGGCATCGCCACTTGTGGTGCTAGATCGGATCGGATCGCGAGGAGGAGAAGCGAGTACGACTACATCACCCACGTTCCGACGAACGCTCACCATGTAATATTCAAGGGTATGAAGATATAATCCAATCTCTCTCGTTGTTTGCATCTCCTAGATTAGATCTTGGATTTCCCTCTGTTCGCATCCGTAGAAAATTTTGATTTACTATGCCGCGAAACCCTTCACCTCTGAAGTTCAAGTAAAGACTAGAGGTAAGGATATCAGAGATACAAGCATCAAAGTTATGACATAATTAACCAAGTTTTGAGACAAGCACATTACACTAAGAATGACAACTATTCTCTCAAGAAGGTGATCATAGAATAAGTGGTGACTCAACAAGGAAGTGAAAAGGTTTTGAAAAGTTCTAAAGGCTTCCAAATGCTGAAAGTAAGGTACTCATTAGCTTTGAGCTCTCATTGCCCCTATCATAGGAATCTTTAGATGGTTAATGGTGAAAGTGAGGTATAATATGAGTTATATGCTTGATAGACCATAAACTGAAAATCTCATGTCCCTTCTATACGAGGGCTGCTCCTCATGCTACTCAACTTTATTTGCCGGTAAGTTCTTGTCATAGTAAATACATGCGTATCATAGCGAACCGCCAACGGGTACCCCTTGCACGTGATACAGGAGCTATCCCATAATCAAAATGACAAGGCAAGCAGACAATGAGCATCTCAACAATCTTTTTATTTGTTATTTGCATAGGTTTTTATTGAGGATGCTTCACAGATTGCTCATTATGGTTATGCTCCAAGTTTCCACCATGATTAGGCATGGCTTAGGCTAGCGGCTCATGCATTTCTCTAACACATATATATATAACTCCATGAACTTACAAGCTCCCCTTTTATTTCACACCGACGACATCCGTAAACAAAAGCGCATGATATCAACTGGGTACAAAGTACATGTGCAATGTTGAAAGCGTTCCCTGTGACAGCACTGTTCTGCTAACTCCCAGCCTATAATTTGCAAGCATATAACTTTCATGGACAGTCACAATGGTTCAGGTTTATTAAGTGCAAGAAATAAAGTGTGCCATCAAGTTCGTGAGAGATTTACTAACTAACTTTCTCAAAACAAGCAAACATTTTATTTGGAAGAAAACAAGGCATAAAGAATATGCACTGAATAACAAATTATGCTAGTAGGTAGGTATGGTGGACACTTTGGCAATATTGGTTTTGGGGAGTTGGATGCACAGGTAGAGCACATACTCAGTGCAAGTGAAGTCTAGCAATAGAGAGGGAGCAACAAACAAGAGAGCAATAACTGTCATAATCATGCTTGCAACAAAACATGACTAATTATGGCATGAAAGTGATATAAGAACTTTGAGGCAAAATAAATCATCGAGGATTACTGACTATTGTTCAGTCATATGCATGCGTGAGCATGTGACAAGTCGATTCACATGAAACATTCAGAGGAGGATACCACAATATCATACCAAGTTATGAATAGAACAATGCAAGCAAACATTCATATGACATGTGATACGTCGAAAACGAATCTATAATTTTTGATGCTCCATGCTTGTTTTGTATCTACTTTGATTTGCTTTGTCTACACTTTGAGGTGTTTTTATATCTTTTCTGAAACTAAACTATTAACAAGTTGCCACAGTGCCATTTGCCTGTTTTCTTCTGTTTTTGGTTCCAGAAAGGCAGAAAATCAATATTCTCGGAATTGGACGGGATAAAAGCCAAAGTCAATATTTTACCGTGGGGGACACGAAGTCCAGAGGAGAGACGGAGAAGCGAACCAGGGTGGCCAGACCCCCTAGGAGCGGGTGGGCCCACCCCGCGCCTGGGTAGGGTGTGGGGCCCTTGGCCGCCTCCCAGCCTCGCCTATTTGCCTATAAGAAGCCCCCGATGCAGAAACCCTAGTCACCCGATCAAAACTCCACGAAACCTTCTGTAGCCGCCGCCACCATCGTCCCTAGATCGGGGGGATCTGAAGCTCTTTCCGGCACCCTGCCTGAGGGGAGATCATCCCAGAGGCTTTCTTCTCCGGTATGATGCGTGAGTAGCTCCACCTTGGATTATGGGTCCATGTAGTAGTTAGATGGTTGTATCTCCTCCTTGTGCTTTCATGTATAGATCTTGTGAGCTCCGTTCATGATCAAGATCTAATCTATTTTTAATCGTGCATGTTGTATTTGCGGGGATCCGATGGATATTGAGATTACTATGTCAGATTGATTAATGGTTTTGTCTTTATGATTCTATCATGTCTGTGTTCTTTGTGATCTTGCATGCTCTCCGTTGTTAGTAGCTATCTTGGCCAAGTAGTTGCTAGTGACTTCAAGAGGGGGTATTTATGCTCGATAGTGGGTTCATGCCTCTAGTTTCCAAGAGAAGTGACAGAAATCTCTTCGGTTGTAGATGTGTTGTTGCTAATAGGGAGAAAACAACGATCTCTTGTTCATGGAACAAGTGGATTGTTTACCTTACACACTTTTCTTAAAGCAGTTGTCTGATGCTTGCAACTTAATACTGGAAGGGGTTCGGATGATAACCTGAAGGTGGACTTCTAGTCATAGATGCAGTTGGATGGCGGTCTATGTATATTGGTGTATTGCCCAATCGAATATCATAAGATCTTTTTGGCTGGTATTGCATTGTTATGCCTTGATCAATTCCTGTCAATTGCCCTGCTGTAATTTGTTTACCCTTCATGCCATGTTGTTTATCTAAGGAGAGCACCTCTAGTGAACTATGGACCCCGGTTCAGTCTTTAACATTAATACATCTTCCATTATTACTTGTTTACTTGCTGCAAACCATTACCTTCCACACCATACGTTTAATCCTTTGTTACAGCAACCGGTGAGATTGACAACCTCACTATTAGCTGAGGCAAAGTCTTGAGTTTGTGTTGTGCATGTCTCCATGTTGCTTGCAGCACTTTTGGGGCGTTTCCTTCCTTCTACTGGCTCGATAACCTTGGTTTCTTACTTAGGGAAAGTTGCCTGCTGAACTGCATCATACATTCCGCTTGGGGTCTCCCAATGAAGTGCTGTTGCACTCATCAAGCCTTATTCTGGCACCGTTGCCAGGAAGGCTAAGGACGTCTTCACAAGGGGAGTCCTCCACTTCCTTTCTCTTTACTTTGTTTTTAGTTTGCTTAGTTTCTTCTGCTTGGTTTTGTTTGCCTCTTTTCAAAAACTCCAAAAAAATTAGTTTAGTTTGGTTTTCTTTCTTTATCAAAAACACAAAAAATAGTTCCTACTCTAGTTGGTGGTCTGCTATTGCCTTGCTTGGTCATGCTTTCTGTCAATGGATAGTTTCTTTGAAACTAGTTCTTATTGGCAAGGTGGGTTCACGGAAGAACAAAGGTATTATTATAAGGAACACCGCTTGTCACAAAAAGGGAAACACTTATGGGAAAAATTTGATAAGTTGAATACTATTGCTAGAGACGTGTGTTCTACTTATAATGTTACTTATTGATTTGAAAAATCTTGTTGTTGTAGGAGGCATAAACACCTTCCTTTTCAATGTGAGTATAATGATAATGTTACCATATCCTCTTATGTTAAAGGAAATTATGACTTTTATGATATGGAACAAATTGAAGAATTTATTGCTTTCAAGGGTGCATTTGAACTTGCCAGTTTGCTTGAAAATACTGATGATGCACCTTATGAAGATGAGGTTTATGAGATACTCAAATTTTGCTTTGATAACTACAAGGAAGAAAATGGTTATATTCTTGAATATTTTAATAGATGCTTCCCCAAAATGGAAGAGACTAATGCCTTGCAGGATCCCATGGAAGAAGAAATTGTTGAAACTGGAAGCTCATTAGATGAAAAAGAGGAGCAGAGTGATGAACAAAAGGAGGAAGAATGCATTATCTACCCATGCCTACCTTCTAATGAGAGTAACTCTTTATCCCTTACATTATTTGATTATCCCCCATGCTTACCAAAGGAGGATGAATGTTATGTTCCTGTGGATCCTTTTGAAATATCTACTTTGGGTAAAGCCTGTGAAGGTTTTAATCTCACTATTTTTGAGCTTGATAGAAATTATGTGTTTGTAGATCATGAAAAGCATGCTTTATGTGATAGATATATTGTTGACTTTCTTCATGATTATACTGAAAATTATTATGAGAGAGGAAAGTATGGTTATAGAATTTTTCATGGTACTGAAACACCTCTCTTTGTGCTGAAAGTTTTGAAGTTACTCTTGCTTTATCTTCCTATGCTTGTCACTTTGTTCCTTGTGAATTTATTGTGTACAAGATTCCGATGCATAGGAAGAGGGTTAGACTTAGATGTGTTTTGAATTTGCTTATTGATGCTCTCTTTTACTTCAATTTATATTTCTTTTGTGAGCATCTTCTCAAACTATTAAGTCTAACTTAAAGGCGTTAAAGAAAAGTACTTGTTGGGAGATAAACCAAGAGTTTTATTGAGTCTTGGAAGTTATTACTTCAGCAATGACCTCTACTTATCCTTTTTGTTTGCTTTTTGTGCCAAGAATGACCTCTAGTGAGAGGGAAGTAAGATTTGGGGAGTTGCTGTCCCGAAACAGATTTCTGTCCTCCACCATAAAAATTAGTGAGGAGTCTCTGTAACTCGGATTGAGCTGAAAATTTACAAATAAATCCCCTAGTATGTTAGATAACTTTAGTTAGTTTAACACTTTTTGATTTGAGCAACAGAAGATTTTCGAAAAAATCGGTTTCTAACTGCTTGTCTGTTTTGACAGATTTCTGCCATTATTTGCATTTGCTTCTTATTGATTCCTTTTTGAGTTCTCTTTAGGTGAATTGATATTTTTGAAGGAGTTGCTAAAGTAGCTTGTGTTTTTAGTGAAAAGTATTTCTGTTCCAAAGCTTTTCCTAAATGTTTATTATCTTTTGAATACACTAACGTTGCTAATGAAGATTGTGTGAAGTTTTGTATGAAGGAAAAATTTCAGGTGTAGAGAGAGAATGATGTAATGAGATGAAGAATGGACAAAAGATCAAGCTTGGGGATTCCACCCCAGTTTCACCCCAAGAAATATCCAAGAGGTACAAGCGTCAAAGCTTGGGCTCAGGTTTGTCTAGACACTTCGTTTTTATTGTTTCATGCACAAGTTGTGTTGTTCTTGGAGCGTCTTGTTTTTCGTCTGGTTTTCTTAGTTTGTTTAGTTTGCTTGAATAAAGTAGTTCGGACCCCCGTTCTCACTGTGTTGTTTCAAATAAGTTGCTTGGTGTTGGAAAGGAGTAGGAAGTTCTTGCTTGAAAGTGCAAGAGGAGCTTGCATTGACTATGACTTAGACTTTAACATGACATGTTAGGTGTTGTTTTGACCTTATGCTTAGTGATTATTGTTGTAGCATGTCTTGTTACAAACAATTTGTACCATCCCAGGATTAGCACCTAGAAATAAAGAGGACACAGGGTTGTGCATTGCATTCATGCATAAGAAAATCCGAGGAATTTTCACGACAAATTAAAAGAGCTATAGAGGGATTGAGATTTCTCTTGTTCTGATGGAAACACCAAGACATATGCGATGGATTTCGTCATGAACTTTATTGTACTTTTGTGTTTGAGGGGAAGGAAATTCAAATTTGAATATTCAATTGGAGAATTTGAATTCTAAAAGAATTTGAAATGGAATAATAATTGGAAACTAAATTGTAATAGAAAATAAGAGGTGAACTCTCATTTATAAACAAGGTATAATCTTTTATTCAAACAAAATAAAAGATAGTGGAAATTTAAATGAAATGATTAAATGAGTAATGTAATATGATATTACAATAATGACATAATAAACAAGAATGGATAAAGAATAATCTTATTTACATTACACATTATTATATTATCTTTACAATGATGAACCAAAGGGATAATAAGATAATGAAATAGAGAGGAATCATTTTGTTACAATAATACAAACATTTCACTATTTTTATTAAGTTCCAAACAAATGAAGAATTAGAATAATGAATAAAAGAATAAAGGTGCACTATTATAAAACAAAAAATATATATAAAAAATATAAAAAATGAAATACATAAATAAATAACTAAAAATATTCTTATTACATTGTCTTTGCAAATATATTATAAAAGAAAAGGTAAACTTGTATATTTTATTGAATAAAATAAACAATACAATATTCTTTACAAAAGAAGAATGAATAAATAAAAATAATTCGTTTATTACAATGCTTTAAATTTCACAAAAGAAAAAGTAGATTACAAAAGAATAAAGAAAAAACTTAAAACTAAAATAAAACCGTAAGTGTGAAAAAGGGGATTGCTCTCAGAATGAACAGTGTAATGCACTGTAATCATTTCATCATTGAGCTTATCCTAAAAGGGGCAAATTTCACCAAATAAGATAGAATCTGTTCTTATCAGATTAAGCCTCAGAACACCCTCATTGGCCAGGGGAAATTTTCACCAAAGTCAAATAAAAATGCAGGTCGTAAACATCAGGTTTTTACCTGATCTGATCCACACTTTATAAGTTACAGTTCTTGTAACTTGAACCAGAGAAGGGCCACAAGTAAGCAGCTCACACTCTGCATGCGTAGCCAGTCACAACACCGAGCCTCACATGAAGTACAAAAGGAAGAACACAGCCATAGTAGCTCAGCTAGAGGCTGATCCACATCTCTCCACAACACATCAGCACATCACACCAACTCATAAGCCTGCATCACATTAGTTCCTGCTAGATTTCCACCAGATCACACAATCTTTCATCACAAGAAGACCAAACAGATCCATAACAAGATGATGGCTTAATGGAGGGGGAAGTTTAAAAGGACAGCAAAGCCACTTAGGAGCCAAGAGGAGCAAGATCTGTTCTAGGAAAAGCAGGACAAGGCCAAAGGGGGGGCATGCTAGCAGTAGCATGAGTTGTAGTTGATCAAGATCTACAACAGATCATCAGCCAATCACCAAAAGCAGGTAACAACCATCAGAAGTACACAAATGATCATGTAGCATTCATTCCCATATTTGGATAAAGATCTGGGGCTACAAGGGTTACAATATTAATCAACTAAACCCATCTCCCCTTCCACTAGAATAATATCTAGGAGGATTGGATGGGGAGGTACTCTTAGAATTACATGGAAGTGCCATGTCAGGTTCATCACAGAATATTAAAGCCAACAAATCATATCTGTTTTTATTCCAAAGGACTTGGCCTTAGCCTGTATGCATCATTGGCTGGGTCAATAATTTCTTCCACCAAAACATTAACCATAGCAACTGATCTTAGTCAGGAAAATAACATCCATGCACTATTCAGCTTCAGACCAGCATCATTAGCTTATTATCTAGTTCTTACTAGATAAACATACCACAGCTGCTAGGCTACATGGCACATTCCCAGAGGGTAGCACCTCTGCACCTAGCAGATTTAGAATGACTTGATCATAAACTCAAGTCCATTTTCTTAAATCCACAAATCATTTTCCTAAAAAGATTCAGGAATAATTTGAAATGGTTGTTATCATATAGGCAGTATACCTATATTAGCTACTCAGTTACAGTTACTAACCAAACAATCTTATCATCTTCCTTAGTAAATATCTAGGAATCATTTGTCCAGATTAGCAAGACATTAAGTAGCCAAAGAAGATCTACTTTGCATATTCCAATTCTTGTCTAACCCAAGATCATGCCTATACATGATCTGATCCACACCAACTTATTCACAACCATCTGCAAGTAACCCAAACAATAATCTAAATCATTTTCCTAGCTATGACTTGAGCATAAACTCAAGTCCATTTTCTTAAATCCACAAATCATTTTCCTAAAAAGATTCAGGAATAATTTGAAATGGTTGTTATCATATAGGAAGTATACCTATATTAGCTACTCAGTTACAGTTACTAACCAAACAATCTTATCATCTTCCTTAGTAAATATCTAGGAATCATTTGTCTAGATTAGCAAGACATTAAGTAGCCAAAGAAGATCTACTTTGCATATTCTAATTCTTGTCTAACCCAAGATCATGCCTATACATGACCTGATCCACACCAACTTATTCACAACCATCTGCAAGTAACCCAAACAATAATCTAAATCATTTTCCTAGCTATCTTTTGCTAGGAATCATTTAAAGAAATGATGCAACTATATTCAAGAGGAAACCAAAATCAACAATGAATTAGATTCAGGGCATCAACTATATCTCATATAGGAATTGGCCTAATCATCAATTTAAGGATCATCCAGTAAGATCAATGAACTGTCAAATGGACAGTACCATTTAGTGACAATATTACATCATGATAACCTAAGTTACTTTAGCAAATAGCTCCAGTACAAATTACCTTTTTGCAATCTTAAATTGCCAATACATGAGTAGCACCACAGGAAGCCATTATCCCAGAAATTCAGAAAACTGAATTTATATCCACCTCACTTACAACATACATAATCAAATAACAGTACCATTAGGCAAAGCCCAGTTAAGCCACAAGCCAAGTTTCAGTATAGCCCATTAGAGCAATAAGTATAACCAGTGAAATGAATCTAAATATAACCAATCATGATTGGACAAATCTTAGCAGGTTTTGAGTGACAACAACAAAGGATAGCAACATGCTTAGGGTACAGTTAATGTGTCACTAGTAAGAATGTTTGGCAAAAGGGGGAAGAAGAAAAAGAGGTAGAGGAAGGTGTACCAGGGAGTCGACGGTGACCTCAAAAGGGCGGCGCCGGCATGGCAGTGGCGGTACTTGCAACCACACGTTCCTCGCGGATGCGTCACGTCACCAGGGCGGCACAGGGAGCACCCCACGAGGGGCACAACATCCTGCGCCTACCATAGGACGACAACCACACCGAACCAGTAGACACCGGAGTGAACCAGTGAGCGACGGAGGCACATCGCCGAGAACCCTAGCACTAAAGAAATGTAAGGGGGCGAGCTGGTGTAACATCCCAAAAATATTAAACTAGAATCATCAAACTCTAATCACCAAAATTAGGATTAACAAAAACTTTTCTAAATAAAAATATGAAAGCATGCACGTGTGTATGCATCCCATTTTGAATTCTTTTGAATTGCCTTCTTTATGTGTTTATTTGCTTGTAAAAGGATTCTTAGGTGAAATAAACATCATATAAACAATCCCCAGACTTTTCCCAAAGACAAATAAATCAAAACAAACAAAATAAGGGAATGGTCATTTTGACCAATTTAACTCCCATGCCTACTTTAGCTGTGTCTAACTTTTAGAACTTAAAAAAAACTTGTTTGGATCTTTGCACCCCTTGATAGTACTCATAACAAAGTATCAAGGCCCACTTTGTGATCATCCAAAAACATTTGAATGCATAGTTTAAAGGACAGTTCAAAATTGAATCTATATCATATGGGAAGATCCCACTTTTTCAAAAACCACTCAAACAAGCTCAACTTTCAAAACCCAAGCATCTACAGACTCACCAGCACCTACCTAGCACACCCACCAAAAAATCTTTTCAAAATTCAAAACTTGAATTCATGCGGCCATTTAATCAAACACCTTGCGGATGCAAATCAAATAAAATCCAAACACTATTTGGAGCAGTGATTTGAGCCTAACTTGTTCCCTCTCTGGTTGCAACTAGGCTTTAGTAGATCATCTAGATCATTTATAAATGTCTAGCACCACTGTAAGCTTGGCAAGGTCATCAATGGTGAACAACCGAAGCCACCCATGCCACCCAAGTGTAGACAGCAAGATAGGGGAGGAACTAGCTGTGTCAACCTTGTCTGGAAGATCACCCATGCCTCACCGCCCCCTCTCGACCAGCCCTGCCTCGAAGACATCGACCAGAGCACCCAGGAACGCCACGCCTGTGCCTCTGTCAACCATGCCGAGCGTGCGCCAGAGCGCCACCCTCGACACACGCCCACAGACCGCGCGTTGCCCTCGCCTCGTGCATACACGATCACCACCGTCCCAAGAGACCGCCAGACATCCCCGTTCGCCGCCCCATGCCTCACAGCCACTGCTCGCCGTCGAAGACGCCGCCTCTGCCGCGCAGAGCATCACATGTTCTAGACCGTTTGCCACCGCCCCTACACGCGCATTAAAGCCATAGAGCATCGCCAGGAGACCACCGATCGATCGCCACCGCCGGCCATGCCGCTAGCAGCCCGTAGCCATGTCACCACCGTCGCCTGCCCATTCCGTTCGGTCTCGTCGTCGAGACTATAAATAGAGGCCTCCCCCGCTCAAACTCTTAACACCATCTCACTCCCCTCTCCTCACTGATCGTTCCACCCCGTTCCTAGAGCAAGGCGAGCAGCGCATCGCCAGAATTTGGCTGGAGCAGGCCACCTCTAGAGAAGAAGGGCACCGTCGATTTCGTCCACCCCAGGAGAAGCTTCCGGTACTAGGAGGTTCGCCGTCGACTTCGTTGCTCGCCTCACCGACCTCGCTGAGCCCAGTGAGCCCCACGACCCCACGTTAGGTTTCGCTCACGGCCGTGGCCCGACGCGGATGATGAGTAGCAGCCGTTCGATTAGACTTAGATCGTGCGGATGAGATTGACCTGTACCGCTTCGCGTTTAAAGATCCACTAACTGGTGGAACCCCCCCCTGTCATTGAGCTCAAGGCCGTGAGTGACACTGGGGCTCGCTAGCGCCTCACAGTTTCACTCGTTTGAATTTAACTTTTCCATTTTAATTCAAACACAGTTCTGTACCTAGGTTCAAAAATCAACCCAGCTCGATTCAATGAACCAAATTGAATGAAACCAATTTTGTTAGAAAGATATTGAAATGCTTAATGCAAGCCCGTTGGATTCAAATCATTTGAATCTATAGATCAACCTTGGTAAAAATAACAAGGCAGAGCCTTTTCTGCATGCAAACATTTTTCAAATTTAAACCATAATAGCTCTTGAGTTGATTCCAACTCTCAAAAATCACATTTGATCATACCTTTTAGAATATATAAAACATTTGGGTTTACTTACAGAAATAATGTTCAAGTGATAAAAGGTTGCCACATAGGCATTTCTAGTCATTTATTTTTATTTAAAATAAAAGGTTAAATCTTATATAATTGTGACACCACTTTAAATCACATTCCCATGTACTGAAATGTGTGGTGATGACATGTGTCAACATGATCCCATGTTTGGTTTGGAGAATATTAAATCTTAAGTAGTTTTTCAATGAGTAGAAATTACTTTTCTAAAAATAAAAGAAATAATCTTGTAATGTTAGTGATGATGATAGATCATCTATAGAACCCTTGTGTGTGATGATTGAAAGTAGTTAAGTATTGTTTGGTGATTGTGTACCTCGAATTTATTTATAGACGCTAGTACCGACCAAGGATACGAGGAGGAAGGAGGATACTACGAAGAAGAAGCCGAGGAGAACTTCAACAACTGCTCTGCACAAGGCAAGCCAATACTTGCAAGCTTATACTGATACTGATGCAAGCCTAATACTACTAGTTGAATGTGCAAGCTAACACTTGCAAGATACTCTACTTTAGCAAGCCTTACTAATCAAGTTGACCTATGCAAGAAAATACTTGCTTCTTACCATGCCAACTATATGCCTTAAGCATATATGATCATAACCACTTGATAAACCAATCCTAGTTTTACCTACAAGCTTTATACTTTATTTCTTTATCAAAGCTAGTACTTAGAGCTTACTTAAGTGAATTGTAGATACTAGAAAGATAATTGAAGGTTGCATAAATATCATAAAATTTGGCCTAAGCCAGATAATCTTTATGTCCTCCTAAGGCATGAGATTGAACTTAGTTAAACTCCACTAGTTTACCACCCCTCATTAGTACTTACCCCACTTGTAGATGCTAGTGCTAAGCATAAAACTTGATCAACTTTAGATGGGAATACTTGGTGGAAAAATGGTTATGAAAACCTTGGAATGATGGATCATTCTATTGAGATGTTTTGACATGTGTTTCCGAACACCAGATGATTTATGGTGATGAAAATGTTGAGGCATGAGCCTTAGCCCTTTATAAAACTGATGGTTGTCTGGATGCGATACCATTCCAATTTTACTGTATAACCACAATACCCGAGAATTGGGTACGGCTTGACTAGAAACTTATATACCTTAGTATTGGTTCCCTCGCGGCCAAGGTCTGGGCTGAGGCTACCTTGTGAAGATTGTCCACCTGTTCAGTACCCAAGATGACAGTTGGTCATGGTTGGGATACCAAACTCACAGGAGAGGTGCTTACACTAGGGCGTGTAATTTAAAGGTTAGGATTGATTATCCGCATACTGAGTATGGTGAATTCAGGATTTGATTCCTGATGGATGTATCGAATGTTGTGGTGAAAGTGTACAATCTCTGCAGAGTATCAAACTATTCGAATAGCAGCGTCATGATTATGGACAGTTGGAGTGGCCATCTTTCCCCGCCGATGTTTTCAAAATGACTTGTGAAATGAATTGAGACTTTGACTTGACCACAACAGGGTTGTGATATGAAATTCAAGTTGCCACTTAGGTGTTATAAAATTTCAACTAGCTTTCTTTGCTTCTGAACTTAATAGAGGTAAATTTGGCTTTTTGCAAAACAACCCTAGAGCTTAGTGTCCTAATACAAAAACCCCTTTAACTTGTTAGTTTTAGTTTGCGAGTACTTAAAGAGTACTCATGGCTTTGTCCCTGGTTATTCCCGTGGCCAGACTATGAAAAGGAGTACTTGGAGGATGGACCCCAGGAATGTTACAACAACTAGGATCATCTCCCATCGTCAGCATTGCCTGTGACCCCGAAGATGGAGCTTCGCCTACGCTACCGTTATTATTACGTTATTCCGCTGCTTGAGTTGTATTAAGAACTGGATCATGAGATCCTTATTTGTGTAAGACCTTATGTATGGTTTGTAATGGATGATGTAATGTGGTATCCAAATCTGTTATGTCTCGCAAAAATGGTAATCCTGGGATTGCGATGTATGGCATAACATGCATCTAGGATTAAAAATCCGGGTGTTGACAGCTGGTTAAGGCATGAGAAACAAATCGATACACAGGACTAGGTCGTCTAGGAGGAGGCAGATCTCCGACAACCGGTGGCAGTCACCAGAACCGCCCACATCGCTGGAATCGATGGGTAACGATGGCGACGACCACCAGAGAGGAACGAGAGGCGAGAGGGTGAGCGTCAAGTGCGTGAGATGGGAGAGAGAGGGTTATGTCCAAGTCTGGGTTGACCCATGTCTAATGGGCCGATCCGTTTGTTATACTGGGCTGGCTCCCAGGCTTATCCTAGCCCAAAAATAAGAAAATAAAATTTAACCTAAAAAGGAAAAGAATAAATAAATGATTTACCCTAAACTTGTTTCATCTCTAGAAAATAAAATAAAAATCTTAAAAATATATCCAAATGTTCACAAAAATAATATCTGCCTAAGAAAAATATAAAACTAATCGTTTAAGTTAAATAAAATACCATTAAATTTTAAGGTCACTAGAATTCTCAAGAAGTTATAATAAATAAGGAAAAAAATCCTAAAAAAATAAATAAAAATCATTTTTGTGTATAAAAATAAATCCACTATTTTATAAAAATACCAACTCAATTTTTTATAAATAAAATTTGAAGTAAATATCTAAACACATTTAATCTTTTATGGAATTTTATAAACATAAAATTAATACTTAAAAACAAATAAAAATCAATTTTAAGATCTTGAATAAATATATTACACTAGAAAAATATTAAATATATTATTAGAAAAGTTTTTAATATTTTAAAAATAATAAATCCTTATCCATTATTTTTGAAAATTCTTTAAAAACATTTCTTAAGTAAGAAATAATTATATTTCTTTGGAAATATTAATACCCTAAAAATCAAATTACTAGAGTTCTAAACCAGAACTAAGGTTTATAATAAAACTTAAGTGTAAATTATTAACTTTGTAATATAATTTGAAACCTTAAATAAAGATTTAAAATCACAACCTTTGAAAGTAACTTTATAAGCATTCACTAATATATAAAGTGAATAATTCCACACCTTAGTTATACCTATCATCAATCTAAAACTTGGGAATGATTAAAACATATTACATCTTAAGTTTACTTACCTTTTTAAAGTTAACTCTAGTCTCAAAGCTTATAAACAATAGATCTAATACACCACTTTATGTTTTTATAGTTAACTTTAGTCTATTTCAATTAAGACATAAAGCATCTCAAGTTCATACTATTCAAGCAAGCATAAACAACATCAATCACATTCTATCAATCATATTCTAAAAGTTATCAGGGTTGTTTAAAGCTTGGGAAGGAAATATTTTCTTCAAATGTTATTCTTTTTGCCACTTCAAAGAATAATCTCGTATTAAATTCTTCAACTCTTAACAACTAAAACCAAGGACTATTATCTTTGTCACCAAATGACAATTAAACATAATCACATTACTTTATACTTTACCTGTATATTTAGAATTATTATCACCTAGATTCCTTATAAATGTCATTACTTATAAAGTAAAATTTGAAGATAAATTAATTCTTAAAAGAATCACCTATATTCACTTCACTCAAAGTATGGGGAATTCACTTTGGGGTTTTTACAAAATGCATATCATTACTTATGCATAACAACATCTTGCTTCTTTAAACATTAGTCCTTACCGGACCAATGATGCTGAT
The DNA here is from genome assembly GCA_030063025.1 of Avena longiglumis. Classification (NCBI taxonomy): domain Eukaryota; kingdom Viridiplantae; phylum Streptophyta; class Magnoliopsida; order Poales; family Poaceae; genus Avena; species Avena longiglumis. Next base: position 86,320,717 of record CP125977.1, on the reverse strand, counting down.
TTCAGATATTGGATCTTATATTGTCTCGAAGACCGTGAGTGCATAATCTTGCAATCACAAAAGGCAAGTTCACACTTGCTCATTTACTTTGATTATTTTCTGAAAATTATTTTGCAAATCCAGTGTTGTCATCACCTGCATTTGAAAAAGGTTAGAAAACACTATTTTCATAATAATATGATTAAAGGTTATTTACCATGAGGTAATAACCTACTATGAAAGTTCTGGTGGTAAAGGAACATATTATTTAGGACTTACAACCAATGTCGCCAGTGATTATTGCACCGTATATTACGCGTTAACCATGAGATTTGGAATGGGACGGAGAAGTCAATTGTATCCTTTTCCTCTCGTATGGAGGCAAGACGACCTTAAAGTGACGTTGTGATTCCTTGTGCGGATCCAACATATGGGTGGGCACCCTTATGCCCCACACTTTTGGTGTCTAGATTATCTATGGATGGTGCTTAGTTGATGGACCATTTTATAAGGAACTTGCGAGGGCAGCACCAGGTCATAGAGTCTTCGGGAACTCATCATGGTTATAGCCTTCCTGAAAGGGGACTAACGGAGTTGAGCCATCCCCGAAGGATCATGCAGACATATGAGGTCATGGAGAGGGCAGTGATTGGCTTGGATCTTAGACTGGGCCCCATACCAAGGAATTATGGACAAGGTCATGACTTGGTTGTGCAACAAGGCTAAGGTCTCTCATGGGTAAAGTAACACACCTCTGCAGAGTGTAAGAACTGTAACTTGTTACTCCCTGTTCCGGGAAGGAGCTGTGAACGCGGCGGGAAAGGAACTCCATAAAAGTTCTGGTAAACCCGTGAAGGCTGACGGACATAGCTTTTCAGAATAAAATCAACCTTTGAAGAAATGTTTACGAAAACCTGCATTGCCTACGACCTATGGTCTGTGGCTGTAGATATAGTGCATCAAACACTCCTTTTCTAGTGAACTTGCTGAGTATGCTCGTACTCAAAGTATCTTCTTAACCCTTGCTAGGTTCTAAAGCCAGTACAGACGATGACTACATCAAGTCATGCTCCAGGAATCATTAGCAAAAGTTAAAGCTCTTCAATGAAATCAAGAAAGTCAACATATACATCAACTCAAGTGAAGACGAAGTTGCTGATTAGATAGGAATATAATCTCTAGCCATAGAACCTATTTCTGTAGAGTATTGCAACAGCAACAATGCCAGACCATTAGTTAAGATACTACTCTTAATAGTATTATAGTTTTGGCATTGTTTATTTTTGATTCTTCTTTGTAAGAAGTTTCTTTCTATCTCTTTAACCTAGAATGTTATCTGGCTCTTGTGTAAAGAGTGAGTTGTAACCTTTAGCCATGTATTGGACCTGCTGTGTTTCTGTTGTGCCATTCTGAGGGATGTAATACTAGTGAACGGTGTTTCATTTGTGTTATGTCAATGACTATAGTATACTACATCATGCAGTGGTATGCTGGGTCACCGCACAATTGGGATTGCTTAGTGTGCCTTTAAAAAAATTATGCATTGTTTTAGCATGCAAAAGCATAGTATTGTGGTCTTCTCATTTGATGCTTTGTTTGGGTTGACTTGGCACATGATCACACCATGTTATGACTATGAACAAGTCACCATAGCCTCTATGATCATTTAGTCCTTGACTTGTAGTACCACTCTATGCTTTGATTAGTAATGTTTTGTTGCTCTGCTTGATTATGGCCATTATTGCTCTCTTAGTTGGTTGCTCCCAGTCTTTTGCTAGCCTCCACTTGTATGAGTAAGTTCTACTCATGCTTCCAACTCCCAAGAAACCAAGTTATTCCAAAGTGTCCACTATAAACTCCTATGCATGGTGTGTTACACCATTCCAAGTATATTCTTGTTTTCAGCTATGTTCTAATTAAAAACTATTTTGTTATGTGAAAACTTAGTGATTAAAGCCCTCACAAACTTTATGGCACACTTTATATTTCTTTGACCCTAATAAATTTGAACCATTGTGTCATCTATGTTGTATATTCTTGCACTTATACGTTGGAATTAGCAAAACCGTGCTGTCACGGGGAATGTTTTCAACATTGCACTTGTACTTTGTACTCAGTTAATATCATTCTCTTTTGTTTATCTATGTCACAGTGTGAAATAAAGAGGGAACTTGTAAGTCCATGGAGTATGTATTTTGTGTTAGAGAAACGCCTGGGCCGCTAGCCTAAGCCATGCCTAATCATGGTGGAAACTTGCAGCATCACCATAGTGAGCTATCTATGAAGCATCCTCAATAGAAAGCTATGCATGTAGTAAATAAAAAGATCGCTGAGATGCTCATTGTCTGCTTGCCTTGTCATTTTGGTTATGGGATAGATCCTGTACCATGTGCAAGGGGTACCCGTTGGCGGTTCTCTATGATATGCATGTACTTACAATGACAAGAACTTACATGTGACTGAAGTTGAGTAGCATGAGGTGTGGCCCTCGTATTCAAGGGACTTGAGATTATCAACTTATACTTTGTCAATCATATACTCTATCTTTATTCACTTTAACCTTAACCACTTCAAGATGCTTATGATAGGGGCAATGAGGGCTGAAAGCTAACAAGTACCATAATTTTTGAAAGCTCTTTTTGAGACTTGAAATCCATGCTTCCTTTATGAAAGGCCTTTCTTCCACCATTATTTGAGTCTCCACCTTGTACTTTTAGGCACCATTAAGAGAGCATAGTTGTCATTCTGTGTGCAGTGTCCCAAAACTTATTGATTGATGCATATTGTGATATTACTTGTTCTTGTGCTATTTGTATCTAGTCACTCTTATGAACTTTGAAGGTGTCCTATGCATCTACTTGCTACTCTATGAGGGACAAGCTGAATGCCACTATGCCATGTTTTTTGTATGTGAAACAAACAAACATTTTTCAATGCATGCTATTCATGATCTTTGTTTGTAGCTTTTCATGTTGCATGCATAGTTACTATGTCCTATTGTTAGAACTCCATCTTTCATGCACATGTTTAGAGTTCTTTGTTCCCATCTTTCAATGCTTGCAAATGGTTTGATCTTGGTTTTGATGGTGCATGTCACCTCAAAAATTATTCTTTTTATCACTTACCTACTCGAGGACTAGTAGGAGTTAAGATTGGGGATGCTTGATACGTCGGAAACGTATCTATAATTTTTTATGCTCCATGCTTGTTTTGTATCTACTTTGCTTTGCTTTGTCTACACTTTGAGGTGTTTTTATATCTTTTCTGGAACTAACATATTAACAAGTTGCCAGAGTGCCAGTGCCTATTTTCTTCTATTTTTGGTTCTAGAAAGGTAGAAAATCAATATTCTCGGAATTGGACGGGACAAAAGCCAAAGTCAATATTTTACCGTGGGGGACACGAAGTCCAGAGGAGAGATGGAGAAGCGAACCAGGGCGGCCAGACCCCCCTAGGCGCGGGTGGGCCCACCCCGCGCCTAGGTAGGGTGTGGGGCCCCTGGCCGCCTCCCAGCCTTGCCTCTTCGCCTATAATAATCCCCCGATGCAGAAAACCTAGACACCCGATCAAAACTCCATGAAACCTTCTGTAGCCGCCGTCACCTTCGTCCCTAGATCAGGGGGATCTGAAGCTCTTCCCGGCATCCTGCCGGAGAGGAGATCATCCTGGAGGCCTTCTTCTCCGGTATGATGCGTGAGTAGTTCCACCTTGGACTATGGGTCCATGTAGTAGATATATGGTTGTATCTCCTTGTTCTTTCATGTATAGATCTTGTGATCTCCGTTTATGATCAAGATCTAATCTATTTGTAATCATGCATGTTGTGTTTGCGGGGATCCGATGGATATTGAGATTACTATGTTAGATTCATTAATGGTTTTGTATTTATGATTCTATCATGTCTTTGTTGTTTGTGATCTTGCATGCTCTCCGTTGTTAGTAGCTATCTTGGCCAAGTAGTTGCTAGTGACTCCAAAAGGGGGTATTTATGCTCGATAGTGGGTTCATGCCTCTAGTTTCCAAGGAAAGTGACAGAAATCTCTTCGGTCATAGATGTGTTGTTGCTACTAGGGAGAAAACAGCGGTCTCTTTTTCATGGAACAAGTGGATTGTTTACCTTAGACACTTTGCTTAAATCAGTTTTCTGTTGCTTGCAACTTAATACTGAAAGGGGTTCGGGTGATAACCTAAAGGTGGACTTCTAGTCATAGATGCAGTTGGATGGCGGTCTATGTATATTTTTGTATTTCCCAATCGAATCTCATAGGATATTTTTGTCTGGTATTGCATTATTATGCCTTGCTCAGTTCCTATCAATTGCCCCGCTGTAATTTGTTTACCCTTCATGCCATGTTGTTTATCTAAGGAGGGCACCTCTAGTGAACTATGGACCCCGGTCCAGTCTTTACCATTGATACATCTTCTACTGTTACTTGTTTACTTGCTACAAACCATTACCTTCCACACCATATGTTTAATCCTTTGTTACAACAACCGGTGAGATTGATAACCTCACTGTTAGTTGGGGCAAAGTCTTGAGTTTGTGTTGTGTAGCTCTCCATGTTGCTTGAAGCACCTTTAGGGCGTTTCCTTCCTCCTACTGGTTCGATAACCTTGGTTTCTTACCGAGGGAAACTTGCCTGCTGAACTGCATCATACATCCCGCTTGGGGTCTCCCAACGAAGTGCTGCTGCACTTATCAACATGCTACAAACTATTAGCAAGCTGGAGCTAATCATAAGAAATCAAGAACTACAAAGCATCCATAAATAACATACACCCTACATGAATAGACTAAGCATGCCCACAATGATGAGTATATGTACAAAAATGAAAACAAATAGAGTTCATTACCAGCCTCTTACCACACCTCAAGTTGTCATAATCTTCATTATTGCTCTTCACTTGTGTGGCTTGAATAATAACATGAAACCAAACTCCACTGAGGATTGCTGAACCCTGCAAAGAACTTCACAAAACCAAAGAAGAACAACAAATACTTTTGGTGTTTTTGATTTTTTAAAGCAAGCAAACAAAGCAAAAAACAAACAAAGCAAAATCTTTTTGGATTTTTCTTTTAAGGCAAACCAAAGCAAAAGGGCAAAGAAACAAACCAAGAGAAACAACAAAAATATTTTTGGTCTTTTTGTGTTTTAGGAAAGCAAAACCAAAAACCAAAAAGAAAGCGAAAACATGGATATACAAAAAACCGACGAAACATGATATATAGATGAGTGTGATGTCGGTATACCTCCCCCCGAGCTTAGGATTTTGGCCTAAGTGGGGCTCAACCCCATGGTGACCAAGAAGGTGCGCCTTCGTACTGCGACGAGGAGCCCTCTTCGTCCTGGTATGAGCTCGAGGACGCTCCTGTGTAGTGCACAGAGGGGTCATATGAGGGCGCGTCCCCCTGGTAGTGCCCGTGGAAACCACGAATATGTAGCTGCTCGTACATCTCCTCCTTGGAGCGTGACCAAGGTCCCTGGGAAATACCGAACAAAGTGGTTTGGGGCAAAGGAATTTCCCTCTCTTCCCCGTCAGTAAACATCATTCTGGTTATCAAGGGTAGAGCTAGCAGTGACAAAGTGATGCACTTTCATGGCAGCTAAATCAAGCCTATGAGGAGCCAAAACTGTATCATTTGGATCAACAGAAATGTCTAGGGCAGTGATACGCCCAGTTTGCATCACCATTCTATATCATAATTTACCTCTATTCATTGATATTTGTCTTATTATGAGGTATTACTTATGGCTTTTCATCTGTTTATGCATGTTGGATGATTCCTGAAGGATGGACTGCCGGAGTCTAGATTCTGATGGAAAAGAAGGCGTTTCGGAGCAATTTCGCGAAGATCAGAAAATACCAGAAAATATGGAAACATATTATTTTACCAGAAGACGAAGGAAGCCAGAAGGAGGGATGGAGTTGGGCCTCGGGGGCCCCACAACCCCTAGGCGCGGGCCCACCTGACCCCGCGCCTAGGGCAAGTGTGGCCCACCTGCTGTAGCACCCCGGGTAAAACCACTACTAGAAAATCGCCGTTGTTTTTATTATGTGCATCATCATGCATATTAATTTGCTTGAAACTATGTTGCGAAAGACTATATTGTTTTCTAAACTAGCCCTCCTTCTAATTCAAATCAAACCCCCGGATGTTTCCGGATATTTTGTTTGTCTAAAACTAATTACAAAATCTTTTACTAAAATTAAAACAAACAATATTTTTTAAAATAAAACTGTTTTGATCAGGGGAGGCAGTCGGACCGAAAGCCAGGCCACCTACCTCCCCGATTGGCCCAACCCAATCTCACCGGAAACCCTAATCTAGTCCTATTCTCCCAACCCTAATCCCCACCTACCTCAACCCCTCCCTCCAAACCCTGTCGTCGACACCCACCTGAACCAAACCGTCCAGCACACACGCCACTCACCCTCGCGTGCGCTAGCACACACACACACCAAACTGTCCACCGCCCCATCCCTCTGTCTCTGTGACCCCACCCGCTGGTCCCACCACGACAGCGACCCACCCCCCGCTCTCTCTCTCCGCCCACGCCCGCGACCGGACCCACCCCATCGACGTGTGCGATCCTGCTCTCCCCAATCCCTCTTCCCCGATGCTCTTCTCTCACTGCATCCGCCGCCGCCAGCTGCGTCCCTCCTCGTCGCCTAGCACATCCTCTGCCTGTGCTGCGCCCGGCCGCCTCTTTCTCCTCCTCGCCTCGCTATTGCATGACCTCTCTGCTCCGCCTCGTTCCACCGTGAGTGTCGCCGCCCTGTGGTTCGGTCACGTATCGGCCCTAGCGCCAGCGGGCTTGTCGCTCGTCGCTAGCCGTCGCCTTACCTCGAGCCTCGCCACATCTCCCTGTTGCATCCGCCCAGAGCCACGCAGCTCTGGCTTTGCCTCGAGAGCCTCCGCCGCCAGGAGCTCCTCCGATCGCGCCCTCGCCATCTCCCCTTCGCAGGGCCCCGCCTTACCGCCCGACCTCCTCCATCCCCTTCCCCGGCATCCTCTCTTCTCCCCGTCCGGCCACGCTAGACGCACCGGAGCTCCTCGGCCCTGCTCACGCCACCGCCTGCTACCCCGCCTCCTGCAACCTTGCCCCGCCACCACGAATCCCTGTCGCCCCTGCTACAGCGTCAGCCCGCTTCTGGTCTTCTGGTGCTCGTCCGTGGCGCCATTTCTCCTCTACCCTGCAACCTTTTGGCTGCTACCAGCTGCTGATCGTGCATTCCTCCGGCTCTGGACAGCGCTCAGTTGCCATGTAGAGTGCCTGGTTTGGGAGCACATACATGTCGATGGTAGGTTTAGTTCTGCACGACGCCTATGTTTCTCCTCTGCAAGCATGCTAGTGCTTATGTGCCTGTGTTTGTTTGGGTGCCGATGCTGATTCAAGATCTCCTTCTCGGACCCTGAGTTCCTCCCTCGCGGAACCCAAAGACAAATCCTTGAACCCGAAGATCCATTGGATGCCGAGACCTCGAAGCCTCAATCTAAAGATCGATCCCGTCGAGCCCGAACCCGTCGAACCCCTCAGAGCCAAGATCTTTGAACCGATATGTGTGACCCTCTTTTTCGAGCCCTACTTTTATAAAATGTAATACAAACTTGTTGCATATTTAATTATTCATGCTTGCATCTTATCATGTGGTTTGGGGGCATTATGCCGATTCACCTCATAATTAAATATGGAGACCATATGCGGGCGAATCTAGTATAATATTGGTCCCATTTAAATTTATGCATCGAATCGGTGATATAATTTTTTCCTTGTTAAGACAACATTTAAAATGCGGGGTATCTAAACAACATGAACCTATTAAATAATTATCGGGACCCCGGCTCCACATAATATTTCCTAATTGCATTGCATCTTTGCCATGTCATGCATCATACATGCATCATGCCCGATCTTCTGTCGTAGTATTAAAATAGTGCATCTGGTGTTTCTTCTAGTGCTTTGCTTCTTCACAGATTAGGCCGATGAGTTGATGCGAGTGTCGACCCAATCTTCGGATGAACCTTCGGCAGTGTTTACAGGCGAGCATTCTCCCCCTTTCTACCTATTTTATATTTTTAGTCTTTATTTTCTCCTATTGATCTATTGCTATCTGTGTTGCGATGCTCTAGTTTTCGTACCCGTGATATCCCATGCAGCCTTATATTCCCTTGGACACATCCTATTACCAGTTGTTTGGTAGATAGTTGGACTTCCATGTCGTACTCGCTTGCTCAAGTGCTGATGCGTGTCGTCAAGTACCACAGTTGTTGGAGTAATCCCGCATGTTTAATGTTGGATATGATCATGGTTTTAATTACCGTTTAATAACTAAAATTGAAGTAGGTAAATAATGCAGAGGCACAGGTGATAAATAGATGTTATTTGGTTTTTAACCGTCCACTTGTGTCCCGTAGGACCCCGAGTACTTGATACCTATTCTTTGAATATTCCCACTATCCGCATGTGGGACCATGAATCCCCCTAACCCTAGCTTGAGTCATATTTAATTCCTTGGGGACACAAAGTAGTTTGGGGCTTTATTACTATCCTGTACTTATGCCATGCTTTACTGCTTTATTTACGATTGCGCGTGGAGAGCCTATACTGTTTAGGAACAAATGTGGAATGTTTTCGCGGTATCGACAAGCCCAGTCACACTTTTGGGTTCCCAGTCGTTTACAGCCATTGGCACAAACCTCTGGGTCTGTCTCGGAGCCGGCCAACTTCGTCGTGGGTAGCTTGGTGGGGTGGCCCCCTGAAATCAAATTTGAATCTTGCGAATGTTCTGTCATGATGCCTCGTTGGGTTTTTATTTGGTTTTTTTCCGAGGTTAATCGTGTGTGTGTTGCTATTTGTTCCCCCTGCAGGGTAAAACTTTATGAAAGCCGTGTCCGCAGTTATGGATGACTTGGAGCACAGTATCTCGATCATAGACAACTATAACTAAAGTAGTGCTATAAATTTGACTTTATAATGACTAGTAATCAGCTTCACTATAATGGAATGGCTAAATAAAAGTGCCAACAACTGCTGGATTTGGGTTGTCACCTGTTACCATTGTATCTGACTAGTAAGTATTGCAACTACAACAGAATTGTTAACTAAAACGGCCCACTATTTATAATATCAGGATGACTCATGCTATCTATATCTGACTAGTAATTGTCGCAACTATAACGGAATGAATAAAACTGCCAACTGTGTGATTTCCTCGGTTGCTATCGAGGGGGAAATACCAGGATGGGTATGCTTGGTGATAGTTTCAGGTTGGATCCGAATAGGTCTTTCTTATCCCTATCTGATAGTCCCAGTTGTATTGAGTCTCTATAGGTTGTTTAGTGCATGATGCGCTGCCGCATCAGTCCACCATACCTATGTAGGCGAGGACCGCCTAATTATAGTCTCGCCGTGTACTGGCCTCAGTACTGACTGCTCTCCTTTTCCTTTGCCCTTTGTCGGCACCCCTTTTGTTTAAGCAGGTTTTGAGATTGACGTCGTTAGCAGGGTTACCCTTCCGGCTTGGCGTGGGAAGGGTTATGGACGCCATTGGTTATTCTTCAGGGCTCTTAGCTCAATTTGCATCTTGTCCGTACTCGGACGCTGTATCGTTTTAAATGTGATTTGGATCTTTGTATTGTATATCTGTATTCTTGACTCTTTAAGTCATTGTTGTATATATCTGTTCTGTGGGTTCCATTGTGGACTATTGTGTAATGGTATTACTTCGTTTTCCACCCGCATGAAAGTGCCTGGTGGGCACCTTTGAATAATTTCTATGCGGGTTTGGCGGGAATCGCTGAAACTTGTATAGGGCCGATCCGAGGGTGTTACATAGTGGTATCAGAGATCAGCAGTTACGGTACCCCACTGGTCCAGCCTGTAGGATAACCTAGCTAATAGACATTGTAGAGTGTCAAAACTATTTTGCAAAAATCGGTTGGATAGATCTGATTAGGTCTGATTTTCCTCCTTACCCCTCTGCTATTCCCCTCTCACCTCTACGTGATTTGAATCTGCTCTCTTATCTTTTCTTCGAGTCCAGGAATTCTCGTGGTTGGGTATCTGTCGTACCTTCAGGGTTTCACTTCCTCCTCTTGTAATGGTGCTTCGACGTCCGAAATTCATCCTATCTAATGAATCTTTCATTTGTTGTACCTTTCCGTGGACCAAAAATTAACTAAATTTTTTCTTTCTATCCTCTGGTGTTTTGCGATACGACGAAGTCATCTACATCAGATCTGATGAGAATCTCCATCCCTCCTTAGTTTCCGAACCTCGCTTGTCGAGATCTTCAGTCTGAATTCCGAGAGTTGGTTGCATAACTTTACCATTCATGTGCAGAGTAATGCTTTGGGTGCGCGATGGACTGATCACCATCCGACTACTCTTATCATTTGCGCTTGTGCATTGAATCGGTGGATCAAGCAATTTTACTCCTTCCATAAAGTTAGATGTGGACTTATTTTGGAGACCTCGACCTTCATCTTTGTTTATACGGAGTGTTCTCTCGACAAACGGGAGCATCAACCCTTGTTGGTGGTGGTGCCGATTTCAAAACAGAGAAAGAATCCTTGTTAGTGGTGTTGCGAGGATCTACACGAGGTGAGAATATTCAGACCGTCGGCCTTCTTCCCCCGTACCATCAGGCGGATCTCGAGGCGAGATCCATTGTTAGTGGTATCGAATTGTAGCACCCCGGGTAAAACCACTACTAGAAAATCGCTGTTGTTTTTATTATATGCATCATCATGACGTCATCATGCATATTATTTTGCTTGAAACTATGTTGCGAAAGACTATATTGTTTTCTAAACTAGCCCTCCTTCTAATTCAAATCAAACCCCCGGATGTTTCCGGATATTTTGTTTGTCTAAAACTAATTACAAAATCTTTTACTAAAATTAAATCAAACAATATTTTTTTAAATAAAACTATTTTTGATCAGGGGAGGCAGCCCGACCCGAAATCCAGGCCACTTACCACCCCGATCGACCCAACCCAATCTCACCGGAAACCCTAATCTAGTCCTATTCTCCAAACCCTAATCCCCACCTACCCCAGCCCCTCCCTCCACACCTTGTCGCCGCCACCCACCTGAACCAAACCGTCCAGCACACATGCCACTCACCCTCGCGCGCTAGCACACACACACACCAAACCGGCCACCACCCCATCCCTCTGTCTCTATGACCCCACCCGCTGGTCCCACCATGACAGCGACCCAACCCCCGCTCTCTATCCCCGCCCACGCCCGCGACCGGACCCACCCCATCGACGCGTGCGACCCTGCTCTCCCCAATCCCTCTTCCCGACGCTCCTCTCTCCTTCCTGCATCCGCCGCCGCCAGCTGCGTCCCTCCTCGTCGCCTAGCACATTCTCTGCCTGTGCTGCTCCCAGCCGCCTCTTTCTCCTCCTCGCCTCGCTGTTGCGTGGCCCCTCTGCTCCGCCTTGTTCCACCGCGAGTGCCGCCGCCTTGTGGTTCGGTCTCGTCTCGGCCCTAGCGCCAGCGGGCTCGTCGCTCTTTGCTCGCCGTCGCCTTCCCTCGAGCCTCGCCGCATCTCCCTGCTGCATCCGCGAAGAGCCACGCAGCTCTGTCTCTGCCTCGAGGGCCTCCGCCGCCAGGAGCTCCTCCGGTCGAAACCTTGCTATCTCCCCTTCGCAGGGCCCCGCCTCGCCACCTGACCTCCTCCGTCACCTTACCTGACATCCTCTCTTCTCCCCGTCCAGCCACGCTAGCGCTGCCGGAGCTCCTCGGCCCTGCTCACGCCACCGCCTGCTACGCCGCCTCCTGCAACCTCGCACCGCCACCGTGAATCCCTATCGCCCCTGCTACAGCGTCGGCCCGCTTCCGGTCTTCTGGTGCTCGTCCGTGGTGCCGTTTCTCCTCTGCCCTGCAACCTCTTGGCTGCTACCAACTGCTGCACGTGCGTTTCGCCGGCTCTGGACATCGCTCAGTTGCCGTGTAGAGTGCCTGGTTTGGGAGCACGCACATGTCGATGGTAGGTTTAGTTCTGCAGGACGCCTATGTTTCTCCTCTGCGAGCATGCTAGTGCTTATGTGCATGTGTTTGTTTGGGTGCTGATGCTGATTCAAGATCTCCTTCTCGGACCCTGAGTTCCTCGCTCGCGGAACCCGAAGACAAATACTTGAACCCGAAGATCCATTCGACGCCGAGACCCCGAAGCCTCAATACGAAGATCGATACCGTCGAGCCCGAACCCGTCGAACCCCTCGGAGCCAAGATCTTCGTACCGATATGTGTGACCCTCTTTTCCGAGCCCTACTTTTATAAAATGTAATACAAACTTGTTGCATATTTAATTATTCATGCTTGCATATTATCATGTGGTTTGGGGGCATTATGCCGATTCACCTCATAATTAAATATGGAGATCATATGCGGGCGAATCTAGTCTAATATTGGTCCCATTTAAATTTATGCATCGAATCGGTGATATAATTTTGCCTTGTTAAGACAACATTTAAAATGCGGGGTATCTAAACAACATAAACCTATTAAATAATTATCGGGAGCCCGGCTCTGCTTAATATTTCCTAATTGCATTGCATCTTTGCCATGTCATGCATCATACATGCATCATGCCCGATCTTGTTCCGTAGTATTAAATAGTGCATCTGGTGTTTCTTCTAGTGCTTTGCTTCTTCACAGATTAGGCCGATGAGTTGATGCGAGTGTCGACCCAATCTTCGGATGAACCTTCGGCAGTGTTTACAGGCGAGCATTCTCCCCCTTTCTACCTATTTTACATTTTTAGTCTTTATTTTCTCCTGTTGATCTATTGCTATCTGTGTTGCGATGCTCTAGTTTTCGTACCCGTGATATCCCATGCAGCCTTATATTCCCTTGGACACATCCTATTACCAGTTGTTTGGTAGATAGTACTACTTGCATGTCGTAGTCGCTTGCTCAAGTGCTGATGCGTGTCGTCAAGTACCACAGTTGTTGGAGTAATCCCGCATGTTTAATGTTGGATATGATCATGGTTTTAATTACCGTTTAATAACTAAAATTGAAGTAGGTAAATAATGCAGAGGCACAGGTGAGAAATAGATGTTATTTGGTTTTTAACCGTCCACTTGTGTCCCGTAGGACCCCGAGTACTTGATACCTGTTCTTTGAATATTCGCACTATCCGCATGTGGGACCATGAATCCCCCTAACCCTAGCTTGAGTCATATTTAATTCCTTGGGGACACAAAGTAGTTTGGGGCTTTATTACTATCCTGTACTTATGCCATGCTTTACTGCTTTATTTACGATTGCGCGTGGAGAGCCTATACTGTTTAGGAACAAATGTGAAATGTTTTCGCGGTATCAACAAGCCCAGTCACACTTTTGGGTTCCCAGTCGTTTACAGCCATTGGCACAAACCTCTAGGTCTCTCTCGGAGCCGGCCAACTTCGTCGCGGGTAGCTTGGTGGGGTGGCCCCTTGAAATCAAATATGAATCTTGCGAATGTTCAGTCGTGATGCCTCGTTGGGTTTTTATTTGGTTTTTTCCGAGGTTGATCGTGCGTGTGTTGCTATTTGTGCCCCCTGCAGGGTAAAACTTTCTGAAAGCCGTGTCCGCAGTTATGGATGACTTGGAGCACAGTATCTCGATCATAGACAACTATAACTAAAGTAGCGCTATAAATTTGACTTTATAATGACTAGTAATCAACTTCACTATAATGGAATGGCTAAATAAAAGTGCCAACAACTGCTGGATTTGGGTTGTCACCTGTTACCATTGTATCTGACTAGTCAGTATTGCAACTACAACGGAATGGTTAACTAAAACTGCCCACTATTTATAATATCATGGTGACTCATGCTATCTATATCTGACTAGTAATTGCCGCAACTATAATGGAATGAATAAAAATACCAACTGTGTGAGTTCCTCGGTTGACTCCCTCGTTTGGTCTCGAGGGGGAAATACCAGGATGGGTATGCTTGGTGATAGTTTTAGGTTGGATCCGAATAGGTCTTTCTTATCCCTATCTAATAGTCGCCAGTTGTATTGAGTCTCTATAGGTTGTTTAGTGCATGATGCGTTGCCGCCTCAGTCCACCATACCTATGTAGGCGAGGACCGCCGAATTCTAGTCTCGCTGTGTACTGGCCTCAGTACTGACCGCTCTCCTTTTCCTTTTCCCTTTGTCGGCACCCCTTTTGTTTAAGCAGGTTTTGAGATCGATGTCGTTAGCAGGGTTACCCTTCCGGCTTGTCCTGTGTAGGGTTATGGACGCCATTGGTTATTCTTCAGGGCTCTTAGCTCAATTTGCATCTTGTCCGTACTCGGACGTTGTATCGTTTTAAAGGTGATTTGGATCTTTGTATTATATATCTGTATTCTTGACTCTTTAAGTCATTATTGTATATATCTGTTCTGTGAGGTTCCATCATGGACTATTGTGTAATGGTATTACTTCGTTTTCCACCCACACGAAAGTGCCTGGTGGGCACCTTGGAATCATTTCTATGCGGGTTTGGCGGGAATCGCTGAAACTTGTATAGGGCCGATCCGAGGGTGTTACACCTGCCTGGCCTCCGACTCCGCCCCTTCGCCTATATCTTCCCTATGGAACCCTAATACCAGGGGGGCAACCACAGATAGATTTCCGCCGCCTCTTGGGGCGGAAAACACCGAGAGAGAAAGATCTCTCCGGCAGACAGATTTCTGCCAGGGGAATTCCTTCCCGGAGAGGGAAGACCATCGCCATCAACACCGACATCAAGCTAGGCTTCATCTGGATCATCATCGTCATCATCCACACCATCATCTCCATCAGCACCATCACCACCACTCCGTCCCGCTGTAACAATTGTGTTGGATATTGTTTTAGTTCTTAGGGGAAACTTTCCCGGTGTTGATTACTATTGTAGTTGATGCTTGTGAGTGGAACCATTGGATTATTGTTTATGTTTAGATTGTTATTCACTATCATATCATCTTTGATTTTGATCCATATGATGTCTTGTGAGTAGTTCGTCTAGTTCTTGAGGACATGGGAGAAGTCATGTTGTTATTAGTGGATCTGTGATGAGTTATTATTCAATGGTCAAGTATTTAAGTTGTGGTGTTATTCTTCTAGTGGTGTCATGTGAACGTCGACTACATGATACTTCACCATTTATGGGCCTAGGGGAATGCATTGTGTATTTGGCTACTAATCGTGGGGTTGCGAGGATGTAAACGAACCCCATTAGGACACCTTTGCACAAGGGAGCGTAGGATCTCAGAGTTTAAGGCTGTGGTTAGATTTATATCTTAATTACTTTCTTGTAGTTAAGGATGTTTGCAGTGGGTTTAATCACAAGTATGTATTAGTCCTAGGAAGGGCGGTATGTTAGCACAGGTTCACCCACACAACACTTACAAATACCAGAGAAGAGTACTCAGCTATTTGAAGCGAAAGCACTTAACAGAATTCCCATGTGTCCTCGAGAACGTTTGATCCTTATAAGTATTTCCACCGTCTTGTCCTTTGCTAAAAAAAGGATTGGGCCAATTGCTCCGTTTGTTCGTTACTTTTGTTACTTGCTCTTTGTTTTGTTGCCTTGTCAGAAAACCACTAAAAATCCGTTTGCTAAGCATTCACAGGGATTTCCTGCTCCATACCACTGTTCAGCACCTTCTGCTCCTCGTTGGGACCGACACTCCTATTTATCGAAAGTACTACGATACACCACCTATACGTGTGGGTCATCAAGACTATTTTCTGGCACCGTTGCCGGGGAGTGAAGTGCTATTGAAGAGTGGAACTGGTAAAGGAAACTTTTACTAGAGTATTGCTTTTGTTGCTGCTTGTTACTTTGTTTCAAATATGGATAACTCACTTGGTTTTCTGTTTGGGAAAACTACTATCGCTGGTAGGGTAGTAGATGAACCACCTCCTTTTGAGATCGATCCTTTTAAGATACCTGCAAGTATTGTTAATCGTGTTATGGATAATTATTATTTCGGGGATGGAACTATCCATCCTGGTGATCACTTGTTTTTTATCCATGAATTATGTGAGTTGTTTAAGTGTGCAGGTATCACAACTGAAAAGATGAAGAGGAAGTTACTCTCCATATCCTTGAAAGGGAGAGCTGAGGCATGGTATAAGCTGCTGAAGAATGGCCAATCCATGGAATGGGAGGAGATGGCATCTCTCTTTTACTCTAAATTTTATCCTCCCAGTGAAATCCATAAGGACAAAAGTCTTATATATAACTTTTGGCCTCTTGATGGAGAGAGTACAACCCAAGCTTGGGGGAGATTGAAGCTACTAATGCTTAAATGTCCTATTCATGAACTCCCTAACAATATTTTTCTCAGTAACTTTTATGCTAGGCTTTCTCTTCATGATAAAGATTTACTAGATGCTTCTTGTGCTGGATCATTCACAAGTATGAAGGAAGAAGCTAAATGGGATATCTTAGACCGTATTCAAGATAACACTGAGGCTTGGGAGAATGACAAAGGAAGAAAGTCAAGTATAAACTATGATTATGAATGCATTAAATCTTTTATGGGAAGTGACAGCTTTCGTGATATTAGCAATGAGTTTGTTCTTGATTCCCAAAGTATTGCCAGCTATTTTAAGGCTTTTGCCTCTTACATTGAAATTCCCAAGAAGAAGTGGAATAAGTACCATGCTCCTTATAAAGATGTTGTTAATCATGCTCCAGTTAGAAGTACTCAAGTTTGCACTACTAATCATATTGTGCCTAAACCCCATGTTGAGAAAATGCCTTTCCCAGCTAAGGTAAAGGAGTATTATATGATTATTAGTGCAAATAACAAGGGTACAATGGAAATTGTGGAGTCTGGTAAGCATTTGAGTGATGAACCTGTGGTAGCTATTGTGAAAGACATTGTCACTAGAAATATAGAGGATGAGCATATTGTCTTCTGTGAAGACGCCACTAATGTTATCTCTCATCCTAGTAAATCTAGAAAAGCTAGTGTTCCTGTGCTTTCTGTTAATTTGGTGATCATTGCTACTATGGGTTATGTGATATTGGTGTTAGTTCTAGTGCTATTCCTTATGCGCTTTACAGGGAAATTATGCATGAGATTGGTCCTTGTGATCTTGAGGACATTGATGTGGTTATTCACCTTGCTAATAGAGAGAAAATTTTACCCATTGGTATTGTAAGATGTGTGGAGGTACTTTGTGGTAAGATTAACTATCCTACTGATTTTCTAGTGCTTAATTCAGCAGCTAGTAAAACTTTTCCTATCATTTTTGGTAGACCTTTGTTGAACACTTGCGAAGCTATTATAGATTGTAAGAAGGAGAAAGTTTTAACTAAGTTTGATGGAGATTCTTATGAGTTTAACTTTTCCAAATTTGCTAAAGCTCCTTGTGAAAATAGCCTGCCTAATAAAGATTTCAGGATGTAACAACTTGCTTCTATTGATCCAGTTTATGACCTTGGACCTCTTTTTGGTGACTGTAAGTATGCTTATTCTGATGATAAAGTTGTTTCCAGTGACAGTTATATTGTAAACTTTATTCAAAGTGATACTGAAAGTTATTTTGAGAGAGGGAAACATGGTTCTATGCATCTCAATGATGCTAAGTTTCCCCGTTTTATGTTGAAGGCTTTAAAGTTGCATCTGCTTTATCTTCCTATGCTAGTGGCTTTTTGTTTCAACAATTCGTTTTCCCATGATACCCGCATGCATAGGAAGTGGGTTAGACTCAAGTGTGTTGGTTATTTGCTTCTTGATGCTCTCTTTCACTTCAAATATATATATCCTATGTGAGCATCCTTGGAAGTTTCAAGCCTAACTTAAAGGCATTAAAGAAAATTACTTGTTGGGAGATAACCCAAGAGTTTTGTCAAGTCTTGGAAGTTATTACCTTGTAATAACCGCTCCTTATCCTTTTTTGTTTTGGTTTTTGTGTCAAGTTCAAATACTTTTGTGAGGTAGAGGAGTTGTGAAAAGTGGCTGTCCTGGGACAGATTTTTATGCTGCATTGTAAAAAATCGTGAGGGAGATCTGTACTTTGGATGAAGCTGCATTTTTTGAGCTTATTATCCAAGTTGTTACCCAACTTTCATCAGTTCTGCACTTTTTTATTTGAGCAACAAAAGGTCTTCGGAAAAATCAACCTTTACCTGTTGGTCTGTTTTGACAAATTTCTACCATCGTTTGCATTTGCCTCTTACAGAAGCTTTTGTTTTGATGAGTTTTCAGTTGAAGTGTGTACCAAAAGTTTTTTTTTTGCTTACACTAATGTTGTCATTGAGCTTGTGCAAGGGTTTTGTAAGAAGGAAATTCTCAGAGAAAGATAAAAGGAATCTGCAGAGTTTGTCTTTGAATAGATAAAAGTGGTGAAAGCAGAAGGTTCGTGAAACCCCAATATTTTTATATTTTTGATTTTTTTAATACATAAGGGAAGTTACGAGACGAAACTGAAGAGGAAATGGAGCCCGGGGTGGACAAACCCACCCCAGGCGCGGGCCCAGCCTAGCCGCATTTGAGGGGGTGTCTCCCCCTCGAACTCCGTCTCCGCCTCGTTTCCGTGTAAAAAATTCCCGTATACATTGAATCTTCATAATATATAAACCCCCGGGATCCCCGAGGTTCTTGCATTGTGTTCTTGTCGTGTTTTCGTTTCGATCTGTTTCTGTCAGGAAAATCCTCATATTTGGAGCCTCAATGTCTTCCTCTGGAACACCCACGGAGGATCCCTCTGCAGAAGTCCTCAACCCGTACATGTATGAGTTGAAGACTCATCCCAAAGAGTTGATCCTTAAGGAGGGGAAGGTACATATGAAACAAGTTCAATGCCCTAAAGGAGAAGGCAGTCTGGAAGATAGGATGAAAGCACCGGAACAGGAAGTTTTCAGGTACAAGAAGATGGCGAAACGCGAAGTGGATGTTATTCACAAGATAAGTTCCGAACTCATCACCAAGCACGAGGGAGAAGTTTTTGAGCTCCAAGAAGAGTTCTTCTCACTCCGTCAGACCACCAATCAATTGCAAGCATAGCTCTATGACATACGGAACCAAAACTGTGAGTATGAGGCTAGATTTGATCGCATTAGCTCTGCTGCTAGTTTTAGGATTGCAGAGACAAGGACATCCTTTTTGGATGGGGAACCATTGCCTTGGAAGTTTGATGATGACAAGAGAACACCCACACCACTGAAGGAGTAATTCCTCATGAGGTTTGACATCCCCTTGGCTTGTTCCAAGCTTGGGGGAGTGTCGTGGTATCACCACCACTATCTATTATCTTTTACCCTTTTAGTGGATTCATATCGGTGGTAGAGGGATTATCTTATAGTTTGGTTTGCATGTGGAAGTATCTCTCCTTTAGTTGATTATCTTTGTATCCCTTGGTGTGAGTGCCTTTATCGGAATATTAATAAGAAGTCTCATCTTTTACTTTTTGCACTTCTTATTTTAGTTTGCAATCTCTATTATATGATGGATCTTGTTGTTCACTATTGGCACCAGTCTGGGATCATAAAGTGGATCTAAATTGGTTTTGGTAAACCGAGTTCTGGTCAGTGGCATTAGTTTGAAAGAAAAAGAAAGAAAGAAAAAGCTTACAGGTATTTGGTATCATTTGTTTTCTTTCTTGTTGGCTCATAAGCTTAGTATTCTTTATTTAAGATTCTTTTGTGTCTTCAAGGAAGATTGCATGTTTGGCTTTATTACTTGTATGTTCACTTGTTTCTTTCAACTCTCTTGCTTGCTAACCAGCCTTGCTAGCCAAAAACCTGTTTTGAGAAGGCATGCTTCTCATGTTTCCAAAAACCCTTTTGAACCCAAAACTTTTGCCACTTGTGTCCACCATATCTACCTAGTAGTTGTTGCTATTCCTAGCAAATTCTCAAGCTTCATCTACCTTTCAAATTAAAAAGTATTTTGTTATGTGAAAACTAGTTAGTAAAGCCCTCACGAACTTGATGGCACACTTTATTACTTACCCCTAATAAACTCGAACCATTGTGGACATCGAAGTTGTATATGCTTGCATCTATACGTTCGAATTAGCAGAACCGTGCTATCACGGGGAAGGTTTTCAACATTGCACTTGTACTCTGTACACAGTTGATATCATGCTCTTTTGTCTATGGATGTCAACGGTGTGAAATAAAGAGGGAACTTGTAAGTACATGGAGTTTGTATTCCATGTTAGAGAAACGCCTGGGCCGCTAGCCTAATCCATGCTTAATCATGGTGGAAACTTGCAGCATCACCATAGTGAGTCATCTATGAAGCATCCTCAATAAAAAGCTATGCATATGGTAAATAAAAAGATTGCTGAGATGCTCATTGTGTTGGAATTTTGGCCCAAATAGTCTAGCCCATTTTCCATTTCAATAATTCCTGAAAATCCTAGAGGCCCATGTGGCCCATTCATGCAAGGCAAGAGCTGGGACAAATGTTTAGTCCCACATTCCTAGTTGAGTGGAAGTTGGACCAGCTTATAAGGTGAGCTCTCCTACCACTTGGTAAAAGGATGAGAAGGAGAAGGAGAGAGTTCCACACGCGCGCTCCTCCTCCTCGCTCGCCTAGCCACGCCTCGCCTCGCCTCGCCTCGCCTCGTCACGTCACGACGCGCGCGCCGCGGTTGCGGGAATCTCGCCGAGCCGAGCTTTATTTTGCCACGCATGAATGGGATATGAAAAGTCGTATAGAAGTTGAAACGTTTTGGAATTTTAATACGAGCTAAATAAATATGAGCTGAGTGGAGGCTGCACGGTGGGCTGCTGCCTGTTCGTTTCAACTTCTGTCCGTTCGTTTCATCTTCGGCGCAGCCTGTCTGCCTACCCCTCTATGTCTATATAAGAGAGAGGTCGCGCCTCCTAGCTTCATCACGGACTCCCTCTCGGATACCGATTGCGCCGACGTCTTCCCCAACGAGGACTTCTTCCCCGACATCAGCACCCTCTTCCTCGACGACATGGCTAACGATGGTGCCAACACGAACACCGGCGGTTCCTCTTCTGCTGCCGCTGTCGTGTATGTTTTCTTTATCAATCTTATTCTGATCGCATCTCAAGACTTATGTCTTGCAGTCTGCTTGGTTATCTGTATTAATCTGTTTTCACTATTTCACATGATTAGTGTTTTGTCTTTTATTCTAATCATGTTTTATCTAGCGTTTATTATGGGTAATTCACTTGGTAAATTGCTCTATTATTCAACAATCCAAAACCTTATTTCAGGAAATTTCCCCAAGTGGCTTTGTTGCTTCTATGAAGCCACCTGTGTTTGAAGGTGTGAATTACAAACGATGGCGTGCGAGAGCAAGGTTCGGTTTGCACCATGAGCTGCTATAACGCCATCTATGGCGCACCTGAGGGGGAACTTAATCCCGCTCAGGAAGAGGCGTTCCAAAAACTTGATACCACTTTCAAGGTTGCCTTGATCAGCATCCTTGGCGACAATATTGTTGATTCATATCTGTCATTTAGCAATGGCAAAGATATGTGGGATGCGCTCGAGAGAAAATTTGGAGTCTCCGATCCTGGCAGTGAACTGTATGTCATGGAACAATTCTATGACTATAAGATGGTTGATGACTGCTCCATTGTGGAGCAGGATCATGAGATACAGTCACTTGCCAGGGAGCTTGAGCACTTCACTTGTGTGTTACCGGACAAGTTTGTTGCCGGAGGCATCATTGCCAAACTTCCCCAGTCATGGAGGAATTTTGCTACTTCTCTGAAGCACAAGAGACAAGAGTTCTCTGTGACGGATCTCATTGGGACTCTTGATGTGGAAGAGAAGGCGAGAGCAAAAGACACACGTGCTCGAGGTACCGAGGGAGGTTCTAATGCCAACCTGGTACAGA